>CM070707.1:10302432-11715189 GCA_036346265.1 Melocanna baccifera | reverse complement strand
CCACCTTTATTTTCCTTCCATTGTTTTGTTTACTTGGTTGGCACAGTGCCTTATTGTAAGACTTGGCCTTAAGGCCGTATTTTAGTTTAATAATATCTAGTGGTTATTTTTGCATGATATACATTCTTATTAAACTGTGTGCACTAGCTTTTCCTAGGATAGTGCGATTTACCAGAGGGGCTCGGAGTTGTTGTTCGGGTCCCGTGAAATGGTATCAGAGCAACAATGACTCTAAGGCGTGACCTTAGCAGAGACCAGCTTTAGGATATATTTTAATAAGAAATGCCCTTTTAAGTTATCTCTCCCTTTTCTCAAGTCCCTTTACAAAACCGATTACTAACTCCTCTCCTTCCAAATTTTAGATGGAGCAACCCACCCGCGTCTCCCACGGAACCCTTGCGGACTCTTCGCGCGCGATCTGTACAACCTCATGCAAGAGCTCAACTTCGCCCGTACCCCTCTACCGGGGATCGTTGGCATGTATGGAGCGAAGCGCTGGAGGGTGGAAGTGAAGATCTTCAAGGATTTGGAGCACGGAGCCATTTACGTGTTCGGCGCACCTACCTCGAGCCACCTTCTTGATGGAGTTCGAGGATGCAGCCGAGAGCCATTCGCGGTGCGGAACATCTACTCGAGACTTCTGCACAAGACAAACTTCGCTACTTCCCCATGAAGACTCCCTTATGGGCTGCGGCGACTTCGTCTCACAGTATGAGAGCAACCCCGCCTCATACGGTAGTGGAGTACACCAAGTCCATGGATCACATGTGCGGACCACCACCGACGAGCTGCACGCCGCGACTGAAAGCTCGCGCGCCGCGAAGAGAACTTGCCGAGCTCCGTGCGGAAGATGCGAGTTCCACGGATTCGGACCTTTTAGAGAGACTCGGCGCAGCGCTAGTGTATAAACAACCCGAGTCTTAGAACGCTATCCGTGAGTATGAGACCTTTGTAAACAGCCACGAGACTATTATAATAAAATAAAAAGTTTTATTTGGCTCTTATCTGGGTTTTTCCTTGCTCTTGTGTGTTGTTTTGGTGGGATTGTTACTAGAACCTTTCCTTTAGTTCTCTCTCTAAATCTGAAAGTCTCAATAGATGGTGAACACAGAAGAAACTCCAACATGGACAACGCCAACCCGGGCGCAAGGAGCCAACCAGGCTCAGATTCCACCACCCAGCGTGAGGACGGATTGGGCACAGTTGATGGCCAATCAAACCCAGTTGATCCAGCTCTTGGCTCAGACGATCAACAACCCTCAGGCTCATCATCAACCTGCCCAAATGCCTCCCAATCGTCTCTCTGAGTTCCTAAGGATCAAGCCACCCACCTTGGCGGCGGTCTTTGAGCCGATGGGCCCCGGCAAGCGGCTCGGTCGATTGGCAAGAAACTGGACATTCTGCAGTGCACTGATCGGGAGCGAGTCCTGTTCGCCTCCCATCAGCTGAATGGGCCCGCATCTCAATGGTGGGACACTTTCACCGCTTCACCGCCAACCGCGCAGACGGTGACATGGATCGAGTTCGAGCAAAGCTTTACGCAAAGCTCATATCCCCACGGCACCATGGCATTGAAGAAGAAGGAGTTCGATCTGCGCCAAGGAAGTAAATCATCGTCAATGATGCGTCTGAAGTTTAACCAAGCGGCCGCTATGCGCGAAGAGATGTAACTTCGATGAAGCCAAGCAAGAAAGGTTCATGGAGGGCTGAATGACAACATATCGGTGCAAGCGATATCGGGTGACTATCTTGACTTCCACCGGCTAGTCGGTAAGGCCATCGCCGGAGAGCAAACACATGGAAATGGAGACCGGAAGAAAGGATGGCGGACGGAGGATCAACTCGGAAGTTCTTTCAAGAATCGCGGCACCTCCTCACTCAAACAAGTTCGGACCCGGGCGGCAACTTCAAGAACGATCCAGCGAGTTCAAGTCCTCAACGACCGCGCCGTTTCGGGCCAACCGGCCAATTCCCAAGCAACCGCACTTCGGCAACGGTGGCGGACACGTAAGAAGCGATCCGCCGTCGGCGGATTGACTGCTACTACTGCAAGGAACGGGGCACTTTGCCAGGCGTGCCTAAGAAGATTCAAGCGGCGGCAACCGAGGCCTGCGGAAGTGAGACGGGGCAGCGACCGCGGAACCTTCATCAAAGGCGAGTGAACCACGTGGCAGTGGAAGAGGCCCGAGCTGCACGGATGTCGTCTTTGGTATGTTCTTTGTCAATTCGATGCCGGCATCAGTTCTTTTGATTCAGAGCATCGCATTCCTTTGTGTCAAAAACTTTTGTGGATAAGCATGGGTTGGGCGGGGTAACCCTTAGCAACCCTATGTTAGTTCACTCCTCAGGGCAGAAATGAGAGCGGGGACCTTGTGCCCCAAAGTGGAATTGCTCATAGATGGGACCCGATTCCTCGCCGATCTTTTGGTTTTGGAATCGCAAAGGATTAGATGTCATCCTCGGGATGAACTAGTTAGCCAAGAATCGAGTCGGATCGATTGTGCTACGAGATCCATCACCCTCACCAATGACCAAGGCATGGAAGTAATCTTCTCTCCCAGTTCGAAGCGGGAAGAATGTGCCCTCTTCCACCTCCAAGTCTTGGAGGAAGTGCCGTCGTGGGAATACCGGATGTTTTCGAGGAACGCGAGGATGCCACGGATAGGAGATCGAATTTGTGATTGACCTAGTCGAGCACCGCCCGATTTCCAAAAGACCATATCGGATGCACGCTAATGAGTTAGCGGAATTGAAGAATCAACTCAAGGAGTTAGAAGACAAAGGTATATCCGACCGGTTCGTCGCCTTAGGAGCACCCGTCTGTTCGTCAAGAAGAAGGATGAGAGTGCGAGGCTATGTGTGGACTCTGAGCACTCAATGGCGTCACCATCAAGAATAAATACCCCCTCCCGGGATCGATGACTGTTCGATCGAGTTGAAAGGAGCCGTATCTTCTCCAAGATTGATCTGCGATCGAGGATACCATCGGTGAAGATTCGTGAAGAAGACATTCCTAAGGCGCCTTCTCCACGGATATGGGCATTATGAGTTCACGGTCATGTCATTTGGGTGACCAATGCACGACCTACTTCATGAGCATGATGAGCGGTGTGTTCATGAAATACTTGGACAAGTTAGTAGTAATCTTCATCGACGACATCCTCATCTACTCCAAGAATGAAGAATAGCACGAGCGACACCTCGGATCACTCGGAAAAGCTTAGAGAGCATCGACTTTTCGCCAAATTCGATAAGTGTGAATTCGGCTAAAGAGGTTGCCTTCCTCGGACATATCGTAATGAGGAAGGAATCGTTGTAGACCCTTCCAAGGTAGAAGCGATAATGGAGTGGAAGCCACCAAAGTCAATGTGAAGTCGGGAGCTTTCTTGGACTTGCGGTTATTACCGTCGGTTCATAGCGGGATTCTCAGAGACAGCCAAGCCAATGACCTAATTGCTGAAAAAGGAAAAGAAGTTCGAATGGGCGAAGGCTTGTGAGCGAGTTTCCAAACCCTTAAGAAGAGACTAGTCTCGGCACCGTGCTCGTCTTGCCGACGTGCATAAAGGCTTCGAGGTTTTACGGGCGCCTCGCCTGAGGCTTAGGCCGTGTTACGATGCAAGAAGGCAAAGTGGTAGCCTATGCATCGCGTCAACTCAAGCCTCATGAGTGCAATTATCCTACTCATGACTTGGAGTTAGCCGCAGATGTGTGCGCCTTAAAAATGCAGGCGCCACTATCTTATTGGTAACCGTTGTGAAGTATACACGGACCATAAGAGTTTGAAGTATATCTTCACCCAGAACTCAACTTTGGCGGCGAAGATGGTTGGAGTTGATAAAGGACTACGACATCGGTATACATTACCACCCCGAAAAGCGAATGTAGTAGCCGATGCCTTAGCGAAGTCTTATGCAAACATGGTGATATCGGAAGAAGACGGACCGACTTGGGAGGGAGTCGCCTGCCTAAGTCTAAACCCAGCGGGACCAAGCACCCTCACCACATTGGAAGTGCGACCGCTTGCCCGATCAAATTAAGGAAGCTCAGATTGTGGGCGAGGATATTCAAGAAATCAAGAAGAATATGAGAAGAGGCAAAGCACCGAGATTCAGCGAAGATGAACATGGCGCAGTTTGGTTCGAGAACGCATCGTAGCCGAATAATCGGAAATCAAAACCCGATTACGAAAGAGGCTCATGATACCCCATACTCAATCCACCAGTGTCGTACCAAGATGTACCAGGATCGAGGAAAGATATTGGTGGGTTAGTATGAAAAGGAAATCGCAGAGTTCATTGAAACTGCGACACTGTCAACGAGTCAAAGCTGAACATCGAGGCGGCGGGACTCTTGCAACCATTGCCGATTCCGAATGGAAGTGGGAAGAAATCGGTATGGATTTCATAACCGGACTCCCAAGGACACAATCGGGTTATGATTCAATTTGGGTAATCATAGGCAGATTGACTAAAGTGGCTCACTTCATACAGTCAAGACCACTTATTCAGGAAGCAAGTTGGTCGAGTTGTACATGTCTCGAATTGTGTGCTGTATGGCGTACTCCAAGAAGATAGTGTCGGATCGAGGTAGTCGATTTACTTCTCGATTTTGGCAAAGGTTGCACGAAGAGTTGGGTAGTAAGCTCGGTTTGCATGCGCTTACCATCCCCGACAGACGGTCAAGCGAAAGAGTTAATCGATACTCGAGGATATGCTAAGAGCTTGCGCTGGATTTCGGGAACAGATTGGGACCGTTCACCGCCTATGCGGAATTCTCGTACAATAACAGCTACCAAGCCGACTGCGATGGCACCCTTGAAGCCTTGTATGGTGAAAGTGCGTAACCCCTTGCTTTGGGATCGGCAAGGTGAACCCCAAGCGGGACCAAACTGCTTGCAAGGCGAGAAGATCAAGTGAAGAAGATCTCGGGATGACTAAAGATAGCCCGTCTCGGCGGAAGAGCTACGCGGATAACCGCCGTCGAGACGACCTTTGAGGTCGGGGACTACGTCTATCTTAGAGTATCCCCACTCGGAGGTGTGAAAAGGTTTCAAGTTAGAGGAAGCTAGCACCACGATATGTGGGCCCTTTAAGATTCGGACCGAAGAGGTGCGATCGCATATCGATTAGACTTGCCGCCAAACATGTCGAGGGTGCACAATGTCTTCCATGTCTCACGATTAAAGAAGTGCCTCAGAGTACCCACAGAGCAAGCCGCGACTGAAACCTTGGACCTCGAGATGACCTCACTTATCGAGCAACCAATCAAGATTCTCGAGGCAGCGAACGCGTCGGACGGAAGACCATCGAGTTACGCAAAGTTCGGTGGAGCAACCACACGAGGACGAAGCCACCCGGGAGCGAGAAGAAGATTTAAAGACCAGCCATCCCCATCTCTTTTGCTAGTTTGTGCAAATCTCGAGGCGAGATTTCTTTAAGGGGGTAGGTTTGTAACATCCCAAAATTTTGTCCCTTTATTGAAAATTTAATCTGGAGTTTATTGGATTTCCTGGAGTTATGTTAAAATCATGATTTGAGAAAAATTATAAACCTTATTATATAAAAGTCAAAAATAAATTTATTGCATTCCTAAAAGCTAAAACAAATGTATTTCAGCTTCCTTAAGTCAAATATGAGATTATATTAATTTTTCTAGATTTTAGAAGGAATTAAAACCTTCCCTACAAAATCAAATTGTGCCTTTGCAAATTATACTTGTTAAAATGAGTGGGGCATATTTTTATTAAGTCTAGAATGGCTCCAGATAGTTCCCAGAATTTTTCTGGATTTTTCAAAATTTATTTGGTATTTTTCTGAGTTTTCTAAAGCTTAATAGCATTTCTGGAAAATCAAAAAGAAAGAAATCCCAAAAATCCCTCCCGGCCGCCAGGTGTCAACCATCGGCGTCCCCTCCGCCCGCCGGATTCCCCTCAGCCGTCCGATCTAACTTAAACCTCTCCCGCCTTCCCTCTCTCGCGTGCGGCAGCGTGTCGCTGTCGGACCGCTCCACTCCGCGCGGATTTAATCCTGCCGCCCGCACCAACTTACCGCTTCACGCTCCTCTCCGCTCCTGCCGCCACGTGGTATTATCCGAGCCGTCCCCTATTGCCGTACCTCATCTCGGCCGCCCTCGATTAAGCACCGACCGCCCCGATCTAATCTTAGTTGTCGGATCGAATCTCGGCCGCCCCCTTCACTTACCCCTTCGCATCGCGCCGTCCCGATCTCTCCCGTGCCACCGTCAAGCATCAGACCGTCCCCTCGCTCCTTCCTTTCTTTCTCTCTCGTGGCGTGCGGGCCCCACTCGTCGATTCCGTCTCCCCGCCTTTCCTTTCTTCCTCGCGCGATCTCCGCCCACGCGCCATTCTTGCCGCAAACCGAAGCTTTTAAAGCTTCGTTTCCTCCGATTGATGCCCGCGCCAGCGCCGATCGCAATTGCACCTCCACCGCGTCCATTGCGGGCATAATCACGCATAATCGCAGCCGTTACCACCGCCGCAATAAACCTCCCGCCCGCTGCACTCCGGCGAACCGCGCGGCCGTTACCCTCCTCGACCTATAAAAGAGGTACCCGGGTCCCTCTACTCACACCGCCACCCCGAGCCTCGGGCGCTTAATCCAGCCCGAGGGTCCCTGCGCCGATTTCCCTCCGCGGCTCAGGCTACTCCGCGGCGATCCGGCGGCTCAAGCCCCTCGCCCCTCACCAAGCCTCCCGACCTTCTTTGGTGCCCGGCGAACACGGCGACCACCTCCCGGGCACGTGCACCACCGAGCTACTCCGCGCCGTGAAGGCTTCTCCGCCGCCGCCCCTCTCCGCGGTTTCCCTCTCCGTCATCCTCGGCCTCGGCGCAAGATACCGATGCACTCCGCGTCCTCCTCGTCATTTTGGTACCCTCGGCGGCGCCGCCGCTCCGCCGAACTCGGCGACCATCGGGCCCAGCGCCGCGCCGCCGGCCGAGCCACGTCGGCCGTCGGGCGAGTTGGCGGCGGCGTGGCGCGCCGGTGGCGGCGGATCGGCGCCACGCCGGCGCCACCCGCCGCGCCCCTCGCCACCTCGCGCGCGTGCCACGTCGGCATAAAGCGTGGCGTGGCGACCACGCGGCGACCACGCGGCAGCCCCGTGGCGCCACGTCATCGCCACCCGCTCCCGCGCGCCGCGCCACCTCACGCTTCCTCGGGTCCATGGACTCGGTCCATGACACCGGGCCCCACCTATCGACCTTTGCCGAATATATTAATCTTAGGGCTGACGTCATAATCTATATTTTCCTTTAGAAAAATAATTCGTGCTGACGTCATAAATCCTTTTCGGTTTAAAAATAAATCCAGAAAATACCTTTTTTCTTTTATTTTGAATTCAAACTTTGGAAGGCTATAACTTTTGCATTTTAACTCCAAATTGACCCATTCAAATTTCTAAATTTTTCTAAAATCATGATCTATCCATTTCTGGAATAATTTTGAAATTTTGAAATTTATTTAAATTTGATTTGAATATATTTTGTAATTCCAAGGTTTAAATTTAAATTAAAACTTCCAACTTCTTTTAAAAGCCTCATTTCCTTTTTAAAAATTGTTGACCCACATCCAAAATTCAAAATTCTGTCTCCCAGTGTACTTTATAATTTTTGGAGGTTATTTGGATTGTGTTTGAATTTTTTTTTTGAATTTGCTTTGAATTGATTTTTCGTTAGATATTGACGTTTCCGGAGAGTTTGAATTCGACGAATCGCAGCAGGACTACGATCAAGGCAAGTTACACCTTTGACCATATTGAACCTAATATTTCAAATTTAATTATATTGTTTTACTGTATATGCATGCGTACTTCTATTCAAATTTAATTTAAATTCAGTTTAAACTTTAGTTATGCCCATGATCCTTTGATTATAGCCCATTTGAATCTCGAATTCATATACCTTGTCACCCTAGCTGAAAACTAGTTAGTACCATAGTATTGACTAGAGAATTTTATAGAAATGCATAGCCTGGCTTAGTATAATTTTAGGTGGGATCAATCTTTCACATGAAATGACGGACTTTAAAAATAAAGACTTGACTTCGATGAGTCAAGGATGGTTTACGAAAATTGTTTAAAAATGAAAATAGAAACTTATGATTTGGACTTAGGCTAATGGTTAGGTGGTGGGTGCCGGTATGCCTCGTGTTCGGTGACACCTGGTTGATTATCGTGCACGGGGGTATGTGGTTGAGCCTAAATCAACTTAAGGACCGTTTACGTGAATTATTTTACGTCACTTCAGTACTACCACAAGTCCGGTATGGGACGGACTGGCTAAGTAATTTGTGAAGTTCCAAATAATCTCGCTATAGGTTGAATGTGGCGCGCGTAGGTGTGGGAAGTCTCACATGGCACCAGAGGGCTCCAACTCGTGGATTCGAGTTGTGGTGAAACCTTAGTGGCGGCGTGATTATGCCGGCTATGAATCATCGAACGACCTTGTCATGAACTCTCCGCGCACACCTAAGGCGGTGTGTTGATCGCGTGGCTCAAGTGAGAGGAATGTCTTGTGGGTAAAGTTGTACACCTCTGAGTAACAAACTATCTGGATAGCCGTGTCCACGGTCATGGACATCTTGAGTAGAGTCTTCACAGATTAGACTTGAATTTTCATAAAACTTGGTTTTGGCAAACAAGCGTTGGATTTGGTGCTGAGTCGGGTGGATTCCGTGGATAGGTTAGTGTAGGTTGGAGCCTACACTAACGATATTACTGTTAAAAACAATGTTTCATATCTTCGTATTTAAATTCAGCTTTTCGTACTTACGTTATGGTATTTAAATTCAAGTATTTCTTTCCGCACACTACCCTATTAAGCTTCCTTTGAAATCCCTTATGCATGCATCAACTCATTATATTTCTGGTGTAATTTGCGTAAGCATTTACTTGCTTACCTTGGGAGTACTACAGTACTCACCTTGCTAAATCTGTTGCCGGACTTCGAGGCGACTACGACGGTGAGGACTACTTCAATGAGTAGGATCGTCTTCTGATCATTCGCTGTGGGAGGTCGGATGGGCCGTGCTGCCACCTTTATTTTCCTTCCGCTGTTTTGTTTACTTGGTTGGCCTGGTGCCTTATTGTAAGACTTGGCCTTAAGGCCGTATTTTAGTTTAATAATATCTCGTGGTTATTTTTGCATGATATACATTCTCGTTAAACCTGTGTGCACTAGCTTTTCACAGGATAGTGCGATTTACACGAGGGGCTCGGAGTTGTTGTTCGGGTCCCGACACCCCAAGACCCACATTACCCTAGGATGTCACTAAAACCACTCCACGACTAGCCAAGTTACAAAATAAAATAATTTGGCAACAATTTCTAAAACAAGATAAGCTAAGCGGAAGCATAAACAATTAAGGAAAACAAGATAATGATAATAATTCAATAATTAAAACCAACCCCCAACAATATAACCAAAGGATAGACCATAATTCTAGCATTATTCAGTTAAAGTAAACATCAATGATATAGCTAGATAGTAGCTAGAATTCTTTCGACTTTATTACAGCATAAATCTTTGAACCAAGTGCATTAATGTGGTGCTGCTCTACCCTTCCCTTGCATACCGAATGATCACCTATAAGGGGAAAAGCAAGGGTGAGATAAAATCTCAGCAAGCAAATTGTTTAATAGGCTATTCAAACAACAAGTGAATTTACAACAACAATTATGTTACCACATGACCACAACCCCAATCCACATCCTCATTCATTAAACCACAAGGACTACCATGAGTCCTGCCTCATAAGGTTTTAAACCATTGGAATATGAATGTAATTCCTCCATCCACAATTAAATGCATATGCAGCTATGCTCCACTGCACCCTTACCCAACAAGGTAAGAGTGTACATCGACTCTGACAATATGCGATGTCAGACTGGAGTCGATCGCGGCTATAAGTAGCGACAACTACAATGCAAATGTCGTGATATTTTATGAATGATATGATAATCATAATCACAAGAACTCCAACCTCGAAGGGGCGTCAACATGATTATCGTGGATTTATCCTCAAGGAAACATCAACATATCCAACATGAATTTATATCCATATTCCGCATTTGGCACATATAACAAGTACCTCATGATTACAAGCAAATCATCCAAAGCATAACAATCAATTATTATTTTGCTACCACAACCTCATTTATAAAACATGCAACCATGGCATATCACTTCAAAATACGATAATCATGTAGATTGCAAGTAGTAAGAATAACGAATTAAACGTTAGCACAATTGCTACATTACTTGCCTCTCTTGACGGTTTACTAAATCACGCATGATTAGGAGCGTAGCCACCTAGGGGATCCTTGGGATCACCCTTCTTCTTTCTCATTTTCTTCTTCCTTCCTTCCTTCTCCTTCTCTTCTTCTTATCCTTGCCTTCACCTTGCACCAATGGACAACAATGCTTGGAGGAAGAGGGGCGCGAGGAAAGGGGAGAGTGGCGGCTAGGGGTGGGAAAAGGGGAGGGGGCCGGCCACTTGCTTTAAATAGGGGGAGAGGGGGGTGGCGGCTAGGGTTAGGGTTTAGTGGTGGTGCGGCCACCCCTTGGGCCTATTGGCCCAAAGTGGGAGGCCCTCCCTCCAGGCAGCCAACTAAAAGGTTTTTTAATTATTAATTATTTTATTTATTTTTTCATTTTATCTCCCACAATTTGTCGAATACCGGACAACTCCGCGAATATGCTAAACTTTTTTGTGGGATGCCAAAACGACATTCAGGGCATTACAGTTCCAAGAAATTCTTGGCGTGGCGATGAGGAGCCACGAAACCATAAGTAGTATTCCGATCGGGCAAGGGAAAAGCACCGTATGGAAAGGATAGCAATCGTAAGTGGTACCTCTCCATAAAAGGAAGGACACGACCTTCGCAATTACTTTGGGTTTTCCAATAAAAACTTGAGGACTACTACTCCAGCAAAGGACTATTCCCTACTCTCGAAGAGTTAGGACAAATGAGTGGTCGGAAGTAGTCAGAGGATGACAAGGAGATGCCGTTCCATGATCTGAAGCACACCATCAAGCACATCTATGGATGATCTTTAGCATACGAGTCAAAATGATAGTAAAAAGCAATCGAACGAGTGGTAAATTCCATTGACCCTCCCCTTGTCAATAATCTTTCTAAGTGGTCAGAAGTCACCATCTCTTTTTATAAAAGTGACTGTCTGATCCCTTCAACATGACCAGGTTGACTTTTAATCGTGGTCGAGCCCACCATCAACAACTGTCGAGTGAATCGAGTGTTGATTGATGGTGCTAGTTCTTTAAATATTTTGTTTGTAAATATTTTGAATGAGATGCAAGTTCCTCAAACCAGAATAAAGCCTGTATGATACTCATTCCATGGGGTTATACCAGGATCTTTGGCCAAGCCAGTTGGCCAAGTTTCTCTGTTTGTCATTTTTGGTTCTCCTGGCAACTTTAGGACAGAAAATCTCCTTTGATGTGGTCAACTTTGACACGGCATATAACGCCATACTCAGACGACCAATTCTGACATGTTATCTGATTATTGCTCACTATGCATATGAATGTCTTAAGATGCCAGGTCCTAAAGGAGTGATCATAGTCTGCTATGATAAAAAGATAATGATTACATGCGACCGCAAGTCCCTCAAGATGGTCGGCCAATTACCGACTAAGAAGCCAGCAAGGTGTAGCCTTCGATCAACCACTTGAAGCCTAAAGCTACGTCAAAGCTGAATAAACAAGTCAAAGAAGTTCCGTTTGATCCAGCAGATCCTTCGAAGACCGTTCGCATCCGGGTTACTTTCGATCCTACATAAGAAGACGCCCTTGTCACCTTCCTCTAGACAAGCACAGATGTCTTCGCGTGACAACCATCCGACATGCCTGGGGTCCCTAGGGAGGTGATCGAGCATAGGCTAGCTTTATAGTCTGACAATGTCGGGACCCGGAACAACAACTCCGAGCCCCTCTGTGTAAGTCGCACTATCCCAGGAAAAGCTAGTGCACACAGGTTTAACAGCAATGTATATCATGCAAAAATAACCACGAGATATTATTAAACGAAAATACGGCCTTAAGGCCAAGTCTTACAATAAGGCACCGGGCCAACAAAGTAAACAAAGCAATGGAAAGAAAATAAAGGTGGCAAAGACAGCCCATCCAACCTCCCACAGCGAATGATCAGAAGGCGCATCCTACTCATTGAAGTAGTCCTCACCGTCGTGATCGCCCTCGAGTCGGCAACAGATTTAGCAAGGTGAGTACAGAAGTACTCCCAAGGTAAGCAAGTAAATGCTTACGCAAGTTACACCAGGAAATATAACAGAGTTGATGCATGCATAAGGGATTTCAAAGGAAGCTTAATAGGGTAGTGTGCGGAAAGCAATACTTGAATTTAAATACAATAACGTAAGTATGAAAAGCTGAAATTAAATACAGTATATGAAACATTGTTTTTAACAAGTAATATCGTTAGTGTAGGCTCCAACCCACACTAACCTATCCACGGGAATCCACCCGGACCATTACCAAATCCAACGTTTGTTTGCCAAAACCAAGTTTTATGAAAATTCAAGTCTAATCAGTGAAGACTCTACTCAAGATGTCCATGACCGTGGACACGGCTATCCGATAGTTTGTTACTCTGCGAGGTGTACAACTTTACCCACAAGACATTCCCTCTCACTTGAGCCACGCGATCAACACACTGCCTTAGGTGTGCGGCGGAGAGTTCATGACAAGGCTGTTCCGATGATTCATAGCCAACATAATCACGCCGCCACTAAGGTTTCACCACAACTCGAATCCACGAGTTGGAGCCCCCTCTGGTGCCATGTGAGACTTCCCACACCTACGCCGCTCACATTCACCTATAGCGAGACTATAGTTGGAACTTCACAAATTACTTAGCTGTGTCCGTCCCATACCGACTTGTGGTAGTACGGAAGTGACCGTAAAATAATTCACGTAAACGGTCCTTAAGTTGATTTAGGCTCAACCACATACCCCGCACGATAATCAACCAGTGTCACCAAACACGAGGCATACCAAGCACCCACCACCTAACCATTAGCCTAAGTCCAAAACATGTTTTCTATTTTCATTTTTAAATAATTTCAGAAACCACCCTTGACTTACAAAGTCAAGATATCGATTTTCAAAGTCCGTCATTTCATGTGAAAGATCGATCCCACCTAAAATTATACTAAGCCGTGCTAAGCATTGCTACAAAAATTTCTAGCTAATACTATAGTACTAACTAGTTTTCAGCTAGGGTGACAAGGTATATGAATTCAAGATTCAAATTGGCCATATACAAAGGATCATGGGTATATCTAAAATTCAAATCAAATTTGAATTACATTTGAATAAAGATACGCATGCATATATAGTAAAACAATATAAATAATTTAAAATATTAGGTTCAACATGGTCAAAGGTGTAACTTGCCTTGATCGTAGTCCTGCTGTGATTAAATCGAATTCAAACTCTCCTAATCGTCAATATCTAACGAAAAATCAATTCAAAGCAAATTCAAAACAAAAATTCAAATGAAATCCAAATAACTTCCAAAAATTATCAAATAAATTGGGAGACAGAATTTGAATTTTGGATGTGGGTCAACAATTTTTAAAAGGAATTGAGGCTTTTAAAAGAAGTTGGAAGTTTTAATTTAAATTTAAACCTTGGAATTACAAAATATATTCAAATCAAATGTAAATAAATTTCAAAATTTCAAAATTATTCCAGAAATGGATAGATCATGATTTTAGAAAAATTTAGAAATTTGAATGGGTCAATTTGGAGTTAAAATGCAAAAGTTATAGCCTTCCAAAGTTTGAATTCAAAATAAAAGAAAAAGGGTATTTTCTGGATTTATTTTTATACCGAAAAGGATTTATGACGTCAGCAAGAATTATTTTTCTAAAGAAAATTATAGATTATGACGTCAGCCCTAGGATTAATATATTCGGGCAGAGGCTGACAGGTGGGGCCCGGGTGTCATGGACCGAGTCCATGGACCCGAGGAAGGGTGAGTGGCGGCGCGCGCGGGAGCGGGTGGCGCGGACGTGGCGCCACGGGCTGCCGTGTGGTCGCCGCGTGGCGCCACGCCACGCTTTATGCCGACGCGTGGCGCGCGCAGGTGGCGAGCGGCGTGCGGGTGGCGCCGGCGTGGCGCCGACCGCCGCCACCGGCTGCCACGCCATCGCCAACTCGGCCCGACGGCCGACGTGGCTCGCCGGCGGCGCGGCGCTCGAGGTTCGATGGTCGCCGAGTTCGGTGAGCGGCGCGCGCCGAGGGTACCAAAACGACGAGGAGAACGCGGGAGTGCATCGGTACCTTGCGCGAGGCCGAGGATGACCGGAGGGAAATTGGCGAGAGGGCGGCGGTCGGAGAAGGCTTCACGGCGGCGGAGTAGCTCCGGTGGCGCAGCAGCCCGGGGGAGTGGTCGCCGAGGGTCGCCTGGGCACCAGCAAGGCCGGGGAGGTGTCGGCGAGGGGCGAGGGGCTCGAGCCGCGCGATTGCTCGCCGAGTCGCTGAAGCCGCGGAGGGAAATCGGCGCAGGGGACCCTCGGGGCCGGATTATGCGCCCGGAGGCTCGGGGTGGCGGTGTGGGTAGAGGGACCTCGGGCACCTCTTTATAGGTCGGGAGGAGGGTAACGGCCGCGGGTTCGCCGGAGTGCAACGGGCGGGAGGTTTAATGCGACGGAGGTAATGCGGCGCAATTACGCTGCGTGATTATGCCCGCAATGGACGCGTGGAGGTGCAATGCGATCGGCCGCTGGCGCGGGCATCAGTCGAAGGAAACCGCTTTAAAAGCTTCGGTTCGCGGCTTCAATGGCGGCAGCGGGCGGAGATCGCGCGAGGAAGAACGGAAAGGGGGCGGGGACGACGGGCCTGACAGGTGGGGCCCGCACGTCAGCGAGAGAAGAAAAACGGAAAGGATGGGGGCGACGGTCGGATGCTTGACGGTGGCACGGGGAGAGATCGGGACGTGAGCGCGTTGCGAAGGGTAAGTGAAGGGGGACGGCTGAGATTTGATCCGACAACGAAGATCAGATCGGGGCCGGTCGGTGCTTAAGTGGGAGGGGGCGGCTACGATGAGGTACGGCAATAGGGGACGGCGTGGATTAAGCCACGCGGCGGCAGGAGCGGAGAGGGGCGCGTGAAGCGGTAAGTTGGTGCGCGGCGAGGATTAAACCGCGCGGAGTGGACGGTCCGATCGCGACACGCGCCGCACGCGAGAGAGGGAAGGCGGGAGAGGGTTTAAGTTAGATCGGACGGCCGAGGGGAATCCGGCGGGCGGAGGGGACGCCGATGGTTGACACTGCGGCGGGAGGGATTTTTGGGATTTTCTTTCTTTTGATTTTCCGAAATGCTATTAAGCTTTAGAAAACTCAAAAATACCAAATAAATTTTGAAAAATCCAGAAAAATTCAGGAACTATCTGGAGCTATTCTAGACTTAATAAAAATATGTCCCACTCATTTTAACAAGTATAATTTGCAAAGGTACAATTTGATTTTGTAGGGAAGGTTTTAATTCCTTCTAAAATCTAGAAAAATTAATATAATCTCACATTTGACTTAAGGAAGCTGAAATACATTTGTTTTAGCTTTTAGGAATGCAATAAATTTATTTTTGACTTTTATACATTAAAGTTTATAATTTATTTCAAATCAGGATTTTAACATAACTCCAGAAAATCCAATAAACTCCAGATTAAATTTTCAATAAAGGGACAAAATTTTGGGATGTTACAAACCTACCCCCCTTAAAGGAAATCTCGCCCTCGAGATTTGCACTGGCTAGCAAAAGAGATGGGGATGGCTGGTCTTTAAATCTTCTTCTCGCTCCCAGGTGGCTTCGTCCTCGGTGTGGTTGCTCCACTGAACTTTGCAGAATCTGATGGTCTTCCTTCTGGTCTGATGTTCTGCTGTCTCGAGAATCTTGATTGGTTTCTCCTGATAGGTGAGGTCATCCTGGAGGTCCAAGGTTTCCAGTGCGGCTTGCTCTGTGGGTACTCGGAGGCACTTCTTTAACTGTGAGACATGAAAGACATTGTGCACCCCTGACATGCTTGGCGGCAAGTCTAACTGATATGCGACTGCACCTCTTCGGTCCAGAATCTTGAAAGGGCCCACATATCGTGGTGCTAGCTTCCCTCTAACTTGAAACCTTTTCACACCTCTGAGTGGGGATACTCTAAGATAGACGTAGTCCCCGACTCAAAGGTCGTCTCGACGACGGTTATCCGCGTAGCTCTTCCGTCGAGACCGGCTATCTTTAGTCCGCCTCGATCTTCTTCACTTGATCTTCTGCGCCTTGCAGCAGTTTGGTCCCGTTCTTGGGGTTCACCTTGCTGATCCCAAAGCAAGGGGGTCCTGCACTTTCGACCATACAAGGCTTCAAGGGTGCCATCCGCAGATCGCTTGGTAGCCGTTATTGTACGAGAATTCCGCATAGGCGTTGAACGGTCCCAATCGCTCCCAAATCCAGCAGACAAGCCCTTAGCATATCCTCGAGTATCCGATTAACTCTTTCGTTGGACCGTCTGTCTGGGATGGTAAGCGCATCAAACCGAGCATTACCCAATTCTTCGTGCGACCTTTGCCAAAATCGAAAGTAAATTGACTACCTCGATCCGACACTATCTTCTTGGGTACGCCATACAGCACACAATTCGAGACATGTACAACTTCGACCAACTTGCTTCTGAATAAGTGGTCTTGACTGTATGAAGTGAGCCACTTTAGTCAATCTGCTATGATTACCCAAATTGAATCATAACCCGATTGCGCCCTTGGGAGTCCGGTTATGAAATCCATACCGATTTCTTCCCACTTCCATTCGGAATCGGCAATGGTTGCAAGAGTCCCGCCGGCCTCGATGTTCAGCTTTGACTCGTTGGCAGTGTCGCAGTTTCAATGAACTCGCGATTTCCCTTTTCATACTAACCCACCAATATCTTTCCCTCGATCCTGGTACATCTTGGTACGACTGGTGGATTGAGTATGGGGTATCATGAGCCTCTTTCGTAATCGTGTTTTGATTTCTGATTATTCGGCACACGATGCGGTTCTCGAACCAAACCGCGCCATGTTCATCTTCGCTGAATCCTGGTGCTTTGCCTCTTCTCATATTCTTCTTGATTTCTTGAATATCCTCGCCCACGATCCGAGCTTCCTTAATTTGATCAGTAAGGCGGTCGCACTTCCAAAGTGGTGAGGGTGCTTGGTCCCATTGGGTTTAGACTTAGACGGCGACTCCTCTCCTGAAGTCGGGTCCGGTCTTCTTCCGATATCACCATGTTTGCATAAGACTTCTGCTAAGGCATCGCTACTACATTCGCTTCCGGTGGTAATGTATACCGATGTCGTAGTCCTTTATCAACTCCAACCATCTTCGCCGCCTCGGGTTGAGTTCTCGCCAGGTGAAGATATACTTCAAACTCTTATGGTCCGTGTATACTTCACAACGGTTACCAATAAGATAGTGGCGCCGCATTTTTAAGGCGCACTCTCGCGGCTAACTCCAAGTCATGAGTAGGATAATTGCACTCATGAGGCTTGAGTTGACGCGATGCATAGGCTACCACTTTGCCTTCTTGCATCAGAACACAGCCTAAGCCTAGGCGAGAGGCGTCACAGAAAACCTCGAAGCCTTTATGCACGTCCGGCAAGACAAGCACGGGTGCTGAGACTAGTCTCTTCTTAAGGGTTTGGAAACTCTGCTCACAAGCCTTCGTCCATTCGAACTTCTTTTCCTTTTTCAGCAATTGGGTCATTGGCTTGGCTGTCTCGGAGAATCCTGCTATGAACCGACGGTAATAACCCGCAAGTCCAAGAAAGCTCCTGACTTCTGTTACGGACTTTGGTGGCTTCCACTCCATTACTGCTTCTACCTTGGAAGGATCTACAGCGATTCCTTCGGCTATTACGATATGTCCGAGGAAGGCAACCTCTTTTAGCCAGAATTCACACTTACTGAATTTGGCGAAAAGCTGATGTTCTCTAAGCTTTTCCAGAGTGATCCTGAGGTGCTGCTCGTGCTCTTCTTCATTCTTGGAGTAGATGAGGATGTCGTCGATGAAGATTACTACGAACTTGTCCAAGTATTTCATGAACACACTGTTCATCATGCTCATGAAGTAAGCTGGTGCATTGGTCAGTCCAAATGACATGACCGTGAACTCATAATGCCCATATCCGTGGAGAAGGCGGTCTTAGGAATGTCTCTTCACGAATCTTCACCGATGGTATCCTCGATCGCAGATCAATCTTGGAGAAGATACCGCTTCTTTCAACCGATCGAACAGTCATCGATCCCGGGAGGGGGTATTTATTCTTGATGGTGACGCCATTGAGTGCTCAGAGTCCACACATAGCCTCGCACTCTCATCCTTCTTCTTGACGAACAGACGGGTGCTCCCCAAGGCGCATTTAACCGGGTCGGATATACCTTTGTCTTCTAACTCCTTGAGTTGATTCTTCAATTCGCTAACTCGTTAGCGTGCATCCGATATGGTCTCTTGGAAATTGGGCGGTGCACGGGACTAGGTCAATCACAAATTCGATCTCCTATCCGGTGGCATCCTGGCGCCTCCTCGAAAACATCCGGTATTCCCACGATCGGCACT
This sequence comes from Melocanna baccifera, assembly GCA_036346265.1. NCBI lineage: Eukaryota > Viridiplantae > Streptophyta > Magnoliopsida > Poales > Poaceae > Melocanna > Melocanna baccifera. Next base: position 11,696,547 of record CM070707.1, on the reverse strand, counting down.
TCCTCCAAGACTTGGAGGTGGAAGAGGGCACATTCTTCCGCCTTCGAATGGGAGAGAAGATTACTTCCACGCCTTGGTCATTGGTGAGGGTGATGGATCCGTAGCACAATCGATCCGACCTCGATTCTTGGCAACCAGCCATCCCGAGAATGACGTCTAATCCTTGCGATTCCAAAACCAAAAGATCGGCGAGGAATCGGGTCCCATCTATGAGCAATTCCACTTTGGGGCACAAGGTCCTCGCTCTCATTTCTGCTCCAGGAGTGAACTATCATAGGGTTGCTAAGGGTTACCCGCCCAACCCATGCTTATCCATAAAAGTTTTTGACACAAAGGAATGCGATGCTCGGAATCGAAAAGAACTGATGCTTTGATCGAATTGACAAGGAACATACCCGGACGACATCCGTGCAGCTGGGCCTCTTCCGCATCACGTGGTTCACTCGCCCTTTGATGAAGGTCTCGCGGCCTGCGCCCCGCTCGACTTCCGAGGCTCTCGAAGTTGCCGCCGCTTGAATCTTCTTAGGCACGCCTTGGCAAAGTGCCCAGTTCCTTGCGATAGTAGCAGTCAATCCGCCGACGGCGGATCGCTCTTACGTGTCCGCCACCGATTCTTGAGGTGCGTTGCTTGGGAACTCGCCGCGTTGGCCCGAAACGGCGGGCGGTGGTTGAGGACTTGAACTCGCTGGATCGTTCTTGAAGTTGCTGCCACAGGTCCGAACTTGTTTGAGTGAGGAGGGCTACCGCGATTCTTGAAAGAACTTCCGAGTTGTTCCTCCGTCCGCCATCCTTTTCTTCCGGTCTCCATTTCCATGTGCTTGCCCTCTGGCGGATGGCCTTTGACTAGCCGGTGGAAGTCAAGATAGTCACCCGATATCGCTTGTACCGATATGTTGTCATTCATGCCCTCCATGAACCTTTCTTGCTTGGCTTCATCGGAAGCCACATCCTCTGCGCATAGCGGCCGCTTGGTTAAACTTCATGCGTACTCATTGACAAGATCGACTTCCTTGGCGCAGATCTGAACTCCTTCTTCTTCAATGCCATGGTGCGGTGGGATATGAGCTTTGCGAAAGCTTTGCTCGAACTCGATCCACGCCACCGTCTGCGGGTTGGCGTGCGGCGGTGAAAGTGTCCCACCATTGAGATGCGGGCCCGCTCACCGATGGGAGGCGAACAGACTCGCTCGATCGATGCTGCACCGAATGTCCAGCTTCTTGCCAATCGACCTGAGCGATCGCCGGCGCCCATCGGTTCAACATCGCCGCGAAGGTGGGTGGCTTGATCTCGTGAACTCGAGAGACGATTGGGAGGCACTTGGGCAGGTTGATGATGAGCCTGAGGGTTGTTGATCGTCTGAGCTAAGAGCTGGATCAACTGGGTTTGATTGGCCATCAACTGTGCCCAATCTGGTCCTCACACGCGGGTGGTGGAATCGAGCCGATCGCTTCCTTGTGCTCCGGGTTGGCGTTGTCCATGTTGGAGTTTCTTCTTGTGTTCACCATCTATTGAGACTTTCAGATTTAGAGAGAGAACTAAAGGAAAGGTTCTAGTAACAATCCCACCAAAACAACACACAAGAGCAAGGAAAACACAGATAAGAGCCAAATAAAACTTTTTATTTTATTATAATAGTCTCGTGGCTGTTTACAAAGTTCTACAGCTCACGGATAGCGTTCTAAGACTCGGAGTTGTCTACACACTAGCGCTGCGCTCGAGTCTCCTCGGAAAAGGTCCGGAATCAGTGGAACCTGCATCTTCTGCACGGAGCTCGGCAAGTTCCTCTTCGCGTGCGCGGAGCTTCTGCTGTGCGGTGTGCAGCTCGTCCAGGGTGGTCTGGTACATGTGATCCATGGACTTGGTGTACTCCACCAGTCGTATGAGGCGGGGGTTGCTCTCATACTCTGTAGACGAGAAGTCGCTGGCAGCCCACAAGGGAGTCTTCATGGGGAAGTAGCGAAGTCGGTGCGCAGCAAGTCTCGAGCGTAGATGTTCCGCAGCTGGCGAATGGCCTCTCGGGCTGCATCCTGAACTCCATCGAAGAAGGTGGCCCGAGGTAGGGGTGCGTCGAACACGTAAATGGCTCCGTGTGCTCCGAAATCCTTGAAGATCTTCACTTCCACCCTCCAGCGTTCCTCGTCTCCATACATGCCAACGTATCCCTGGTAGAGAGGGTACGGGCGGAAGTTGAGCTCTTGCATGAGGTTGTACAGATCGTCGGCGAAGAGTCCGGCAAGGGTTCCGTGGGAGACGCGGGTGGGTTGCTCCATCTAAAATTTGGAAGGGGAGAGGAGTTAGTAATCGGTTTTGGTAAAGAGACTTGAGAGAAGGGAGAGATAATTTAAAAGGGCATTTCTTATTAAAATATATCCTTAAAGCTGGTCTCTTGCTAAGGTCACGTCTTAGAGTCATTGTTGCTCTGATACCATTTCTGTCGGGACCCGGAACAACAACTCCGAGCCCCTCTGTGTAAATCGCACTATCCCAGGAAAAGCTAGTGCACACAGGTTTAACAGCAATGTATATCATGCAAAAATAACCACGAGATATTATTAAACAAAAATACGGCCTTAAGGCCAAGTCTTACAATAAGGCACCGTGCCAACAAAGTAAACAAAACAGCGGAAAGAAAATAAAGGTGGCAAAGCCACAGCCCATCCACCTCCCACGGCGAATGATCAGAAGACGATCCTACTCATTTGAGTAGTCCTCACCGTCGTAGTCGCCCTCGAAGTCTGGCAACAGATTTAGCAAGGTGAGTACAGAAGTACTCCCAAGGTAAGCAAGTAAATGCTTACGCAAGTTACACCAGGAAATATAACAGAGTTGATGCATGCATAAGGGATTTCAAAGGAAGCTTAATAGGGTAATGTGCGGAAAGCAATACTTGAATTTAAATACAATAACGTAAGTATGAAAAGCTGAAATTAAATACAGTATATGAAACATTGTTTTTAACAAGTAATATCGTTAGTGTAGGCTCCAACCCACACTAACCTATCCACGGGAATCCACCCGGACCATTACCAAATCCAACGTTTGTTTGCCAAAACCAAGTTTTATGAAAATTCAAGTCTAATCTGTGAAGACTCTACTCAAGATGTCCATGACCGTGGACACGGCTATCCGAGATAGTTTGTTACTCTGCAGAGGTGTACAACTTTACCCACAAGACATTCCCTCTCACTTGAGCCACGCGATCAACACACCGCCTTAGGTGTGCGGCGGAGAGTTCATGACAAGGTGTTCGATGATTCATAGCCAACATAATCACGCCGCCACTAAGGTTTCACCACAACTCGAATCCACGAGTTGGAGCCCCTCTGTGCCATGTGAGACTTCCCACACCTACGCCGCTCACATTCACCTATAGCGAGACTATAGTTGGAACTTCACAAATTACTTAGCGAGTCCGTCCCATACCGGACTTGTGGTAGTACAAAGTGACTTCGTAAAATAATTCACGTAAACGGTCCTTAAGTTGATTTAGGCTCAACCACATACCCCGCACACGATAATCAACCAGTGTCACCAAACACGAGGCATACCGGCACCCACCACCTAACCATTAGCCTAAGTCCAAAACATGTTTTCTATTTTCATTTTTAAATAATTTCAGAAACCACCCTTGACTCACAAAGTCAAGATATCGATTTTCAAAGTCCGTCATTTCATGTGAAAGATCGATCCCACCTAAAATTATACTAAGCCAGGCTAAGCATTGCTACAAAAATTTCTAGCTAATACTATAGTACTAACTAGTTTTCAGCTAGGGTGACAAGGTATATGAATTCAAGATTCAAATTGGCCATATACAAAGGATCATGGTATATCTAAAATTCAAATCAAATTTGAATTACATTTGAATAAAGATACGCATGCATATACTGATAAAACAATATAAATAATTTAAAATATTAGGTTCAACATGGTCAAAGGTGTAACTTGCCTTGATCGTAGTCCTGCTGTGATTCGTCGAATTCAAACTCTCCGGAATCGTCAATATCTAACGAAAAATCAATTCAAAGCAAATTCAAAACAAAAATTCAAATGAAATCCAAATAACTTCCAAAAATTATCAAATAAATTGGGAGACAGAATTTGAATTTTGGATGTGGGTCAACAATTTTTAAAAGGAATTGAGGCTTTTAAAAGAAGTTGGAAGTTTTAATTTAAATTTAAACCTTGGAATTACAAAATATATTCAAATCAAATTTAAATAAATTTCAAAATTTCAAAATTATTCCAGAAATGGATAGATCATGATTTTAGAAAAATTTAGAAATTTGAATGGGTCAATTTGGAGTTAAAATGCAAAAGTTATAGCCTTCCAAAGTTTGAATTCAAAATAAAAGAAAAAGGGTATTTTCTGGATTTATTTTTATACCGAAAAGGATTTATGACGTCAGCAAGAATTATTTTTCTAAAGGAAATTATAGATTATGACGTCAGCCCTAGGATTAATATATTCGGGCAGAGGCTGACAGGTGGGGCCCGGGTGTCATGGACCGAGTCCATGGACCCGAGGGAAGGGTGAGGTGGCAGGCGGGCGCGCGGGGAGCGGGGTGGCGCTGACGTGGCGCCACGGGGCTGCCGTGTAGTTGCCGCGTGGCTGCCACGTCACGGCTTTATGCCGACGTGGCGCCGATCTGGCCGCCACCTGGCTGCCACGCCACTGCCAACTCGGCCCGACGGCCGACGCTTTGGCCGGCGGCGGCGCTCGGGGCGATGCTCGCCGGAGCTCGGTGGCGGCGCGCCGCCGAGGGTACCAAAACGACGAGGAGAACGCGGAGTGCATCGGTACCTTGCGCGAGGCCGAGGATGGCCGGAGGGAAATCGGCGGAGGCGGCGGTCGGAGAAGGCTTCACGGCGCGGAGTAGCTCGGTGGCGCAGCGCTTCGGGAGTGGTCGCCGAGGGTCGCTGGGCACCGGCAAGGCCGGGAGGTGTCGCGCGGCGAGGGGCTCGAGCCGGCGGCGATTGCTCGCCGGAGTCGCTTGAAGCCGCGGAGGGAAATCGGGCGCAGGGGGACCCTCGGGGCTGGATTATGCGCTCTGGAGGCTCGGGGGGTGGCGGTGTGGGTAGAGGGACCTCGGGGCACCTCTTTTATAGGCTGGGGAGGAGGGTAACGGCCGCGCGAAGTTCGCCGGAGTGCAACGGGCGGGGAGGTTTAATGCGACGGTGGTAACAGCCGCAATTACGCGTGATTATGCCCGCAATGGACGCGGTGGAGGTGCAATTGCGATCGGCCGTTGGCGCGGGGCATCAATTCGGAAGGAAACCGAAGCTTTAAAAGCTTCGGTTCGCGGCTTCAATGGCGGCAAGCAGCGGAGATCGCGCGAGGAAGAAAGGAAAGGCGGGGGCACGGGCACGACGAGTGGGGCCCGCACGTCAGCGAGAGAAGAAAAACGGAAAGGACGGGGGCGACGGTCGGATGCTTGATGGGTGGCACGGGGGAGAGATCGGGACCGCTGGCGCGTTGCGAAGGGTAAGTGAAGGGGACGGTGAGATTCGATCCGACAACGAAGATCGGTCGGGGCGGTCGGTGCTTAAGTGGGAGGGGGCGGCTGCGATGAGGTACGGCAATAGGGGACGGCGTGGATTAAGCCACGCGGCGGCAGGAGCGGAGAGGGGAGCGGTGAAGCGGTAAGTTGGTGCGGGCGGCGAGGATTAAATCCGGCGCGGGAGTGGACGGTCCGATGTGCGACACGTGTCGCACGCGGAGAGAGGGAAGGCGGGGAGAGGGTTTAAGTTAGATCGGATGGCTGAGGGGAATCCGGCGGGCGGAGGGACGCCGATGGTTGACACTGGCGGCGGGAGGGATTTTGGGATTTTCTTTCTTTTTGATTTTCCAGAAATGCTATTAAGCTTTAGAAAACTCAGAAAAATACCAAATAAATTTTGAAAAATCCAGAAAAATTCAGGGAACTATCTAGAGCTATTCTAGACTTAATAAAAATATGTCCCACTCATTTTAACAAGTATAATTTGCAAGGGTACAATTTTGATTTTGTAGGGAAGGTTTTAATTCCTTCTAAAATCTAGAAAAATTAATATAATCTCACATTTGACTTAAGGAAGCTGAAATACATTTGTTTTAGCTTTTAGGAATGCAATAAATTTATTTTTGACTTTTATACATTAAAGTTTATAATTTATTTCAAATCAGGATTTTAACATAACTCCAGAAAATCCAATAAACTCCAGATTAAATTTTCAATAAAGGGACAAAATTTTGGGATGTTACAGACAAGAAGCCTGTAAAACAAAAATTACAGAGATTTGAATCTAATCGACAGGAAGCTATCAGATTAGAATTGGACAAGCTACTGAAAGCACGCTTTATAAGAGAGGTTAATCACTTAGATTAGTTAGCTAACCCTGTGATTGTTAGGAAGTCTAATCGTAAGTGGCATACGTGTATAGACCATACTGATCTAAGTAAAGCTTATCAAAAAGATTATTTTCTTCTTATATCAATCAATTGGTTGACTTTACTGCTGGTTGTGAAGTGTTAAGTTTTCTAGATGTATACTCTGGTTATCATCAGATAAGTATGTCTTCAAACGATGAAGAGAAGACCGCATTTATTACGCCATTTGGAGTATTTTGCTATGTGAAAATACCATTTGGTTTAAAAATCCTAGTACAACCTTTCAGTGTTTAATGGAATTGAGTTTTTATATTTCAACTAGGCCGAAATTTGGAAGCCTATGTTAATGATCTAGTTGTAAAGAGTGTCAAATGACTTAATCCCATTTTAGACAGATAGGAGACATTCGACAATCTCAGAAAGCATCGCCTGAAATTCAATCCCCAGAAGTGCGTATTCAGAGTTTCTTTAGGAAAGTTGCTCGAATTCCTTGTATCGGCAAGAGATATTGTGGCAAACCCTAAAAATATAAAGGTCATTGAGCAAATGTGCCCTCCGACCACCAAGAAAGAAGTCCAAAAACTCACTAGGTGTATGGCGGCTTTAAATCAGTTCATCACATGATTGGAATAAAAAGGACTTCCTTTTTTCAAACTTCTAAGGAAGTACAAGGGTTTCGAGTGATTGAAGGAGGCTAACGATGCCTTCGAGGATGTCGGGACCCAGAACAACACTCCAAGTCCCTCTGTGTAAATCGCACTATCCCAAGAAAAGCTAGTGCACACAGGGTAAACAGTGATGTATATCACGCAAAACCACCATGATTATATTAAGCAAATTTACGGCCATATGGCCAAGTCTTATAATAAAATGGCACGAGGCCAACTAAAAATAAAAGCAGTGGAAAACAATAAAGGTAGCAGCGCAGCCCATCCAGCCTCTGACAGGCGAATGACTGTAAGACGCGTCCTACTCGCTGAAGTAGTCCTCACCGTCGTAGTCGCCGTCGAAGTCTGACAACAGATTTTAGCAAGGTGAGTACTTGGAAGTACTCCACGAGTCACACCGGGAGATATAACAGAGGGATGCATGCATAATGGATTTCAAGGAAGGATTAATAGGGTAAATATTTGTAAAAGCAGTACTGAATTTTAAATACGATAATGAAAGTATGAAAAGCTGAATTTGAGTACATCATAAAAACAATATTTATTCAAATAATAACGTTAGTGTAGGCTCCGACCTACACTAACCTATCCACGGGTATCCCACCCGGACCAGTCCAAAACACTACTGTTTGCCAAAACCAAGATTTCATAAAATCAAGTCTAATCTGTGAATATTCTACTCAGCATATCCATGATCGTGAACACGGTTATCCAGGATAAATTTTTAACTCTACAGAGGTGTACAACTTTTGATGTGACCACGCCACATACGCATACGAGAATGATTGCATCAACGCTACGCGCTCGTGGTTGGGGTCCACCTAAAGGGACAAGAGCTACTCCAGGTTCTCCGGAACAACGCAGACGTCTTCGCATGGTCCCCAGAGGACATCAAGGGCGTGGACCGCTCCCTCATTGAGCACAACCTAGCGGTCCGCTAGGACGCCAAGCCAGTCAGGCAAAGGCTTCGGCGTATGTCCGTTGGCCGGCAGCAGGCAGCCAAGGTAGAAGTGGTGAAGCTCCTGCAGGCTGGCGTCATCTGCGAAGTCCAACACCCAGATTGGCTCGCCAATCCGGTGCTGGTAAAGAAAGCCAACGGTGCCTGGCGCATGTGCATCGACTTCACTGCCCTCAATAAGGCGTACCCGAAGGATGACTACCCTCTCCCATGCGTTGACCAACTGATCGACGCTACTACCGGCTGTGAACTCATGAGCTTCTTAGACGCTTACTCTGGCTATCATCAAATCTACATGGCCAAGGATGACAAAGACAAGACCAGCTTTATCACTCCGATAGGAACATACTGCTTTGTTAGAATGCTGTAACATCCCAAAAATTTTATTCCTTTGTTAAAATCATTTCAGGATTTTTTGGATTTTATTTCAAGTCCTGGTGTGAGAAAGTTTAAAAACTTTAACTGATAAAAGCCAATTAAATTTATTGCATTTCATGAAAGTCAAAATAAATGTATTTTATCTTCCTAAAGTCAAATCTGTATTTATATAATTCTCAGGATTTTATAAAGAATTAAAACTTCCCCTTTTAATTTAACTTGTGCTTTTGCAAAATATACTTGTCAAAATGGGTGGAAAATAATTTTATTAAGTCTCAAATAGTCCCAGAAGGTTCTCTGAATTTTTTTGGAATTTTTAAAATTTATTTGGTATTTTTCTGAGTATTTTAAAGCCTCCTAGTCATTTCTGAAAATCAAAAGGAAATTAAAAACCTTAAAACCCTCTCGGGCTGCCGCGTGTCAGCCATAGGAGCCCCCTCCACCCGCCGGATCTTTTTCCAGCCGTCCGATACCACTTACCGGTTCGTCCCGCCTCCCCCTCCTCCTGAGCCGACGCGTGTCACGCATCGAGCCGTCCGCTCTCCCGCCCGATCCAATCTCGGTCGCCCGCGCCAACTTACCGCTTCGCCCGCTCCCTTCTCCTCTCCGCGTGACACGTGGTGAAATTGACATCGTCCTCTATTGCCGTACTCAATCGCATCCACTCCCTCCCACATAATGCACCAACCGGCCTGGATTCAACCCCCGTTGCCGGATGAGATCGTGGCCGTCCCCGTTCACTTACCCCTTCGCCAGCAGCCGATGGTCCCGATCGCCCCTCCTTGCCACCTATCGCAAATCCAACCGTCGCCTCGCCCCTTTCCTTTTTCCATCTCTCGCTGACCGGTGGGCCCTCCGTGTCAGCTCCATCTTCCCCGCCCCCTTTCCTTTCTTCCTCGCGTGATCGCCGCCCGCTGCCGCCATTGAAACCGAAACTGAAGCATTGATTGCTTCGATTTCCTTCCCGTTTACTCCCCCGCGCCAACAACAAATTGAACCCCCATCTTCACCGCGTCCGTTTCTGGCATAAAGTCGCGCATTACGCCTCTCCTCGCCGTCGCATTCACTCTCTGCGCCCGTTTTCACTCCGGCGATCTTCGCGCAGCCGTTACCCCCCCCAGCCTATAAAAGGGATACCCTGAGGTCCCTCTACTCACACCGCCCCTCCCTCACCTCTCAATCGAGTCACCCGAGTGCTGGAGCCCTCCCTGCGCCCGATTTTCTCCCCGCGGATTCAAGCACTCCGGCGAGCAATCGCCGCCGCCTCAAGCCTTCCCGAGCCTCGCTGGCGCCTCCCCGACCTTGCTGGTGCCCAGGCGACCCTCGGCGACCACTCTCCCGAGCCTCTGCGCCACCGGAGCTCCTCCGCCGCCGTGAAGCACTCTCCGACCGCCGCCCCTTCTCGCCGATGCACTCCCCACGTCCTCCTCTTCATTTTGGTACCCTCGGCCGATGCCGCCGGTCACCGGAACTCCGGCGACCATCGGGCCCCGAGCGCCGCCGCCGCTGGTTGGGCCACGTCAGCCCGTCGGGCCGACCTGGCAGGCGCGTGGTAGCCAGGTGGCGGCCAGATCGGCGCCACGCCAGCGCCACCCGAGCGCCCCCTCGCCACCTCGCGTGCGTGCCGCCACGTCGGCATATTGCCGTGACGTGGCAGCCATGAGGCAGCCACATGGTGCCAAGTGGCAGCCACGTGGAAGCCATGCCAGCGCGACCCCGCTCCCCGCGCACCCGCCTGCCATCTCACCCCTCTCTCGGGTCCATGGACTCGGTCCACCAGACCCGGGCCCACATGTCAGCCTCTGCCCAAATTTTAAAACCCCAGAGCTGACGTCATGCTGACGTAATTAAACCGATTTTCCCTTATAAAAATAATTCGGCCGAAAATCTATTTCTCTTGCTGATGTCATATTCCAGATTTTCCTTTAGGAAAATAATTCTTGCTGACGTCATAAATCCTTTTCGGTTTAAAAATAATTGACCCATTCAAATTTCTAAATTTTGGAAAGCTATAACTTTTGCATTTTAACTCCAAATTGACCCATTCAAATTTCTAAATTTTCTAAAATCATGATCTATCCATTTCTAGCATAATTTTGAAATTTTGAATTTATTTGAATTTTGTTTTTGAATTTTCTTTGAATTGGCTCTTTACGTTAGATTTCGACGATTCCGGAGACTTTGAGTTCGACGATTCCCAACAGGACTTCGATCAAGGCAAGTTACACCTTTGACCATGTTGAACCTAATATTTTAAATTTATTTATGTTGTTTTACTGTATATGCATGCGTACTTCTATTCAAATTTAATTTAAATTCAATTTAAATGTTAGATATTCCCATAATCCTTTGAATATGGCCAATTTGAATCTCGAATTCATATACCTTGTCACCCTAGTGGAAAACTAGTTAGTACCATAGTATTGACTAGAAATTTTGTAGAAATGCTTAGCCTGGCTTAGTATAATTTTAGGTGGGATCAATTATTTTACATGAAATGACAGTTCCTTTTAAAATCTTGACTTCGGTGAGTCAAGGATGGTTTATGAAAATTATTTAAAAATGAAAATAGAAACTTATGTTTTGGACTTAGGCTAATGGTTAGGTGGTGGGTGCCGGCATGCCTCGTGTTCGGTGACATCTGGTTGATTGTCATGCACGGGGGAATGTGGTTGAGCCTAAACCAACCTAAGGACCGTTTCTGTGATTTATTTTACGAAGTCACTTTGTATTACCACAAGTCCGGTATGGGACGGACCTGGCTAAGTAAATTATGAAGTTCCAAACATAGTCTCGCTATAGACTGAATGTGAGCGCGGCGTAGGCTGTGAGAAGTCTCACATGGCACAGAGGGGGCTCCAACTCGTGGATTCGAGTTGTGGCGAAATCTTAGTGGCGACGTGATTATTTTGGCTAAGGATCATTGGAACATCCTTGTCATGAACTTTCCGCCGTACACCTAAGGCAGTGTGTTTATCGTGTGGCTCAAGTGAGAGGGAATGTCTTGTGGGTAAAGTTGTACAACTCTACAGAGTTAGAAATCTATCTGGATAGCCGTGTTCACGGTTACGGACATGCTAAGTAAAGTTTTCACAGATTAGACTTGGTTTTTAATAAAACTTGGGTTTCGGACAAATAACAGTGGTTTTGACAATGGTCCGGGTGTGATGCCCGTGGTTAGGTTAGTGTAGGTCGGAGCCTACACTAACGATAATACTTCGGTTAAAATATTGATTCATATGTTGTATTAAAAATTCAGCTTTTGCATTTATGCTATTGTATTTAAATTCAGCACTACTTTTCACTCAAATAAACTTATTAAGCCATCCTTGTTATCCCTATGCATGCATGAACTCTGTTATATTCCTGGTGTAACTTGCGTAAGCATTTACTTGCTTACCTTGGGAGTACTCTTGTACTCACCTTGTTAAATCTGTTGCCAGACCTCGAGGACGTCTACAACGGTGAGGACTACTTCAGCGATTAGGACGCGTCTTACAGTCATTCGCCTGTGAGAGGCTGGATGGGCTGTTCTGCTACCTTTACTATTTTCCGCTGTTTTATTTCTTTTGTTGGCCTTGTGCCCCTATATTGAAAGACTTGGCCTTAAGGCCGTATTTTGTCAGTTAATAATATTCGTGGTGATTTTGCATGATATACATTGCTATCGGCCCTGTGTGCACTAGCTTTTCCTAGGATAGTGCGATTTACACAGAGGGACTTGGAGTTGTTGTTCCGGGTCCCGACAAATGCCCTTCGGCCTGAAAAATACCGGCGCAACCTTCACCCGCCTCATTGCACTGGTGCTGACCTCCCAACTCGGGAGGAATGTCGAAGCTTACGTTGACGACGTAGTCGTCAAAACCAAGCAATTGGCCGCTCACGGCCAGGATCTCCGAGAGACCTTCGACAATCTTCGGAAGGCGGGCATCAAGCTCAACCCAGACAAGTGCGTGTTCGGTGTGCGGGCAGGCATGCTTTTGGGCTTCCTGGTGTTGGGGCGCGGCATCCAAGCCAACCCCGACAAGGTCGATGCAATCCTCGCCATGGAGCCGCCCAAAACGACACGGGAAGTCCAAAGGCACGCTGGCCGCATGGCTGCACTGAGCCGCTTTTTGTCCAAGGCAGTGGAGCGTGGCCTGCCTTTCTTCAAAACCTTGCGCGGCTGTGATGGGTCTTGTTGGGACGCCGATTGCACCAGCGCCTTCGATGACCTCCGGAAGCACCTTTCAAGCCTACCCATGCTGGTCGCCCCGGCACCAGAGGCTCCCCTCATACTTTACCTCGCCGCCTTCGCGACAGCAGTCAGCGCCGTCCTTGTTCTTGAGGAGGGCGTTTGTCAGCGCCCAGTCTACTTCGTCTCCGAAGCCCTCCAAGGCGCCAAGATGAGGTACACGGAGCTTGAGAAGTTGGCTTATGCGCTAGTCATGGCCTCGAGAAAGCTCCGATACTACTTCCTCGCCCATCCAATCACTGTGCCGTCCTCGTTCCCTCTGGCGGAGATGTTACACAATAAAGAGGCCACGGGACGCATCAGTAAGTGGGCAGCCGAACTCGCCCCTTTTTCCCTGACATATGCTTCGCGCACAGCGATTAAGTCCCAGATCCTTGCGGACTTCCTGGCGGAGTGGACCTCCGCGGCCCAGCACACCCAGCAGCCGGAGGACCCGGTGTGGACGCTCGACACCGACAGCGCCTACTGCGTCTCCGGCGCGGGCGTGGGTGCGGTGGTCACTACGCCAGAGTGACACCGCCTGTTATACTCGGCACACCTCGCGTTTCCCGCCACCAACAACACCGCAGAATACGAGGCGCTACTCTTCAGCCTAGCGAAGCTCAAAGCTCTTGGCGCGCGGTGAGTCCTCGTCCACACGGATTCAAGGCTAGTGGCGGGGCAAGTCGACAAGTCATACCAGGCCAAGGACCCTAACCTCGCCAAGTACCTGGCAGCTGTGCGAGCTAAGGAGCGACATTTCCTGGGCGTCACGGTCAAGGCCATCCCCCGAGCGAAAAATGAGCAAGCAGACATTCTCGCAAAAGCCACCAGCCAACAACTCCTCGCTCCTGAAGGCGCATTCTACGAGGTCCTGCACACGGTGGCCATCGCGTAGGACAGTCACGACGCGGCCTTAGTGCACCAGATCACCCATCAGGGCGACTAGCGAGAGCCAATTTACGCCTTCCTACAAGGCATCGCCGAGCCTGACGACCCTATCGAGCTCCGCCGCCTACAGTACCATGCCAGATCCTTCCAGATACTCGACGGAGTGCTCTACAAAAAAGGGGTCTGCGCACCGCTCCTACGGTGCCTCTCGCGCGAAGAGGGACAGCACCTCTTGGCGGAAATCCACGCGGGCCTTTGCGGCTCGCATTTGGCGCCGAGGTCGCTCGTCAGCAAGGCATTTAGGTAGGGCTTCTACTGGCCATCCGCTGTCACTAACGCCCAAGAACTCGTGTGCCAGTGTCAAGGCTGCCAAAGGATGGGACGGGTCATCCACAGACTCCCCACTGGCCTCAACCCCATCCCCTCGGTATGGCCGTTGGCACAGTGGGGCATCGACGTTGTCGGACCTCTTCCCTGAGCCCCAGGAGACTTGCGCTTCATTGTGATCGCTTTGGAATATTTTTCCAGGTGGCCAGAGGCTGTGGTGCTAGCCAAGATCACCTTGGCAGCCATGCAGCGCTTCCTTTGGCAGAACATCATATGCCGCTTTGAAGTGCCCAAGGAGATGACTACCGACAATGGTCTGTAGTTCGACTCCGCTCCGTTCAGGGAGTTCTGTGACGACATGGGCATCACGCTTCGGTTCGCCTCAGTCGGACATCCACAGTCCAACGGAGTGGTCGAGCGGGCGAACGGTGCCATCTCCGCCGGGGTCAAAAAATGCCTTGTCGGACTACCAAAGGGCAAGTGGCCCAGCGAGCTCCACAACATCCTCTGGTCGCTCCGCACAACAGCGACACGCCCGACGGGATTCACGCTGTTCAAACTCCTCTTCGGCGATGAGGCAATGACGCCCGAAGAGATCAAGGTCGGCTCACGAAGAGTCCTCGCCCAGGCACCAAACGAAGAGCGCCAGTTGTCCCTGGACCTCCTCGACGGAGAGCGCGTCAAGGCTACCCAACACGTCGCCAAATAGCGCGCAGGCAGGGCCGTTCTATGTATCTGCGAGCATTCCAGCTGGGGGACCTTGTCCTCAGGATGGCGCTCCACTGAGACACGGTCAGCAAGCTCGAGTCCAAGTGGGAAGGCCCATACATCGTCGCGACAGCACTGCAGCGAGGAGCTTATCACCTCGTGTAACATCCCAAAAATTGTATTCCTTTATTTAAAAATCAATTCTGGAATTTATATGATTTTCCTGGAGTTTATTTCAAAGTCCTGATTTAAGAAAATTAAAAACTTCTATTATTAAAAGATCAAAATGAGTTCATTGCATTTCATGTAAATCAAACAAATGTATTTTATCTTCCTAAAGTCAAACCTGCATTTATAATGAAATTCAGGATTTTATAAAGAATTAAAAACTTCCCTTTTAAGTCAAATTGTGCTTTTGCAAATTATACTTATCAAAATGAATGGAAAATATTTTTATTAAGTCCCAAATAGTCCCAAAAGGTTCTCTGAATTTTTCTAGAATTTTCAAATTTTATTTGGTATTTTTCTGATCATTTTAAAGCCTCCTAGTCTGTTCTGAAAATCAAAAAGGAATTGAAATTCAAAACTTCCCCCGAGGCCGACACCTGTCGCCCATCGGACCGAACCCGTGCCGCCGGTTTCTTTCCCAGCCGTCCGATCTAACATACCCCTTCATTCCGCCTTCCGTCTCTCCGCGTGCGACGTGTGTCGTGCATCGAGCCGTCCGCTTCCCCGCCCAGTCTGATCTCAGCCGCTCCTGGCCACTTACCGCTTCGGCCGCCTCCCCCTCCGCTCCTGCCGCCACGTGGAGTGATCGGGACCGTTCGCCATTTTCGGATCTCATCCCGCCCGTCCGCAGCCACTTAACCCTCCGGCCGAAACCCCGACGGCTTGGATTTAATCACCGTTGTCGGATGGAATCGGGACCGTTCCCTTTCACTTAACGGTTCGCTCGGGACCCTACGGCCCCGATCTCCTCCTCCTGCCACGCGTCACCAATCCATCCACCGCCCGATTTCTTTCCCGTTTTTCTCTCTCACTGACGTGCGGGCCCCACCTGTTGGAACCGCCGCCCCGATCGCCGCTTTCTTCTTCCCGCGATCTTCGCGCGACGCCGCCATTAACACTAAACCGCTTTGAAAGCTTCGGATTCCATCCCTCTCTCTCCCCCGCACCGGTACCCTTTTACTCCCCCGCATGCACCGCGTCCGTTTCTGGCATTAAGTCGCGCTTTACGCCCCACCTCGCCGTTGCGTTCATCTTCGCCGCCGGAGTAACTTCGGGCGCCCGTTACCACCCCTCCCCCGCCTATATAAAGGACTCCCCGAGGTTCCTCTCCTCACATCGCCTCCCCCACTCCTCTCAATTGCGGCATTCGAGCACCGGAGCCTCCCCGAGTTCGATTTCCCCCCGCCGGCCTCCAGCAACTCCGACGAGCAATCGCCACCGGCTCCTGCTACCCCAAGCCTCGCCGACACCACCTTGATGTTGCTGGTGCCAAGGCGATCCCCGGCGACCATTCTCCCGAGCACGTGCGCCACCGGAACTCCTCCGCCGCCGTGAAGCCCTCTCTGACCGCCGCCCCTCTCCGCCAATTCTCCCCTCCGGTCACCCTCAGCCTCCGCACAAGGTACCGATGCACTCCCCGCGTCCTCCTCTTCGTTTTGGTGCCCTCGGCCAGCGCCGGCGACCCTCGGTCCCCGTGCGCCACCGCGGCCGCCGCTGCCGTCGACCACCGGCCGAGGTGGCGCGAGGTGGCCGCCACGGTGGCGCCATGACAGCGCCACCCGAGCGCCCCTCGCCACGTCGGCACGTTGCCGTGACGTGGCAGCACCACGTGGTGCCAAGTGGCAGCCACGTGGAAGCCGCGTCAGCACCACCTCCCCTCCCCACTGCCCACCTGCCACCTCACCCACCCCTCGGGTCCATGGACGCAGTCCACCAAATCCGGGCCCCACCTGTCAGCCTCTCCCCGAATAAATTAATCCTAGGGTTGACGTCATAATCTGTTATTTCCTTTAGAAAAATAATCCTTGCTGACGTCATAAATCCTTTTCGGTTTAAAAATAAATCCAGAAAATACCCTTTTTCTTTTAATTTGAATTAAAACTTTGGAAGGCTATAACTTTTGCATTTTAACTCCAAATTGACCCATTCAAATTTCTAAATTTTTCTAAAATCATGATCTATCTATTTCTGGTATAATTTTGAAATTTTGAATTTATTTGAATTTTGTTTTTGAATTTTCCTTGAATTGGCTCTTTACGTTAGATTTCGACGATTCCGGAGACTTTGAATTCGATGATTCCCAGCAGGACTTCAACCAAGGCAAGTTACACCTTTGACCATGTTGAACCTAATATTTCAAATTTAGATATGTTGTTTTACTGTATATGCATGCGTACTTCTATTCAAATTTAATTTAAATTCAGTTTAAATGATAGATATTCCCATAATCCTTTGATTATAGCCCATTTGAACCTCAAATTCAGATACCTTGTCACCTTAGCTGAAAACTAGTTGGTACCGTAGTATTAACTAGAAATTTTATAGAATGCTTAGCCTGGCTTAGTATAACTTTAGGTGGGATTAATGTCTTTCACAGGAAATGACGATTTAAAATTGAGTTCTTGGCTTCGGTGAGTCAAGGATGGTTTATGAAAATTGTTTAAAAATAAAAATAGAAACTTATGATTTGGACTTAGGCTAATGGTTAGGTGGTGGGTGCCGGCATGCCTCGTGTTTGGTGACACCTGGTTGATTGTCGTGCACGGGGGAATGTGGATGGGCCTAAATCAACATAAGGACCGTTTCTGTGATTCATTTTACGAAGTCTCACATGGCACCAGAGGGGGCTCCAACTCGTGGATTCGAGTTGTGGTGAAACCTTAGTGGCGGCGTGACTATTTTGGCTATAGATCATTGGAACAGCCTTGTCATGAACTCTCCGCCGCACACCTAAGGCAGTGTGTTTATCGCGTGGCTCAAGTGAGAGGAAATGTCTTGTGGGTAAAGTTGTACACCTCTGCAGAGTTAGAATCTATCTGGGTAGCCGTGTCCACGGTCATGGACATGCTGAGTAAAGTTGTCACAGATTAGACTTGGACTTTATAAAACCGGTTTTGAGCAGGATAAATGACGGTTTTGGTTTGGTCCGTGGATTCCGTGGATAGGTTAGTGTGGGTCGAGCCTACGCTAACGATATTACTTGTTAAAAATAATGTTTCATATACGGTATTAAAGTTCAGCTTTTCGTATTTACGTTATTATATTTCAAATTCAAGTATTGCTTTTCCGCACATTACCCTATTAAGCCTTCCTTGAAATCCATTATGCATGCATCAATTCTGTTATATTTCCTGGTGTAACTTGCGTAAGCATTTACTTGCTTACCTTGGGAGTACTCTCGTACTCACCTTGCTTAATCTGTTGCGGACTTGAGGCGACTACGACAGTGAGGACTACTTCAGCGAGTAGGACGCGTCTTACAGTCATTCGCCTGTGGGAGGCTGGATGGGCTGTTCTGCTACCTTTATTGCTTTTTGCTGTTTCATTTCTTTTGTTGGCCTTGTGCCCTATATTGTAAGACTTGGCCTTAAGGCCGTATTTTATCGTTTAATAATATTCGGTGGTGATTTTTGCATGATATACATTCATCATGACCTTTGTGTGCACTAGCTTTTCCTGAGATAGTGCGATTTACACAGAGGGACTTGGAGTTGTTGTTCCGGGTCCCGACAGAAATGGTATCAGAGCAATAATGACCCTAAGACGTGACCTTAGCTAGAGACCAACCTTAAGGACATATTTTGATAAGAAATGCCCCTTTTAAAATCATCTCTTCCTTTGCTCAATCTTTTACCAAAACTGATTACTAACTCCTCTCCTCTTCCAAATTTTAGATGGAGCAACCCACCCGCGTCTCCCATGGAACCCTTTCCGGACTCTTCGCCGATGATCTGTACAACCTCATGCAAGAGCTCAACTTCCGCCCGTACCCCCTCTACCAAGGATACGTTGGCATGTACGGAGACGAGGAACGCTGGAGGGTGGGAGTAAAGATCTTCAAGGATTTTGCAGCTAACGGAGCCATTTACATTTTCGACGCCCCCCTACCTCGAGATACCTTCTTCGATGGAGTGCAAGATGCAGCCCGAGAAGCCATTCGCCAGCTGAGGAACATCTACGCTCGAGACCTGCAGCGCACGGACTTTCGCTACTTCCCCATGAAGACTCCCCTTGGTGCTGCCAGCGACTTCTCATCCACGGAGTACGAGAGCAACCCCCGTCTCATACGACAGGTGGAATTCACCAAGTCCATGGATCACATGTACCAAACCACCCTGGACGAGCTGCACACCGCACAGCAGAAGCTCCGTGCGGTGGAAGAAGAACTTGCCGAGCTCCGCGCCGAGAGTGCAGACTCCACTACTTTCGAGCCTTTCCCGAGGAGACTCGAGCGCAGCACTAGTGTCTAGACGACTCTGAGTCTTAGCTTTAAGATGTTATATGCGAGCTGTAGTCCCTTGTTAACAGCTGCGAGACTATTATAATAAAATAAAAAGTTTTATTTGGCTCTTATTTGTGTTTTTCTCCCTTTTTGTGTGTTCTGTCGGTGGGATTGTTACTAGAACCTCTCCTATTAGTTCTCTCTCTCCCCTCTAAACCTGGAAGCTTCGGCAGATGGTGAACACCAGGAGAAATAGCATGGACAACACCAACCCCGGAGCTCAAGGGAGCGGTCGGCCCCATTCCACCGCCCCGCCAAAGAGTTAGGGGACCGGATTGGGCGCAGTTGATGGCAAATCAGAACCAGTTGATCCAGCTGTTAGCTCAGACTATCAACAACCCTCAAGCTCATCATCAACCTGCCCAAGTACCTCCCAATCGTCTTTCGGAGTTCCTAAGGATCAAGCCACCGACCTTCGCGGCGGCGCGAACCAATGGGCGCCGACGGTCGCTCAGTCGATCGGCAAGAAGGCGGATATCTTGCGATTGCACCGATCGGGAGCGAGTCTGTTCGCCTCCCATCACCGAATGGGCCCGCATCTCAATGGTGGGATACTTTCACCGCTTCGCACGCCGACCATCAAACGGTGACTTCGAATGAGTTCGAGCAGAGCTTTCACAAAGCTCACATCCCTACCGGCACCATGGCACTGAAGAAGAAGGAGTTCAGAGCTCTGCGCCAAGGAAGTCGTACTGTCAATGAGTACGTACAAAAGTTCAACCAACTGGCCCGCTATGCGCCAAAAGATGTGGCTTCCGACGAAGCCAAGCAAGAATGGTTCATGGAGGGCCTGAATGACAACATATCAGTACAGCTGATATCGGGTGACTACACTGACTTCCACTAGCTAGTCAGTAAGGCCATCCGCCAGGAAGGCAAGCACATGGAGATGGAAACCAGGAAGAAAAGAATGGCGGATCAGAGGAACAACTCTGGAGGTTCTCACAAGGTTCGCAGCACTCCTCCGTTCGCGAACAAGTTCAGACCTCAGGGCAGCAACTTCAAGACCCAGTCGGGCAAGTTCAAGTCCTCAACTAGCCGCCCACCATTCCAAGCTAGCCGCCAGCAGTTCCAGACCAACCGCACCCCAACGACCGGTGGCCAAGTGCAGAAGAGCAGTCCACCATCTAAGGGAGTGACCTGCTTCTACTGCAAGGAACCAGGGCACTATGCCAAGGCCTGCCCCAAGAAGATGCAAGCGGCAACGACCAGTGTGCCTTCAAAGTCGTAACCGAGGCGAGAAGCCACAAACCTTCATCAAGGGGAGAGTGAACCACGTGACAGCTGAAGAAGCTCAGGCTGCACCGGACATTGTGCTGGGTATGTTCCTTGTCAACTCAGTACCAGCATCAGTTCTTTTCGATTCTGGAGCATCACATTCCTTTGTGTCAAAAACTTTTGTGGATAAGCATGGATTGGGTATGGTAACTCTTAGCAACCCTATGATAGTTCACTCCCTTGGAGCAGAAATGAGAGCAGTGACCTTGTGCCCCAAAGTGGAATTGCTTATAGACGGGACCCGATTCCTAGCCGATCTTTTGGTTTTGGAGTCGCAAGGGTTAGATGTCATTCTCGGGATGAACTGGTTAGCCAAGAATCGAGGTCAGATCAATTGCGCTACCAGATCCATCGCCCTCACCAATGACCAAGGCATAGAAGTGATCTTCTCCCCTCAGATTCCGGGAGCGGAAGAGTGTTCCCTCTTCCATCTTCAAGTCTTGGAAGAAGTGCCAATAGTGCGGGAATACACAAATGTATTTCCCGAGGAACTGCCAGGGATGTCGTCGGATAGGGAAATTGAGTTTGTGATTGACCTAGTCCTAGGCACCGCCCTAATTTCCAAAAGACCATATCGGATGCCTGCTAACGAGTTAGCAGAATTGAAGAATCAATTCAAGGAATTGGAAGACAAAGGATACATCCGACCCAGTTCGTCATCTTGGGAAGCACCCGTCCTGTTCGTCAAGAAAAAGGACGAGAGTTTGAGGCTGTGTGTGGACTATAGAGCACTCAATGATGTCATAATCAAGAACAAGTACCCTCTCCCCAGGATCGATGACCTGTTCGATCAGTTGAAGGAGCCGGTGTCTTCTCCAAGATTGACCTGCGATTAGGATATCATCAGTTGAAGATTCATGAAGAATACATTCCCAAGACTGCCTTCTCCACCAGATATGGACATTATGAGTTCACGGTCATATCGTTTGGACTGACCAATGCGCCAGCCTATTTCATGAGCATGATGAACAGTGTATTCATGAAATACTTGGACAAGTTTGTGGTAATCTTCATCGACGACATTCTCATCTACTCCAAGAATGAAGAAGAGCATGAGCAGCATCTCAGAATCACTTTGGAGAAACTTCGAGAGCATCAACTTTTTGCCAAGTTCAGTAAATGTGAATTCTGGCTAAAAGAGGTTGCCTTCCTTGGACATATCGTGATAGCCGAAGGAATTGCTATAGATCCTTCCAAGATAGAGGCAGTAATGGAGTGGAAGCAACCGAAGTCCATAACTGAAGTCAGGAGCTTCCTTGGACTTGCGGGTTATTACCGCCGGTTCATAGCAGGGTTCTCTGAGCTAGCCAAGCCAATGACTCAGTTGTTGAAAAAGGAAAAGAAGTTCGAATGGACGAAGGCTTGTGAGCAAAGTTTTCAAACTCTCAAGAAAAGGACTGGTTTCAGCACCCGTGCTTGTTTTGCCGGACGTGTATAAAGGCTTCGAGGTCTTCTGCGATGCCTCTCGCCTAGGCTTAGGCTGTGTTCTGATGCAAGAAGGCAAAGTGGTAGCCTACGCATCACGCCAACTCAAGCCTCATGAGTGCAATTATCCTACTCATGACTTGAAGTTAGCGCATGAGTGCACACCTTAAAAATCAAGGCGTCACTATCTTATCGTGAACCGTTGTGAAGTATACACGGACCATAAGAGCTTGAAGTATATCTTCACCTGAGCGAACTCAACCCGAGGCGGCGAAGATGGTTGGAGTTGATAAAGGACTACGACATCGGTATACATTACCATCCCTAAAAGCAAATGTTGTGGCGATACCTTGAGCGGGAAGTCCTATGCAAACATGGTTATCTGGAAGAAGACCGGACCCGACTTGAGGAGGGAGTCGCCTGTCTCGCCTAAATCCGATGGGACCGGCATCCTCACCACCACGGAGATACAACCAGATTGCCCGATCAAATCAAGGAAGCCTGTAAGGTTGATGAGGATATTCAGAAATCAAAAAGAATATGAGAAGGGCAAGGCCGCAGGATTGATGAAGATGAGCATGGTACCGTGCGGTTCGAGAACCGCATCTCAGGTGCCAAATAATCGGAAATCAAAACCATGATTCTGAAAGAAGCCCATGACACCCCATACTCAATCTACCCAGGTCGTACCAAGATGTACCAGGACCTAAGGGAAAAATATTGGTGGGTTAGTATGAAGAGAGAAATAGCAAAGTTTATTGAAGCTTGCGATACCTGTCAACGAGTTAAAGCCGAACATCAGAGACCAGCTGGACTCTTGCAACCACTGCCAATACCAGAATGGAAGTGGGAAGAAATCGGTATGGATTTCATAACCAGACTCCCAAGGACATAATCGGGTTATGATTCAATCTGGGTGATCATAGACCGATTAACTAAAGTGGCTCACTTTATACCAGTCAAGACCACTTACTCCGGGAGTAAATTAGCCGAGCTATACATGTCCCGGATTGTGTGCCTGTATGGCGTTCCCAAGAAAATAGTGTCAGATCGAGGAAGTCAGTTCACTTCTCAATTATGGCAGAAGCTGCATGAAGAGTTAGGGAGTAAGCTCAGTTTCAGTACCGCTTAGCACCCCCAGACGGATGGTCAAACAGAGAGAGTTAATCAAGTGCTCGAGGATATGCTAAGAGCTTGTACTCTGGACTATGGAAATAGCTGGGACCGTTCATTGCTCTATGTAGAGTTCTCGTACAATAATAGCTACCAATCCAGTCTGCAGATGGCACCTTTCGAAGCCTTGTATGGTCGAAAGTGCAGGACACCCTTGCTTTGGGATCAGCAAGGAGAACCTCAAGAAGCTGGGCCGAATCTGCTCCAAGACACAGAAGATAAAGTTAAGAAGATCAGAGACAGACTGAAGATAGCCCAATCTCGACAGAAGAGCTATGCGAACAACCGTCGTCGAGACTTGACCTTCGAGGTTGGGGACTACGTCTATCTTAGAGTATCCCCACTCAGAGGTGTAAAAAGCTAGCACCGCGTTATGTGGGACCCTTCAAGATTCTAAACTGAAGAGGTGAAGTCGCATATCAGTTGGACTTACCGCCAAGCATGTCAGGAGTGCACAATGTCTTCCATGTCTCCCAATTGAAGAAGTGCCTCCGAGTACCCACAGAGCAAGCAGCATTAGAAACTTTGGACCTTCAGGATGATCTCACCTACCAGGAGCAACCAATCAAGATTCTCGAGACAGCAGAGCGTCAGACTAGAAGAAAGACCATAAAATTCTGCAAGGTTCAGTGGAGCAACCACACCGAAAACGAAGCCACCTGGGAGCGAGAAGAAGATTTAAAGGCCAGCCATCCCCATCTCTTTTGCTAGCCGGTGCAAATCTCGAGGTTGAGATTTCTTTAAGGGGGGTAGGTTTGTAACATCCCAAAAATTGTATTCCTTTATTTAAAAATCAATTCTGGAATTTATTGGATTTTCCTAGAGTTTATTTCAAAGTCCTGATTTAAGAAAATTAAAAACTTCTATTATTAAAAGATCAAAATGAGTTCATTGCATTTCATGTAAATCAAACAAATGTATTTTATCTTCCTAAAGTCAAACCTGCATTTATAATGAAATTCAGGATTTTATAAAGAATTAAAAACTTCCCTTTTAAGTCAAATTGTGCTTTTGCAAATTATACTTGTCAAAATGAATGGAAAATATTTTTATTAAGTCCCAAATAGTCCCAGAAGGTTCTCTGAATTTTTCTGGAATTTTCAAAATTTATTTGGTATTTTTCTGATCATTTTAAAGCCTCCTAGTCTTTTCTGAAAATCAAAAAGGAATTGAAATTCGAAACTTCCCCCGAGGCCGACACCTGTCGCCCATCGGACCGAACCCACACTGCCGGTTTCTTTCCCAGCCGTCCGCTCTAACTTACCCCTTCATCCCGCCTTCCCTCTCTCCACGTGCGACGTGTGTCGTGCATCGAGCCGTCCGCTTCCCCGCCCGGTCTGATCTCAGCCGCTCCCGGCCACTTACCGCTTCGGCCGCCTCCCCCTCCGCTCCTGCCGCCACGTGGAGCAATCGGGGCCGTTCGCCATTTTCGGATCTCATCCCGCCCGTCCGCAGCCACTTAACCCTCCGGCTGAAACCCCGACAGCTTGGATTTAATCGCCGTTGTCGGATGGAATCGGGACCGTTCCCTTTCACTTAACGGTTCGCTCGGGACCCTACGGCCCCGATCTCCTCCTCCTGCCACGCGTCACCAATCCATCCACCGCCCGATTTCTTTCCCGTTTTTCTCTCTCACTGATGTGCGGGCCCCACCTGTTGGAACCGTCATCCCCTATCGCCTGCCTTCTTCCCCGCGCGATCTTCGCCGCGACCGCCGCCATTAACACCCGAAACCGAAGTTTTGAAAGCTTCGGTTTCCATCCCTCTCTCTCCCCCGCGCCGGTACCCTTTTACTCCCCCGCATGAACCGCGTCCGTTTCTAGCATTAAGACGCACTTTACGCCCCACCTCGCCATCGCGTTCATCTTCGCCGCCGGAGTAACTTCGGGCACTCGTTACCACCCCTCCCCCGCCTATATAAAGGACTCCCCGAGGTTCCTCTCCTCACACCGCCTCCCCCACTCCTCTCAATTGCGGCATTCGAGCACCGGAGCCTCCCCGAGTTCGATTTCCCCCCGCCGGCCTCCAGCAACTCCGGCGAGCAATCGCCACCGGCTCCTGCTACCCCAAGCCTCGCCGACACCACCTTGATGTTGCTGGTGCCAAGGCGATCCCCGGCGACCATTCTCCCGAGCACGTGCGCCACCGGAACTCCTCCGCCGCTGTGAAGCCCTCTCCGACCGCCGCCCCTCTCCGCCGATTCTCCCCTCGAGTCACCCTCGGCCTCCGCACAAGGTACCGATGCACTCCCCGCGTCCTCCTCTTCGTTTTGGTGCCCTCGGCCAGCGCCGCCGCCAGCCGGAGCGCCGGTGACCCTCGGTACCCGTGCGCCACCCGCCCCGTCAGCCGCCGGGCTGAGGTGGCAGCAGGCGTGGCCGCCAGCTGGGCGCCACGCCAGCGCCACCCGAGGGCCCCCTCGCCACCTCGCGCACGTGCCGCCACGTCGGCACGTTGCCGTGACATGGCAGCCACGTAGCAACCACGTGGTGCCAAGTGGCAGCCACGTGGAAGCCGCGTCAGCACCACCTCCCATCCCCGCTGCCCGCCTGCCACCTCACCCACCCCTCGGGTCCATGGATGCAGTCCACCAAATCCGGCCCCCACCTGTCAGCCTCTCCCCGAATAAATTAATCCTAGGGCTGACGTCATAATCTGTTATTTCCTTTAGAAAAATAATCCTTGCTGACGTCATAAATCCTTTTCGGTTTAAAAATAAATCCAGAAAATACCCTTTTTCTTTTAATTTGAATTAAAACTTTGGAAGTCTATAACTTTTGCATTTTAACTCCAAATTGACCCATTCAAATTTCTAAATTTTTCTAAAATCATGATCTATCCATTTCTGCCATAATTTTGAAATTTTGAATTTATTTGAATTTTATTTTTAAATTTTCTTTGAATTAGCTCTTTACGTTAGATTTCGACGATTCCGGAGACTTTGAATTCGACGATTCGCAGCAGGACTTCAACCAAGGCAAGTTACACTTTTGACCATGTTGAACCTAATATTTCAAATTTAGATATGTTGTTTTACTGTATATGCATGCGTACTTCTATTCAAATTTAATTTAAATTCAGTTTAAATGATAGATATTCCCATAATCCTTTGATTATAGCCCATTTGAACCTCAAATTCATATACCTTGTCACCTTAGCTGAAAACTAGTTGGTACCGTAGTATTAACTAGAAATTTTATAGAATACTTAGCCTGGCTTAGTATAACTTTAGGTGGGATTAATGTCTTTCACAAGAAATGACGATTTAAAATTGAGTTCTTGACTTCGGTGAGTCAAGGATGGTTTATGAAAATTGTTTAAAAATGAAAATAGAAACTTATGATTTAGACTTAGGCTAATGGTTAGGTGGTGGGTGCCGGCATGCCTCGTGTTTGGTGACACCTGGTTGATTGTCGTGCACAGGGGAATGTGGATGGGCCTAAATCAACATAAGGACCGTTTCTGTGATTCATTTTACGAAGTCACTTCTTACTAACACAAGTCCAGTATGGGACGGACCTGGCTAAGTAATTTGTGAAGTTCTAAGCATAGTCTCGCTATAGGCTGAATGTGAGCGCGGCGTAGGCTGTGGGAAGTCTCACATGGCACCAGAGGGGGCTCCAACTCGTGGATTCGAGTTGTGGTGAAACCTTAATGGCGGCGTGACTATTTTGGCTATGGATCATTGGAACAGCCTTGTCATGAACTCTCCGCCGCACACCTAAGGCAGTGTGTTTATCGCGTGGCTCAAATGAGAGGAAATGTCTTGTGGGTAAAGTTGTACACCTCTGCAGAGTTAGAATCTATCTGGGTAGCCGTGTCCACGGTCATGGACATGCTGAGTAAAGTTGTCACAGATTAGACTTGGACTTTATAAAACCTGGTTTTTGAACAGATAAATGACGGTTTTTGGTTTGGTCCGGGTGGATTCCCGTGGATAGGTTAGTGTGGGTCGGAGCCTACGCTAACGATATTACTTGTTAAAAACA
This sequence comes from Melocanna baccifera, assembly GCA_036346265.1. Lineage (NCBI taxonomy): Eukaryota > Viridiplantae > Streptophyta > Magnoliopsida > Poales > Poaceae > Melocanna > Melocanna baccifera. Next base: position 11,669,662 of record CM070707.1, on the reverse strand, counting down.
ATGTTTCATATACGGTATTAAAGTTCAGCTTTTCGTATTTACGTTATTATATTTCAAATTCAAGTATTGCTTTTCCGCACATTACCCTATTAAGCCTTCCTTGAAATCCATTATGCATGCATCAATTCTGTTATATTTCCTGGTGTAACTTGCGTAAGCATTTACTTGCTTACCTTGGGAGTACTCTCGTACTCACCTTGCTTAATCTGTTGCCAGACTTCGAGGGCGACTACGACGGTGAGGACTACTTCAACGAGTAGGACGCGTCTTACAGTCATTCGCTTGTGGGAGGCTGGATGGGCTGTTCTGCTACCTTTATTGCTTTCCGCTGTTTCATTTCTTTTGTTGGCCTTGTGCCCTATACTGTAAGACTTGGCCTTAAGGCCGTATTTTGTCGTTTAATAATATTCGGTGGTGATTTTTGCATGATATACATTACTGTTGACACTGTGTGCACTAGCTTTTCCTGGGATAGTGCGATTTACACAGAGGGACTTGGAGTTGTTGTTCCGGGTCCCGACACCTCGCCACGCTAGAAGGGCAGACACTCCGCCACACATGGAATCGGCGTGGCAACGAGTGCAATGGTCAGTCTCTGACTTCTTGTACTCGTTCGCCCAAGCAAACGAGAATTTAATAAAATTCGCTATTTGCGGACCTATTCGTGCCACCCACCAAAAACGCGCGGAGGCTCACTCCGCACGCACTCCCCGGAGTATAAAAAAGACGCGGACGTTTTCCCTGCGCACTCTACTGAGTATAAACAAGACGCGGGGTTCTACGCACGCATCGGTGTTACTGCCACACGTACTCCCCAGAGTATAAAGACGCGGTCGATGTTCCCACGCACCGCACGGAGACTCACCTCCACACACGCACCACATGGAGACTCACCTCCGCACGCGCACCGCACGGAGACTCACCTCCACCCTCGCACCGCACGGAGACTCACCTCCGCACACGCACCGCACGGAGGTCCGCCTCGAAGGGTAGGGGACGGAGCGCGATCGTGTCTACTTCAACTAGGCACCAGCTCCGTTGCCACCGCTTCGAAGGGAAGGGGACGGAGCGCGAGCGCGCAGACTTCGAATATGCGCCAACCTCGTCGCCCCCACTCTTCGCCCACAGGGCACTGTTACCTTTAGAACAAGCGAGCACGGCTGGAGGGTGCCAGCCTCCGTCGTATTAACAATCAACTGTACAAGCAGCATGCAGTTGTGCAGTACTCGACACAATGGTCCTTTCTTTCGTAAGCAAGCAAAAGAAAACAACAAAAGCAAAAGTTACATCACAACCACCAGCTCCTGGAATCACACTAGGGGTCAGCGCCGTCTTCAATGCGCGGACGAACTTCCTCCAACCACTGAAGGAAGTTACCTTCCTGGTGTAACGTCTGTCGTAACAAGACGTTGGCCGCTTCCTCTCCAAGGTGGCCCCAGATCCGGTCGTAGAAGCTCTGAACGGCGGGCAGGGTGGTGCGGACCGCGTCGGACAATACCCTGGCTCCGGTCGGCACACTCAAGTCGGGAGCGGCCAGCTCGTTCACATGCTCACACCCCCGGGTGTGGAGCGTGGCAAAGGCAAGGCAGGCGCTGGTGAAGCCGCAGTGATCGCCAAAGGCTTTCGCACCGCGGAGCGCCAGGCTCGAGCCCTCCTCAATGCATGCCAACGACTGCGCCACGTCCGCCGCGTTGTGAGTAAGCTCCGGCACGATGACGGAAAGGTCCGGAAGAGCCCCCTCCAGTGACCCCATGGCCCTCCACGCTGCCATGGACGCGTCGCCCAGAGCCCGGTTCCTCTCCTCTAGGGCCATGATAAGCTGGGCCTTCTCCTCCTCCAGCGCGCTGATTTGCCCAAGTAAGCCACCACGCTCCTCTGCCGCGGCACGTTGGGCCTCTTCCGCAGCACGTTGCGCCGCCGTCGCCGCGCGAACTTCCACCTCTAATAGACAGATGCGGTTGTCCTTCGTGGCGTGAGCCTCATCGGCAGCGTGAAGCTGTTCCTCCAGCGCCCTCCGCTTGCGGATGCGCACCTCATCCAGTGCCCGGCCGATGGCGACCGCCTAACAGCAGGAAGATATGGCTATTTAGCATGCACGCGGTAGGTGATGTCGACGGCAGGCCCAAGTGCTTACCTTCATCCCCGCGGCGCCCAGTGCGAGGGCAATAAGGTCCCTCCCGCACGACGACAGCGCTAGTCGATCCAGCCTGCCGTCACCACACTCCGCGGCTCCGTTGAGGGCACGAAGCACCTCCGATTGCGGAACGAAGTCAGACACGGCGAGCCTTGGGAGCCTCGCGGCAGCGTCAGGTGTCCGCGCTGCGTTTTACTCAACATCACCACTGACCTCGCAGACACCACCGCTGCTCGACCCATGGCCGCATCCAGGCGACTTCCCCTCTCCTGACATCGACGACGGCATGAGCGAATAAATCGGAGAGAGCTTCGCGAAGTCACGGGGAGAAAAGGAATTACGCCTACCTCCGCCACCCCCCACTAAGGCGTGGGGAGGTGTCGGCTCAGCCCCCACCCCGGAAGCAATAACCCCCTCCTTGGTCGGAGTGGCTTCGCGGTCGGATCCCAGGCCCCCGCCGACCGCGCCCGCCACATGGAATTGCCCCACGCGTGAAGGCGATCGCACCCGGCGGTGTTTCGCCGCTGGAGAGCCAGGTGATGCACCCTCGACCGCTCCAGTACCTACACCGACCGGAGCGGGCGGCATGTCCGCGGTGGTTGCAGTAGGCGGTGACGACGAGTGCTCCATCGCTCCAGTTGTGGCCGGACCTGGGGCAGGCGAAAGGCTCGTGGCAACCACCATGGGCGACGACGGCGTGGGAGGCAGGTCCTTGCCGACCGGCATAGGCGACAAGGCCTCGTCTTCAACGACGTCGCTGCCAAGGCCCGCCTCACCACCTAGGTCCTCACTGAGCGCAACGTGACCCTCCGCGCTGCCATGCTCGGACCCGCCCCCTGACACGTCGTCCGGATCAGCGGCGCCTGCCGCTAAGCCGGTGGGCAGGTCAGAGACAGCACCTCGAGACCGAGCCCTTCGCCGTCAGGGAGACGCCCCCGCCTCGCCGGCACCATCGCGGCGACGGGGCGAGCTCCGCACCGGCACTAGACGCTCTGGTACAACAAGGCCTACGACCTCGGATACCCGGTTTATCCGCCCTAGCTTCACAGGCCCGGTCGTGGTTTCACGCAGGGTGTGCTCTTTCGGTGTGTACGGCTCCAGGAAGGTCTCGACGGCGTGCTCCGCGTCTTCCAACGAAAGCACTGCATGCGAAGTGTAGCCCCATTTACAACAGTTACATATATATACGTAGCACAGGGTCGAAGTACCTACCGCGCCCAGTGGGCTGCTGTAGCGATGACACCGAGGGGCGGACGCCATCCCGCCGGGTATCACCTCGTGCATATCTCCACAGGCCGGAGAGCGGAGACACCCTGTACATGGTAAACTCCTCGGTAAGATCGCGCATGTTGAACCGGAGGGGGACGCCGCCGAGTCTCCGCGCCTGCCATTGATCGTCGCTCACCGGCTTGACCCGGGCAGCGATCGGCAGCCTATCACCGACCACAGCATCGCAGGTTGCTGGTCGGCGTCACGCGGTAGTAGAACCACTGTCGCATCCACCCTTCCCACTTCTTCGTCGCCAGAGCAGGGACCAGATGCCCGTAGCCCGACCTCACCACAAAGTGGACGCTGCCAAAATTGGACAGTGCCCCTCCTTTGACTCTCTTTGGTTGACAGCGCGCATCATGAAGAAGGGCGAACAAGCTCGCGTGGGGATGAACTCCTTCCACCCGAACTGCCCAGGCAAACACCGCCAAGCGAACTATCGCATTCGGGGTCAGCTGTGCCAACTCCAATCCATAAGCCTTCAAGACCTCACCGACAAAGAGCATCGACGGCATCCGGAGCCTAGCCTCGAAAAATGTAGCGAAGACAATCGCCTCTGACGCCTCGGGATGAGGCTCCACTTCGTCGCGGGCGGGTAGGCGAGCCCCGTCATGCTCATCTATCTTCTTCTCCCGCAGGAGGGCTGCGATCGTCTCCTTCATGGTAAGACTCCGCCCTAGCACCTCGGAGCAGTGCCCTTGCGAGCCCCGCTTGTCGTCGTACTGCTTGCGGGCCTGCAATGGCTTGTGAGCCACCACCGAAAATTCCGCTGCTGGCGGTGTCACGCCGCGCTGGCCCGACGAGGCACTACCGCTAAGCCGACGGCCGTAATCTCCATGGCATGCCATCCTTCTTTCTGCACGGAGGACTGATGGAGCAAACGCGGGTGGATTTCGCGCAACAGCATAGAGCAACCAAGCGATCGCACGCGGACGAGAGGCACGCCCGTGCGCCAATAAAGTGCCCTTTATATAGCCCCTTCGCGTCCAATAATCGGGAGGGCAACCGGCGCGAGCCCGTCAATTCGCACCCCCCACGATCGAGAAGCATAACCGTCCGCGAGATGGCTCGACACGTGTCCTGCCTCTCTTGGGAACGGACGTGGGCTCGCGGTCACAAGCCTGCTGACATACCACGGCGCACCAACCAGGTGACGCCGCTGTACCCCTCCCTCGAGACCGTGCGTACGACTACCGCAGACCGCCCCAGTCTTTTCAGCACTCCGCACAACGACTCCGGACTGAGCGAGGACTCGCCTCACCAGCAGTGTTGCGCGGCAACGCCTGGTCCAACCCGTGCCAAACAAAGGTCTTCACACCACTCCTCGCACGTTCGAGGCTTTCAGCTCCGCAGCACGGCCCTGGCGACAGCTGTGGCCCCGTGGGGGAAGGCTCCGAGACCGTGAACGGCCTCGACGAAGTCTCCGCCCCCCAGGCCAGATATGGCTGCGCCAAGCGACCTCAACTCCGCCCTCTGCGAAGCCTTCGCCTCAGCGGAACGACTTCGGCTCCGCCCTCGACGAGAACTTCACCCCTGAGGGGCAACCCTGTGTCCGCCCTCGGCTATGGCGCTTCAACAAGCGGCCGTGCGTTCGCACGCCACGCCCGAAGGTGCCCCTTCCACTCCGGTGGCTCGGGGCAACCCTGCCACTCGCTGCACATCATACCTCTTTACCCTTACGACAACCATTCTCGCACCTAATGTGTCCTATCCCTTTACATGGATGCTAGGTTGCAGAGAGAACTGGCGCGGCAGGTCAGTCGGAGGGAGTCCGCATCGACGAGGTCTTCACCTCTGCACCACAAACGCGACCCCACTGCAACCACCCAGCGCAAGACTTCAACAGCGACTCCGCTGCGGCCCCCCGGCCTCGACTCTGCGGAACCATGAGGACCTACATACGCCAAATCATCTGCGCCCACGACCACACAATGTCACAGGCCACAGGGACGGAGGGGGCCAAAGGACTCGGCAACATGGCTTCGGCCTGTGAAGCCCTTCACCATGAGAGGCTCCTGTTGTAGGGGTGGCCCCCACCTAAACCCAGCTAGCCTGCTGAGAAGGTTATAAACCATGTATTAGGGATGTAGTTGCCCTCGGTCGGAGGCTTAGGTGTAAGGTTACGATTGTAAACATGCTCCTTTCGGGGGAGCACATATATATGTGCTATAGGGCCCTTGGGAAAGACCAAGAGGTCATTTGCTCACCTAACTCTCTACTACCATACCCCTCTCTCTCTGTTTGGTCTGTAGCCACAACAGTAACCATTCACTTTTCATAGTTCTCCCAGCCAAGTTTTTATGAAAATTCCACCCCTCGTATGGAATCACCGAACATTGTCTAGAACCAGGAACACATCTATTTCAATAGTTTTATACTCTGTAGAGGTTGCACAACTGTACCCACACGATATGATTAGCCTCACACTAAGTAAATCACAACAAAGCTTTCACGAAACTCAACCTCAACTCAATCCCAACTGTTAGGGTTTCGCATCACACCCCACTTGCGCCTCATGAAAATCAGCAACCATGTTTATCTCAATGGTGGGATTGAAATTGAAATTTCACAAATTAATCAGTTAGGTCTATCCCATACTAGATATGTGATTTGTACGGTAAGGTTCAGATCAATAGCGCACAAAGTTAAGTTCTTAATATTACTCAGGCGAGACTTCCACATCCCTCGGAGTGAATCCACACTTCCCCCTTTACTGCATTATCACTCGTCCAAGTGGAAACCAATTTTGTATAACCAACACCAATGATACACCAATGTAATGGCACACAAATTTTATAACTATGGCTCCAATCACGATTCAATATCTCATTAAGTCAAATTGATCAACTGATCACACGTGATGATGAACCCATCGAGACTATAAGCATGGCTAAGAAAATATTATCATATAACTCATGTGACAACTGGTATGTTATTACAAAATAATTTTCCATCCTATGGTGACAATGGTATCATGGTATTCAAATTATCAAGAAGGGATTAATCAATTAGATGCTAACTACTAAGTATAAATGATCGTAATAAAATAGGGTTGCAAGATAAATTAAAATATAATAAATAAATAATAAATTAAAAATTAGATTCAACATGATCAAAGTACACGACTTGCCTTGACCATGCTCAGTTATGAACTCTTGATCTTCTGGTGGTGCTCCCGCTCCTTCGAAGACGCGATCTAACAAGAGAGAAAATGACCGAGGCACAAAAATAAAACCAAATAAAATTGAAATAAACTCTAAAAACTCCAAAACTAGAACCAAAAGATAGAGCACGATTTTAGATGAATTTAGAAAAAAGAACAAGGTCAAACAGAGGGGAACGGGCTCTTGGAAAATTAACCCTAATGGAAAATACTAAAAAAAAGTTACTATGCTATGGACTTGGTGCATGGAATAGTGGGTTCACGGTGGACTCGGCTCACAGAACAATGCATAACTACTGGGCTTGCTGACGTGGTAGCTAGAGCTGATGTGGCAGCTGACAAGACTGACATGTGGAGACAGGTGGCAGGTAGGGCTGATGTGGCTGACACATGGCAGGGTGACGTGGCTAACACGTGGCATGCTAACATGGCATCTAACGTGGCATTTGGGACGGCTTGGGCACTGATGTGGCACTGACACGTGGTGACACGTTAGATTACCGACGAACGGCGACGGAGATGGCTTGGCGGCGTGCAGCGGAACTCGGTACGAACAACGAGAACGGTGCACGGCTGCAAGACACAGGACACGAGGGAGGTAGCCAGTTTTATAGCACGGATGTCAAGGGAGTCCGGTGCAGATACAAATCAGAGTCCATGGCGGAGACGGCGAGCAGTAGTGGAGTTCGATCCGAGCACGCGAACCAAGGCCACGATGGACACGGAGTTCGAGATGAAGATGATGATGAACAGTGATTGCTCTGTTGGATGGGCAATGCGTGGCACCAGAAAGGAACAGACAGAGGATGGTAGACTGCATCGATGAATAGTGTCGATCCTTCCGATGGCTGACGCGTAGCAACTAGAGAGATCCGGCGATCGGTTTTGGTGGACGGTCGGATGGATGACACGGGGCAGAGGAAGGATCAGGCAGCTGGGACTCAGTGAGCTGGATGAACAGTAATGGGCCAGCCCATTACTATTTAAGGATTTTGAGGGATTTTTCAATATCAGAATTTCACATAAAACCTTTTGAGCTCTAGAAAATAGCAAATAAACTTGAAATATTCTTAGAAAATTTCAAAAAATTCCTCGAGACACAAGAAACCCAAATAAAATATTTTCAGCTCATGTTAATTTTTATTTGTCATATTAAATCCTTTTAACTAATAAAAATTCAATTTAAGCTTTAATTAATTCCAAAAAATCTAAATGGTGAATTTTATTTTAAAAGCTTCAAATAGCCTTGGAAAATTAGGATATTACAAACATCTCCTCCTTAAATGGGATCTTGACCCCCGAGATCCGGGCTCACTAAGAGAATGGGTTTGAAAACTCTGCTCTGAGATCCTCCTTGTCCTCCCAGGTGGCTTCCTCCTCAGAATAGTTGCTCTACTAAACTTTGCAAAAATAGATGACCTTGCTCCTAGTCACACACTTTGACACCTCCATGATTTTGACAGGGTGCTCATTGTATGATAGATCCTCCTAAAGGTCAACAGCTTCCTCCTAAAGGGTGTCAATGATGTACTCAATTTGAGCTCATTGTTGAGGATGCCAACTTAAGATAAATGAGTTGATATCATGTTTTGGAAAATCCTTGGTTCAAGAAAGTTAAATTCTTAAAAGGAATGGATTGAGAAATTATTGTTATCTCGAGTAGTGAAATGCTCTCTTAATTCTTGTTTAGGCTATGTGTTTTTGGCAGAGGCCATCTGCAAATTGAATTATTTTATGTTGAGGCATAGTCTTTTCCAGTTGGTGAAAAGAAAAATGATTGTTTTGGTCTTTCGAGTGATTTTCACTCTTGGCTTATGTGGTGTGGTTTCTCCAATTATCTACTTAGAGAGTGGAAAAGGTTTTGTGGTGAATCATTTATTTTCGGATCATGGTCCTTTGTAGAAAAGTTGGTTGCTAGTGTGTTGCTTGAGAATACTTTATTTTTTTCAGTTGGGTTCTGCTTGTAAAAGTTTTTTGTTGTTCTTCCAGTAGAACAGCATGAGTGGAATCTGCGGTCAAATTCTTTTAAAGGGGTATAATGTATTATCTTGATTATAATAAATAGAGGAAAATATTTTAAGAAGGAGGATGGTTTTGGATAGTGGTTTAATAGTTGTGGTGAGGAATTTTGCGAAAAACGGCAAGACCTGTTGGTCACTCAGAGCCGACGGAAGGGTTGCGGGCGCTCGGTGTCGACCAACGCGTATCGTGGACTCATCAGAGTTGGTTATGAGGAAGAGGGCCATCAGGTAGGTGAAGGTCCTCCGGACGAATCAGTTCGAGCGGGAGGTGACGTGGAAGCTTGAAGATCAGACGCGGAATAAGAACCCGAGCTCTTCGAGGCAGGAGAGTACTCGTAGTTGTTATTTCCTTTCGGTTGTTCTCTCCTTTGTTGTTCTTTTGTCTCGTGGGTTGCGGAGTTAGATTCAAGGACAAATCCTTTTTAGGAGGGGAGAATGTAATGCTCTGAACGTTGTTACGGCGTCCTTGAGAATATTTAGTGGAATCGCGGAGTTTTCCAATTCTTTGGTGAATCGCGGGAGAAGGGAATAGAATTACGGAATTATCCAAAAAAAATATAAAATAAATAAATATAGAGGGAGTGGGCTGCCTAGAGGGGTAGGCTAGTCACTTTGAGCCAACCAGCCCAAAGGGCCCAGTCGCACCCCCTCCCACCACCCAAAACCCTAGCTGCCCCCTATATAACCCCCTTGGGCTGCACCCCTCCCCCTTTCCTCCCCTTGGCCGCCACCCCCCTTCCCCTTGTGCCTCCACCATCCCCCCAAGCTGCTGCCCTATCGATTGGTGCAAAGGAGGGATCAAGGAAGAGAAGGGAGAAGAGAAGGAAGGGAGAAAAGAGGAAGAAGAAGAAAGAAGAGGGGTGATTTTGAGGGATCACCTAGGTAATTTTTCCCACCTCAATTCTTCCTATTTTAGGTGTAATTATGGTTCTTGGCACGGAATTAGTAGGGTTCTAATGGAAGAATTAACTGATTAGGGTTTTTTGCTGTCTGCGCGTAGGCTGATTCATGCAGCGCGGCTATTTGTATAGATTAGAGTATCAAAACAATTTTTCCTGCTGGTCTTGCCAAAAAAGAAAGTTGTAGAGGACGATGAGACCTATCGTCTATAATGTTTCTAGAATTTTTGGCCACAGGGTTTGGACGCAGGAGAGTCAGGAACTTTGCTGTTTGGCAGAGGTGTAGTCCGAGACAGATTGCTGTTCGGGTGTAGATTCAGAGCAAAAGATGATTTTTTTATGATTTTTCTCTCAATAACAAAAGTTGTAGGAAATCTTGTGATCTAGTTTCTGTAAAACAATCATGAATTGTAGAGCTTTGTACAGTAGGTGGGGTGCGTTAGAATATAACTGGCCAGATTGCCGAAACAGAGTATGTCCTCTGTTTTACGCGTTAAATTATGCCAAGTTAGTAGCAAAATAAAAATAAGTAGTCTACTTGAAGATCGAAGATATTTCATTGTAGTTTTCAGAAATATCTCATTTACTTTAATTGGCTTAATAGTTTTAAAGATAAAAAAATATTAAGCAGCACTGCCGTAGTGGGCTAGGTGAAGGATCGACGAGCGGAGAGGTTATTGTCGGGTTTGGGGTATAGCGGCGTCTTTATTTTCTTAAGTCACAATTACCTTGCTGTAGTCATGTGCTGAGAGGTAGTTTTGGATAGATGACTTCGCTCCTGACCGCGCGTGATCGCTTCGTTTCAACGGTAAAGACAAGTAAACATAGCAGATGTGCTATTGTTTAACTCGTTAATCATACTACCTTCACATTAAATATTTCTCTTAATCTGATATGCTTTGCTGTTGCTATATGATTTCTTAATGTGATCTATGTGACAGCAATTTATGAATCATTTGTTTATACCTTGATGGATTACTTGTGGTTAGTGGTGGTGTTCTTGATGAAACATGTGTAGATGATGAGGTAGAATACCTTATGAATATATTATTGATCTTTGCGGTTATATTATTGTGAATCATGTGAATCATATCATGACATGTCAATTTGCATTGTGGATGTCGCTGCACATCGCAGCGATCGTACCAGTACTACATCGTACATTGTCGTAGTACGATGCACACTCTTACCTTGTTGGGTAAGGGTGCAGTGGATCATACACATTCATATGCATTTTCAATATGGATAGATCATTTGCATACTTATGCAATGTGTGGTGGATGAATTATTTGCAAACAAATGCAACTTCTTAACTGTTTTTGTGGAATTGGCTCATGAGAGTCCCTTGTGGCATGAGGGATGTGGCTGTGATCGTGGAGTGGGGTTCACCCACCTTATGGTATGGTAGGGGATATGGCTGTGGTAGGAGGAATATCTCTTGTGGTAACTGTTGTTAGCGGTTATGGTTGTCGAAAAGAATAAGATTAGTGAGAAAAATAAGTTAATGCTTTACTGATGTTGATAGTAGTGCTGGTTGTGGTTAAGAAGTAGGCATTCGAGTCCTAATTGCTATTGTTTTGCTGTTGTTGGTAGTAAGTGTGGTTAAATCTATAAATTGTAGTCATTGTGGAAAATAAATGTTGATGCTTAAACTATTATAGTTTAATTAGCTTGTTAAACAGTTTGCTTGCTGAAATTTTTATCTCACTCTTATTTTTCCCCCCTTCCAGGTGATTCTCAAGTATGAATAGGAAGGGTAGAGCGGCACAACACTTTCACATACCTTATCATGATTCATATTGTAATAAATAAATGGAGTCTTTAGTTATTCATACTTTTCACTCATTGTTGATCATTTTTTTATTAATGATGCTAGGCTATGATTCAGTTAAATTGGTTTAAAATTATGAGCGGTTGTTCTTTAATTAATAATGTCCCATTACCTTTTGTCTTAATATGCTTCCGCTTAGCTTATCATATTTTGAAAGTTGTTGTCAGTTTATTTTATCTTGTAAATTGGCTATTTGTGGAGTTGTTAGTGGCATCCCAAGGTAATGTGGGTCCTGGGGTGTTACCGGGCAGTTCTTAGTCTCTCCTGAATTAATCGAACTTTTTCCTCAACTTTTTTTACACAGTCTGGCCCAAACACTTGCCTTCCCCTGTCTCTTTCCAATTGAGAGGGGTTCTATAGTTTATGCCATATAGGGCTTCAAATGGAGACATTTGCAAACTGACCTGGTAACTATTGTTGTAAGAGAACTTTGCGAAAGGTAAACAACTGTTCCACTTGGCTACGTTATCTAGCACACATCTCTCAACATATCCTCGAGAATCTGATTCACACGCTCAGCCTATCCATCAGTATGGGGGTGATATGTTGTACTGAAGTTTAAATGAGTATCTATAGCTTCATGGAAACTCCCCTAAAATTGTGAAGTAAACTGAGACCCATGATCTGACACTATTTTCTCATATACTCTATGGAGACTTACAATCCTCGACATGTATAACTCTGCTAATTTATCACCTGTATAGGTTGTTCTGACTGGAATAAAATGAGCAACTTTTGTCAAACGGTCCAAATTACCCAGATTGAATCATATCCATCCTTGGTCTTTGGCAATCCTGTGATAAAATCTATACCAATCTCTTCCCACTTCTATTCGAGAATTTTCAACTGTTGTAGAAAACCTGCTGGCCTCTGATGCTCAGCTTTCACCCTCTGACACACATCACAAGGTGTGACATACTCTGCTATCTCGCGCTTTATACTTGGCCACCAATATTTATTCTTAATATCTTGGTACATCTTGGTGCTGCCTGGATGAATCGAATATAATGACTCATGGGCTTCCTTGAGTAACAACTCCTTTCACTCCTTATTTGGTACATACAATCGTTGCTTGAACCACAAGATTTCTTTGTCATCCTTTGTAAAACCTGATGCTTTTCCTTTACTCACAATGACTCTAATCCGTTAGAATTCCTCATCCTCTTCCTGAGCTTGACGAATCTGACCATCCAAAGTTAGCTGCAACTCCATTGTGGCTAGGAATCCTTTCTCGACCAACTCCAAGCTAAGTTTCTAAAATTCCTCATGCAAAGCTGGCTGACTTTTCTTGATTATCACTGTATTGCAATAAACTTTTCTGTTCAAAGTATCTGCAATCACATTGGTCTTTCCTAGGTGATAATGTATTCTAACATTATAATTTTTTATTAGCTCCAACCATCTCTTTTACCTGAGATTGAGCTCTACCTGGGTGAAAATATACTTTAAATTCTTGTGATCTATGTAAATCTCACATCGATTACCCATGAGATAATGATGCCAAAAATTTTAAAGCATGTATTACGGCTGGTAACTCCAAATCATGTGTGGGGTAATTCTTCTCATGTGATCTCAACTGACGTGAAGCATAAGCTACCACTCTCTTGTCTTGCATCAACACACATCCCAGACCTTTGTAGGAAGCATCGCAATAAATCTCAAAGTCCTTATTTATATCTGGCAACACTAGCACAGGGCTGTGGTTAAACACTCCTACAACTTCTGAAAACTCTTCTCGCACTCTGGCAACAAACAAATTTCTTTTCCTTCTTCAACAACTATGTAAGGGGTTTGTCTATACTGAAAAATCCTTTAATGAAACGGTGGTAGCACCCTGCCATTTCAAGAAAACTCCTAACCTGCGTCACTGACATAGGTGACTTCCAATCCAACACATCCTTTACTTTCCCGAGGTCAACTACAACTCCCTCTACTGACATGACATGGCCTAAGAAAACGACTTTCTTCATCCAAAACTCACACTTGTTGAACTTGGCATATAGCTGATACTCTCGTAGTTTTTGCAAAATCATCCTCAAGTGCTCCTCATATTCTTTCTCATCCTTAGAGTAAATTAGAATGTCATCAATGAACACAATAACGAACTTCTCCAAATATTCCATGAACATCTTATTCATCAGATATATGAAAAAAGCTGGGGCATTGGTCAAACAAAAGGACATTACTATAAACTCGTACAAACCATAACAAGTTGAGAAAGTTGTCTTAGGTATATCCTCCTATCGAATCCTCGTCTGATGGTATCCTGATCTCAGATTAATCTTAGAGAATACTCTTGCTTTTTTAAGTTGATCGAACAAATCATCCATCCTGGGTAAAGGATACTTATTCTTGATAGTGACCTCATTAAGTGCTCGGTAATCTACACACATGCACTGACTATCATCCTTCTTCTTGACAAATAACACTGGCTCTTCCCATAGGGATGAACTTGGTCTGACATAACATTTGACCAAAAGCTCTTGAAGTTGCTTTTTCAACTCCGCTAACTCATTAGCAAGCACTCGATATGGTCTCTTGGATATCGGAGAAGTACCAGCTACTAGCTCAATCAAAAACTCAACCTCTCGGTTTGGTGGCATTCCAGGAAGATCATCTAGAAACATATCGGGATACTCTCTAACAACTGGCACATCGAGGTATCATGATCCCTTTGCTTTGGCAAACCATGATCTTCTCTGGCTAACTCACGCTGCCGGTAAACTTTGCTTTTCTTTCATCTGGACTGGTCAAGGTGATGAGGACATCACTCCTTCAGATGCAACCGCTGATCCTCCAACCGTTATGCAAGGTCCAATGATCCGAGCTCGCATGCGACAATTAAATCTAGAGGTGAGCTCGTTCTTAAGCGATCCTTTTTATAGTTTTGAGAATAGATTGCTACCTAATGATGTTATCTTGCTTAGGAACATTGGAGAGGGTCATGAAGTACATGGAGAGAGGTGTGGAGGTGGAGAAGACCAGCAAAGACGTCCAAGTCAAGCCGGAGGCCCAGTCCAACTCGAGTTCAAGTCTGCCTCGGCCTTCAGGACCAGCCTGCAGTAAAACGGACGCCCAGGACGCATACAGACTCCGTTTTGGACGTTCCACATATGTATGGAAAGCTGAGAACAAGACCTTTCCAATGGCTCTGGTACTATATCAAAATTCCTTCTGAGTCAACAGGAATCATCGAAACAAGTAGACGTTCAGAATCTGTCAGGGTGCTACGCCACCGTCTTTTGGGCCGTTCGGCTTTGTATCGTGTTGGAGCCTATTAGGGCGCATCCAGGGGTTTTGCACGCACCTCACTCCTTTATATACAGCCGCCACCCCCACCATTAGGGTGGGGTTTTGCTTAGATTAATTCTGTCTTGAACAGTTTCGCCGTTCATCGGTTTGTGAGACCCCAACTTTTGAGTGCTAAACCAATACATCTGCAATTTCGTTGTGTTCTTCCTTGTTCTTGCTTGTGTTCTTCGATTCGCAGACGAGGATTAGCCTTCTTGGCGAGGTCAACCGGGCAGCGCACGGTTGATAACCTGAGGAGACGTGGTGCTGCGATTGCGGGGTTCGGAACGTGTTGTTCGGAAGCCGGATTGATTTGTGTCGCGCCTCCACCAAATCGAACATATCCAGAACCTGTTGGAAGATCGGGACCCCATCCCCATCAAGTGGTAATCAGAGCTTCAGGTGTTCCTTCAGGTTCGAGTTTACCCTACCTTTGTTGTTTTCGGTTCCATCCTAGAGTCCAAGAAAAAGCCCTAAAAAAATTGTAGTCATAGGTTGTTTCCTGTCCCAGATCTCTTTTAGCCTTTTGCACAATTTGATTTCAGAGTCCGTAGTGTTGAGTTTGTATCCTTAGTCGAGTTGCGTTGCTGATTTAGATCGTGTTTTGTTTCGGGTTGTCTTGCTTCCGCTACCTCTCATACAAACCCTAGCTGACTTTTATTTTCCCACCCATATCCCACCCTCTGTTTTTGTCTCGTGATCACCCAGTTTCCCACCCATATCCCACCCTCTATTTTTGTCTCGTGATCACCCAACACCATCCCCCACCCTTTTCCCGAGCTTCCGCCCCCAATTTCCACCAATTTCCTCCACCCGATCTCGTTTTGACCTCCACTGAAACCATAACTCGGAGGTCCAACTTCAAACGGCCATAACTTTTGTCGGGTTCAGCGAATTTATTTTGCCCAAATTCGGCCTGCAAAGTGCAGTACTCGCGCTCTGAACTTTCGTCACCGAATTTACAGCACATTCATTATTTTCTGTAGGCCACACCTTACATCAGATTGAGGTGAAACTTTGTGTGGTTCCTATTTCTGTGCTCTGCTTTGTGAAAAAAATATAAAAAAAGAAGCAAAAATAAAAAATTTGCTTATAGTAGAGAGGAGAGAGAAAAACACACAAAAAGTGCTCTCCGTGGCTAAAAAAAAGAGAAAAAAAAGAGAGAGCACAGTTTTAGATGACAGAGATTCATTCGTTTTGTGCTGTTTTACCTGGCCATCTTTGTTGCTGTCTTTGCTTTACTATTCTGGTCGATTCCTTGTTCATCATATCATACCTGTTATAGGACACATTTTAGGCCAGCAACTAGGACCAGTGCTTTGGACATTTATTCAGCATTACTATCTGTTATTGATTTGTGTTCCACTCACATATTTGGCCTTCCAAACTCCATATACATACTTCCGGACAGCACAGTTTTTGACCCTTGCAATCGCCGAGTCACACTCTCGAGGTATCACGAACCAGCCACCGGTTGTACCACCTACTATTTGCGATGGTAAGAACACTTGTAACAGCTTGGTAAGCCACTTCCTTTGCGGGTTTCCACTGTCCTCCTTTGTAGTTGATAGGGATAATCCTTGTTTTCCCTGTGTTTTCCACTAACCATGGCAGGATACGAAGGGGATGGGACACCGGTCGACTTCAACGAGTGTGTTAGTCGCGGCCAGCTACAAGCTGCGCTCGACAAACAAAATGCTTCATTCACTGAACTCGGCGCACGAATGGACACCATCGTCGCCGCCATTGCCCAGTTGAACACCACAGAAGGCATTGAGCGGGTGGAGCGGCGAATGGCTGACCACACTGGTTGGATGGACACATTGGAGACACGCCTGCCACCTGTCAATGACGACCATCGTCATGACGATGACACAATGTCTGATGCGGATGGCAACATTGCTCAGCGGGCGACACAAGATGCACGACTACGTCGGCGTCTTCAGCAAAACCAACATGGTATAGGAGGTAATAACCAGAACCGTCATGGTAACGATGATCCTTTTGCTAAAGTCAAATTTACCATTCCATCTTTTTCTGGTCTTTATGATGCTGAAAAATATCTTGATTGGGAGATGACGGTAGAGCAGAAATTTAATTCTCACTTGGTTCCTGAACAACATAGAGTTAGACAAGCTACTAGTGAGTTTAAGGACTTTGCTATTATCTGGTGGAATGAACTGGGTACCATGCGTTTACAACCTGATACATGGGAGCGATTAAAAGAAGCTATGCGTAATCATTTTGTTCCTCCCTCATATAAATGTGATTTGAGAAAAAAATTACAGCGCTTAGAACAAGGTGATAGTTCTGTTCAGGACTATTATGCTGAGCTTCAAAAGGGTATGGTGCGTTGTGGGGTTATTGAGGAAACGGAGGATAAGATTTGTCGTTTCTACGGGGGGTTACGGCATGAAATTCAGGACATTGTTGATTATAAAGAATTTACTACTGTCAACCAGTTGTTCCAGCTTGCTATGCTTGCAGAAAAAGAATTGCAGGGACGCAAGGAATCAGTGAAGGCAACCACCAGACGACCCTCCTACACGCCGCGAACGACTACATCGACGGGACAGCCCAAGTCTTCTTCGAGTTTTCGTTCTCCTCCACCACCTGTGAACAAGTTTGCAGCAACGCCACCGAAGCCACCTTCCACGACACGCCTTGCAGATTCTACAAAAAATTCTTTGCAGGGTCCAGCCAAGAGCTCTTCTTCCGTGGCTTCAACGGGCCGCTCCTCCGACATTCAGTGCCATCGCTGCCATGGGCTTGGTCATGTCCAGAAGAATTGCCCTAGCCAACGGGCATACATCGCCACAAAAGATAGAGGCTACATCAGCACTTCCGATGTCGAGGAGGATGATGATGTTGCTGCTACCTCGGACGACAATGGCGGTGGTGATGACGACTTGGTCCTTGGTGGGGCGTCCACAGCGACGCTACGGAGCATCATTGTGCAGCACGTTCTTAGCACACAGGTACAACAATCCGATAAGCTTCAACGCCATAATTTGTTTCAGACTTTCTTCGCAATCAAGAACCGACGCGCACGTGTCATCATTGATGGAGGAAGCTGCAACAACTTGGTGAGTTCTGATTTGGTCAAGAAGCTTGGCTTGACCACGCGACCGCATCCACATCCATACCATATTCAGTGGTTAAATGACTCTGGAAAAGCTAAGGTAACACAAATATGCCGAGTCCATTTTTCTATTGGTGGTTATTCTGATCATGTTGATTGTGATGTGGTTCCCATGCAAGCATGCTCTCTTTTATTGGGTCGACCTTGGGAATTTGATAATGATGCTTTACACCATGGTAATAGTAACAAATACACTTTTATGCATAAGAGAAAGAAAGTTACTTTACTGCCTTTGTCCCCAGCTGAGATTATAGAGGCTGATAGGGAGAGAGCTACTGCTGCTAATGATCCAAAGGAACATGTTAAATCTGAAAAACAGCAAGTAATCAATTTGAAAAATTTTGTTATGCTTGCCACAAAATCAGACCTTGCTGAAATTGATGATGTTATTGATACATACTATGCTTTCGTGTGCAAAGATGCTTTATTTTCTCTTGATAATATGCCTTGCACTTTGCCTGCTCCTGTCACTAACGTTTTGCAGGAATTTAGAGATGTTTTTCCTGATGAGATACCTCCAGGACTTCCACCCATTCGAGGGATTGAGCACCAGATTGACTTGATCCCTAGAGCGAGTTTGCCAAATCGTGCGGCATACAGGACCAATCCCGAAGAGACTAAGGAGATTCAGCGACAAGTCCAAGACCTTTTGGACCGTGGGTACGTACGTGAGAGCCTTAGTCCTTGTGGTGTTCCTGTTCTTTTGGTTCCCAAAAAAGATGGTTCTTGGCGTATGTGTGTAGATTGTAGAGCCATTAACAACATTACTATAAGGTATCGTCATCCTATTCCTAGGCTAGACGACATGCTTGATGAGTTGTGTGGTGCTATAATTTTCACAAAGATTGACTTGCGTAGTGGATACCACCAAATAAGAATGAAACTTGGCGATGAATGGAAAACTGCTTTTAAAACTAAGTTCGGCTTGTATGAGTGGTTAGTCATGCCTTTTGGGTTAACTAATGCACCTAGCACTTTCATGAGATTAATGAACGAGGTTTTACGTCCTTTCATTGGCAAATTTGTGGTTGTTTACTTTGATGATATCTTGATTTATAGCAAGTCAATGGATGAACATTTGAATCACTTACGTGCTGTTTTTAATGCTTTGAGAGATGCACGTTTGTTTGGTAACCTTGAGAAGTGCACCTTTTGCACGGATCGAGTCTCTTTTCTTGGCTATGTTGTGACGCCACAGGGAATTGAGGTTGATAGAGCCAAGGTGGAGGCGATATGGAGTTGGCCTATGCCCACGACGCTCTCCCAAGTGCGGAGTTTTCTTGCTCTTGCAAGATTTTATCGTCGCTTTGTCAAAGAATTCAGCACCATTGCGACACCATTGATTGAGTTGACAAAGAAGGGAGTCGTGTTCCATTGGGGGCCATCACAAGAGGAGTCCTTTAATCTTTTGAAGGACAAGCTTACACACGCACCATTACTCCAACTTCCGGATTTTTGTAAGACTTTTGAGCTGGAATGTGATGCTAGCGGAATTGGTATTGGTGGTGTTTTGATGCAAGAAGGCAAACCTGTTGCCTACTTTAGTGAAAAATTGAATGGTTCTGCTCTTAATTATTCCACGTATGATAAAGAATTGTATGCTCTTGTTCGTTCTTTAGAGACGTGGCAACACTATTTATGGCCTAAGGAATTTGTCATTCATTCCGATCATGAATCACTTAAGCATATTCGTAGTCAAACCAATTTGAATCGTAGACATGCTAAGTGGGTTGAATTTATTGAATCTTTTCCTTATGTCATTAAACACAAGAAAGGGAAGGATAATGTGATTGCTGATGCTTTGTCTCGACGCTATACCATGTTGTCTCAACTTGATTTTCGCATTTTTGGTCTAGAAACCATTAAAGGACAATATGCTTTTGATGATGATTTTAAGGATGTGTTGTTGCATTGTAAAGAGGGACAAGCATGGAATAAATTCGCGATCAATGATGGGTTCTTGTTTAGAGCTAACCGCCTATGCATTCCAGTTGGTTCCGTTCGTCTTTTGTTGTTGCAGGAGGCGCATGGAGGCGGCTTGATGGGACCTTTTGGTGCTAAGAAGACAGAGGACATTCTAGCCACACACTTCTTTTGGCCAAAAATGAGGCGAGATGTTGAGCGGTTTGTGGCTCGCTGCACTACATGTCAAAAAGCTAAGTCTCGCTTGAATCCACATGGTTTATATATGCCTCTTCCTGTTCCTTCTATTCCGTGGGAAGATATTTCTATGGACTTTGTTTTAGGATTGCCCAGGACTAAGAGGGGGAGGGATAGCATTCTTGTTGTTGTGGATCGTTTTTCTAAGATGGCTCACTTTATACTATGTCATAAAACCGACGATGCCATTCATATTGCTGACCTCTTTTTTAAAGAGATAGTTCGTTTGCATGGTATGCCTTCTACTATTGTTTCAGATCGTGACGCCAAGTTCTTGAGTCATTTTTGGCGTACTCTATGGAACAAGTTGGGTACAAAGTTGTTGTTCTCTACAACATGTCACCCACAAACTGATGGCCAAACCGAGGAGGTGAACCGCACATTGTCTACTATGTTGAGAGCTGTTTTGAAGAACAATTTGAAGCTGTGGGAAGAGTGTTTGCCGCATGTTGAGTTCGCATATAATCGAGCGGCACACTCCACCACCAAGGTAAGTCCTTTTCAGGTAGTGTATGGATTCAATCCCCGTGC
The DNA here is from genome assembly GCA_036346265.1 of Melocanna baccifera. Taxonomy (NCBI): domain Eukaryota; kingdom Viridiplantae; phylum Streptophyta; class Magnoliopsida; order Poales; family Poaceae; genus Melocanna; species Melocanna baccifera. Next base: position 11,649,221 of record CM070707.1, on the reverse strand, counting down.
CCCTATTGATATTTTACCTTTGCCTACTAGTGAGAGAGTTCATAATGATGCTAAGGAGCGTGCTGATTTTATTGTCAAAATGCATGAGACTACTAAGGCAAACATTGAAAAGATGAATGAAAAATATAGGATTGTTGGTAGTAAAGGTAGAAAGGAAGTTAAACTTGAACCGGGTGATTTTGTTTGGTTGCACTTGCGAAAAGATAGATTTTCTGAGTTAAGAAAGTCAAAATTGATGCCTAGAGCTGCTGGTCCTTTTAAGATAATTGAGAAAATAAATAATAATGCATATAAACTTCAGTTGCCACCCGAGTTCGGGGTTAGTCCCACATTTAACATTGCAGATTTGAAGCCATACTTGGGAGAAGAAGATGAGCTTGAGTCGAGGACGACTCCACTTCAAGAGGGGGAGGATGATGAGGACATCACTCCTTCGGATGCAACCGCTGATCCTCCAACCGTTATGCAAGGTCCAATGACCCGAGCTCGCATGCGACAATTAAATCTAGAGGTGAGCTCGTTCTTAAGCGATCCTTTTTATAGTTTTGAGAATAGATTGCTACCTAATGATGTTATCTTGCTTAGGAACATTGGAGAGGGTCATGAAGTACATGGAGAGAGGTGTGGAGGCGGAGAAGACCAGCAAGGACGTCCAAGTCAAGCTGGAGGCCCAGTCCAACTTGAGTTCGAGTCTGCCTCGGCCTTCAGGACCAGCCTGCAGTAAAATGGACGCCCAGGACGCATACGGACTCCGTTTTGGACGTTCCACATATGTATGGAAAGCTGAGAACGAGACCTTTCCAATGGCTCTGGTTCCATATCAAAATTCCTTCTGAGTCAACCAGAATCATCGAAACAAGTGGACGTTCAGAATCTGTCAGGGTGCTGCGCCACCGTCTTTTGGGCCGTTCGGCTTTGTATCGTGTTGGAGCCCATTAGGGCGCGTCCAGGGGTTTTGCACGCCCCTCACTCCTTTATATACAGCCGCCACCCCCACCATTAGGGTGGGGTTTTGCTTAGATTAATTCTGTCTTGAACAGTTTCGCCGTTCATCGGTTTGTGAGACCCCAACTTTCGAGTGCTAAACCAATACATCTGCAATTCCGTTGTGTTCTTCCTTGTTCTTGCTTGTGTTCTTCGATTCGCAGGCGAGGATTAGCCTTCTTGGCGAGGTCAACGGGCAGCGCCGGGTTGATAACTGAGGAGCGTGGTGCTGCGATTGCGGGGTTCGGAACGTGTTGTTCGGAAGCCGGATTGATTTGTGTCGCGCCTCCACCAAATCGAACATATCCAGAACCTGTTGGAAGATCGGGACCCCGTCCCCATCACAAGGTGACCGCTCTACCTCCACAATCCAACACAGCTTGGTGCTTTTTAATCCAATCTATTCCCAAAATCACATCCAAAGACTGGATATCCATTGTGATAAGATCAGTGACAAACTCTACTCCTCAAATGGCTATCTTGACTCCTGAACAATCTAGGTTTATACTCAATTCGGAGCCCAGGGATTGAATCAAAAGAACATATCTAAGAACAACAATTTTCACTTGTTGCTTTAAAGTAAAACTCCGATAAACAAATGAATGCAAAGCTCCAAAATCAAACAAAACTGTAGCAGGAACTGAATTTACTAGGAACTTACCAATCACAACCTTTGGCGCTGCTTGAGCCTCCTCTGCGGTGACATGGTTCACCTGCCCTTGCACAACTGATGGCAGCACTCCACTAGCCTGGCCTACACCTGGGGTGCTCCACATCCTGCTCCTGAGGCAAGGGTCCGATCTAGTGTGGCTCCCAAATTGAAATAAACTGGCATCGGAGCTTACCTCTAAGGGCATTTGCTGGCATAGTGTCCTAGCTCATGACACTTTGTAGCAAGTGATAGAAGCTGCTGGGTTGGCACTCCTCTACTACTGGCTACCCGATCCACTGGGACACGGTCTCGACTAGAACTAGCGGGATGCTAGGGCTAGCGTCCTGAAGGTTGACTACTCCATCACACGAGCAGGCTGATATGTGCCAAAATGAACCTTCTGGGTCTGATACATTTGGGATCCTTGCTGCATCATCCTCCTCTTACGAGACTCCTCTAGCTCACGGCGGCTTTCCTCAATAAACATTGCCTTGTCCACTATGTTCTAAAAGCTGGCATAATCATTGCCCATGATCTGAACCTTCAATCTTAGGTTCAATCCTCTCTTGAATCTCTTTTGATGAGCATCATCAGTGGCCACATCCTCCAGTGCATAGTGAGCTAGCTGGGTAAACTTGTTGAGATACTCGTAAAGGAATGCGCGTAGGCTACGAAAGCAGAAAGCAAAATTTTTCTACCGCGCACACAAGGACATCATGCTTAAGGAAGAATCATGGATCGTTACCACTAGACACGCAGTGCAGTGGAAGAAGAGTTGGAGAAGCCGATCCAACCACGCGCGTCGAGGTAGTAGTGGAATTAGCCGATCGTCCCAAACAGATCGTCTCCTCCACGCAATCAACCACACCACGAGCAGATCCAATCTGTAGGTTGTTGACGCCGATCAACACCGCAACGAGCAGCGCCTCCACCGGTATCCACACGTCCGGGGTTGGAATGCCGATCGCGAGGGTACTAGCACTCGTGAGCGGCTAGGGTTTGGCTCGGGAGGTGGCGGCTAGGGTTACGCTAGGGATTTTCTGGTGCGTGACCCTCAGCCCCTCGCCTCAATATATAGACCACCTCACTTGGACCTTGCGGACAGAGGCCCAATAGGAGTCTATTCAGATCTCTATCCGAATTGAGCCCATATCCGAATCATATTCGAATTAGTGTTCCAACCCGTTAAGCGTGCGACCCTGTAGGTTCACGTATACTTGGTCGTGACCCGGAAACGCTTTTCCGGTCACCCTGTTAATAGCGGCCTCTAGTAAGACATATTAACCCTAAAGTATACGTAAAGATCATATCGGCTGAACCTGTAATGTTCTCTCATGTACGAATCCCTTTGCCTCACGATATAGATTGAGCTCAAGGAGAGACCTGTGTCATCCTCTTAATAGCTCAATCACTCTCTCGATTCCGTGATGGATTATAAACTTGTGATTGACTCCTCAATCACCTTGGCATGGCCATGCACTTTCATAATCCATTACATCGAGGGCCCAGATATCTCTCCCATAAGGAGGGCAAATTCTATCTTGATCATTCACATCCCACTACATGTTTCATGGCAAATCCGAAGACTACTTTTATGACTACCCAGTTACGGAGTAGTGTTTAGTAGTCCCAAAATAAGCTACTACTCATGTTTGGAACCATGATGATCTCAAGCCTAAGGATTCTACATAAACACTACTTGAGACCAACTGATGACACATGGAATCTCTGCAGTGTCTCATGGCAGGTCTATCCAACATATGTTCACTAACACATGTCCATATTATTGATTTGGTATCACCTTACCATGATCCATGAGACATAATCATCAATCAATACATATGCTGATCTTTGTCTTTGAATCATATCTGTTCCTCATATGATATAGGATCAGGGATCATTTAGAAATAGCAACATTTTACCATTAAGAGTCTCATGAATAAGTCACATACTCATTGATCAATAATGATAATATCTATTTCAAGGAACAAAGTAATGTATCATAAACATAGTATGTGATATATACAACATCTCCATGTTGCCTCTAGGGCATATCACTAATAGTCTCCCACTTGCACTAGAGTCAATCATGTAGGTATCTAATACCCATTGGCCTAGTGTGAGCCTCATGCTTTGGCTGGGGAAGCGGCTTTGTCAACGGATCTGCAATATTCAAATCCGTTTGTACTTTGCATATCTTCACATCGTCTCTCTCCACTATCTCGCGGATGAGATGAAATCGCCGTAAAATGTGCTTGGATTTCTGATGCGATCTAGGCTCCTTGGCTTGTGCAATGGCCCCACTATTGTCACAGTAGAGATCCATTGGGCTGGAGGCACTAGCCATCACACCAAGCTCAGAAACAAATTTCTTGATCCAAACAGCTTCTTTGGCGGCTTGAAGGTGTTATGTACTCGACTTACATTGTAGAATCAGCAACCGTCTCCTGCTTGGAACTCTTCCAGCTCACCGCACCGCCATTTAGGCAGAACACAAATCCAGATTGCGATCTAAAATCATATTTGTCAGTTTGGAAGCTAGCATCGGTGTAACCATTTACAACGAGCTCTTCCTCACCCACATAGACGAGGAACACATCTTTAGTTCTCCTTAAGTACTTCAAGATGTTCTTTATAGCAATCCAGTGACTTTCACCTGGATCTGACTGATATCTACTCGTAGCACTTAAAGCATACGAGACATCTAGACGTGTACAAAGCATGGCATACATAATGGACCCAATAGCCGAAGCATATGGAATCGCATTCATTTTATCCCGCTCATCAGGTGTACTAGGACACTGATTCTTGCTAAGATTGATACCATGTGACATAGGTAGAAAGCCTTTCTTGGAATCCTGCATGTTGAACCTTTTCAACACCTTGTCAATGTACGTATCTTGGCTTAATCGAATTAGCCTTTTTGATCTATCTCTATAGATCTTGATGCCCAGAATATATGCCGCCTCTCCTAAGTCTTTCATAGAAAACTATTTTTAATGAAGACTTAATGATTCGAGCATAGGAATATCATTTCCGATCAGTAATATGTCATCCACATATAAGACCAGAAATACGAGTGCGCTCCCACTAGCCATTTTGTAAATACAAGGCTCTTCTTCGTTCTTGATGAAACCAAAACCTTTGATTACTTCATCAAAACGAATGTTCCAACTCCGAGATGCCTGCTTTAATCCATAAATGGATCTTTGGAGCTTGCATATCTTTCCAACTGATTGCGGATCGACAAAACTCGTGGGCTGTGTCATGTACACATCCTCACTCAGATTTCCATTAAGGAAAGCTGTTTTGACATCCATTTGCCATATTTCAGAGTCGAAATATACAGTAATCGCTAGAATGATCCGAATAGACTTTAGCATTGCGACGGGCGAAAAAGTTTCATCATAATCAACACCTTGAATTTGTTTGACACTTTTGGCCACTAATCGCGCTTTATAGATGTGAACATTTCTATCTATGTCTATCTTTTTCTTGAAAATCCATTTGCACTCAATGGTTTTAACACCATCAGGTGAATCAACTAAGTTCCAAACTTGATTACTGTGCATGGATTGAATTTCGGATCTCAAGGGTTCAAGCCATTTCTCAGAGTCTGATCCCACCATCGCTTCTTCATAGGTCTTAGGCTCATCGGTGTCTAACAACAATATGTCCCGTTGTTGAGTAGTCAAGAACATGTACCTCTCAGGTGCACGACGTGACCTCTCTGATCTACGTGGTGCCAGTGTATCCACAACAGGTTCTTCAACAGTTTGTTCATCCTGTTGTGGTTCTGTAGGAGCTGAAACGTTTTCACGTGTTTCTCGAATTTCTTCAAGTTGCACTGTGCTCCCACTATCCCTTCTTGAGAGAAACTCTTTCTCTAAGAAGACACCATGCCGGGCGACAAACACTTTGCCTTCTTCTTGATTATAGAAGTAATATCCTTTTGTTTTCTTAGGATACCCGATAAAGAAGTATTTATCAGATTTTGGAGTGAGCTTATCAGATTATAAACGTTTTACATAAGCCTCACATCCCCAAATCTTAAGAAAAGATAAGCTAGGACGTTGTCCTGTCCACATCTCATATGGTGTCTTTTCTACTGATTTTGATGGAACCCTGTTTAGTGTGAACGCGGCTGTTTCAAGAGCGTACCCTCAAAAAGATAACAGAAGATCACTTTGGCTCATCATGGAGCGCACCATATCTAATAAGGTGCGATTTCTCCGATCAGATACCCCATTCCACTGAGGTGTTCCTGGCGGAGTCAATTGTGGAACAATTCCACAATCCTTTATATGATTGCCAAACTCATAGCTCAAATACTCGCCTCCACGATTAGATCGTAGAAACTTGCTTGTCTTGCCTAAATGATTTTGTACTTCATTTTGGAATTCTTTGAACTTTTCAAAGGATTCAGACTTATGCTTCATCAGGTAGATATACCCATATCTACTAAAGTCATCAGTAAAAGTTATGAAATACTGAAAATCACCTCTGGCTGTTAAGCTCATTGGTCCACATACATCAGTATGTACGAGTGCCAATAAGTCACTTGCCCGTTCACCTTGACCGGTGAAAGGTGTCTTTGTCATCTTGCCAAGTAAACAAGATTCGCATGTCTCTAATGATTCAAAATCAAATGAGTGCAGAATACCATCTCTATGGAGCTTCTGCATGCGTTTCTCATTTATGTGACCTAAGCGACAGTGCCAAATAAACGTGGGATTCAAATCATTCGGACGTTGCCTCTTTGTATTAATGTTATAGACCGGTGACCCTTCAAAAGTAAGAACGTATAACCCATTCACCAATGGAGTATGACAATAAAACATATCTTTGAAATAAAGAGAACAACCATTGTCAACAGATTTAAAGTCATAACCTTCTGCTTGCAAACATGAAGCAGAAATAATGTTCTTTGAAAGAGATGGAACACAATAACAATTATTCAATTCCAAAATTAATCCTGAAGGTAAAGACAATAGCATGGTGCCAACAGCTACCATAGCAACTTTTGCTCCATTGCCAACGCGAAGATCCACTTCGCTCTTCCTCAAACTTCTACTTCTTATTAGCCCCTGCAACGATTTGCAAATGTGAGCAACCGATCCGGTATCAAATACCCAAGAATTAGTGGATGAAGTAGCAAGATTGATCTCCATAACATTTATACCTGGAGTGGAAGTCGTACTTCCCTTCTTCTTCTCAAGATCCTCCAAGTACTTTGGGCAGTTCCTTTTCCAATGTCCTGATTGCTTACAGTAGAAACAATCTGCATCAGGATGAGCAACGCCCTTCTTGTCTCGCTTGGCCTTAGAACTGCTCGCGATCGCATCGGGAGCTAACTTTCTTTTGACCGCGCTTTTCTTGACATAGGGCTTGCCCTTGCCTTTTTGCATCATGATCACATGATTGCTGCTTTTCTTAATGCTTTCCTCGGCAGATTTTAGCATCCCATGCAACTCAGCCAGGGTCTTGTCCAGGTTGTTCATGTGATAGTTCATTATGAATGGCTCAAAGCTCGGGGGAAGCGACTGGAAAATCACATCAGTAGCCAACTCTTGGCTAAGGAAAAAATCAAGCTTTTCTAGACTCTCAATGTAGCCAATCATCTTAATCACATGAGGGCTAACGGGATTCCCTTCTGCAAGCCTGCACGCAAACAAGGACTTTGAAGTGTTGAACCTCTCGGCCCTTGCTTGGTTCTCAAACATACCACGTAACCCCACAATGATATTGTAGGCATCTGTGTTCTCGTATTGCTTCTGAAGCTCAGAGGACATTGTGGCAAGCATGAGATAGCTCACATCAAGGTAATCATTTGTTTGCTTCTCATAAGTTCTCCGTGCAGCCACAGTAGCATTATCAGGCAAGTCTTCGGGGTAAGGAGACTTAAGGACATACTCCTTGCGCTCTTGCTTGAGAACAATTCTCAAGTTGCGATACCAATCCAAAAAGTTTGTTCCATTGAGTTTTTCTTTCTCAAAAACAGATCGCAAATTAAAAGTACTGGATGCGGCGTTAGCTGACATAATCTACAACACAAGAATATGTAAAGTTTAGCACTATGTTTATGTTCATCTTTTATTAAACTATTAACAAAAGACTCCCACTATGGTACATAATGGGTCAAGATCCTCATTTCACTAATTCCTAGTGAGCTTTGGCATCACGGCTAGAAAACTAGTGACATAGGTAAGCAACTCCTTGCTAATCACATCCCTATGTGACTCTACTTTGGGTGACATCAGTATGTCCCGGCCCAAACCTATGCCCCAAGGTCCAAAACTATTTTGATAACCTTGTTAAGTAAACCAAATGCTTCCGCATGTAGATGTCCGACATCTACCCCAAATAATGATGATAACCGACGGCACTCTACTTTGGTAGACCTACCATACGGTGATCATTATCTTTTGGTGCAACATATGGAAGGGCATTAACACCTAATTTTAATAGGGATTCTATCCTACCAAAGCAACATATCACATATATCATTGCATAAGAATAAGATAGATAACATCATAGATAAATACATTTAACTGTGAAATAGTATGGCCCAAAAATGGTGATATCCATCTCCATGTAGGTATAGACGATCTCCATCCTCCACATCACCCCTTTAGGCCACCATGCTTGAAAACTTGTAACCTCAAAACTAGGCTACTACCTATAATAGCTAGAAATTGAAGATTACAAAGATAGATTCAAGCATTAAGGTCGACACGCAGGTCGTTAAATACAATATATACAGCTAACAATAGCTAAAATAATCATGACACGCAAGCCATGAACGAATGTTACATGCATCACACACATCTCATACATTCCAATAAGCTATAGGGCCATACTATTCACACCATTCTCTGCAAAAACAAGTTAGACGTAGAATCGCATTCTACCTAACGATGTGAACCCAAGACGCTATACAAGGGGGGTACACACGCGGTCTCGCATCCGCATCTATGAAATCGCTATGAAAATCTTATCGAGCCGATTAAATCAACCCAAATCCGAGCCATTCAAAATGTCTCAATTTTCATTAGATCAATCATATTGATCATCGCGATTGGTATACTTGAGGAAACCACAACACAAGACCTCGATTTGTTGGCTCGATCTACTGATTGTGCGCGCAGTTAGCCCCGATGGTGATTCCAGCCGGTAGGGGCAAGTCGCACGTACATCAAAGAAGGAGCACGAACTAATCTTATTGGTTATGTGATGCTATCAACTCATACCTATTTCAACCCCTTATGACCGATTGATCTCATCAACCCGTGCTACCACCGATTCATCACATGAACCACCTGATCCAGATTACAAACTAAGCAAGATGGCTCTGATACCACTAAAGGAATGCGCGTAAGCTACGAAAGCAGAAAACAAAATTTTTCTATCGCGCACACAAGGACATCATGCTTAAGGAAGAATCATGGATCGTTACCACTAGACGCGTAGTACAGCGGAAGAAGAGTTGGAGAAGCCGATCCAACCACGCGCGTCGAGGTAGTAGTGGAATTAGCCGATCGTCCCGAACAGATCGTCTCCTCCACGCAATCAACCACACCACGAGCAGATCCAATCTGTAGGTTGTTGACGCTGATCAACACCACAACAAGTAGCGCCTCCACCGGTATCCACACGTCCGGGGTTGGAATGCCGATCGCGAGTGTACTAGCACTCGTGAGCGGCTAGGGTTTGGCTCGGGAGGTGGCGGCTAGGGTTACGCTAGGGTTTTTCTGGTGCGTGACCCTCAGCCCCTCGCCTCCATATATAGACCACCTCACTTGGGCCTTGCGGACCGAGGCCCAATAGGAGTCTATTCGGATCTCTATCCGAATTGAGCCCATATCCGAATCATATTCGAATTAGTGTTCCAACCCGTTAAGCGTGCGACCTTGTAGGTTCACGTATACTTGGTCGTGACCCGGAAACGCCTTTCTGGTCACCCTGTTAATAGCGGCCTCTAGTAAGACATATTAACCCTAAAGTATACGTAAAGATCATATCGGCTGAACCTGTAATGTTCTCTCATGTACGAATCCGTTTGCCTCACGATATAGATTGAGCTCAAGGCGAGACCTGTGTCATCCTCTTAATAGCTCAATCACTCTCTCGATTCCGTGATGGATTATAAACTTGTGATTGACTCCTCAATTACCTTGGCATGGCCATGCACTTTCATAATCCATTACATCGAGGGGCCCAGAGATATCTCTCCCATAAGAAGGGGCAAATTCTATCTTGATCATTCACATCCCACTACATGTTTCATGGCAAACCCGAAGACTACTTTTATGACTACCCAGTTACGGAGTAGTGTTTAGTAGTCTCAAAATAAACTACTACTTATATTGGGAATCATGATGATCTCAAGTATAAGGATTCTATATAAACACTACTTGAGACCAACTGATGACACATGGAATCTCTGCAGTGTCTCATGGCAGGTCTATCCAACATATGTTCACTAACACATGTCCATATTATTGATTTGGTATCACCATACCATGATCCATGAGACATAATCATCAATCAATACATATGCTGATCCTTGTCTTTGAATCATATTTGTTCCTCGTATGATATATGATCAGGGATCATTTAGAAATAGCAACATTTTAGCATTAAGAGTCTCATGAATAAGTCACATACTCATTGATCAATAATGATAATGTCTATTTCAAGGAACAAAGTAATGTATCATAAACATAGTATGTGATATATACAACATCTCCATGTTGCCTCTAGGGTATATCACTAACAACTCGCTCATTGACATATTCCTCTATTGCAACTCGCAAAATTCCTCCATTTTTATTTCAATTACCCCCATCCAAGATATGGGAATGGCAAAATACGATGGTGAACTCTGCCCAAGAGATATTGTCCTGATCCTCATGTGTGGTTCAATAGTTCTCCCACCACTCTACGGTGGCTCCCTCAAGCTGGTGAGCGGCATACAGCACCTTCTCTCGATCTGTGCACTGAGCTACGTTCAGTTTCTTCTCAACTGAACAGATCTAGTCGTCCGCCTCTAAGGGCTCTGAAGACCGAAAGTAGGTGAGCGGTCTCATCCTCGTGAACTCTATGAACTTGGACTGCTGGCGAGCTAGCTGATGTGCAACTGCTTCCTGATTCTACCGATGCATCATGGCATTCATGTTTTGTATCATGGTGTGCAACATCTACGTCTGGGCTGCTGAGGTGCAACTACTTGCTAAACTCCTCCTCTGAGTCACTGTAAACCACCCACGAGTTGCGAACTCATGGTGACTTCTCCTCGGCTACAGATGGAATGAAGTGCCGAAGGTACTCCTGATGGTTGCCTGCTATGCGTCGTGTCTCCTCAGGGCTTGGCGGTGTATGCGAGGGTAGATGCACTAGCAGCTGTGGTTGAGGTTCCTCCATGGCTTGCTCTACTACACTGGGGGTATCTACATATTGCTCCTTGAATCTCCGAATGAGCTTGGGCATGCTGATCTTGCATAACTTGCAAAGATGTCGGATGGCCTTGTGCGCGGCTCCTTACACGGACCACTCTCCATAAGCGCCGGTACTCTTGAAGCTTTGGTGTAGAACTTGGTTGGCAACCCTTGTGGGGAAATACAACCTAGTGATGCATCCAATATATTGGCCTTTTGCCTTCTCATCCTTGGTGAAGTAAATTGGAGATCTCTTTAATCTAAGGCTCTGCAACAAAACTCAGAGAAATCCTCACCATTCTCCAAACTGGCTGTAAGAAGCTTGAGACATGTCAGGCATTATAAGGGAGAGAAGATCAGTTTAAGGATTTAGGAAAACAAATTTTTGGGAATAAAGCGAAGAGAGAAAACCTTAAGAAAGAGGAAAGGAAATAGAGATATTACTAAATATCCAATCTGGTTGGTTTGATTTAAAAAAAATAAGTTTTGAAATTAGGCTAAGACGACCACTCTAACTAGGGCTTCGTCCTATAGTCGATACGGCTCTGATACTACCAATGTCGAGACCCAAATATGCAAATCTGGACTCTCTGTGTATACCACACTAGTTCAAGATCACGCTAGCGCACACAATTTAACATAGACGAAATATCAATCATATAGACGATAAATTAAAGGGAAAACTCAAATATTAATAATTATCAGAGTACGACCTTATAGCCAAACTTACAACTTACTAACCTGAAGGGCTTAAAATCTAGCAGTGAAAAAAACAAAAACAAGCGCAAAAGCCATTCGACATGCCCACAGGCAATCGACTGGAAAGCAAAGGCCTAATCTGTGAGGTCATCGAAATATCTTCCCTCTGGTACCTCCTGCTGATATAGCTCCTCCTCCTCAACTAAGCAACAGTGGGTATAAAGCCGTAAGTACATTAATACTCAGCAAGTCATTTGTAACAAATAAGTGCAATATAATATACAAGGCTTACCAACGGATTGCTGAAAGGTTAATTTACAGAAAACAATAATTTAAAGTAAATACGGTAAATAGATTGAAAGTGAACTTTAAGTAAAAAAGGATAATAAGTAATTAATCAACGAAATTGAATAAACCACTTATGAACTACCCATTCACAAGCTAAACCATCAGTGAACTAACCATTCACATTTCAAAGATAACCGACCAAGTTTTTATGAAAACTCTACCCCTTGTGTGAAATCACCGAGCATTATCCATAACCGGGGACATGGCTATTTGAATAGTTTTACACTCTGCAAAGGTTGCACAACAAGACCTTTATAAAGTTAAACCTCAACTCAATCCCACCTGCTAGGGTTTCACATCACACCCCCCTTGCGTCTTATGGAAATCAGCAACCATGTTCATCACAATGGCGAGATTGAAATTCAAATATCCCAAATTAATCAGCCAAGTCTATCCCATAATAGACATGTGGTTTGAACAGTATGGCTCAGATCAATAGCGCACAAAGTTAAGTTCTTAGCATTACTCAGGCGAGACTTCCACATCCCTCGAAGTAAATCCACACTTCCCCTTTTACTACACGATCACTCACCCAAGTGAAAACTAATTTTGTATAACCAATACCAATAACATACCAATGTCATGACACATCAATTTTATGACTGTGGCTCCAACCATGATCCACTGTGGCTCCAACCACAATTCAATATCTCATTAAGTCAAATTAATTAAATGATCATATGCGATGACGAACCCACCGAATATAAGCATGGATAAGCATACTAATCATACCACCCATATAACAACTAGTATGGTGTCACTAAATAATTTTTTAACCTATAGTGACAATGGTCTCATGGTATTCAAAGTATCAAGGAGGGATTAATCAATTGGGATGATAATTACCAATTACGAGGATTTGTAATAAAATAGCGATGTATGATAATTTAAAACAAAGTATATAAATAATAGATTGAAAACTATGTTCAACATGATCAAAGAACATGACTTGTCTTGGGCTTACTTAGCTAGGAACTCTTGTACTTCTAGCGCTGCTTCTGCTCCTTCGAAAACGCGATCTAACGAGAGAGAAAACGACCGAGGCACAAAATAAAAATCAAATAAAATTCAAATGAACTCTAAAAACTTTAAAACTAGAACCAAAAGATAGAGCTTGATTTTAGATAAATTTAGAAAAAAGAATGGGGTCAATCGGAGTTAGGACGGAAGAGAACGAGCTCTTGAAAAATTAATCTAAAGGAAAATACTAGAAAATCCAACAATGTTACTGTGGTATGGACTCGACGCACGAAAAGGCTGGTCTACGGTGGACTTGGTGCATAGAACAGTGCACGGGCGGTGGGATGCTGACGCGGTGGCTAGGGTTGACGTGGTAGTTGACTAGGCTGACACGGGGCTAACACATGGCACTAGGGCTGACGTGGCATGCTGATGTGGTATGCTGATGTGGCACTTGGGATGGCTCTATGCTGATGTGGCACTGACACGTGGTGACACGTGGCACCTAGGACTGATTGGCGCTGGCGTGGCAACTAACTCGGCTAGGTTTGGCGCATTGGTCTACGGAATAGTGGCGGCTGACAGGTGGGGTCAGTTGGCAGTGGCTTGGCTCACGACAGACGTTGTCCACGGAGAAGGTGAACCGACGTGGGGGCACCGGTGTGGTGTGACGTCGGCATGATCCGACGGCAATGGGTGTACCACGTGGAAGGATCTCGGTAGTCGGTGCAGATCTGAGCAAACGATCAAGATGGGGAATCGAACAGTCCAAGGGACGACGCATGGCTCAGCGCGAGGTGATAGTTCAGCATGCGAGGGGTCGTGTGTGTGCACACGGACCAAGGCACGCTGCGGGTGACAACGTGGGCAGCAGAGCGGATGCAGTCGAAAAGGGATGGCGCAACGATTCACCGACGGTCTGGACGGTGAAGCTCACCGGTGGTCTAGACAACAGACGGCGATAGACAGTGGCTGCACGAGGTAGGGTCGTCTTCGACGGTAGCAGATGGAGGAGCAACAGTGAACTCCAGTGGCTAATCTCGCGGTGACTGTAATATCCCGAACGTCGTTTCGGCATCATTTTTTAGCGTAATCGCGGAGTCGCCCGGTTTTTTAGTAAATCGCGGGAAGGAAACATAAAATTGTGGAATAGCCTAAAATAAAAAAAATGAATGAAATAAATAAAAAAACTTTTTAGTGGGCTGCCCGGAGGGTGGGCTTGCCACCTTGGGCCACCCGGCCCAAGGGGTGGCCGTCCCTAACCCTAATCCGCCCCCCTATAAAAGGCCTTGGGCGCCTCCCCCTCCCCTTTTCTCCCCCCAGCAGCCGCCCCTCTCTCCCCTTGTGCCCCCACCCTCCCCCAAACTGCTGCCATGTCCATTCATGCAAAGGGGAAGCAAGGAAGGAGAAGGGAAGAAGAGGAAGAGGAAGAAGAGGGGTGATCCCAAGGGGATCCCTCATGTAACTCTCCCTCATCCCAAATTCCTCTGATTTTGCTGTAATTAGGGTTCTTAGCCTAAGAAAAGATGGGAATTAGCAATTAGATTATCCAATTAGGGAATTACTGCTGTCTGCCTGTAGATCAATCCATGTAGTGCGACTGTTTACGCAGTTTAAACCTATGAAACAATTTTTTCTGTGGGTCTGCCCAAAAGGAAAATTATAGAGGATGACGAGACCTATATTCTATATTTTTTCAAAATTTTTTGTCACGGGATTTGGGCGCAGCATGGTCGGAAACTTTGCTGTCTGTCAGGGGTGCAGACTTGGACAGATTGTTGTTCGGGTGTGGTTTAGGAGTAGTAGATGATTTTTATGGTTTTGGTCAAAATTGTAAAAAATGTAGAGAATTCAGTAATCTAACTGCTGTATAAAAATTATAATTTTTAGAGCCTTGTACTGTGGTTGGGGCATGTTAGAAGCTAGTTGTCCAGATTGCCAGAACAGAGTGCATCCTCTGTTTTGTGTGATAAATTACACCTTGTTCGTGGTGAATTAAAAATAAGTGATCTACTTAAAAAGTGCAGGTATTTAAGTGTAGATTCTAGATATATATCCTTTGCTGTAATTAGTTTAATAGTCTTAAAGATATAAAAATATTAAGCAGCGTTGCTGTAGCGGGCAAAGTGTGGAACGGTTAAACGGAGAGGGATGTTGTGGGATTTTGAGGATTAGCGACATCTTTACTTCTTGAGATGCGTTTTCTTTGCTGTGGTATTGTACTGAAAGGTAGTTTTGTGGACAGGTGGTTTTGCTCTTGAACGCGCGTGACTTGCTTCGCTTCAACGGTAGAGGCAAGTAAACGTAGCAGATGTGCTACTGTTTAACTCGTTAATTATTCTACATTCACACAAGTTAATTCTCTTAATTTGAGATGTTGTGCCAATGTTGACATGCTTTCTTAATGTGGTTAAATATGGTAGCAATTTAGCAATCAATTGGTTATGCCCTGATGAAATATTTGTGGTTATGTGGTATGGTTCTTAATAAAACAAAAGTGGTTGTGGAGTAGTATTCCTTTACGAGAATATAGTGATCTATGTGGTAGTTCTACCTTTGGATAGCTTGATTTTGATCCTGGTGAACCGAATGTGGATTATGGATAATGTCCTTATTGAATCATATGTGGATTATGAGATGGTATTCGTGTTGAATATATATTGTTGTCCTTTGTGGTTAAATTCATGATGAATATGATGTTGTTCTTTGAGGTTAAGTTCTTGTGAATTATGATTATCATATCATTCGTAAGATGTCATGATATTTGCATTGTAGATATCGCCGCTTATAGCCACAACCGTACTGGTATAGCATCGTACATTGCCGTAATACGATGCATACTCTTACCTTGTTGGATAAGGGTGTAGTGCATCATATGTATAACATCATACATTGTCGTAGTATGATGCAAACTGTTATCTTGTTGGTTAAGGGTGCAGTGGAGCATGACCATTCATATGCATTTTCATTGTGGATATATCATATGCATACTTATACAATGTGTTGAAAAGGATTGGTTTGCAAACAAATACAACTTCATAGTTGTAATGTAGAATTGGCTCACGAGAGTCACTTGTGGTATGAGGCATGTGGCTGGGGTCGTGGAATGGGGTTCATCCCTTGTGGTATGGTAGGAGTTGTGATTATGGCATGAGATTCTTTTCTCTTGTGGTAATTATTGATAGAAGTTGTAGATGCGAAAAATAATAAAGTTAGTGAGGTAAAACATGTTAATGCTTAATTGTCTTTGGTAGTGGTAGTGGTTGAGGATTTGAAGTAGTCAAACAAGATTTATTTGCTAATGTTTTACCTACGTTGGCGGTGATTTCGGGTTGAGGATATAAATATGGTCATTGTGGAAAATAAATGTTGATGCTTAACAACATTGTAATTTGATTAGCTTGTTAAATAATTTACTTGCTGAGATTTTTATCTCACTCTTGCTTTTTCCCCCTTCTAGGTGATTCTTAAGCATGCATAGAAAGGGTAGAGCGACATAACACAATTGCACAACATCTTATGATTAATGTTGTAATAATTGTGGAGTCTTAGTCATGGATTTATTTCCCTCATTGATGCTTATTTCAAATTAATAATATTGACAGTGGTTCGTTTTAATTGGTTAAAATTGGTAGTGGTGGTTCTTTTATTAATAGTGTTTCATTACCTTTGTTTTAGTATGCTTCCGCTTAGCTTACATGATTTAGAAATTTGTTGCCAGTTTATGTTATCTTGTAAATTGGCTAGTTTGTGGAGTGGTTTACTGGCATCCCAGGATAATGTGGATTCTGGGGTGTTACAGTTGGTATCAGAGTGGGCGTTAGGTCCGTGGTAATTAAATTATTAAATTAACACACTGGTGCACAGTAGGATGGGATGGGTCAAGCATTGCATTTATGCTTTTGACATATTGTATTGATTATGATCTTGTATGATTATGATTTGCTTCTATGGCTGCTATGAGTGAGGTGATAGCTGTTGCCTTGGGCATTGATAATTTTTACCACCGTTCGTGGTATGGGGATAGTGATGCAGTTACCTCGGGCAACCTAGTTTCAGATGCTATGGGAGAGTTTCTTACAAGAGTTGTTATCTTCCTTGAGTTAATTTTGGCCAATTCTTGGCATATTGTGGTTAATAAATTTTCTCTCGGGTTAGCGGTTCAATGCAGTTATTGGGTGCCAATAGGCCTCTAATTGTTCTTGAGACAATTGTTATTTTCTTCTGTTTGTTGAGTTGTGTTTGCTGCTGTGAGTGTTGTTAGTTGGTGAGATTGGTATTTTCCTTGTTGTTCCCATCTTCCTTACTGGAAAACATGACTCATTTATTCATTTGACATTTTGAAAAAAAATCAAAGCTTTATGTTGCAAGTTCATTAACATGCAAAGCCGTGGCTCTATGCGTTTCTTTTGGGTTATTTCGATTGTTGGAGTTTATTTCCCCTCTTTTTTGAAAGGAAGTGTTACAACCCTTTGTGGTGTTTAAGTAGGAGGTGGCAATCATATAAATCATTGATAAATTATGAATTATCAAGTTGAAAAGTTAGCGTAGTACATAATTAATTTCTACTAACATCCTTAGAAGTGAAGTTGATTAATATGATGTTGTCATGTTGTAGTGTCTTGAAGAATTGTGGTTAAGAATTTGTCGATTCATGTTTAGAACTCATGCAGTTATTGAGGAATATGAAAAAAGAAGAATTGGTTTGATTATTGTGGTTGTTTAAATTTTCTGACTTATTGGATAGATTGAATTGATTAGTCTCAAGTAATTAATCTGACTATTCGGGATGATTAAGTAAGGAGGTGTTGGAATATTGTCTTATAATATTAACCTTTAATATGTCCTCTCTTTACATAATTGATGAGCATGTACAACTGCTAAATTCATGTAACTTTTGCCATGCTAAATTGTTGAAACATGTATAAAAAAATAGATGAAGGTTAATGTATTGACTTGTGAAATCTTGTCTTATAAAGCTGGTATTATTGATGTTTAAAATTATTTTGTTCTAATTTCTGAACATAAGGTGGAATATTGAATATGTGCTCATAATTATTTTTGTGATAGCAAAACAGAGATAGGATCATTAATATAATTGCAAAAAATATAATTTTATCTTGTTGTTAATATAATTGACAGTATGTAGTTGTGTTTATGATGTTGAATGTTCTAAATAAAGGAATTTGTTAGTTCTATGATACTATTTAAATTAGAGGATTTGAGATTTACGGTTGGGATCTTTTTGGACCTTATGACTTATGTGGTAGCTGAGATTACTTTGAGTAAAACGATGTGTTGAACGCATTTATTGGTTTTTATCTAAACCTTGTATTGTGGTCTTCAAGCCTCTTTGTTGGAACTGGTGGGATGCGATAATCAATTTTTTTTTATTATTTCTTGTTAAAAGAAAGAGTGTATTAGAACTATTTGAGGTAAAGATGATCTTATCTTGTGTTTTCCATCCTTATTGCTATTTATTTTTCTCTTGGTATTTTGGTTACTATGAATGATGGCAGTTTTCTGTGTACTGGAATTTATTTCTTCTTACCTCTTCTTCTAAGAAAGGGTAACCGATTTGGGTTGCAAAGCCTTTTGTTGCGTGATGGCAACTGGATAGTTGTGATCTAGTAGATGTCTTTGTGGAAGTTTTATATATCACGATGTTTGAAATTCATTGGATGATATATTGGTTTTCGTGGAATAATCCTTAGGAAGGGTTTGATTTAAATAAAATATTTGTCTTGGAGCCGAATGATTCGTTGATGTTAAGAATTAAGTGTATTTGAATTGTGGAGATTTTAGGGATTTCATCTGAGGATTTCTCCATCTTCGTATGAGAAAGTTGTTATTGGAGTCTTGAAGGTTGAGTGTGGGCTTCACTTTTGTTGTGCTAGAACCTTGAAGGCCTAGAGTTATGTGTAGGAATAGTAGATCAGAGCGGATTTTAATTAGTGTGATCGTGGATAGCACCCTTGGGGAGCAGTAGATGAGTATGTGCGGGTGTGAAGCGAATTTTGAGTTGTTTTCCATTGGTCGAGGTCTTCACTATAGTGTGTTTTGTGGAGACAATAGAGTCTCTCTACAAAGGGTGTAGATGATGTACTCAGTTTGAGCTCATTGTTGAAAATACCAACTTAAGATAAATGAGTTGATGTCATGATTTGGACATCCTTGGTTCAAGGAAGTTAAATTTTGAAAAGGAATGGATTGAGAAATTATTGTTATCTCGAGTAGTGAAATGCTCTCTTAATTCTTGTTTATGCTGTGTGTTTTTGGCAGAGGTCATCTGCAAATTGAGTTGTATTATGTAGAGGCGTAGTCTTTTCCAATTGGAAAAAGAAAAATGATTGTTTTGGTCTTTCGAGTGATTTTCACTCTTGGCTTATATGGTGTGGTTTCTCCAATTGTCTATTTGGAGAGTGGAAAAGGTTTTGTGGTGAAATTCTTTGATTTCTATCATGGTCCTTTGAAGGAAAGCTTGTTACTTGTATCGTGGTCCTTTGAAGGAAAGCTTGTTACCCGGCCCAATGGGTGGCCGCCCCTAACACTAAGCCGCCCCCACCCCCTATAACAGGCCTTGGGCGCCTCCCCCTCCCCTTTTCTCCCCCCAGCCGCCACCCCTCTCTCCCCTTGCGCCTCCACCCTTCCCCAAACTGCTACCATGTCCATTGATGCAAAGGGGAAGCAAGGAAGGAGAAGAGAAGGAAGGGAAGAAGAAGAAGAGGAAGAAGAGGGGTGATCCCCTAGGTAACTCTCCCTCATCCTAAATTCCTTTTATTTTACTATAATTAGGGTTCTTAGCCAAAGAATTGATGGGGATTAGCAATTAGATTCTCCGATTAGGGAATTCCTGCTGTCTGCCTGTAGATTAATCTATGTAGTGTGACTGTTTGCGCAGTTTAGACCGACGAAACGATTTTTTCTGTGGGTCTGCCAAAAAGACAATTGTAGAGGACGACGAGGCCTATCTTCTGTATTTTTTTTTCAGAATTTTTGTCCACGGGATTTTGGTGCAGCAAGGTCGGGAACCTTGCTGTCTGTCAGAGGTGCAGACGTAGACAGATTGTTGTTCGGGTGTTGTTTAGGAGTAGTAGATGATTTTTATGATTTTGGTCACAATTGTGAAAAATGTAGAGAATTAAGTAATCTAACTGATGTATAAAAAGTATAATTTTTAGAGTCTTGTACTGTGGTTGAGGTGTGTTAGAATCTTGCTGTCCAGATTGCGAGAACAAAGTGCATCCTCTGTTTTGCGTGATAAATTACATCTTGTTAGTGGTGAATTAAAAATAAGTTATCTACTTGAAATGTGAAGGTATTTAAGTGTATATTCCAGATATATATCCTTTGCTGTAATTAGTTTAATAGTCTTAAAGATATAAAAATGTTAAGCAGCGTTGCTGTAGCGGGTAGAGTGTGGAACTGTTAAGCGGAGAGGGATGTTGTGGGTTTTGGGGATTAGCGACATCTTTACTTCTTAAGACGCGTTTTCTTTGCTATGGTATTGTACTGAGAGGTACTTTTGAACATGAGATTTTGCTCTTGAACACGTGTGATTTGTTTCGTTTCAACAGTAGAGACAAGTAAACGAGCGGATGTGCTACTGTTTAACTTGTTAATAATTTTACCTTCACACAAGTTAATTCTTTTAATTTGAGATGTTATGCCATTGTTGACATGCTTCCTTAATGTGGTTAAATGTGGTATCAATTTAGCAATCAATTGGTTATGCCCTAATGAAATATTTGTGGTTATGTGGTATGGTTCTTAATAAAACAAAAGTGGTTATAGGGTAGTATTCCTTACGAGAATATAGTGATCTATGTAGTAATTATACCTTTGGATAGCTTGATTTTGATCCTGGTGAACCAAATTTGGATTAGGGATAATGTCCTTATTGAATCATATGTGGATTATGAGGTGGTATTCGTGTTGAATATATGTTGTTGCCCTTTGTGGTTAAATTCATGATGAATATGATGTTGTTCTTTGAGGTTAAATTCTTGTGGATTATGATTATCATATCATTTATAACATGTCATGACATTTGCATTATGGATGTCGCCACTTATAGTTGTGACCGTACCGGTACAGCATAGTACATTACCGTAGTACGATGTATACTCTTACCTTGTTGGGTAAGGGTGTAGTGGATGTATCATTTGCGTACTTATGCAATATGTTGAAGAGGATTGATTTGCAAATAAATACAACTTCATAGTTGTAATGTGAAATTGGCTCATGAGAGTCACTTGTGGTATGAGGCATGTGGTTGTGGTCGTGGAATGGGTTTAATCCCTTGTGATATGGTAGGAGTTGTGATTGTGGTATAAGATTCTTTTCTCTTGTGGTAATTATTGATAGATGTTGTGGATACGAGAAATAATAAAGTTAGTGAGGTAAAACATGTTAATGTTTTATTGTCTTTGGTAGTAGTAGTGGTTGAGGATTTGAAGTAGTCAAACAAGATTTATTTGCTAATGTTTTACCTACGTTGGCGGTGATTTGGGGTTGAGGATATAAATGTGGTCATTGTAGAAAATAAATGTTGATGCTTAACAACATTGTAGTTTGATTAGTTTGTTAAACAGTTTGTTCGCTGAGATTTTTATCTTACTCTTACTTTTTTTTCCTCCTTCTAGTTGATCCTTGAGCATCTATGGGAAGAGTAGAGCGGCACAACACAATTGCACACCATCTTATGATTAATGTTGTAATAATTGTGAAGTCTTTGTCATGGATTTATTTCCCTTATTGATGCTTATTTCAAATTAATAATATTAGATAGTGGTTCGTTTTAATTGGTTAAAATTGGTAGTGGTGGTTCTTTTATTAATAGTGTTTCATTACCTTTGTTTTAGTATACTTCCATTTAGCTTACCTTGTTTTAGAAATTTGTTGCCAGTTTATGTTATCTTGTAAATTGGCTAGTTTGTGGAGTAGTTTAGTGGTATCCAAGGGTAATGTGAATCATGGAGTGTTACAGTGACTGCGGAGGTGACGGTGGCACTCAGTGAGAACGGCGAGGCTGGCGAGTGGCTCGGGGTGTGGAGGAGCGAAGGCAGGGCGAGGCTTTAAGCGTGGATGCCGAGGGAGTTCGAGACGAGCACGGGGTGTAGTCCGCGGTGGAGACGACGCGCGGCGGGGCAGAGCTCGGATCGTGCACATGAACCGAGGACGAGTCAGAGATGAACTCATCCTAGTGATGACGATGAATAGTGCCCGGCCTTGCGGATGAACAGTGGCTGGCCTGCTGGACGGAGGACGCGTGGCGGTGGGCCAATCGGGCGGCTGAGAGGGATTGGGCAAGAATGAACAGTGGTGGGCTGGCCCAACGTTATGGACAGGTTTTTGGAGGTTTTTCTTTTTCAAAAATTCAAATAAAATAAAAAGAGCTCTAGAAAATAGCAAATAAACCCAAAAAATTCTTAGAAAATTCTAGAAAATTTCTTGAGACACAAGAAACCTAAATAAAATATTTTCAGCATATGTTAATATTTTTTAATCATATTAAATTTTTTTAATTAATAAAAATTTATTTTAAGCTTTAATTAGTTCTAGAAAAATCCAAATAATGAATTTTATTTTAAAAACTTCAAATAAACTTGGAAAATCAAAATGTTATAGTAGCGGCTTAGAGATTGCTTGAGATGACGGTGATTGGCTAGAACAGGGGCACAATATGGCGAAGCTGTGGCAAGGCTTAAGCCGAATTGAGGGTGAATCGAGCATCTAGGAGGTGAGGGGAGTTCGGTAGCTGTAGTGACTTAGCTTGGGATGGCTCGAGGAGCTCTAGTGATGGTGAACGTGGGTAGTAGAGTAGTGACATACTAGAACAGTGAGCTAGGGGTAGTGAGGCTAGGGAATAGCTTTGCAATGATGAGGAGGTGCTAAGGACGCAGGTAATTGGATATGAGAGAAGGCAGCGGCAATGAATCAGATTTTGGACTTATCAATGAAGAATTGGGCATCGGCAATTGCAGCACAGCTTGGCCAGAGTGCAGGAAGGGAGATTGGTAGTGGTTGTAAGGTGATGTGAAAAGTGGTTGGCGCAATGCGGTGGGGGCAACAGCGGCACGAGACGATCTCGGCATGTGGGCAGCGTCATGGACAGCTGTGTAGGTTCAACTCCTGTGACAGAGATGTGGTGGTGGTGCGGGAGTCATTGTTTTTCTCTATAGCAGGTGTGTGAGGTGGCGGTAAAGAACAGCGGTGGGTGAGGTGTGGATGGCTGTGCGGGTTCAACTCCTGCGACAGAGATGTGGTGGTGGTGCGGGAGTCATCATTTTTCTCTATAGCAAGTGCGCGAGGTGGTAGTAAAGAACAGCGATGGGCGCGGCTTGGACGGTTGTGCGGTCTTTGTGGGCAAGCGGGAGGTGTTGGCGTGAAAGTGACGGCGACAAAGCTGTACTAGGCGCGGCGTGAGGTGGCACGAGCGAAGGCGATAGCGGTTTGTGGTGGTGCGAGTGCATGCAAACGACAATGTGACGTAAGGCGAGCGGCAACAGGGTAGGAAAGCATACATCCGAAAAAGGAAAGCGTATTTTTTGCCAGGTTTTTTTGGATTTGGCAAAAACCTCAAATTCAAGAAAAATCCGAATAATTTCAAACTTTTTGAAAATTTTGAGTTGTCATAGGATTGGGTTTTGGGGGGATCAAGGATTACAATTCAAAGGAATATTTGTGTTCGGATTTTAGCTTTGCTTCAAACAAATTACGTATGAGCTGTGCTCGACAGCGCACAACGGACGCTACCATCAGCGTTCGGCGGTAGTGTCCGGCTTTTTTTTCACTGTTTAATGTTTTGTTTTTTTTTGTTTTTGGTTTTTTTTGTTTTTTTCTTGTATTCCTTTGCATTGTTCGTGATGGGCTAATATGTTTTTTATTTTAAAATATTTTTAAATTTAATTATGCTAAATAAGTTAACTCAACTATAGTACAAAATAAATCAGCTACAGTAAAAAAAACTATAAATCAACTCATTTTGAACACCCCTATATATCGCTGCTAAGGCCTTAACTATAGTTTACGTGTATCGCCATGTTGCTTAAGATAACGTTGTCCATTATTAACCTAGCTAATTGTTCACGCTCTAAACGAGAAAGATATCATGGCCTCAGGATATTGAGTTTCGTGCACATCTTTTTAATAGGGGGACAGTGAGCTCAGGATGTCGAGTTTAATAAAAAATTATAAGGGGAGTACGTTTTTTTGGCTAAATATATAAGCAAGCACGTGTATCACGTTGACACATACAAAGGAATAAAACAATAATCATACCGAAGAGAAGACTAACCGTTCTCGTCACATTACCACTTTGCTGACTCTAGCAGCATAATTTATGTACCTAAAGGTAAGCAATCACATTACCACTTCATAATAAAACCCTTTAAGCATGAAAGATTTCGGCGCTCCTCGGTTAATCCGTACCATCCCGTCCCTTGCCTCTCGCGCGGCGCGTGTCGCTGCCCGTATTTCGTGCCTCTAAGGCTTGGGCTTCGGTTGTCTATCCTCCGGTTGGGCTTTGGTCACTGCTGCCCTCTCAGCAAGTGCTCGTCCGGCCCAGCTGCTAGCGTCTTGCTCGCTTGTTCATCACCCCCCACAGCCCTCTACTGTTTCACCACCGAGTTCTACCACATTCTTCTCTTAGACGGTGTGTCCGGGCGGCGAATCTGCGGGCACGTCGGCCCTCTTGGATGGTGTGTCCTGCGGCGCGTCGGCCGTTCCATTCCGCCACCTTCGTTAGTTCCGTTCTTGCTTTCTTGCTCGGGTGCTCGATTTATGTTATCGGGTGTTTGTTCGGTCGGGGCTTCCTCTCCGAAGTTGATTTGTGTTAGCGGCCCGTTTGTTCGTCTGTGGGTTCCTCTCTGTCTCCGATTCTATTTTGTCTGCTGTCGGTTCTTGTGTCGCTCTTTCGACCCTTCCTTTCTTGTTGTCGGCCCGTTCGTTCAACCGTCGGTCCCTCCATGTCTTCCATCCTATTTCGCTTGCTTTCGGTTCTTGTGTTGCTCTTTCGGCCCATTGTCTTTACACTCGAATTGGGGTGGTCCTATTTTGTTGCGACGTTGTCCGTCGCTGTGGCCCTATTGCATTTGCCTATATTTTCTGTTGTGCTAATCCTTTCATTTTCCTGGTTCAATGCAGCCCACTTGGGTTCGCCAACGCGCCACGTGTCCCCGCCTGCGCCGTCGGATCCGCCAACGCGCCCCCGCCTCGCCCGCGCGCCCGCGTCCGCGCAACGCCTCGCGTGACTCGCCGCGCCACGCGTCAACCATCGCCGCTCCCTCGCGCCCGCGCCGCTCCATCACCGCCGCCCATCCAGATCTGGGCCAACGCCCCAGATCGCGCCACTCGGCGCACTCCCGACCGCCCGATGCCGCCGCCGCCCGTGCCCACGCGTGAGCCACGTCAGCCCTGCCCCGTCAGCAGCCACGTCAGCCCTACCGCCACATGGCGATGCCACGTCAGCGCCACGTCAGCCGAGATCGCCCCCCGTGCCACGCGGCCTGCCACGTCAGCCCTACCCCGCCGGCCGCACGCGTACTGTCCCGTGCACCGAGTCTATGGTGGACCCGGTTTCCCGTGCGCCCGGTTCACAGCACAGTACCATTTTTCATTTATCTCGATTTAATTTGAGGTTTATTTTTCGAGAGCCCGTTCTCCTCCGTCCTAGCTCCGATTGACCCCGTTCTTTTTTCTAAATTCATCTAAAATCGAGCTCTAACTGTTGGTTCTGGTTTTGTGAATTTTAGAGTTTATTTGCTTATCATTTTATACATTTCTTTTGTTTCGGTCGCTTTCTTTCTCGCTAGATTCGGATTCCGGAGGAGCAGGTTCCGCGTCCGAAGACCAGGAGTACCTCGTTGAGCATAACCAAGGCAAGTCGTGTCCTTTGATCATGTTGATAAAGGAATACGCGTAGGCTACGGAAGCAGAAAACAAAATTTTTCTACCGCGCACCCAAGAACATCATGCTAAGGAAGGATCATGGATCGTTACCACTTAGACGCGCAGCGCAGCGGAAGAAGAATTGAAAACCGATCCAATCACGCGCGTCGAGGTAGTAGTGGAAGTGGCCAATCGTCCCGAACAGATCGTCTCCTCCACGCCGCGCCGATCAAAGATCCTTTGCAGCGGCGGTGCCTCCACCGTATCCACACGTCCCGGGCCGGGCGCCGATCGCGAGTGTACTAGCACTCGTGAGCGGCTAGGGTTTGGCTCGGGAGGTGGCGGCTAGGGTTTTGCTAGATGTTAACGAGGACAAATCCTCAGCCCCTCGCCTCCATATATATAGACCTCCTCACGTGGGCCTTGCGGACCAAGGCCCATTAGGAGTCTATTCGGATCTTTATCCGAATTGAGCCCATATCCGAATCATATTCGAATCGGTGTTCCAACCCGTTAAGCGTGCGACCACAGCAGGTTCACGTATACTTGGTCGTGACCGGAAACGCCTTCCGATCACCACGTTAATAGCGGCCTCTAGTAAGACATATTAACCCCAAAGTATATGTAAAGATCATATCAATTTGAACTGTAATGTTCTCTCATGTACGAATCCCTTTGCCTCACGATATAGATTGAGCTCAAGGCGAGACTGTGTCATCCTCTTAATAGCTCAATCACTCTCTCGATTCCGTGATGGATTATAAACTTGTGATTGACTCCTCAATCACCTTGGCATGGTCATGCACTTTCATAATCCATTACATCGAGGGTCGAGATATCTCTCCCATAAGGAGGGCAAATTCTATCTTGATCATTCACATCCCACTACATGTTTCATGGCAAATCCGAAGGCTACTTTTATGACTACCCATTCACGGAGTAGTGTTTAGTAGTCCCAAAATAAGCTACTACTCATGTTGGGAACCATGATGATCTCAAGTCTAAGGATTCTACATAAACACTACTCGAGACCAGCGATGACACATGGAATCTCTGCGGTGTCTCATGGCAGTCTATCCAACATATGTTCACTAACACATGTTCATATTATTGATTTGGTATCACCATACCATGATCCATGAGACATGATCATCAATCAATACATATGCTGATCTTTGTCTTTGAATCATATTTGTTCCTCATATGATATACGATCAGGGATCATTTAGAAATAGCAACATTTTAGTATTTAAGAGTCTCATGAATAAGTCACATACTCATTGATCAATAATGATGATGTCTATTCCAAGGAACAAAGTAATGTATCATATAAATAGTATGTGATATATACAACATCTCCATGTTGCCTCTAGGGTATATCACCAACAGTCTCCCACTTGCACTAGAGTCAACCATGTAGGTATCTAATACCCATTGCCCTTGTGTGAGCCTCATGCTTTGGCTGGGGAAGCGGCTTTATCAACGAATCTGCAATGTTCAAATCCGTTTGTACTTTGCATATCTTCACATCGCCTCTCTCCACTATCTCGCGGATGAGATGAAATCGCCGTAAAATGTGCTTGGACTTCTGGTGCGATCTAGGCTCCTTGGCTTGTGCAATGGCCCCACTATTGTCACAGTAGAGGTCCATTGGGCTGGAGGCACTAGCCATCACACCAAGCTCAGAAATAAATTTCTTGATCCAAATAGCCTCTTTGGCAGCTTCAGAAGCTGCTATGTACTCGGCTTCTGTTGTAGAATCAGCAACCGTCTGCTGCTTGGAACTCTTCCAGCTTACCGCACCGCCATTCAGGCAGAACACAAATCCAGATTGCGATCTAAAATCATCTTTGTCAGTTTGGAAGCTAGCATCGGTGTAACCATTTACAACGAGCTCTTCCTCACCTCCATAGACAAGGAACACATCTTTAGTTCTTCTCAAGTACTTCAAGATGTTCTTTACGGCAATCCAGTGACTTTCACTGGATCTGACTGGTATCTACTCGTAGCACTTAAAGCATCTGAAACATGCGGGCGTGTACAAAGCATGCCATACATAATGGACCCAATAGCCGAAGCATATGGAATCGCATTCATTTTATCCCGCTCATCAGGTGTACTAGGACACTGATTCTTGCTAAGATTTATACCATGTGACATAGGTAGGAAACCTTTCTTGGAATCATGCATATTGAACCTTTTCAACACCTTGTCAATGTACGTATCTTGGCTTAATCCAATTAGCCTTTTTGATCTATCTCTATAGATCTTGATGCCCAGAATATATGCTGCCTCTCCTAAGTCTTTCATAGAGAAACTATTTTTTAATGAAGACTTAACAGATTCGAGCAAAGGAATGTCATTTTCGATCAGTAATATGTCATCCACATATAAGACCAGAAATACGAGTGCGCTCCCACTAGCCTTTTTGTAAACATAAGGCTCTTCTTCGTTCTTGATGAAACCAAATCCTTTGATTACTTCATCAAAGCAGATGTTCCAACTCCGAGATGCTGCTTTAATCCATAAATGGATCTTTGGAGCTTGCATATCTTTCCAACTGATTGCGGATCGACAAAACCCGTGGGCTGTGTCATGTACACATCCTCACTCAGATTTCCAATAAGGAAAGCTGTTTTGACATTCATTTGCCATATTTCATAGTCGAAATATGCTGCAATCGCTAGAATGATCCGAATAGACTTTAGCATTGCGACGGGCGAAAAAGTTTCATCATAATCAATACCTTGAATTTGTTTGAAACCTTTGGCCTGTCGCGCTTTATAGATGTGAACATTTCCATCTATGTCTATCTTTTTCTTGAAAACCCATTTGCATTCAATGGTTTTAACACCATCAAGTGGATCAACCAAGTTCCAAACTTGATTACTGTGCATGGATTCAATTTCGGATCTCATGGCTTCAAGCCATTTCTCAGAGTCTGGTCCCACCATCGCTTCTTCATAGGTCTTAGGCTCATCGTTGTCTAACAACAATATGTCCCGTTGTTGAGTAGTCAAGAACATGTACCTCTCGGTGCACGACGTGACCTTCGACCTACGTGGTGCTGGTGTGTCCACAACGAGTTCTTCAACGGTTTGTTCATCTGTTGTGGTTCTGTAGGAGCTGAAACGTTATCAGTGTTTCTTGAATTTCCTCAAGTTGCCTTTGTGCTCCCACTATCCCTTCTTGAGAGAAACTCTTTCTCTAAGAAGACACCATGCTTGGCGACAAACACTTTGCCTTCTTCTTGATTATAAAAGTAATATCCTTTTGTTTCTTTAGGATACCCGATAAAGAAGCATTTATCAGTTTAGGAGTGAGCTTATCAGATTGTAAACGTTTTACATAAGCCTCACATCCCCAAATCTTAAGAAAAGACAAGCTAGGGCGTTGTCTGTCCACATCTCATATGGTGTCTTTTCTCACGATTTTGATGGAACCTGTTTAGTGTGAGCGCGGTGTTTCAAGAGCGTACCCCAAAAAGACAACGGAAGATCACTTTGGCTCATCATGGAGCGCACCATATCTAATAAGGTGTGATTTCTCCGTTCGAGATACCCCATTCCATTGAGGTGTTCTGGCGAGTCAATTGTGGAACAATTCCACAATCCTTTAGATGATTGCCAAACTCATGGCTCAAATACTCGCCTCCACGATCGGATCGTAGAAACTTGATTGTCTTGCCTAAATGATTTTGCACTTCATTTTGGAATTCCTTGAACTTTTCAAAGGATTCGGACTTATGCTTCATCGGTAGATATACCCATATCTACTAAAGTCATCGATAAAAGTTATAAAATCACGAAAACCACCTCTGTTTATTAAGCTCATTGGTCCACATACATCAGTATGTACGAGTGCCAATAAGTCATTTGCCCATTCACCTTGACCGGTGAAAGGTGCCTTTGTCATCTTGCCAAGTAAATAAGATTCGCATGTCTCTAATGATTCAAAATCAAATGAGTGCGAATACCATCTCTATGGAGCTTACGCATGCGTTTCTCATTTATGTGACCTAGCGGCGATGCCAAATAAGCGTGGGATTCAAATCATTGGACGTTGCCTCTTTGCATTAATGTTATAGACCGGTGACCCTTCAAGAGTAAGAACGTATAACCCATTCACCAATGGAGTATGACAATAGAACATATCTTTGAAATAAAGAGAACAACCATTATCCATAGATTTAAAGTCATAACCTTCTGCTTGCAAACATGAAGCAGAATTAATGTTCTTTGAAAGAGATGGAACACAATAACAATTATTCAATTCCAAAACTAATCACGAAGGTAAAGACAATGGCATGGTGCCAACAGCTACCGCAGCAACTTTTGCTCCATTGCCAGCGCCAAGATCCACTTCGCTACTCCTCAAACTTCTACTTCTTATTAGCCCACGCAGCGATTTGCAAATGTGAGCAACCGATCCGGTATCAAATACCCAAGAATTAGTGGAAGAAGTAGCAAGATTGATTTCTATAACATTTATATCCGGGTGGAAGTCATACTTCCTTCTTCTTCTCAAGATCCTCCAAGTACTTTTGGCGGTTCCTTTTCCAATGTCACGATTGCTTACAGTGAAACAATCGCATCGGGATGAGCATCGCCCTTCTTGTCTTTCTTGGCCTTAGAACCGCTCGCGATCGCATCGGGAGCTAACTTTCTTTGACCGCGCTTTTCTTGACATAGGGCTTGCCCTTGCCTTTTGCATCATGATCACATGATTGCTGCTTTTCTTAATGCTTTCCTCGTGATTTTAGCATCCCATGCAACTCGGCCGAGTCTTGTCCAGTTGTTCATGTTAAAGTTCATTATGAATGGCTCAAAGCTCGGGGCGCGCGGAGAATCACATCGATAGCCAACTCTTGGCTAAGGGAAAACCAAGCTTTTCGGACTCTCAATATAGCCAATCATCTTAATCACATGAGGGTGTGGGATTCCATACGCAAGCTCGCACGCAAATAAGGACTTTGAAGTATTGAACCTCTCACCCTTGCTTGGTTCTCAAACATACCACGTAGCCCCACAATGATATTGTAGGCATCTGTGTTCTCATATTGCTTCGAAGCTCGAGAGGACATTGTGGCAAGCATGAGACAGCTCACATCAAGGCAATCATTCGTTTGCTTCTTATAAGCTCTCCGTGCAGCTCTGAGTAGCATTATCGGGCAAGTCTTGGGTAAGGAGACTCAGGACATACTCCTTGCGCTCTTGCTTGAGAACAATTCTCAAGTTGCGATACCAATCCAAAAGTTTGTTCCATTGAGTTTTCTTTCTCAAGAACAGATCGCAAATTAAAAATCTTGGATGCGGCGTTAGGTGACGTGATCTACAACACAAGAATATGCAAAGTTTAGCACTATGTTTTTGTTCATCTTTTATTAAACTATTTAGCAAAAGACTCCCACTATGAGTTTTGCAACAAAAACTCACTCTAAGTTACATAGTGGGTAAAGATCCTCATTTCACTAATTCCTAGTGAGCTTTGGCATCACGGCTAGAAAACTAGTAACATGGGTAAGCAACACCTTCCTAATCACATCCCTATGTGACTCTACTTTGGGTGACATCAGTATGCCTCGGCCCCAATCTATGCCCCAAGGTCCAAAACTATTTTGATAACCTTGTTAAGTAAACCAAATACTTCCGCATGTAGATGTCCGACATCTACCCCAAATGATGATGATAACCGATGGCACTCTACTTTGGTAGACCTACCATGCGGTGATTATTATCTTTTGGTGCAGCATATGGAAGGGCATTAACACCTAATTTTAAGAGGGATTCTATCCTACCAAAGCAACATATCACATATATCATTGCATAAGAATAAGATAGATAACATCATAGATAAACACATTTAACTGTGAAGTAGTATGGCCCAAAAATGGTGATATCCATCTCCAAGTAGGTGTAGACGATCTCCATCCTCCACATCACTCCTTTAGGCCACCATGCTTAAAAGCTTGTAACCTCAAAACTAGGCTACTACCTATAATAGCTAGAAATTGAAGATTACAAAGATAGATTCAAGCATTAAGGTCGACACGCAGGTCGTTAAATACAATATATACAGCTAACAATAGCTGAAATAATCATGACACGCAGGCCATGAACGAATGTTACATGCATCACATACATCTCATACATTCAAATAAGCTATAGGGCCATACTATTCACATCATTCCCTGCAAAAACAAGTTAGACGTAGAATCGCATTCTACCTAACGATGTGAACCCAAGACCCTGAAAACCTCACAGAATTACATAGATCGCATCTATGAAATCGCTATGAAAATCTTATCGAGCCGATCAAATCAACCCAAATCCGAGCCATTCAAAATGTCTCAATTTTCATTAGATCAATCATATTGATCATTGCGATCGGTATACTTGAGGAGACCACAACACAAGATCTCGATCTGTTGGCTCGATCTCGATTGTCTTGCGCGCAGATTAGCCCGATGGTGATTCCAGCCGGTAGGGGCAAGTCGCGCGTACATCAAAGAAGGAACACGAACTAATCTTTTTGGCCTTATGATGCCATCAACTCATACCTATTTCAACCCCTTATGACCAATTGATCTCATCAACCCATGCTACCTGATTTAGACTGTAATAGATCCAATCTACTACTATCGCATATCAACATATGCGCTGATCCAGATTGCAAACTAAGCAAGATGGCTCGATACCACTAAAGGAATACGCGTGAGGCTACGAAGCGAAAAACAAAACTTTTCTACCGCGCACCCAAGAACATCATGCTAAGGAAGGATCATGGATCGTTACCACTTAGGCCTTGTGCAGCGAAGAAGAATTGGAAACCGATCAATCACGCGCGTCGAGGTAGTAGTGGAAGTGGCGATCGTCCCGAACAGATCGTCTCCTCCACGCACGTCGATCGAGCATCGCAACGAGCGGCGCCTCCACCGGTATCCACACGTCCGGGTGGGCGCCGATCGCTAGTGTACTAGCACTCGTGAGCGACTAGGGTTTGGCTCGGGAGGTGGCGGCTAAGGTTTTGCTAGATGTTAACGAGGACAAATCCCTCAGCCCTCGCCTCCATATATAGACCTCCTCACGTGGGCCTTGCGGACCAAGGCCCATTAGGAGTCTATTCGGATCTTTATCCGAATTGAGCCCATATCCGAATCATATTCGAATCGGTGTTCCAACCCGTTAAGCGTGCGACCACAGAGGTTCACGTATACTTGGTCGTGACCGAAACGCCTTCCGGTCACCTGTTAATAGCGGCCTCTAGTAAGACATATTAACCCCAAAGTATATGTAAAGATCATATCGGCTGAACACTGTAATGTTCTCTCATGTACGAATCCCTTTGCCTCACGATATAGATTGAGCTCAAGGCGAGACTGTGTCATCCTCTTAATAGCTCAATCACTCTCTCGATTCCGTGATGGATTATAAACTTGTGATTGATTCCTCAATCACATTGGCATGGCCATGCACTTTCATAATCCATTACATCGAGGGCCCGAAATATCTCTCCCATAAGGAGGGCAAATTCTATCTTGATCATTCACATCCCACTACATGTTTCATGGCAAATCCGAAGACTACTTTTATGACTACCCGATTCACGGAGTAGTGTTTAGTAGTCCCAAAATAAGCTACTACTCATGTTGGGAACCATGATGATCTCAAGTCTAAGGATTCTACATAAACACTACTCGAGACCAACGATGACACATGGAATCTCTGTAGTGTCTCATGGCAGTCTATCAACATATGTTCACTAACACATGTCCATATTATTGATTTGGTATCACCATACCATGATCCATGAGACATGATCATCAATCAATACATATGCTGATCTTTGTCTTTGAATCATATTTGTTCCTCATATGATATACGATCAGGGATCATTTAGAAATAGCAACATTTTAGTATTTAAGAGTCTCATGAATAAGTCACATACTCATTGATCAATAATGATGATGTCTATTCCAAGGAACAAAGTAATGTATCATAAAAATAGTATGTGATATATACAACATCTCCATGTTGCCTCTAGGGCATATCACTAACAGTTGAACCCAGTTAACTTTGATTATCCCTTTGATTTAGCTTGTGAACTGGTGTTCACAAGTGGTTCATGCTTATCCTTTTGATTATTTATTATTATTATTTTCAGTTAACTTTCGCTTTCAAGTTATTTATTATATTTCTTTGTGAAATGCTTTTATACAAATTAACCTTTCAGCATTCCTTTGGTAAGCCTTGCATATTATACTGCATTCATTTGTTACAAACGACTTGCTGAGTACTAATGTACTCACGGCTTTACACCTATGTTGCTCAGTTGAGGGAGAGGAGTACTATCAGCAGGAGGTTCCAGAAGGAGAGTACTACGACGACTTCATGGATTAGGCTTCGTTCTCCACTCGATAGC
This sequence comes from Melocanna baccifera, assembly GCA_036346265.1. NCBI lineage: Eukaryota > Viridiplantae > Streptophyta > Magnoliopsida > Poales > Poaceae > Melocanna > Melocanna baccifera. Next base: position 11,614,829 of record CM070707.1, on the reverse strand, counting down.
CTGTAGGCTTCATGGATTTCCGCTGCTATTTTGTTAGCCCTTCCGGCTAGAGATATTGTAAGCTTGGCCATAAGGTCGTACCTTTGATATTTTATCGATATTTGAGTTTTCCTTTATTATTATCGTGTGTATGACTGTGATGACATCTATGTTTGACTGTGTGCACTAGCGTGATCCTGGACTAGTGCAGTTTACGAGAGAGACGAATTTGCATATTCGGGTCTCGACACGCCTGCGCAGCGCGGCGCGATCGGGGCAGTCGCAGCGGCCGGCGCAGGCGGGCAGCGGCTGCACGGAGGCGGCCGCGCAAGGTGGCGCGAGGCGACCGACATGAGGCGGTGTGGGGCGGCCGCACGCTGCGCCCATGACGGGCGGGCGGGCGGCCGTCATGGCTCGGCGGCGGCGGCGCGTGCGAGCGGGCGCGGCGGCGGCTGCGCAATCGCGGGCTCTGGCCGGGCGGCTGTGCGGGTGGCTCGACGGCCAAGGGGCGCCACGGCTTCGGGCCGGGCTGTGGCGGCACGGGATGCGAGGCGACCGGGGTGGTGCAGCGCGCTCCAAGCAGCGGCCGTTCTTCGGGCGACGGCGCCGGGGCCCATGCAGGGGCTACTACAGGCTGGCGGGACAGTGGCCATTCGGGACCGTGTAGGCAGCGGGCGGCGCCATGCGGGGCGCGGAGCGGCCGGGCTGAGGTGATGACAATGATGCCGACGGCCCGTGCGGGGGCCGGTGGCGCACATGCGGGTGCGACGGCGCCTCGTGCGGGAGGCGACGGTCGGCCGGTCGATAGGTCGCGGCCAGTGCCTGATTTTTGTTCTTTGTGCAATGGCTGAACAGAGAAGACAAGAACCCAAGCAAAATTTTCTTGTTTCTGCGATGCAATCAACAGCTATCCCTTTTCATAATCTACCGATCGACATTGTGCCGGCGACTTCAGGTCTGCTCGCGGTAGATTAGGGTGGATTTGCATCGTTTTTTACAGTGTAATCAACATCTACCCCATTTCGCAATCTATCGATCGACATTGTGCCAGCGACTTCACGTCTGCTCGCGGTAGATTAGGGCGGATTTGCACCGTAGAAATTCAATCTAGAACGCGAAAGAAAATGCAGATTCAAAGCGAACTAGAAAACAAATCTATTAAGTGCTTCGATGATTACCTTCGTTCAACAGAGCGTAGTCGTGCTCATAACGTGTTGAAAAACCCTCGCTGGCGACCAGTCCGAGCGATTCCTCTGCTTAGAACAAGAACGAATCAATCATAGAATCACAGAAGAATAGATTGAACACACAGATAGAGATAGAGAGAACTCCTAGTCTTTCTTTATTACTTCAATTCATTGGAGTACAAAATCAGCCATATAGCTCTCTATTTATAGAAGGGGGTGGTGAGATGCCCACTAGAGATAAGGATCTTTTAAACGAAGAGTCCTGATTTCCTAATAGGCTCCACCTTTTTTTGAATGGGGGTAGAAGTCAGTGGCGGATCTAGAGCCAAATTTTAGGGGGGGCTAACGGGACATAATGTACAAAAGATAAACACACTAAACATAAAATAAACTATATTTTGCAATCCAAAATCATACATAATTACAATAGGAACATAGTAAAAATACAAAATACAACAAAAATTGTACCTTAGTAATAGATAATATGCCTTCTAATGCCCATAAATATATGTAAGCAGTTATCTGCATACCAAAATTAGCAAACTTAGTGATGAAATCAGAAATTGTATTTATGACTAGTTACAAAGATTAAAAAAAAGGATGAAACATACCGGTAATTAGGATTAAAATACTAAATTAATCACAATTACACAAATTTAAAATATAGGTTTGTGTTTCATACATACAAAATCAGTAAATCACCACCCCAGAATACTTATTACGTTGCTGACAAAAGGTGTCTATCTGATGCTGCAATGTTCTCTGAATTTCCTTAACAAACTGATCTACTAAAGAAGACAATACAAAATTGATTATAAAATAAACTAAAGTGAGTTTCAACCTTTCTCTCCTTTCTCAGAATATCAGATAAGAGACAACTGTCGGCAGTCGGCGCACACGGCAAACCAAATCACCACCGTGAATAAAAAACACCAGCCCGGCGGCACACGCACAGACGCACTAATGCAGTCTCTCTCGGGCCCGCAGCAATCAGTCTCCACTCGGCGTCTCCTCCCATTCTCCGCACTCTCGCCTTCTCCCGTTCTCCGCCTCACTTTCTCCGCCCTAGCGGCTGCGCCCTCCGGCCGACCGGCTGCCCCGACCGGGCCTCCCTAGTCCGGCCCCAACCCCCAGCCCCTCCCCTCCCAGCTCGACCGGGCCTCGGAGGTAGGAGCTCGGCTCGGCGAGATCTGGCCGCAGGCGGCATCCCGGTCGGCTGCTCGCGGCTCGCCTGCTCCGGTCTCCTGCTCGGCGTGACGGCGCGGCGGCGGCGCTCGGCCGCAGCTCTCTAGATCTGGGCTAGGTGGCCGACCGGGTCGCCGGGAGGTTGCTCCTGGCCTCCTGCTCGGCGAGATCTGGCACGGCGGCGGCCTCGACTACTCGTGCTTGGTGGATCTGGAAAGGGGATGAGGATGAACCGATGAAGTGCTGTTGGCCTGTTGGTGTGCTGTGTTGTTGTTGATGTGGGATTCTGGGTATTTTTTGGTGGGCTTTGCTGGTTGCTGCAATGTTGTTTTCGGCCTTGTTACCTTGTATGAGGCCCAAATTTGTTGTAATGTTGTATTAGCTCAACTTTGCTGTTGTTGTAATGTTGTCATGTTGTTCAGTACTTCAGTGGCTCGGCCTCACCGAGAGACCGCAGCTTCGGCCGACGGTGGCGTCCCAGCCAGAGTTAGGGGGGGCTAGGGGGGTATCCATGCTCCGGCCGGTGGTAGGGTGGGCGCCAGCCCCCCTTGACCCACCGGTCGATCCGCCACTGGTAGAAGTGCTGCCCTATATTAATCCAGGAAGTTAAGCGAAAGCTCCCCTAGTCTCTTGGCTTCTGCTAGGGCCAAAGATCCGGCCTCCTCTGTTACACGAGCGGTCAAGGACATCGTATTTGAGCGTTCCGTTCTTTCTAGATTTCTCATGTGACCAACAATGTTTTGCATTAGTTCTTATCCTAGCACCTCAGGAAGTGACCAACGTCGTTACTGCGCTCGTTCTGTTGCTCTGTTTCTGTAGTTTCAGAATCACTACCGTATCGATAATATACACAAGATTTCTCCCGTTATTCTCTTGTAGCCTGTTTGTTTACATTGCCTCCTAGCAAGAACTAGTTTGGTGTCAGCCTCTTTTAATCCAGAACTTTTTCAATCCATATAATCAAAATGATGAATTAATGGCGTATGACATTAAGGCCCTGTTCTTTTGCGGCTTCTAAAAGCCGCTTTTGACTTTGCTACAGTAACTAACTTTTAAACGGGGTATTTTTTTAAGATGAGGTCTACAAGTTAATTGCAGTATACGTTAAAAAACTAATATCTGTACCATCAAAAATCACAAACGAGTATATCTCTTTCCGTAATCTTTGTCGCAAACAGCCAAAAAGCCATCAACCGCAGCCAAAAGCCATCAACCGCAGGCAAAAAGAACAGGCCCTAAAACCAAAGTGTTTAATGTATTTAATATTGTTCTAACACTCTTATATGCGGAGTGATACAGCTTTGGCATACCAGAATGAACGTTTTTCCTAGTGATAAACCAACAGTAATCACAGCTCATCAGGCACTTTTTTTGGGTAGAGAAACTCATCAGGCAAATTGCTTTGCTTACCGTATTTGCTACATAGGAAAAGCAAATTTCTTTGCTTACTTTTAGAGCAGTTAGTCGATACTTGCAGAAAAGAAAGGTTGTCCGTAAGCACTATCCCAGAGTATCTGGCACAGTATCCTAGATATTTTTATTACAGTAAAGTAACTATGGGCATGTTCTTTTCGGCTGCGGCTGATGGTTTTTGGCTGTGGCTGATGGTTTTTTGGCTGTTTGCGACAGAGATTGCGGAAAGAGAGATACTCGCTTGTGATTTTTGATGATACAGATATTAGTTTTTTAATGTGTACTACAATTAACTTGTAGACCCAATTTTAAAAAAATACTCCGTTTAAAAGTTAGTTACTGTAGCATAAATCAAAAGCGGCTTTTAGAAGCCGTAAAGAACAGGGCCATAGTGTGTCCGCTTCAGTCATTCTTTGCAAGAACACGGCGGCGAAACTCTCCAAGAGCCCAAATGGGAAATATGTTGTGGTAGTTTGGGTAATTGAAGTAAAGGGAGGAGTTGAAGCTTCCAGCTGTTTCCTGAGATCAAAATGCAAATAAAAGCATTATACTAGAGTTTACGTAGATAACTACGAGTAACAATAGAAGAATATGGAAAGTGGATGTCAGTTTGGATGAAATAAAAAGTGTTGTATGAAGTACAATCCAAGTTTCTTCGACTCGGAGAGCCCCCTATTTAGACATACGGTAGGATTGAGGGACAACTTTGACATGAATTTGTCAACTTTTAGTAATTCAATTATGATTATATATTATAGGATATCTAGTGGTTCTAAGTTTTAATACTATGCTTTATCATCTAATGACAAATTTTCTGCTAATTAAAAAGTAAGCCTTCACAATTAGTTTGTAGAGTATATGATCAGCTTTATCATCTAATGACAAATTTTCTGCTAATTAAAAAGTAAGCCTTCACAATTAGTTTGTAGAGTATATGATCATTATCCTCAAAACTTAATTCGATACTTCATTTTTTTGGCAACATTGCATATGCCCCTAAACTATTCTGTTTTGTTCAATCGAGTCCCCATACTATTATTTTGTTGATTTGAGCCTTCAAACTACCCAACTTTGTCCAACCACACTCTTTTGTTTAGTTTGACGATGATGTTGTTGTTACATTCAGGGGCTTGATAGAATAAAACAGAATAGTTCAAGTTCTGGGAACTAAATTAGTACTCACTTGTTGGGGAAATTCTCCTGTCTCCATCTGCATGTTGATCAATTCTTTTGCAGCGAGATATAGTGGTGTTGGATTCTGTTCAGTCTGCTTACAATATCCATGATAGGGCGACAACAACGCATGCATATGAATATATTATCACAAGTCGACAAGTTAGTCTGCAAATTGAAAGAGTCATGAACAAAGCAAACCTGTCCAGCATAAATTAGAGCTAACATTGCCCAAGCAGTGATCACTGCATGAGGACTCCCGCTATCAACGTAATCCTGTTCAATTTTAGAGTGGAAAACATGCAATTAAATTCGTCATTTAGGGGGCGAAAACACTAAGTTTAGCAAATGAAAAGCTTAATATCCCAACCTATAGCTCCTTCCTTTGAAAGTAGTTAACCATATGGATAAGTCTATTTTATCCACCCCGCCCCCCCAACCCCGACGCCCGAACTCTTATGAAAGTTTAAGTTTCAGCCTCTAACTACAAAACCAGATGTGTTACCCCCCTCAACTATCAACACTATTTATTTTACCCCCCAGGGCCAATCGAAGGAGATTTTAGCTGACATGGCATCAACATGATGTGAGCTAATTTTAGGATGACATGTCAGCTAGTCAGCAAAATCAACAAACAAATAAAAAATATAGAGGGACCCACATGTCATGCTCTAGGCTTTCTTCCACTAGCTCCTCTCTTTCTCTCTCATCTCTGCCTACCCTCATCGGGACCTAGTGGCGGCGGCGGTTCTCATTGATGCCGGCACTGGCGAACGTTGGCTCAGTGAAGCGACTCTGGTGCAGTGGCCTCAGCTGTAGCAACTGCGTGTAGCTTGGGCCGACGAGGGAATTCAGCTGTAAGTTCAAGCTCCATTAATTTGGTTTTGGTGATTAATGATAAATCTATATATGAGACTAACATATTTTTGGACTATGATATTATTTAATCTTATTTGGATGAAAATGTGAAAATCATGGAGGTATGTACTTAACGTCATATTCTTATATTTTGTTGTACTCCTTGGATCCAAAATATAGATTGAACTCCACTAAAAGTTTAACTTGAATATGTACATATATTTTTATTACATATTTGTGTATACATACATTTAGGGAGAGTTCACTTTATATTTTGTGGTTTATTAGTATTGATCCATATTTTTTTTATCCACATATATTGTAAATCTCTACTTTGAAACATATCCTATATTATTGTTTTATATCCAATTATTCTTTTTTATCCACATATATTAGTATATAAAACTTGAATAGTTCATATATACTCATATTGTTTTATATCCAATTATTTGCAATTGTGGTGGTTATCATCAATTACCAAACAAGAAAAGATTAAAGAATCTAGACCTTCTATTATGAGTTAATGATATGTTTTAGTAATTAATGACAATCACATTGTGTTACTAATATTTTTCATGAGTTGGATGAATAGGTTATGTTCCATGATAATAAGACTTTGGATGACATCATGAGTTGATCTTTATCAAGTCAATGTTCGGGATGAAGAATAGTATCATATGTTAACGAGTATCAAGTCAAGATCCCGAAAAGGAAATGATCATAAGTTGATCATCGAATTAAGAGAGGATCCATCATGTGTTGAAGGATGGCATCATATATTGACGAGCATCAAGTCAAAATCCCACAAATGAAATGATCATAAGTTGATCGAGTCATGAGAAGACCCATTATGTGTTGATAGAGAGCAAGTGGAGGATACATCATGAGTTGATGTATATTAAGACAATGACTCGGACTTATAATAAAGATATGTGTCATCATGCTTTAAGATGATTCTTAAGGCAAAGATATAACTAGCTAGGGCTAAAAATGTTTCTTAGTCTTTTTCCAGTCTTAGTGTTTGATTAGAAGACCATATTGCTAGTGTATGATACTGTACTATGTCTCATCATGTGTTGATAGCTCAATTCCGTTTGCTATAGCTCTCCACAGCATGATGATATTATTTGTGAATGTGTTTTGCCAATAGTTAAGGCTCATGCATCTAATCTTTATAGCATATGTCTATAGTTTACAAATGTGTTTTGCAAATATTTAAAGTCTATGTCTCCTACTCCTTGTTGCATAAGTTTTATATTTGCGAATATGTTCTGCAAATAGTTGAAACTTATGCACAATCCTTGTAGCATGTGACTTAGGTTTACGAATGTATTTTGCTAATGTGTTGAGTCCATGTACTTACACCTTTTGTCTTGATTCTGAACTATGCAAATGTGTTTTGCAACTTGTTAGGAATCATAACTTGATTCTTGTATGTATGATACTATAATTTGTGAATATAGTTTGCAAATTTATTGAAGTATATGCACTCTTGTCTCCGCTGGAAAATGCAAGGCGGTATGACTAGAGTGGTAGTATCGACGCTATGCCTGGCAGTATTAATGTGGTGGTCAGATCGGCTTTGTGTGAGCAATTAGACTGGCCTCTGGTAGTACCGACCAGTGTGGTGCGGTATGACCGGCTTTGTGGTACTATCGAACAATTGTTGCCGATAGGTATTTTCCAGAGAGTGCCAATTTCTGATTTGAAATCTTGCGGTATGACCTGCCTTTGTGGCAGTCTAACCAGATCAAGCGATAATATCAGACCCTGTGTGGGTGGTACTACCAATGGTAGCTACAACAGCTAGTTTTATAGCCATTACGAGGGGAGCGGTAGTATAGGCCCTTATGCCTACTGTACTATTGGATTTTCTGTGTTGTCTCTAACAGCTAGTTTTTATGGTGGGGGATAATAGATAGCACGTTAGCTGGTTGTGAGACAATCCTTTGGCACTCTATTTCATTTTCTTGAGTTTGTGTGAGCTTTTTCTCTCAATTGTGCATGTGTTGGTTGCACCTTGTAAGTAAGGAGATAAGTCACTAATTACATATGTTGCATCTAGTGGGTGGATTTCATATCCACTTTAGCTTGTGCATTTGTTGCACGTGGTGAGAGCCAAGTAAAGGGCTTGCCTTATCACTCTTGGAGGTTGCCGACTCCAAGACAACGCTGGAGGTTCCGTGTCCAATGATCTTCTCAAAGAAGATTGTGAAAAGTTTCAGCGTATTGTGAAAAGTTGAAACTCACCTACCTAGAGAGGGAAAGAGCTACTATTAGTAGAATTGAGGTGTTTGATTTAATTCATGGAGCACATCCAATTCATTTGGGCTTATCTCAATGTGGACTAAGAGAGACTAGCAAGTCTCCGAACACCACAATAAAACATCGTGTGTCAATTGTGATTTGTTCTCTTGTGCTCAATCTACATTCAAGTAATTTACATTCACATAATTAAATTGATTGCTTATCACCTTAGGATTGCAAAACTTTAATATAGACTTAGTTTGTTGGTGCACTTAGGTGAACCTAGTTGATTTAGATCTTATTTGTACAAAACCAAATTAATTTACTCTACCGCACATAAACTCAATTTTAGCCAAAGATAATTTTAAAAGTGTCAATTCATCCTCAATACTCAGCCTCCTTGACTTTACATCAGCGGGGCAACACGCATATGGCAATGGCTTCAATGAGGTGAGGCCTCCTCAATGTGGCTACGTGCGAGGAGGAAGGGGATGTAAGGGAGAAGGAGAAGCGATGGCAAGAGGTGGGGGTGGAGGCCCATGAGGCAAACCCGAGAGGGCTAGCGCCTGCGGTTGCATGGTGACGCGGTAGGCTCACCATCATGGGCCTTTGGCGATGGCACAGCTTGGGCGAGGCACAAGTGAAGGTGAAGGAAGGGGAGACGGCGCTGACGACAAGGGGGAGGAGGATGTGGGGTCACAGAAGAGGGAGGTGGCACCAGCTTGCCAGATCTAGGACTGCTTCACTGGAGAGAGTCGCCGATTGCTGGCACCAGCATCAACCATAGCTGCCACTAGCTCTCCTCCGTTGCAGCTAGCTCCCTTCCTTCCCCTTATGCACCGAGCACCCACAGCCTCCCCTCACTAGAGCCCTGCCACGCTAAGCACCCACACCACCATCGCCTCCCCTCACTGGAGCCGCAGTTGTGCGTATTTGCTAGAGCTGGGACCTCTGCACCAGAGTCACATCACTGAAGCTACCGCTCTCCAGCATCAACCGAGGCCCCGGGAAGAAGACAAGAGAGAGGGGGATCCTAGAGCATGACATCTAGGTCCCACCATCTTTTTATATATTTATTTATGGATTTGGTTGAGTGGTTGCCATGTCACCACAAAACTAGCTCACGTGTCCAAAGCCACTACTATGTAAGTTAGCTAAAACAACTTTCAATTGGTCCCAGGGTAAAATAAACGATATTGATAGTTGTAGGGGGTAAAATATTCAGGTTTGCAGTTGGAGATTAAAACTTAGACTTTCACAAAAATTCAAGGTTCAAATGGACTTATTTCTTAACTATATGTTGAGTAAAATAAAGCAGAATACCACAAGGTATGTGCACAATTTGCACCTGTCCTTTTTTCAATAAAATATCTGTCCTTTTTTCAATAAAATATCTCAGATTTAGTGGCATTATGGTGAATGGGATTTCCCATTTAAAATATAAAATTACCAATTTAGATTCATCTATGACACCTAGTTTTATGATCCGTATAATCCCTATATCAAATTGGGGGGACTTCTCGGCCTCTCGCGCATGCCACGTCACGGCCAAGCGCTGCTGGTTCGACGCGTGTGCGCGAGTGGGTTCGGCTGTTCGAGTGCTCCTGCGCGTTGGGCCCGTTCGACCGCTTTCGTCTGCTGGATAGCAGCCCACGGATTGTGTGTGTTTTCACCTCCTTTTCGTTCGCGCGGGAATAGGAGATTTGGCGCGCGAATGCTCCAGAGAGGTGGTGCCGTGGAATGCTTCTAGAGAGGACAGACTTTGTCAACCCGCTGCGTGTTTTGCTTTCCAATTTTCCTGCGTCCGTTTGCTTTCGCGTCTTATCCACGCAGTCCACCCTCCATCCACCTTCCACCTCTCCCGGGTGTCGTGGCCCTTCGAGACGCTGCCGCCGCCTGCCTCTCGCCTCCCTTCCTGCCTCCCCTCCTCTCGCGCTCATGGCCGCCTCCCCATCTCCTTCGCTCACCTGGCTCGGCGGCTCCCCTGCCATCCGTCCACAGGACGACCCCACCACCACCGCCTCCGTCGCCGCCATGTCTTCATGGTAGACGCCGTGCTCTAATTCCTCTCCGACGCCCACATCGCATGCGCCACCGCTTCCTCTCGCTCGCCCGCGCCTTGCTTGCTCCTATTGCCGTTGCTATCGCTCGCTCCCTATGCCTTGGTCGCCGTCGGCTCGCCGTAGATCCCGGCCTGCGTGCTCCACCTACTCTCCACACCCGGCTTCTTCTTTTCCTTGCTGCGTTGCAGCTTCTCCTCCTCGCAGCGATGGTCGCTGGCGGCGGCATTATATTGATTATTGACCTTTATTCCAAAGAACTTTAGTGTGGCATTATATTGATTATTGACCTTGTTTTTAGTCCAGTTCTTGAGCATGCTTATGCAACCTCTGTGTAATCCATGCACTCTTTTTGCATTTAGTTCATTGATTCCAGGTTATGAAAACATAGCACTCTTTGATTTACTATAGTTAACCGTTCCACTTATTAAACATGATGTGGATCATGCAGATCAACCTAGCTTCATGTGTTAGCAAACGTTGACGGTGTATATCTTTAAGTTATTTGTTTATGCATATAGGATTTTTTGCTGAACAACCTCACTTGCAATATGCATAATAGATTTTTTTCTAGACAATCTTACATGCAAACACGTGCATTAGGTGTCCCTACATTATTCGTGATCTGCCTGTATTCTTGTAGCCAATGCAAACCTTTTTTTTTTAGCATAGCCTGGATCAAGCCCTGTTATTCTAGATCTGCCTTATAGCCTATGGTTGATAATGATTAGAGGCAAAATTATTTGTATCCCAAAAAACATGCTTTAACAAAAGTATTGCCTTGTTGCAGGAATTCAAGATCACAGTCCTGCCCATTCTGCCGTGACAGCTTGAAGAAGCCTGACCCTGGTGGCCTATGGATTTATGTCAAGGGCCAAGATGTGTCGACATGGAGACTGTGTCAAGAGAAAACCTCATATGGCTGTTCATGTACATAGGCAATCTGCCTCTGGTTGTTCCAGATGTCATCTTCAGTGTTTATGATTCCCACATAAAATGCCTAGCAATGCCGCCTTATCAAGGCCCTCAGCCAGTGCTCTGTTCCAATTAATCTATGCCCCAAGTTCTCCATTTCCATGCTTGTACTCAAGCATTTGGAAATGCCTGAACTGTCGTGAAGTCGCAAGCCTTTCGGTTGTGTTTTAAAACTTATTTAGTACCTACAAGCATGCTCAAGCATATTCAGCCAGTTTGTATATATCTGACATGGCTATGTTAATAGAGAACTTGTGCATGCGCCAAATGGAGGCAATGTTGTTTGTTACAATTGCAAGTCCTTCCGACGTGTGAGCTTCTTACTTACAGATCTGAGCACTAATTGTCTTCGTTCATGCTTGCTAAAAAACCATTGCACAAGTAATTTTAATATTTTTTTGTTCTAGATAACATAATGCTCAGAGCATATCTTTACCTCAGTAAATATGATTTTTCTTGCAAAAGACATTTACCTATTTACATTATCCTGCAGGTTTTTTTGGATAGCTATCATGGGAAATGCGGATTGGAAGCCTTTGTAATTCCTATGTTTTGCTTTCTTCTACAGAATACTTCTGAAGTTGAGAGGTACTGAACCGCCAATAACTCCAGTATATAATGTGAGACTATTCGTAATCATCCCCCATTTACCTTCTCATGAGCTAGTTATTTGCGTTTTTTTACTGTAGTTTGCTGTACTTCTGTTGCTACTAAAGGTTTTATATTTATTTGGAATATTCTTCTTGTTTATGGTAGTTCCAGTGAGGGAGGAATACTATGGATTCTAGAAACTTTGGAGTTAAATGTGATGCATTTCATTCTCTTTGTGTTCTCTCTTTTTCATGATGGCCATTCAAATACATTCAACCGATTTTAACTCAACTTATTTGATTTCATTTCCTTTTGGTACATAATTCTGGTGTAAAACAAAAGGTGGTACTTGAATCAATGATAAGGCAATATTTTTTTTTCTCTAAAGCTCATGGAAATTCACATGGGATGATTCTTGTTAGAATAATATGGATTCTAGAAACTTTGGAGTTAAGTGGGATGCATTTCATTCTCTTTGTGCTCTCTCTTTTTCATGATGGCCATTCAAATACATTCAACCGATTTTAACTCAAGTTATTTGATTTCATTTCCTTTTGGTACCTGATTTTGGTGTAAAACAAAAGGTAGTACTTGAATCAATGATAAGGCAATATTTTTTTTCTCTAAAGCTCATGGAAATTCACATGGGATGATTCTTGTTAGAATAATATGGATTCTAGAAACTTTGGAGTTAAGTGGGATGCATTTCATTCTCTTTGTGCTCTCTTTTTCATGATGGCCATTCAAATACATTCAACCGATTTTAGCTCAGCTTATTTGATTTCATTTCCTTTTGGTACCTGATTCTGGTGTAAAACAAAAGATAGTACTTGAATCAATGCTAGGCCAATATTTTTTTCCTCCAAAGCTCATGGAAATTCACATGGGATGATTCTTGTTGATGATGGGTATCATCCTAAATTAGTTTTAAGTTTATCACCCTGTAGCTGTTATTTGAAATGGTTAGCCACATAATCACATTATCGTGTTCTCCGCAACAATATGGTGAGGTTAAAAGACGGGGAATACAAATGGCAAACCGAGTAGTTCGTGCATTGGTTTTAATATTTGGATGTATATTTGCTGCATCCTTGGTCAGTGGGCTCTCATATAATATAGTGCCGCCGGATATTTCTCAATCCAACTGCTGCAATGTTATCTACCTGTGATCGTCAATAATTATTACTTATTAGTTGTCTTTTGGTTTGACTGTTTTGTCTGCAAATCTTTTCAGGGCTATAAAGCATCTATTAATTTGATTCAGTTTTAATGGCAGTTTACCCCCCCCCCCCCGGTATTGTGCATTATTACTACCAGGTATAACCAACATTAGTGTGCTTTCCTATTTTTTCAAACCAATTGCAATGTGCTTGTAGATCTATCAACCATATGGGTAGAATCACCATGTTCTAAAAGGAACATCTGCCACATTTTGCACTAAAATTGTGTCTTAGATTGTTCTTGCATCAAATATTAAAAGCATGATCGAGGAATGCTCTGTATACTCTTCTCCCTCTAGAAGCGGTTCCGTTTGGAGTTGAATTGTCGCTTTGCACTGTTGGCGCTCCTTCTTACCTCCTGTTTACCTGAGTTGCTAAGCATGGGGGGTAGATTTTACCAGGAAGCCTTTTGTTTAGCATTTTAGCCTATGGACCACTGCTATCTCTTGTTGGTAGGACAAATGGGGGTCCAAGATGGACCTCATGCCGTCTTGGATGGTCTCTATGGGGTACAACTTAAGCGTTGGCCACCACAGGCACAAAACGACGATGAATCCATCAGGACCAGTGTTATTGATTCGTCAATTTGTGAACCTCAAAAGGGAGGTAGAACACAGCAACAAAGATTGCTGATCCGGTGAGCTATTTGGTAGCAATACACTCAACACCAATGGATGGAAGCATACTTCATTTGTCTACTAAGACTAATGTCATCAGACTGACATGTTTTTTTTTGTACTTGCAGACGACTATGGCAGCACAGACCCTCATGCTTGAAGCCCGTCCACTATAGCATTACATATATGACAACTTGCATCCGCCCAAACAAGTTGTACCCCGGCATCTATCTGTTAGGTAAAGATTATTTGTTTGGCAGGTGTGTGACTTTTCTTACGGTTTGCTTTCCATATATAAACTCCATTGGCAATGGGAAAGCTACTGGTGCCTGTGGTTGGCAGCTCATGGAGTTTTATAATTTTTGTAAAGATGTTATACCGATATCTTTAGAAGAGAGAATTCTTAAAATCACTGCGCTGTTTGTTATCCCTTTCGTCATCATTAAATTCCAAGTGTTATTGCAGTCAACAAGTTCCTTTTTGCTAAAGCTTTCTTCGTGTTCTCATGTGGAAGGTTGCATCAGTTACAAGAACAAAAGGGCATAGTTATCCACTTCACTATTGGGCATAAGTAAACAAGTGCTTCCTTTTACTCTCAATTCATTTTTACAATTTAAACATCACTGTTTCTTAGAGCTTTCCTGTGCCCTTAGTATTTCTATTCTGTTATTACATTACATATATTGCTATGAATATTGTATTTGTTAATATGAGGTCTATATATATATATATATATATATATATATATATATATATATATATATATATATATATATATATATATATATATATATAGGACAATACAGACAGATATACTACACTAGACAGATATGCTATATACAAATAAGGCATGCATAGAATATTTTATCCTTATCTTCTCTTGCAGCCTTTCAGTGATCTTACTATTCCTATATATATAGGATAATACAGACAGATATACTACACTAGACAGATATGTTATATAGAAATAAGGCATGCACAGAATATTTTACCCTTATCTTCTCTTGCATCCTTTCAGTGATCTTACTATTCCTACTCTGCTACTACATTAGTTGTAGCATAGTGTTGTTCCTCTCTTTATGACTCTCTTACCTCCCTTTTATATACTTATCTTTTCTTAGAAACTTCTTCATCTTTATTCGTGCTTACAGTTACCTTTTGTTAAAGTATTCCTCTAACCTTACCATTCCTATTCTATTGCTACATTACATATATCGTTATTGATATTATATTTATTAATGTAAAGCTCAAAGGGCCATACATACATACATACGTACATACGTGTGTGTGTGTGTGTGTGTACATGTGTGTGTGTGTGTGTATATATATATAATACGAAGAGATATACCATATACAAATAAGCACATATATAATAGTTTAGCGCTATCTTCTCTTGCAATCCTCCCATAGTCTTAGTGTTCTTATTCTGTTATTACATTATGTATATCATAATGCTAACTCTCTCTTTATGCCTCTCTTCCTTTCTACATGCTTGCACTTATCTTTTCTTAGAATCTTTCTACGATCTTACCATTTCTATTTTGCTATCTTTACTATTATAAAAGAAGGAGTTGGTGGTTGATCCGTCGTCACTTATCTATTTTCAACTATTCGATCTTATTATGAGATAAAATCCTAACCGTAAAAATTTTTCCGCTCATCTCCCCTCCCCTCTCTCCCACTACGCTCCGCCTCTCCCTCCCGCTCCGCTCTGCCTCCCTCCCACCCCGTGCGCCGCCTCCTCCCGTCCCTCCCACTCCGCTCCACTCCGCCTCCCGCCCCTCGACGCGGGCCGCTTCTTCCTGCGCCACCCGCACGCCTTCCACCTCTTCCTCCATTCCGTCCACCGCGTTCTCCACGCCCGCCTCACCCCGCGCGCTGCCTTCGCCATCCGCCTCGAGCCCGACGCCGTGGCCTCCTCGCTCCCCGCCTCCGTCCTCCGCATCCGCAAGCTCCTCCTCCTCGCGCCCCCGCACCACCGCCTCCGCCTCGAGCACATCCACCTCCTCCGCCGCGACCTCGGCCTCCCCGATGATTTCGCCGACTCCGTCATCCTATCCCACCCCGCACTCTTCCGCCTCACCCCCGACCAGTTCGTCGAGTTCCTGCCCTCCCCCTCCGACCCACCCGACCTCACCGTCGCAGCCGTCGAGCGCTCCCGGGAGCGCCACTACCGCGAGCACCTCACCTCACCCCCGGATCCAGCGAGGAGGACGCGCGCTTCGCGTTTCCTCTCTCTCTCTTTCTCTCTCGAGATCTAACTGCCCCTCCTCCACTTCCGCTTTCAGTTAATCTCCTCTCCGCGTCGCCTCCTCCCCTCCCTCATCCGCCGCTACCTCCTCCTCCTCCCCTCACTTCTCCTCCCGCGCGCCGCCTCCTCCCCTCCCTCCCACTCCGCTCCGCCGCCTCCTCCTCCTCCCCACCCCGCGCCGCCGCACCGCCTCCTCCTCCCCTCCCTCCCACCCCGTGCCGCAGCCGCCTCCTCCTCCTCCCCACCCCGCTCCGCCGCCGCCTCCTCTCCTCTTCACCCCGCACCGCCGCCTCCGCCTCCTCCTCCTCCCCACCCCGCACCGCTGCCTCCTCCCCATCCTCCTCCCCACCCCGCGCCGCCAGTTGCATCTTCTCCGAGCTCTACCGCCACTCTCCCCCACCCTCCTCGCCAGCCCGCGCTCCCGCCTTCACCCCCTCCATCCCCCCTCGCGCCGCTGCCACTCCTCCGCCACCCCCTCGTCGCCGCATCCTCCTCCCTGAACCGCCTCCTCCCTAGCCCGCGCCGCCGCCGCCTCCTCCTCCCCCTGGGCGCCTCCTCCCCTACTCCACCTGAGCTCACGGAGTGCAACCGGGACAGGGAGGTCTCCGGCGTCTCCATCGTCCTCCGCGACTATGGATTACCACACCTTTTGCTCTTTTAACTTTATAGCTTGTGTCTCCACCCATGGGTCATTCCAGTGCTATATAATTTGGTTTTATATTCATTCCATATCGAGATAATGGGTTTTGATTGTGTGCTATGTGTTGTGCAACCATTTTTTTTGCATTCCTTCCTTGGTTAATGGTTATGGTACATGCCCTTTGTTGTGCACGTAGACAACAAGCCTATGCTATTCAGTTTCATAGTTCAAGCAGGCAGGTAGTAGCACCCCCTATTTTTTCTTTCATTTTTGGGTTATGCATGCAAATTCATCCCCATGTCATCTATAAGGACAGGTTGTGCCCGCAATTTTTCCTGTTTTTTGTCACCTATTTTTTGTGTGTCCTATTGTATTCAATAGTTCGAGTTTGCTTGTGTCAAAAGATTTGATATTATTTAGAACTAATCTGACTTACTTTTCGCTTAATCATATGCTGATATTGTATGAGTGCAATTTCTATTTCTGAAATGACTTATGTAATAGTGATAGAATGTTTATATGGCAATTTAAGAAAGGTCGGTATATTCTTGCTGGAATAGCTTTATCAAGACTTACAGAAATGGCGACTAATCAAAGATTAGTACAAGAGCCTATTGCAGATTATCAGCAATAGTTTTTTTCCTTTATTAAGAACTGTCTGAAGCATTATATATCTACTTGTATGGATCTCCATTGATTTTCAAATTTTTGATCATTGAATCTAAGAAATTTGAATTTGTTTGTCAATCTCTATACAAAGTAGAAGTACTTGTTATAGGATTTTGGTGGGCACTAGCTATTGTAGGATTTTAGCTAATACATATTCTACTTGAATTAATCCACTTGCATATGGTACGTAGGGCCTGTCACTCAGTTATGGTTTCATCACTAAATAACATCACATAACCAACTTTACACTTCATCTTGATAGTGCAACACTGAATACATGTACCGTAGTTTGGCAAGATCAAACTAATGGATTTGGATTAAGAATACTATGGAAGACTATGGAAAAATATTGATTCAACTGGGATTAATGTTGAGGGTAACAGTAGGCAGATTTTATTTTGGTGGCTGAATCGCTTTGTTTGTTTCTGTGAGGACTGGATTGCTTTCTGGATCTGGATAGGTTCCATATAGTACAACAGAGACTTTGCTTCTTTCACCCTTGTGTCCATAAGAAGATTCCATGATGATTTCTGGTATGCTAGGATGCTAATTTTGGGGCTTTCAATTTAGATCTGGTGCACATTCTCCTCTGGAGAATTGACATTTTATTGTAACTTCAATTAGTTTGATACTTTGATGTTTTAACTGTCTCCAATATAACAATAGGAAGGGTCGTTTTTGTTATTCAACTTGGTTTGCTAATCAATCTTTTAGTTACCAGCTGATTATGATAAAAAAACTGTGTATATTGAAGTTCAACATAGAAAACAAATGAGAACTCTACGACTTCATGTTTTGCTTCATTGCTGAATTAGTTTGT
The DNA here is from genome assembly GCA_036346265.1 of Melocanna baccifera. Lineage (NCBI taxonomy): Eukaryota > Viridiplantae > Streptophyta > Magnoliopsida > Poales > Poaceae > Melocanna > Melocanna baccifera. The sequence continues at coordinate 11,596,944 of CM070707.1, read as the reverse complement.
ACTTGGATTTGTGTTCCTTCCGCGGAGATTGGTTCAGATCGACCTCACGTAATATCGACTTCAAGAGTGACCATTGGGAAGATCAAGTTCAAGGCATTTGATTTAGGAGGTCATCAGATTGCTCGCCGTGTGTGGAAGGATTACTATGCCAAGGCATCACCTTCCTCTTTTATCTTCTATTTTTTATTTATCTAGATGAGTTACTCGGTGAATGATTATATTTGCTTAATGTGTTCGTCTCCTGCAGGTGTGATTTCTAGATATATTGTGTTGTCATGTAGTACTTCTTTAGCGCCTTATGAAATACATAAATAGTAGCATGCTTCTATTAGCCTTAAAAGTTTTAGTAGTTGTCATTATCAGTGGATAGTATTTGGCAATGACGCACTAGAACATGTGCGCCTAACTTTTTGTTCCCGCATGTAATGCCAGTTGCTTATTGCTATATTTTTTTCAAGTTGGTTAGTGGGGTTAGTGCATAAAATTGTAAGCAGCTTAGTGCTATATACTATCCCTCCATGGTGTAGCACTATAGCTATCGTAATCCATAATGTAGCACCAGTGATATATGTGTGATTTGGCAATCTAGCTACTTATGTAAAAAGGGGAAAGATACTATGATATGAGTCTGTGTGCACCACCACCATCATCAACAACCACAACAAAAGTCTTTTATCCCAAACAAGTTAGGGTAGGCAATCTGTGTGCATCATCATGTTTTGAAATACTATTGCTTTTCTGGTTTTGTCTGTTTTTCTGTATCTTAGCATATATGTTGTTGTGACTTGACATTTTGTTCTATCTATCATATATGTTTGCCTTTTCCCTCCAAAATAGCTTTGTACTATTTTATGAGGTAGTGGTTTTGTCTTAGTGGATCAAGTTGTGGATGTTCCCCATTCATGTGATAGAATATGCTAGATAAATAGATCTTTGCATGACAAGATAGAGAAATATTTGCATTAGAATGTTGCAGATGTCGGTTTGGAGAAACAATTGAGCTCTGGAGTCTCGGGGATTAATTTTGCTGGACCAATAAGAGTGAAGAGTTTGGTTGAAGAGGGGAATTTGGGGATCTGCTTGTCTTTGGCAAAGGAGCTGAACTCTAAAGGATTAAAAAGGTTTCGTGATGGACAGAGGTACAAAGAGGGTGCTAAGGGTGGCTTGGGGCCAGAGGAAGTTCATATTCGAAACTTCAAATGAAATCTTACACATCAGATCAACTCAAAAATTAATCTGATTGGGGAGGACTTGATTAGGGAATATCATACAATTAGGAGCAACCTGAACAAGAAATGTTTCTTTCCACCTTGTGATATGCATTTTTATGGGGCATATGATGCTACTATTTTCCTTTTTCTTACAACTTAGCAGCAGGTGCTTTGAAACTGATGTTGTTTGCTGATTAGATTTCCTTGGTCTGTGTGCATAATCAGTAATACATCCCACATAGTTCTTTGCTGTGGCATATGAATCATTGATTCCAAGTCCAGGTACTATTCATCTGCTCGATAGTACCAAGAACATCATGCTTTGGGTGCTACCAAGGTTGTGAATAGTCAGCTTAAATTACTTGATATTCAGAAGCTTAGAAGTTTAGGTTGGAACTTGTATGCACCACATTTTTAAATTTGCAGTCATCTTATTATCCCCATTGACATTCAGTTGTTTCTGAGAACTCTTTGTTTCGTCAGCTTTTAGTTATGTTTCTTGTTTCTCTAGATTGCACAGAATAATTATCTAATTCTTAATATGATTTTTTCTACCATAGTTCTTTAGTTAATGATTCATCATTCCCCCTCCCTATTCAACATAAGGTCTATGACTTAGGATGGAATTGGAATGACTTCCATGAGTTGGCACAAGGGACAATAGCTAGCCATCTTAGCAGCAGTTACCTCACAATTCATTTCCAAGTAATATAGATGTAGCTAAGTCTATCCTTTTCTATTTGTGATAGAAAGTCATGGATAGAAATGTTTATACCATGATGTGAGAAATTGCACTTCCAAACCGGCAGTTTCCAGACTTTGAACACTTTACTTTTCTTTGTTTGAGTATGGAAAATGCTATATAGTCTAACAAAAACAAACTTCTATTCCTTTCAGCAAAAATATATAACTGCATCATAATATCTACTACTAAGATCATATTATTTATCAATTGGTTTGTTATTCTCGAAGACAGTCTGACAGTTATTTATGTATTAAGAATACTATAGAAAAATATTGTTTACTATCATTTCTGTATATTTTGTTGTATATGGTGTTTGTTCTATCATGCTTCACTAATATGATGCTTGATTTATTTACAAGTATAAACATGTATGTTTTATTTGATACATGATGACGTAAGAAAAAGTTGATATTTATTATTCAGTTTGAGATCATATTTGATAGTATGCATCATTTTTATTTGGTTTTCCGTTGCAACGCACGGGCACCTTACTAGTTATATTATATATATCAATATATATATAGAGAAAACCCCCCTACTTTTTCCTTTTACTTCAAATTTTTGCTTCTTTTATTTCAGTACGCATAATGGCTGGCGCGGTGTGGCGCCGCGCCTACGTACCTAGTACTATTGATACCCACTGGAGTTGCTAAGGCTCCAGTGTTGTTGAGACCTTTACTCTTTAATTGACGCAACTTTGTACAATTTGCATGGGGTGAAAATGAAGAAATGTACTTCACGGCCACTTTATCTAAGAGCATCAATGAATTAAAATGACATGCGTTGGACAAAAAGAACAAGTAGAAATAAAAAGAGATATATTTTTCCTTTTATTTGAGAGACATCATTGTTGCAACCTGAACGCTTTAAAATAAAAAAAGGAATAGTCCTAATTTTTATTTGTTTGGTTGCCCACCTGAATTATGCAAAGAACTGGCTAGGTTTGAAAGTTTTGGTTCTGTCACTAATTAAGCACTTGTTGGGATTAGTAATTTTGTCAAAGTAAAATTGATACTGCAGATGATTGTTTGTAGCCTAAAAGTTTTACAAAGAAGGATTTCACTTGAAAGTTGAAAGGTGTAATATTATGATTTTAGCCCTCCTGAGGACCTTTACGTAAAAAGAGAAAAGGGGGATAACTGAACGGGATATTTTTTGGAGAAGAGGGAGCCAGCTAAAACCGACTCTGAGTCATGTGTTGTTTTAAAGAAGGCTTGGGGAAGCCAAGCCCTAGCCGTCGCCTTGCTCCTCTCATGGTGTCGTCTCCTGCCAAGCCACCGCTGCCCTGCTCCTCTTTTAGCGCTGCCACCAAGCAGGCCATTGCCCCTGCCCTACCCGCCGCTGGAGGAAGGCCGTACCACACCGGGTAAAACACAGCCATCAGCCGCACCGTCGGCACCGACCGCACCCTGGCCACATCACATTGCGACTATTGTTCCTCACATTCCTTGCTTTCCTTACATGTTTTTCGAGATCTATCCATGTTACATCACATAGGGGCTGCAAAGGAACATGAAGGGCAAGACGTGGAGGGTTTGGACATCATTCTGGGGGACAAATCGAGAAGGGCGCAAAGGGCATCATCAATTTCGAAAGCTTCTTAGGACTTTCAAGTTGAAGGTAAAACCCCATATCATGTTCCTTGCTACTTTGGCTTAGTAGATGCATTTCGGGGTCAAGTTAGTGCTAGATTGGAACAGAGGGACTGCGTTGGGGTTGAATTGTTGATTTAGTGGTTCGTCGAGGTTGCTGTCCAGAGATTAGTGCCAAGTTTTGGGGTCTTTACGTTTGGTTTTATAACTTGGGCATAACATGAATGTTGCAGATAATTGTGTAAGGATTCCATAGAGTCCAAGAACACAAGTTTTGGTTGAGCAAATTAGAAGTAATGTCTTTAGGAAGACTGCTGTCCTGGAATCTGTTGCTAATGGACCCAATCATGGAAAACTGTGAATTTGACTGGGTAGATGGCCAAATTAAATTATGAGTATAACTAAATAAAAGTAGATAATTTTCTCTAGATTCTAGAAGTGGTATAGGTGTATTTGGATGGATAATTTAATACATATGTAATTGTTAATCCTATATCTAGCAAGATAACATAACTGTCTTCAGGGTTAAAAATGAGGGGTTAAATAGTTTAATTAGGATTTGTGGCCAATTAAGAAATTGTAGAAAATCTTGAGTAGATTCCAATACTAGAGAACTAGTATGGTTTTCCATTTTAGGGCTTAGGAGTCAAGAGTTATGCTATTTTTAATATCAGGACAACAGAGGATATTGTCCGGTAAAGAGGGAATATTGGGAATTGGAATGCGTGTAGGAGTGATTTTGTTTAATTGATGATTATGTACTACTGTAGCTTGTTGTTGATATTGGGTGTTTACTATAGGAGGAATAACGTCAGGGTTAGTGTTATCTTCGCATCAATCCATTCCTCACAGTTAGAAAAGGTAAGTGCTTAGTAGAATGGCAACACGAGTGGTTTGCTCTTGTTGTTTATGTTAAATAAATATTTGGCATGCTGATTCACATGTTTATACTCGCTTTCCATAATGCTCATTTCATTATGTTTTAAATGATGGTGATGTCAAATGGTTAATGTTGATAAGTGATTAATAAATGAAAGAACTATTGCATTTGCATGACGAGCATTTATGATGGAAAGAGATGACCTATGTGGCCTTCTATGGTCTACTTTGTGTGGGTGACCTACGGGAGTAGGTAGAGAATGACCTAATTCGGTAGGCACTTCACGGGAGTGAAGATGAGGTCCCTATATGAAAAAGGACAGACTTAAGGTCCCCGTATAAAAAAGGACGAGCTCAAGTACACAGCGATGGGTGTAACACTTCGCTATACAGGTATAAGAAAAAGAGAAATTGATACATGCGCATTGCATTCATGAAAAGTTAAATAAGATGTTGAAATATGTGTATGGTATTAATGAGAAGAAATATGTAAAATTGAGACAGTTGTGGATTGACATGAATATTTTGTACCATGTTTTATATAATTTATTATTTAGTTATGTTGCTTTATGAATCGTTGACTCACCCTTACTTTTGTTATTGTTTTTAGGTGATCGTTGAGGACAACATGCATGCGTGGGGAGTAGTACATGATTGATCTTGCATCATTTTAGCTTGTTTTAACATTTAGTGTCCAATCATTCATTGTTAGAAATAAACAATACTATTCGTGCCATCTTAGGGCTTGTTCTTTTCAGCTTCTCAAAACGGCTTGTGGTTTTTACTACAGCACCTAACTTTCAAACGGAGTATTTTTTTAATATGGAGCCTACAAGTTAATTACAGTACATGTTAAAAGCCTAACATCTATACCATCCAAAATCACAAGCGAATATCTCTCTCTCCATAATCTTTGCCGCAAACAGCTAAAATTCAAAAATTTCAGCCAAAAGCCGCAGCGAAAAAGAACATGCCCTTATTTTGAATAATGATTTCCCTTAGAATATAATGATATTATATTGATGCTACTTGTCAAAGTTCCTTAGTTTAGACTTAAAGTAATTCATTCTACTTAATGTTACAGAATGTTCCTTTCTTGTGATTATAGTTGTGTTACGTAATCATCTTATGGAATTATGGTGAAGTATAGTTGTTGGCAATATGTGTGTAATGGTTAAAATTGGTAATGAATTGTAGTTGTTGGTGTCATTTGGGGCTCGTGTCGGACCATGGTGCTATAGTTGGTATCAAAGCGGGCGTTAGCTCTATGGTAGATAAATTGATAATTTATTTAGGTAATCAACTAAAATTTGACTTAGAAATGGTAATTTAATGAAGCAAAAAATTGACATAGGATTGTTTACTACTAAAATTTGACTTAGAATAATTAATTAACTTAAAACAAAAAAATGTCACTCTTGTGAATAGTAGGATGGGATTGGGTCATGCATTGCATTTACACTTTCGTTAGCTTACATAGATGTTAATGAGTAATGAGGTGTTGCCTAAGCTAGTGTCGTATGATTGATTTGAGATTATCGCTCTTGAGATGAATTCTTTGTTGTTGTTTGTAGTGGTCAATTATGGCGAGGAGTAGAGGTCGTGGACGTGGTAGAGTGGGCGTGGGCGTGGCCCAGTGGTGCCACTGCCCTCGGTTGAGGAAAATATTGGTGAGGCAGGTGAGTAGGTCGCTTCAGCTGTTTAGCCTGTCGCTGGTGCACAGGCGGGTCGTCTGCCTTGCTACAGGACCTTCAGAGGGAGGTCCGTGAGCTTCGTCAATAGGTGCAAGTAGCTCCTCCTGTTGCTAGTGCACAAGTTGTTGTCCCTGTTGCTGCACTGGCTTCACCGGAGGTGAGGAGAGCCTTTGCGAGTGAATGGCCCTTTGTTTGGACACCTTCGATGAAGCGGGCACACCAGTTCAAGCAGTAGACTAGCTACGCTACATGGAGAGACAATTTGGTGCCTTGGAGATGACTGCACAATTGAAGGTTCGCTTTGTCACCGCTCAACTGAAGGGTCAAGTTGGCATCTGGTAGGAAGGGGTTACTTTAGCTAGGACCCCAGCCCAAGGACCGATCATTTGGGAGGATTTCATCGAGCAATTTAGGCGAAGTTCTACCCAGAGTCCTTCCTTGAGAGGATGGAGCACACCCTGTCGTCCTTCATATAGGGGAGGATGATTATTGCGGAGTACAAGGCGGGGTTGAATAACCTGGTCTACTTTGTGCCAGGAGGCTCCGTAGGGAACTTAACCAAGAGTACCGACATGTCTTGGGAGCGACCGGTCTGCATGACTTCAACTCTATGGTTGATCAGACCAAAGGTATGAAGTTTGAGATGCAGCTCACCAAGGAGAGGCAAGCTACTAGTGGTTCTATTGTTTCTGAAGGTACTGGTGGTAGCTAGAAGAGGAGCTTCGGTGGAGGGGATGGGTCTTCTTAGTGACTTGTTCCCAAGAGGTTCTAGGGGGGCGAGTGTTCCTCATCATCGTCCAAGTCTTTTCAACCATGGTTGCCTTCTTCTTTGACAGCACGTCCTCCTTCAGCTTCTCAAGCAATGCACCCTATTCTTAGGCAAAACCTAATGTGTTTCAAGTGCGGTGATGGACACCGTTCTTCAGAGTGCTCTTGGTCAGGGAGTGTTGTCTTTGTGGCCAAGTGGGCCACAAGGCCTTAGTGTGCTAACAGAACCCCACTAGCATCAAGTGGGAGCCAGTACCTTCGGCATCTTCATCTGCGTCTTCTCGGGGTTCTATTCAGATGTTGGCGGGCTGTAACATCATAATTTTCAGAAGAATTTGAAGTCTTTATTTTGAAAAATTTTTGGGAATTTTTTGGAATTAATAAAGCTTAATTCGAATTTTTAAAAGTTAAAAAGTATTTAATATGATTAAAATAAACATTAACATAAGTTGAAAATATTTTATTTGGATTACTGGTGTCTCAAGGATTTTTCTGGAATTTGGGATTTATTTGCTATTTTCTAGAGCTCCTTATTAATTATTTGAATTTCTGAAAAAGAAAAATCGAAGGAAAATTCTTGTGAACAGTGCTGGGCCGAGCCCAACACTATTCACAGGCCGCCCCGCCCCTTGGCCGCCCGATCCGCCCCCGTGCCACGCGGCACCCATCCTGCAGCCGTGCCCCGCCCTCGTGCCACCACCACCCGATCACCTCCCTGCCCACGTGGCAACAATCCGTTGGCACGTGCACTATTCATCTGTGCATTAAGCCGTTGCCGTCCGATTACCATCCGTGCCGCGTGTCACGCATCCGAGGTGCATGGCACTATTCATCGTCATGTTCCTCCCGAACTCCTCCCAGTGTCCGCACTGGTTTCCTCGATTCACGTGCTTGAAAACCCGAGCGTCGCCGCCATCGCCTCCCACCACTTGCCTTGCGCCGATGTAATATCCCAAATTGAATTTCTCTTTTAGAGGAGGGGTTTTCAGAGTTTTGTGGCAACCTGGGCCTGGGCCTTGGCCCATGAGGTGGCCGGCCAAAGGGGGGGAGGCGCCTCCTCCCAAACCCTAACCGCCCCTCCCCCCTGCGCCCCCTAGAGCCATGCCCCCTGGCCGCCCTGCGCCCCCAGCGCCTCCTCTCCCTGCGCGCCCCCTGCGTCCCCCTGGCCGAGCTCCTGTGGTGCGCCTCCTCCCTGCGCCTCCCTTCCCAGCTCGGTCCCCGCGCCCACCGCCTGCTCGACGAATTGCCCCTCCCGGCGCCGGAGCGATGCAGCCGCCGTCGCACCTCGCCGCGCTGCTAGTCTGCCCTCATCCCCAGCTGCGCTCGGGCCTGCGCGGCGCCTCGAGCTCTCCCCGCGCCTCGCCGCCGTCAAGAGCAGGCCTCCGCCCTCCAGCCCGGCTTCGGCGCGGCCGCCGGAGCGGAGCTCCGACACGCAGAGCGCCGTTTCAGGCTTGGGTACAGGAGGAGGTGGTGGTGGACATGGAGACGGCGGTGCTGATCTCAGGTGGGTGTGGGTGTTCCCGCACGTGCTCACGGCGTCCACGGCCAACTACCTCTTCGGCTACCACATTGGGGTCATGAATGGTCCAATAGAGGATATTGCACGAGATCTTGGTTTTCAAGGAAATCCATTTCTCCAAGGTCTTGTGGTCAGCATATTCATTGTTGGTGCATTTTTTGGAAGCTTATGCTCGGCCGCGCTAGTTGATAATTTTGGTTGTAAAAGGACTCTTCAGATTGATAGTATTCCATTGATTCTTGGGGCTCTTTTGAGGTAGACTCGTTGGATGAGATGCTCTTGGGAAGGTTCCTTGTTGGCATTGGAATTGGTGTAAATACTGTGCTTGTTCCACTATATATCTGAGGTTGCTCCAACAAAATACTGGGGTTCTTTGGGCACTCTCTGTCAAATTGGAACCTGTTTAGGAATAATTGCTGCGCTTTCCTTGGGGATACCTTCTGAAGTGATCCACATTGGTGGCGAACAGTGCTTTAATGCCGCATGTGTACCTGGTGTTCTTATTGTTGTTGGAATGCAATTTGCCATTGAGAGTCCCCACTGGCTTGCCAAGGTTGGAAGATTAGATGACACCATAAATGTTATAGAAAGTCTTTGGGGAGCTTCTAAAGTTGAGAAGTCCATGGAAGAGATCAATTCTGTAGTTGCAAACGATGATTCACAGGCTAGCTGGTCAGAACTTCTGGTGAAACCCCACAATAGAGTTTGCTAGAATAAATGGTGTTCTTTATTCTTCACCATTAACATTCCGTGATGTTGGTATTACCAGTGGTATTTTTGGCGAGCTTATATGTAGGAATAACCAACTTTGGAGGAGGATGACGGACCCCCGAGGCGGCACCTTCTGCGCATCCGCCGTTTTCTCACGGTTAAGGCAAGTATAACGGTGGTTTAAATTTAATAGTGTGGAATGTTGAGGTTTAGTCCATATTAGGACCATGAATATGTGATGTGGTTGTGGAAAGAAATGCATTGGTGCCGTTTATGGTTGTTTCTATTACCATGTTCATGAATAATATCGACGCTTGGATGATGTGAGTGCTAGGTTTATTTTATTGAGACATTCATGCATAGGCATCATGCTGATTTATTGAAGTCTTAGTCACGAGTTGACTAAGCGTCGAGGTCCCCGTCATGTGGATGGCATAACGGGCTAAAGGTCCCCATACTTGTGGGGTATGAGCAATTGGTCCCTGTACCGTGTGGTACAGGCATGGGTGTGCATCGACGGATGCACACTTTGTATTACCGGTAAAATGCAAAAGAGAAAGAGATAAAGAGTTTTTGATCATGGTGCATAGCATGGCTTGTTTATATGATTAATGAATGAATTTGTGAAATGATGGGCATTAATGAACTTGTTCTATCCATTATATTTGCTGAGTCGTTAGACTCACTCTTGTTGTTGTTTTTTATTTAGGTACCGCTACGAGTTCGGCATGCATGGGAAAGGGGAAGGAATAAACTTGTTGCACATGCACGTTCCACACAGAATAGAAATAAAGGCAGGAGAATTAAATGATTCATGCAATAACCTTTTAGATACCATTTGATTATTATCTTTGGATTTAATTGTAATAAGAATTTAGGATGTTTCTCGGTGCTGTTCTCTAAGTATCATATCCATGAATGGTTTGGTAAACCTTAAACTATTTGCTTAGTCTTGAACTTATTAATTGAAGATTGACTATTATAATTGATTTTGCTTTCAGAATCTCTGATCTAGATAAATAACAAAGGAGGCTCTGCCGAAATTTTGTATAATGTAACTAGTTACCATTCTTTTGCTTCTAATTGGGTAGCATTCTGGGTCTTGGTTTGACCGGGGTGTTACAGCCGATGCCCCTTGCTCACCTCGCGCCTCTGTTCTTGCCGTGTGCCGCTGCCCCTCGTCGAACACGACCGCGTCGGAGCCCTCTCCACCGCATTCCCGTGCCCTCTTCGCCGCACGACCCGCCACCGGATACAGTCGTCTCGAACCCTCGGCCACGCCCGCGTCGCTTCCCCCACCAGTGAACTCGCCGCGTCACCCCTCGGCCCGTGTGCCCACACGCCCGCACCCTGTGTCCGCCCGTGCCTCTCCTCGGTCGCCGAGCCCGCGTTCGTGCTGCCTTGCGCCGCGCGCCCGCAATGCCTCACGCGTAGCACCACCACGCGTCAGAGATCCAACGGTCGCCACATCCCATCTCTACCGTCGATGCAGATCTGGATCAATGGCCCAGATCGTGCCACGTGTCAAGCTTTCAGCCGTCCAATCCCGCCGCCGACCGCCGTTCCTGACATCCCACATCAGCCCTAGCCATGTGTTAAGCCACGTCAGCCTAGGTGCCACGTCAGCGCCACATGTCAGCGCCACATCAACACAAACCGACCCTAGGTGACACGCGTCAGTCGCCACATCAGCATGCCACGTGTTAGTGCCACGTCAGCCATAGCCTGCCACGAATCAGTGCCATGTTAGCCCTAAGTGCCACGTGTCATTGCCACGTTAGCCGATCTTGCCACGTGTTGGTGCCACATCAGCAACCCTTCCCGTATGCACTATTCCATGGACCGAGTCCACCGTGAACTCGTCTTTCCGTGCACCGAGTCCACAACACAATAACTTTCCTGAATTTTTAGTATTTTCTTTATATTTAATTTTTTGAGAGCCTATTCTCCTCCGTCTTAGCTCCGATTAACCCCGTTCTTTTTTCTAAATTCATCTAAAATCGAGCTCTATTTGTTGGTTCTAGTTTCAAGGTTTTTGGAGTTCATTTGAATTTTATTTGATGTTATTTTTGTTGTTCGGTCGCTTTCTCTTTCATTACATCCCGATTTCGGAGGAGCAGGAGCGATGCCAAAAGACCCCGAGTACCTCGCTGAGCATAACCAAGGCAAGTCGTAACCTTTGATCATGTTGAACCCATATTTTAATCTATTATTTATCTACTTTATTTTAAATTATTCTGCATCGCTATTTTTAATACAACCTTTGTACTTGATAGTTATTATCCCATTTAATTAAATCCATCCTTGATAATTTGTAATACTATAATGCCATTGTCACTATAGGTTGAAAAATTATTTAGTGATACCATACTAGTTGTCACATGGGTAGTACGATTAACATGCTTAGCCATGCTAATATTTCGATGGGTTCATCATTGCATGTGAATAATTAATTTAACTTAATAAGATATTGAATCGTGGTTGGTGCCACAGTTATAAAATTTGTGCCACGACATTGGTGTGTCATCGACGTGGGTTATACAAACTTGATTTTGCACTTGGGCGAGTGATCGTGCAGTAAAAGGGGAAGTGTGGATTCACTTCATGGGATGTGGAAGACTCGCCCAATAAACATTAAGGACTTAACTTTGTGCGTCATTGATCTGAGCTTTACTGTGCAAACCACATGTCTAGTATGGGATAGATCTGACTGATTAATTTGTGATATTTCAATTTGATCTTGCCATTGTGATGAACATGTATGCTGATTTCCATTAAGCGCAAGGGGGGTGTGATGCGAAACCCTAGCGGGCAGGATCGAGTTGAGGTTGAGCATTGTAAAGGTTTTGTTGTGATTTTCTTAGATCGAAGTTAATCACATCGTGTGGGTACAATTGTGCAACCTCTACAGACTGTAAAACTATTCAAATAGCCATGTCTCCAGTTATGGACAATGCTCGGTTATTTCACACGAAGGGTTCATAGAAACTTGTGGTTGAAAGTGAACGGGTAGTTTACTGGTGGTTTAGCTTGTGGATGGGAAGTTCACAAGTGGTTTAATTTCAATTTCATTGATTATTTATTTATTACTGTTTTCCATTAGAGTCCGCTTTCAATCTATTATCATATTTATTTCAAACTATCATTTTATGCAAATTAACCCCTTTCAGACATCCATTGTTAAGTCTTGCATATTATATTGTATTCATTTGTTACAAATGACTTACTGAGTACCAATGTACTCACGGCTTTACGCCCATTATTGCTCAGTTGAGGAGGAGTATTACCAGCAGGAGGTACCAGAGGGATAGTACTTCAACGACTTCGTAGATTAGGACTTCGCTCCCCAGTTGATTGCCTGTGGGTATGTCAAATGGCTACTACGCTTATTTTGTTTCTTTCCGCTGCTAGACTTTAAACCCTTCGGGCTAGTGATATTGTAAGCTTGGCCATAAGGTCATACTTTGGATATTTATCGATATTTGAGTTTTCTTTTATTTAGCGTGTATATGGTTGTTATGTTATCTATGTTTAACTGTGTGCACTAGCGTGATCCTAAACTAGTGCAGTATACACAGAGAGTCCGAATTTGCATATTCGGGTCTCGACAGAGAACTCCAATGTTGCAGCATCCTCCTACTTAGGCACCACGGGCAGCGCCTCCTATCAAGTATTACTGGCACCCTGCACCAACTGCTCCGCTTCAGATCACTGCACCTTCGGTTGCCCTTGAGCTGCCATCGCTGAATCGGGGCTCTCGTCACCCTAGTGCCACTTGGAGTATACGCCATGCCAACCCCTGAGACTATGGGCTGTCCTAACGTAGTGATAGGTATACTTGTAGTTTCTCGTGAGACCTTCATTCTTTTTTATTATGGAGATACCTACTTGTTTATGTCACTAGAGATTGCTAGGAGAGCGAACATGGGTATGCAACAGATTTCTCAATCAGTTCTAGTTGGTTCTCCGAGGGGTTTCCTTGCTAGTTTCATAGTTTGTCCTAATTGCACTGTTGCTATTGATGATGAGGATTTCAGTGCCAATTTGATAAGTTATTCAGCTAGCACCTTTTGATGTTATCCTCAGCATGGACTGATTGTTTAGCTACCAAGCTAAGATTTGTTGCTTCTGGAAGATTATTACCTTGCAAGCTTCGTCTGAAGAAGAGATGGTTTTTTAGGGGAGTGCACCATCAGATTCTCTATTTGTGTTGGTATTTCCTAACCGACAGGTGTCGAGGATGGGGTTGCTTTGGTCTCTTGCCACGAAACCAAGTACGTTATTGCACATTAAGATTCCAATGGTGTATGATTATCCAAATGTATTCCCTTCAGAGCTTCCAGAAATACCTCTAGAGCAGAATATGGAATTCCAAATTTATCTTGTTCCTAGTACTCGGCCTATTTCCTTGTCTCCTTACTGTTTGGCTCTACTCATCCAAGATGAATTGAAGAAACAATTGGATGATTGTTGTCCAAAGGGATAATCCAATGTAGTGTGTCACCATGGGAAACGTCTGTCCTATTCACAGAGAAGAAGAATAGGAGTTGGCGCATGTGTGTTGATTTTCGTACTCTTAATCAGGTAACTATCAATAATAAGTATCCATTGCCCCATATTAAGGATTTATTTGATCAATTGAAGGGAGTTAAGGTATTATCTAAGATCAATCTTCAGTCTGGGCACAATCAAATCTGTGTACAGGAGCGGGATATTGAAAAAGATGACTTTCTCCACTAGGTATGGGCATTGTGAGTACAAAGTTATGTCTTTTGGACTAATGAATGCGCCTGTTGTTTCTATGGAGATGGTGAACAAAAGGCTACATAAGTACCTCGATGTCTTCGTGGTGGTGTTTATTGATGATATTTTGATTTATTCCAAAACCGAGGAGGAGTATGAGCAACATTTGAGGCTTGTGCTTGAAACACTAAGTGAGAATTAGTTTTATACCAAATTAACGAAGTGCGAGTTCTTGATCTCAGAAGTGGACTTCCTAGGTCATATGATTAACTGGAAAGGTATTTTTTGTTAATCCAAGCAAGATCTTAGTGGTGGACTAGAAGAGGCCATCTAATGTCAAAGAAGTGAGGGGTTTTCTAGGCTTAGCAGGTTACTACCAGCATTTTGTGGAGGGTTTCTCTATAATTACCAAGCCAATATCTCAACTAATGCAGAAAGACGAGAAATTCTACTGTACAGATGATTGTGAGTGCAGTTTCTATCCTTGAAGGAGAAGTTGGTGACTGCTTCTGTTTTCACCCTCGCTAAGCCAGGGAAATGCTACACAATCTATTCTGATGCATCTCGAGTTGGGCTTGGTTGTATGCTCATTCAAGATGGCAAAGTAATCGCTTATGCGTCGAGGCAATTGAAGAAGCATGAGCAAGTGCGGGAGATAGTGCAGTTGCACGATCACCCAAGACTATTGTATCTCATTGAGATGCAAAATTTGTCTCCAAGTTTTGGGAGAGCTAGCAAAGTGCGTTGGGTACACAGCTTCGCCTTAGTACCGCTTTTCACCCATAGACAAATGGGCAAGTTGAGCGCACCATCTAGACATTAGAGGACACGCTCAGGTCCTATGTCGGAGCAAGTGTTGAGGTGTAAGACATTGAAGTATGTCAAAGTGCTTTGGTAGCATCAGACCGAGCAAGAAGCAACTTGGGAACAGGATTCTCATATACGTAAGGAGTACCTGGAGTTGTTCGTATCAAGTATGTCTAGAGTTTAATTTCAAGATTAGTTTGTTTCTCATGTAGAATCGTGAGGCATGGAATCTAGAGTCAGATTTTGTTAACGGGGGTAAAATGTAATATTCTGATTTTAGCCCTCAGGACCTTTGCCCAAATAGAGAAAAGGAGATAAGTGAAAACATGATTTTTTTTTTGGAGAGAAGGGAGTGGGTCAAAACCGACTTCGAGTCATGCGCATAGGAAGTTGGATTTGGCGTCAGTCGTGTGCCATTTTAAAGGAGGCCGAGGGGGAGCCAAGCCCTAGCCACCGCCTTTAGCCAAGACACTGCCACCCTACACCTCTCTTGGAGCCACCACCCAACAGGCCACTACCCCTGCCCTAGCCACCGCCGGAGGAAGGTCGCACCATGTCGGGTAAGCTACAGCCAACAGCCACGTCGACCGCACCGCACCGCATTCTGGCCACATCACGCTGGGCCACGCTGGTGGAAGCCCAAAGCACACCGTTGTTGTTGTTCGTGTTCCTTGTTGTGCCTTATGTGGTTTTCAAGATCTAACCACGTCACATCGCGTAGGGGTTGCCATGGAACATGGAGGGCGAGATGTGGAGGGTTTGGACGTCGTTCTGGCGAACAAATTGAGAAGGGAGCGAGGGGCATCATCAATTTTGAAAACATTTCAAGACTTTCGAGTTGAAGGTAAAACCCCAGATCATGTTCCCCGCTATTTTGGCTTAACAGATGTGTTTTTGGGTCAAGTTAGTCCTATATTGGAATAAAGGGACTGTGTTGGGGTTGCATTGTTGGTGTCGTGGTTCGTTAAGGTTGCGGTCCAGAGATTAGAGCCTAGTTTTGGGGTCTTTACATTCTGTTTCATAACTTAGGCATAACATGAAAGTTGTAGATAATAGTCTAAGGATTCTATTGAGTCCAAGAACATGAGTTTTTCTTGAGTAGATTACAAGTTATGGTTTGGGAAGACTGCTGTTCAGAAATCAACTACTGTTGGACGCAATCGTGGAAAACTGTGAATTTGACCTAGTAGATGGCCAAATTAAATTATAAGCATAACTAAATATAGGTAGATAATTTTCTTTAGATTCCAGAAGTGGTATGGGTTGCTATATTTGGATGGGTAATTTAATATATATGAAATTGTTGCACCTGCTATCCAGTAAGGTAACAAAACTATCTTCAGGGTCAAAAAATGTGGGGTTAAATGGTTTGATCAGGGTTTGTGGCCAACTAAGAAATTATAGAAAATCTTGTATATATTCTAGAACTTGTATGGTTTTCCATGTTACGGCTTGGGAGTCGAGAATTATAATATTTTTAGTACCAGGACAGTACGGGAGACTATTTAGTAAAGGGGGAGTATTGCAAAATCGGAATACGTGTAGGAGCGATGTTGTTTAATTGATGATTTTGTATTGTTGTGGCTTATTATTGAGATTGGATGTTCATTGTAGGAGGAGTAATGTCAAGGTTAGCGTCATCTTCGCATCAATCTGTTCCTCGCAATTAGAAAAGACAAGTGCATGGTAGAATAGTAGCACGAGTGGTTTGCTCTTGTTGTTTATGTTAAATTAATACTTGACATACTGATTCACATGTTTGTACTTGCTTTCTATAATGTTCATTTGATTATGGTTTTAATGATGATGATGTTAAATGGTTAATATTGATCAATGATTAATGAATAAAAGAACCATTGCATTTTCGTCATGAGCATTTATGATGGAAAGAGATGACGTGCCCCTTAGGGTCTACTTTGTGTGGGCGACCTACGGGAGTTGATAGAGAATGACCTACTTTGGTAGGCACTTAACGGGAGTAGAGATGATGTCCCTATATGAAAAATTGATGTGCTTGAGTTTCTCGTACAAAAAAGGGCGGACTTGAGTGAACACCAATGGGTGTAACACTTTGCTATGCCAGTATAAGCAAAAGAGAAGTTAGGATATGTGTATTGCATTTATCAAAAATTAAATGAGATGTTGAAATATGTGTATGATATTAATGAGAAGAAATATGTGATAATGAGACAGTTGTTGATTGACATGAATATTTGTTACCATGTTTTATATTATTTATTATTCTATTATGTGTTTGTTGAGTTATGGACCCACCCTTGCTTTCGCTGTTGTTTTCATATGATCGTTGAGGAGACATGCATCGGCAGTGAGAAGCACACGATTGACCTTGCACCGTTATAGCTTCTTTTATCACTTACTGTCCAATTATTCATTATTAGAAATAAACACTACTATTTATGTCATCTTAGTTTGAATAATGATTTTCCTTAGAACATAATGATAATATATTAATGCTGCCTCTATCTTGTGATTATAGTTGTGTTACGTAATTGTCTTGAGGAATTACTGTGAAGTATAGTTGTTTGTAATATCTGAATAATGCTTAAAATTAGTAATGAATTGTAGTTGTTGGTAACATTCAAAGCTCGTGTCGGGCCCAGGTATTACAAAAGGCCACATAGCTGCAGCTAATTTGTAACTATACAGAACTATAGCATTACCACGGACATAATGGAGACAGACACATTTGCAGTTTACACAATGGAGACAAGAATTACCTCAGTTTCACAGGAGAGATAGCGTTCTCCCCATCCACCTGTACTTAGCTGCTTTGACAGCAAGAAGTTGCATGCTTTCCTGATGGAAATACTGTTCTCATACGTTCTTCCAGCAGCAACTAATCCTTGTATAGCAAAGAAGGTCCCATAAGTGAAACATATACCCCAAGAGCCATACCTGTTATATAATTTTGTATTATAATTAGCTGCAGGATTTAAAATCAACGAAATCAGCACACACTTAGCAATACTATTTATACATACCATGATCCATCCTTTCGTTGTTTATTCTCAATGAACAAAGCAGCACTTTTGATACACTTCTCTATCCCTTCACTACGGTACCCAGGAAGTAATTCTCTGAACAATATTAGAGCTTGAAGTGCCGATGATGTGCATTCAACATATCTGCATATTGGTTGCATATCTTAGTAAATTACAATCGGAAATAAGTGAGATTTTCCAAACAAGCTATACTTGAATCTCTTACGGATAATCGACAACAATGTTCCGAAAACTCTCAGATGGATTGAGAATCTAGGTTGTCAATAAATAGCTCCAAGTTAGTATATATGAGAGCTAGAATATACTGAAGCAAAAAGCAGCCATGACAATAATAAAAAGATACATGTTTATAGGGGAAATATAAATCAGTATGACATAAATAAGACATCAGATACTAGCTTACTAGAAATTATGTTTTTCATGTTTTAATTGATGGATAAATGCGATGTAAGTTGAAGTTGATATAGAGAGTCAGAGAGTTCTTATGTGTGGGCCCAGACAAGGGGGCCCCTGGGTGTTTTAGGGTCCATTGTGAACTATGATCTCGAGCTAAACTTAACCATCTCAGTTGTACGAACCCTATCTAATACAAGCAAGTTTATTTCCAGACTTTATAGCATAAACTCCATGCGTTCATATATTGTAGTGTGAAATCATGCTTTCCTAACCGGTTATTGCTTCTCGGAAATTGTGCTTCAATTTTCACTTGAGACATTATCAAAGGTTAACCTCTAATAATTAGTATATATTATGGCATATGGTTTCAAAAAAAGAAAATCCATACCACTTGAAAAAATCAAGTTGAACAAAATACCACCTGCTGTGGCAATAAGTTGTATTTTGTGACCCTATACAGGCCCCACTTGTAATTGGCAGTTTGGCGCAAAAAAGTGCCATTTTATGATAATTGATCCATACAGAGGTTCCATTTTTCTTTGTCAGTTTGGCACAATAAGTGGTATTTTGTCGCACTTTTGGTTGTGGCATGATTTAAATTTCCTCCTAAAAAATCTCAGAGGTGACTTAGGCCTAAAAAAGGTAATACCCTAGAGATACTTACCTCTATCCATGAAGTCGTTCTTTTACATTCATATGAAGAGAACGTACCGTCTTTGTCCTTCATGGAATAGAAAAATCAGTTGATTGGTCAAATGACTTATAAGAAAAATAGAAATGGCTGCAAACACGCTAAGATTAATATAAATTTATCATAGACATTTGAACTGCTTTAATAAAAAGCTAACATCACAATGGGTCAATGGGAAGCATAAGAATTTTGGGATGCTATGCATGCATGTTAACTCTGCTTTATTATTGAACACCCCTGAGGACTTCAGTTATCTTCAAACTAAAATTTGACTAGTCCAAGTAATAGAATCAAGTGGTTTGTGAATTATGAATATCTTTTACTTGTATGTACTTCTTTAGAGTTCCAAAAGTAACGAATTTTCTCACTGTTCCATAACACATAAGAATATTCCCCAGATCAGATATAACTATTCCTGAATTTGAAAAAAAAAACACAATACAAAGCTATATCCACTATGTTCCGTACTAAATAGATTAATCAAATATTAATTTGTCAATATTACAAATTAAAATGCAATTAAAATTCACTATTCAAACCTATATTGCTGAAAATGCCACACAAATCAACTTACTGCAAATGTGTCGAAGAGCATGACTGAGTTAAAATGTCCGTTTTACTCTTTCAAAGCACAAAAAAATAAGTTGAGTTCGCATGGACACCCCAATTTACCCCCCCCCCCCTCTATTTATCTCCTAAAGCAGAGAGAGAGAGAGAGAGCTGAGAATTAGTTTGGGGAAGGGGACGAACGGAGAAAGAAGGAACTGAACTGGCTTCCTGTTGGCATCCTCGGCAGTATCCTTCTGTGGATTCTTCCTTCCTATTACTGGAATCCTCCCAAACGCCAGCCTCCTCCTCCTCAATTCCAAATCAGTGCATGCACGTAAGACATCCCTTGGTCTTGAAATCTTCTGGGCATTTCATCGAACATCTGGGGGAGGCTGTGGTAGCATCGGCTGGCTGGCGGCCATGGCCGGCAGCGCGTGGCCAGGTTCAACGGTCGGCCGCGAGCGCGGTCAGGTGGTGGCGTCGCATGGCTGGCAGACGCAACAGCTGCGGTGGTGACGAGAACGACCAGGCGGCAGTGGCGGCGGTCGCGACGCACGGCGGGTAGGGAGTGGCGGCGGCGGCTCGCGCGAGCCGGCAGCGGCGATGGCTCTCGATGGTTAGTGGCGACGTGCACGACCGGTGGTGACGAGAGGGCATCGAGCTTGGCCGATAGTGGCGGATGCGAGGCGAGGCTTTTGCTGTGGTCGCTTGTTTGCTGCCATCGGTGGGACTCGAGGAGAAAAGCGAGGGAAGAACAGAAAGAAGAGGAAGAAATAGAGAAGGGTAGTTTTGTCATTGAAAATGGGACAATGGTATTTTTCATATTTACATTAGTGTTTTTTTGGATTTTTTTTCAAATTTTCGTAAAAATTCTTTGATGAAAATTCTCCCACTTAGTTTAGAGTCATACCGCAAAAGCAAGGAGGCAGTCGACAGCATTAAACAATCTCTCTTCTTTTATTGGATCTCCAACAAGGTCAGGAGAAATCTTTGACAACAACAGCACTGCCTAAACAAAATAGAGGACAAAAAGTTTATTATAATCAATAGATTTATCACAAGTTCTAAGTAAACAACGACACCCTTAGTTAGCACTGTGGATTCCCAGCAAGATTAGAGGAAATATATGACAATAATTAAAGCCCTAAATAAAACAAATTTATCATTTTTTTTGTGAGTTGAAGTTGTAACGTACTTACTTTTTTTTGCGACGATGTAACATATTTACTAGAATACGGTTGTCACAATTTCTAATAAAACACCAAAATTCCAATTGTTGAGCATTCTGTATTCCCAAGGTTATAGGTCGATCCATATAAGATATAATAAAATCACTAGAATTCAAAATATTACTATGCAAACAATATCCCAATGTTAGAATCCTATCATTATGTGAAATTAATTTTCTTTTTTTGACCAGAAGAAATATCTTGACTTTATGTCCAAATTAACTAACGAAGAACATGGTCATAACCTTAAGTGCTTCTGCAGTACAATCAGGTGAAGGCCAGCAGTTGTCTCCAGTTGACACAGTCCATGAACCTTTTGATCTAGCACGGTAATAACTTTCATAACTAGGAAGATTATGAATAACCTTCAACAAAGAACACGAATGTTATTTTTTTGTTTGACATAAACTTTTTAATTACAAAGGTTCAAGGGAAATAAACCTGTGATTTTTTTAGAAACTCATGTGCTCTGCCAAGAATTGCTCCAAACTCATCAGTAAGGTCTGTTGAGCAAAAGGCTTGAACTACAAATGCAGTCTCCCAGGTCTGGCAGCCACTATACACCTAGTTCCAATAGAATAACATAAATTTTTTGCCCCGATAATTTCTTGCTATAAAAGACTAAATTGCATCTAAAATAAATGATTTATTTCAAAAGTTCTATGAATGAAAGCGTACTTCTGTACTTTATCAAGACATAAAAACCCATTAAAAGTAAAAAAGAATGTTAATTGGTGGCAAAATATCTTGTGGAAAGATGCACATAATACATCACGACATCACTGCAAATCACTAAAAGTGAAAGTATTGGGGGAGGGTCCCCACATCACATCGGGCCCACGACCACTTTGGAGTGATAGCACCCGTTGGAGGATCTACCTGAGCTAAGTATACAAGCTAACCTCAATGAGGTTCACAAGTCCAACATCAGTGAGTTTCGTGAGACCAACTTCGGTGAGATTCGAAAGATCAACCACGGAAGGGTTTGAGGCCAACTCCGGGCGAGGTACACAAGAACAACCCTCAAGGGGTTCTGGGGCTAACCCCGAGCGAAGTATGCAAGGCTAACCCTAGAGAGGCACAGGGCCAATCTTGAGCAAGGTACACAAGACAATCTGGAGGGGCTCAGGGTCAACCTCGGGCGAGGTGCGCAAGACCAACCTCAGAGGGATCATAGGGCGACCCTGGGTGAAGGTTAGGGCCCGACCACGAATGGAGTCTAAAGCCAGCCACAGACTAACACGGAGTCCCAGATGCGGTGGGGCTCGTGTGGGGCAAATGACGTGGATACCCGTAGGAGTAGGCTAAGCCTCGAGGTTAAATTTGTAACTTCACTTGCCTCCCTGCCCCCTATAAATAGGACCTCTTGTAATGGGAGAGGAGGAGGCCACTTTGTAACTCTAAACACTCATATTGAATACACTTGGGTCACTTGTGTGCTTCTCCTTAAGTCCCTCCACATCCTTAGCGATCTCCGCATCCAACTAGGAATGCTTCTAAGTTTACTGTTCAATCTCGTCTCGACGACAATTGGTGCTATCCATATAGGGACTTGAGCTAGAAGCCATATCGCCTAAGAAGATGAAGGCATGAAAGTTCGCTAGGTGAGTCCATGCCATCCTGGAGGCCCTTTGGACTCTACCCCGAACTCCTCCATAGACTATGTCCGCATTGAGTTCCTCTGAACTCCGTGCTGTCCATCTACGCAGTGGGTCTCCAGACTCTACCTTGGACCCCCTCTGGGTCCAGACCACCTTACACTCCTGGACCTCCTCTAGGTCTAGATCACTCTGTGCCCCTGAACACCTTTTGGGTTCGAACCACCTCGCTACCTAAGACTTCGCCGATGTTGGCTCATGGATTTTGCCCAATGTGGCATGGGGACTCAAAACCCTGGACTCTCTCTAGGATTTTCTCACTCGAAGGCCCAGACCCCATCTGTGTCCGGCCTTGCTTTTGTGCTGTGGACCCCCTTTGGTTACCCTCGATCCGCAATCGGACCCCCTCCGGGTCATGTGTCTGAACCTCCTTTGGACCCCCAACACGCATCAATGGCTTAGCCTTGGCGTGGTTCAATTCAGCCTTGACAACTTCGCCCCAATCGGGCTTCACTTCACCTCGACGGCATCTCCTTGACTACGGGCTCCCCCTGATGTGATGGACTCATCTCAGTGAGCTCCAACATATCTCAATGGCTTTGCCTCGGCGGGACTTCACTTCACCTCGATGGCTTTGTCTCGGCTGGGCTTTACTTCACCTCGATGGCGTCTCCTCGACTAGGGGCTCCCCTTAGTGTGATGGATTCACCTTAATGAGCTCCAACACACCTCGATGGCTTAGCCTTGGTGTGGTTTAGCTCGGCCTCGATGGCTTCATCTCGACCGGGTTTCACTTCGGCGAGCTCCAATAGACCTCGTTGGTTTAGCTTTAGCATGGTTCAACTTGGCCTCAATGGCTTCGTCTTGATGGTGTCTCCTCGATTAGGAGCTCCCCTAGTGCAATGGATTCACCTCAGCGAGCTTTAACATGCCTCAATGATGTAGCCTCGATGTGGTTCAACTCGCCCTTGTTGGCTTTGCCTGAGCCAAACATTGCCTCGCTTTGATGTCACCTCCTTGATTAGGGGCTTCTCCTAGCTTGATGGATTCACCTCGGTGAGCCCCAACACGCCTCAATGGCTAGGCCTCGGCGTGGTTCTCTTCGGCCTTGATGGTTTTTGCCTCGGTCGAACTTTGCTTCACCCCGATAGTGTCCCCTCAAGTAGGGCTGCCCCAGCTCAGTGGATTCACCTTGACGAGATCCAACACATCTCGATGGCTTGGCCTTAACGTGGTTCACTTCGTCCTTGATGGCTTTTGCCTCAACCGAAATTTTCTTCACCCTTACAGCATCTCCTCGAGTAGGGGCTCCCCATAGCTCGGTGGAATCACCTTGGCAAGCTCTAACATGCCTTGATAGCTTGGCCTCAGTGTGGTTCACTTCAACTTCGATGTCTTTTGTCTCGGCCGAACTTTGCTTTGCCCTGATAGCTTGGGCTACCCCTAGCATGATGGATTTAACTCGACGAACTCCAACATGCCTTGATGGCTTGGCCTCGATGTGGATACCCACCCTCCAGGGTCAAGTCGATGACCACTCCCTTCCGGGGTCAAGCCTATGACAACTCACCCTCTAGAGTCAAGCTGCTTAACACTCCTCCTTTGGAGTCGAGATTTCACCACCTTATACCAACCCTCTAGGGTCAAGCAGATGACCACTTTCCTCTAGGGTCTAGCTTGCAACTCCCCCTCTGGGGTCGAGCTTGTGACAACTCGTCCTCTAGGGTTGAGTCGCCTAATACTCCCCCTTTGGGGTCGAGCTTGTGACAACTCACCCACTAGGGTTGAGTCATCTAATACTCCCCCTCTAGGGTTGAGCTTACTCCCTCTAGGGTCGAGCTTGCAACAACTCAGCCTCCAAGGGTAGAGTCGCCTAACACTCTCCCTCAGGGATCAAGCTTACTCCCTCCTAGGTCAAGCTTACGACAACTCGCCCTCTATGGTCAAGTCACCTAATACTCCCCCTTGGGGGTCGAGCTTACTCGACCCTCTTACGACAACTTGCCCTTTGGGGTCGATTCACCTAATACTCCCCCTTTATGGTCGAGCTTACGACAACTCACCCTTACTCCCCCTCTTAGGTTGAGCTTGCGATAACTCACCCTTTGAGGTCGAGTTGCCTAATACTCCCCCTTTGAGGTCAAGCTTATTCTCCCTGTCAGGTTAAGATTATGATAACTCGCCCTCTGAGGTTGAGTCGCCTAACACTCCTCTCGTGAGCTTTGTGCCGAGCATCAAGTTTTTTCCAATTAGAGACGATGGTGTTCTCGCCTCCACAAGCAAAGTTGTCACTCATGAGCTTCGCCCCAAGTGCCAAATTTTTTTCCTGATAGGAGACGATGACATTCTCACCTCCCCAAGCTAATTGCCACTCGCAAGCCTCGTCCCAAGCACCAAGTTTTAACGATGGGAGATGGCAACATTCTCGTCTTCCCAAGCAAAGTGTCGCTTGTGAGCCTTTTCACGAGCACCAAGTTTTTTTGATGGGTGACGACAATGTTCTCACCTCCCTAAGCAATGTAGCCGCTCGCAAGCTTCGCCTTAAGTGCCAAGTTTTTTTCTATGGGAGACGATAATGTTCGCGCCTCCCTATGTGAAGTGCCACTCATGAGCCTTGTCCTGAGTGCTAAGTTTTTTCTATAGGAGATGATAATGTTCTCGCCTCCCCAAGTGAAGTACCTATCGAGACCTAAATATGCAAATCCAGACTCTCTATGTATACCACACTAGTCTAGGATCACGCTAGTGCACATAGTATAACATAGATGAAATATCAACCATATGCACGATTAATAAAGGAAAAGACTCAAATATTAATAATTATCAGAGTATGACCTTATGGCCAGACTTACAATTAATAGCCTAAAAGTCTTAAATAACTAGCAGCAGAAAACAAAATTAAGCATGATAGCCATTCGATATGCCCACAGGCAATCGACTGGGAAGCAAAATCCTAATCTACGAAATCATCGAAGTATCCTCCTTCTGATATAGTTCCTCCTCTTTAACTAAGCAATAGTATGCATAAAGTCATGAGTACATTGATACTCAATAAGTAATTTGTAACAAAAGTGTGATATAATATGCAAGCCTTACCAATGGATAGCTGAAAGGTTATTTTGTAGCAAGCAGTAATTTAAACTAAATATAATAAATAGACTGGAAGCAAACTTTAATGAAATCAACAATAAATAAATAACCAAAGGAATTAAGTAGACCATAAGTGAACTAATCATTCACATAATAAACCACCAGTGAACTAACTGTCCACTTTTCAAAGTTATCCAACCCAGGTTTTATAAAATAACTATCTCTCACGTGAAATCACGTAGCATCGTCCATAATCGAGGACGTGGATATTCAAATAGTGTTACACTCTGCAGAGGTTACACAACTATACCCACACAATGTGATCATCTTCACGTTAAAGAAATCACAAATAGACCTTTACACTGCTCAATCACAAATTAATTTCGCCTGCTAAGGTTTCGCCGTCAAGTAGATTAACCACCTAGTCGATAATTGCCCCCCTCTTGTGCCTCATGGAAATCAACAACCATATTCAACTCATTGGCAAAATTGAAATTAAAATATTATAAATTAATCAGCTAAGTCTATCTCATACTAAACATGTGGTTTGCACGGTAAGGCTCAGATCAATAGCGCACAAAGTTAAATCCTTAAACATTACTCAAACGAGACTTCTACATCTTTCGAAGTGAATCCACACTCCCTTCTTTACTGCACGATCACTCGTCCAAGTGAAAATAAATTTTGTATAACCAACACCAATGACACACCAATGTCATGGCACACAAATTTTATAACTATGGCACCAACCATAATTTAATATCTCATTAAGTCAAATTAAATATTTGTTTTCATGTGATGATGATTCCAACGAAACTATAAGTATGGCTAAGCATATTAACTATACAACCTATGTGACAACTAGTATTGCATCACTAAATAAATACCCATCCTATGGTGACAATAGTATTATGGCATTCAAATTATCAAATGAGGATTGATCAACAAGGATAATCACTACTAGGTATAAGTATTTGTAATAAAATAGCAATGCATGATAATTTAAAATAAAATAGATAAATAATAGATATAAAAACTAGGTTCAACATGATCAAAGGATATGACTTGTCTTAGCCTTGCTCAGTTATGAATTCTGGATCTTTTGGTTGAACTTTCGCTCATTCGAAGACGCGATTTAACGAGAGGGAAAACTAATGAGGCACAAAAATAAAATAAAATTCAAATAAACTCCAAAAACTTCAAAACTAGAACTAAAAGGTAGAGCTCAATTTTAGATGAATTTAGAAGAAAGAACGGAGTCAATCGGAGCTAGGATAAAGGAGAACGTGCTCTTAAAAAATTTAAATCTAAAGAAAATACTAAAAATTAGAAAATTCTACTGTGCTATGGACTCGGTACGAGGGAAGATTGGTGTATGGTAGACTCTGCTCATGGAACAGTGCATGCTACTGGGCTTGCTGATGTGACTGTTGACTAAGCATCTAGGGCTAACGTGGCGGTGATGTGGTAAGGCACGTTTGCACTAGGGCTGACGTGGCAGCTGAGCTGGCAGGGTGACGTGCTGACACATGCTTGCTGATGTGGCATTGCCATATGACACTTGGGATGGTTTGGGAGCTGACGTGGCACTGATGTGGCACTGACACGTGGTGACACGTCAGATCTAGGGCTAAGGTGGCAGCTGGTATGGCAGCTGACTCGACTCAATCAGCTCATGGTCTATGGAACAGAGGCAGCTGACATGTAGGACCCCCCATGTTAGTGACTCGGCTCACATGGACTCGGTTCACAGAGAAGACAAAGGGTCGCGCGGGCGCGGGTGCAAGGTAACGTCGGAGATCGACCGACCGTCGACTTGACACGCGGAAGCATCTCAACCATATGATGTGGGCTATCGGTGCGGTCTGGATCGGATGGCTACGATGATTGATCAGACGACCCAAATGTCAACATGTGGTGCGGCGCGAGGTGATGTGGTCGCGCGTGAACCAAGGTGGCCTTTCGAGCAGCCGAAAGGTCGCATAGTGAGGTGACGGGGCATGGGTACCAAGTGGCGATGCGGGTGGTGCGAAGTGGCGGAGACGACGAAAGTTGGTCGAAGGAAGAAGGGTACGGGCTCGGTGGCTCACCGGTGGTAGCAACGGTGACCGGAGATGGACGGCGGAGCGGGGCGGTGGTGAAGGTTGAATTGGCCAAGAAGAAGACAACGGCTTTCGGTGGCGATGGCTTAGCTTAGGCTTCTGTGGCGCACAGGCGAACGCGACGACGGGACACACGAGTTGCAGGGTGCACAAATGAGGGCAGTCACACAATTTTTAAGCACGGATGGTGATGTTGTATCGAACACGGGCAACGACGGCAGACTCCAATGCGGACACGACGGCGGTGCCATGGGGAAGATGAACAGTACCCGGGCCCCTAGATTCCAAACACATGTCACAAACGGACAACAAACAATAATGGCTGATGGCATCGATGAATAGTGTCACACGATCTGGATGCTTGACATGTGGCAGCTTGGTGGATCCGGCGGCTGAAGTGAGATGGCACATATGAACAGTAACCAAGTCACCGTATTACTGACACGCGACAGACAGGGGGGGATTGGGCGGCTGGAATGTAATGGGTTGAATGAACAGTAACGGGCTTGGCCCATTACTGTTTAAGGATTTTATGGGTTTTTTTCTATTTTTAGAAATTAAATTAAAATAAAATAAGATCTAAAAATAGCAAATAAATATAGAAAAAACACAGAAAATTCCTTGAGACACAAGGAAGCCAAATAAAATATTTCTAGCACATGTTCATGTTTATTTTATTCATATTAAGTCCTTTTAATTATTAAAATTAATTCAAGCTTGAATTAAATCTAAAAAATCTAAATAGGGAATTTTATTCTAAAAGGCTTCAAATAACACTAGAAATCAGGATGTTACAGTATCACACGTGAGCCTCGTCTTGAGCAACAAGTTTTTTCCGATAAGGGACGGGGTAATAGAGTACCCCTAGTAAGAAGTAGCGGATGAGCTTCATCTCAACATCAGGTAAGCAACAATAGCATAGTGTGGTAAATGATACAAGCAATTCAGTCCCTTAGCACCTTTGCCGAAGAATGTCGTGCGACCGCTTAACAAAGTAAAGTCTTCCCGATGCTGTGCCACACCAGTCGATATCTGAGCCAACATCATCTATCACACAAAAATGAGTTTCGAGCACCAAATTTTTTCCCGATGGAAGATGTGCACCGTCGTCCACACTCGACACCCACCGTGTGCCACCATCTAGGCTCAAATCGATGCGTCACCCTCCACAAAGGATTGGCTCCAACCTTGATAGAGGGGAATGATCCTCAGTATGTAGTACTCCTCAACAAGATCACACATTCTGAACTTCAAAGCAAGCCCCTACTGTAGGCACCACTACGCCTTGTCCTTCGTACCCAGGGAAGGCAAAAAGTGTAGTGAGCTATCCACCAATGGACTTTTCCCCATGTTGACAAGGCTAGATCCCTGGGCGGGGTAGTGGAGCCATAGATCTCTCCATGATTCAAACTTCTGTTGGCTGCTCCTAAGCTGTAGGGCTATCACCCTGTATGAGGAGTGCATGTTTTGGTAGTCGTATGCTGTCATCCGTGAAGCATAGTAGAGGAAACAGCAGAGCTCGGTCGAGGGATGCGTTACACCCAAGCTCCATATCGCCCAATTGTACATTGAGAGGCGGATGAAGGAGCCCAGGTTGAGGCGGGAGACCTCAAGGTTGAACTTGTTGGGAACGTCCTTTAGTAGATTGATCAGGGGCATATAGAGGTCAGCTTTGAGCTGGGCGGCGAAGACAATGAGCATCCTTGGCTCCGGTTTAGGGTAGACCTCCTTGGGCTTAGGCAAAATGGCCAAGTTAGCGCTCTCGATCTAGCCCTCCCTCTCCAGTTGCTCCAAAAAGCCCCTTTTCATGTTGGAAGGGCCCAAGTTACGTGAGAATGGGATGACCTTCTCGAGGGTCCCCTCCCCCTTGACCGCCGCCTTAGTCTTCACAACAACCTTCCAGGAGATGAAGGTCTCGCCCTTCTTGCCAGAAGAGCCATTAGACGTCGTGGCTTTCTTTGCGGTCATGGCATGGGAAGTTGGCCCGGGCAAGTAGGGGTTCGAGGTGACACCAAGCTGCGTGGAGACCACCGGTGATAAGCAAGAGGAGGAGACATGAAGCCTCTGAGGTGTGGTTTGGATGGCTGAGATGCGAAGCCCCTAGGGTTCAGGGCATCAAAGGGTGAAGTCCCCAATGGGCAAATCAGCGACCTTTTGAGGGAGTCCAGGTGGCCCAGGGTGTCCCGACTAGTGAAGGGCTAGTCCCCTAGGGGGCCTGGACGATCCAAGGCAAAGCCCCCCCAGGAAGGACCAGGAAATCCGAGGCAAAGTCCCGGGGAGGCTCGAGTGGTTCAAGGTGAGAAGCCCAGGGCACGGAGAAAAGCCTTGGGCACAGAAGAAAAACCCAGGCATAAGGAGAGCCCAGGCACAGGAGGAGCCCCGGGCGTAGAGGGGAAAGATTGAGAAGAGGAAGTGAGGAAAGGAAGGAAGGGTAATTATAGGACCAAGTTGGTCTATGGTAGACTGGGTCCACTCGGCTCCCTCGGGAGGGTTCGGTCCACCATGGACCGGGAATACACGACACCCCCTAAAGCGATTCTAATGGAGTGAGGGTGCCTTGCACCACATGCAATCCCCTTAGTGGGGTGCACCAAACCGAGGCCAAAGTCCGTGCGAACTACCACCCTAAGTTCACTCCAATGCTAAGGTATCTTAATGTATTATCAACTCATTGTAGGCTACTGGGAGGATCGTAGGACCAAGGCCACACGTCAACCCCTTCTTTAGGTTGGTCCACCGGCCCAGACGAATGATGCACGATCGTCCAGATCGACGAGGGGCTACTATTGAGGGAGGGTCCTTGTGCCACCTCTGAGAGACCGCACCTATTGGAGCGTCTCCCTCGAGCCAAGTCCACAATTCAATCTTGGTGAGATTTGCAAGGCCAACCTTGGCAAGGTTGATGAGACCAACTTCGGCGAGGTTCATAAGACCAACCCTAGAGGGTTTCAGGGCCAATCCTAGTTAGGTACGTAAGACCAACCCCAGAAAGGTCCAAGTCCAACTCCAGGCGAGATACGAAATACTAACCTTGGAGAGGCCTAGGGCCAACCTAGGCGAGATACGTAAGATCAACCCCGAAGGGGTCCAGGGTCGACCCTAGGGAGGTTCGGAGGCCAACTCCAGGGGAGTCCGAAGCCAGCCATGAACCAACGCCAGAGTCCCAGACGTGGCGAGGCCCGCGCGGGGAAATGACATAGATACCTCTAGGAATAAGCTAGACTCCAAGAGCAAACTTGTAACATCACTCACCTCCCTCTCCCTCCTATAAATAGAACATCTTGTAATGAAAGAGGGGAGGCCACTTTGTAACCCTAGATACTCATATTGAATACACTTTGGTTATTTGTATGCTTCTCCTTGAGTCCCTCCGCATCCTTGGTAGTCTCTGTATTCGAACGGGGTGTTTCTAAGTTTACTATCCAGTTTCTAAGTTAATCAGGCATAGTTTCGTGTGCAAAGATGCTTTGCATAGTTTGCACCTACGTATATATTCCCAAGTTGTTTACCGTTTAAGTACTCCGAAGAACATTTTATTCTTTTTGGGTATATATGGCAGTGATGAACAAATGTCCAGTTGATTGAGCGTGTCAAAAACATCGCTGTTCCACATCACGAGACGCATTCGCAGCAAATATAAACCTTCAGATAAGTGACTACTCAAACACCATATATTCTAGATATTAATTTAGTGATAAATATATCGTATGTAATTCCTCATCAGAATAACAAATAATACAAGAGAATCCTTATGTGCTACTGAAAGTTACCCTTATCCTAGAAGCGTTTATTTATGGCCCACTTAGAATTCAGTGGCATAAAAAGAAAAACAAATTTTTTTAGTTGCATATCCGGTATCAAGGTAGCTTTCAGTGGCATGCATGTAAGTAATTTTCTCGTAATACAAAGACTTTATATATATGTCAGGTCTTGTGTGCTGGTTGTACATGTCTGACGACAAGCTAAGTTCAAATCACTAGGTTGTCAACAAATGTAAGTGGTACTATACTGTAAAATGATTTCCAATTTGAAATCCATGCATGCCTATTTAGCATTTGTGTGAATCATCTAATCGAGGATGGTACAACCAGAAATTTAAATTCTTTTTTGCATAAGTTTAAGTGTTACCAGAACAACATTGAACATTATCGATTTGAATTAAGCAGAAGCACATCCAAGTATAACACATTTTCAAGAATACCTGTGCCTTCATTCCGTCTTCTGAAATCCATAGGTAATCATATATCCTTGGAAGATGTTGCTTGAATGCATCGGAATTAGGGTTTTCTATCCAGCAACAAATCATATTTAATGCCTAATCACCGAAGAGTTTGGTAAAAATTAATTCCAAAATTTTGATATTGTACGAAAAGATAACAACTGATTTTTGAATTTGGAATTAATTCTAAGAAATATTATGTTAGTACTCCCTCCGGTCATAAATACATGTTATTTTGGAAATTGATGTAGTCCCCAAAATGAAACTTTGACCATTAATTTCTATTATAGTATATTTATAAAATTATAATATTATGAAAGTACTTTTCGAGATAAATCTGCACATATATTTTTCATGTGTACAATATAAATATTTTAAAAAATATCGATAGCCAAAGTTTTAAAAGTTTAATTGCATATATCCTAGAACGACATATATGTGTGACCAACGAGAGTATTTATTTAGAAGGGATGATGGCTATACATGAATATAACTCAACCTGGTATATTATCAAAAGTTTTTCAGGCCAATGTATTATACACCAACAGCTAGACAGTGCGAACCATCTTCGATGTATATCTTCGTAACCAATCATAGATATATACAACAAAGAAACGAAAACTAACATGATATCAACATTATATTCAGTAAGCCTGAGCTCGTGCTAAGCAACCCTTGTCAGCATGAGCTGGCAAATCAACATTTGAACAATCAACCAAGCTAAAACACAACCTTGAAGACCTTCATTGCTATTGTTATCTCGCACTTACCCAACTCAAATCAAGCAGGCCGTGTCAAATCTAGCACGAAAAAGGTCAACCACATCTTATGTGGACATTACCTTGTTAATAGGGCACAAACCAATGTATTTAGTAGTTTCATCTTCATAGTGGATATGTTCCATAAGGTTGCTCAAAGCCTTGTCTCTGAGCTTGTTAACTGGCCACCAATTTAACATTGGTTCGACGAACTTGTGTAGAGACGACCAAATAATGTTTTGCACCCATGAACGGGGATAGATAAGATCCTCCTACAGTCCCAAAAATAAAAGATAATCAAGCTTTTATATATTAAAATATTATTTTCATATGTACAATATGTCGATGCAATAT
This sequence comes from Melocanna baccifera, assembly GCA_036346265.1. Lineage (NCBI taxonomy): Eukaryota > Viridiplantae > Streptophyta > Magnoliopsida > Poales > Poaceae > Melocanna > Melocanna baccifera. The sequence continues at coordinate 11,564,266 of CM070707.1, read as the reverse complement.
AGAAAGATTAATCGTGCAAGCTTGCCTCATCTTGTAGAATCAACATAACCAAGCTAGGCACCTTTTCTATGGTAACAAAGATCAACAAACTTTTTTCTACTGCTACTAGAAACAAATCATGCCATATCCTTAAAGCCTGCAATAATTTGAACATCACCACTATTTTTGAATTTTCAACACTGTTTTGCCTATTCAATGAATTCACATAAGGTTATCCTAGATTACGTAGCACAAGATATTTAGGTATGTACAGAATACAACTAAAAAATTATGGAACATCATGCATGTAACATTGTCTATATTTGATGTAAATTCCTGAAATTAAAAAATTTTAACTTGCAGTATCAAATTAAGAGTATTCCATTTGTCTTATACGCAAAAGTTTTAAACTTTGGAAGTTTGAACTTGGCATGCAAACTTTGGTACTGATCTTTTTGCAATATAAAATTTGAAAATTCATATATCTGTATATCTCTATTTGAATCATCAAATTTTATATTTATGGATTTTGAACTTGAAAAGTTCTTAATTAAGCACATAAATTATATTGAATATCCCACGTGTTGTTTTCCTTAAAAAGGGTATTTCAATCATTGTTGAAAAAATAAGACATGTTCACCAATAGTATATTACAGTGGATTATCAAATTTCAGAGGTATATACCAAAATATCCAAACAAATGATGGGTGACTCAAAATTGCACAACTTTACAGTGGTGCATATTATTTTTTAATGATATTTATACTGGACCGAGACATAATTGTAAATTATGTATATTTTGAATATGGTTAGACTTATGCCTAGAAATTGTAAACATTCAAGGGGAACCACCTCTTGTGGGTGGTGGAGTTGTGGGTACAACTCCACCCATTAGGATTCAAATCCTCATGCCTACCTTTGCACACACAAGAGTGCGTCTTAGTAGGAACTTTGTAACATCACAAATTTATCCCCAGCTCCACATTTCTATGAGTGTGCTAAGGGGCACACTCCCGACATGCGTATGTTGCGTGTGCATCGTGGTGCGAGATTATGCGTCTTCTTTATAATCGCAAAAAATGAGTAAACATTCAAGGACAGTAACAAACCGTGGCACAAGAATTGCGAGCGTTGCTCCAGTCGATCTCATTGTATGGTATGTTGTAGAGCTCCTCTCTTATTGCTAGTATAGTTGGTGTGATTGGCCCAACAAATTTATTCCCATAAATATAAGCCATTGGCATATAAACCATCCGGCAGAAGCACCAAAATCTTCCTACAAACAAGAAATTTCTTTTCGATATCTAGGCATAAAATCATTAACTGAAAGTACATGATATCTGTACATGATTAGCCTGAACCTATTTATAATGCAATGCAAAACTAAAAAGATTAATGAAATGATAACAATATGGTATATTATATATATTTCCCTCTGGCTAAAAAAAGGTACTGACAGCTTCTGTGGGATATGAAACAAATACCTGGATGAATTGGAATAATATGTGGAACCAACCATAATTCAGGAATAATTGGATTATTCCCCGACCAATCGTACACACCGATTACCTTTGGTTAAAAGGAAGAATATATAGTAGCTTGCGTTAATTTCACTCTAATTGAGAACAAATGGGATATGTACAATATTAAGAAAGTACAAAAAAAATAAAGTACAAGCTGATAATAATTATTCATTCGATACATGTCTCCATCGATAAAATGTGTTATGGTAAAACCAAAAAAGGCACCATATATTTATTTCATTCACTTTTGTCCATCATAGCATAAAAATTATTGCGTACCGACAACCATATTTTTGCCCATTGAGGTGCTGCAGTTGCACTTCCATGAGATAATATCCAAGCACGCCCTTCGGCTAATGCATGGTTGTCGCCATCTAGCACCTCACCAAGGAGCCTTAAGGTGGCATAGTTGACGCATGAGCCGAACATGGAGCTTGGCGTCAAAAACGTTGTGCTCCAACCACCATCTTCATTCTACATGGATTATATTTTGCATAAAATTTGTCATATATAATTTTTCTTGCAATCTTCTTTATTAGAATGGAATAATAGAATAAAATTTCCATGCCTGTTGATTATAAATGTGACGACATATCTCACGTCTATGCTCCAAAGACAAGATGGCATCTAGTGATCCAGTGACATGTAAAGCGAATATCTGCAAAAGAAACAAAAATCTCGTGAGTGTCCCAATAAACATGGTTACAAGAACACACAGTGTCATATTCCAAAGATACCGAAATAAAAAATTCTACAGTCCAGCTACGAGAATGTCTAGAAATGTAGATTTTAAAGTAGAAAGGCTTTTTTCAATGGAAAAACTTTGGCTTCGTAGTTTTAGTTAGTAGAAACATAATTCATTAAAATTCCGTCCAGTAAAAGAGAAGAGATAACTTTAACAAGTTATGAGGTGCTATATAACTTGTTTTGAAATTCTGAGGACCATTTTGAGGTAGCCACGCCAAGAAAAAACAATTATCGTGGATAACGATTGTCCATAACTCATGAAGGAGATTTCTGCTGCAATTAAAGATTGTTCAGAAACAACTAATAATGGGAGTACGTGAAATCAATATGGGAAATTGCTAAGGAGTACTTAGGCCCCGCTTAGAACGGCTGTGGGCGGTGGGCGACAAAAACACTGTAGCAGGTACTGTAGCTACAGTACCTGCTACAGTAAAAAAAATTTATTTTTTTTAAACAAATTTACTTATACTTTTTTTCGTTTTTTGTTTTCGGTTTTTTTATATTTTTTTACATTTAATTATACTCAATAAACCAATTCAGCTACAGTATTTTTTTAGCCAGCTACAGTGTTTTTTCAGCAAAAGCCAAAAGCCATCGCTATTCCGATCACCTCCTTAGTACTTTCTCGCCTTAGGAGTATTTGAATTTTGATCCATTCTATTTGCATCATGATTTGTGCTCCACGTGGCTCCAACAAACTAATGATGACACTCTGGCAGCACTCTGGCAAGGTTAGGGTTTACTAGGGTTAGGGTTGAGTTCACTAGTGCCCGGGCTATAGAGGGAGGAGGGTCTGGGACAGACCGGCGGTGGGTAGTGAGGCAGTGAAGCAATGGAGGTCAGAGGCGGCACCATGCTCAAGTGGTTAGGAGGAGCGGGAGGCGTTGGAGGATCCGAAGGTGGTAGCCTCTAGTGACGAGGAAGGAGGAGGCAGGGGAAGCTCACCAAAGAGGAAGGAGGGTGGCATGGAGGGGAGCTCAATAGAGGGGGAGGGGGGAAGAAGGGCACTGCGAGAGGGAGGTGGGAGCAGCGGTGGCGACAGTGGGGTCTTGCCAGTGGGTAGCATTGGCACCGGAGACAGCGACAGCGCAGCGGTGCGTGGTAGCACTGCAGCGGTGGCGACGATGGCTGGGTTGGTGGCAGCTAGGGTTTGGCAGGAGGGGATGGGGAGAGGACTATTTATATGGATTAGGGGACGGATGAGATCCTTTATATCTACATCAAATGGCTCAAAATTCGAGTACCCCTAACAAAAATACTAATTAAGGTCCACCTAACACTACCATCAATATTATAGATTATGGCATAGTTTGATGAATTCACTACGATGTACGTGTGAACGAGAGGCAAGTTTAAGTACCTCGAATGCAATTTAATATTTTGAAAATAATAAAAACTATGAGTTTCAAAAACACTTCATCCGTGCATTTGTATTTGTTCACATCTTCAGTTGACATATTTGTGCCCTGTTCGTATTGGCTCCTACTTCTGGCTTTTGCTTAGAAAAGCCAAAAGTCAATATAAACACTTGACTTCTTGAAGCTGCTTCTCCACTCCTTTCGTTATTATCTTGCCCTAGGGATAAGGTAGGGGGTTACGGGTGCATCACCCACCCCACTTCTCTCGTTTCTGTCATGCACACGTATCTCTCCCTCACTTTTTGCCCTGCTTACCTCCTTCTTCTAAAAGCCACTTCTTTCGGCCATTGCAATTCACTTTTAACCAAAATCACAAGCCATAGCCAAAAGCCGTCAACAAAAACCAATACGAGCACCCCTTGTCTCATCCATTCATTTGTTGGATTGTATGGTCTTAGTTACCCTTCATATCCTGATTTCCTTCATTACTGATGTTCTAGTCACAACATGATGCATGGCCAAGTATGCCTCCTAATCTCTGTCATACTTCAAACCTCACTAATCCCGTGCATAATCAGGCCTCCTCTCCTCGCATCCTTTCCCTTGTGTCGACGCCCATGGCTCTACCCTTGACAATGATGACCACGTCCCTCATGATGCTCCTCCTGGCCTCCTCTTGTTGGTGGCGTCAAGGACCGGCCTTCACCCTTACCAAACTACAATGTCATCTGTATTACCTACCATCACCTTGTCTCCCTTCACTACTACTAGTACAAAACAGGCTATACTGGACGGGTACATCACAGACGGTTCATACTACCACCCGGCTGTGATATTTTCACAGACGGTTATTGACACAAACCGTCTGTGATGTCTCTATTACCACAGACGGTTGGTATAACAAACCGTCTCTGATATTAATCATCACGGACGGGTCGTGTTAATAACCGTCTGTGATAAATTGCACTATTAATTATTGGGTGTACTGGCTCGATATCGACACAGATCTGTCTTCATTGCGCTGCATCGGTGGAGAAAGGCGGCCAGCTTTAGGGAGTTCGGGGTGAAAACATATCGCCGTCTTCTTAGTGATCTGATCAGATGTTAGTACTCAATTACTTTTAATTATGCATGTATACATGTTTTTGCAATGGAAGACCAGATATTATAACTTAATTATATGCTATGTAGTAGTGGTAATAATCATTTTTGGCAACCATTTGTTACTTGTGCAGCTAGCGTAGATGGATCGAAGCTAGATGTACATTGAGAATCGTGTGAGTGAAGAGTACATATTGGCGTGTCTGCTTTTAGAAGAGCGGCCGAACTAGATATGTTAAAGAAGGGGATAAAATATATGTACTGTCAATGTATTGATTGTGATAATCTTAAGATGTTTAGCAACTCAGCGCAGATCGAAGCTCACTCAATTCGAAGGGGTTTTAGAAATGGGTACAAATGTTGGACCGGTCACGGTGAAGAGAAGAGTACACAAGAAGCTGGTAGTTATGACATAGTCGAGGGAGAAAACAATATGCCAGCTGTGGACTGTGCTTTTGATCATGAGGATAGATCGCAGGATGACAATCTGGATCAGATGTTACGTGATGCAGAAAGGAACTATAGAGAGAGAGAGTTTGGTAAATTCGAAGGTACGACGGAGGAATCGGAGAAACCTTTGTTCTCAGGCTGCAAGCCGCAATACACAAGGTTGTCATCAGTTCTAGGACTACTGAAATTGAAGGCAAGCAATGGTTGGTCCGACAAGAGTTTCACGGCATTGTTAGGTCTCCTAGCGGACATGCTTCCAAAGGGAAATGTGTTGCCGAGAACCACCTACCAAGCCAAGAAGATTCTTTTTCCATTAGGAATGGAAGTAGAAATAATACATGTATGTCCGAATAATTGTATCCTGTACCGTAAAGAGTATGCTAGCTTAAATATTTGTCCAGTGTGCAAAGCATCCCGATACAAGCGTAAAAATGACTCTGATTATGGAAAGGGCATCGAAGTGAAGTAAGGACCTCCTGCTAAGGTGTTATGGTATCTTCCTGTAATCCCCCCGTTTGAAGCATTTATTTGCAAACCGTAAGAATGTAAGATTGATGCGTTGGCACTAGGAGCAGCGTGAGAAAGACGGAATGATAAGACATGTTGCTTATTTTGCCCAGTGGAGGAAAATCGATAGGATGTTTGTAGATTTTTGTGTGGAATCGAGAAATATAAGGTTTGGGTTGAGTACAGATGGAATGAATCCTTTTGGTAACATAAGTAGTCGACATACACCTGACCCGTGACTCTGTGCATGTACAACCTTCCTCCTTGGCTGTGTATGAAGCGAAAGTATATTTTGATGTCACTACTTATCCAAGGGCTGAAGCAACCTGGCAACGATATTGATGTGTTCCTAGCACTATTGGTAGAAGATCATGCAATACTGTAGAATGAAGGGGTATATGTATGGGATGTGGACAAACGAGAGAACTTTACTCTACGCGCTATGTTGTTCTGCACCATTAATGATTTTTCTGCCCTTTGTAACCTGTCAGGGTTGAGTACAAAATGAGCCAAAGCGTGTCCGCACTGTTTAGTTTATATCGAGAGTGTGTGGTTGAACAACTCGTGTAAAACTGTGTACATGCGTCACCGTAGGTTCCTTCCAAAGTATCACCCATATCGCAAGATGAAGAAACAATTTGATGGAAAAAAAGAGGATGACTCAGTGCCAAGACTTTTTAGCGGAAAAGAGGTGTATGATATGGTCAAGGATATAAACGTTGTGCTTGGAAAGAGACGTAAATTGAGGAAAAACATGTGAAAAAAGAGGTCAATATTTTGGGACTTGCCTTATTGGGAGCACTTAGAAGTTCGTAATTGCATCAATGTCATGCACGTGGAGAAGAATGTATGTGACAGTTTGATTGGTCTCTTACTGAACATTCCTGATAAAACTAAGGATGTTGTTAATGCAAGACGTGACTTGGTCACTATGAACATCAGGACCGAGTTAGCACCGATAGAGACCGATAAAGGCTGAACGTACCTTCCCCCAGCTTGCTACACTCTGTCGAAGTCCGAGAGAACTTAACTGTGTTAGTCTTTACATGGTGTGAAAATTCCATCCGGTCACTCCACCAGCAAGATATTTGTTTCTATGGAACATTTGAAATTAATTGGTATGAAGTCCCACGACTATCATGTGCAAATAAAACAAATGCTACCTATTGCAATTAGAAGTATTTTACCGAACAAGATTCGAGTCACAATCATAAGGCTATGTTATTTCTTTAATGCAATTGCTCAGAAGGTCATTGATCCCGATGGACTAGATGCTCTACAAACCGAGGTGGTGACAACTCTATGTCATCTAGAGATGTATTTTACTCCATCATTTTTTGATATCATGATCTATCTCATTATCCACCTTGTGAAAGAGATAAAAATATTCGGCCCCGTGTTTCTACGTCATATGTACCCTTTTAAGAGGTACATGGAAATTTTCAAGTCCTATGTACGCAATCGATCTCAACCGGAGGGTAGCATCATCAAAGGTTATACAATAGAAGAGGTCATTGAATTCTGTATGGGCTATATGGCTCTAGTCGATCCGATAGGTGTACCTCTATCTCGTCACGAGGTGAGGCTAGAGGGTATCGGGACTATCGGAAGAAAAGCAATAACTCCGGATCAAAATATGTATGCTCAAGCCCATTCCACGGTTTTACAACACATGACTGAAGTGACCCCATATATTGAAGAGCACAAGGACATGCTACGTCAAGAGAATGCAAGCCAGTCAGAAGTTTGGATCACGAGACAACACAACCGTCAGTTCAACGAATGGTTGAAGGCGCAATTGACTAGGAGGTCGTCAAGTGAAACACTACAATGGTTGGCAAAAGGGCCAAAATTTACAATTGTGACATAGCAAGGATACGACATTAATGGCTACACATTTTATACAACATATCAGGATAGAAAGAGCATAATGAAAAACTCAGGTGTCCGCATAGATACCTATGATACACACGTCAGTACCGCTGGCCCAAGCGCGTACTACAGGCTTATAGAGGAGATCTGGGAGCTTGACTACGTAATTTTCAAGATTCCTCTATTTCAGTGCCGTTAGGTTCATCTCCCACGGGGTGTAAAAGTTGACAACTACGGTGTCACTACCATGTACCTTGAATATGTAGGATACAAAAATGAATCATTCATACTCGCGAGGCAAGTTGTTCAAGTATTTTATGTAACCGACCCGGCAAATAAGAAGCGCCATTTAGTTCTTCAGGGAAAAAGAAGAATTGTCAGAGTTGAGAATGTTGTGGATGAGGAAGAATACAATCAACTTGATGATTTGCCTCCATTCGGAGACGGCATCAGGCTCCAGGAAGAACAAGGCGATGAAACAAGCTATATACGTGTCGATCATTGTGAAGGACTTTATTTAAAATGAAATAGCCTAGTGTAATAAATGTAACTATATATGTTCCATTGTAATTGTAAAATGACTTAGGAACTGTGATGTATTTGTGAATTTGCATTTATATATGTATATGTGAAAATGTGTGATATATATAGGTGAATTGAATGCTGGTAGGCGTAGTTATATTCATTACACTCTGTGAGAGGTCTTATTGAATGCTGGTAGTATAGTTATATTAATTATAACAGATAGCGGGCAAAGGCTTATTACAGATGGTTCTAAACTTATAACCGTTTGTGATATTATTATCACAGACGCTTATTACAGATGGTTCTAAACTTATAACCGTCTGTTATATTATTATCACAGATGGTTCTAAGTTACGAACCGTCTGTGATAATGTAATATCACAAACGGTTTAGTTATAGAACCGTCTGTGATAAAACTATCGCAGACGACTCTTTTACGGAACCATCTGTGATAGTTTTTCTTATAAATACCCGCAGCTAGGGCACAGAGTCCGCACTCACGCACTCTAGATCTCCAGCGCTCCTGCTAGGTTTTTGCTCTCTCTCGCCACCCTTCCGCCGCCGCTCCCTCTCGACCCGCTCCTTCCCGCCGCCGCTCCCTCCCGACGCCGCTCCCTCCCCCGACTCCGGTGCCCTCCTCCCTCGAGCCCGGTGCCCTCCTCCCCCGACTCTAGCTCCCTCCTTCCCCGCGAGCTCGGCGCCCTCCTCCCCCGACTCTGGTGCCCTCCTCCCCCGACTCTAGCTAGGTTTTAGATTTGTTTCTTGTAGTTGTTTCATGTTTCATATAGAATAATGAAGATATGTTGTTCATGTTTCGTGTTTCATATATGCTACATTGTCATGTTGATATGTATGTGTGTGTGTGTGTATATATATTGATGTGTGTGTGTGTATATATATATATATTGATATGTGTGTGTGTATATATATTTACACATGCTGGATTGATGAGTATGTTCAATTCATATGATTACATACATGTTATGACATTTTGTATTTGGATTGATGTCATCTTTGTGCTTACATAATCATACTAGAATTATATTGCTATATATGAATTATTAGCAACTATAGCTAGAGATATACCACACCTCACTGCATCCACATAGTTATCCAAAAAATTTTAATATATGCCATATAGACCTTCAAAGGGCATGAAGCTAGTGACACACTCTAGTGTATCAGGTTCAATGAACTTGATACACTAGTTTGTATCATTTGCTTCATAGAACTTTGTTTAGGCCCACACCTCATTGCATCTACACAGTCGTTCAAAAATTTTTAATATATGCCACATAGACCTTCAAAGGGCACGAAGCAAGTGACACACTCCAGTGTATCCATTTTAATGAATTTGATACACTGGTTTGTGTCATTTGCTTTATAGTACTTTGTTTAGGCCCACACTTCACTGCGTTCACACAGTCGTCCAAAATTTTTTAATATATGCCACATAGACCTTCAAAAGGCATGAAGCAAGTGACACACTTCAGTGTATCCGTTTCAATGAATTTGATACACTGGTTTGTATCATTTGCTTTATAGAACTTTGTTTAACTTATTGTAGTAACTTCTATGAACTAGATATGCTGCACTTGTTAGCTACAACGTCTATTTGGAAGGTCCATAGCTCACTGCAGTTAGTTTTTTTCTTAGAAGAGAGATGGCGTCCACACAGTCTTCGTCGTCGTCATCTGGGTCTCACGCTCCCAAGATTAGGAAAACTAAGCGTGGCCGAGGAGTATCGAAAAGGCCAGATGGCCGAATGACTACCACGGTGGTCTCTCCGGATGGGGTCCCTCTGCAACCGAAGAAAGCAGCGGCATCATTTCGGACTACCTGCGGTTTAATTGGAAGGCAACGGGTCCCCATTACCATAGCACGCTGGAAAGATTTGACAAAGGATCACAAAAATTAGGTATAGGAGGAAATTACAAATTCGTTCGAGATCCCAGTAGAAGTATAGGGACTCGTGCAACGACACTCACTCCTCGCAATAGGAAAAGCATGAAAAAATTTTAAGAGCACTCTTATGACGCAGTACGTGGCCAAGGATCTCACGCCCTTCACGAGGTATCCTGTCGTGTCATCGAAAACATGGGAGGCCTTTGTGCAGATGAAGATAACGACCGAATTTGAACAACAAAGTGCGGCGCACAAGGCTCTCCAGTCATAAAACACTCACCCTTATAGACTCGGCACCGCTGGGTACGTGGGTAAAATCCCGCAGTGGAGGATGCAGGACGAGGTCGCAATCTGATCGGAGGCCTCCCTGCCATTTGCTGGGATCGCAAGCGAGCGTGCTCGAAACTGGTTAAGAGCGAGGTCATCAACCACATCTTCGGGTATCTCTTTCAAAAACCCCGCAGATGAGGAAGTTTCGCAATGCCTGGTAAGATATGTTAAACTACATAGTTGTTAACACCTCTTGAACTTCATGGGTTCAAAAATAACATGATTTATTGCCTCTTGCAACAATCATTGACTACCGAATCTTCTCGTGGCTCCTTTCAAGAATATAGGGAGAGAGATTTACTATCACAGGCCTTGAAAAACAAGGAGCACCCAGGTCGCACACGAGGCTTGGGGATTTACGTATCGTGGAAGCACAGATTTCCAGATTACTCCGAGACATATAGGGGTAGGAAGATATCCAAGGCATACCGCAACGAACAAATAAAACAGGTGCTTCATGCTCAACTTCAGGAACAACTATCTGCCTCACTTCAAGAGCAGACTACCTCACTTCGAGGAGAGATAGATTCATTGAGGAAAGAATTGAGACAACTCCACAACCAATCACAACCCACCCCTACTACTGCGGTACCCAGTCCCCCTCAACGTCGCAGTAGCTACACGTCCACACCAATTACTGAACATAGCGATGCCTACTTACCTATCGATGACATTCAGGTAATGCACCTCTTTAGAATGCTACATAGATCTCTCTGGTGCACGTCTTAACTCATCTTGTGTCGTTATGTAGGAGCCCATGCCTTGCATCCTTAGAGTCAGGCTTGTTGGCTCTATTCCCGTTGACGCTGGGCGGGGGATGGCGTATCCATTACTGTCAAGGACGCTGGTGCACGGTGTACAAGTAGAGACCGGTTTTATAAAAGTCCAAGTGAACATGATTAATGATATTTTTAAGACCGTCCCTCTTGAGAAGCCCCCAAACGAAGAGATCAAGATATTAGGGGATGCTGTCCACACATTTGTTTAGTGGCCCAAGAGGGACATCACCCTCGACTTGTCTGTGCCACGATCTCCACATCCAGTGTCGACCCAAGAGGGACATCGCCCTGGACCTGTCACATCAGCTCTGGTGGCTCCACCTCCAGCTCTAGTTTGGAAGCCTGTTGCATCAGCTCCCGTCGAGACGCAACCGAGAACATTTCGTAAGCGCGGCTCTAAGACTCAAGGGAAGAAAAATAAGGCTCCCGTTCCATGGAAGCTCATTCTAGGAGTGCCGTTAGTCCCTAAGTCACAATTACCCGGGTTTGACGTGATTTGCAATACATTGCATGCCTGGTACATGCAGAAGTCCAACATGAAGCCAATCTGGCAGAGTGCATTCACTCTGAAATATACGGAGCAGCATTTCATCCACGACATAGGCTACATCGTCGTGACATTCGAAGACTTATTTTTACTATTCAATCTTGACGAACTCGACGCCTCGCTTCTACGATGCTGGGCACTGTAAGTGTACTATAAAATGAAGTTCTACATTCACGTTATACCGATAAATGTCATTATTCTTTCCTTATGTATAGATACATGATCCAACAAGTCCGGCGATCATGACAACCGGTGGGTTTCCTCGACCCTCACTTGGTCTCCGACCAAGTTATCAACGATAATGATCCTTCGTGCAAAATTACATAACGAAGGGATTGCTTGCTCATATCGACAAGGAGTACATCATGTTTCCTTTCAACCAAGGGTAAGTATTTCACTAGTTACCACACATGTTTTATTTATACTTTACATGCAGCATGAATTTAGGATTAATCACTATGATGACATACATGACTAGGACATACATGACTAGGCAATACTGAATTCTGATTGTGATTGTACCAAAGTGGAGCAAGGTAATATACCTTGATTCCCTACTTAGGAGCAACCACGACTTCAGTCGTGTGCAAAGAAGTACTTAACAGGTAAACTCATTTCCTCCATACATAACTCTATTGTAATATCTCTTTCATTTGCAACAGTCAAGGCTAACTTTTTTGAATCACGTAGGTCGTTTACTGCTTATGTTGCCCACGGAGGAAGACACGATAAATTTAGTGACACGCTGCGACACAACACGCGATTTCTAGTACCTGCTACAACACAACAATCCTACATCACACTTTGTTATAATGCCTCTAGAATTAACAATGCCTATGTATGTAATTCTATTTTTGCAGTGCCACCAGCAGCTACAGGGCAACGTATGTGGATTCTACGTTTGCCGCCATATGAAGGAAATCATGCATAGTAAGATCAATGATCCAGATGTTTGTCATGTCCTTCCAATAATTATTATTTTCTGATTATATATGTATATATATACACACACATGCTAATTAGTGACTTATTGCTCCTAGCTACAGCGGGTGGATTTCGACGGAAGTACATATGATCTTGACCAACTCGTCGAAATTCGTGCAACACTCTCCGGGTTCTTAGTAGCACAGTGTATAAACAAGGCTGGAGAGTTCTGCCCCGGCAATGGTGATAATTAGATGTTGAAACATTGGATTCAATTGTATAAACACTCAGTTGTGCTTAATCAAACAATTCATTTGTCAGAACAGTGTAACGATTTTCATTCTATATTTGTATGTGATCTGCTGGCCATTTGTTACATTCGTAATTCACTTTGAGTTGCAATGTATGTGATTCATTTGTCAGATCTGTGTAATCTGTAATGTATGTGATTCTATATATGTTGTAATCTTCTTGCTTGCTTTCAGAGGGCATGGCTAGCATATCCTAAGGCTAGCCAAAAAACAGCAAATAAAACTGCTTTCGCAATGGCTATCACAGACGGTTCGTTGTTGAAAACTGTCTGTGATATGAATATATCACAGACGGTTCTTGTTACTAACCGTCTGTGATACACACAATATCACAGACAGTTTGTAACAAAAATCATCTATGATATTGTGTGTATCACAGACAGTCTTTGTTTTTAACCACCTGGGATAGTCTATTATCACAGAAAATTTTTTTATAACAAACTGTCTGTGAAAGTTAACTATCACAGACGGTTTTTCGCAAAAACCGTCTGTAATGTAAGTTATTACAGACGGCTTGGAAGCCGTCTGTGATAACCACCTATTATCACTGACACATAAAAACAGACGGTTCAAAAATCGTCTATGATGACGGTTCCGAATCATCTGTGATAGGTCTGTCTGTAGCAGTGACTCTGACGTTGTTGGTCTCAACCCTAAGAACGCACGCTAGAGAACATAGAAGTTTTAGGGCAAATTTCTCCCTCTATTTATCTGCTTCATCTCAACCTTGAAGCTAGTATTTATAGTACATGCATAGACCTATCTATGGAATAACTAAAATAAGGAAACAAACTAATTTGATGCGGATTTGCATCTGAACTCTATCATCTATCTTGACATGCAAGGCATAGACACTATGTAATCTCCACAAACTTTGGCCCTACAATTTCTCCTCTAATCTAGACTTGGCTGTGTGAGATTTTTGATGCCTAGCAGATCACGCATATCGTTGAACTTGACTTGAGCAAGTGCCTTGTGAGGATATCCGCATGCTACTCCCCTATGCATACGTGCTTGACAACAATATGTCCCTTCTCCACGCAGTCTTTGGTAAAATGAAACTAGGTATCAATGTGCTTGCTTCTCTCATGAAATACCAGATTCTTCCTCAATGTGATTGCTAATTTGTTGTCAATGTACAAAATGACTAGACTTGGTGCTTCTTCCGTTATCTCACTTAGCACACTTTGCAACGATATGCTTTGACATGCTACTGTTGTGGCAACCAGAACTTTGCTTCACATGATGATATGGTGACACTTTTTGTTTTCGAGACACCCAAACAACTATGTTCCCATTGAAGTAGAACCACATGCTGCTTGTGCTTTTCTTGTCATCCACATCGCCTGCAAAGTTGCGATCATTGTAACCTGCAATCTTCTCCACGCCTCCTCCTCTCGAATACACTAGACTAAAGTTGGTTGTCCCGTTTACATACCTGAGGATCCATTTCACGGCTTATGTGTAGCTGAGTTGGCCTGTCCATATACCGGCTCACCATCCTAACTGCATACATAATATCCGGCTAGGTGTGACTCAGGTACCCCAAGACTTCCAATGATTTTTCTGTACTTAGTCACATCAACTCAGACTTCGTCTTCATCCTTCTTGAGATTAAGCTTTGGCTCAATGGGATACCTTGCTAGGTTGCACTCACTCATCCTAGCTTGCAACAAAGATCTTCTTTGCATAGCCATCTATTTGAGACTGATGTAGCCTGCCTTCTACTGTACCTCTATCCCGAGGTAGTAACCAAGCTGTCCAAGATCACTCATCTCGAACTCTCTATTCATCTGCTGATTGAATTTCTCAATTTCACGTGTACTTGTGCTGGTAATAGTGAGATCATCTACATATACACCAATAACAAGTAACTCTCCTTCATTACACCTCTTGTAGATGGTTTGCTCTTGCGGACACTTTATGAACTCTAGGTTCTTAAGACTCTTATGTAGACAAATCTACCATGCCCTCGGGCTTGACATAGCTCATCAAGTACCTTTGAGAGCTTATGCACCTTGTGTTCCTCTCCTACTTTAACAAATCCTTTTGATTGAGTGCCATACACCTCCTCTTGGAGGTTGCCATTCAAGAACACTGACTTGACGTCTAAGTGGTGGTCTTCCCATCCACTTTGCGCTGCAAGGGCAAGTAGAAGTTTCACCATGTCGAGTAGTGTCATGGGGGCGAATACCTCATTGAAGTTGATCCCATGCTGTTGTATATACCCATTAGCAACTAACTTGCCTTATATCTCACGATGTGGCCATCCGTGTTCTTCTTTAGTTTGTACTAAAATAGGTGAGATAGGCCCCGTGCCTGTTCTACCTTGTTGGCTTGTACTGTACCCACGGGTATCACCGTACATGTGCTCTCTAGCTCCTCCATGCCAGGGATAGCATTTGTCATCACCATGCTTGGCAAGCCAAACGGTGTCGTGCCTCGTAATCCCAGTGCTATCAGATCATGTGGGATAGCCTCCTACTGCCCTTAGTTGAGGCTCATCTCATTTACTCCTATATTACCAATGGTAGCAAACATAGTCTAAAGAACTTTAGTTACATCATTCATGATGTCGTTGTTCCATGGCCATTCCTTTCCTTCCTCAAACATCACATCGTAGCTAATATAAAGTTTCACTTGTTGAGAATTGTAAAGTTAGTGAGACTTGCTTCCAGGCTCCACACCGAGATACACCATGTTAGTGCTACTGTCATTTAGCTTCTTTTAGTGTGGCTTTACCACCTTGCTGTGCACGATGCATCGGAATACTTGCAATTGTTCGACACGTGGCTTCTTTCTGGTCCAGGCTTCATACGACATGACCCCAATTATGGCCTTGGTTGACATACGGTTAAGAAGGTACATTGCATGTCGCATCACCTCCCCTCACATTACTACAGGTACATACTTGCTCTAGAGTAAACTCCTTACCATGGATAGCACAGTACGGTTATGGCATTCCACAACACCATTCTGTTGTGGTGAAAATGGTGCTGTAGAGTGCCATGCTATCCCTTCAACATCACAGAACATGCCAAACTCATGCGATAGGAACTCACCTCCATGATATGATCTAAGGGCCTTTACATTGAGCCCATGCTCGTTCTCGATGAGTGCTTTGTACTTCTTGAATGTGCCGAGAGCCTCAGCCTTGGATTTCAACATATGCACCCACATATATCTACTAAAATCATCTTTCGCTATAGCATCCCACATGCCTTGTTCGTGCAAGTTGATACACATCTTCAATGACCACGTGGTATAGTGGCTCCGTGCAAGCGAAGGGTATTGTAGTGAAATATTGCTTTCCTTTTTTAGCATCACCTTGATAACAACACCTCCATTGAAGTGTCGAGTTGGCGACTTAGATTGCATACAACTCGACATCTACTTTGGCATGTTCCTCTCGCTTTGATTCTCTTATTCTCTCTCCTGTCTGGCGCAAAAGAACTTGGGTTCTAGGCCCTTCTTTTCCTAGCATTGGTGTCTCCGGACTGCTGCCTTTTGCCTTTTCCTAGCATTGGTGTCTCCGGATTGGTGCCATGCATCGGACCGAGAGGAGCTCAGGATGATGTACAAAGGCCTTGGGACACGCCGAGACCGAGGGAAAAATGTGCTCTGCAATATGAGATGCACTGATGACTTTTCTACGCATGCCACCCGGAGATCGAGAAAAGAAGAAAAGCCTCTGGACGATGCGCAAAGGCCTCTGCACATGTTGGGACTGAGGGAAAAATGCGCTATGCAACATGAGATGCGCCAATGACTTTTCCACACGTGCCACCCGGAGATCGGGACTAAACCCGAGGCTCTCTTTCCACTTGTTGATTTTCAACCCTAAGAATGAATACAAGAGAACACAGAAGTTTTGGGGTAATTTTCTCTTTGTATTTCTCTGCTTCATCTCAATCTTGAAGCTAGTATTTATAGTACATGCATAGAACTTTTTCTGGAATAACTAAAATAAGAAAACAAACTATTTTGTTGTGGATTTACATCTGAACTCTATCATCTGTCATGACGTGCAAGATATGGACACTACGTGATCTCCACAAACTTTGGCAAGTCTTGATTATTTCCTACAAATGTTGTGGGCCACAACCCCCTCAGGCTATTATGGTGACTTCCTCCGCTCACACCTCGCCTCACGTGGCGATCCGACGACGGCATACACCCCCACCCCACCACAACCATGGGCTCCACTCATAGTTATTGAACTTAGACTGGAGATCGAACCGGTGGAGTCACCGGTTCACCGGTTCACTGGTCTGACCGTTGGTTCAACCGGTGAACTGCCGGTTCATTTACCACTCAACTGATCATCTCTCTCTGCCTATCACTCTATTAGCTAGCTGTCTCAGGCTACTATCGCCATGTAAGTATGTAACAAAATATGATCTCAAAGCAAGACATGACACGATAGTATCATACTACTCTAGTCTTCTAGTAGAGAAATTATAATTCAATGTAGCTTATATCAAGTTATCAACCCAGTCATTAAAAGGAAACAACATGAGCAATAGAACTATCTGGTATTGCTCAGAAAAAGGCAATATTTACATATTTCGCTAGAGTAAAACATTGGGATGGCAGTAGAAGAAAAATATTATTTGACCAATTATAGCTCATTTAAGTTCTCTTCATCCTAAACAGATGTTTCCATTCTTTTACAAGCAAATTATGGGTCTGTTCTTTTTGGCTGCAGCTGATGGCTTTTGGCTACGGCTGATGACTTTTTGGCTGTTTGCGACAGAGATTGCGGAAAGAGAGATACTCGCTTGTGATTTTTGATGGTACAGATATTAGGTTTTTAATGTGTACTACAATTAACTTGTAGACTCCGTCTTAAAAAAATACTCCGTTTAAAAGTTAGGTACTGTAGTAGAAACCAAAAGCTGAAAAGAACATGACCTATGTTACGAGTTAGCAGCTGTATGAATTTGTTGATCTGGTCCGTGAGCATTATATATGTATGTATGTGTGTGTGTGTGTATATATGAAGTCTCTTTTCTACACCCGGGTGTAATTACACCCTATGTCGTATCTCATACCGTAGGAAGTATCTCACGTAACGGAGAGTATGTACGTGTAGTATACGAGTATCTAAGATCATCTAGGTGGTATGAACAATTTTTCAAAAGTAGTATGTAAATATTTTTTGACATACTCCTTTTTATATGCGTATATGAAGGTATTTACAAAATATGCTAAAAACTATTAACTCCCTTGCAATTTTTTCATGTGGTTCACATTAAAGTATCTTATAATTAGTATACGAGTATATCTAAAGTGATAAAGGAGTATTTCAAGTTCGTTTAGATGATATATTAGAGGTGGATGTAATTACACTCGAGTGTATATATATAGCACTCTCTCTCTGATACCAAATACAAGTCGTTTCAGCCGGCCGGATATGTTGTAATTATGCTAGTACTCTAGCTCAGTTACAGAAACAGTCAGCATATCAATTAAATTTTACTAGCATGCACTGACCCCGTCTGCATACGTCGTTGGTCATCGACTTGTGTTAACTTACGTACAATACGTACACCATGTCATTTGCACCGACTCCTGAAGAATTATTCGTCGATCGATCAGTTTGTTCTCATATGTCGTTGCTAGCTCGATCGGACGAAAAGAAGCCAAATCCGTCTTTAATTTATCACACTCGATCAGTTTGTTCTCATATGCTGCTAGCTCGATCGGACGAAAAGCAGCAGTAGATAAGCCGTCACGAGACGCCACGAGACGTCACCTCCTCGGGCATTGAGATTTGAGGCTCGCCACCTAGATCAGTCAAGTGGAGGGGTATTTTTCGCTTTTTCCAGTTTTGCTCATAAATTCTAGCCACAGCTGTGGGTATTTTCATCCTATGTAAAAATCATTTGGTTCATAGAAAACCGTCCGGTTCACCGGTTCTTTTAAGCCGACTACGTGGACAGTCTTTTAACCAAACTGATCCGATGCACTATCTGATTCTGGTTTTTTTCGGTTCAATCGGTGGTCTCGTCTGATTTTCTTAACCGAGTCTATGACGTGTGGATCATAGGGCTAAGAAAGTGCGTGGTAAGGTTGACCTCAAACCAAACACCCCCTAATTATATATACTAATGATACGAAGAAAAGAAATAATTATTGGTATTGGCTAGCTAGGATGCTGGCAGCACTCGCCGGGGTGAGGGAACAAGCGTGATGGTGGTCAGTGAGAAGGTGCTACCGAGAGCAAGCGACGGTTAGGAATAAACAATGCAAGGGTACAGTCCTGATCAGTTCTCTTGTTCCCAGTTCTTTTGCAATTTGGTCCTTCCCTTGTGGCAATTGGATCGCGCATGGTTTGCAGTCCTTTCAGCGATGCAGCTGGCGTAGCTAAGCAAGTAACATACTCGTAGATTTTTCACCACATTTAGCACTGTTTAACACTGTAATTATAAAAGTAATCATATATAAAGTATATTGATAAAAATAGCGTTTCTGCCGTCCGGTGGACGAACGACAACGTGTGAGGGCGGACACATGATGTCTGCCGTCCAGTGGCAGACGGTAGGCCGCCTACCGCCTTGTAGCTCGGTAGCAAGCGCCTGTCGCCCGGTGATGAGACGGCAGGAGATTAGGCTGACTAATTAGCTGGTTTAATCACTTGCTATTTTTTTAATTTTATTTAAAATTTATGTGAATTATTTAATACCGCAAATGAGCTCAAAAATTACAAAAATTTATATGTAGTCTCCCGACATAATGTAGTTAACCATGTAATTGTTTTGTAGTTTTATCTACTGGGAATGTTGCTCAAAAATTCATATGATTTGATATTCGTAGGAGCTATTTTATTATAGCAAATGAGTTCCAAAAATTACAAAATTTTACATGAAGCCTCTTAGCTAACACAGCCATAGTAATTATGATATTTTTTTGGAATTTTATGTGTCACGAATTTTCCACGTTAATTCATAACAATATTAAAATAACATAAATTAATGTGGTAAATTTGGAGTACATAAAATTTCTAAAAAATTACAAAATAACTATGGCTATGTCAGAAGACTTTTTGTAAAATTTTGTAATTTTTGGAGCTTATTTGCTATATATAATAGCTCATATGAATATCAAAATTATACAAATTGTTGGACAACATTCATAATAGATAAAATTACAAATAAATTATACGGTCAACTACGTTATATTGGAAGACTATACATAAAGCTCATTTGCTATATTAATAATTCACAAAAAATTTTAATAAAATTAAAAAATGGCAAGCTACTGTCTCCTCATAGGGCGGTAGGCCCCCTGCCATTTACTGGTGCGGTGGCAGGCGGCCTGCCGTTCGCCCGCGAGACAGTAGGGCTACGCGTCACCCTTTCGTTACTGCTACCCGGTCATTGGATGGCGAAAATGTTATTTTTGTCAATACCATTTTGGTATAACTATTTTTATAATTCTGGTTAAAAATAGTATCAAATCTGACGAAAATTCTATGTGCGTGTTCTCGTAGACGATTTCTATTCGCAACTTCTCCATGTTAGTACTATTCTTCTGTGACACAAGGGCACATGTTAAAATTTATGAGCTATATAGTATATGTGAGGGGTGTCTGCAATAGCTGATAACTAACTATACTTTTGTTCCAACATTTTTCCGAATTTTCCTTTGACCCACCCACATAAGGGTAGTGTATGCTAACAAATGTTGTAAAAATGTTATTTTTTTATGTTCAGCAATGTTACACAACACACCCGCAACCCACACATATACACACGTCACGTCCCCTATACAGCCTTGAAATTTATCAAGCATCAGGGTCTCACGAAACACAGGCATATATTTTCTTACGGAACAGGCACGCGTAGAGTGTACTAGATTCTCTATACACCAGCATCGAATTTAGGGCTTAAACATACGGTAGGTTGGGTGAAGACTCGTACGCTGAACAATCTGGCCACAGGCTAGTGATTGGACGTGGATTCACGTGCTCAGTAACAGTAACATACTTGTTGTCTGCTATATATGCGACATATATATAAATTGAAACCATAAATAAAAGCTCATAACTAAGGTGTAAATAAATATATGATACTTTCATCTCAAAAAATTGAAAATTAATGTATAGCACCTCAAATGAACTTATTGCATTTTGCCATCATACCACATAAACTAAGACTAGTCAACCCAACTAATGAAAAAGCTTGCATTCTCTTAATTCGCAAAGTCATTACTACAAAAAGCTATTTAATTTAAAGATAAATTCAAGCCATATTGTTTCACATTTGAATAAAACACATACCAAGAGAGGCATAATGAACATAACGCCATTGAAACCACCAGGCCAATGCCCGTCGTGTGCTTGCAAAGTAGAGTATTGGTTGAGAGCACGCCTCAGTGAAGTTAATATAATTTCTTCTGTGACTGCTTCCTCGTCTTTAAGCATCGCGGTTGGAAGGTTTTGTTGATGAAGATTGTTTTCTTTTGCAAACTGCAAGCGTGTGACGATACATTATAGGAGTTTTGTGGTATACTAATGCAGGAAATATATAAGCAAAGTCAGTATAAGGGCCAGCATACAGGAAGAAGCAAAAAGTGAAGTAGATACAGTGATCTTCTTATTTTGAAATTATGGATCTAGCACATCCGTATAGACTTAAGTCTCTTAACCCTCCCTTTCAAAAGCTTGTTTAGCTTTCACAATCCTGGCCCATCCCAATCGAGGACAAAAATATTAGCGGTAACCGGTTGTACCAGCCCAGACTGGTAAAAAGATACCGGTCCGACAAATTTTAAATTAAAATTTTCCTATGGGATGGGCCTTTGACCCTTGGTCTAATTCCACGACGGAGAGTCGGCATGACGTAAAATGAAGATTGGGGGAAATAGAGTGAAATCCCCATCTGGGGTATTCTGAATGTGTAACCTAGGAATGTACCGGTGGTTCGCGAAGCATCTGGCTTACCGGTCATCTTCCATTCCCATCGTCGAGAGACTAAAAGAACTATAGCATGCCCGAAATGGGGATTAAATTCTGAATTTGATTTGCTGACTAGTAATTCCGAGCGGTAACTGGCTAGGGACCGGTCAAACCGGGCTGCAACCAGCCAAAAACACCCCAAATTCAAAATTTGAGTTTAAATTTGATAAGTGAAATTGTCATATAGAAAACTAGTTACGGCTGGTATTTAATTTTTCCGTAATGATTTTTGAATCCTTCATCAAGACCCATCCAAACAACCCTTACTGAGATTCAATTAAAACCTGTCACCTATTGCACGATGACAAGTGAAATTGTGTACGAATAAGAATAGGCAATCAGTCAATCACACCCGTGTTAGAATGTTGGGTGGTAGATGTAATACCCAGCCTGGTTTGAATTGGTCCGAACGGAGGATGTGTGTGTGTGCAGCAGGGTGTGAATTAGTCCATCCTTACTAATTTAGCTTAGGAATCACCAATATATAAGATCACTTGAGTCCAAAATCACTACCATTCGGTTAACCATTTTACGTAAAGTGATGACAAAAGTACAAGCAAGCAGGCTAGTGCGTGTGCGTGATCTTTGCAGAATGGGACTAGACCTATAAGCCGATCTGGACCCTGCGGTACGACAATAGACTAGCTATGGGACGAATTTAAGGTCTGTTCTTTTTTGCTATGGTTTATAGTTTTTAGCTGAAATTTTTGAATTTTAACTGTTTGCGATAGAGATTACGGAAAGAGATATACTCGCTTGCGATTTTAGATGGTACAGATGTTGAGCTTTTAATGTGTAGTATAATTAACTTGTAGACTTCATCTTAAAAAATACTTCGTTTGAAAGTTAGGTATTGTAGTAAAACCAAAAACCGTTTTGAGAAACTGAAAAGAACAGTTAAGTACTGCATCCCAAGCTTCTGGGAAGCCATGCAAACAGGGTACTTTTCCAAGCATGTTTACGAATTAGCAATCTCTTCATCGTATCATGATTCCATAACCTATCATATTAACAATCTCTTGATCATATCATGATGCCATAACCTATCAACGTCACAGTAAGTACTTCCTCCAGTATATGCAGTCAAATTTTCGAAACTTTAATTATTGATATCTTTTAAATATTTAGATTTGCTATATTAAAATTATATGTATAAATCTGTCAAAAGAGTATTGTCAAAATATTATAATTTTATTGGGTTTTATAAATATATTAAAAATATAAATTAGCAGTTAAGGTTGTGCTTTGGTGACCATGTCAATATCCAAAACGAAATGTATTTGTGACTTAAGGAAATAATAAACGGCACATTATGCAAAGAGTTCAATATGTTCTGACGGTTATTACCATTTTCCTTATGGTTTTCACCCACCGCGATTGGTGATTTCTCTATTAGTGGATGTTACTCCCTCGGATCTCAAATACATGTTGTTCTGTCTTTCAAAGTTTGTTTCTAAATACACGTCATTCGATATATGATTTTGGGAAGACTTTTTACCATTTTTCGTTATGAAGCCTTCACATTCATTCTGCCATCGGTATTTGAAAATGTACCACCATGGCTATTTCCAATGTCATTTACTACCCGTGGATTAGAGTAACTCGTATGCACTATCTCCCGAGAGCAATAAGTTCGTTTACTCTTGCATGTGTTAAGAAAAATTGATTACTCTAACAAATGCCTTGAATTAAAGTAATATGGTCTTTTGTAGACCTGTCTTCGTTGTTGTACAAGATCCTAGAATGTCATGCATCTATTTGGGAACGAAGGTAGTGCTTGTTAAGATTAATCTGTTGGTTGTTTGAGAGTCGAAACCAAATCCAATGTAAGGGAATACCCATTAGCTAAAAGTCAATATTCAGACTCCGCAAGAGTTACGACGTGAATAAACGCTCCATTTGCATCAATTAATCATGCTTGTTACATATGTTTTATTGATCCGTCCTTCAATTTATTTTCTCAGTGCTAGTGTACTGGTTATTCAATAATGTTACTACATATATGGGAGCTGACTATTAGCCGGTTGGTGGAGATGTGGGAGTTTGACACCACCCACTTGCAATGATTAATCCCTGGATATTTACATACATGTAAGTCCACGGTAACAGCCCAAAAGTTTAATTTCCCTCTTTTGTTGTGTCTAAATGGTTAAATTATACATTTCTGGGTTTTTCTTGCATTTTGGCTATTCATAAAAATCTTTCTCTACTCAATCCGTATCTAAAATAATTTTCAAGTTGTTAGGTGCTAGTTGGTGCCAGGAAGCTCTACAAAAATTTCAATAATTTTTAGAGTTTGTTTGCTAATTTTAAAAATCAAAACTTCATTTCTAGAATTAATTAAATTTTGAAAAGGATTACAATTCTAAAAGCCCTAGTGGGCAAAATCTTTTCACCCTTGCCAAGGCTAGCTCTGGTCCATTTCTGGCTCAGAGCCAGCCCCTGCCCGAGTCACTTTCTCCCGTCTCCTTTTCCGTTTCCTTTGCGCAGAAGCGTCCTGACCCGAAGCCGCCTTCTATCCATAGCTCTCTCCCGCTATCACTAACAGCCGCCTTCTATCCATAGCTCTCTCCCGCTATCACTAACAGGTAGGCCCTAGTCCCATCTGTCAGATCCCTTCGTCCACCTCTCACCTTCTTCTTCGCCTGCATGGCCGCACGCACTCATGCCGTGCGGAGACGTGCTCATGCCTGCCTCTCCTTAGTCACGTTGCTATCTAGTGGACCCCTGGGCCTGCGCCGCAAGCGCCATCACCACCTAAGCTTGCCACTGCCCTCGAACGCCAATCGCTGTGCAAGTACATGCCACACCAGCATCGTCAACATTGCCCTGAAGCTATATCTGCCAGTTCTGACCGAGGATCACCAACGTCATGCACACACAAGCTCTACGCCCGACCCGTCCCATCAATGCACAAGAGCACGGGGGAGCAGCGAGACTGTAGTGTGGGTGAAGAAGGGGAGGAGGAATGGCGACGGTGGCGGCGCTAATGGCATGGGAGAAGATGGGGAGGAGGAATGGCGAGGCGAGAGTAGGGAACAGCGGTGCTGTCACGGAGAGCATGGGAGGAGATGGGGACGGGTCAGCAAGCAATGTGGTGGCGACACCTAGGGCGGGAGGGAGAGGGAGAAGGGGAACATGGCTGGGGAGCGGGCGTGGGCACATGAACGAAAGTGATCCAACGCTGAGAAGCCAAAGGCATGGAGGCGCATAGGAATGGATGAGGGAACTAGATCAAGATCAAATACAAGAACGCGAGAATATTTTTCTCAGGCGACGAAACGCCCAGCTCGGCAACGCAACGCCAAGCCTTTTTTATATTTTTCAATCCTGCCAAAGCACACAGCTTACAATCCTTTCATTAACGACGACACAACTAACTCACGAAACGCACGCCACACACGCAACTAACGTACGCCACACACGCGACTAACGCAGACGCGCACGCCCGCAACGCACTCAACGCGGACACGCAGAAATCTCGGCGTGGTTTATTCCAACAATGGAGGAGCCACACGCCGCGCCGAGGGCAACCGCACAAGCGTACGGATGCAAGGAGCGCGTAGGAATTCTTTGCCATGTAATAGAGTGCTGATACTAGGTGTGTGCTAGGGAGTTGTACTCACATATATTCGTACACAGTTATAATAATCTAAGAAAACAATGTTAAAACAGACATATATAGTAGAGCTCGAACAAGTGCGTCATGGTGCATCAGCGAAGACAAATGGGAACATAAAAAGAAACATGAATGCCTTCTATTGTGCCATATATGCATATACATGCCTGCAAGCGCATGAGGAGATCCTGGGATTCCTTCCCGATCTTAAACCGGTTGCGGGTGAACTCCCGGCGTAGCCTCTCAACCTCGGCACGCTCCTCCGGCGTGCCGGCGTCGGGGTCAAACTCTCATACCGTCCTGCCGAGGAAGTTGTTGGATGACCGCAGCAGCGGGCTCCCACCCTCGCCGATCTTTAGCCTCCACATGCTAGCAAACTGCTGGTGATGAAGATGGTTACTAGCTACGTTTAGCAGGCAAGCTCCAAAGCTAGCAGCTAGCAATATATATATACACACACACACACAGCTATTAGTACTGCTCTTCCTTCTGTTGCCAAACGGCGCCATCATGTTGCGGTGCATCTTGTTTGGAGGATACGGCCGTACGGGGCTTCTACAGATCAACCTTAGCAAAAATAAGAATTACGCTAGATGCTTTTTCTATATCTCAAAGTCAACTGCCGGGTGCAGCTCTGGCATGCTCTTACTAGCTACGTACGTTTAGCTAGCAAGCAAGTTCCAAAGCTGGCAGCTAGCTATATATAATTAATTTATTATAGGAAAAAATTAGGATTTATCACTATTATCTCACTTATATGAGGCCCTTAATTAGACCCACCTATCAATAAGAAAATTCTAAAGTACCAGCCAACCAATGAAGTGGCAAATCCCGACTTCCCGTTATTATATATTAAGCTACTGGTACCTCTTGCAGCCTGCTCCTCTTTACACCTGAAAGGATGTGCAGTTTATTACTTGCTGTGATCTCAAACACAAGCCCATATGCATTGATGTTACTCCACGTTAGATGTGAGAGTATCTCGTGGTGGATTAGTAAATGCAAGTTGAGATGTGAGGGTATCTCGTGGTGGATTAGTAAATGCAAGTTGAGATGTGAGGGTATCTCGTGGTGGATTAGTAAATGCAAGTTGAGATGTGAGAGTACCCCGTGGTGGATTAGTAAATGCAAGGAAACTGCAATTTGAGATGTGAGAGTATCTCGTGGTGGATTAATAAATGCAAGTCGCATCCGCGCGTGTTTGGTGCACCATGTTGAAAAAACAGCAAGAATCTTCCGGGTCTCGGAATCAGCTTTTTCTAGTGCGCGCTTCTTCCGGCAATCCTCCGCATCAAAGTATGAACAAACTTCTTGGAGGTACGCAATCCCTTGACGGTTAGGCTTTGCGGCAAGAAATCCCTCACGCAAATGCAGCAATATACCGAGGAGCCGGAAAGAATTTGGATCAAGGTGCACAGGCTCGATCTAGAAATACTCTCATACCTTTGCTATGAAAGCGTTAATTAGAGGGAATCCTAAGATCTGAAAGGAAGACAACAATGTCATTGTTCCAAGGATAAGGGCAGGAATCGGATTTCTCTGGAAATGCGATTATCCTGCCAAGTCAACGAGAAAGCGTTGTTAATTCCTTTAAAGTCCTCTCTACATAGTTTTAAATATATTGATAGACTGTACATATTATGGTAAGTTAAGTAGAAAAGAGCGAGAGTACACTCGTGTTCACTTCTATAAGCTTCCCTGTTGTGCCATGATGTCATCAGGCACGACACGTTTACATGACACAACGACCCACAGTGTTCATGTTCCTTGTCAACCCCACGGAAGGAGAATTATGTGCGGTGAATTGCACTAATATTGATGCACATTCAAGGAGTGATTCTAACTACTTACTACTTGAGTGTATCAAAATTAGCAATTAGCGCAAGCTATTATAGGGGGAAAATCATGAAATAACTGAAAGTCTGGAACCTACTTTACTCTGTCTCTCTTAGAGGAAGGAAAAACAAGAGAATTCAGCGCTCGCCGTTGGAGTTGGTGTCGTATTCGGCTGCCTCGGGCCTCATGACAGGGCGGCCGCGATAACCATGGTAGTGCAGGACCTAGCAGTCAGGGAGCAGACAGGTACACTAACAGGGAGACATGAGAAGGAGACGACTGCGCCCAGGGCTCGCCAGCGGCGAGTTTCCATTGGGCTAAAGATAGGGCTTGATACCGCAAGAGAAGGACGTATTTTTGGGCACAGAAAAAGGGAGCTGTAAGATGGGAGTAGCATGAAGAGGTGATTGGGCATCACCGGCGGTGAGATCCGCCATCACTGGTGGTGGATCAGGCGACGGCGGTGGTCAAGGGGAATGAAACCCTATCTAATTTACTTCTTACCACGACAAATGCGGGCACGTTGCACAGCATCTACGTACACTGTAATAATCAAGTGCAATGCCACTTGGTTGACAACCACAATTCAGAAGACCAACTTACTTTTATTGGTAAAGAAGTAAATTAGCTACAATGGATAGGTAACCATGCTTATTGCTGGATTGTTTTCATTCTAACAACCTCAATCTTGATTTCAAGGCAACTGAATTAGTACAAATTACACCATGAATTATATTATCTAAAGAATTGCATCGAATCCACCTGTACTTTAGGCCTAGATGTAAACTAATTCTAATAATATGAAACTTATTTCTAATAAAATAAATCTAAATAATAAAGAATCAAATTATTATATTTCCAATCCGCGATATGCTATCAATGCTACGGCTTTCCATGCTATAACACACTTCTTGTCACCAGAAATAGCAAGGACTTACGCGAGCACGTTGCATAGCACCTACGTATATACATTGCAATAACAAAGTGCATTGTCACTTGATTGACAACCAGAATTCAGAAGAACAACATACTTTTATTGATAGAGAAGTAAATTAGCTACAATGGACAGGTAACCATGCTTATTGCTGGATTGCTTTCATTCTATCGGCCTCAATCTTAATTTCTAGTCAACTGAATTAGTACAAATTACACCATGGATTATATAATCTAAAGAATTGCACCGAATCCACCTGTACTGACTACTACACATGGAGTTATCATAGACAGTTCGTAACCCTCATCAGAGATAATTTATGAACCGTCTAATTTATTGCGTCAGTAATAACAAGTGATTATCACAAACGGCTCCCAAATCGCCAGTGATACGTCACAATATAGATGGTTTTAAAAATATCTGTATATGATATCCGACATAGTATCATAGATGTTTTTTTTGTTAGAAATCATTTGTGATAGTTCTTCGTACAGCTAAAATATTTATTGTTTTTCAGTTAGCCTTAAGAAATGCTAACCATGCCCTTTGAAAATAAGCTAATAGTTTACAGATAAATGATAGATAAGTGCATTACAACTCAAAATGATTTACATTTAAAAGTGAATTACAACTCAAAATCAATTATAAAAGAATGTTCATGTATTGTCTCCAGAGTTACAATTGAATCAATTGTTTGTACATGTATTAAGTGGTCTTACCGGAGTGAAACTCTCCTTTTGAGTCAATAACCACCATCATGAAGAAGATGGAGAGCCGTCCTCAAATGTCAGAGAGTTTGTTTAGATCGAATATCCTTGATTTGATTGTCATGTCCTATCGCTAGGATGAATAAAGTAGTAAGCATATATATTTAAATTGATAATTAGAAAATAATTATTACAAGATTGACAAGCCTCTGGATCATTCATCTTAGTGCTCATGATTTTGTGCATATGACGGCAAATGTGGAATGCACATAGGTTTCCTTATAGCTGCTGGTGGCACTACAAAAATAGAATTATATACATAGATATAGTCAGTTCGAGAGGCATTATTACGAAGTGTGATATATGATTATTATGCTATAGTGGGTACCAGAAATCACGTCATGTATTGTAGTGTGGTGATCGATTCCTTGTGTCTTCTCCCCTAGCAACATTGCATTGAATGACCTACGTAATTCCAAAATGTTATCATCGGCCATCACAAACGATGGAAAGACTATAATAGAGTTATGTATGGGGAAATAAGCATACCTGTCGAGTGTTTGTTGCATAAGAGTGAAGTCGTGGTTGTTCTTGAGTAGAGAATCAAGGTATATTATATTGTTACACTTTGGTATAATCACTATAAGGATCAGTGCCACCTACTTATGTATGTCATCATAGTCATTAAACTTAAGTTTGTGTTGCGTGCAAAGTACAAATGAAATTTGTATAACAACTAGTGAAGCACTTATCTATGGTTGTAGGGCACCAGTATGTACTCCTTATTGCCTTGAGTAAGCAATCCCATCGTTATGTAATTCTTGACGTAGAATGCGCATTGGGTGATGCATTGCTCAGTGATCAAATGTGGATCGAGGAAACCCACCTGTCCTTGCAATCGCTGGGCTTCTCAAATCATGTATCTATACATAAACAATGAGTTATGATATTTATCATTATTACGTGAATGTAGACTTGATTATACTTACTTGTAGTGTCTAGCATCGTAGAAGTGAGGCATCAGGGGCATCAAAGTTGAATAGTTTGAATAAGTTATCGAACGCCATGACGAAGAAGCCTAGCTTGTGGAGGAAATGCCTCCCCTTGTATCTGATGTTGAATCTAGTAGGCTAGTTTGTGCTCCGCTCAATGGTCCTCTGCATGTACTAGGCATGCAAACTCCTGTAACTTATTCCAAGGTAGGGTAATAGTGTGTCGGGAACCAACGGCTCTCCAAGGAGTACTTCCAAGGCTTGCGAGGTGCCTTAATGTTCTTTAATTTGGCTTTAGCACCTCACTTGTGATATGTCTTCTTGGGAGATGACTCGATATAATTTTCTTATTTCTTCGGCGTTGTCTCCACGGGAGCCAATACAAGGCCTTCTGAAGTGAAGGTTGAGGTGGAGAGGCATGGTTATGTGGAGATCGTGGCATTGTAGGGTCTAGGGCGATGTCCCTCTTGGGGCACTAAACAAAAGTGTGCATGGTATCCCCTAGTGTTATGATGTCTTCATTCGGGGGCTTCTCCTGCGGGATGGCCATGAAAGGGTTATGTATCATATCCACCTAGACCTTGGCATAACCCTATGCCAGCTATGCACTATGCAGTGCTATCCCTTCCTAACATGGAAATGCCATCCCCTGCCCAGCCTCAATAAGAATGGACCCAACCAGCCTCACTTGGAGCTTGCAGGCTATGGGCTCCTACAAAATGATACACAATTAGCAAAGGCATCCTACATGTCTATCTTTGGAGCATTCCCAAGATATACAGTACCTGGATTTCATCGATTGGAAGTCAAACATTGCTTTGATTAGATTGGAGTGTAGACACGCAGCTATGTGAATGGTGATGTAGACTGGCTTCCACAATAATGGGGGTAGGCTGTGACTGGCTGAGCACTTGCTCTAGCCTTTCCTCTAAACATGCTACCTTCCCAGAAAATTCTTCACTAATCTCCTCTATTATGCGCTCCTCGCGCTTGGCTTTCTATCTCTTCTGACTTCTGTACGAGTTGGAGTTATCTAGGAATTCCTACCTCTAGGGAAGTTAAACTTCAAGGCCTCGCATGCAACCTGGGTGCTCCTTGTTTTCAGGGCCATGGATAACATGTCCCTCTCCCTGATAGCCTAGAAGTTGCCTTGGGAGGATTCCACAGTCAATGTTTCCTACAAGAGGTCAACATGTTATTTCAGTTCCTATGAAGTTATGGACATATTACTAGTCAGGTAGTTTGATATCTTACCAAGTATTGTGGCACTTTCTAGTTTGCTGGGTTCTTGAAGGATATGGCATCCAAAGACATGGTAGATGTCCTCACTCTTAATTAGTTTTGAGCATGCTCATCTATGATATTGACAAATGGCTGGGAGGCTTTCGACAGGATTGCCTCCTCATCCTTACTCCTCTATTGTGGGACTTTACCTGTGTACCCAGCAGTGCTAAATCTATGAGGGTGAGTGTTCTGGGCCTAGATTGCCTTGTACACTACACTTTTTTCCTAGAATTCGGTAGTCATTTGCATGGCTACAAAGGTGTCCCATGTATCTAGATGAATGAAAGGATATTTCATTAACGGCATCCCATCCTGGTTCATGTACTTTGTGACAAGCATGCCCTTGAAGTTCTTCTATGCCTTGCCCATCGCCAGGAATGCTGGTCATCGCATGAGGCCTTGGACTTCTTTTCTAATCTCGAAGGAGCTTTAGACCTACTCTTAAAGCTACTCTTTCTCTTCACGCATCAGAGACTTCCAGCTTGGTGTGGTGATGGGGACCCATTGCCTCGCAACTATTCTGCAAGTGGTCCAGAATGCGGCCGCTTCTTTCTTGGGATGTGGAGGGACCCCAACTCGATAGACCTCCATGATGGTCATTTAGCTCTCACGCATTTTTGATATACGTCATCCCTCTCGCTCAGTTGCTCCTTTGGTCTAGTCATCGGACGCATTCAGCGGATTTGAACCCGAATACTGTGTCGACGCCATCTGACGAAGACAATATCTATGAAGCATTCATACTTTAAAAACATCAAACAATATGGGCAAGGCATCCACTCTAACAAGCTAAAACAAAGTAATTTCTGCTGATGGATACCAAAATACCCTGCAATAAGTCATATTCTCACTTGATCTAATTAGTGATGAATTATAATTGAGTGACTAACACTAAAAGTTATGCAACCATAGCATGGATAACATGAATATATCCCATACATGAAAGTCGAACCAATCTTTTAGACGAAATACTTGTAGGATAACTAACTAAACGAACAATTATAGCCACAATGGTGCCGATAGAATTATTTTAACCTCTCTTACTAGGTTTTTTGAACCATAATTATTTTCTCTATAAAACCAGATCCTTAGAGGTAAGGATGAATCATCAATACAAGAACAAAAAAAAAGTCTAAAAAAGTCTTTTAAGTATGGAATAAATCACTCATACATGTCTAAGCAAAATTCCACCCAAACAATATATGACAAATTCAACTATTTAACACTAATTGTTATGTGACTTCACACACGCACATTATATACCTTGCATCTACCATTTGCTCAATGTCAGACAACTATGTTATTTCTCTTCATAGTGCCTCGACAACATAAACACACAAGCATTATACAAAAATTTGATTATCTCCAAATTGAAACACTCCCACCTATCGAGCAATATCGAACTAGATCATGATTCATGAAAGCATATATTAATTGGTGAACAAGTATGGGTTCCGCAAATCATACGAACATTTGGAATCCAACTAAAGGTGATGGGTTCAAGTAACACAGACAGATCTACACCAATATTAATTCCTACTCCTAGTACCATCAGATCAAGCATATAGGAACAAAACTAGGTAGACCTAACAATAGGGAAGTAGCGCAGCGCACCAAAGGAGCTGGTGGTCAAATGTGGAAGGGACGGGGAAGCCAAGGAGGCAACGGCGATGGGGAGCTAGGGAGGAGCCACGCGATGATGATGGTGAGCTGGGGAGGAGGAGCCACGTGATGGGAAACCACAGGGAGGAGGCACCAAGGCAGTGCTCGACGGGGAACTAGAGGAAAGGACGGCAGCGTGCAATGGGGAGCAGAGCAATGGGGTCAGCTTTTGCAGGAGTAGTGAGTTAGGTTTTCAGCCTAAGTGCCATATATATAGGAGAATATTATCACATATGGTTTTAGGAAACAAATGTCTGTGATATGATCATATCACAGATCGTTTGATACATTATCATAGACTATTCTAGTAACAAACTTTCTATGATATAAATTTATATCACAGACAGTTTTAGCAACAAATCGGCTGTGATGTTATATGGATATCTTAGACAGTTCTTTGACAAAACTGTCTATGATATATTATCACAGGTGGTTATAGTAACAAAACCATATGTGATATGCTATGTTGTATGCCTTAATAGACAGACATTTTAACAGAACTAGCCTGTCTTTGTACTAAACCATCACACAATAATACATACTACCGAATGATTCATGAATAAATCTGTCTATCAACATACCATAAGAAAAGAAGGTAATCTATCTTAGAATGAAGTACAATAGAAACACAAGCACATTAGACAAGTAAGCAAGCATTAAGTTAGAGTGTATTCTCAACATGAATAATTTAGAAATAGATGTACATGCCAAGCTTCATAATTCCACTTAGCTATTTCCTTCAAAAAATAGCTCTTCACGATGATCAATGTGCATATAGCTAGCTTCCTCACTGGGTTCTTCCTTGGGCCCTATGTCATCTCCAAATGGAGACAACTCGTCAGATTTTTTGAAAGGAAACAGTAGGAGAGGCTCCTACTATGCAATATTAATATAAATAAAAATGTATAAAAGAGGTAAGGAAGAAGAGGGAGACACAGAACAAGATTAGAGCGATTGAAGCCAAGAAAAAAAAGCAAATCATGAATTGCCGGCCTGACCCTATGCAACAACAAGGAAGCCTCTAGTCTAAGCCTAGATTTCCAAACATTGAAGCTATGAGGCTGCTGCTGGAAGATGGAATTATTTCTAATATTCCAAATGATCTAGGCAACCATGATGAACTTCTTCCTGAAGAGGTGAACCCTAAAAGCCTGCTTCAAAATAATAACTTTTGTTGAGATATCTATATCTAAAAACCAAAGTATGCCAATCTCATTCCAGCATTGCATAGAGAAGCGACAATCGAAGAAAAGATGGCTAATAGTTTCTACAATTTCAAAATTGCATAAATCACAATGCATGTTGCCATCATAACTGAAGTTCTTCCTTCTTAGAATATCTTTAGTCTGTCAATTTGATCAATCACTTTTTTAGTAATCTGAACATACACATATGATAAATGGACTGCAAGGACAGAACAACATTAACCACAGTTAATCTTCCTCCATAAGATAGGAAATTTGTCGTACTAGCCAGACGCCTTTCCACCCTATCTACCAAGGGTAAAAAAACATTCACTCTTGGTCTTGTTGTCCCAAACAGGAGGCCTAAGTAGGTGAAAGGCATGGATCCAATTTTGCAGCGAAACACCCCTGCAAGATTGGCTACTTTGTCAAGTAGGTCGTTAATGGGAATCATGACTGACTTATGTAGGTTAACTTTGAGACCAGTAAAGATGTAGAAAGTTTGGAGTAGCCCCTTTAGATAGAGCAGTTGTCTAGAATAAGCTGGCAGGATGATGATGGTGTCATTAGTGTATTGCACCACTAGGAAATCGTCATTTCCCTGGGGTAGTATCGGGTGTTTAAGAAGTTCCCTTCTTGCTACCTTATTGATTATAGATTGAAAAAGATCAGTCCCTAGGACAAACAAGATTTGGGAAAGAGGATCTCCTTGTCTTACCCCGCTTTTGCAACAGAAGGAGTTTCCCGGTATTCCATTTGTAAGAATTGATGAGTGGCCAGAAGAATGGATACAGGCTATCCAAGATATCCATTTGTCGAGGAAGCCTTTAGCCCTGAGAACTCCTATTATCACTTCATGTTCTATAGAGTCGAAGGCTTTTTCAAAGTCCAATTTGAGAACTAGGATTTCTTTTTTACTATGCTTGCATTGATGGATCTATTCAAAGGCCCAAACTAGGCAGTCCTGGATTGTTCTCGTCTTGATGAACCCATACTGATTTGTGTCAACTAGTTTGATAATTAATTTTTGGAGTCTATTTGCCAGGAGCTTTGTGAGAAGTTTTAAGACTGAGTTGAGCAGGGAGATTGGTCTGAAGTCATTCAAAGTCTCTGGTTTCAATTTCTTTGGGACAAGAGTAATATAAGAGCCATTGAAGAAATCCTAACACAAAGAATAGAAATCTTGGTGAATTATATTCTAAAACTTATGAATGAATAAACTAGTAAATCCATCTGGTCTAAGGGATTTATCTTTTGGGAGCATTTTGACCATTTCATCTATCTCATTCTGAGTGCAGTATGCCACCAAATGTAAAAGATTATGAGAAGCCGATATTAGCTCAATCAGATCAAATTGCATTGTGGGTTGGGTAGTTGTTCCCATTCTTAACTTGAATGGGTTCTAGATAGCTGCTACCTTGTCCTGATGATTGTAGACTTGTGTCCTATCGTCAAGTGTTAAGTAACGGATGGCGTTCCTTCTAAAGCATTTCGTTTCAAGCACATGAAAGTACTTGGTATTTCATCTCCTAATTTCTCCCAACAAGATGTGCAACATTTCTTCAAATACAAGTGCTGGTAGTTCAAAAGCTTTGAAAAATGATTTTTAATAATGATTCTGAAGTTTCTTTCCTCGATGTATAAACCCCTCTGATCTTCTAGATTATCCATGAAGAGGGTTATGGTTTGACAATTGTGGATGAGAATGTTGAACTAGGAGGTATTTTTGCTCTAGTTCTTAAGACCTCTTTGGAGATTTTTAAATTTCACCGAGATTCTAGAGACACTATTGGTTTGTTGAACTAGCAAATTCCAGAAAGAGTAACAAAATCCATGAATCTTGGGTGCTCTATCCAATAGGTTACAAACCTAAAAAGACTGGATTTAGGAATAACAATGGCAATATGCACAACACATGGTGCATGGTTAGAAGTGTCCTTATGAAGAACATGAACTTCTGAGTGGGAACAGAAGTGATCCATTGATCTGAAGTGAAAAACTAGTCTAGCTATTCCAATAAAGGATCCTCTTGCATGTTGCTCCAGGTATAGGACCAGCCCTTGAGGGTAGTTCATTGAGACTAAGGCTACTAATTATTGTGTTAAAAGTTAAATTGTCATTCAGATTGCCTCCTGGTTTGTTTCTATTCTGCATAGTCCTAATAAAATTGAAGTCTCCCATGAGGTTCCAGTTCTGATGTGCAGGAATGTTGAGGTTCAAAAGCCAGTGAATGAGCTCTTCTCTTCTTTGCCCCTCAAAAGGCCCATAAAACATTTACAAGAGTCCATTTGTCTGCATTTTGAACCAACGAGAATTCAATGATTTGACCAAAATGAGTGCTAAAAAGAGGAGTTCCAATGAAAACCGAGCTATTCCAAAGAACTAGCAAGCCCCTAGAAGCACCAGTAGAGGGAGAAAAATGAAATTTATCCAGATATTTAGGGGAGAAGTTCCGAATAAAGGAATGATCAAAATGTTCCTTTTTAGTTTCCTGAAGGCAGACAACTGAGAAAGCATTACCTATGATTTTTTCTCTGATTGATCTCCATTTCTCGAGAGACTTTAGGCCCCTAATTTCCAACAAAAAATCTTTCATTTTCTAAAATTTGACGACTGATTCATTGTTAAATAATGTTTGATTCTCATGTAACAGTATGCATATCCTTGCTGTCCAATAAAGACTATCCCAAAAAACCAAAAGTGTACTATAGCAAGTCCGACAATAAGGGAAGAATGATGTGATTCTGCTATAAAACAAAAGAAATGTTGAACTGCCCAAAATAAACAGCAGCGAGTACTTCCGTCTTTCAGTCCTCATCTTCATTTCCTTGCGCTGCAGTGAAGTTCTCATCCTTCAACTCCCTAGAGGGAAGTCAGCAAAGGAGCTATCCCCAGTCATGCATGACGGCCACTGGAACCCTCGGAAGCACTGAGGTGCCCTCCTGTGAAGTCGAGGTTGTAGAGTAGACTTGCTTGTGAAGTTGGGCCAATGAAATTTCCTCCACCCTAGGGGCTTGAGATGCTGAAGACTATGATCGTTCGAATGTCTACAGAGAGCTTGGAGGCACATTAGACTTACGCCTCTTATTACCAGTAACCTTAGAGTGTTGATAACCTTTGGACTGCTTGTTTAGGCATGCGTTTCTTCTCAAACTGTGAACCGATAGAGGTGCACATTAATTACGCTCTGGACTAGGATATTAGCTTGAGAGTCTAATGTAGCTGCAGAGTCATCAGAATATTATGAAATTTCCTCAATGCAGACTGAAGAAGTGCCCTGAGTGCCTGATCTATACGAAGAGAAGTCGGGAGGGAAGACGGTATGATAATGTCCTACTGACCAAAGAGCTAGAGTTGTGTTATTGAAAATCTCCTCGGAAGGACCCTAGGGAAGTTGGACCTTCAAATTGAAAGCCATGAATCGTGATCTTTTCATCTTGTATTCGGGAAACTTCGTGATGGCCCTATGTGGGAAATATGGCCAGCCCCAAGAAGCCGAGGGCAGTCTAGTAGGTAGGAAAGTGACCCTATTCCGGAAGTAAGCAATAACTTGAGTGATGAAGTGCAAGAAATCAGTTCCAGGTGCTTGAGAGTCCAAAAATCTATCCTTGATGTCTGAAGATGAGTAGCTACATTGTCCAACCAGGATTAGATCAAGGTGAGGATCTTGTTCTGATTGTTGAGACTCTGAGTCCAATGGCTCTATAATGAGAATGAGATTTGAGGAGACCGAAGTAGACTCCTATGGCTGTACTTCTTGATTAATTAGGAGATGGTCCCAATCTCTCGGTACTTGCTGTTGAGGTTCCCACTGGCCCCACTGATCGTCATTGGGAGGGTCAAGAAGTGCCTGCTCATTTGGAGGGTTGTGAGCTTCATATTGGTTAGCATTAATGATATTTTCTAGGAGAACCTTGTCACTTAGGCTTGCATTTGGGACACCTAAATTAAGAACAAAAACTTGCCCAAGACTCTCCGCCCCCAATTCTCCACTCTTTTTCATGACCACTTTTCTAGGGACTGCTTCAACTAAGGGATATAATACATTAACAAGTACTCACCCCTTAACCTGATCACCCGAGTGCCATTCTAGCAGTTTGCCAAAAGAGGAGACCACTTGAGCTGTAGATTGGAAATTAAGATGATCAAGTGGAAAGCCAGGAAGCATTATCCAGCCCACTCAGGTGAAATTAGTTCCCCACCAATTGATAGCTTAATTATGGCTATGAAATCTAATGTCATGAAGATCATCTAGATGGTGGCGGTTCACAAAGATCAACATATCTCACTTAATTGCCAAACTAAGTTGAAAGATCTTGACTCCAAGTCGACGGGGGGAGCACCTTACCACATGAATCTCGAGCGCACCTTGAATGAAATCCCTAATATCCATCACTGCTTGCGCAAGGTCATCCGTCTGAGGGGGCAGAACCATGGTCGCAATCACAAAGTCTTCATGCTAAAGCTGCAGAGACTCTTGCAGCACCAAGTATGCTAGTGGGAGACGAAATTGGCCTCCATCCTCAATGAACATACCTGTCGAAAGAAAACAGCGTAGAACTTGAAAGTTGGCCATTGGGGGAGTAAGAGGAAGGTGAAGAAGATTCTAGCTAGGAAGTTGCTCTGAGAGAGAGGAGATGAGGTGAAGTGGAGTAAGGGGAGATGAATCGGTGGTTGCATGAGAAACCGTATTCGTTGCCAGGTCGGTCCATGAGTACTCCCACTTTTTCTCTAGGCCAACACGGAACATTAGGGCATTAAGCGGGAACCCATCTCCGATTATCCAACAAGCATGAGGAGAGGCAATTTGATGCTTTATGTCCATAATCGAAGCAAGCCCAGTAGTGAATCTGATTAAAACAAGAAATGGTCGAGTGTTCGAATCGCCAGCATTGGGAACATGTAGTTGCCTTGAACTCATCCACTTCCAGAGTAGGCACAGACTACAAGGGTAGTGCCCATTTGAAAAATGAATCTTTCAGCTCAGGTAGGGCATAATTACTGGTCCAAGCCCCAATGGACCTTACAAACAATGGTTTGAATGCAGATGAAGATTGAACTTACTAGAATGGATTCAATGTTAACGAAGAAAGAATTTTCTAGGAACTTGATCATCGGTTGCTCAGCAAAAGAAACTTTCTTATAAATAGAAGGACAACTTTCAGACCTATTCTTCTTGCATGATGAAACTATCGTCCATTTGTTTCAATGCTTGGTAAGTCCCAAACAGTATTCCATTTGGAAATCTGCTCCTCCATCTCTTTAGAGATGAAAGTGAACTATGAAATGCTTAGAAGCACAGCTTTGAAGATGATGAACTAGTAAACCCACTTACTTAGAAACAACCAAGAATGGAAATCCATAATCATAAGCCTTTTTGACCCGAAAGCCCAAGGGTCCACCCTAGATAGGATTGTAGCACCATGGTAATAGAGACCTCTGAAAGGCGAAAAGTGAACCTAGAGAAAGAGGCAACCAGCAAAAACTAGAAGAGGAGGAGAAAGGCGGATGAACTGCCAAACCTAATTTCAAACCATTGAAATCTTCAAACTTTTTCCCTTGAGAAAAGTCCTAGTCTGAGAAGAAAACTGTACTACACATGACTCACCACTCTAAAGGGGGTACGCCAGAATCTTAGCACCAAGGATGAGAAAACTCAGGGCAACTCATCAAATTGATTATACTCTTCCTCATTCACAATATTCTCAACTCTAACAATCTTTCTTTTTCCATAAAGAACTACGTGGCGATTCTTATTTGTTGGGTTTATTACATAAAAACTTGAATAACTTGCTTAGCGAGTATGAATGGTTCATTTTTGTATCCAACATGTTTGAAGTCTACAGTAGTGACGTTGTACTTGTCAACCCACACCCTGTGGATGTTGGACCCAACAACACCGAAATAGGAGGATTTTGAATAGTACATAGTCGAGCTCCGAAATCTCCTATATGAACCCATAGTAGGAGCTCAACTCACGTTTCATTACATTTGGCCCAACGGTATTGAACTTCTTATGAAATGCATCTTTGCAGACATCGTTGTTCAATATTGTGCTCTTCCTATCCTGAACTATCGTATAAAATGTGTATCTATTTATGTCATATCCTTACCATGTCTTAATTGTAAAAGCCAACCATCGTAGCATGTCATCACTTGATAACCTCCCAGTGAATCACACCTTTAACCATTGGTCGAACTGACGGTTGTGCTTTCTCATGATCCAAACATCCGACTGGCTTGGATTCTCTTGGCGTACCATGTCTTTGTGCTCATTGATGTATGGGGACATTTCAATTATGTGTTCCAAGACTGTGAAATGGGCTCGAGCGTACGTATCAAGATCAAGTGTGATCACATTCCTTTTGATGGTCCCGATGCATTCTAGCCTCCCCTCATGATGAGATAGAGGCAGACCTACCAGTTCCACCTGTGCCATGTAGGCAATGTAGGACTCAATGACCCCTTTGGCTACATAACCTTCGATCATACTGCCCTCTAGTCGAGATCGATTCCGTACATAAGACTTAAGAATTCCTATGTTCTTCTCAAAAGAGTACATATGATGTAGGAACATAGGGGCACATATGTTTATATCTTTCACAGGGTGAACAATGCGATGGACCATGATATCAAAAAATGATAGAGGAAAATAGTAATGTCCTTATCATCCTTCCCCTCTTGAAACGGAGTCGACTTCGACTCTATATGGTTAGTAACACTAGTACTATAATCAATAGTAACACTAGTACTATAATCATCGTCAGGTAATTCTAACTTGTAAGCATTATCATTTATTCTTTTAAGCATTTTGAATAGACCATCTCCACGATTCATCAACTTAGACATTCTTTTATCAAGAAATCTATCTTTACAAAAATGTAACCAAACAAGATCACCAAATTCAAAGATCATTTGGTTTCTATTTTTATTTCATTTTTCAGCAATGTGATGTGCTTTTTTCTCCATTTCATTCTTAGTTTTCAGATGTATACGTTTTATAAAATCAGCACGTTTAGAAGCATCAATATTAACTCTTTTAATGAAAGTCAATGATATATCAAATGTTGTATATAGCTAAAAACCATAAACAATTTTAAATGGACAGAATTGAGTTGTAGAGTGTACCGCCCAGCTGTATGCGAACTCAACATATGATAAACAATCTTTTCACACTTTCAAATTCTTCTTTATCATGATTTGCAGCATCGTTCCAAGAATATGATTCACCACTTCAGTTTGCCCATCAGTTTGTAGATGACAAGTTGTGGAGAACAACAACTTTGTGCCAAACTTTGCCCACAATGTCT
The DNA here is from genome assembly GCA_036346265.1 of Melocanna baccifera. Classification (NCBI taxonomy): domain Eukaryota; kingdom Viridiplantae; phylum Streptophyta; class Magnoliopsida; order Poales; family Poaceae; genus Melocanna; species Melocanna baccifera. The sequence goes on along the minus strand of CM070707.1, from coordinate 11,522,918 downwards.
TCCAAAAATAGCTCATGAACTTGATGTCATGATCAGAAACAATAGTCTTTTGTATGCCATGCAAAGGCACTATCTCTCTGAAAAACAAGTCAGCTATATGCAATGTATCCTCGCTCTTATGACAAGGAATAAAATATATCGTTTTTGAGAATCTATCCACAATAACAAATACCGAATCCCTCCTCCTCTTACTTCGAGGAAATCCCAGAATAAAATCTATATTAATGTCTTTCTAAGGAATTGTAGGAACCGGAAGAGGAGTATACAAACCATATGTATTTAGCTTTGACTTAGCTTTGTGGCATGTCATACACCGCTGCACATACCATTCAACGTCACATCTCATCTTCGGCAGTAAAAGTGATCAACCAACATGCTCAACATCTTCTTGCACCTGAAATATCCCATCAATCCTCCGCAATATGATTTCTGCACAAGGAAGAAACGAACGAATGAATCTGGAATATAAAGTTTGTTAACGCGAAACAAGAACCCATCATGAACATAAAATTTATTCCATCCTTTCCCATTTGAACAACGAGCAAATGGTTCAGTGAAATCACAATCAACAGCATATAACTCTTTCAAACTTCTAAATCAAGTACCTTAGTATCCAATTGAGTTAAAAGAATACTCTTTTGAGACAAAGCATCAGCAACAATATTATCTTTACCCTCCTTATACTTAACAACATATGGGAAAGTTTCTACAAATTTCATCTACTTAGCATGTCTACAGTTCAACTTAGATTGGCTTTTTAAATACTTAAGAGACTCATGGTCAAAATATGTGACAAAAGCATTAGGCCAAAAGTAATATTGCCAAGTTTCAAGAACACGTCCCAGTGCATAGAACTCCTTGTCATAAACAGGATAATTTAGTTGAGCTCCATTCAATTTTTCAGAAAAATAAGCAATTGGCTTACCTTCCTACATAAAAACACCACCAATACCTATTTCACTAGCATCGCATTTAATCTCAAAAGTTTTAGTGAAATCATGTAGAGCAAGCAGCGACGCCTCTATGAACTTTTTTTCAGAGTATCAAAAGTTCCCTGTTATGCCGCCCCACACACAAAAGGCACTCCCTTTTTTGTTAATTCATTTAACATGGCAGCAATAATACTGAAATCTCTCACAAATCGACTATAAAAGCCAGCAAGACCATGGAAACTACGCAGTTGACTCATATTAATAGGAACAGGACAATTCTTAATTACATCAATTTTGGAGTCATCAACTTCAATTCCATATTCAGAAACAACAAACCTAAGGAACACTACTTTATTAGTGCAAAATGTGCATTTAGCAGAGTTAGCGAATAACTTCTCAATTCTAAGTACATCAAACACTTGTTTTAAATGATCTAAGTGTTCAGCTATGGTTTTGCTATATATCATAATATCATCAAAGTAAACTACCACGAAGCGACTAATGAAAGCTCTTAAAACATGATTCACCAAGCGCCTGAATGTAATAGGTGCATTAGTAAAACCAAAAGGCATAACTAACCACTCATACAATCTAAACTTTGTTTTGAAAGTAGTTTTCTATTCATCTCCTACTTTCATGCGAATCTGGTGGTATCCACTTTTTAGTTCATTTTTTGAGAAACATATGTGCTCCATTAAGCTCATCTAACATACCATCAAGCCTAAGTATAACATGACTATATCTAATAGTGATATTATTGATAGCACAATAATAAACACACATTCTCCACATACCATCTTTCTTAGGAACAAAATTAACAGAGACAACGCAAGGAGAAAGGCTCTCAAGTATATACTCTTTGTCCAAAAGCTCTTGCACTTGCCAATGTATTTCCATGGTTTCAGTTGGATTGGTGGGGTACGGTGGTCGGTTCGGCAGCGAGGCACCTGACATAAGGTCGATTTGGTGCTCAATCCTATGAAGTGGTGGAAATCCAGGTGGCACCTCTTGAGGAAAAAGTTGTCATATGCCTTTTTTAGGTTTATTTTTGTTGCAATCAGAACATTTCTAGTGCTTACCTGCACCTTACCTTTCTAAACAACAATCTATGATTTCTCTTGGTGTTTTTGCTCAACGACTTGTATTTGAGAATGACTAAGCTATAGTAAACTATGTTCTTATCTTCCCACTTGAAGGTATAAGTATTGACTCATCTATCATGTTGTATATTGCGGTCAAACAACCATAGACTGCTCAGCACTAAATGACATATCGTCAGAAGTACAACATCACATAAAATAGTATCCTCATATTTATTAACCTTGAAAAGAAATTCCACATAGTGTTGAATTTTGACTTTTCTTCCCTCACAAAACCAATGCACACAATATGGATCAGGATGTTTAAACAATTTTAGGTTAAACTTTTCACATATCTCAACACTAGCAAAATTTTGGCATGAGCCAGTATCAATGATCATTTTGACATTGATATCTTTCACTTTAGCACTATTCATGAATAAATTACAATATTGAGATTGGTTATCTTCTTTAGAAAGTATAGATAAACATGGAGTAACAACCAAAGCAAACTCACCTTCACCAGGACATTGATCAACAGAATCATATTCATTCTTAGTATTATTATCATCATATGGAGTAGGTTCAGTTTCAGAATTAGAAGCAGAATCATAACTAGTTTCAGAATCAGAAGCAGAATCGTAACCAATTTCAGTGACAATCATAACCTTAGCTTTAGGGCAATCCCAAGAATAATGACCACGTCCTTGACAACACCAATATTGAATTATACTTGTTTTAGTATTGGAACCAGCAGAAGATTGTAATGATTTAGATGAACTAGTAGGTTTAACACTAGGTGATGGAGCAGATTTCATATTCAAAGTATTAGACATAGCATGTGATTGTGTATTTGAATTCGAAGGTTTGCTAGACATACCTTTGCTGATGTCTATCTTGCTTCTATCTTTGGGTGCGTAGGTTGAGGTAGATGGACAGCTCGTCTTAGGAGTGAAAGTGCCGTGTCTGGATTGCAATAGTGCCTCTTCTTTTAGTTCTTACAAGTCAGCACAAATCTTCTAAGGTACTTCATTAAATCCCTTCATAATTTGCTTGATGTCTTCCATGTTATCTGTCCCCTAACATGGTTAGCACAGTAAGAAAATAATACAAACGATGTATACTACACAAAGGAATTCCTATGCTACCACAGGCCAAGTATCTTGTCAATTCCTATGAATAGCAATATTATGTACCTGGGCAGTGAAAGACAAACTAGAGGTGTCACTAGCTGAAAATCAATCACAGGAGTTGCACTCACCAAGTTTATGTGGAGTTGGGATAGGGTTATTGTATAATCTTACCACAATTCAAGTGCTCAAGATATTGTAAAGCCAGTAAACAATCTATAAAGTAATCAAAAACCTAGTTGCAATGTCCTAGATATAAGTGATGCACACACATGCAATGATTAGGGTGACTTGATGTAAGCAACGAAAGTTCTCATACCAAGTGTTAAGAGAGACGCTAGCCCACCACTCAAACTTTTATTTAGGGCACAAGATTTATTCACACAATGTAGAGCACAAAGGTAATAGAATGGTGCAATGTATACAACCCTCGAGTTTAAGTAGTAAACACCAATTAGTCTCAAAAGATAAAATAGCAAAGTTCTTATATGACTTATACACACTCGTTTGAAAGGTTTTGATGAGATCTACAACTTTTTAGTTGAGGCGAACCCCGAATTTTGAAAGGAAGATCGAATATTTTGGCAAAAATAGAGATAAAAAACTTGCGATGCAAATTCGGAGGTAAATATGGCCAATTTTGGAGGTCTTTAAAAAAACAAAAAGATGCATCTCATCGTTAGCTTTCCAATGAATATAAGAACATCAAAAACAAACTTCGTATGCAAAAGTTATACCTATTTTATTGAAGGTGTCTTAGAATCAGAATCCTACTCAGATTAGAAACTAACTCAAACTCAACTTGAAACCGCTATATCTTTCAATTTCGTGGGCCAAACTTGTTGAAATATTTTGTGGAAGTTTCTGGCTCTATGTAGAATGTATCCACCAATTTTCACTAGATTTAGCATTGATTTGTCATATTTTCAATTTTTTGAATGGTGACCACTTTTTCAAAAGTTCGACTCAGTTTCTTTGTTAGATTCTAAAACAAACTCAATGAGAGACTATGTAAATGTGTACATGTCTACAGCACTTTCAAATGCAAGTCTCAGCATTGAGATAAGTTATAGATGCAAAGTTAGGAGATCAATCACACCAAATTTTGAAATTTAGAAGATCCAACAATTGAAGAATGGTAAGGGCATATTTTTTTGTGATTTAGGGAGTCTAAATATAACACCCTGAACGTCGATTCGACGTAGGTTTTAAATAATCGCAGAGTCGCCCGGTTTTTTTGGTAAAGCGCGGGAAGGGAAGAAATATAATTTTTTTGAATTAGCATAAAGTGAAAAAATATGGAAAAGAATAGATTTTTTTAAAATAAATAAAACCTTTTTCTGGGCGGGCCGGAGGGTGGGCCTGCCACCTTGGGCCGGAGGCCCAAGGGGTGGCCGAACCCACCCCTCCAACCCTAGCCGCCCCCACCTCTTTTCCTCCCCCCATTGCGCAGCCCCTCCCTTCCCCCTTCCCTTTCCCAGCCGCCACCCCTCCCCCTCCCTTCCCCCCTTGGTGCTGCCATTGGTGCAAAGGAGAAGAAGGAGAAGAAGGAGATGGAGAAGAGAAGGAAGGGAAGGAAGAGAGGAAGAGGATAAGAAAAAAAAAGGGTGATCCCCAAGGCTAGGTAATTTTTCCCCATCCCAAATCCCCTTATTTCTGCTGTAATTAGGGTTCTTAGTCTTGAAATTGGTGGGATTTAGCATTTATGTTGTCCAATTAGACAGTTCCTACTGATTGCCTGTAGATTAATTCGCGCAGCGTGGCTGTTTGCATAGTTTAGACCCCTGAAACAATTTGTCCAATGGGTCTTACCAAAAGAAAAATTGTAGAGAACGACAAGATATATTTTTTGTAATTTTTCCAGAATTTTAGGCCATGGGATTTGGGCGCAGAAGAGTTTGGAAGTTTGCTGTCTGGTAGAGGGGCAGACTGCGACAGATTGCTGTTTGGGTGTGGTTTAAGAGTAGAAGATGATTTTTCTGATCTTGGTCACAATTGTGACAAGTGTAGATAATTCAGTAATCTAGCTTCTGTATAAAAATTATAATTTTTAGAGCCTTGTACTGTGGTTGGGAAGCGTTAGAAGCTGGCTGTCCAGAATGCCAGAGTAGAGCACATCCTCTGTTTTGAACTTTAAATTACACCTTGTTAGTGGTGAATTAAAAATAAGTATTCTAATTGAAAAGTGAAGGTATTTAAGTGTAGATTCCCAATATATATCTTTTGCTGTAATCGGGTTAATATTTTTAAAGATATAAAAATGTTAAGCAGCGTTGCTGCAGCGGGCAGAGTGTGGAACCGTTAAGCGGAGAGGAATGTTGTGGGGTTTTAGGGATTAGCGACATCTTTACTTCTTAAGTCACATTTTCATTGCTGTGGTATTGTGCTGAGAAGTACTTTTGGACAGGTGGTTTTGCTCATGAACGCGCGTGATTGCTTCGCTTCAACGGTAGAGACAAATATAATGATGGTTTGAAAGTTAATAGTGTGGAAATTCGATGTTTGCTCCATATTATGAATATATATGTGTCATGGTTGTAGTAAGGATGTATTGGTGCTATTTATGGGTGATTGTAATTTACAGTGTTCATGAATTTTTCTGGTGCATGGATAGTGTGAAATGCAAGATTTATTTTATTGAGACATTCACGCATATGCATCATGTTAAATCTATTGAAGTCTTGGTCACGAGATGACTAAGCGCCGAGGTCCCCGTCATGTTGATGACATAACGGGCTAAAGGTCCCCATACTTGTGGAGTATGGGCAATTGGTCCCTGTACCAGGTGGTACAGGCATGGGTGTGCATCGACGGATACACACTTTGCATTACCGGTAAAATGCAAAAGAGAAAGAGATAAAGAGATTGTTGATCATCTTGCATAGCATGACTTATTGTATGGTTGATAGATGAATGAGTGAAGTGATGTTCATGAATGTTCTTGCTATTTTCTATTATATTTGCTGAGTCGTTGGACTCACTCTTGTTGCTGTTGTTTCTTTTAAGTACCATTACGAGATCGGCATGCATGGGGAAAGGGAAGGAATAAACTTGTTGCACTGGCACGTTTCACCTATAATGGAAACAAAGGATAAGAATTAAATATAGGATGCAAGAAACCTTTAAGCATCATTTGATTATTACCCTAGGATGTTATTTGTAATCAGAGTTTAGAATATTCATGATGCTCATGCTCTTTATCTAAGTATTATATCCATGCATGGTTTCGTACCCTTTAATTTAATTGCTTAGCATTGAACTTATTACTTGAGGATTGTTTACTATAATTGTTACTACATGTGAAATCTCTGATTTGGATAGATAAACAAAGGAGGCTCTGCCAAAATTTTGTATAACGTAATTAGATAACAATGTTTTACTTCTAGTTGGGTAGCATTCCGGGTCTTTGTTTGGCTGGGGTGTTACACTAAACCACAATTTTGGATTATAATTTTTTATGCGGATTAGAGGAGTTCTAACCCATGAATTTTCTATTGTAGATGCAAAAATTAAGAACCCTAAAAGAACGATCAAGCAATGCAAGGAAAACACTAGATGCAATGGACAACAATTATGCAATTAAAACTAACGGATTAAAAACTAATAAAACACACAAGGTGCAAACGAATTAAAAACTAAAGCTATGTTTTTTTAAGCTTTGTATATATTATAGAAAATAAAAATTAATTAAGGATAAAAGATTGATCCTACCTTGTCAACCTGGCTCTCTGATACCAAGATGATATGGGGGAGCCCAATCTTCACGACATAGGATCTCACTTGAAGGATAAATATGTAGCTAACCTAAAATCCTATGAATTCTGATGAACGAAAGCACATGATTATTTGTCTTGATTACAGACTCTCATGTATCAGAATTCAATTAGAAACACGTTCTAAATCTCCATCTTCTCACCACACTAAGATAGACGATGTTGCTGGTCTCTGAAGAACAACAAAAACACTGGTAATCAGTAATTTGGTGGAACAGTAACTAGTCAGTTTCCCAACTCTCATAGCAGCACACAGCATAAACTAAACAACAAGAAATTACTTTGACTCAAAATTAATGTTTAAGGGTTACAAGGGACGGTGGCTAAGATTTTATACCCTCGTACAAGTCTAGCCGGACTCAAAGTAGGGAAATAACTTGAATCCTCTTCTAATTCCTAATTTAAACTGAAAGCAATAAGAAGTGGCTTGTTGGTCGCCTTGGTTTGAGTACCAATGAGATGGGCCCCATGTGGTGGGTAGCCCATGAGGGTGGCGCATAACTCCATTGACAATAACCAACTTACCTTGAGACCCAAATATTTGTTTTCGGCCGATTTGAAGCTTCGGCATCGCCATCACCTCAAACTGAACCAAAATGAATACTAAAACCCAAAACAATCTTAATATAACTTATGATAGATACAAATTAACCCATGATACATGGAACTTCGCCAAAAACTCAAACGAACTTAAAATTGAAGACTGAACACAATTGAGTTTCTGAAGCGTATTCTTCTCCAATCTTCAAATCAAAGTTTGAAAACTTGATTTTAGCATCTTGGTGGCTTTTTCCACTGATATAAGTGAAGTATCATCATCTTCTCCTTTTGGACCTTCTCTTAGTGCATCAGCCTCCCTCACCTCCCACTTAGTAGAACTAAGTTTTTGCTCATCTAATAACATGAGAATACATAAAGTGGAAGCATTAGGTAACAAGTCGTCCTTAGTAGTGAAATCAAAGTAACTTAGGATTAGATTCACCTGTTTAGTGAGTTCCCTTGCTCTAACTCAAGTGAGTGTTCCCTTGTACAATTGTTGCAAAGCTTCAACCATTTGACCAACACTAGTCTTGTCATTGTTACTTGAATCTGATGATAGATGTGATGATTGTGTAGATGAAGCCTTCATAATAATGATGTCTTCATCATCCTCACTAGTTTCGGTTGACATGGCAGCCCAATCTTGTCAACGACCATGTCATCTACCTTGCTACATTACCATAAATCTCTCTTTTCTCCCCCTCTTTCTATCCTCCCCTCCAATCTCTCTTCTCTCCCTACACACTGCCAAGCCACCTCCTCTTCTCCGGCATCGGCAAAGCTGGTCCAACAAATATACAAGGCATATTAATCAATATACTTTTAACTAATACATATTAAATCAATATATCACAAGAGGAACATAGGAAAGATGACCAAATAAGATGGAACAATACAATGAAAGAAAAAGAAAAAAATCAAGGAAATCTAGTTGACACTTGACTACTCCATGGCACATCTCCTTGTGCTCGTGTTTGGCCATTGTGACAACAACAGGTCGGGCACTAGGTGTAGAGCCCACATCCCCATGGCTTTGTTGCCCCAAGCGGCCTCCTCCCTAAATTCTGTACACCTTGACACCCCTGTTGTGCCTAGCTTGCCATGGTGGCACGTTGACTAGCATGCAATAGCCACCAAATATGCAGAAAAATCTAGAAATCTGAGCTCCATTCAAACAGAAGTTCAAGATAGAATGTGAAGCTGGAGTTGCTCTCACTTCCTATTTCATGTATTGCTTTCATCTTCAGAATTTTACCATTATAAAAGCTCAACTCTTTATAAGCTGCTCGGTTCTATCACATGGAACTTAACACACTGGCGGAGCTAGGATTTGGATGATGGGGGTGTGAACTTAAGATATATCCGTTCTAACATAAGTTCAAATAACATAGTATGAAAGTTCAAATGTGACAAATTACATTATTGCATTGGTAATCCAGGTCAAACTGATGCAAATGAAACTTTTTTAGTTTCCTACGTAAATTACAGTTACCACAACTCCTACATATGCTTATTTCTGCACTAGAGCAATGTTGTTTCAAGTATTGTTCTAAGCAGCTCAAAGGAAATAGAATTTATGGTCATGACTACTAAGAACAATGGAATCTCACGATGACAATCTAAATAATGGGAGGAAATGGCTTACTTTGATTGCTTTGATCCACTGTGAAATGGCTGACAGCTTCTCATGCTCTTCAGCGGTCTAAGACCAGGTAAGAAAGGTTAATCCAATGTCAGAAACCCAAGATTTTGGTGCACAGGATGGGTGATTGAAGGGGTTCGAGTAATGAGGGAAAGGAGGAGGGCGTGGTAGCCCTAGCATGTACTCAATTGGAGACGATATTGAAGAGCTAGTTGGCGGTGGCCTATAGGTTGAGGGGGGCGTACGTGGTCGAGCTCATAGTACCCTACGGCATGGACCTCCCATCGTTGGCCGCTGTCCTCTGACACCCACAGCATCCCTATAGCCGTCGAGCGTGCCTCGCATCTTGATGACCTTGGCGATGTCTATTGGTTTCGCACGGGTCTTGACCACTTTAAGAGCAGGAGACAAGGCGACGTAGTGCCTTAAGGGACAACATGAGAAGGAGGTCAGCAACGGTTTCATCGGCCATGTTTCACGGCCACTTAAACCCTCTCCCCCGCCTTCCCTCTCTCCCTGGCCGACAATTGGCGTGCATCTGACCACCCACCTCTCCGCCCGATCCAATCCCAGCCGTCCACGGCCACTTACCACTTCGCCTGCTCCCCTCTCCTCTCCCCCTGACGCGTGGCCTAATCAGCGTCATTCCCCGTTGCCGTACCAAATCTGGTCCACCCATAGCCACTTATCCCTTCGGCCCCGATTCAAACCCCATTGCCGGATTGAATCACACCCGCTCGCGTTCACTTACCGGTTCAACCTTGATCTAGCGGCCGATCTTTTCCCTCACGCCAGGTGTCACAAATCCAGCCGCCGTTCCCGCCCTTTCCTTTTGTTTCCTCTCGCTGACCGGTGGGCCCCGCCTGTTAGGACCATCGTCTCCGCCCCCTTTTCTTTCTTCTCCGCGCGATCCCCGCTCGCTGCCGCCATTGATGCCGAAAACCGAAGCTTTTGAAGCTTTGGTTTCCTTCCCGATTGATTCCCCGCGCCAACTGCAAATTGAAATTCCCCCTCCACCGCGTCCGTTTCGGGCATAATTACCCTCAATTACGCCCGTTTGCACCGTCACAATTACCTTTCCATCCATTTCAACTCCGGTGTGCGGTGCGCGGCCGTTACATCCCCTCCCCGCCTATAATAGGCACACCCCGAGCACCCTCTACTCACACCGCCTCTCCCCTCTCAATCGGAGCATCCGAGCACCAGAGCCTCCCCGAGCGCAATTTTCCCCTCCGCCAGCTTCATCTACTCTGGCGAGTAATCGCCGTCGCCTCGGGCCTCCCCGCGCCTCACCGACGCTGCTCTGACCTTGCTCGTGCCCCGGCGAACTTCGTCCACCCCTCCACCGGGCTTTTGCGCCACCGAAGGACCACGCCGTCGTGAACCCCTCCTCCGTCCGCCTCTCCTCTCCACCGCTAGTGCGCACTGGTCATCTTCACGACCCGCGCCAGGTACCGATGGACTCCCCTCACTCTCCTCTACGTTTTGCACCCCTCGGCTAGCGCCGCCGCCCACCAGATCACCGGCGACCCTCGGTCCCCGAGCGCCGCCACCGCCGGCCATGCCACGTCAGCAGGTCGGGCTGACGTGGTAGCCGACGTGGCTGCCACACAGGCACCACGTGCGCCCCAGGTCGCCCACGCCAGCGCCACCTCGCGCCCCTGTCACCCGCGTGCCACCTCACCCTCCCTCGGGTCCGTGGACTCAGTCCACCGTAGACCGACCCCACCTGTCAGTCCCACGTCTGATTATTTAATTTCCAGGGCTGACGTCAGCTGACATCATAAACCCGATTTTTTGCGTTTAAAAACAATTCGACCGGAATATAATTACTATGCTGACGTCATAATCCTCTTTTTTCTTTAGAAAAATAATTCATGCTAACGTCATAAATACTTTTCGGTTTAAAAATAATTCTAGAAAAGTGATATTTTTCTTTTAATTTGTATTAAAACTTTGGAAGGCCATAACTTCTTATTTTAGCTTCAAATTGACCCATTCAAATTTCTAAATTTTTCTAAAATCCTGAAATTTCCATTTCTGCAACTCTTTTGAATTTTTAAATTTTATTTGAATTTGTAATTTGGATCTTCGCGTTAGATTTTGACGAGTCCAGAGAGTTCGATTTCGACGACGATTCGCAGCAGCACTTCGATCAAGGCAAGTCACACCTTTGACCATGTTGACCCTATTATTTCAAATTTATTTATATTGTTTTTCTGTATATGCATGCATACTTTATTCAAACGTAATTTAAATTGGTTTTAATTGTTAGTTATACCCATGATCCTTTGATTATAGCCAATTTGAATCTTGAATTCATACACCTTGTCACCCTAGCTGAAAACTACTTGGTACCATAGTATTAACTAGAAAACTTTATAGAATTGTTTAGCCTGGCTTAGTATAATTTTAGGTGGGATCAGATATTTCACATGAAATGACAGTTCTTTTAAATAAATTCTTGGCTTCGATGAGTCAAGAAGAGATTATGAAATGGTTTAAAAATGAAAATAGAAACTTATGATTTGGACTTAGGCTAATGATTAGGTGGTGGGTGCCGGCATGCCGCATGTTTGGTGACACCAGGTTGATTGTCGTGCATATGGTTATGTGGATTGAGCCTAAGTCGAATTAAGGACCGTTTCTGTGAATCATTTTACGAAGTCACTTCGTACTACTACAAGTCCGGTATGGGACAGACCCGGCTAAGTAACCTGTGAAGTTCCAAGTATAGTTTTGCTATAGGCTGAATGTGAGCGTGGCGTAGGCCGCAAGAAGTCTCACATGGCACCAGAGGGGGCTCCAACTCGTGGATTCGAGTTGTGGTGAAACCTTAGTGGCGGCGTAACTATTTTGGATATGGAACATTAGAACAGCCTTGTCATGAACTCTCCACCGCACACCTAAGGCAGTGTGTTTATCGCGTGGCTCAAATGGGAGGGAATGTCTTGTGGGTAATGTCGTGTTTATCTATCCTGGATAGCCGTGTCCACGGTCATGGACATGCTGAGTAGAGTCTTCACAGATTAGACTTGGACTTTATAAAATTGGTTTTACGGACAAAAATGATGGTTTGGAAATTGGTCCGAGTGGGATGCCCGTGGTTAGGTTAGCGTAGGTTGGAGCCTACACTAACGATATTACTTTGTTAAATCTTGTTTCATATGTTATGTTAAAATTTAGCTTTTCATACTTACGTAATCATATTTAAAATTCAGTATTGATTTTACGCATATTTACCCTATTAAGCCTTCCTTGATATCCATTATGCATGCATCACTCTGTTATATCTCCCGGTGTGACTTGTGAAGTACTTCAAAGTACTCACCTTGCAAAAAACATCTGTTGCCAGACTTCGGCGGCGACTACGACGGTGAGGACTACTTCAGCGAGTAGGACACGTCTTACAGTCATTCGCCTGTGGGAGGCTGGATGGGCTGCGCTGCTACCTTTATTTTTTTTGCTGCTTTTATTTTCAGTTGACCTCGTGCCACTTTATTGTAAGACTTGGCCATAAGGTCGTAAATTTGCTTAATATAATTGTGGTCATTTTGCGTGATATACGTCACTGTTTACCCTGTATGCACTAGCTTTTCCTAGGATAGTGCGATTTACACAGAGGGACTTGGAGTGTTGTTCCAGGTCCCGACATCGTCTAGGCGGCTGGTGCCCGGCAGCTACTAGCTAGGGCAGAGACCTCAAGCCAGAAGATGGGGATTGGGGAATTTGGGTGGCCGGTTGGGTTGGGAATCGATTCTCTCCTGGAGAATGGCGATGTGAGATGTGATGTGGCTATTGTGTTGTTGGATCGCTTAACTTGTTGGGCTTAATGGGGCTGCAGGCTGCAATTGAAGCCTTGAAGGAATATGTTAGTATAGAGTGTATACTTTGTGTGTTAAGGGGTTATATACCGGATTTTTGTGTAAAATTTTTAGGGTACAGTTGTACCCCCATGCATGTACTGTGGCTCTGCCACTGTCTTAACACGTTCACAATTTTGGTGAAATTTGTTTATTTCGTTCCTTTCATTACCCTCCAAAAGAAAAACGATGCAATCAAATTTTGGCCAAATTTGACTCCATTTGAATTTTGTCCAAATTTTAGCTAAATTTCATCAAAAATTCAAATGATGTTTAAACATTTTGACCATTTTTGACCAAAAAGATAAAATTTCGTTCCTTTCGTTACCCACTTTTTTTTTTGCAAAACGGTTCCCTGATCTTATATCGAAATTATATGCTGTCTCTCGTCCTTGCTATTTAATTGAAACCTACTTTACTCTATCTCTCTTAGAGAATGGAAAAACAGGAAAATTCAGAGCTTTGTTGTATTCGGCTGTGTCGTGCCCTCATGACAGGGCGGCCGCACTCACGCACGCCCAGTAACACAGTTGGGTAGCGATAACATGGTAGCGCAGGAACGAATAGTCAGGGAGCGGACAAGTACGCAAACAGGGAGACATGAGATGCAGACGATAGCGCCCGGCGCTCGCCGGCGGTGAGTTTCCAATGGGCTAAAGATAAGGTTTGATACCGCAAGACAGGTATTTTTGGGCATAGAAAAAGAGAGCAGTAAGATGGGAATAGGATGAAGAGGTGATTGGGCACCACCGGCGGTGAGATCCGCTATCACCGTTGGTGGATCAGGCGCGCGGCGGTGGTCATGGGGAAGAGAGAGAGACACTGGAAGAGGAGTGAGGAATGAATGGGAATTACAAGCCACGTGGGCTATTCTCGACCAAACCCGTGCGCTGGAAAGGGTACTCGCCCGTGTGTGCATAGTAGCATTTTTGGTCGCTTGACACAACTTTCCCCACTTCAGATACATCAGAAAACCATCTTACTTTTATTGATAGAGGAATAACTTAGCAACAATTGACAGGTAAATATGCTTATTGCTGGATAAGTTAATTCTAAATGCCTCGATCTTACTTTCGAGGAAACTGAATTATAAATTACACTGTAAATATAATGTAAATAATGTTAAATAGTGGCACCGTTCGTATCCACCTCTACTTGTTTTTCGCCTATGCCGGACTCGATCAGGACTGGAAGCTGATCTCCCACTCGTCGTCGCCAACCATGAGGAAATGAGACCCTCTATCGATCACTTTCTTGCCGTCCTCCCTCGCCCTGCTGAAGTGCTCGCACGGGCTGACGTCGAACCTGAGGTTGGCCTTCTCCCCCGCCTTGATATGATGGCTCCTGAAGCCGACCAGCTGGCTCGCCGGCCGGCCGTCCGTCGCGTTGGGCCACCGGAGGAACATCAGCACCGAGTGCTTCCCGTCCATGGGCCCGTGGTTCTGCACCTCGACCACGGCCGGGAACTTGAGCTGCTCGCATCCCTCGGCGCCCATCTCGTCGACGTGGTAGCTCGCGCCTCCGGCCGAGGTTGGCTTCGCGGTCAGGCCGGCGAGTAGGTTCGTGTTTGGGGCACGGTTATCGGTTCCGGATACTAGCCGGCGGGAGAATTTGGAGTAGCTCAGGCCGTAGCCAAACTTGTAGACGGTCCTGCCCTGGTAGAAGCGGTAGCTCCGGCCGGGGTAGCCGGTGGCCGGGTCGGCGCGCATCCGCATGTCCGTCATGGGCACCTTGATGAACTCCTCCGGGTACCACGTCACCGGCAACCTGCCGCTTGGGTTGTGGTCACCGAAGAGGACGCTGGCGATGGCGAGCCCGCCAGCCTGGCCGGGGTAGCCGGCCCACAGGATAGCGCCGATCTTCGGGTTGGACTGAGCGAACGTCACGTCCACTGGCCCGCCGGTGAGGAGCACCAGGACCACCGGCCTCTTCGCCGCGCTGGCGACGGCGGTGATGAGGCTCTGCTGCTTCCCGGGGAGCAGCAGGCTCGTCCTGTCGAGCCCTTCCTTCTCCTGCTCCTGGCTCAGACCCATGAACAGGATCACGTGGTCCGACGAGCTCGCTAGCGCGACTGCCTGGCCCGTCGCGGCGAAGTTGCATGCCGCCGAGTTGCATCCGGCCAGGAAATTGACGTTCCTCACGTACCCCTGGAGCCCCTGGAGCGGCGTCGTGGTCTCGCACGGCGGGCCAAAGTAGTTTCCATTGAGCGCGCCGGGGTCGTTTGCGTTGTGGCCGATGACAGCGGCGGACGCGACGGCCGATCGGTCGAGCGGGAGGGTGCCGGCGTCGTTCTTGAGCAGGACGATGCCGTCCTGGGCCGCCTCGAGGGCGAGGTTCTTGTGTGCGGCTGAGCAAACGTCGTCGGCACCGAGCCTGCCGTACGATGCGCTGCTCCTGGGGTCGCCGTCGAAGTGGCCGAGCCTCATCCGGACAGCGAAGAGGTTCTTGAGGGCCTTGTCGACGTCCTTCTCCGTCATCTTCCCCTGCTGGAGCGCGGCCATGGCGTGCTCCTGTGTGTAGGTGCCGCAGTTCAAGTCCAACCCTGAAATCAGCAAACTTCGTGTTAAATTCATTCCATTTGTCTCAATTCCAACAAATTTCTTTTTTGCAGTAGTCTTGTTTAGTTTAATTTTGTGTTTATTAGTTCTCAATTACAACAAGTGTGAGATCATATAGAGGTTCTCTATGTGTGATGATGAGTAATTGACACATTGGTATGATTGGATTTGGTGTTCATAGTTTGTTTTTGGAAGAGAGAAAAGATTCGATGATATGTTGTTTTGGGGGCGGATGATCCGGGTCTATCGGATCATTGATCTAATGAGTGTTCTAGGCGAAATCAATGTGTGTTGGATCATCCAGGTGAGTTGGATCATAGGTCAAATCATTTGTCTAGAGAGAGTGTAATTTCAGGTTTGCATGGGTCGGATCATCTGGGTCAATTAGATCATAGGTAGGATCAATTTTCTACCAAGAATGTTTATGATGTTTTGAGTTGTTTTGGAGTGTTCCGTCGATCCGATGGTCATAGGTCCTTAACATCATTTGTAGAGGACTTCGAGATGAGTCTATTGGTGAGTTATTTGTGATGAGATCTTGCTTTGCGTAGTTTTGGTTGGGCTATGTTGCACATGGTGTATTGTGAGCCATAAGATTTCATTGTGGTTGGATCCTAGGTGTTCAAGGCCAGAGTGTTGCATGATGTATGATTTTGGTTAACATGAGTTAAGTACATGGAACTTATGTTTTGAACGGTTGCTTAATCTTTAAATGTGTAGGTGGCTTGGAGAACATTAGCTGTCATCGGCAATTGATAAGGACTAGGCATAAGAGCTAAGGTCCGTGCGGTCAGGTAAGTCCGGGTAAAGCTATATGGCTCAGGCGGGAAACACAAAAAAGATAAAGATCATAAAGAGGTGAGTTGATGCATGTGGTGTGCTTGTGACTTATATATGTGCAAGTAGAGATAATCCGTGGGAGACCGAATACGTGAAGACTTGATGGCAAGTCATTGGGTGTCATGAGCTACGTGTCAAAGTATGTGAAGATGCTTTGATGAGTTGGATTGGTTTCGATGTTGTCTTTGCTCTTGTTTTGTCTCACACTTTGACTTGTTCTTTGCTTGGTTTTTCTTCGATTCGCTTTGTTCTTGGTCCTCTTCATCTTGCTAGTTGCCAAAGACATGTAAGATGTGGAAAAACCTCAAGGAGGTTATATCGATCCCATCTATCTAGGTATCATTGTAGCAAATTCTTAGAGGTTGACTAGGTTTTGTGCTTAAATAGAGTGCAATCTTGGTTCTTGAGATTCAAGGGCTTTTGTGTTTGTTCTTGCTGAGATTAATAGTGCTAGGATGTGTGGGAAAACATCTTTGACCATGTTGGATTGAATCCTCCCATGAGCAACTCAAAATCTTGGTTTTGCGGTTTTACTGGTTTTGATGTAACTTTTCTTGAAAGGGATAAAAGTTGGAACTTTGTCAACGATCCTTATTATTATTGATTGAAATAGGTTCCTAGGGTTCTAGGAAAGCTGTGTTTCAAATTTCAAGTTATTTAGAGTTTTGGTTGGAAAGTTGTGCTTGTTTTAGTTTTGAGCTATGCTGCTATTTTTTGTTGCGTTGACCCGGATCATCTGACTTATAGGATAATCCGACTCAAATATTTCTGCAGCCTGTTTTGGCTTTTGGTTTGGGCTGTTGTTTTGGTTTTCACTGTGTACCTTCATATTGTAGTTTTTCATTGCTATCAGAGGGAAGATCTTTTGGAATACTTTGGAAGAAAAGTTTGGAGGTTTCTATTCACTCCTTTCTAGTTGACAGCCACGGTCCTATAATAAAAAAAATCAAGGCCTTAAAATTTCAGTGTTCTTTACTGAATAATCATCAACAGCATCAAATTGCTTTACTATGATTGAGTAGTTCAGAAATACCCTTTCGAAATAAAAAGTAATGCAAGGGGGCCGGTGGTACCTCTCCAAGGAAGTAATGCAGCGAACAAGTACTGTGCTAACTTAAAAATGGTTCATATCTTCAATGCAACTTTGCTATGGTGTTGTGATTTTTCAAAATTACTATGTTACCAGCACAAACAAGAATCTGCTTGACTTCTACTTTTGACCTTGCACTGTCATTGTCAACACAAGTTATATATACTTACCAGCCTTGAGGGCAACTGCAACCGTATCCTCTGGTGTTGCCGTATAGCCCTGCGCATCACGCATGATGGCCACCGCATCACAGTCTGAAGAAACATATCTGCATATGTGCCAAAAACCAATTTAAGCTTGGAAGCAGAAGTCAGAAGGTAACTGAATTGCTCGGTAGGACCATTTTTGGATGTACGGGCTGGAATCACGTCCATATATTTTCATCCTTTGTAGATGAGATCACTACTACAGAAAACCTAATACTAGACGTCAAATCACAGACAGTTTGACAAAACCGTCTGTGAACGACATTAACACAGACGGTTTTAATTTGGACACCGTCTGTATTGATGGCGTCGGAGAAAACGAGTATCACAGACCGTTCTTACCAATAAACCGTCTGTGATATTTCCGTATCACAGACGGTTTTTATTACAAACTGTTTGTGATAATCTGGCATTATCACAGACGGTTTTTATTACAAACCGTTTGTGATATTGATATATCACAGACGGTTTTTTGTTAAAAACCGTCTGTGATATGCCTATATCACAGACGGATTTTTCTTACAAACCGTCTGTAATGCTAGCTATCACAGACGGTTTTTTGTTAAAAACCGTCTGTGATATGCCTATATCACAGACGGATTTTTCTTACAAACTGTTTGTAATGCTAGCTATCACAGACAGTTTGTAGTTACAAATCGTTTATGATATATACTCTACAGACGGTTTAAAAACCGTCTGTGATAACCTTCGATTATCACTGACCTATAAAGTCAGACGGTTCAGAAAATCGTCTGTGATTACGTTTTTGAACCATCTGTGATAATAATTTCTGTAGTTGTGGGGCCTAGAAGTGAGATCGATATATCCTATGTACGTACCCGTTTAATCCCCAGTCTCCCCTGAAGGTTTTCGTAAGGAGGTCGGAGTTGGCGCAGGCGGGGACACCGTTGATGCCAGTGTAGGCGCACATGATGCAGGTTGCCTTCCCTTCCACCACGCAGCTCTTGAACGGCGGGTTGTACGTGTCCTCCATATCCTGCGCCGTCACCTACAGGAAATACGGTCTAATTCAGAATCCATCGAGACCCGGTCACACTCAAGCCAATCAATCATCCCGATTTTTCAGCCATGGCACAACTCCAAAGCAAGCAAGCTCACCTTTGCATTGAAGCTGTACCGTGCGACCCCATTCCAGTCCTCCAGGTCGTACGCCGTGGCGTGCTTGCAGCAGGCCGAGGCTTGCAGCGTCGTCGCCGAGGTCCCCTGCAAGCCCTTGACGAAGGCGGCGGCATACTTGCTCGCCGTGGCCGGGTCCTCGCCGGGGGTCTCCTGGCCCCGGCCCCACCGCGGGTCCCTGAAGATGTTCACGTTGGGGGACCAGATGGTGAGGCCCTCCGCCTGGCCGAGGTTGTACAGCGCCCTAGCCTCCGTGCCGATCGCCTACATGTACGTACGTACATGCATCGTGTCAATAATATATACCACAGATGAGTATTTCACATGGCAGGCAATCTAGATCGAGTTAAGTCAACAACAACGGAACAAAGGCTACCAACTTAAAGGACATGCTTCGGATACACGCGCGTTTGGTGGCCAGCAAACCACATGGTGGATCACTCTTGCACCAAGTACCTACCCGACCACTAGTACGTATAAGTTGTACTGCTATCTTTAATTTATGCCCGTTGTGATCCATTGATCATGGAGGCCACACAGTTACAAATGACAGAGACAGGCCCGCATGCCTTAATTGAATGAAGTATGTATCATCACTTTGTCGCTGGGATAATTAATGAATTTACCAAATTTTGAAGATATGCAAATCTGTCTGGCTCAATTTTATATATTTTCATATAAGGAAAGCGATTTTATAACGAAAAGATAGTTTGACATACGTTATTCATCAAGTTTGACTTCTGTCAAGCTTGGTATTGTTTTATCTATGTTTCATCGAATTCGGTTTAATTCAAAATTTGGACAGGTCACCGTGCGCACGTCCATTCCCCTACATCAATTAAATCTTTTTAGGATTTTTGTAAAGACCCACCTACAAGTGAGGAGTCTATCAAAAACCTGCTTACTTTTCAAAGTTCGTAAAAAACTTACCCGCAAGTTCTATGTGGTTGCAAATTGCCCTGAATCGGCTAATTTACTCATTAAAACTCTTAGAAGTTAAGGATTGCTAACCGAAGATCATATCAAAGCCCATCCAAACCGCAATAATCACCCAACATGGCTGCAACATCAGCAATCACCCCTGATCATCCTTTCTTGTCCCTCTATTCTTCCACTCTTGAGTCACGTTTTCTTCTCCTGTGCTCGGTTCATGCATCTTGCCCTACGCTAGCACATCTTCTCTGCTTATAGTCCACAAGACCGATCTACTAGGATTGCCATACAAGTACTATGTAAAAACTTCAGTGAGTAAATTAGCCTTTGGGGGTGGATTTGCAATCAAATGTAACTTTTGGCTGGGGTTTTCATAAACTTTGAGATGAAGGTAGGTCTTTGACAAACTCTCCTATTTGCAAGTGGGTTTCTGCAAAAATTCCAATTTTTTTTATAACTTGTTGATACTGTTACACAAAGTTTTCTTTTGTGTGTTGGAACTTATATATAAAGTGTAGATCTAACTTTCTACTCACTTGTGGGATCTGAGCAGTCCGTGGTCACACGAGTTTATATAAAACTCACATTTGGGTTGTTTGGAGAAAACAAACATGATTTTCTTCCTCTGTTTCTGTCATAATTGAGGGCTAAACAACGATCTTTTCCGGAGGAAAAAAGAAGCTAGTGCAGAGAACCATAGCTAACATCCTGCTCAACGAGTAAGACAGTTGGATGAGTTCTTTTGGGTTGAGCTTCATGATTTATATCTGTAGTTTTGAATTTTGGTTTGTTCGTAAGAGTCTGTATACAGTGAGAAATAATTTATGTGATTTTGATCAGTACAGCTGAATTTGATATAATTTATACTATAATGTACCTATAAATACTGTTTAAAAAAATATATTATTTAATGATAAATTACTGTAAAAATAAAAACTAAAATCTAAAAGAACTAAGCCTTAGCGAGATCTGGATCCACCCGAGGGACTGATGATCACTCTGGCCAGTGCACGCTCTCAGATTAAGCAAGTACGAGTATCGTAGCCGCCGCAGCTACCTACCCAAAAGGAAATTAACGCACGGGGAGGTGCCCCGTACCAGCACGGGCGCACGGCCAGACAGCAATCAGCACAGGTCGTTGGGTAGGCGCAATAAAGTTTAGCGGCGCTTATTTAGGATTAAAAGTTTAGATTTATAATTTATTTTATTATAATAATTAAAAATATATTATAACTGTTAATAATTTTTTAATATAATTAAATTTAAAAAATAAAAAATACTAAGAAAAGTTATATTATCACGAAAAATATCAAAAAATAAGATAAAAAGAAAAAAACAAGAAACAAAAAAACAAAATTAAAATAAAATTAAAAAATAGAAGTCCGAAATAAAAAGTCAAATGAGCGGGAAAGCTAGATAGCCTCATCAGTCTACATGTCCATCCATCCATCCATTTCATTAATCATTCCAATCGATTATCAGTAGTGGACGAGCTTTTCCAACATCTGTACTGCCTAGTTGTCCTCTAATGGACTGTTTGCTGGCCTTTTTCAACAGTGCAGATCCTGATTCTTCTATGTCCTCTCTCTTTTTTAAGAGCAAACAACTGTGTGTTTTTTTGTCCTACGAGGGTGAAGAGCAATCGTTTTGACCCTTAACATGCGTGGACCTTAATTCATTTACATCGCCAAATATGTAGCGCTTGTTTGGATTCCATCCTTGGTACTTTTTACATGAAACTCCTTATATCATAACCAAATTTGGCCAACATATTTTGTCCATTTCCAAAGTATATACATTTCAAAGTATGCTGAAATATCTAACAAGTCCAAATGTCGGTCCAGCACAACATTCTACTATAAGAGATCTGATAATCCTACATATATAGTTGCAACACGAAACCCCATGGACAGCAGTACAGTGGCTGTATTTATAGAAAATTTTTTCCAGTGGGTTCCATTTATTATGCAAAATTTCGGTGAGGCCCCTTCTTTCGTTTTAGGCGGTTAGGTATATATGTACAAAGTCATTTCACTTACCAAAGGATTTATATGCAAATGTTCATGCATGTGTGTACTTCACGTGCAACTGAAGGAGCACGAACGTTCTTCTGCTCTGCTCATCCCAGTACGTACGTATTGCCGTATAGGTACGTATACCTCACGGGTCTCGTACCCGCATGCATGCATGCAACGCATACGTACATATACATGCGTAGATATATAAGTACCTGGCCGATGCGGTACCAGAGGCCGTCGTCAAAGGCGGCGGCGGTTAGCAGCACCTGCGGGAAGCTGGTGATGCCGTGCACGGTGCCGTTGAAGTGCATGCCGCGGCCCCAGAAAGCGAGCCCGTGCAGCCCCTCCGACCACCACTTGTACGCCGGCACACCCAGCCGCGGCACCCCCGCCGCCTGGTCGCCCAGCTGCGACACCTTCTCCGCCAGCGTCAGCCGCGTCACCAGGTCCGCCGCGCGCCGCTCCACTGGCAGCTGCGCGTCGCAGAACGCGTACCCCTGCGCCGCGGCTGGCCCGCACGAGAACGGCGGGTTGCCGGCCACCGCCACGCGCAGAAAAGCCGGCATCATCACCATGAGTACCGCCATGCCGGCGGTGTAGTAGGAGAAGGCGCCCATGGCCTGTTCGTTCGACGAGGATGGAGAGAGGAGGACGAGGGGGACCGGACATGGCAGCCCAAGGGGTGAAGGGAGTGCCTTTAAATAGGCGCTCTTGCTCAATTGGCTTGCGCCACGTGGCCACTTCTGTTTGCAGTTGTATATAACCTCTTGTGGACTAGCCTGCTAACTAAACATGGAGATATATATGTCTATAGGTTTCGTGGTTTTGATTAATTAGCAGGACTATATTGTCCCGAAATATTAGTAATTAATTAGTGTGATAATTAATCTTGTGAACGATTTTGTTTTTCTTTGTGTTAAATTTATTAATTCACCTACTAGTTGTGGCATGCTAAGATTCTTGTACTACCTGCACTTAAATCTTCTTCCATTAAAGTGTTCAAGAATTGGCGAGAGTTGGACTGGCTACCTACTATATATATACATCGATCATATTCTAGTGCATAATTTGTATGGGCGGTTAATGTGGTTGTGCAAATATTCCAACTGATACAGTCTGATTTCTGCACTGATGAAGATATACGGATGACACTGCTGCAGAAAAGATCATTACAGATGGTTTAAAACCGTTATCACAGACGATTTTCGAACCGTCTGAAATTATATGTCAGTGATAATAGGTGGTTATTACAGATGGCTACTAAACCATCTATGATAGGTTAAAACACAGACGATTTTTCAACACAACCAACTGTGATATGCCGATATCATAGACAATTTTTTATATTAACCGTATGTGATAGCAGACATATCACAAACGGTTTTTAAAAAACCATCTGTGATATATCATAGACGGTTTGGTGTTTCAAACCGTCTGTGATAGCTATTTGAAAAATTACATTATTTTTTATTTTTCGGCTAGCCAGACACTACTACAAAAGAGACTATACTGGACAGCTACAGTACAGATGGTTCCGTTACATCACAGACAGTTCATACGGAACCGTCTGTGCTGTAATTATCACAGAAGGTTCATATGAATAACCGCCTGTAACATTTTCACAAATGATTATTTATACGAACCGTCTGTGGTAATGTAAACTATCACAGATGGTTCCTATTAATAAGTGTCTATGGTAATTTATAGACGGTTATTTATACAAACTATCTGTGATAATGGTAGATATCATAGATGGTTTGTATAAATAACCATCTGTGATAGTTCATAGATAATTATTAATACAAATCTCTGTGATAGTTGCATATGACAGACGGTTTGTAGTTGGAAGCATCTGAGATACACATTATATATCCAACGTGGTCTTGACATATCTATTTTTATTATGCTGTATTGAAGGAGGTGGCTGGCTTTAGGGAATTTGGTGAAAACATATCGCTTGTGTATACACCCCAGGACCCACAATACCCTGAGATACCACTAACCACTCCACATTTAGCCAATTTATAAGATAAAATAAATTAGCAGCAAATTCTAAAACATGATAAGCTAAGCAGAAGCATAACAACAAAGGTACAAGAACTCTATTAATTAAAGAACAACCATTGATAGTTTTAACCAATTAAGGTGAACCACAGTCAGAGCATTATTAATTAAATAAGTGATCAACAATGGAAGAAAAAGATGAATATCTAGAAACTCCACTTAATTATTACAATATGAATCATGATATGGTGTGTGATAGTGTTGTGCCGCTCTACCCTTCCCATGCATGCTCAAGGATCACCTAGAGGGGGAAAAACAAGAGAGATAAAAATCTCAGTAAACAAACTGTTTAACAAGCTAATTAAACTACAATAGTTTAAGCATCAACATTTATTTTTCACAATGACCGCAATTATAGTTTTAACCACATTTACCACCAACAACAATTAAACATTAGCAATTAAGTTCCGTTTGCCTACTTCTTAATCACAATCACCACTACTATCAACATCAGTAAAACAGTAACAAATTTTCCTCCCTAACCTTATTTTATCCCACAACCGCAACCGCTAACAACAGTTACCAAAAGAGAAATAACTCCTACCACAGCCACATCCACTACCATACCACAAGGGGGTGAACCCCTCTCCACGACCTCAGCCACATCTCTCATACCACAAGGAACTCTCATGAGCTAATTCCGCAAAAACAGCAAAAAGTTGCATTTATTTGCAAATAGTTCATCCACCACATATTGCATAAGTATGCAAATGATCCATCCACAATGAAAATGCATATGAATACGTATGATCCACTGCACCCTTACCCAACATGGTAAGATTGTGCATCGTACTATGGCAATATACGATGTTGTACCGGTACGGTCGCGGCGATGTGCGACGACATCCAATGCAAAAGTGACATATCATGATATGAATGATATGATTTACATGATTCACAAGAATATAATCGCAAAGATCAGTAATATATTCATCAAGTATTATAACTCATCATCCACACACGTCCCATCAAGAATACCACCATTAACCACAAGTAATCCATCGAGATAATGACAAATGATTCTTAAATTGCTATGACATAGATCACATTAAGAAATCATGTAGCAACAGCAAAGCATCTCAGATTAATAGAAATATTTAATGTAAAGGTAGTATGATTAACGAGTTAAACGATAGCACATCCGCTACGTTTACTTGCCTCTACTGTTGAAGCGAAGCGATCACGCGCGGTCAGGAGCAAAGCCACCTATCCAAAAGTACCTCTCAGCATACGACTACAGCAAGGTAATTGCGACTTAAGAAAATAAAGACGTCGCTATACCCCAAACCCGACAATAACCTCTTTGCTCATCGATACTTCACCCAACCCACTGCGGTAGCACTACTTAAAAGCATTGTGCATGATATTTCATGCCAATTTCTATTGAAAAATCAAACTTTATTGCATCATTAGATTGACAGGTAGGGCAAGGTCACAATTAGGTGGGGCTTGCACATCAGTGAAACAATCTTTTAACTAGGTTTAATTAAAAATCTAATTAATTAACCTACTTAGGCCCACATGTCAAGGACTCATTAGACTTAAATGATATTAATTAAGTTAATATAATCCTAAATACTATCATTAGCTTTAATCTACTCCCTAAGGGTGAGGGCCCACTGGTCAACAAGGAGGGAGGCCCAAAGGGGCACAGGCGAGCTTGGGAATGGAGGAGGTCACAGTGAAACAATTGCTAATGGTGCTGGAGTTCAAAGCTCACTGGAGCTAGGTTAGCAATAGAGTGAAGAGGCATCGCCGACATTTGTCTAGTGGTGAACTCGAAAGAGGCATGGATGAACTAGGTCATTGCGGGGGGCCCTGTATAGGAGAATGCACGACGGTGAGTGGCAACGCTAGGCATGATGATAGTGACGATGGCATGGACAATCACAAGAAGTAAAGGCGAGCAGTGCTTAGGTTTCAACAGCTCACCAAGACACATGGATGAGGTTGGTGGCGGCAGAGGAGACCTGTGGTGGTTGGACAATGGCAAGCAGTTGTGATGGCGATGGGCTTCATGACGGCGAAGCTCCTTAGAGGGGAACAACTATAATGGAGCACGGGAATAGGTTCAGGAGGGAGCAAAGATGGTGAAAACAACCTTGGTGTTGTCAAAACCTTGGTGACTAGGGGTGGAAAAAAGCTAATTAGTGCGGCTCATTGGCGCAGCTCAAAATTATTTCACGGAGGAAAAGCTCAATAAGATGAGGACTTGGTTTGATATGTTGGAAACTATTCCTGAAGCATCCCGATCTGAAGACGCCAAATAGCGGAAGTCAGTTTCCGAGTAGCAGTCTTCGGAAGAGTTCGTTTTCAGTTTTGCTTGTTCTGTCTTTTGGGTTCGGATCTTGTTTCAGAGACCGACCAGGATTCTAGTTTGTATACTTGCCTTATTTTCATGTATTGCTACTCCTATAAATTGAGAAGAAAACAGGAACAAGTAGCCCCCCGAAAAACATCATTGTCTTTGCCTCTTATCCGCTATCTACGAATTGGTGCCGGACGTGCTACAGTATCTGAATTTCTGAAGTTGAGTGCAGGCTGCAGGCTTCGGTGGTTTCAGGCTTCAGAGATTGCAACGTCGAGACGTTGGTCTGAAGATCAGAGCCTTCAATCTGGTATCAAAGCTACGGTTCTTTAGCCAGACCAATGTCGATCGTTGCCCGCGGCGAGGCGGCGCGAGAGAGCGGCGGTGGGATGTTTTTCTACCCTCAGCTCACGGCAACAAACTACACCAGTTGGGTGATCCGAGTGCAAGCAATGATGGAAGATCAAGGCGTCTGGGAAGCGATCGAGCCGGCGGCCGGGGAGGCTGTCGACGCGAGGAAGGACAAGAAGGCGAGGTCGCATCTTCTTCAAGCGCTCCCGGAAGACCTCTTGATGCAGGTGGCCAGGAAGAAAACGGCGAAGGAAGTCTGGGACTGCCTCAAAACCCGGTTCATTGGCGCAGATCGTGTCAAGGACACACGGCTGCAGACGTTGAAGAGCGACTTCGACGCCATGCGCATGCAGGAGGGAGAGAGCTTGGACCAGTACGCCGGAAGGCTCAACGCCATGTCCGTCAAGTATGCAAACCTCGGAGCAACACTCGAAGATGCTGCGATGGTCAAGAAGCTGTTCGACACCGTGCCAGAACGCTTCCTGAGCGTAATAGCCGGGATCGAGCAATTCTGCGACATCAAGACGATGCTGTTCGAGGAAGCAGTAGGACGGCTAAAGGCGTATGAAGAACGGACACGTGCACGCACGTCTGGTGGAAGTGGCAACGGCGACAGCCAACTTCTGCTCACTCAGGCCGAGTGGCAGGCGCGGCAGAAGAAGGAGACCTGGGACTCTTCGTCAAGCAACACCAGATACTACCACAGCTCTACAGAAAACAGCAGCCGTGGTAGAGGTGGACGAGGACGCGGCAGGGGTCGCGGCAGGGGAGGTCGCGGCGGCCCGCCAAGCAGAGACGGCACGATTGGCTCAAGCGGCGGTGGCCGTGACAAGAGCCATATCCGTTGCTTCAACTGCGACAAGACGGGGCACTACAAATCCGAGTGTCGAGCGCCGAAGAAGGGGGAGGAAGACAACCTTACGCGCGCAGAAGACACCGAACCGGCATTGTTACTTTCGGTCTCTGAAGTATCGGCGCCGGAGCAGCAGGAACGACAGGAAGTCGTGCTGCTAAACGAAGAGGAAGTAAAGCCAGAAGAGAAGAATGTCCTAGGACCAGTCTGGTACCTGGACAACGGGGCAAGCAACCATATGACCGGCGACAAAGAGAAGTTTCGCGAGCTGGACGAGAGTGTCACCGGTAAAGTGAAGTTCGGCGACAACTCAATGGTGCAAATCATGGGCAAAGGCTCGGTTCTGTTCGGCTGCAGAAACGGAGACCAATGGTTGCTCCATGAAGTGTACTACATCCCGAGGCTCCAAAGCAACATTGTGAGCCTTGGGCAGTTGACTGAAACAGGCCATAAGGTAATTCTCGATGAAGATGTTTTGCAGGTGTTCGACAAGCGACAAGAAAGATTGCTCATGGAAGTGCGGCGCACTGCAAATCGTCTTTACAAAATCGAGCTACACCAAGCGGAGGCAGTTTGTCTCCTAGCGAACCTCGAAGACCCGGCGTGGCTATGGCACGCTAGACTCGGCCACGTCAACTTCCAGGCCATGAGACAGCTGGTTGACAAGAGGATGGCGGCGGGCGTTCCATCTCTTGCGCATCCAAACCAATTGTGCCAGTGGTGTCTCGTGGCAAAGCAGTCAAGGCAACCTTTCCCGGCGGCAACAGCATACAGGGCGGAGAAGCCTCTCGAATTGCTGCATGCTGATCTCTGCGGACCAATCACTCCTCCAAGCATCGCCGGAAATAGCTACTTCTTGCTAATCGTGGACGATTACTCGAGGTGGATGTGGCTGTTCGTGATCAAGACGAAGGATCAAGCCTCCACGGTGTTCAGGAAATTTCGGCTGAAAATTGAGAACACAAGCGATCGGCGAATCAAGATGATCAGGACCGATCGTGGCGGCGAATTCTTGTCAACCGAGTTCAACCGAGTCTGCGAGGAGGCCGGGATCGAACGACAGCTCACTGCACCTTACTCGCCACAGCAAAATGGCGTGGTGGAGCGGAGGAACAGGACCGTGATGGCAATGGCGAGGTCGCTTCTCAAAAGCATGGGCGTACCAGGAAGATTCTGGGGGGAGGCGGTGCGGCACGCGGTGCATTTGCTGAACTGGCTGCCGACAAAAGCGCTGGGCGAACGCACTCCGTTTGAGGCGTGGAACGGCAGGAAGCCGCATCTGGCGCACCTCCGCGTGTTCGGCTGCACGGCATACGCGAAGGTGACGACGCCGTATTTGAAGAAGCTGGAGGATCGAAGTCAGCCAATGGTGTATCTCGGCGTCGAAGACGGCTGCAAGGCGCATCGCCTGTATGATCCACGGCGCGGGAGAATACATATAAGTCGTGACGTGAAGTTTGAAGAGAAGCAGCAATGGCCCTGGAACGAAGGCGCAAGCATCCGTGATTCTTCAGATTTTGCCGACGAAGGGGAGTATGGCACAACCCTGACAGATGAAGACTTTGTGCCACCCGGGAGTGGTCCGGCAGGTGACCCAGTGCCCGAGACACATCTCTACCCGCGCTCTCCACCGGCATCACAGGCCTACGAAGAAAGGCCGGAAGATCCAGCACCCAGGGCGTGGGCTACGGCACAAACAGAGGACGATTTCCTACTTCCTGCCACCAGTTCGGCAGTGCGGATGCACATAGGACCGCTGGCAGCAAGCCCGATCAGACCAGACTCGGCCATATCCACACCGGTAGGAAATCTGGTCAGACCGGATTCGGCTGTGTTTAGACCGACCTCAAGCGGAAGCAGCAGCATGGAAGCAAAACATGTTCGGTACAGGCACATTGATGACATAATGAGAGATGCCCGCAGGATACAGTTTGACGACGAAAATTCAGAAGAGGAAGCCATGCTTGCGGAGATGGAGGAGCCATCCAACTATCTTGAAGCCGCCGGACAGAAAGTCTGGGAAGATGCCATGGCGAGTGAAATCGAGTCCATTGAGAAAAATCAAACTTGGTCACTCACGGAGCTGTCGGTTGGGCACAAACCGATTGGACTCAAGTGGGTCTATAAATTGAAGAAGAATACAAATGGAGAGGTGATCAAGCACAAGGCAAGAGTGGTCGCGAAAGGGTACGTGCAACGACAAGGAATTGACTTCGAAGAGGTGTTTGCGCCGGTTGCGAGATTGGACACCGTGCGAGTCATCCTTGCCATTGCTGCAAATCGGGGTTGGCAAGTGCACCACCTCGATGTCAAGTCGGCTTTCTTAAATGGAGAACTCGAGGAAGAAGTATACGTCGCTCAGCCGGAAGGTTTCACGGTGAAGAACAAGGAGCATTTAGTGCTTAAACTGAGCAAAGCACTTTACGGACTTCGGCAGGCGCCTCGGGCGTGGAACACGCGGCTTGACAAGATTTTGAAACAACTCGGCCTTGCAAGATGTGCACAAGAACAAGCTGTGTACACAAGGGGAAAAGACCGGGTAGAAGTCATTGTCGGTGTTTATGTTGATGACCTCATTGTGACAGGAGAAGATCCGGACGAGATTGAGAAATTCAAACAACAGATGATGTCTGAATTTGAGATGAGTAATCTTGCTTTACTCAGTTATTATCTCGGGATCGAAGTCAAGCAAGGGGAGGAAAGCATCACAATCAAGCAGGAAGCTTATGCCAAGAAGTTGCTTACGAAGTTTGAGATGATTGATTGCAATCCCACGAAAATCCCCATGGAGCCGAGGTCACAACTAAACAAGGATCCGGATGGAGAACCAGTGGATCCTACGCAATACCGAAGTGCAATTGGGTGTCTTAGATATCTACTACACACCCGGCCAGATTTGTCCTTTGCGGTCGGTGTGTTGAGTAGATTCATGGAGAGGCCCACGGTAATGCATCACAAAGCTCTCAAACAAGTTCTTCGATATGTGAAGGGGACAATGAGCTATGGACTTGTGTATACGGAGGAGGAGATCGAAGTTATCACCGGGTATACGAGATAGCGACTTAGCCGGAGACAATGATGACAGGAAAAGCACCGGAGGTATGGCATTTTACATCAATGGATGTTTGGTATCTTGGAATTCTCAGAAGCAGAAGACGGTTGCGCTGTCATCATGTGAAGCTGAATTCATGGCAGCAACGGCGGCGGCAAGCCAAGCATTATGGCTAAGAAGTCTGCTGGGAGAGCTGACTAGGAACAAATTTGAAGCAGTGAAGTTGTTTGTTGATAACAAGTCCGCAATTGCGCTAATGAAGAATCCCGTATTTCATGGGCGCAGCAAACATATCAACATGAGGTTTCATTTCATTCGGGAATGCGTCGAAAAGGGACAGATCACTGTGGAGTTCGTTCGCACGGATGAGCAAATGAGCGATTTCTTGTGAAGCGTTGGCAAAGAAAGCTAGCAACGATGAGACACCAGTTGGGTGTTCGAGATCTTGGGACGCGTCAGGATTAGGGGGGAGTATGTTGGAAACTATTCCTGAAGCATCCCGATCTGAAGACGCCAAATAGTGGAAGTCAGTTTTCGAGTAGCAGTCTTCGGAAGAGTTCATTTTCAGTTTTGCTTGTTCTGTCTTTTGGGTTCGGATCTTGTTTCAGAGACCGACCAGGATTCTAGTTTGTATACTTGCCTTATTTTCATGTATTGCTACTCCTATAAATTGAGAAGAAAACAGGAACAAGTAGCCCCCGGAAAAACATCATTGTCTTTGCCTCTTATCCGCTATCTACGAATTGGTGCGGACGTGCTACAGTATCTGAATTTCTGAAGTTGAGTGCAGGCTGCAGGCTTCGATGGTTTCAGGCTTCAGAGATTGCAACACCGAGACGTTGGTCTGAAGATCAGAGCCTTCATGATATCTACCCCAATTGGCGATGGTGGTGGCCAGAGACAGACAATGACACGGATCCGATGAGGTACTTCACGGAGGAAGAAATTGATTGAGGGATTTTTATAAGGTGGACAAATGGTGCAAAATGACATGGGTGTCGAGGGCAAGACTCACTAGGAAGGATGCAGGCCACGGTGGAGTGTGGTGGTGGGTGAGCACTGGAGCCAGGAATGAAGGTGGCATTCCAGGCAAAAGAGCAAAGGAGACATGCTGCAACTGGGTAAAATGCAAGAAATGAGGAATGCTGAGAAAGGTGACATGGTCGGGTAGCCTTTTTTATGGTTAGATGGCAACATTCTTCTCCTCAATAAATCATGGCTATGCTCGGTTTCTCCTGAATATGTAGGGTGGCGATCGATGCTGAACTCGACTTGGAGGAGGGGCAGAGCGGGCTTCATGTGGATGTGGTCTTGGAAGTCAAAGGTGTTGGCTTTTGCAGCAGCACTGTTGATGAACTGTAGCTCCAGAGCACTCTCTAATGGTGGGGCATAGCACATGGAGGAAGAAGACTGACATGCAGGTCCTACCTTTTAGCGATGAAGGGTAAAGGAAGAGGGAGAAGGTGTAGTCCGTAGAAGATGTCTCCATGTGGGGAAAACGGAAGGAGGTGACGGCTTTGTGCGAGGCCCAGAAATGAGCAAGAATGGAGATGGCTTGGGCCAACAGTAACGAATTCAGCCCAAGAGCAGGTTTTGAATTTAAATTCATTTCTAATTTAATTTAATAACAAAAAATTAAGTTTGAATTTTTAAAATTAGTAAACCAATTCAAAAACAAATATGAAGATTTTTGGAGAGGTACTTTAGATTATTTAGAACTCAACTAAATTATTTTCATGCTCTGTTTATCTTTAATGAATTACAAAATTCTTTTTTAGCATGTGGAAATTAAGAAATACCTTTTCATTAATGTAGAAAATTTTGAAAATGCATGAAATTGTAGATATGATGAATTTAGAATTAATTAATAAGATTTTAAAATTTTGGGACATTACATGCAGTTCACGGATGGGTTAGGGATGGAATTTGTGGGTGCTTAGGGAGAGATATGTGGTGTGTTGGATAGAGATCCAACATTCCAAAAATTTACTGATTTCTGACAAAAAAAATTAGTTAGTCCTAAGTTTTATTGGGTTGTTGGAAGCTTGATTTTTCTAACTGGGGAGATTTTGAGGATTTCCGAAAGATGTCATATCAGAGGTTTTTTTTGCAAGTCAAAAGTAGGGAATGCCATTGATGTCTTTCATTCTCATGCCATTGTCAATTGTAGTATCAAAATTTTTTTGCTATTGTGCAAACTTTGTATGCTTATAGTAGTTGTTGTGTGTTCATCTGTGTAATTAATTGTGGATGACTTGTTACGTAGAACGTACTATTATCAATTAATTGATAATTTAAACTTTGTTAATTAGGAATTTTAATTATATGACCATTTGATATCCGAACCGACATGGTTCCTATGCAAGCTAGCACTAGTTAACGACAATTTGGCATTTTCATGCAGTAGAGTAATGTCAGAAAGTGAGATATGTCAATGATACAGAAGTTAATCTAAAGACACTATGTCAAACCCCGGAGCAACGACTCCTGGATCCTCTGTGTAAATCGCACTAGTCCAGGATCAAGCTAGTGCACATAGTGGATAACAAAGATTCATATCATGCACAATGACATTTATTCATTGACTAAATATGGGCCTGATAGCCAAAATTTACATCAATGGTTCATAAACCAAAAATAAATATAAGCAGCGGAAGAAGAACAATAAAGCAGTAGCTCATCCTGTCTGCCCATAGGCGTATGACTGTAAGACGTGGCCTACTCGTTATTATTCTCACTGAAGTTGATGAAATCTTTCTCTGAAAATAGTAAATGAAGCAACATGAGTACATAAATTACTCCACAAGTTACATCAGGAGGTTTAACAGAGTTAATGCATGCATAAGATTGACAATGGAAGGCATAATAGGTTATTTGTGCGTAAAAGTAGAATTAAAGTAAATACAGTAAATAGATTCAAAAGCTGAATTTGATACAATTGATAGAAAGAGTAATTTAACAAAATATCGTTAGTGCAGGCTCCGACCAAACACTAACATATTCATAGGTATCCCATCTGGTCCATCTTTTTCAAAAGATCTCATACGGATTCCATCTATCCATATACTTTTTAATATCCCATGGATTTCATCTATCCATAGGCCTTTTCAGAAACTATTTTGAAAAACCAAAGTCTAATTCACGAAAAACTTTACTTAGCTTGCCCATAACCGTGGGCACGACTTACCAGGAGAGATTATACACTCTGCAGAGATTGTACAGTTTTACCCACAAGACATGATCATCCCATATTGCCACCGGATAAACACACTTCATTTGGTGTGCGACGAGGAGATCATGATAAGGCTTTTACAATGCTAAGTCATTTACTTGGTCATACCGCCACTAAGGTTTTACCACAACATGAATCCACAAATTGGAGCCCCCTCTTGTGTTGTGTGAGACTTCTCATGGCCTACGCCACGCTCACATTCAACCTATAGCGAGATCAAAGTAGAGACTTCACAAATTAGTTAGTAAGGACTGTCCTATACCAGCCTTGTGGTAGTACAATATGGCTTTGCAACAATAGCTCACAGACCGGTCCATGACTTATGCTCATTCCACATACCACTTGTGCCTGACAATCAACACTGTGTCACTGAACGACAATGCATGCTAGCACCCACCACCTAACCATTAGCCTAAGTCCAAACCAAGATTTTATATTTTTTTTTGAAATATTCATATTCCTTCTTGACTCATCGAAGTCAAGAATAGATTTTAGAAACTCATCGTTTTCCAATGAAACAAAAATTCCCACTTAAATCATTCTAAGCATGGCTAAGCAATTCTATAAAATTTCTAATCAATACTATTGCACTAACTAGGTTTTTCTCTATGGTGACAAAGCATCAAGAAGTTCAATGTCAAATTTGGCCATACACATAGGATTTGGGTATAACTAGAATTTAAATCAAATTTAAACTAAATTTGAATAAAAGTACGCATGCATAATAATTTTAAAAATAACATAAATAATTTAAATTACTGGGAGCAATATGATCAATTGTGTAACTTGCCTTGCTTCGAAGTTTGCTGAGGTTCACCGAAGTTATACTCTCCGGAATAGTCATAGTTTGCACGCGAAAAGCCAGAAGAAACAAAACTCAAATAAAATCCAAAAATTATAAAATATATATTGAGAGATGGAATATAAATTTAGGAATTTAAATGGGTCCAATCAGAGTTAGGATGAAGGAGAACGACTTTTGAAAGTTTGAGTTCTAAAAAAATGAATAAAAGGAATTATTGAAATTCTTTTCTTTATGGAGGAAAAGTGGTCAGAAGCTATAATATTTGTGTATAGTCAAAATCACGATCGAGGCATAGTCAAAGCCATGGTCAAAACCATAGTCGAATCAACGGTTGAAGTTGTGAAGATCAAAGTAGAAGACGGAGACTCCAAGTACGACTGAAGGTGAAGTTGAAGATTCAGTCGAAACTGTACCGTGGTCGAAGAACACTATAGCGGTCGTGATTACTATAGTGGTCGAGAACCAAGAGTAGTCGGAGTTGAGCAGTCGGGGTGGTAATGAACGACAGTGGTTAGGAGTGACTGTGGTCGTGAGTAACCGTAGTCGGAAAAATAATTATGGTTGAATGGAGTGGAGTTTATACTGTGGTCAGAGTAGTTATATTGGGTGGATTTTTAGGTGGTCGAAAGCAGTGGGGAAAGGTTATAGTCAGAAAGCACTATGTGGTTGAATAGTTGTAGTCGATGGTCGAAAGATCTAAAGAGTGGTCAGGAGTGGTCAAGGACTAATGTGATATGCCACAAGGCACTAACGTGGCTGCCACGTGGGTTGGGTACGGACATGGCTTGCCAAGTGGGTAAAAGAAGGGAAGGGCTCAGTAGAGGTCGTTAGATGGGAATCAGACAGTGATGATGCACGGAGAAGTTTGAACCATCTGAAAGTTTAGAGGAGTTTGGATAGTCCGATTGGTCTTGGGGGACATTCGGACCATCCACATGGCGATGACAGGGATGGCGGTAAGGAAGCTCAGCCAAGGGCGGTCGAGAAAATTCAAAAATTATAAAATATATACTGAAAGATAGATTATGATTTTAGATGAATTTAAAAACTTGAACCACTTGATTCGGAGTTCGAATGGAGGAGAACTAACGATTAGAAAATTGGCGAATTAGAAAATTCCAAAAAAAGAAAAACAGGAATATTCCTTCGGAATATTCCTGTGTGAACAGTAATGGACAGCAGCCCTTTCACTGTTTTTGGCCGTAGCGTCGGTGAGAAAAGGCATGGGTGGTGAAGCCAACTAGCAAAATGGATTGCTAAGGACCCGAGGCACATGTACGATGTGACGGCACGTCAAACGGAACACGGTGATGACGTAGACGGCGACGATGACATAGGGTTAGAGAGAAGAATAATTTTCGGGCATAGAACAAGGAGAAGTAAGGTGAGCACGGCCTAGAACGCGGCGAGGTAAGGCTAGGAAAAATATCGGCTAAGCCGAAAACTCACCAGCAGCTTGTGGTTGGAACCGTCTATGATATGTGTTTGTGGATTAAATATTATCACTTCGTCTCCCTAATGCGCACGCCTCTTCAATCATTTCGGCTCCCCGATGTGTCTCGATCTCGTCTCACACACAATGCATTCCTTGTTGTATGAAAATGACCGTCCGACACCGAAGATTTATCAAATAAGTTGGTGGCTGCGAAAGGACACTATGCCAAGAGTGTCCTCACTCCTATATCCGAGGATTTATCAAATAAGTTGAAGGCCACCTTCTGTCGTCTTGACATCCTTCGCCATGTCTTCTGGTTTATCTCCTGCTTTCGGCGAGCTAATCTCACCATCGACGTGGACCTCCATAATGATGTTGCATGTCTCCAAGAGGTTTGTTATTACTTGTAGTGCTTACTCAAGACGGCGAGCGATTGAGTTGACCTTGCTGAGACCTCTCAAGAAGGGGAAGAGAGCCTACGGGCTCAATTCGACTTGATCACTCGAATGAGCACATTTGTGGGTGGATGCATTTTGGGCTTCGTTCACTGATGATCCTAAACCGTATGATGCCGACCATATGCCTACGAAGCTTTGAAGGCTGAGATAGCATGCTACCTCTATCACTAGAAAAACTTAGTTTCTACTTTTTGTTGTTATCTTTTGTTAGAAGCAACGGACCACACTGTTTGACCATATCTAAAATGAAGCGGTTGAATTTGCATTAACTATCTTCTATATATGTAAATGATCTTGGTATAACGAAATGACAGTATTATTGACCCATAAGAAAACAACTAAGTAATACATATGTACTCCCGAGGCATTGCTGAATTTGCATTTATGTATGAGAATGAATTTAGAACCATTATCACAGACAGTTCTGTTTTAGAACCATCTGTGATGTATTTTCACAGACAGTCACTATTACAAAATAGGCTATACTGGACGGGTAAATCACAGACGGTTCATACAAAACCGTCTGTGCCTAACTATCACGAGCGGCTCATACGCCACCGGCCAGGATACTATCCTGACGGTTATTAACACGACCGTGCAGCGATATCTGATTTATCAAAGGTGGTTCGTGTTAATAACCGTCTGTGATAGTTCTCAGACGGTTTGTTATACGAACCGTCTGTGATAGTAGAGACATCAAAGACAGTTCGTTTTAATAACCGTCTGTGATACTGATATATATGCTACATTGTCATATTGATATATATGCTACATTGTCATATTGATATATATGCTATATTGTCATATTGATATATATGCTGGCCGAATTTACACATGCTGGAAATTTGTATTGATACATTGTCATATATGCTACATTGTCATATTGATTACATACATGTTATGACATTTGTATTTCGATTGATGTCATCTTTGTGCTCACATAATCATACTAGAATTATATTGCTATATATGAATTATTAGCAGCTAGCTATAGCTAGAGATATACCACATAGACCTTCAAAGGGCATGAAGCTAGTGACACACTTTGTTTAGGCCCACACCTCACAGGCTAGTGACACCTGCTGCAGTTATTTTTTCTTAGAAGAGAGATGGCGTCCTCACGGGCTTTGTCGTCGTCATCCGGTCTCACGCTCCCAAGATTGGGAAAATTAGCGTGGCGAGGAGTATCGAAAAGGCGGATGGTCGAATGACCATCACGGTGGTCTCTCGGATGGGGTCCTCTACAACCGAAAGCAATTGCATCATTTCGGAGTACCTGCGGGATAATTGGAAGGGAACGGGTCCCCATCACCATAGCAAGCTGGAGAGATTTGTCAAACGATTAGAAAAATCAGCTATGGGAGGAAGTTACACATTCGTTCGAGATCCCAGCAGAAGTATAGGGACTCGTGCGACGGCACGCGCTCCTCGCAATGGGAAAAGTATGGAAGAATTTTAAGAGCACTCTTGTGACGCGGTACGTGGCTAAGGATCTTACGCCCTTCACAAAGTATCCTTTCGTGTCGCCGGAAGTATGGGAGGCCTTTGTGCAGATGAAGACAACGGCTGAATTTGAACAACAAAGTGCGGCGCACAAGGCTATCCAATCACAAAACACTCACCCTCACAGACTCGGCACCGCTGGGTACGCGGGTAAAATCCCGCGATGGAGGATGTAGGGCGAGTCGCACTCCGATCGGAGGCCTCCACGCCATTTGCGGGATCGCAAGCGGCGTGCTCGAAATCGTTAAGGCGAGGTCATCAACCATATCTTGGTGTTTCTTTCAAAAACCTCGCAGATGAGGAAGTGTCCCAACGCCTGGTAAGATAAGTTAAACTATATAGTTGTTAACACCTCTTGAACTTAATGGGTTCAAAAATAACATGATTAATTGCCTCTTGCAGCAATCATTGACTACCGAATATTCTCGTGGAACCTTTCAAGAATACAGGGAGAGAGATTTACTATCACAGGCCCTAGGAAACAAGGAGCACCCAGGTCGCACACGAGGCTTGGGGGTTTACGTATCTTGGAAGCACGGATTTCCAGATTACTCTGAGACATATAGGAGTAGGAAGATATCCAAGGCATACATAGCGACCAAATGAAACAGGAGCTTCGTGCTCAACCAGAACAACTATCGCCTCACTTCAAGAGTAGACCCTCACTTCGTGGAGAGATAGATTCATTGAGGAAGAAGCTGAGACAAGTCCGCAACCAATCGCAACCCACCCCTACTACTCCTACTGCGGTACCCAGTCCCCTCAACGTCGCGATGGCGTGCGTCCACACCAAATCTGAACATAGCGGCGCCCACTTACCTATCGATGACATTCGGGTAATGCACCTCTTTAGAATGCTGCATAGGTCTTTCGGTGGGCGCCTTAACTCATCTTGTGTCATTATGTAGGTGCCCATGCCTTGCATCCTCAGTCGAGCTTATTGGCTCTATTCCGTTGTGTTGGGCGGGGATGGTGTATCCATTCTTTGTCAAATCTGTTGGTGCACGGTGTACAAGTAGAGACCGGTTTCATAAAGGTCGGTGGACATGATTAATGATATTTTTAACACCGTCCCTCTTGAGAAGCCCCCAAACGAAGAGATTAAGACATTAGGGGACGCTATCCACACATTCGTTCAGTGGCCCAAGAGGGACATTGCCCTCGACTTGTCCGTGCCACGATCTCCACCTCCGGTGTCCCATGAGGACATCGCCTGAGACCTATCACATCGGCTCGGTGGCTCCACTGCGATGTCACAAGAGGACATCGCCTGGACTGTCACATCGGCTCGGTGGCTCCACCTGCAGCTCGGTTCGGAAGCCTATTGCATCGGCTCCGCCGAGACGCCACCGAGAACGTATCGTAGCGAGGCTATAAGACTCAAGGAAGAAAAATAAGCCTCCGTGCCATGGAAGTTCACTCTAGGAATGTCGTTGGTCCACGAGTCACAATTACCGGGCTTGGCATGATTTGCAATACATTGCATGCAGGTACATGGAGAAGTCAACATGAAGCCAAACCGGCAGAGTGCATTCAACGTGAAATATACGGAGCAGCATTTCCTCCACGACACGAGCTACATCGTCGTGACATTCGATGACTTATTTTTATTATTCAATCTCGGCGAACTCGGCGCCTCGCTTCTACGCTCTGGACACTTTGTAAGTATCTTTGTACAATGAAGTTCTACATTCATGTTATACCGATAAATGTCATTACTCTTTCCTTTTGTATAGATGCATGATCCAAGGAGTCCGGCGATCGCGACAACCGGTGGGTTTCCTCGACTCTCACTTGGTCTCCGATCCAGTTATCAAAGATAATGAATCCTTCGTGCAAGATTACATAACGAAGGGATTGCTTACTCACATCGACAAGGAGTACATCATGTTTCCTTTCAACCAAGGGTAAGTGCTTCACTAGTTGCAACATATGTTTTATTTGTACTTTACATGCAGCATGAACTTAGGATTAATCACTATGGTGTGTACATGACTAAGCAACACTGGATTCTGATTGTGATTATACCAAAGTGGAGCAAGGTAATATACCTTGATTCCCCACTTAGGAGTAACCACGACTTCAGTCGTGTGCAAGAAGTACTTAACAAGTAAACTCATTTCCTCCATACATAACTTTATTGTAATATTTTCTTCGTTTGCAACGGCCGAGGCTAACTTTTTTGAATTACGTAGGTCGTTTGCCGCTTATGTTGCCCAGGGAGGAAGACACGACAAATCTAGTGACACGCTGCGACACAACACGCGATTTCCGGTACCTGCTACAACACAACAATCCTATATCACACTTTGTTATAATGCCTCTAGAATTGACAATACCTATGTATGTAATGCAATTTTTGCGATGTCACGGCAACTACTGAGGCAGCGTATGTGGATTCTCGTTTGCCGTCATATGAAGGAAATCGTGGATAGTAAGATCGATGATCCAGAGATTTGTCATGTTCTTGCAATAATTATTATTTTTTGATTATATATGTATATATACACACACATGCTAATTAATGACTTATTGCTCCTAGCGACAGCGGGTGGACTTCGACGTAAGTACATATGATCTTGAACAACTCATCGAAATTCGTGCAACACTCTCCGGGTTCTTACTAGCACAGTGTATAAAAAAGGCTAGAGAGTTCTACCCCGGCAATGGTGATCATTAGATGTTGAAACATTAGATGCAATTGTACAAATCACTCAGTTGTGTGCTTAATCAAACATTAGTCAGAACAGTGTGACGATTTTCATTCTATATTTGTATGTCATCTGTTGGACGTTTGTTACATTTGTAATTCACTGATCAGTTGCAATTAACTTATTATCTCTGTAACTTTTAGTTGCAAAATTGTATGTGATTCTTTTGTCAGATCTGTATATCTGCAATGTATGTGATCTTGTTACACAGTGTATATATATGTTGTAATCTTGTTGCTTGCTTTGAGAGGGCATGGCTAGCATATCCGAGGCTAGCCAAAAACAACAAATAAAGCTGCTGTTGCAATTGCTATCACAGAGCGGTTTTGCAAACAAATGTCGTGATAGTAGACTTTCATAGACGGTTACACACAACAACCGTCATGATAGACACTATATCACGAGCGGTTCTGTTTACGCACCGCTCGCGATACAGAAATATCGCGACGAATACAAACCGTGCGTGATATTTCTGTATCACGACGCATGCGGCTGCGAAACAGAACCGCAGTGATATAGTGTCTATCACAGACGGTTGTTGTGTGTAACCGTCTATGAAAGTCTACTATCACAGACGGTTGTTTGCAAAAACCGTCTGTAATGTGAGTTATCACAGATGGCTCAAGAGCCGTCTGTGATAACCACCTATTATCACTGACACATAAAAACAGACGGTTCAAAACTATGCGTGATGATGGTTCGAACCGCTCGTGATAGGCACATGCGTAGCGATGAGTTATTAAGTAGAACCATTTGTAATAACTAATTATCATAGACGGTTATTAATGAGAACCGTCTATAATAATTAGATATCACAGACAGTTATTGATATCAACTATCTGTGATAAGCATATATCATAGACAGTTCATGGTTGGACGTGTCTAGGATAAAGCCACATTATTAAATGCCTACCTACTAGTGGGGTCTCGACAGATTTTTCTTCGTTGCGCTGTATTGAAGGAGCTAGGCGGCCGACTTTGGGGAGTTTGGTGAAAACATACCACTTGTAGATCAATTTGTTCTTGATGATTAGAGGTTAGTACTTGCTTCTAATTATATGCCTTGTAATAGAGAGACATGATAGCTAACTAGGTTTTTAGATCTAACTAGCTAGGTTTAGAGAGAGATGTTAGTTTACTCCAATTTATGAATAGGTCAGTACTCGTAGTTTACTTCAATGTATTCTTGCTTAATATATATGTTACTTCATGAATACATGGCTAGCTATTTAATTTAGATATGAATAATTTATTATAAGGTGAATGTCGACAATTATGTGTGTAAGTAGTTAGGCTGGTTAGCTATAGTAGCATTAATAATTCAATTTAATACTAATTTATTACATGTGCAGCGTAGATAGATCGGAGTTAGATGTATGTTGAGAACTATGCGAGTGAAAAGTACATTGATGGCGTGTCTACTTTTAGAAGAGTGGCCGAGCAAGATATGTTGAAGAAGGGGATGAATATATTTTCTGTCCATGTAATGATTGTGATATATGAAGATGTTTACCAACTCAGCGTAGATCAAAGCTCACTTGATTCGAAGGGGTTTCAAAAAGGGGTATACATATTAGACCAGTCATGATGAAAAGAAGATTGTACAAGAAGATAGTTATAATATCATCAAGGGAGACAATGAAATGCTAGTTGTGGACTGTGTTTTCGATGAAGATAGGTCGCAGGACGACAATCTGGATCAGATGCTATGCGATACAGAAGGAAACTATAGTGAGAGATAGTTTGGTAATTTCGAGAGCTTGATGGAGGAATCTGAAAAAACATTTGTTCTTGAGCTACAAGCTGCAATACACTAAGTTGTCATCCGTTCTTGAACTACTGAAATTGAATGTAAGCAATGGTTGGTTCGATAAGAGTTTCACGACATCGTTAGGTCTCTTAGCGAACATTCTTCCAGAGGGAAATGTGTTGCTAAGAACCACCTATCAAGCCAAAAAAAGTTCGTTGTCCATTGGGAATGGAAGTAGAAAGAATACATGTATGTCCAATGATTGTATCTTCTACCATAAAGAATATGCAAAGTT
The DNA here is from genome assembly GCA_036346265.1 of Melocanna baccifera. Lineage (NCBI taxonomy): Eukaryota > Viridiplantae > Streptophyta > Magnoliopsida > Poales > Poaceae > Melocanna > Melocanna baccifera. Next base: position 11,480,360 of record CM070707.1, on the reverse strand, counting down.
ATATATTTGTCTGGTGTGTAAAGCATCTCAATACTAGCATAAAAATGACTTCGATGACGAGGAGGGCATCGAGATGAAGCAAGAAACTCTTGCTAAGATGTTGTCGTATCTGCTTGTAATTCTCCATTTGAAGAATTTATTTGCAAACCGAAAAGATGCAAACTTGCTACGTTAGCACTCGGAGTAGCATAAGAAAGATGGAATGATAAGACACGCTAATGATTCTGCCTAGTGAAGGAACATCGATAGGATGTTTATAGAGTTTAGTGTAGAACCGAGGAATGTAAGGTTTGGATTGAGTACAGATGGAATGAATCCTTTCGGTAACGTGAGCAGCTAACATAGCACCTGGCCTGTGAATATTTGCATGTACAACCTTCCTCCTTAGCTGTGTATGAAGCGAAAGTATATTTTGATGTCAGTACTTATCTAAGGGTCGAAGTAACATGGGAATAATATTGATGTGTACCTAGCACTATTAGTGGAAGATCTTATGATACTATGGAATGAAGGGGTACGGGTATGGGATGTAGACAAACGAGAGAGCTTCACTCTGCACGCCATGTTGTTCTGCACCATCAATGATTTTTCTGCCCTCGGTAACCTGTCAAGGTTTAGTACAAAAGGAGCTAAAGCATGTCCACACTGCTTAGATTATATCAAGAGTGTGTGGTTGAACAACCCACATAAAAGTATGCACATGCGTCACCGTAGGTTCCTTCCAAGGTATCACCCAAACTAAAAGATGAAGAAATAATTTGACAAAAAAAGAGGATTACTCAGCAATAAGGCCTTGTAGCGGGAAAGAGGTCTACGATATGGTCAAGAATATCGATGTTGTGCTTGAAAAGGGACGTAAATTGAGGACCTATCAAAAGAACATATGGAAGAAGAGGTCAATATTTTTAGACTTACCTTATTGGGAGTACTTAGAAGTTCGCAATAGCATTGATGTCATGTATATAGAGAAGAATGTATGTGATAGTTATATTGGTCTCTTACTGAACATTCATAACAAAATAAAGGATTGTATTAATGCACGGCGTGACTTGGTAGCTGTGAACATTAGGACCGAGTTAGCACTGATACAAACCAATAAAGGCCGGATGTACCTTCCCTCAGCATGCTACACCCTGTTCAAGTTTGAGAGAACTGAACTATGCCAGTGCTTGCATGATGTGAAAGTTTCGTTCGGTCACTATGTCAGTATGAAGAAACTTGTTTCTATGGAAGATTTAAAATTAGTTGGAATGAAGTCTCATGACTGTTATATGTTAATGACACAATTGCTTCCTATTACACTTAGAAGTATTTTATCGAATAATATCTGAGTGACAATCTTGAGGCTATGTTAATCCTTTAACGCAATTGCTTAGAAAGTCATCTATTCTGATGGACTAAATGCTCTATAGACTGAGGTGGTGATGACTTATGTCATCTTGAGATGTATTTCTCTGGGTCATTTTTCAATATCATGGCTTATTTCATTGTTCACCTTGTAAAAGAAATAAAGATATGCTGTAACATCTTCATTTTCAGAGCCTTTTTAAAGTTTTTAAAATAATAATAACCATTTGGATTTTTCTCAAATTAATTAAAGCTTATTTAGAATTTTTGTGAATTAAAAAAATTTAATATGAATAAAATAAATTTAATTAATTAAAAACCTAATTTATTTGGGTTCCTTGTATAATTTTTTTGTATTTTTTAGATTTTTTAAGTTTATTTGAGCTCAATTTAAAATTCAAAAAAGAGAAAACTTCCAATTGGTCACCCATCCTAAAATTTCTCTAAGCTCAGCATGCTTAACAATGGAGTTTTTAACACCCTACCTACCAAGTCACCTTTTCTTTTTTCTTAGATGATAGGCCATCCTTTCTACCTTTTATGTCCTATGCTATGAACACTATTCACCATCTTTAACCATCGATTAAAACAAACAGAGGAGGTCACAAATAATCTCTCTCCTCCCTTCCATGGCTTCTATGGCACCTTTTAATCTGGACTTTATCTCAATGTCCACCTAGAAGGAAAATTATGCCCAATCACGCAATGAATCCATCATATCTAGTGTTTTTGTGTTTTGTTCATCCGTTTGCCTTTTATCACATATTTTCTAAAACGGTCTTTAACCCAAAATATGTGAATTGGAGTTGGTTTCTACCTCTTACAAGCCTATAAATGTGACCCCCTTGACCCCTCCTAAGCCTCCCCAAGCCATGCCAAGTCTCTCTAAAGGACATAACACCATCGGCACTGAGGCCTTTCGACCCTGAAATTGCTCATTGCATCCCAAGCTATCCGTTGAGATTTTTCGTGATTCTTTCATGTCACATTATGTTCCCATGTACCATCTACCTTTTTGAGAAATTAATTTTTTTGTGCAACCAATCTCTCGGGATCGAGTTTTCCTCAATCTAGGCCAAGATTGCTTCCCGCATTGATTCGTTGCCTCTCGTAAGCTTTAGACCATGCCGTCACCTCTCATAGACTTGCCTCATTGCGTTCTATACCGTGCTTCCCTTCTTTTGCCCACAAACCCTCCACAAATTTTTGCCTCCGACATCTAGCCACAGCCGCCTAAAGCACTTCGCGTTACCATCTATCTGGTGATGTTTTCTTCAATCCTTTCATGTCAAAACATGCCAAACTATTGTAAAACCCTAAACATCGTCACGGTGTCCCTAGAAAGTTTTAGCGTAATTGCGGAGTTGTTCGGTTTTCGGTAGATCGCGGGAGGTAAAATAAAATTTTGTGGAATAGTATAAAATAGAAAATCAATTAAAAAAACCTTTTAGTGGGCTGCCCGGAGGGTGGGCCTACCACCTTGGGCCTTCCGGCCCAAGGGGTGGCCGCACCCCCTCCCCCCAACCCTAAGCCGCCCCCACCCCCTATATAAACCCTTGGCCACAGGCCTCCTCCCTTTCCCCCTAGCCGCCACCCCTTCTCCCCATTGCGCCACCAGCAAGCCCCTTGCTGCCCTATTCTTTGGAGCAAAGAAGAAAGCAAGGAGAAGAGAAGAAGAGGAAGAGAAAGAAGAGAAGAAGAGGAAGAGAAAGAAGAGAAGAGAAGAGAAGAGAAGACGGGTGATATCAAGGGATCACCTAGGTAACTTTTCCCCATATCAAACCCTTCTATTTTTAGAGTAATTAGGGTTCTTAACATGAGATTACAAGGGGATTAGCACATCAATTAGCTGATTAATGATTTTCTGCTATCTGCGCGTAGACAGTGTTGTGCAGCGCGGCTGTTTACGTAGATTAGGGCATCGAAATGATCTTTTCTGTGGGTCTGGCCAAAAGGAAAGTTGTAGAGGACGACAAGATATATTTTCTATAATTTGTCAAGAAATTTTGGCAGCGGGGTTTGGGCGTAGCAGAGTCGGGAACTTTGCTGTTAGGCAGAGGTGTAGTCCGAGACAAATTACTGTTCGGGTGTAGTTTCAGGGTAGTAAATGATTTTTATGATTTTATCCACAATTACAAAAATTGTAGGGAATTCAGTAATCTAACTACTGTATAAAAATCATGAATTTTAGAGTTTTGTAAAGAAGGTAATGTCCGTTAGAAGTTGACTGGCCTGATTGCTGAAACAGAGTATGCTCTCTGTTTTGCATGTTAAATTACACTATGTTAGCAGCAAAATAAAAATAAGTGGTCTATGTAATATTCTGAATGTCGATTCGACGTAGGTTTTTTAAAATTATCGTGGAGTCGTCCGGTTTTTTGGTAAAGCACGGGAAGGGAAAAAAATAAAATTATGGGATAGCATTAAATTAAAAAATAAATGAAATAGATTATAATAAAAAACCCTTTTAGGGGCTGGTTGGAGGGTGGGCTTGCCACCTTGAGCCAAAGGGCCCAAGGGGGTGGCCGCACCCCCCTTCTCCTAACCCTAGCCACCCCCTTTAATTCCTTGTGGCCGCCACCCCCTCCCTCCTTCCCACCCTCAGACCGCCACCCTCTTTCCCCGTTGCGCCACCTCTCCTCCCCCATTTCTGCTGTCCTTTGGTGCTAGGAGAAAGTGAGAAGGAAGGAAGAAGAAGAGAGGGAAGAGAAGAAAGGAAATAAGAAGAAGAGAAAAGAAGAGGGGTGATCCCAAGGGGATCCCCTAGGTAACTCTCCCTCATCCCAAACCCTTCTGGTTTGCTATAATTAGGGTTCTTAGCATTGGAATTGATGGGTTTTAGCAATTCGATTCTCCAATTAGGGAATTCCTGCTGTCTGCCTATAGATCAATCCGTCCAGTGCGACTATTTGCGCAGTTTAGACCTAAGAAACGATTTTTCCTTCAGGTTTGCCCAAAAGGAAAATTTTAGAGGACGATGACAGCTATCTTCTATATTTTTTTCATAATTTGTGGCCATGGGATTTGGGTGCAGCAGGGTTGGGAACCTTTCTGTCTGTCAGGGGTGCAAACTGGAACAGATTGTTGTTCGGGTGTGATTTAGGAGTAGTAGATGATTTTTATGTTTTTAGTCACAATTGTAAAAAATATAGAGAATTCAGTAATCTAATTACTGTATAAAAATAATAATTTTTAGAGCATTATACTGTGGTTGGGGTGCGTTAGAAACTGGTTGTCCAAATTGCCAGAACAGAGAACGTCCTCTGTTTTGCACATTAAGTTACACTTTGTTAGTAATGAAATAAAAATAAGTGATCTATATGAAAAGTAAAGATATTTAAGTCAGGAATCCAGAAATATATCTTTCTCTATAAACTGTTTAATAATCTTAAAGATACAAAAAAAATTAAGCAGCGCTGCTGTAGCGGAGAGGGATGTTGTGGGGTTTTTGGGTTTAGCGATATCTTTACTTCTTGAGTCGCGTTTTCATTGCTGCTGTATTGTGCTGAGAGGTACCTTTTGGACAGGTGGCTTTGCTCCTGAACGAGTGTGATTTCTTTACTTCGCCGGTAGAGGCAAGTAAACGTAGTGGATGTATTACCGTTTGACCCGTTATTTTTACTACTTGCAATATACACGATTTACGTAATTTAAAATGATATGCTATGGTTGCATGTTTTCTAAATAAGATTGTGGTAGAAAAATAATAATAAATTGTTATGCTTTGGATGAATATTGGTTGTCATGTGGTAATTTTCTTAATGAGCCATTTGCGGAATATGAGGATTAATGCATGGTGGATATGTTAATGTTTCCTTGAGGTTAAATACATGAGGATCATATTGATACTCCTTTGAGGTTGGAATTCTTGTAGTTTATGATTATCATATCATTCACAACATATCATGACATTGCATTGTGGATGTCGCTGCTTATAGCCGCGATCGTACCGGTACAACATCGTACAATGCCGTAGTACGATGCACACTTTTACCTTGTTGGGTAAGGGTGCAGTGGATCATAGCATGCATATGCATTACATTGTGGATGGAGTAACTACATTCATATGCCAGTTGTTTAAAATCTATGTGGATGTGGATACAAATTATGGATGTGGACATGTGGTAACACTAATGATGTTGTATATTTGTTTGTAGTTAGAATAGCCTATTAAACAGTTTACTTGCTGAGATTTTTATCTCACCCTTGTTTTCCCCCCTACAGGTGATTCTTGAGCATATATAGGATGGGTAGAGCGGCACAACAATAATGCACTTAGTTCATCAATTTATGTTGTAATAAAGTTGAAAGGATTCTAGCCAATTACCTAGCTATTCGTGGATGTTTATTTTAATTTAATAATGTTGAACTCGTAGACTATTCCTTTGGTTAAACTGCTAGAGGTTATTCTAAATTATTGAACTTATTATTATCTATGTTTTTCTTAGTTGGTCATGCTTTCGCTTAGTTCGTCATGTTTAGAAATTGTTGCCAGTTTACATTATCTTGTAATTTTGGCTAGCTGTAGAGTGGTTTAGTGGCATTCCATGGTAATGTGGGTACTGGGTGTTACAGTCTACTTCAAAATTAAAGGTATTTTAGTGTAGTTTCCAGAAATATCTCATTTGCTATGATAGACCTAATATTTTTAAAGATACAAAAATAACAAGCGATCTTTGTTGCGATGAAGTTTCATGTAGGATCGTCGTGAGTAGGGATTGTTAGAATTGGGGATTTAGCGGCACCTTTATTTTCTTAGTTGTGATTACCTTGCTATAGAATTGTGCTGAGAAGTAATTTTTGGACAGGTGGTTTTGCTCCTGACCACGTGTAATCGCTTCGCTTCAACGGTAGAGGCAAGTAAACGTAGCGAATGTGCTATCGTTTAACTCTTTTTTTAGTACTTGCGTTATAATTGATTCTCGTGATTTGAGATGTTGTACCATGGTTGCATATTTATTGAATGAGGATTTGGTGATTGTGAAATATTAATTAATTGTTTATGCTCTCGATGAATTGCTTGCAGATATGTGGTAGTAAGTTTATTGGGCCAATGTGGCACATGAGGTTAAATCCATGATGATTATATGTTTCTCATTGAGGTTATATCTATGATGAATATGATGTTGTTGTTTGAGGTTAAAATTCTTGTGGAATATGATTATCATATCATTCATAACATGTCATAACATTGCATTATGGATGTCGCCATTCATAGTCAGAATCAGACTTCAGACAAAGATCGTATATTGCCGTAGTACGATGCACACTCTTACCTTGTTGGGTAAGGGTGTAGTGGATCATAACATGCATATGCATTTTATTGTGGATGGTATAATTGCATTCATATGCTCTTTGTGTTAAACTTATGAGGCTTGACTTGTGGGAATCCTTGGTGGTTTATAAAATGTGGATGTATATTGTAGCTGTTGTCTTGTGGTATCTTACACGTGGTTGATTAATTGTTTGTAGTTTGAATAGCCTGTTAAACAGTTTGCTTGCTGAGATTTTTATCTCACCCTTGCTATTTTCCCCCCTTATAGGTGATCCTTGAGCATGCATGGGAAGGGTAGAGCGGCACCACATTAATGCACCTAGTTCTATGATTCATGCTGTAATAAAATTGAGGAAATACTCGTCATTTATTTATCGACCTCAATTATGTTTACATTAAAATTAATAATGTTAGGTAACCATTGTTTTTGTTAAACTGTTAGAGGTTGTTCTTAATTATTGATCTTGTTATTATTATCATATTTATTTACGTTTGAATATGCTTCCGCTTAGTTTATCATGATTTAAAAGTTGTTGCCAGATATTTTATCTTGTATTACGGCTAGTTGTGGAGTGGTTTAGTGTCATCCCAGGGTAATGTTAGTCCTAGGGTGTTACAACTATCCCAGGTATCTACCTTTGAAGTGGTTTTGTATTTCATTCATCGAGCACCAAGATATTATATTTTTCCTTTTTTCCTACCGACATCATTCAATCGTCGATTGCGTCGCCTCCGGTGAGTTTTCAACCAAGCTGATAATTTTTCTAGCTTCGCAATGTCACATTCTAGCCTGTGCTCACCCTACTTCTTCGCATTACATGCTTAGGTATTATTCCTCTGTTCTACCTATATCGTTGTTGTCGCCCACACCATCACCGTGCTCCGTTTAACGTGTCGTTACTTCCTACGTGTTTCTCGGGTTCTAAGCAACCCATTTTGCTAGATGCAATCACCTCCTGTGCCTTTCCTTGCCGGCGCCATGGCCAAAAAAAGGAACTACTCCTCTGTTATTCAGAATATTCCCTCGTTTTCCTTTTTTAGTATTTCCTCATCTAGCAAATTTTAGATGACTCATTCTCCTCCGCCCTAGCTCCTATTGAGGCGATTCTTTTTTTAAATTCATATAAAATTGAGCTCTATGTTTTAGTTCTAGTTTTGTTTTTTATTTTATTTAGATTTTATTTGATTTTATTTATTTTCATTTGTGCGATAGATAACAATTTCAGAGGAGCAGAAGCAGGACCTGAAGATCAAGAAGTAGTAATTGAGCAAGGCCAAGGCAAGTCATATCCTTTGATCATGTTAAAACTAGTTTTTAAATCTATTATTTATTTAATTTATTTTAAATTATCATGTATTGCTATTTTAATACAAACCTTCGTGCCTGGTAGCTATTGTCCAAATTGCTTAATTCCACCTTGATAATTTGAATACCATGATATCATTGTAACCATAGGATAGAAAATTATTTAGTGATGTAATACTAATTGTCACATGGGTTGTACGTTTAGCAAGCTTAGCCATGCTTATAGTTACGTTAGGCTCATTGTCAAATGTGAGTAATTAATTAATTTGACTTAATGAGATTCATAGTATTAAAATTAGGCTCATTGAATCATGGTTGTAGCCATAGTATTAAAATTTATGTATCATGACATTGGTGTTAGTTATATAAAAATTAGTTTCCACTTGGGCGAGTGATCGTACAATAAAGGGAGAAGTGTGGATTCATTTTGAGGGATATGTATGTCTCACTTGGGTAATGTTTAAGGACTTAATTTTATGCGCCATTGATCCAAGCCTTACCGTGTCATCACATATCTAGTATGGGATAGACCTGCTGAATAATTTGTAATATTTCAACTTTGGTTTCTCCATTGTGATGAACATGAATGCTGATTTCCATAATACGCAAGAGGTGGTGTGATACGAAATCTTAGTGGGCGGATTGGGTTGTGATTGAACATTGTAAAGGCCTTGTTGTGATTTTCTCTAACGTAGAAATGATCATATTATGTGGGTAAAGTTGTGCAATCTCTGCAGGGTGTAAAACTATTCGAATAGCCATGTCCCTCGTTATAGACAATACTCGCTGATTTCACATGAAGGGTAGATGTTTCATAAAAGTTGGTTGGGATAGCTTTAAGAAGTGAATGGTTACTTCACTGGTGATTCATTTAATTATCTATTCATTACCATTTACTTAAAATTTGTTTTCAATCTATTTGTTATAATTACTATAATTAATGCTTTCTGCAAAATAACCTTTTAGCTATTCATTAGTAAGCCTTGCATATTATATTGTATTTTTGTTATAAATGACTTACTAAGTGTCATTGTACTCACATTTTTATGCCTACAGTTGCTCAGTTGAAGAAGAGTCATACCAGCAAGATGTACCTGAAGGAGGATACTTCGACGACTTCACGAATTAGGACTTCGCTTCCTAAATGTTTGCCTATGGGCATGTCGAATTGTTACTACACTTATTTCTATTTTTCGCTGCTTGTTTCTTAATGCCCTTTAGGCTAGTAAGTTGTAAGCTTGGACATAAGGTCGTACTCTGATAATTATTAATATTTGAGTTTGTTTCTTTATTAATCGTGTATGTGGTCAACATTTTATCTATGTTCATATTGTGTTCACTAGCGTAATCTTGAACTAGTGTAACATCCCAAAATTTTATTTATTGCATTTTATTTGATTTATTAGAATTTAGTTGGATTTCTCTATATTTTATTTCAAAGCCTAGAGTAAGAAAACTAAATGTATCTATTTTCTAAATGCCAAAAATAGTTTATTTTATTTTTCCTTAGCTCTTCTAGATTTATAGAATTTTTGTAAATTTTTTTAGACTTTTTCTGAGCTATTTGCTATTTTCTAGAGTTTTTAGAAGTTTACTAGTAATTTTGAAAAATATAAAAGAAAATTTAAACTCCAAATCACCTCGGGCGGACACGTGTCATGCCCTGGTTCAATTCACCATCGCCCGATCTAATCCCAGTCGCTCGCCTTACCCCTTCGCTTATCAGCCAATGGCTTCGATCTTTTCCTTACGCCCGTGGCGAACATCTGACCGTTCGCCTCTCCGCTTCTCCCTCCTCTCTCTCGCCGACATGCAGTCTCTGCCTATTAGGCCTCCCTTCTTCCTCCTCCTTTTCTTCTTCCCTGTGCCACCGCCATTGCCACCCTCCGCCGAGCTCATTAATCGACCGTTTCTTCCCGTTAGCTCAATCATTTAATGCCATTAAGGTCCACTAAGCCACCCAAGTTTATTCCCCCACATTTCCTCCTCTTTTAATCCTGTTAAATCCCTTTTTAACCACCACGAGCACTGGTCTTAACCTCAGTGAGTAACCGATGGCCGTTTGCCCTTCTTTGCCCTATAAAAACCCATCCCCGAGCTTCCTCTCCACACCCCGCACCTCTTTCCTTGCTTAATTCCACTCCCATGTGCCCGAAGTCCTTTGCACCGGCCGTGTCCCTCTCCGATCACCGGCGGAGCACCGGCGAGCAATCGCCGCTGCCTAGGCCCATCTCGAGCTCCACCGATGCCCCTCCGCCGAGCGAGCCTACTACTGAAACACCTTTTCCGCCGATGCCTCCGCAATCAAAGACATGCTGAGTATGATTTTTCACAGATTAGACTTTTGTTTTATAAAATTTGGTTTGTTGATAAATGAGTATTCTTTTGAGAAGGTGGTCCGGGTAGGATACCCGTGGTTAGTTAGTGTTAGGTCGGTGCCTATAGTAATGATATTATTTTCATTAAAATATTATTTTATTTATTAAAGTCAGCTTTTGCACTTACTTAACGACCTTTACTTCAATATTGCTTGTCACACAAATAACCATAATATGCCTTCCATTATCAATTCTTATGCATGCATTAATCCTGTTAAACCTCCTGGTGTAACTTGTAGAGTACTCTATGTACTCATCTTTCTTAATTACTATTGCCAGAGGATAACTTCATCGACTAAGTTGAGGACTGCGTCGAATAGGCTGCGTCTTATAATCATTCACCTATGGGCAGGCAGGATGGGCTGCTGCTTTATTCATCTTCCACTGATTTACCTTTTTGATTGGCCATGAGCCTTTTATTGTAAATCTGGCCATAAGGCCACACAATTGATTTATAATAAAGTGTGGTTGTTATGCATAATATGTATCCCTGTTAACCCTGTGTGCACTAGTTTTTCCTAGGATAGTGCGATTTACACAGAGGATCTTGGAGTCGTTGCTTTGGGTTCCGACAACTAGTGCACTATACATAGAGAGTTTAGATTTACAAATTCGGGTTTTGACATATGTGGCCCCATATTTCTACGTCATATGTACATGTTCGAGAGGTACATAGGAATTTTCAAGTCCTATGTACACAATCGATCTTGGTCGGAGAGTGGTATCATCGAAGGTTATGTAATTAAAAAGGTCATTGAGTTTTATATCGATTACACAGCTCTAGTCAAACTGATATATGTACCTCTATCTTGTCACGAGGAGAGGCTAGAGGGTATTGGGACCATTGGAAGGAAAGCAAGAACCACGGATCTAGATATGTATGCTCAAGCCTATTTCATGGTCTTGCGATACATGACTGAAGTATCCTGGTATATTGAAGTGCACAAGGACATGCTACACAATGAGAATCCATGCCAGTCAGAGGTTTGGATTACGAGACAATACAACCATCGGTTCAACGAATAGTTGAAGGTGGGATTCACTGGGAGGTCGTCAAGTGAAACGCTGCAATGGTTGGCAAAAGGGCCAAAAATTATAATTGTGATATGGCAAGGATACGACATTAATTGGTACATATTTTACACAACAGATCAGAATAGAAAGAGTACAGTGCAGAACTCAGGTGTTCGTATAGATGCATTTCATGTGCATTTCAGTACCGCTGAACCAAGCTCGTACTACAGGCTTGTAGAGGAGATTTGGGAGCTTGACTATGTAATTTTCTAGATCCCTCTATTTTGATGCCATTGGGTCCAACTCACACAGGGTGTAAAAGTCGACAAGTATGACATCACTACTATGGACCTTGAATGTGTAGGATACAACGATGAACCATTCATACTCATGAGGCAAGTTGTTCAAGTTTTTTATGTAATTGACCCAGTAAATAAGAAGTGCCATATAGTTCTTCATGGAAAAAAATGATTGTCAGAGTTGAAAATATCGTGGGTGAGGAAGAGTACAATCAATTTGATGAGTTGCCTCTATTCAGAGATGACATTAGCCTTGAGGAAGAACAAGGTGATGAAGCAAGCTATATATATATCGATCATCATGAAGGGTTTTATTTAAAAGGAAATAGCCAATTGTAATCAATGATCCCACACGGTAACACCAGTTTAGAAATTATTGCAATGTAATCATAATAAACTTGGCATGTAAGTATGGAACTATTCCATTGTAATTGACTCAGTAATTAAGAAATAGTTACATCTGTTATTATAATTGCTTTTTTTCCACTAGGCATGGCTAGCATTTTCTGAAGCTAGCTAGCTGAAAAACAGGATTTGTTGTAGAAAGAGGAAGGAACTATTACAGACAATTTAGTAGAACAAACCGTCAGTGATATACGTATCACAGATAGTTGCATAATGGAACCATCTATGCTATGTGGCATATCATAGATGGTTGCATAGTAGAACCATCTGTGATATGTGGCATGTCATAGACGGTTGCATAAAGACACCATCTATGATATGTGGCATATCACAGATGGTTCCATTAGATAACCATCTATGATATTAGTATCACTAACAGTTCCATTTTGGAATTGTCTGTGATAGTTCCTCTATAAATAGGCCCTGCTAGGTTTTGTGCTCTCACTCCTCACTCGCACACTCCTCTGTTTCTGCCACCCCTGCTAGCTAGGATTTGCTCTCACTCAGTCATACACCCGATGCTGCCTCTCCTCTCGACGCTGCCTCTTCGGACGCTGCTGACTCTCCCTCATGACGTCGTCTCTCTGGACGATGCCACCTCTCCCTCCCGGTGCCGCCTCTTCCTCCTGATGCCATCTCTCCCTCTCGACGCCACCGCCTCTCCTCCCAAAGGTATGGATCCCAAATTCCACTTCTTTTAGGAGGTAGATCATGGTGAGTTTGGACATTCTCTCCTTCCTACCTGCTGCTATAATATAAAATGATATGCATTAGACTTTACTTTAAATATTTGTGAGTATGGTTTAATGCTCAATGATGGTAGTTGTCTATTGCTGAAATTGAGATGATAAACTAGTTTAGATTTGGACTCTTTCGAGTGGTGCTTATTGCTGTCATTTGCTTGCAGTGTTATCAGCTATATTGGTTCCATTCAATCCTATGGTTTGGAATAAATTCTATACTATCTAGCCTATTCTCAACATATTTGTGGAAGATCCTATAGTTTCTAAGATCCTGTGATCTTGTTTATTATATGTTGATCAAGTTTTCATTATTGGTACAAGTACTGTTAATTTGAGAATCAGTCTTTTGGTGCTATCCAATTAATTCACAGTAAATTGATTCATTGAGTGTTAGCAGATTTCTGTGAATTTTCACTGAAGCATAATTTTAAGAGCTCAAATTCTAAACTTTAGTTGTCATTTCTTAATTTATGAAGAGTATAGAGAAAGTATTGAGAAGGCCTAAAATTAATCTTGAGCAACTCTACCTGTAAGAGCAATAACAATCATTACAATATGAGCTTTTTGCTGGTTTTAATTATTTATTTACTCTATGCCTTGAGTACATTATTTCCTATATTGGTCAAGTACAAGGTTGATTACTGTATACTCGCTACAAGAGGAACATTACACCACTGAACATTTGGGCTTCAAAAGGATTGAAGCTAATTAGTTTCAATTCTTTCGAAGCTCAAGTGTATGGTGCTCCTCATGATGGGAAAAGTGTCGAAGAACTTCAAAAGCGCGCTTGTCATGCAATACGTGACCAAGGATTGCACGCCCTTCATGAGGTATCCTTTCGTGTCACCGAAAATATGAGAGGCCATTGTGTAGATGAAGACGATGACCAAATTTCAACAGTGAAGTGTGACGCACAAGGCTCTATAGGCACAAAACATTCACACCAAAGCTCTGCTCCATCGTCACCATAGTGCATTGTCATGTCAGACTCTCCTCTACTTGACCTGCTGCTCGGCCAGAGGATGATGAGGCATTGCTTGGACTGATGTGCCATGCTGCTCAAGTCAGCCACAGCGCACCCCTATGCTGCCATGACCCGACGCCACATTCACCCTCATCAGCATCTACTCAATCACTTGCTCCGTCATGCTATGGCTCCCCTGTCACCGCTGATCGCCTCATAGTTCTTCCCCAGCCATCCCTTCTTTTGTGCCATCTAGACTACTGCCCATGCCCCGCCTTCAATGCGATAGAAGCTGCCACACCCTGCAGCCCGTCACCATCATGAAAACAATCTTGAATCACTGGGCCCTATAGCCATACCAATGCCAAGCTATCCACCATGACTGACTAACCACTCCTCACATCGCTATCGCTTTTCACCGGCTATAAAACCCTGCTCAAGCTTCCATCCTTATCGCACCACAACTCTCTCCCTCCCACTGTGAAGAATCACATCATCGCCACCCGCAGAAGCGTCGGCTGCACTGTCTTCTCCAACTCTGGTCATTGGGCAACCTGCCGATTAGAGCTACAACAAACCAATTCGTCGAGCCGGAGCATCCTCGGAGTAAGGTGGCGCCAACCCCACCCTCGATCGGACTCATCGACGTCTATATCTCGCTGGCACGGCGTGGCTCCTCCACTCATCGCCATCTTATGTTGCCAGACCATCACTGCCATTCCCAAGCAGTGAAGACCACCAAGGTAGCCTTCTATCCGCCTCTAGATGCTCCCAGACCAAGGAATTGCTTTGAATAGCATTAGATCACTGTAACTACCCCTCCCTTGTTCCGCCACTGCCTAAGGTCACCGCTAACCACCACCACAACCAAATTGGTCGGTGGGACTAAGCCCGTATGTGTGTTCAAGCATGAGCGTTCCATTTTTGAAATCCTCACGTCTAGCCACTGCCTATACCACCGGCGACAAGCCTCTTCATTGCCAACAAAAAAGGGGCGGGTGCACTGTTAACAAAGGTGGCCCTTCAGACAGTCTGAATGTTCTCCTTTGGACGATCGGACAGTCCGAACGACCCCTTAGCCGATCGAATGGCTTGCACATTCCAGCCGTTTGAACAATTCGACCGTTCCCATAGATGATCGGATGGTCCGAATGAGCCCTCAATTGATCAGACAGTCTGAACATAACCACCACAGGCCCACCTATCAGTGAGAGATCTTTCTCTCTCTTTTTAATTTTCGGATCAATTCAAATAGAGAACTTTAAATAGGCATAACTTATTTATCTTAGTTCTAAATTTGATGAAACAAATATCTAAATTCAAGATCTATCTAATGAAACCAAAACTAGAAATTTTGGAGCTTGTTTGAATTTTTGTATGTGAATTTATTTGGTTTATTGATTTTTATCCAAATTTTTGTGCAACGTAAAATAGCGTACAAAGCTCAAGAAAAGGAGGTGAAAGACAAAGCAAGTCAAGACCAGTAAGATCAAGCCAACTGTGACCAAGGTGAGTCAATATTTTGAACATATTATACCTACCTTTTGAATGCAAGTATTTTATTTGAAGGTATCAAAATTGCACACCTTACTTTATTATTGCAAATTATGTTCACATTGATTATAGTTAATCCCCTATGAGTAATTGCTTGATTATATCCCACTCATTGGCTTTGGACATGAAACCTTGTCACCCTAGGAAAACTATAATGGTAACCTTTATAAATAAATCTACATTTATACGCTCTGCTTAGTACTACTTAGATACTCAAGGGCATTAATTTGCCTTGGCATCATTTCAACATGAAAACTTGGCTTGGGCAATCATCGATGGGGAGTGGCTAGTATGTTGTAACATAGATATTTTGTGCTCCAAAAAAACCTCAAATTGCTTAACTATTTGAACGGAGGGTTCAGGGGTGAGTGTGGTAGAACTACCCAGATAACCCTAAGGACTGAATCTTGTGATGACCTCCCAGTATAAAATAGTACAACCACAAGCTAGCAAATTGTCGGCATGGCTAACTAATTTGCATACTCCTAGTGTGGTTACATGAAGATGTGCATACTCCTTAAAATATATTATGCAACTCTGTTCTGTTAAAATGCTAAGTCATAGGATTTTGCTACTACCTGTCTATTGTAATATTCCAGATTTAAATTCTCTTTTAGAGAGGGGGTTTTCTGAAATTTTCTTGCAATTTGGGCCTGAGATGTGGCCCAAGAGGGGGACCAGCCAAAAGGGGGGAGGCACCCCCAAACCCTAGCCCGCCCTCTCCCCCTCCCTCCCTGTTTTGGGCGCCGCCCTCCCCCTCTCTCCCTGGGTGCGCCGCCTCCCCCTGCGCCTCTCCCCCATGCGCCCCTCCCCTGGCCGAGCCTCCCCCTGTGCCTCCCCTGGCCGAGCGCCCCTCTGCGCCCACCCTCTCCCTCCTGCGCAGCGCCTCCCCCTGCCTCCTATGCGCCGCCCCTCCCTCCTCCCTGCCTTGCAGCTCTTCCCCCTCCTCCCTGCAGGCGTAGCCCTTCCTCTTCCCTGCAGGCGTAGCTCTTCCCCCTCCCTGCAGGCGCAGCTCTTTCCCTCTCCTCCCTGTCTTGTGCGCCAAAGGAAGGGAAGAGGAAATGAGAGAAAGGAAAAGGGGAAGAGGAAAAAGGGAAGGAGTTCATGGGGTGTTCGTGGAGTTCTTCGGCAATTCGTCAAGGGTAATCCCTGTTCTTTCCCAATTAGATGTATGTTTGAGTTGTGGTAGCAATGTCGGTATTCTGGACTGCTAGGACAGGTTTCGTTGAACAGCTGTTTTGGGTTAGTTTCATGGGGATTCAGGTCTGGACCTCTCCTAGAGAGTTGTAGAGGACGTCGTTATCTTTCCATGAAGTGCTAGAACTATTCTGCAGGACTGTTCTGATTTTTGTAGCAAAAGTTATGATTTTTCTTGTAGGACTGTTCTGCAGATCGGCAGTTTTCTCTCAGTTTTTGGTAGATTGGTTTTGGTGAATAGAAAACGGTAGAATCAGAGGTTATCCATATTACGAAAGTGGTAGACAATTGTTTCAGCTTTCCAGGAAGGTCAAAAAATTACTATTCGGATACTCGGGCTAGAAGTTATGGCATTTTTAGTGCGCTGTCTAGAGAACCCGACGTGAAACTGATGTTTTAGAAAATTGGATGGTGCGGGAAGAAGATGACCGAATCAGGGAGACTCACCAACTAGGTTTAGTTAGATAATTTAATTATCTTTCCAGAAAGTCTAAGAACACCCTATTCGGACCCCTGTGCCAATAGATATGAATTTTTGACGTTGACTGTCCACAGAGGTAGGCGGGGTGACCGGTAGGATTTGGGATTTGGGAACCGAGATAGACGAATTGTGCTAGTGCGTGTTTGTTTTTATTTGAGCGAAGATTCTCTACGGTTATCTTAGCAATTATTATAATTATTATTCAGGAGGAGGATGGATCCCAGAGGCGGCACCTTCTATACGTTCTCCGTTTCCTCACGGTTAAGGCAAGTATAATGAAGGTTTAATATTGATAAGGTGCGAGTTCGATGTTTGTTCAATGGTATGAATACATGTGTGGTTATGGTTGGGGTAACAATGTATTGGTGCTATATAGGGAGTTCGATGTTTGTTCAATGGTATGAATATATGTGTGGTTATGGTTGGGGTAACAATGTATTGGTGCTATATAGGGGTGTTGCAATTTTACAGTGTTCATGAGTATTTCTGGTGCATAGATATTGTGAGTGCAAGATTTATTTTATTGGAGCATTCACGCATATGCATCATGTTGATTATTTGAAGTCTTGGTCACGAGATGACTAAGCGCCGAGGTCCCCGTCATGTTGATGACATGACGGGCTAAAAGTCCCCATACTTGTGGAGTATGGGCAATGGTCCACATGCCGGTGAGTACAGCATGGGTGTGCATCGACGGATGCACACTTTGCATTACCGGTATGATGCAAAAGAGAAAGAGATAAAGAGTTTTTGATCATTGTGCATAGCATGGTTTGATTATATGGTTGATGGACGGGTTTGTGAAGCGATGTTTATAAGTGTATTTGTTTCTATCTATTATATTTGCTGAGTCATTGGACTCACTCTTGTTGTTGTTGTTTTATTTAGGTACCGTTACGAGATCAGCATGCATGGGAAAAGGGAAGAAATAAGCTTGTTGCATATGCACATTCCACACCGAATAGAAATAAAGGCAGGAGAATTAAGTGATTGATGCAAGAACCTTTTAGATACCATCTGATCATTATCTTTGGATTTAATTGTAACAAGAATATAGGGTGTTTTCGGTGCTCTTCTCTAAGTATTATCCATGAAGGGTTTGGTAAACTTTAAATTATTTGCTTAGCCTTGAATTTATTCCTTGAGGATTGTCTATTATAATTGATTTTGCTTTTAGAATCTCTGATTTAGATAAATAACAAAGGAGGCTCTGCTGAAATTTTGTATAACGTAATTAGCTAACTCTGATTTACTTCTAGTTTGGTAGCATTCCAGGTCCTTGCTAGACTGGGGTGTTACATCTATACTTACAAAGCATTTGATAAAACCAAAAGAACCCCTAAGCCATTTCTTGTTAAGCCATGCATCCTACTAATTTGCATACTATGTATTGGCTCGCGGAGCACGGTAGTTTGTGCTCACCCTCACATTACCAAAAATCAGGAATAGGTAACCTGGATCATTACGCTTATGAAGATGCACCTGCCACAGAAGGAACAGCTGACAAAGAGAATTAGAATGTTGTTTTCAAGTTCGGATCCTAGACAAGTGGACTTGACGGAGATTGCATGCACAACTATTATCTAGTCTTAGATAATATCCGTCGCACACATTTACCCCCAGTCGCTTGCCTATGGATATTGGTCCTACTTTTGTTTATGCTTTTCGCTGCTACCTTTTGTGTTGTAAATATTTGGCCTGATTGGCATTTATGTGAAACTATTGCCCGACGTGATGTATTTTAAACTCTAATATATAATATTATAGTTCGATTTGTTTTGTGTGATGTATAACTTGATACAACAATATATGTATGAGCACTATCTACTGATATAGAAAATAGTACAGTGGAATCACAGAAGATTTTGGATTGTGAAATCGTGTCCGACATAAGATATGTTAAACTACCTAGTTAATATCTCCATAACTTCATAGGGTCTAAAATAACATGATTGCTTCTTGTAGCAAACATTGACTACCGAATCTTTCCAAGGCTCCTTTGAATAAGACCAAAAAAGGGATATACTATTATAGACCCCGGGAAACTAGGAGCACCTAATTCGCACACGAGACCTAGGGATTTACGTACTTTGGAGCCACGGATTCCCAAATGACTCTAAGGCGTATAGGAATAGGAAGAGATCTAAGGCCCATTGCGAGGAACAAATAAAACATGAGCTTTGTGTGCAACTTGAGGAATAGCTATCTGCCTCACATTGAGAGCAGATAACTGCCTCACTTTGAGGAGAAATAGATGCATTGAGGGAAGAACTGAGATAAGTTCGCAACCAATCATAACCCACTACGGTATCCAGCCACCCTCAACATCGGAGTAGCTACATGCACTACTACAAAAAGCCTAATACTAGACGCCAAATCACATACGGTTTCACAAAACCGTCTGTGATGTACACTATCACAGACGGTTTTAATTTAGAGACCTTCTGTGCTGCTAAAGGAATATCACAGATGGTTGTTACGGAAAAACCGTCTGTGATAGTCTGGAATATCACAGACAGTTTTTACAAAAAAACCGTTTATGATAGTCAAGTATCACAGACGATTTTTACTGAAAAACCATTTGTGCTATTCCAGATTATCATAGATGGTTTTTAAGGAAAAACCGTCTGTGATAGTCCATTATCAGAGATGGTTTTTTCATAAAAATCATCTGTGATAATCCTGCTATGTATTTATTGCGCCGCTCAGACTGCATCTGTCTTCATTTCGATCCTGATCTAGGCGGTGCTGCAGCTGGGGGCAGAAGGCTTTCAGGTCATTTAATTTGGTGGAAGGAGGTTTATTTGGCAGGAGAGCTTTGAAGATTCATTGAGTTCTTGGTTGCCCTAGATATGGTTAGAAATGAGATTTATTTTTGGTTGCAATATCCAAATGTAGATCTAGCTAATTTAGATTTAGTTAGCCTCAATGCATGTGGTATATATGTAGTAATAATTAATAAATTAATTTTAATACTAAGTTGTCATATAAGTGTATAATATAGGACCAAAGCTGGATGTATACCGCAAACCGTGTGAGTGAAGAGTACATTATAGCGTGTCTGCATTTACAATAGCTGTCGAGGAGGATATGTTGAATAAGGGGGTGGCATATATGTATTGTCCATGCACTGACTGTGAGAATTTAAAGATATTTAAGAATCGAGAGCAAATTGAAGGGCACTTGATTCGGAGGGGTTTCAAAAAAGGATATACGTGTTAGACCAGTTATGGTGAAGTCAATGATATGCCATCGGATGATATCGCCGGTGAAGTCAATGATATGCCACCAGATAACATCGCTGGTGAAGTCAATGATATGCCGTCGGATGATGATTGTGGTTCGGATTCGGATAGGCTGCACGATGACAATCTGGATCAGATGCTTCATGATGTAGAAGAGAATTATGATAAGAGAGAGTATATTAAATTTCAAGGCTTGATGGAGGACTAGGAGAAACCTTTGTTCACATGCTGCAGGTCAAAGTACATGAAGTTGTCAGCTGTGCTTAAACTGTTAAAATTGAAGGCAAGCAATGATTGGTCCGACAAGAGTTTCACGGCGCTGCTAGGTCTTTTAGCGGATATGCTTCCGGAGGGAAATGAATTGCCTAAAACCACGTATAAAGCCAAGAATGTTCTTTGTCCATTGGGAATGGAAGTAGAAATAATACATGCATATCCGAACGACTGTATCCTTTACTGTAAAGAGTATGCAAACATGCATATCTGTCCGGTGTGCAATGATCCCGATACAAACGTAACAATCAATGAGATGTTGATGGCGAGGGAATAGAGGTGAAGAAAAGACCTCCTACAAAGGTGGCATGGTATCTTCCTATAATTTCCCGCTTGAAGCGGGTTTTGTAAATCCAAAAGTGGCAAAACTGCTGCGATGGCACTTGAAGGTGCGCAAGAAGGATGGAATGCTGAGACACCTTGGTGATTTTAGCTAGTGGAGAAACATCGATAGGAGTTTTGCAGATTTCGGTGCAGAACCGAGGAATATAAGGTTTGGATTGAGTACAGATAGAATGAATCCTTTCGGTAGTATGAGCAGCCGACATAGCACTTGGCCCGTGACTCTCTGCATCTATAACTTTCCTCCTTGGTTGTGTATGAAGCGAAAGTATATTTTGATGTCGATACTTATCCAAGAGCCAAAGCAAACTAGGAATGATATTGATGTGTTCCTAGCACCATTGGTGGCAGATCTAAAAGTACTGTGGAACGAAGGAGTACATGTATGGGATGCATACAAACGAGAGAACTTCACTTTGCGCTCCTTATTGTTCTGCACCATAAATGATTATCCTATCGTTACTAACCTGTCGGGCCAGAGTACAAAAGGTGCCAAAGCTTGTACTCACTGCTTAGATGGTACCGAGAGTGTATGGCTGAAACACTCACGTAAAACTATGTACATGCATCACCGCCGGTTCCTTCGGAGGGCTCACCTATACCGCAAGATGAAGAAACAATTTGACGGAGAGAAGGAGGATAGTTCACCTCGAAGGCATTTAAGCGGAAAAGAGGTTTATAATATAGTTAAGGATTTAGATATTATCCTCGGAAAGGGAAGTAAATTGAGGGCTCGTGAGAAGAACATCTGGAAGAAGAGATCAATATTTTGGGACTTACCTTATTGTGAGTACCTAGATGTTCGACACTGCATCGACGTGATGCACGTAGAAAAGAATGTATGTGATAGCTTGATTGGTCTCTTACTGAATATTCATGATAAAACAAAGGACGGCGTCAACGCACAGCTTGACTTGGCTGATTTGGATATCAGGTCTGAGTTAGCACCGATAAAAACAGATAATGGACGAACGTACCTTCCCCCTGCGTGTTCACTCTGTCCAAGGTCGAGAAAACAGAACTGTGCCAGTGCTTACATGGTGTCAAAGTTCCATCTGGTTGCTCCGACAACGTGAAGAAACTTGTTTCGATGTAAGATTTGAAGTTAAATGGTATGAAATCTCATGATTGTCATGTGCTGATGACACAGATACTCCTTATTGCAATTAGAAATATTTTGCCAATCAAAGTCCGAGAGACAATCATGAGGCTATGTTATTTATTTAACGCAATTGTTTAGAAGGTCATCGATCCCGAATGACTAGATGCTCTGCAGGACGAGGTGGTGATGACTGTATGTCATCTTGAGATGTATTTCCTCCTTCGTTTTTCGATATCATGGTCCTTCTCATTGTTCACGTTGTGTGGGAGATAAAAATATGCGAGCCCGTATTCCTACATAGCATATACCCATTTGAGAGGTTCATGGGAATTCTTAAGTCCTACGTACGAAATCGATCTCGGCCAGAGGGTAGTATTGTCGAAGGTACTGCACGCGAAGAGGTCATTAAGTTTTGTGTCGATTATATGGCTCAGATTTAACCGATAGGTGTACCTCAATCTCATCATGAGGGGAGGCTCAAGGGTATCGGAACTATCGGAAGGAAAG
Organism: Melocanna baccifera; assembly: GCA_036346265.1. Taxonomy (NCBI): domain Eukaryota; kingdom Viridiplantae; phylum Streptophyta; class Magnoliopsida; order Poales; family Poaceae; genus Melocanna; species Melocanna baccifera. The sequence goes on along the minus strand of CM070707.1, from coordinate 11,457,928 downwards.
CAATCACTCCAGATATGGACGCGTATGCTCAAGCCCATTTCACGGTCTTGCAACACATGACTGAAGTGGCCCCTTATGTCGACCAACACAAGGATGTGCTTCGGCAACAGAATCTGGAGCAGCCGGATGTTTGGATCATGAGACAACACAACAGTCGGTTCAACCAATGGTTGAAGGAGTAAATCGCTAGGAGCTCGTCAAGTGAGATGCTGACATGGTTGGCAAAAGGGCCAACATTTACAGTTGTGATATGGCAAGGATATGACATAAATGAGTACACATTCTATACACAGGCTCAGGATGTAAAGAGCACTAACCAGAACAGCGGTGTCTGCATAGATGCGTTCAGTACCGATGGGTTGAGAAACTCGTACTATGGGTTCATAGAAAAGATTTTAGAACTCAACTACGTGGTTTTTAAGATCCCTTTATTTCGCTGCCGTTGGATGCATCTCCCATAGGTCAAGGTTGACAAGTACGGTGTCACTACCGTGGATCTCCAACGTGTCGGGTGCAAAGACGAACCATTCGTACTCGCGAACCACGTTGTTCAAGTTTTCTATGTAACCGACCTAGCAAATAAGAAGCGCTATGTAGTTCTTCATGGAAGAATACAATCAATTTGACGAGTTATCTCCTTTTGGAAATGGCATAAGGGTCGATGATGGACAAGATGATGAAACCAGTTACGTACGCATTGATCATCATGAAGGGCTGATTTTTAAAGGAAATAAGCAAGTGAAATGAGAATATGCGACATATATGTGGGCATTTGCATTTATGTATATAAATATGCATGTATGTGATGTATATGTGAATTGGCATTAATGTGTACAATAATGCATGTGTGTGATGTACATGTAAATTTGCATTTATGTATATGTGAAAATGTGTGATATATAAGTGAATTTTGAGAATGAGTCATACAAATGTATCTCTATGTTCATTGGGCTGTTGTAAAGAAATACACCCAACTGTTGTAAAGAAATACACTCTGTAAGGTCTTATTGAATGCTAGTTGGTGTGGTGTAGTTATATTAATAACTACTGCGGTGGGCTGCTTATCGCAGACGGTTCTAAGTTTAGAACTGTCTAAGGCGGTTCTAAATTTAGAACCGTCTGTGATAATCAATATCACAGACGGTTCTTAAATAGAACCGTCTGTAATAATCCTTTATATATAACCCCCAGCTAGGGTTTTGTGCGTACACCGCAGTAGCAATACCAACCAAGCACAGATCTAGACTTAGTCGCTCTCCCGATCGAGCCAGTCGCCGCCGTCGTCCCTTGAGCCCGTCGCCGGCCGCCTCCGGTCCCCGAGGCCGTCGCCGGCCACCTCCGTCCCCCCGAGGCCGTCGCTGTCCCCCGAGCCCGTCACCGCCGCTTGCCCTGAGCCCATATCCTCGCAAGGTGATGCATCGGTCTTGGTTTTCGCCCATATCCCGAGCCATATTGTACCATATATTGTTTCATATATATGTATTTGCAAGAAATGAAGAAAAGGTGTTGAGCAAATGCATGTTTTTCTCTAAAGTATACATATATTGTTGTTGTTTCATAAATATTATTGTTGGTAAATCTTATTGTTATTGTTGTTGAGCAAATGTATATTTTTCCCTGAAGTATACATATGAACTGTGATGCATCAGTCTATGGTTTTGTTGTTGTTTCATAAATATATTGTTACATTGCTAGAAACATATATTGTTACATATCTTTTATATTGTTACATATATTGTTACATTGCATATCTTGTCAGAAAGATATCTTTTATATTGTTACATATATATTGTTACATATATTGTTTCATATATTGTTATGTATATGTATATATATGTTGCTAATGAATATATATATATATATATATATATATATATATATATATATATATGCATAGTATATCTTAGATATGTATACTATAGTTGGCTATAGTATAGTTAGTATAGTTCGCCTCTCTCAATTATAGTTGACCTTTCATGCCTTAAGTTAGTATAAGTTACTTTTCTTATTGATATATATATATATATATATATATATATATATATATGCTACATTGTGCTTACTTTTCATATATGACAAAGCCAACAAGTCAACCGCGCATTCTTTAACATCATCGGCGGATACGTCCGCTCCAAAATCAACACGCAAAGGAAGAGGACTATCGAAAAAGCCTGAGGGATGATTTACCATCACAGAGGTTGATAGATCTGGGACCCCTCTCCTTCCTCGCAAAGCAGTGGCCGTATTTCAAAGAACGATTGGAATAGTTGCATGAGAACGAATTGAGATCACATTCGATTCGTGGAAGAGCGTGAGTAAGACTCGAAAACGTGAGCTGCTAACAGAGATTTTTGCATCGTTCGAGATCCCAAAAGAACACCACGACTCCGTGCAACGATATACCTTGCTAGCGGCGCGCAAAGCATGGAAGAATTTTAAAAACGTGCTTGTCAAGCAGTATATGAAAAAGGATCTAACGCCCTTTCATAAGTACCTATTTCTGGCAACTGAAGTTTAAGGCGACGAAGACAACTGAAGCTTTCAGAAGTGCAAGTGCGGTGCACAAGGCCCTCCACGCAAAAAACACACACCCCCACAGACTCAGCACAGCTGGGTATGCGGGTAAAATCCCGCAGTGGAGGCAAGAGGACGAACATGCAATCCTGCGGGGCACCGCCCTGCCATTTGCCACGATCCCAAATAAGCGCGCTCAAAATTTGATTAGAGCGAGGTCATCTACCATGTCGTCGGGGACATCTCTTTCTGGAACCCTGCAGACCAAGAAGTGTCCCACTGCCTGGTAAGATATCGAACTACGTAGCTTGTAATTACTCCACAACTTCGTAGGAAGTGAAATGACATGTCGGTCTCTTGCAGGATACACTGAGTGTCGAATCTTCGTAGGGATCATTCCAGTCAACTAAGGAGAAAGATATACTCTCTGCAGCACTGGGAAATAAGGAGCACCCGGGTCGTACAAGAGGCCTTGGACTTTATGTTCCTTGGAAACAAGGTTTATTAGATAACTCCAAATTGTATCGGAGTAGGAAGAGAAACAAAGCCGAGCGTGACGCACGGCTACGAGACGAGATCAAGGCATCTCTTAGAGAGGAGCTTGCTGATTACGTCAGAGATGAGGTGCAAAGAATTACAGAAGAAAATCAGCAGGCCGCTGCCGTCGCTCCTGTGCTAGCCAGCCCCCCAACCGTCGGAGTAGCTACGCATCCAATCCTACGATGGAAAGCGGCGGCAAATTTCCTGTGGATGACATCCTGGAGCCTACGAAGTGCAAGCTCCAAGTGAGATATGCCTCCATTGCCTTGTACGCTGCTTGGGGCCTGACATATCCGTCCGATCACGGGGCCATGGTGCACTGTGCACCTTTAGCGCCAGGTTTCGCAAAAGTGAATGTGGATGGTGTGCATGCCAATTTCGAGGTCGTCCCGTTATCGAAGCCCCTCAACGACGAGATTGTGACTCTAGGGCAAGCCATTGGAACCTTTATCCAGTGATCCAAAAGCGACATCTACCTGGAGACTTCTTCATCGGTGGCAGGTCCACAAGGGCAATCTGAACCAGACCAACTTGCACTGGTGCCATCTCTACAAGGCCTATTTCCACCACCGCTACCTGCACCGGTGCTGAGTCCACGGGTGCTATTCCCGGTGCAACAACTTCCACCAGTGGTACCTTTACAGTCGACCTACAGCCGAGGCAGCAAGGACAGCAGAGGCAGTAAGGGCAAAGCAAAACAAACTAATGATGATATCCAGTACCTGCCATTGGCCCGCAAATTCATGCTTGGTGAGCCGCTGGTCGACCCGGTAAAGCGCCTCTCAATGCTACCAGTTAGTTGCAAGTAATTACACACTTGGTATATGGAACAATCCAACAAGCCAGAGGGAGAACGACGCTCTGGTATCACTGTCAAATTCCGGCCGGATCATTTACAGCACAATATTCAAGATTGTGTCTTCGCGGTGATCTTTGAGGATTTATTTGATCTTTACACGCTCAACGCTCTCGACACCTCACTCATTCGATGCTAGACGTTGTATGTGTGTACAATCACAGTCTTCGTTCATGTCATACCGATAAATGTCATATAAATGTCATATATATAGATTCATGATGACTAAAGCTAGATCATCCAAATCATCAGTTGGTTTCTTGGACCCACACTTGGTCGCCATGCATACCATCAACGAGGATGCTGGCTTCGTCGAGAGGTACATTGCAGTAGCACTAGTGGCTTACCGCGATAAGGAATATGTACTTATGCCCTACAATCAGGATTTTCATTTGATTTTAATAGTAATTGTACCAAAATAGAATAAGGCAATATACCTTGATTCGCTAAGTAAGAATAAAACCGATTACACAGTTGTCAGCGGAGTAATCGAGAGGTAAGTATATTTTCTCCATACATACCTATATTATACTCTTTCTTTCCTTCGGAATGACTAAGGTCATTTTTTTCGAATCACGTAAGGCGTTCGCGATGTACATTGCAATGGAAAAGCTCTCGACGCAAGGGGCCAAAGGCCTGACACATATTCAAAAATTTAAGGTATTCGCTAGTACATATTAATTAATCCTATGCAACAGTTAGTAGTAATGCCTCTTGAATTAACACATTCTATTTTTTGCAGTGCCACCAGCAGCCGCCGGGCAACATGTGTGGATTCTATGTTTGCCACCATATGAGACTGCTCCTTGATTCCTCGAGGATCACCAATTCCAATTCTAAGGTTTGTCAATCTTCCCATAATTACTTCATACTTATCAGGTTATATATATATATATATATATATATATATATATATATATATATATATATATATCGTATTGATATTCCTATCGACAGGCTACGTCTATCCTGACAACTGCATTGAAACTGCAATGTACATCTTTTGTAATTGTCTATTTGTTAATGGATATTTTAATTCATTTCAATGAATTGAGATGTGAATTAGATGTTTTATGTTTGTGAAATGAATGGAGATGTGAATTGGATGTTTTATGTTTGTGAAATGAATTGAGATATGAATTATATGTATATATGTACATGTTGATCTGCTTGTTTTAGATGGCATGGCTGGCATTTCCTGAGGCTAGCCAATAAACAGAAATAGATTTAGGGGTAGAAAAGAATATCACAGACGGTTTGTAACTAAAACCCTGGATATTCTTTCGTTACCCTTGATCCTTTCGTGCTGCAATGTCCACATGACTATCCTTGTCAAACAGAACCCTCTATGACTCCACCTCAAACTCCGCTTTAAAAGCCCATCACATCGGCTCCTGTGGCTCCATCTCAAGCTCCACTTCGGAAGCCCGTCGCATTGGCTTCACTTCAGATATATTGCAAGCGAGACGGTAAGGCCCAAACTAAGGCCAAATCGAACAAGAGTAAACTAAAGACGTCTTCCGAGACATGAAAGTTCAAGCTCAGATGTCGTTGATCCTAAAGTCACAACTATCTAGACTTGGACTAGTTTGCATGCCTTTACATTCCTGGTACATGTAGAGGTTCAGTAGGAAGCCAAACCGCTAAAGTGGATTCACCATGAAATTCATGAAGGAGCATTTCCTCCATGACTTGGGATACTTCGTTGTGACCTTCGAGAACCTATTTTTACTGTTTAACCTCGACGCCTCACTTCTACGTTGCTGGACACTATAAGTGTACTGTACAATCAAGTTCTACATTCATGTAATACCGATAAATGTCATAATTCATTACTTATGTATAGATTCGTGATCCAAAAAGTTTGGCGATGGCAACAACCCATGGGTTTCCTCGACTCACACTTGGTCTCTGAGCAATGCATCAAGGACAATGTATCCTTCATCCAAGATTACAAAATAAAGGGATTGCTTGCTCAGAATGATAAAGACTATATCATGGTACCCTTCAACCAGGGGTACGTGTTTCACTAATTGTCATACAAGTTTTATTTGCACTTTATATGCAACATGAACTTATGATTAATCACTATGATGACATACATGACTAGGAGTCATTAGATTCTTTCTAACAAAGTGGAGCAACGTAATATACCTTGATTCCTTAGTGGCAACCATAACTTTACCCTTGTGTAAACATTTGATAGGTAATTAATTTCATTTCCTCCATACATGACTCTATTGTACTCCTCCCTTCTTTTGCAATTCTGAGGCTAATTTTTTTAGAATCACATAGGTCATTCAGCGCTTACATTACCTAGGAAGGGAGACACAGCGAATTCTGCACCATACTACGACATAGGACACGATTCTCGGTACCTTCTATAACACAATCCTATATCATACTTCATAATAATGTCTCTAGAACTGATCATACCGATGTATGTAATTATGTTTTTCTAGTGCAACCAGTAGCTACAGGGCAACGTATATGGATTCTATGTTTGGAGACATATGCTAGAAATCATGGACACTAAGATGAAAGATCCAGAGGTTTGTTAACCTGCTAGTATTTATTTCATGATTATCAATTTCTATATATGTATATATATGCGAATGATTTTAACACTCCTAGCGACAGGGCGTAGAATTCGACTCAAGTACATACGATCTTGCTAACCTCACCGAAGTTCGAGGACAACTCTTCGAATTCTTGATGGAGGAGGTCATTCACCATAATGGAGAGTTCTACCCTAGCAGAGATGATAATTAGTTGTTCGAGCATTTGATTAAATTCTATTTCACTTAGTTTTTCTTAATCGAATAGTTAATTTAATTGTACTTCATTGAGTTGTTTAATTCATTTATGATATATGTGTCCTATGATATATATATATATATATATATATATATATATATATATATATATATATATATATATATATATATATATATATATATATATATATATATATATATATAGAAAAATACTTTCTACACCGGGTGTAATTCATTTGTGAGATCTATGTCCTGTGCTACTGTGTTATATATATGTGATCTGCTTGTTTGTTTTTAGAGGGCATAGTTAGCATTTCTTGAGGCTAGCTGAAAAACAGAAAATAATATAGGTTTTTAGATAGCTATCACAGATGATTTTTAAATACAACTGTCTGTAATATATCTGATATCACAGATGGTTTTTAAATGCAACCGTCTGTGATATGTCTGTATCACAGACGCTTTTTAAATGCAATCGTCTGTGATATGTCTGTATCATAGACAGTTTTAAATAAAACTATGTGTAATTTGTAAGTTATCACAGACGGTTAATACCAAAAACCGTTTGTGATATCTGATATATCACAGATGGTTGTATTTAAAAACCGTCTGTGTTGTATCTTATCATAGACGGAGAGCCTTCTGTAATAACCACCTATTATTACTGACACATAAATTCAAACGGTTAAGAAACCGTCTGTGATAATGGTTTCTGAAGTAGTGAGAAGATGCTAACATGATGTAGAATGTCACCGTACATTATAGAATGGTCGGTGCGTTGAGCTTTTTCATATACTTTAGTTTAGCTCAATTGTTAGTATATAGAGAGTAATTTCTATATATAGAGAGTCTGATATATAAATTAACAGAAGGTGTGCATACAGCCACATGCCTGCACACATGCATGTACACATACACGACGGGAGAAGAAGAGAACATTCAGTGCTAGCGAAAGTAGATTCCTCTTTTACTTGCAAAGACAAGCAATTGAGGACTGGCCATTAGGTACTGTAAGACTAAGCTACTGAAGATCTACAGGTAGGCTATGCAAGAATAATTTCAAAAATTCTACCGCGTAAAAGGGACCTTCTCTAGTAATAGATCACGGGATTACCTCTAGACGCGCAGACTCGTAGCGGAAGTAGAGTCGATGTAGCGCGTTGATGCAGTTGTAGTCGTTCTTGCAGAACGTCTCCTCCTTTAAGTCCTTGCGTTCGTCACAAGTTGCGGATCGTCCTAGTGTTGAAGCTTCGCATCAACACCTCCAAGGTATCCACACGTACGGGGTAGGAACACCACGCGCCGGAGTGCTAGCGCCGGCGGCGCGGTATTAGATGGGGATGGTGTGGCAACTAGGGTTTCGGGAATTCCGAAATTCTCTTGGCAAACCCTATGCCACCTCCCTCTATTTATAGGCATCCATCATAATGGGTCTCGAACCGAGGCCCATTAGGAACTCATGGCCCATAAGAATTCAGATCACTATCCGAATTAAGTCCCAGCCCTTTAAGTGTGCGACCCTATAGGTTCACATACACTTAGACATAGCCCGAGTACTCCTACTCGTCCATTAATCGGCAGCGGCCCCTTAGCAAGACATACCGACTCCTAAGTATATGCAAAGATCATATCGGACGAACCTCAACAAAACTTATGCATTTCCCTTTGCCTCACGATATCGGTTAAACTCAAGGCGAGTACGTGTCATCCTTGTTTGGTTAGCTCAACCACTCTTTCTCGATTATGTGACTTGAATTCCCGACTACGGTTAACTCTTTAACCGTGAATAGCATGGCCATGCATTTCTGGAATCCAATCACTCGAGAGGCCTAGAGATATCTCTCCTGTTGCTTGGAGGGGCAAATCCTATCTTGATCGACCATGCCTCAATGCATGCATCATAACAAAACCTGAAAGCTACCTTTATGACTACCCAGTTACGGAGTAGTGTTTGGCAACCCCTAAGTCAGTCATTATGCATCTTGAGTACGTGTGACGATCTCAAGTCTTAAGGACATAGCATACGCTTTGTGAATGAAACCAACTGATGACGGTAAGAATGCAACATTCTCGCAGTGTTTCATGGTGGGTCGATCCAACCCCATGTTTGCTAACATGTGTCCATATTATTGGTTTAATATCTTTATATCTATGACCCGTGAAATATGGTCATCAACCAATACATATGCTAGTCTATTAATATGTGTCCTCATATGTTTGACTAAGGATCATCTAAGAATAATCATCGCAGCAATATAGAGTTTCACAATCAAGTCACATACTTGATAATAAATATTGACGATGTTATTCAAGGAACAAGATAAATTATCCAATAATTTATGAACATAATAAACAGAATCATCTCTATGATTATCTCTAGGGCATATCTCCATCAGTCTCCCACTTGCACTAGAGTTAATCATTTAGGTATCTAATACCAATAGCTCTTGTGTGCATCTCGTGCTTTTGCTGTGTGAGAGGTTTCGTCAATGGATCAGCAACATTCAAATCCGTGTGTACCTTGCATATCTTTACATCTCCTCTATCCACAGTATCGCGAATAAGGTGATAGCGCCTGAGTATATGCTTGGACTTTTGATGGGATCTAGGCTCCTTAGCTTGCGCAATGGCTCCATTATTATCACAATAGAGATTCATTGGGCTCAGGGCACTCGAGACTATACCCAACTCAGAAATAAAATTCCTTATCCAAACACCTTCCTTCGCAGCTTCAGAAGCCGCAATGTACTCGGCCTCCATTGTAGAATCAGCAACCGTCTCTTGCTTGGAACTTTTCCAGCTCACCGCTCCTCCATTTAAAATGAAGACAAAACCAGATTGCGAACGATAATCATCTTTGTCGGTTTGGAAGCTTGCATCGGTGTAACCATTTACAACGAGTTCTTCATCACCGCCATAAACTAGGAACACATTCTTAGTTCTTCTTAAGTACTTAAGAATGTTTTTCACAGCTGTCCAGTGACCTTCACCGGGATCAGCTTGGTATCTGCTTGTAACACTTAGAGTATACCATACATCGGATCGAGTACATATCATGGCGTACATAATAGATCCAATAGCTGAAGCATATGGGATACCATTCATACGGTCTCGCTCTTCAGTTGTCGAAGGACACTGATTCTTGCTAAGACTTATGCCATGTGACATAGGCAAGAACCCTTTCTTGGCATCCTGCATGTTGAACCGTTTCAACACCTTGTCAATATAAGTACTTTGACTTAATCCAATCAGCCTTCTCGATCTATCTCTATAGATCTTTATCCCTAAGATGTATGTTGCCTCTCCTAGGTCCTTCATAGAGAAACTATTTTTCAATGAGACCTTTACAGATTCCAGCATAGGAATGTCATTCCCAATCAATAATATGTCATCTACATATAAGATTAGGATTACGAGTGCGCTCCCACTAACCTTCATGTAAACACAAGGTTCTTCTTTGTTTTTGATGAAACCAAACCTTTTGACCTCTTCATCAAAACGTTTATTCCAACTCCGAGATGCTTGCTTCAATCCATAGATGGATCTCTGAAGTTTGCATACTTTTCTAGCATTTTGGGGATCAACAAAACCCTCAGGTTGTGTTATGTACACATCCTCACTTAGGTTTCCATTTAGGAAAGCCGTTTTGACATCCATCTGCTATATCTCATAATCAAAATATGCAGCAATAGCTAGAATGATCCGGACAGACTTAAGCATAGCGACGGGCGAGAAGGTTTCATCATAATCAATACCTTGAATTTGTTTGAAACCCTTCGCCACCAATCATGCCTTATGGATATGAACATTTCCATCCATGTCTATCTTTTTCTTAAAAATCCACTTGCACTCAATGGTTTTTACGCCATCAGGTAGATCAACCAAGTTCCAAACTTGATTATCATGCATGGATTGAATTTCAGATCTCATGGCTACAAGCCATTTCTCAGAGTCTGAGTCCATCATTGCTTCCTCATAAGTTTTAGGCTCATCATTGTCTAACAATAAAATATCATGTCGATACCTTATCGGCAATTGACGTGGCCTTTCAGACCTACGTGGGGCTGGTGCCTCTTCCACAGGTTGTACAACTTCTTGTACACTCTGTGGAGGTTCAGTAGGATTTGAAACATTTTCTGATGGCTCTTGAATTTCTTCGAGTCTAGCTGTGCTCCCACTAACTCCTTTTGAGAGGAACTCTTTCTCCAAAAAGACACTATTTCGGGCAACAAACACTTTGTTCTCATCCCTTTTATAAAAGTAATATCCTTTTGTTTCCTTAGGATACCCCACGAAGAAGCATTTATCTGATTTAGGTATGAGCTTATCAGACGTCAAACGTTTTACATATACTTCACATCCCCATATTTTGAGAAAAGATAAACTAGGACTCTTCCCAGTCCACATCTCATATGGTGTCTTATCCACAGATTTAGATGGTACTCTATTTAAAGTGAAAGCGGCAGTTTCTAGAGCGTAACCCCAAAAGGACAATGGCAGATCAGATTGGCTCATCATAGACCGAACCATGTCTAACAAGGTCCGATTCCGTCATTCAGACACCCCATTCCATTGAGGTGTTCCCGGCGGAGTTAGCTGTGGAACAATTGCACATTGTTTTAGATGATCACCAAACTCATGGCTCAAATATTCACCTCCACGATCTGATTGTAGGGCTTTAATTGTCTTGCCAAGTTGATTTTGTACTTCGTTCTGAAATTCTTTGAACTTTTCAAAAGATTCAGACTTATGCCTTATTAGATAGATATAACCATATCTACTAAAATCATCGGTAAAAGTTATGAAGTACTGAAAACCACCTCTGGCCGTTGAGCTCATTGGTCCACATACATCTGAATGTATTAAGGCCAATGAATCACTTGCCCTCTCACCTATACCTTTGAAAGGCGCCTTAGTCATTTTGCCAAGTAAACAAGACTCACATGTTTCAAATGATTCAAAATCAAATGAGTTGAGTAGACCATCTTTATGGAGTCTCACCATGCGCTTCTCGTTTATGTGACCCAAACGACAATGCCAGATATAAGTGGGATTCAAATCATTTGGTCGAAGCCTCTTAGTATTAATGTTATAGACAGGCACATCCTCAAGATTTAAAACATACAATCCATTCAACAATGGAGCATTACCATAAAGCATACCATTCAAATAAATTGAACAACAATTGTTCTTTATTCTGAACTCATAACCTTTTGCTCCCAAACATGAAGCAGAAATAATGTTTTTGCTTAAGGCAGGAACACAATAACAATTATTTAATTCCAAAACTAATCCTGAAGTAAACATAATGGTAAAGTGCCAACAGCCAACGCAGCAACTCTTGCTCCATTGCCGACGCGAATATCAACTTCGCTTTTGCTAAGCTTCTACTCCTTATCAGCCCCCGCATCGAATTGCAAATATGAGCAACCGATCCGTATCAAATACCCAAGAACCAACATGAGAAGTAGCAAGATTGATTTCTATAACATTTATACCGGTTGAAGTCTTACTTCCCTTCTTCTTTTCTAGTTCTGCCAAGTACTTCTTACAGTTCCTCTTCCAATGTCCAGTGCCTTGGCAATGGTAGCAAATAGTATCAGGTGCAGCGCCAATTTTAAGCTTCTGAAGCTTAGATTTGACACTCGAGATCTCATCTTGAGTTTTGCCCATACCCTTTCTTTTGCCAAAAGCCTTAGATTTCTTCTTTTTGAAGTTGGTAGTTTTTGCACCATCATCACATGATTGTTGCTTTTCTTAATGCTATCTTCTGCGTCTTGAGCATCATATGCAACTCGGTGAGATTCTTGTCTAAGCCATTCATATGAAAATTCAGAATGACCTGCCCAAAGCTTGCAGGAAGCGATGCAAGAATCAAATCAGTAGCCAACTCTTGGCTAAGGGGAAAACCAAGTTTTTCCAAGCTCTGCGTGTAACCAACCATCTTGATCACATGAGGGCTCACCGGACTACCCTCAGCTAGCTTACTTCCAAACAATTTCTTTGAGATCTCATATCTCTCAGTTCTTGCTTGTGTCTCAAACATGCCTTTAAGTGCTACGATCATATCGTAAGCCTCTATATTCTCAAACTGCTTCTGAAAGTCTGAGTTCATGGCAGCAAGCATGAGACAGCTAACATCAAGGGACTCATCACATGCCTTTCTGTAGGCATTTTAAGAGCAGCAGTAGCATTTTCATCAGGCTCTTCTGGAATTGGTTGCTCTAGAACATGTTCCTTTTTATCTTGCCTAAGAACGATTCTTAGGTTGCGGGACCAATCCACAAAGTTTGTTCCATTCAGTTTTTCCTTTTCAAGTATCGAACGTAAAGCAAAACTGGAAGTAGGTGTAACATTTGGTGCCATGATCTACAACACAAAATACGCAAAACTAAGATATATGTTCAAGAAAAGTAACTTCTATTAAACAATTTAATAAAGATAGTCCCACTAAATACCATATCTCTCTTATGACATTTAGTGATTCAAGATCCATAATCAACTTATCTACTAGTGAGCTTTGGCATCACTGCTAGAGGATAGGTGAATTTGGTAAGCAACCCTTTGCTAATTATATCTCTATATAACTCTTGTTGTTGGGCAACATCTCTATGTTCCGCACCCAACCTTATGCCCCAAGGTCCATAACCGTTATGATGACCTTGTCAAGTTAAACCAATGCTTTGCGTGTGAGTGTCTAACACAAACCCATCTAGTCAAGGAGAATTAATGGCACTCTGCTTTAGAAAGACCTACCATTAAAATACATGGCTTTAGATGGTGCAGCTAATTGGGAGGGCATCAATTTAACTTAATATTATGTGAGAGAATTTTATTTCTACTATGTTAAAAGCATTTAGAGCAATGTAATAACATGCATAGAAATAAATGAACAGAAAGATAAAACCATTCACAAAACAATCACATTGCGTCGTGATATAGTATGGCCCTTTCACATGGTGATATCTATCGCCGTGCTTTCCTGTTCACCATGTCTCCAAGTGGTCAAAACCTCCAAACACTCCCACTAAGCTATTACCATATGGCATACTAGTGAAGTCTACAAGGAGTGAAGAAGCAACACAAGTCGACACGCAGGTCGTTATACAAATATAAACAGCCTTGGGCTGCAATAATCATGACTCGCAGGCCATGAACATTACATACATATATGCATCTCATACATCATTCATATGCATAATGGGCCATACTATTTCACAACAATCCCTGCAAAGCAAATATGCATAGAATCGTATTCTATCTAATATGCCAGGTTATTATTCTGGTCACAAAGGTCCTGTTCGGCGGTTCCATGTAAATCTACTATTCCGTCCATGTAAATCGCATCGGATTAATCACATTAACCCTATTCGATCGCAACTCTGATTCGATCGTGTTCCATGGATTTACGTATCACTGTCTGCCTCGATGGCGGAAACCCGACCGGTAGAGGCAAGTTGTGAATCGACCATGAAACACGATTACAGAAAGCGATCATCTTCACGTGTTCTATGGATTTACGTATCACCGCGCTCGATGGCGAAATCCGACCGTAGAGGCAAGTTGTGATGCGACCATGAAACACGATCATAGAATAGCGATTATGAACACATCTATACCCCACCGCGCATGGACGATCATATCGACCATCACCAAAATCAATCTATCATTTAGAACGATCACAGAAACAAGGATAGATCACATCTACTATTCCCACATATCACAATATGCATCTAATCCGAATCTAATACTAGATGGGAAGGCTCTGATACCACTGAAGATCTACAGGTAGGCTATGCAAGCATAATTTCAAAAATTCTACCGCGTAAAAGGACCTCCTCTAGTAATAGATCACGGATTACCTCTAGACGCGCAGACTCGTGAGCGAAGTAGAGTCGATGTAGCGCGTTGATGCGGTTGTAGTCGTTCTTGCGAACGTCTCCTCCTTTAAGTCCTTGCGTTCGTCACAAGTTGCGGATCGTCCTAGTGTTGAAGCTTCGCATCAACACCTCCAAGGTATCCACACGTACGGGGTAGGAACACCACGAGCCGGAGTGCTAGCGCCGGCGGCGCGGTATTAGATGGGGATGGTGTGGCAACTAGGGTTTCGGAATTCAAAATTCTCTTGGCAAACCCTATGCCACCTCCCCTCTATTTATAGGCATCCATCATAATGGGTCTCGAACTGGAGACCATTAGGAACTCATGGCCCATAAGAATTCGGATCACTATCCGAATTAAGTCCCAGCCCTTTAAGTGTGCGACCCTATAGGTTCACATACACTTAGACATAGCCCAAGTACTCCTACTCATCCATTAATCGGCAATGCCCCTTAGCAAGACATACCGACTCTAAGTATATGCAAAGATCATATCGGACGAACCTCAACAAAACTTATGCATTTCCCTTTGCCTCACGATATCGGTTAAACTCAAGGCGAGTACGTGTCATCCTTGTTTGGTTAGCTCAACCACTCTTTCTCGATTATGTGACTTGAATTCCCGACTACGGTTAACTCTTTAACCGTGAATAGCATGGCCATGCATTTCTGGAATCCAATCACTCGAGAGGCCTAGAGATATCTCTCCTGTTGCTTGGAGGGGCAAATCCTATCTTGATCGACCATGCCTCAATGCATGCATCATAACAAAACCCGAAAGCTATCTTTATGACTACCCAGTTACGGAGTAGTGTTTGGCAACCCCTAAGTCAGTCATTATGCATCTTGAGTACGTGTGACGATCTCAAGTCTTAAGGACATAGCATACGCTTTGTGAATGAAACCAACTGATGACGGTAAGAATGCAACATTCTCGCAGTGTTTCATGGTGGGTCGATCCAACCCCATGTTTGCTAACATGTGTCCATATTATTGGTTTAATATCTTTATATCTATGACCCGTGAAATATGGTCATCAACCAATACATATGCTAGTCTATTAATATGTGTCCTCATATGTTTGACTAAGGATCATCTAAGAATAATCATCGCAGCAATATAGAGTTTCACAATCAAGTCACACACTTGATAATAAATATTGACGATGTTATTCAAGGAACAAGATAAATTATCCAATAATTTATGAACATAATAAACAGAATCATCTTTATGATTATCTCTAGGGCATATCTCCATCAGCTACTAGTTCAGTTACATCCTTTTTCTCGCCCATGAAGATAGCAAACGTACGTACGCTGAGCTGAGCAGCTAAAGACAGGAGAGATCGAGCAGTGATGTACATATAATAACCTACCAGCGAAGGTCCATGTAGCCATTCATGTACATATATATACATGACCTACCAGGCACCAGCAGCACCTTCTCTTCGTTCTCCTGTAGCAGCTAACAGGACGCCTAGCTGTGCGTACGTAGCATGTGAGGAGCTACCAGAGCTTGTACGTTCGTACATACACCTCAATTTACACTGCTTGTCTGGCGCAACTTATATTATTGGTGAGAAGAACCGGCCAGTTCGTTCGCCGGCGCATGCAGATTTATTTCCGTGCCAAGCTGTGCCGCGCTGCGCCGGCCGTTAGCACTTCCTTTTCATGCATGCAGCTGTGTGTGTGTGTGTGTGAGTGTGAGAGAGAGAGAGAGAGCCTGAGACGATGGTAACGCGTGAAGGGAGGCCGCGCACACGTCGACAGTGTTGTCCTTCGTGCAGTGCTGCTTGCAGCAGGTAGCCTTTCATATGAAATCCATTGTAACCACCTCGAGTCCTGTCACATATCATACATATATATATGCATGGATAGAGACAAGACGAGGGATGCCACAATGTTTGCGATACGCGAAAGGTGCTGCGCACGTCCCTTGGCTGTCCGATCGACTGATCGAGATCTGATGCCCATTTTAACCACCACCTGATCGAGTCCTGTCATGCTTAATTCATATACGAACGCATGCATGGCTTAGGACAAGAGATGCCGTAAAGCTGTTTCTGGTGTAGTGCTTCGTGAGATCTAGTGAGGGAGCGTGCGCAGCAAACAGTGCTGTGCACATCTCTTGCCCGTCCGATGCGAATCCGATGCTTTCGGCTGGTTGGTACAGAACTGAGACTATATATCACCTGTACGAAGTGACCAAGCAAGCAATCACTTTGCTTTTAATCCAATGCTTATGGGAGAAAATTAAAGCACGACTAACTTTTACATGTAATGTGGAGGACCTTTTCGAGTGCATGATACCTTTAGTAAGGATATATGCATGAATACACACCCTTTTCTCGTCAGTTTCGACAAGATCCCATTGAGAAAATGATTCAGAGCGCAGACTACATAAAGGTCGCCTGCAGGATGAGTAAGGATGCAGCAAAGAGACCAGCTTGACGAACAATGATTGGTGGCATTCAGACAAAGGCCGTAGCGTCCCACGCGTACCTATCAACATCGATCTGTCATCCACATCCGTCAGGTCATATAAGATAACCTAGCTTGGCTTAGGCTTGTTTTTTTAGCTTTTTAATTTCTCTAAAAATCAAAATAAATTAGATAATTTATTAAAGCAGATTTTTTAAACGATTTTTTTAAACCTAAAACTATGTGCGCTGTACGTATCGACGTCTCTGTCATCTACTGCTGTCTCGAAAAATACAGACAAAAACCACCCGCTACAATTTAAAAGAACAGAACCGTCAGTTTCTTCTTTAATGTATTTCCCTTTGATCGAGCTGCTGAGTGGCGCGCGGGGCCGGCCAGCACAGAATCCATTTGGCGATCAGCGGCAATCATTGACTTGCGGTTAGGTCACTAACAACCGATCCATCGAATTGAAAAGACAGCTAGATGTACTACTACGGCGATTATTGCTTTGCTTCGGCAAAATGCATTCGGCGCTTTATGTAACTAACGAACTGGACGAGCCAAGTGGCTGTAGCTCTTGTTGCAAATCTCAGATTGAATGATTGGATTGCTTGATTGCTGCTTGTTGGTGCCAAAAGCAATCGATCGAAGGCCGTGCGATTCTGTCAGGAGGTGTTGAGATGGTCCATATATATATGCGAAGGTAAGGTTGTAACGAACGCATTCAATCGACGGTTTATTGTTAACGAACGCATTCAATCGATGGTTTATTGTTCTTTCTTTTGCGTTAATTTAGTGCCGAAATTAGAAAAAGTAGCTCCTTTTTCCTATAAGAATTTGATACAGGCACTATAAGATTAGCGCACGTCGAAACACCATTATAGTGTATCTTGTGGTGTTTGGCCAAGCAGCTCCAGCTTGTGCCCAAAACGCGCAAACCGGAGCCCAGCCAAAAGTGACACAAGATACGCTATAACGGTGTTTCGACGTACGCGAGGGGAGGAGCTACCTAGGTCAAAGTATGTAAACTTCTAGGGCTCAGAAAGCTCTACCGACACATCCTAGAGCTCCACCACCACCTATCGTCCTCACGAGGCTCCACCGCTTCCTCCTCATCCCCCTCAATCCACGCTGTCAGCAAGCGATTTTTTTTTGAAGTGGAGAATGTAGGGGCAAAATAGTCCAAGAAAAATGTGGGCCAGAATTGCGCGTCGTAGTATTTAGGCCGAGCTTTAGGGGAGGTAGCCCATAGCACTATGCTGCCTACCTTCCATAATTAGCAAGTTGCGTGGGCCGCCCGTGAGGGTTTTTGTAAAATCCTAAAAATTTTAAAACCAGTATAATTATTTCAAAAATCATCGTTTATGTATTTTTAGATTTTTAAAAATTTCCAGCATTTATTTAAAATATTTTCTTAATTTTCAGCGACTAAAAATGAATTTCTGAAATTAATTAAAACTTTAATACATCCTATAAATAATTTATTTGGGCTCAAAATATTCTAAAGTGTCTCTCCAAACATTTTCATAATTTTTGGAGTTTGTTGCTAATTTTAAAATTTTAAACTTAATTTTTGCAATTAAATCAATTAGAAAACAGTACCAAAATGAGATTACGTCAATGGGCTGAACCTTCCCTCTCAGTCTAGCCCATTTCTGTTCTGGCCCACTACAATCCCGTTCACTAACCCCTCAGCCGCCTTCCTCTTTCCATCTTCTTCGTGCGAAAGCGCCTTTCGCTAAACCCACCTTCTCTCCTCTCTACCCCTACAATCACTGATTGTGGAGCCCCTGTGCATCAGCCTTCTTCCTCCATGCACTACGCTCGTCACAGGAGAGACACGCCGAGCTACTATAGCACCCGCGGTTTCTGACCATTCCACCCACCGTTACATCCATCGCCCTCACGCACCTACCAAGCTGAGCTTAGGGTCCATAGCAAGCTATTACCACATGTTTTATTCGCAAGTTCTCAGCCACAGACGCAAGAAAGCAAGGAGAAGAGCACCCTTATTTCGCCATAAAAATGCTAATCAACCACATCAAAACCCTAGCCACCCTACGCCACTTCCATTTTGCTAGTTGCAGCTCATCTCATTCATAGAGCTACCCAAAACGCAGCCGTCATTTTTGACTCTAGTGCGTGCCCACCATCGTGCTCTATTGTGGCTTGAGCCCATTACGGTAAGTATTTGCCTCGACACTCGTGTCACATCATGCCATTTGGTCTCCCCTTTAATATCCGCTAACCTATTTCTTGGTTCGTGCAATATAGCATTAGATCCATGTCTTCTTCTCCATCTTATGCCACCGCCATCGCCGCTAAGTAGTTTTGTCTCTAGTGAGCCATAGACCACCCTATGGTCATTTTCACCATTGCCTCACTGTCCTGAATCCATCTCCATGCTCCCTTGCAGCTGTTGTCTTCTATGCTTGGCCATCACCATGGACCTCACTGCCGCCACTACCACCATTGCCGATCTCCTCCTTCTGTTGAGTCCCTAACCTCACCAACGCCACTTTCACCATCCCTGTGCCACCCTAAGCCTGTTTTTGTGCTCTGTTGCAACCTATTCTCATCATGGTGAGTTGTCACTGTGAAGCATGTCATTGCTGCTCCTGTTCACTGCCACCACGCGCCAACTCTACTTCTTCGGTGAGCTCTTGATCTCTTTGTGGTCATTTTTGGCTTTGCTTTGTCCTCTTGAGTCTCTTCTGTTAGTGATATGCCCTAGAGTCAACATGGAGATGTTGTATATATCACATACTATGTTTATGATACATTACATTGTTCCTTGGAATAGACATCATCATTATTGATCAATGAGTATGTGACTTATTCATGAGACTCTTAAATACTAAAATGTTGCTATTTCTAAATGATCCCTGATCGTATATCATATGAGGAACAAATATGATTCAAAGACAAAGATCAACATATGTATTGATTGATGATCATGTCTCATGGATCATGGTATGGTGATACCAAATTGTGAGACCCGGAGTAGAAACTCCTAGACCCCCTGTGTATTACTGTACTAGTCCCAGAGATCAATGCTAGTACACACAGTTCAAACAGAAAAGATGATACATTGCCAACAACGCTTTATTACAATAGTAACTGAAGTTTTACAAAGGCCATAGCCTTACTAAGGTTCACAGAACATCAAGAAAAAAAAATAAACACAGCGGAAGCAAAAGATAACTTGATCGACCCATCAATCTGCCACAGGCAATTGACTGGGGAGACGAATCCTAGGCATCCGGAAATAATCCACCGCATCCACATTCGGCGCAGAAGTCATACTCTCCAGCTTGATCTTCTCCATTCTCTGCTTTTATATTTATAGAGCAACAGGTGAGTACAAAAATGTACTCCGCAAGTCTTGGGAAAAACGCATAGATGTAAGGTTTCACAAAGAAAGGCTATATGGTTTATTTGCAACAATCAGCATTTTATTTCAAATCTACATAATTACTTTAAAAGCCATTTTTAAAACAACTTGTTTTTAATAATCGAAATTGGATAAGTGCTTTAGTGAAGGTTAAACTACCAACACTAATATCACAGGCCATCACAGCCAATTTTCAAAACCTCAGGTTACACTCCCTGATCTGAACATCACGAGAGTTATACTACTCCCGAGTTTTTCTCCAACTCATTTTGTTTTGAAATCAAAACCAAAACTTCTACCATGTGAATGCATTCCTTGCCCGCCCTTGACCGTGGGCACGGCTATTCGAATAGTTTTAACTCTGCAGAGGTTGTACACTTTACCCACAAGAGATAAATTATCTTAATAGTCAACACGCTTCCTTTGGCATGAGACCTAGATAAATTATCACAAAGCCTTTCGCCTACTCCAGTATAGTTTAAATACCACCCGCTAAGGTTTCACCACAACTCGAATCCACGAGTTGGAGCCCCCTCTTGCGCCATATGAGTACATGAAACCTGTCCCTCACTATGAGTAACCAAGACACCCGGCACTCAATACACCACCGGTGATATCTAAACTACACTATTATAGGGTAGTTAGCTAGGTCGCACCCATATAGACTTGTGGTTGTACTGTTTTGCTCGGTTTGGACAAACACAAGCGCCGGTCCTTAAACGACTGGGGTGGCTCATTCACAATTCCAAACATTCTCGTGCTAATCGCACCACCAAACCTTCCATCCACCCTTGTCAACTTTTCCCTTTAAAATCCATTTTTTTTACTTTTAAATTATCAGTGATAACACCCATTACCACTTTTCAAACAAAACATTTAACAATGGTAACATCCATTACCAATGTTCAAACAAATCATTCACCAAAACAATTGATAATCATGCTACTCATTTGAGTATTAATACATTAATTTGCTACGCTAAGCATTTGCTAGTATTTAAACATTCAACAATTGTAACACTAACTCATTATTGAGTCAAAGGGATATCCTAAGTTGACAATGGTACAAGATAAACAATTTTCAATGGAAGGTATAGCAAATTGGGTATTTAACTAAATTTTCTAAATCAAATTATCACTTGATATAACATAAGCATGCATTAATTTTTAAAATAACTTCCTAATCATTTTATAAATCATTGGAGCAAGTTGATCAAAGGAAACTTGCAAAACATAGGAACAAAATGGTCAAAGGAGACTTGCCTTCCTGTGTCTGGTTGAAATCTTCCACAACTTGCTCTTGAGGTTGCTCGGACAAATCGGTCTCTACACGTAAACCGAGAATTCCAAATAAATAAAATAAAATAAAAATTCAAAAATTGAAAATAAATATACCAAATGAAAGATTGAAATTTTAGATGAATTTAGAAATTTGAATGGACCAATTTGGAGCTAAAATGAGAAAGATATGGCTATTTGAAAATCTCAGATTTGAATAAATCCAGAAATTCGGAAATCTCTGACATGTGGGGTCCACTGGTCAGCAATTTCATTTAAAATGAGTCTCTGACATATGGGACCCACTGGACTCGGGACCCACTTGTCAGTGGCTAGCGCAGAGGGGTGGTCGCTGACGGGTGGGGCCTACCTGTCAGCGCGGATTAAAACGGAGAAAACTCAACCTCGCCACATGGGCGGGCTCGAACGCGCGCCGAGGGAGTGGGAGGGGGAAGAGAGCGGCGCTAGCCAAGTGAGCGGGGAGGCACTGCCTACCCCTAATGGGTAGGTAACCCTCTTGAGGGTTATCTGCGGGGAGGCCGGCGAAGCAACGTGGCATACACGTGGTCGACGCGCGGGTCGCCGCGTGGTCGCCACGCCACGGCTTTTTGCCGACGGCGCGCGCGCGCGCCGCGAGGTGGCGGGAGGCGCTCGGGTGGCGCCGACGTGGCGCCGACCGCCGCCACGCTGCTGCCACCACACCCGACGGCCGACGGGGGCGGCGGCGGTGGTGGCGCCACGGGGACCGAGGGTCGCCGAGTTCGTGATCGCGCGCCGCCAAGGGTACCAAATGAAGAGGAGGATGCAGGAATGCATCGGTACCTTCGCGAGGCCGAGGGTGACCGGAGGAAGGATCGGCGAGGAGGGGCGGCGGTCGGGAGGGACCTCACGGCGACGGAGGAGCTCCGGTGGCGCAGCGGCTTCGGGAGGGGTCGCGGAATCGCCTTGGCACCAAAGAACGCCGGGAGGCGTCGACGAGGAGTGAGGAAGCCCGAGACGGCCGCAATTGCTCGCCGGAGTATTTGAAGCCGCGGGAAGAAATCGGGCGTAGGAGGGCTCGCGCCGGTGATTCGCTGAGAGGTGAGGAGGAGCGCAGCGTAGAGGGACCTCGGGTGTGGGTTTTATAGGCCGGGAGGGTGTAACGGTCGCGCGAAGTCCGCCGGAGTGCAACGGACGGGGAAGGTTAACGCGAAGGTGATAACGGCTGCAATTAGGAGTGATTATGCCTCAGAGGGTGCGGGGAGGCGTTAATTTGAATGCGCAATGGTGTGGGAAATAATCGGAAGAAACCAAGCTTTCAAAGCTTGGTTTTCTAATCAATGGCGGCGCAAGGCGGTGATCGCGCGAGGAAGAAGGAAGACAATCGGGGGCGGAGGACTGGCGATGGGGGCCCGCGCGTCGGTGAGAGAAGAAAAGAGAAGGAAATCAGCGACGGTTGGATTAGTGACGTGTGGCATAAGGAAAGATCGGGCCGCTGGATCACGCGAAGGGGTAAGTGAAAGGGAACGATCGAGATTCAATCCGACAACACAGGTTAGATCTGAGCCGATGGGGTGGACTAAGGGGCAACGGGCGGCTGCGATTTAATACGGCATTCATGAACGGTCAAGATGACGACACGCGTCGGGAACGACGGCTTTGACAGTGGGACCGGCGCGCGAGTCCACACGACCGGTCTATGACAGTGGGGCCCGCTGTCGGCGCAAATCGAAAAAGAAACTCAACCTCGCGCGAGCGGGCTCGAACGCAGCGAGGAGCGAGGAGGGAAGAGAGCGGGCGGCGGTAACGGGCGGGCGGGAGGATCAACCTACCCAATAAGGGCGATTAACCCTTTGAGTATTAGTCGGGATGGCCGGAGCTCTTTGTCGGATCTGCGCGACACTTGGCGCCGCGAGAGAGGGAAGGCGGGATGAGGCGAGACGGCGGGATTAGCTCGGGCCGGGAGGAATGGCTCGGATGCATGCCAAGTGTCACCGAGGAGATTTTGATATGTAAATCTTTTATATATTTTTAAATCAAGAGGAGACTTTAAAATACTCGAGAAAAATACCAAATAAATTCCAAAATTCCAGAACAATTCACATAACTCATCGATAATGTTTTAAACATATTCAAAATATTTCCAACTTATTGTGATATTAAATTTTCTTTTCAATGTAAACTTTAACTTGTAAAATTCGGATAATTGGAAATTATTAATTTAAAACTAATTCTTCAAAATAAAAACAAAAATTGGGATGTTACAAACCTACCCCCTTAGAAGGAATCTCAACCAGAGATTCGGATGAACTGAGAAATAGATTAGGAAACTCGCTCAAGATCCTCTTCTCGCTCCCAGTTGCTTCGACTGGGCGGTTGTTCCATTGCACTCTGCGAGAATTTGATAGTCTTGTTTCTTGTGCAGCGCTCTGCTTCTTCCAAAATCTTGACAGAAATTCAATATGTCAAGTCCTCTTTTAAATCAACATCCTCAAAAGATATCAACTCCTCTGGTACTCTCAAACACTTTTTCAACTGTGATACATGAAATACATCATGTACACCTGACAACTGAGGAGGAAGTTCTAGCTGATAAGCGACTTCACCTCTTCTTGCTATAATTAGAAATGGTCCAATATACCTTGGGGCAAGCTTACCACTGACTTTGAATCGACGCATCCCTTTCATAGGTGACACTTTCAGATACACATGATCGCCTGGCGTAAATTCCAACATTCTTCGACGATTATCAGCATAACTCTTTTGTCTGGTCTGTGCTGTTTTCAATCGGTCTCGAACTAAGCGAACTTGATCTTCCGCTAACTTTAAGACATCCGGTCCGAATACTTGACTCTCTCCTGCCTCTGACCAATATAACGGTGTTCTACATTTTCTGCCATACAAGGCTTCAAACGGAGACATCTTCAGACTAGATTGATAACTATTATTATATGAGAATTCCGCATAGGGCAAACTTTTATCCCAATTGGCTTTATTGGCTAAAGCACATGCTCTCAACGATATCTTCCAATATCTGATTTACCCGTTCTGTTTGACCATCTGTTTGAGGATGATAACAGTACTGAAATTTAAATTGGTGCCCAAAACTTCATGAAGCTTCGCGAAATCTTGAGGTAAATTGTGTTCCTCTATCCGACACTATCCTCTTTGGAACTCCATGCAAACACACAATTTTTGACATATAAAGCTCGCCAATCTATCTCCGAATATGTAGTCTTCACGTATGAAATGAGCGACTTTTGTTAAACGGTCAACTATAACCCAAATTGAGTCATAACCTAACTTGGTTCTTGGTAGTCCTGTTATGAAATCCATTCCAATTTCCTCCCATTTCCATTCAGTATATGCAGAGGTTGCAAAAGACCAAAGAGTCTTTGATGCTCTGCTTAACTCTTTGACATATGTCACACAAGGCTACATATTCTGCAATTTCCTTTTCATATTGTTCCACCAAGAACTTTCCTTTAAATCTGATACATTTTTGTACTTCCAGATGAATTGAATATCCCGATTCATGAGCTTCTTTTAAGATTAAATCTTTTATTTCCTTTTTCTCTGTACTAGTATTCTCTTTCCAAACCAAAGAGTCCCTTCTTCATCTTCGAAAATCCAAGCGTTTTACCTTTCTTCATATTCTCTTTAATTTCTTTAACATATTCATCCTCTCGTTGGGCTGCCTTGATTTGATCTTCCAAGGTAGGATGAACCTTCAATGCAGATAGAATACCTTCGTTAACTATTTCCAAATTTAATCTTTGGAATTCCTCATGGAGGGTTAACTGCTTATCTGGAATTGACAAATTATTCATATGACTCTTTCGACTCAAAGCGTCGGCTACCACATTAGCTTTTCCTGGATGATAGTGTATTCCCACATCATAATCCTTTATCAATTCGAGCCATCTTCTTTGTCTCATATTAAGATCAGGCTGGGTGAATATATACTTTAAACTTTTATGATCTGTATATATCTCACACCGACATCGATTAAGTAATGCCTCCATAACTTTAGAGCATGCACAACAAACAGCTAGTTCTAAATCATGAGTGGGATAATTTTCTTCATGCGGTCTTAATCGCCTTGATGCATAAGCTACCACCCTTCCTTCTTGCATTAGTACACAACCAAGACCTTGTTTTGAAGCATCACAAAATATCTCAAAATCTTTTGAATATCAGGTAACCTCGTAACCGGTGCTGAAGTTAACCTTTCTTTAATTCTTGAAAACTATCCTCACAGATTTACTCCATTCAAATTTCTTCTCCTTCTTTAACAATTTGGGTTAAAGGTCCGCAATCTTGGAAAAGCCTTCAATAAATCGACGATAGTAACCTGCTAATCCCGAAAACTTCTGATCTCTGCATCGCCTTGGGTGGAGTCCAATTTAATACATCCTTAACTTTTCCAGATCTACTGATACTCCTTCTGCTGAGATCACATGTCCCAAAACTCAATTTCCTTTAACCAAAATGCACATTTGCTAAATTTGGCATATAATCGTGTTCACGAAGTCTTTGCAACACTATCCTTAGATGACCTTCATGTTCTTTGTTATTCTTTGAATAGATAAGAATGTCATCTATGAAAACAACAACAAACTTATCTAAATAATCCATAAAGACTTTATTCATCAAGTTCATGAAATATGCGGTGCATTTGTCGGACCAAAAGACATCACCGTATACTCATATAATCCATATCTTGTGGCGAAGGTCGTCTTTGGTATATCTTCGTGTCTAATCTTCAATCGATGATATCCTCGACCAAGATCAATCTTGGAAAAGACACTTGATCCTATGAGTTGGTCAAACAAATCATCGATCCGTGGTAAGGGATACTTATTCTCTATAGTGACTTCATTTAAAGCTCGATAATCAACGCACATCCGTTGACTACCATCCTTCTTCTTTACTAGAAGCACCGGGCTCCCAAGGCGAAGAACTTGGTCCGATGAATCCTTTCTCATACAATTCTTGAATCGCCTCTTGACTTCGCCAAATCATCTACCGACATCCGATAGGGTCTTTTGATATTGAGCTGCACTGGGCACGGTTTATAACAAATTCAACTTCTCGATCCGGTGGTAATCTGGCAAATCTTCGGAAAACATCCGGTACTCGCGACTATCGACACATCTTTCAAACTTTTCCTTTTAGGTCAAGTTAACATATCGTCCTTCTTTGAGTGCATAATCGCCTCATGTCTTATCTCGAATTCCATCGAATTGGTAAGGATAATGGCACGATTGGCACAATCTATCTGCCCTTTATACTTGATCAACCAATCCATACCAAGTATTATATCTATGCCATCGAGTCTATTATAATAAGGTTCGCTAGGAACTTTACTCCATTTATAATTATGGTTGCACTAGGGCTAACCAAATTAGTCCTCAATTCTTTTCGAGGATTGACTATCATAAGGTCCTTTAGCAAACAAATTTTCCAATTATTCTTTTCAACAAAATCCTTTGTTACGAAAGAATGTGTAGCTCCGTAATCAAATAATATAATTGCTTTATCGAGTTCACTAGAAACTTACCCGTAACTACATCCGTGCATCTTCTGCGCCTCTGCGGTAACATGGTTGATACGCCCTCGATTAATGTTTTGTGGAGTCTTGGGAGTTTGAGGGCTTCACGCCCTTGACCATTGGTTGGAGCTCTTGCTGGTGTAGGGTCAAGATTGAAACGAACCGGGTTACCGCTGACGCTTCGTGGGCGATTCTCGCATAGTGTCCCATATTCTTGCAATTGTAGCATTGCACTCCTGCTGCTACATTTACTTTGCTGCGCTTGGGCTGCATTTCCAGTTCTAGGAGCTTGAGGTAAAGGACGAGGTGCAAATCGGTATCCTTGTATGATTATGTACTTGGAGGTCGGTTGTCTTGTGGTGGCGTGAATCGTGAATCGCCGCAGATCGCCGAGCTTGGAACTTCCTCTTCCGGAGTCGAAGAGTTGGCGTTGAGCATCTTCTTGCAATAAAGCTTTATTCACTAGATGCTGAAAAGTAGGGTAGTCATTGGAGACTAATTGAACCTTGAGGTTGGGGTCTATCCTCCCATGAACCTCCAAATCTTTGCGCATCGCGCCACATCTTCTGGAGCATATCTAGATAGCTGAATGAATTTGCTTAAATAAGCGGAAACGCTCGTGTTTCCTGCAGTAGATGATGGAACTCCTTCCTCTTCATTTCCATAATACTCATAGGAATATGAGCATTACGGAAGGCTTCCAAAAATTCCGCCCAACCAATGTTCTCGGGCATCCCGGTGTGCAAAGATAGTAATTGTCCCACCAATTGGCAAAGAACTCCTTGGAGTTGATGAGCAGCATATATAACCTTCTCATGTTCAGCACATTGAGCTAGATTCAGCTTCCTTTCCACTTCCTTAATCCAATCATCCGCCTCCAACGGATCGGCAGATCCTCGCGAAGGTCGGGGTCGAGTCCTCATGAATTCCCGAGCTTAGATCGGTGGGTGAATAGGTACTTGCTGAGCTTGATTTACTTGATTTTGGGCCAAAGCTCAAGAAGTTGTAGTTGCATGGCCATCATTTGTTCCATGTTGGGAGCTTGGGTGGCGGAGGTGGAATTGGGGCCTCATTGTTGTTGGGCGCTGGTTGTTGTTGATGTTGCTTCTCATGTTCACCATCCAAGCTCCATCAAGAAAAGTACGAAAAGAGGGAAAAGCATAGATGAGAGACGGGCGATTTATCATCCCAAAACCACACACAAGATTAACACAACAGAATGAGAAAACTCAACTTTTGAAATTCAAATTAACTTTTGAAATGGCTATACCACAAATGCACAAGGCTCGGTACAATCCATTTTATTACATCATATCATTATAAAAGCGTTCTAGTATCGATAAACGATTGAAAAAGGGTAGCCTATCTAACATCTAATTATCCTCAATGATGATACGCTCCTCTGCTCCTCCTCGATCCTCCTCGAGTCCGACGAGTGACTCGCCCACAATCACGGCGGCTTGTTCGTGAACGCGACCGTGATCGGCTCGCTGAAAGTAGGTGATCCGAACGGAATGCCGGCGCCCTCGGCCGGATCCGCCGATGTCGGGTCGGGTAGCGGATCGGGCGCCGCACACTCTTCCTTGCCGTGAGCCTAGTGCGAGGTCCCGAGAGTCGACCGAGCAGCAATGGCCGGTGGAGTCGGTGTAGTGGTGGCAGCTCAAGACGCTCCACCTGCGCCTCGGCGGTGTCCTCGCCGTCATGGCGTCGGCGTGGGCGGTCGACTCTGCAGCAGCTGTGCTCGAGAGTGTCGGAGTGGTCGTGCTCGACGCCAAAGCATCCGAGAAGTCCTATCTCTGCCGAGCTCGCGTAAGTCGCGTCGATGCTTGGGTGAATCGCACTGATGAGACAGCGTGGGTCGCCCACCACGATCCGAAAGCCGGGATGGGTCTGTCCCGCTCGTAGTCGGAAAGAAGCGTAAAGGCGATCGTCGTAACTCTCCTTGTGCCTCTTGCACAACTCGCTATCGCCATCTTGGCCGCATCTTGGATAGCGCTCGCATAGGGGTCCGAGGGTGCTCAATACTGCAGATGACGGGTCAAGCTGCCCATCCGGAGCATAGATGAATACTTCCATGGTCCATGAATCCATAGTCATCACTCTAGTGTTCCGCCCTCTGAAAATGGGTCGTTGATTATATTTCGATGCTGCATTAATCGTCGTAGAAGAGTCGCAAAGCTCCTCACTCTCGCCATGAGAATGGTGATCCCATGGGGTCAAGACGACGAAGAACCCGCCATCTATAAATTTGAAAATAAGGGAGATCAAGAAAGATTTTTAAATAATGAGAGTAGGACAAGAACAAGATACTAAGTAAGAAAAGAGTAGAAGCAAAAGAAACTTATATTTTTGTACATAAATTTTTATTAAATATAAATCCTTAAAGCTTCCCAAAACCTAGGGCTCGTCCTATACCAAGATGGCTCGATACCATACGTGAGACCCGGGTAGAAACTCCTAGACCCCACATGTATTCTTGTACTAGTCCCGAGATCAATGCTAGTACACACAGTTCAAACAGAAAAGATGATACATTGCCAACAACGCTTTATTACAATAGTAATCAAGTTTTACAAAGGCCATAGCCTTACTAAGGTTCACGAACATCAAGAAAAAATAAACACAGCGGAAGCAAAGATAACTTGATCGACCCATCAATCGCCACGTGCAATTGATCGGGAGACGAATCCTAGGCATCCGGAAATAATCCACCGCATCCACATTCGCGCAGAAGTCATACTCTCCAGCTTGATCTTCTCCATTCTCTCTTTTATATTTATAGAGCAACAGTGAGTACAAAAATGTACTCATAAGTCTTGGGAAAATGCATAGATGTAAGGTTTCACAAAGAAAGGCTATATGGTTTATTTGCAACAATCAGCATTTTATTTCAAATCTACATAATTACTTTAAAAGCCATTTTTAAAACAACTTGTTTTTAATAATCGAAATTGATAAGTGCTTTAGTGAAGGTTAAACTACCAACACTAATATCACAGCCATCACACCAATTTTCAAAACCTCAGTTACACTCCCGATCTCAACATCACGAGAGTTATACTACTCCCGAGTTTTTCTCCAACTCATTTTGTTTTGAAATCAAAACCAAAACTTCTACCATGTGAATGCATTCCTTGCTCGCCCTTGACCGTGGGCACGGCTATTCGAATAGTTTTAACTCTGCAGAGGTTGTACACTTTACCCACAAGAGATAAATTATCTTAATAGTCAACACGCTTCCTTTGGCATGAGACCCAGATAAATTATCACAAAGCCTTTCGCCTACTCCAAAGATAGTTTAAATACCACCCGCTAAGGTTTCACCACAACTCGAATCCACGAGTTGGAGCCCCTCTGCGCCATATGAGTACAAGAAACCCTGTCCCTCACTATGAGTAACCAAGACACCCGGCACTCAATACACCACCGGTGATATCTAAACTACACTATTATAGGGTAGTTAGCTAGGTCGCACTCCATATAGACTTGTGGTTGTACTGTTTTGCTCAGTTTGGACAAACACAAGCGCCGGTCCTTAAACCACTGGGTGGCTCATTCACAATTCCAAACATTCTCGTGCTAACGCACCACCAAACCTTCCATCCACCCTTGTCAACTTTTCCCTTTAAAATCCATTTTTTTACTTTTAAATTATCGGTGATAACACCCATTACCACTTTTCAAACAAAACATTTAACAATGGTAACATCCATTACCAATGTTCAAACAAATCATTCACCAAAACAATTGATAATCATGCTACTCATTTGAGTATTAATACATTAATTTGCTACGCTAAGCATTTGCTAGTATTTAAACATTCAACAATTGTAACACTAACTCATTATTGAGTCAAAGGATATCCTAAGTTGACAATGGTACAAGATAAACAATTTTCAATGGAAGGTATAGCAAATTGGGTATTTAACTAAATTTTCTAAATCAAATTATCACTTGATATAACATAAGCATGCATTAATTTTTAAAATAACTTCCTAATCATTTTATAAATCATTGGAGCAAGTTGATCAAAGGAAACTTGCAAAACATAGGAACAAAATGGTCAAAGGAGACTTGCCTTCCTGTGTCTGGTTGAAATCTTCCACAACTTGCTCTTGAGGTTGCTCTGACAAATCGGTCTCTACACGTAAATCGAGAATTCCAAATAAATAAAATAAAATAAAAATTCAAAAATTAAAAATAAATATACCAAATGAAAGATTGAAATTTTAGATGAATTTAGAAATTTGAATGGACCAATTTGGAGCTAAAATGAGAAAGATATGGCTATTTGAAAATCTCGATTTGAATAAATCCAGAAATTCGGAAATCTCGACATGTGGGGTCCATGGTCAGCAATTTCATTTAAAATGAGTCTCGACATATGGGACCCATCGACTCGGGACCCACTTGTCGCTGGCTAGCGCAGGTGGTCGCCGACGGGTGGGGCCTACCGCCATGGATTAAAACGGAGAAAACTCAACCTCGCCACGCGGAGCGGGCTCGAACGCGCCGAGGAGTGGGAGGGGGAAGAGAGCGGCGCTAGCCAAGTGAGCGGGAGGCACCGCCACCCCTAATGGGTAGGTAACCCTCTTGAGGGTTATCTCGCGGGGAGGCCGCCGGCAACGTGGCATACACGTGGTCGACGCGTGGTCGCCGCGTGGTCGCCACGCCACGCTTTTTGCCGACGTGGCGCGCACGCCGCGAGGTGGCGGGAGGCGCCGGTGGCGCCGACGTGGCGCCGACCGCCGCCACGCTGCTGCCACCACACCCGACGGCCGACGGGTCGGGCGGCGGTGGTGGCGCCACGGGGACCGAGGGTCGCCGAGCTCGGTGACGGCGCGCGCCGCCAAGGGTACCAAATGAAGAGGAGGATGCAGGAATGCATCGGTACCTTGCGCGAGGCCGAGGGTGACCGGAGGGAAGGATCGGCGAGAGGGGCGGCGGTCGGGAGGGACCTCACGGCGACGGAGGAGCTCCGTGGCAGCAGCCTTCGTGGAGGGGTCGCCGAATCGCCTTGGCACCAAAGAACGCCGGGAGGCGTCGGCGAGGAGTGAGGAAGCCCGAGACGGCCGCAATTGCTCGCCGGAGTATTTGAAGCCGCGGGGAAGAAATCGGGCGTAGGGAGGGCTCTGGCGCTCGGGTGATTCGCTTGAGAGGTGAGGGAGGAGCGGCAGCGGTAGAGGGACCTCGGGGTGTGGGTTTTATAGGCCGGGGAGGGGTGTAACGGTCGCGCGAAGTCCGCCGGAGTGCAACGGACGGGGAAGGTTAACGCGAAGGTGATAACGGCTGCAATTAGGAGTGATTATGCCTCAGAGGGGTGCGGGGAGGCGTTAATTTGAATGCGCAATGGTGTGGGGAAATAAATCGGCAAGAAACCGAAGCTTTCAAAGCTTCGGTTTTCTAATCAATGGCGGCGGCAGCGGCGGTGATCGCGCGAGGAAGAAGGAAGACAATCGGGGACGGAGGACCTGACAGGCGGGGCCCGCGCGTCAGTGAGAGAAGAAAAAGAGAAGGAAATCAGGCGACGGTTGGATTAGTGACGTGGCATAAGGAAAAGATCGGCCACGGATCACGGGCGAAGGGGTAAGTGAAAGGGAACGATCGAGATTCAATCCGACAACACAGGTTAGATCTGAGCCGATGGGGTGTACTAAGTGGCAACGGGCGGCTGCGATTTAATACGGCATTCATGAACGGTCAAGATGACGACACGCGTCGAGAACGACGGCTTTGACAGGTGGGACCCGCTGGCAGTGAGTCCACACAGACCGGTCTATGACAGGTGGGGCCCGCTTGTCGGCGCAAATCGAAAAAGAAACTCAACTCGCGCGCGAGCGGGCTCGAACGCGCCGAGGAGCGGGAGGAAGAGAGCGGGCGGCGGTAACCGGGCCAAGCGGGAGGATCAACCTACCCAATAAGGGCGATTAACCCTTTGAGTATTAGTCGGGATGGCCGGTCATTGTCGGATGCGCGACACTTGGCGCTGCGAGAGAGAGGGAAGGCGGGATGAGGCGTAGACAGCGGGGATTAGCTCGGGCCGGGGAGGAATGGCTCGGATGCATGCCAAGTGTCAGCCCGAGGGAGATTTTGATATGTAAATCTTTTATATATATTTCAAATCAGAGGAGACTTTAAAATACTCGAAAAATACCAAATAAATTCCAAAATTCCAGAAAAATTCACATAACTCATCGATAATGTTTTAAACATATTCAAAATATTTCCAACTTATTGTGATATTAAATTTTCTTTTCAACAGAAACTTTAACTTCAGAAAATTCCAGATAATTGGAAATTATTAATTTAAAACTAATTCTTCAAAATAAAAACAAAAATTGGGATGTTACACAAATCAATAATATAGATATGTGTTAGTGAACATATGTTGGATAGACCTGCCATGAGACACTGCAGAGATTCCATGTGTCATCAGTTGGTCTCGAGTAGTGTTTATGTAGAATCCTTAGACTTGAGATCATCATGGTTCCCAACATGAGTAGTAGGTAATTTTGGGACTACTAAACACTACTCCGTAACTGGGTAGTCATAAAAGTAGTCTTCGGGTTTGCCATGAAACATGTAGTGGGATGTGAATGATCAAGATAGAATTTGCCCCTCCTTATGGGAGAGATATCTCTGGGCCCCTCGATGTAATGGATTATGAAAGTGCATGGCCATGCCAAGGTGATTGAGGAGTCAATCATAAGTTTATAATCCATCACGGAATCGAGAGAGTGATTGAGCTATTAAGAGGATGACACAGGTCTCACCTTGAGCTCAATCTATATCGTGAGGCAAAGGGATTCGTACATGAGAGAACATTACGAGTTCAGCCGATATGATCTTTACATATACTTTGGGGTTAATATGTCTTACTAGAGGCCGCTATTAACAGTGGTGACCGGAAAGGCGCTGGTAACCCGACCAAGTATACGTGAACCTCTGTGGTCGCACGCTTAACGGGTTAGAACACCGATTCGAATATGATTTGATATGGGCTCAATTCGGATAAAGATCCGAATAGACTCCTAATGGGCCTCGGTCCGCAAGGCCCACGTGAGGAGGTCTATATATGGAGGCGAGGGGAGGGATTCGTCCTGTTAACATCTAGCAAAACCCTAGCCGCCACCTCCTGAGCCAAACCCTAGCTGCTCACGAGTGCTAGTACACTCGCGATCGGCGTTCTAGTCCCGGACGTGTGGATACCGGTGGAGGCGCTGCTCGTTGCAGTGTTGATCGGCGTGCGTGGAGGAGACGATCTGTTCGGGACGATCGGCTACTTCCACTACTATCTCGACGCGCGTGATTGGATCGGTTTCAATTCTTCTTCACTGCGGCAGTGCGTCTAAGTGGTAACGATCCATGATCCTTCCTTAGCATGATGTTCTTGGGTGCGCGGTAGAAAAGTTTTGTTTTCTGCTTCCGTAGCCTACGCGTATTCCTTTATCCTCTTGTACTCCGTTGTAGCTATTGCTATTCACGCTTGGTGCCACTGTGAGTACCATCGCTAATGAGTTAGCTGAGCTGAAGAAACAGATCCAAGAACTAGAGGATAAAGGTTATGTTCATCGTAGTTCATCTCCTTGGGGTGT
The DNA here is from genome assembly GCA_036346265.1 of Melocanna baccifera. Lineage (NCBI taxonomy): Eukaryota > Viridiplantae > Streptophyta > Magnoliopsida > Poales > Poaceae > Melocanna > Melocanna baccifera. Next base: position 11,423,139 of record CM070707.1, on the reverse strand, counting down.
ACTCGTTCTCTTTATCAAGAAGAAGGATGGCAGTATGAGGATATGTGTGGACTACCGAGCACTCAATGACGCCACCATCAAGAACAAATACCCTCTACCTACGATTGATGACTGTTTGACCAGTTGAAGGGAGTTAGTGTGTTCTCTAAAATAGATCTAAGATCTGGTTACCATTAGTTGAAGATCAGTGAGGAGGATATAACCAAGACCACCTTCTCTACTCGTTATGGACAATACGAGTTTACTGTCATGTCTTTTGGCCTGACCAATACCTCGGCATACTTCATGAGTATGATGAATAAGGTGTTCATGGAGTACTTAGATAAATTCGTGGTGATCATTATAGATAACATCCTCATTTACTCTAGGAATGAGGAGGAGTATGAGATTCACCTTCCAATGATCCTGTAGAAGTTGAAAGAACATCGACTCTATGCCAAGTTCAGTAAGTGCAATTTTGGCTAAGAGAAGTAGCCTTCCTAGGTCACATTGTGACAGCTGAGGGAATTGTAGTAGATCCCTCCAATGTCGAGGTAGTTATGGATTGAAAGCAACCAAGCACCATAACTGAAGTCAGGAGTTTCCTTGGCCTAGCCGATTACTACCGATGTTTCATAGCTGGATTCTCCGAGATTGCAAAACCCATGACTCAGTTGCTACAGGAGATGGAGTTTGAATAGAGAAAAGCCTATGAGCAAAGTTTTCAGGCCCTCAAGAAGAAGTTAGTATCAGCCCTAGTGCTTGTTCTGCTGGATATTCATAAGAATTTGAGTTATTTTGTGATATTTCCCAGCAAGGACTTGGTTATGTCTTAATACAAGAGAGCAAGGTGGTAGCTTATGCATCTCGCCAACTAAGATCTCATGAGTGCAACTATCTGACCCACGATTCAGAATTAGCAGTAGTGGTCCATACCTTGAAGATTTGGTGACATTATCTCATTGGTAACCATTGCGAGATCTACACAGACCGCAAGAACTTGAAGTATATCTTTACCCAGGCAGACCTCAACCTGAGGTAGCGAAGGTGGTTAGAACTGATCAAGGATTATAATATTAGAATCCATTACCACCTAAGCAAAGCTAATGTTGTAGCAAATGCATTAAGTAGAAAAGCCTATGTGAACTGCACACCACCAGAGGAGGTTCAGACCCAACTTCAGGAGGAAGTTGCCCGTCTAAACTTAAATCTAGTCAGGAGAAGCACACTCTTAGTCTTGGAAGTCCAACCCACACTGGCAGACCAAATCCACGAGCCCAAAAGGTCAATGAAGATATCAAGGAAATAAAAAAGAACATACGAAGAGGGAAAGCTATTGGGTTCAGTGAGGATGAACATGGAATCATTTGGTTTGAGAACCATATCTGTGTGCCAAACAACCAAGAAATCAAAAAGTTGATTCTACATGAACCCATGAAACCCCTTACTCCATTCATCCAGGTCATACTAAGATCTTAGAGAAAGATATTGGTGGGTTAGTACGAAGAGAAAGATCATAGAATTTGTTGATATATGTGACACCTGTCAGAAAGTCAAGGCAGACCATTAGAAATCCACTAGACTTTTGCAGCCCTTGCCAATTCTAGATTGAAAGTGGGAAAAAATTGGCATGGACTTCATCACCGGACTCCCCAGAACTCAATCTAGTTATGACTCCATTTGGATAATCATAGATTGATTAACCAAAGTGGCTCATTTCATATCGATCAAGACTACGTATTCAGGGAGTAAGTTAGCAGAGCTATACATGGCTAGAATAGTATATCTGCATGGAGAAAGTCAATCCACCTCTAGGTTCTGGCAGAAGCTTCATGAAGAATTAGGTAGTAGGCTCAACTTCAGTACAGTCTATCATCCCTAGACTGACGGGCAAATAGAGTGAGTTAATCATATATTGAAGGATATACTAAGACCCTACGCTCTAGACTTTGGCACTAGTTGGAATTGGACCCTCCCTTATGCGTAATTCTCCTACAATAACAGTTATCAATCCAGTCTGCAGATGGCCCCCTTTGAAGCACTGTATGGAAGGAAATGCGGAACACTACTTCTATGGGAGCAGCCCGAAGGACATCAATACCTAGTATCCAACCTACTCCAAGACTCTGAAGAAAATGTGAAAAAGATTAAGAAAAGGCTTAGGATAGCTCAGCCACGACAAAAGAGCTATGCTGACAACCATCATCATGACCTAACTTTTGAGGTGGGCAACTTTGTCTATCTGAGAGTGTCCACACTCAGAGGAGTTGTCGAGATCCGAATATGCAAATCCGGACTCCTTGTGTATTCTGCACTAGTCCTAGGATCATGCTAGTGCACAGAGTCAAACATAGATGTCATCACAACCATATACACGATAAAATAAAGGAAAAGCTCAAATATCAATAAATCTCGAAAGGTACGACCTTATGATCAAGCTTACAATAGATTAACCCGAAGGGTTTAACAAAACTAGCAGCGGAAATCCAAAATAAAGCGTAGTGGCCAATCGACAAGCCCACAGGCTATCGAGTGGAGAACGAAGCCTAATCCGCGAAGTCGTCGAAGTACTCTCCTTCCGAACCTCCCGCCGGTGATACTCCTCTTCCTCAACTAAGCAACATTGGGCATAAAGCCGTGAGTACATTGGTACTCAGCAAGTCGTTTGTAACAAATGAATGCAATATAGTATGCAAGGCTTACCAAAGGATGGCTGAAAGGTTAATTTGTATAAATGACAGTTGAAGGTAAATACAGTAAATAGATTGAAAGCGAACTTTAAGTAAGACAATAATAAATAATAAATACTCAAAGGAATTGACATAACCACTTGCGGACCTCCCATCCACAAGCTAAACTAACCACTTATGGACCTCCCATCCATAAGCTAAACCAACCGCTTATGGACCTCCCATCCATAAGCTAAACCAACAGTGAACACCTGTCCACTTCCATTCATAAGTTTTCAGAAATAACTACCCCTCGTGTGAAATCACCGAGCATTGTCCATAACCGAGAACGCGGCTATTCGAATAGTTTTACACTCTGCAGAGGTTGCATAACTATACCCACACGATGTGACTTGCGTAAGTACTTATGTGCTTACCTTGGGAGTACTTTATGTGCTCACCTTGCTAAAAATCTGTTGCCAGACTTCGACGGCGACTACGACGGTGAGGACTACTTCAGCGAATAGGACGCGTCTTACAGTCATTCGCCTGTGGGAGGCTGGATGGGCTGTTCTTCTACCTTTTACCGTTTTTCCACTACTTTAATTTCTTTTGTTGGCCTTGCGCCCCTATATTGTAAGACTTGGCCTTAAGGCCGTATTTTCGTTTCATAATAAATTGTGGTGATTTTGCATGATATACATTACTGTTGACCCTGAGTGCACTATCTTTTCCTGGGATAGTGTGATTTACACAGAGGGACTTGGAGTTGTTGTTCCGGGTCCTGACAGAAATGGTATCAGAGTCATAATGACCCTAAGACGTGACCTTAGCTAGAGACCAACCTTAAGGATATATCTTGATAAGAAAACTTTCTTTAAAATTTTTCCTCCTTTGCTCAATCTCTTATCAAAACTGGTTACTAACTTTCTCTCCTCTTCAAAATTTTAGATGGAGCAACCTACCCGCGTCTCCCACGGAACCCTTGCCGGACTCTTCGCGGACGACCTGTACAACCTCATGCAGGAGCTCAACTTCCGTCCGTATCCCCTCTACCAAGGGTACGTAGGCATGTACGGAGACGAGGAGCGCTGGAGGGTGGAAGTGAAGATCTTCAAAGATTTTGCAGCCAACAGGGCCATTTACATCTTCGACGTCCCCTATCTCGAGCTACCTTCTTCGACGGAGTGCAAGATGCAGCCCAGGAGGCCATTCGCCAGTTGAGGAACATCTACGCCCGGGACCTGCAGCGCACGGACTTTCGCTACTTCCCCATGAAGACTCCTCTTGGTGCTGCCAGCGATTTCTCATCTACGGAGTACGAGAGCAACCCCCGTCTCATACGACAGGTGGAATTCGCCAAGTCCATGGATCACATGTACTAGACCACTCTGGATGAGCTGCACACCGCGACCCAAAAGCTCCGTGCAGTAGAAGAAGAACTGGCTGAGCTCCGTGCCGAGGATGCAGACTTCACTACTTCCAAGCCATTTCTGAGGAGGCTCGAGCGTAGCACTAGTGTCTAGAAAACCCTGAGTCTTAGCTTTGGAGCGCTCTCCGCGAGCTGTAGTCTCTTGTTAACAGCCGCGAGACTATTTTAATAAAATAAAAGAAATTTTATTTGGCTCTTATTTGTGGTTTTCCTTGTTTTTGTGTGTTTTTGGTTGTGGGATTGTTACTAGCACCCTCTCCTTTAGTTCTCTCTTTCCTCTAAATCTGGAAGCTTCGACAGATGGTGAACACGAGGAGGAACCCCAGCGACAATGCCAACCACGGAGCTCAAGGGAGCCAGTCAGCCCCCATCCCCCCACCTTCGCCAGTGGCAGGACTGGATTGGGCTCAGTTAATGGCTAATCAGAATCAGTTGATCCAGTTGTTAGCTCAGACTATCAACAATCCTCAAGTTCATCATCAACCTGTCCAAGCCCCTCCCAATCGGCTTTCGGAGTTCCTAAGAATCAAGCCACCGACCTTCGCCGGTAGTGCCGAACCCATGGACGCCGACGACTGGCTCAGGTCGATTGGCAAGAAACTGGATATTTTGTAGTGCACTGATCGAGAGTGAGTCCTGTTCGCCTCCCATCAGCTGAATGGACCCGCATCTCAATGGTGGGATACTTTCACCGCCTCGCATGCCAATCCGCAGATGGTGACGTGGAACGAGTTCGAGCAAAGCTTTCGCAAGGCTGACATCCCCACCGACACCATGCTTTGAAGAAGAAGGAATTCAGAGCCTTGCGATAAGGAAGTCGTACCGTCAATGGGTATGTTCAAAAGTTCAACCAGCTGGCCCGCTATGCGCCAGAAGATGTGGCCTCCGATGAAGCCAAGCAGGAAAGGTTCATGGAGGGCCTAAATGACAACATATCAGTGCAGCTGATATCGGGTGACTATACTGACTTCCACCAGCTAGTCAGTAAGGCCATCCGCCAGGAGGGCAAGTACATGGAGATGGAAACCCGGAAGAGAAGAATGGCGGATCAGAGGAACAACTCTGGAGGTTCTCACAAGGTTCGTAGCACTCCTCCGCACGCGAACAAGTTCAGACCTCAAGGTAGCAACTTCAAGACCCAGTCGGGCAAGTTCAAGTCCTCAATCAGCCGCCCGCCATTCCAGGCCAGCCGCCAGCAATTCCAGACCAACCGCACCCCAACTACCGGTGGCCAGGTGCAGAAGAGCAGTCTACCGTCGGACGGAGTGACCTGCTTCTATTGCAAAGAATCAGGGCACTATGCCAAGGCGTGCCCCAAGAAGATCTGCGCAAGCGACCCGTGAGCCTCCGAAGTCGTAACCAGGGCAGCGAGGCGCAGACCTTCATCAAGGGGAGAGTGAACCACGTGACAGCAGAAGAAGCTCAGGCTGCACCGGACGTCGTGCTGGGTATGTTCCTTATCAACTCAGTGTTAGTGATATGCCCTAGAGGCAACATGGAGATGTTGTATATATCACATACTATGTTTATGATACATTACTTTGTTCCTTGGAATAGACATCATCATTATTGATCAATGAGTATGTGACTTATTCATGAGACTCTTAAATACTAAGATGTTGCTATTTCTAAATGATCCTCGATCGATATCATATGAGGAACAAATATGATTCAAAGACAAAGATCAGATATGTATTGATTGATGATCATGTCTCATGGATCATGGTATGGTGATACCAAATCAATAATATGGACATGTGTTAGTGAACATATGTTGATAGACTCGCCATGAGACACCGCAGAGATTCCATGTGTCATCGCTGGTCTCAAGTAGTGTTTATGTAGAGTCCTTAGACTTGAGATCATCATGGTTCCCAACATGAGTAGTAGCTTATTTTGGGACTACTAAACACTACTCCGTGAATCGGGTAGTCATAAAAGTAGTCTTCGGATTTGCCATGAAACATGTAGTGGGATGTGAATGATCAAGATAGAATTTGCCCCTCCTTATGGGAGAGATATCTCGGGCCTCGATGTAATGGATTATGAAAGTGCATGGCCATGCCAAGGTGATTGAGAAGTCAATCACGAGTTTATAATCCATCACGGAATCGAGAGAGTGATTGAGCTATTAAGAGGATGACACAGTCTCGCCTTGAGCTCAATCTATATCGTGAGGCAAAGGGATTCGTACATGAGAGAACATTACAGTTCAAATGATATGATCTTTACATATACTTTGGGGTTAATATGTCTTACTAGAGGCCGCTATTAACATGGTAATCGAAAGGCGTTTCGGGTCACGACCAAGTATACGTGAACCTGCTGTGGTCGCACGCTTAACGGGTTGGAACACTAATTCGAATATGATTCGGATATGGGCTCAATTCGGATAGAGATCCGAATAGACTCCTATTGGGCCTCGGTCCACGAGGCCCACGTGAGGAGGTCTATATATATGGAGGCGAGGGGCGGAGGGGATTCGCCTCGCTAACATCTAGCAAAACCCTAGCCGCCACCTCCCGAGCCAAACCCTAGCCGCTCACGAGTGCTAGTACACTCGCGATCGGCGCCCACCCCGGACGTGTGGATACCGGTGGAGGCGCTGCTCGTTGCGATCTTGATCGGCATGCGTGGAGGAGACGATCTGTTCGGACGATCGGCTACTTCCACTACTACCTCGACGCGCGAGATTGGATCGGTTTCAATTCTTCTTCACGCGCTGCGGCCTAAGTGGTAACGATCCATGATCCTTCCTTAGCATGATGTTCTTGGGTGCGCGGTAGAAAAGTTTTGTTTTCGCCTCGTAGCCTCACGCGTATTCCAATAGTGGTATCGAGCCATCTTGCTTAGTTTGCAATCCGGATCGCGCATATATGTTGATATGCGATAGTAGTAGATTGGATCTATTACGCCTAAATAAGGTAGCACGGGTTGATGAGATCAATCGGTCATAAGGGGTTGAAATTGGTATGAGTTGATAGCATCACAAGGCCAAAAAGATTAGTTCGTGCTCTTCTTTGATGTACGCGCGACTTGCCCCTACCGCCGGAATCACCATCGGGCTAATCGCGCGACAATCGAGAGATCGAGCCAACAGATCGAGGTCTTGTGTTGTGGTCTCCTCAAGTATACCGATCGCGATGATCAATATGATTGATCTAATGAAAATTGAGACATTTTGAATGGCTCGGATTTGGGTTGATTTGATCGCTCGATAAGATTTTCATAGCGATTTCATAGATGCGATCTATGTAATTCAGTGAGGTTTTGGTGGCGCCGCTCAACCCGCGGGCGCTCCCCTCGATTCCCGCCGTGACCGATCAGCGGGACCGCCGTGTATCCCCTTGTATAGCGCCTTGGGTTCACATCGTTAGGTAGAATGTGATTCTACGCCTAACTTGTTTTTGCAGAGAATGATGTGAATAGTATGGCCCTATAGCTTATTTGAATGTATGAGATATATGTGATGCATGTAACATCTGCTCATGGCCTGCGTGTCATGATTATTTCAGCTATTGTTAGCTGTATATATTGTATTTAACGACCTGCGTGTCGACCTTAATGCTTGAATCTATCTTTGTAATCTTCGATTTCTAGCTATTATAGGTAGTAGCCTAGTTTTGAGGTTACAAGCTTTTAAGCATGGTGGCCTAAAGGAGTGATGTGGAGGATGGAGATCGTCTACACCTACTTGGAGATGGATATCACCATTTTTGGGCCATACTACTTCACAGTTAAATGTGTTTATCTATGATGTTATCTATCTTATTCTTATGCAATGATATATGTGATATGTTGCTTTGGTAGGATAGAATCCTTGTTAAAATTAGGTGTTAATGCCCTTCCATATGTTACACCAAAAGATAATGATCACCGCATGGTAGGTCTACCAAAGTAGAGTGCCATCGGTTATCATCATCATTTGGGGTAGATGTCGGACATCTATATGCGGAAGCATTTGGTTTACTTAACAAGGTTATCAAAATAGTTTTGGACCTTGGGGCATAGATTGGGGCCGAGGCATACTAATGTCACCCAAAATAGAGTCACATAGGGATGTGATTAGCAAAGTGTTGCTTACCCATGTCACTAGTTTTCTAGCCGTGATGCCAAAGCTCACTAGGAATTAGTGAAATGAGGATCTTTACCCACTATGTAACTTAGAGGGAGTTTTTGTTGCAAAACTCATAGTGGGAGTATTTTGCTAAATAGTTTAATAAAAGATGAACATAAACATAGTGCTAAACTTTGCATATTCTTGTGTTGTAGATCATGTCACTAACGCCGCATCCAAGATTTTTAATTTGCGATCTGTTCTTGAGAAAGAAAACTCAATGGAACAAACTTTTGGATTGGTATCGCAACTTGAGAATTGTTCTCAAGCAAGAGCGCAAGGAGTATGTCCTGAGTCTCCTTACCCGAAGACTTGCCTCGATAATGCTACTGTGGCTGCACGGAAAGCTTATGAGAAGCAAACGAATGATTGCCTTGATGTGAGCTGTCTCATACTTGCCACAATGTCCTCTCGAGCTTGAAGCAATATGAGAACACAGATGCCTACAATATCATTGTGGGGTTACGTGGTATGTTTGAGAACCAAGCAAGGGCCGAGAGGTTCAATACTTCAAAGTCCTTATTTGCATGCAAAGCTTGCGTATGGAATCTCACACCCTCATGTGATTAAGATGATTGGCTACATTGAGAGTCCGAAAAGCTTGGTTTTCCCTTAGCCAAGAGTTGGCTATCGATGTAATTCTCCGCCGCTTCCCGAGCTTTGAGCCATTCATAATGAACTTTCACATGAACAACTGGACAAGACCGGCCGAGTTGCATGGGATGCTAAAATCTGCGAGGAAAGCATTAAGAAAAGCAATCATGTGATGATGATGCGAAAGGCAAAGGCAAGCCCTATGTCAAGAGAATCGCGGTCAAAAGAAAGAAAGCTCCCGATGCGATCGCGAGCGGTTCTAAGGCCAAGAAAGACAAGAAGGGCGATGCTCATCTCGATGCGATTGTTACTCTCAAAGCAATCGTGACATTGGAAAAGGAACCGCCCAAAGTACTTGGAGGATCTTGAGAAGAAGAAGGAAGTACGACTTCCACCTGTATAAATGTTATAGAGATCAATCTTGCTACTTCATCAACCGATTCTTGGGTATTTGATACCGGATCGGTTGCTCACATTTGCAAATCGCTGCGGGGGCTAATAAGAAGTAGAAGTTTGAGGAGGAGCGAAGTGGATCTTCGCGTTGGCAATGGAGCAAAAGTTGCTGCGGTAGCTGCTGGCACCATGCCATTGTCTTTACCTTCGTGATTAGTTTTGGAATTGAATAATTGTTATTGTGTTCCATCTCTTTCAAAGAACATTATTTCGCTTCATGTTTGCAAGCGTATGTTATGACTTTAAATCTATGGACAATGGTTGTTCTCTTTATTTCAAAGATATGTTCTATTGTCATACTCCATTGGTGAATGGGTTATACGTTCTTACTCTTGAAGGGTCACCGGTCTATAACATTAATGCAAAGAGGCAACGTCCAATGATTTGAATCCCACGCTTATTTGGCATCGCCGCTAGGTCACATAAATGAGAAACGCATGCGTAAGCTCCATAGAGATGGTATTCTGCACTCATTTGATTTTGAATCATTAGAGACATGCGAATCTTGTTTACTTGGCAAGATGACAAAGGCACCTTTCACCGGTCAAGGTGAACGGGTAAATGACTTATTGGCACTTGTACATACCGATGTATGTGGACCAATGAGCTTAATGTACCAGAGGTGGTTTTCAAGATTTCATAACTTTTACTGATGACTTTAGTAGATATGGGTATATCTACTTGATGAAGCATAAGTCCGAATCCTTTGAAAAGTTCAAAGAATTCCAAAATGAAGTGCAAAATCATTTAGGCAAGACAATCAAGTTTCTATGATCTGATCGTGGAGGCGAGTATTTGAGCCATGAGTTTGGCAATTATCTAAAGGATTGTGGAATTGTTCCACAATTGACTCGCCAGAACACCTCAATGGAATGGGGTATTCGAACGAGAAATCGCACCTTATTAGATATGGTGCGCCCATGATGAGCCAAAGTGATCTTCCGTTGTCTTTTTGGGTACGCTTTTGAAACAAACCTGCTCACACTAAACAGGTTCCATCAAAATCGTGAGAAAAGACACCATATGAGATGTGGACAGACAACGCCCTAGCTTGTCTTTTCTTAAGATTTGGGGATGTGAGGCTTATGTAAAACGTTTACAATCTGATAAGCTCACTCCTAAATCGATAAATGCTTCTTTATCGGGTATCCTAAGGAAACAAAAGGATATTACTTTTATAATCGAGGAGAAGGCAAAGTGTTTGTCGCTTGGCATGGTGTCTTCTTAGAGAAAGAGTTTCTCTCAAGAAGGGATAGTGGGAGCACAAAGTGCAACTTGAAGAAATTCAAGAAACACTGATAACGTTTCAGCTCCTACGTAACCACAACAGATGAACAAACTGTTGAAGAACTCGTTGTGGACACACCAGCACCACGTAGGTCGAAGGTCACGCGTGCACCGAGAGGTACATGTTCTTGACTACTCAACAACGGGACATATTGTTGTTAGACAACGATGAGCCTAAGACCTATGAAGAAGCAATGGTGGGACCAGACTCGAGAAATGGCTTGAAGCCATGAGATCCAAATTGAATCCATGCACAGAATCAAGTTTGGAACTTGGTTGATCCACTGATGGTGTTAAAACCATTGAATGCAAATGGGTTTTCAAGAAAAGATAGACATAGATGGAAATGTTCACATCTATAAAGCGCGACAGGCCAAAGGTTTCAAACAAATTCAAGGTATTGATTATGATGAAACTTTTTCGCCGTCGCAATGCTAAAGTCTATTCGGATCATTCTAGCGATTGCTGCATATTTCGACTATGAAATATGGCAAATGGATGTAAAACAGCTTTCCTTAATGGAAATCGAGTGAGGATGTGTACATGACACAGCCCACGTGTTTTGTCGATCCGCAATCGCTTGGAAAGATATGCAAGCTCCAAAGATCCATTTATGGATTAAAGCAGCATCTCGGAGTTGGAACATTCGCTTTGATGAAGTAATCAAAGGGTTTGGTTTCATCAAGAACGAAGAAGAGCCTTGTGTTTACAAAAGGCGAGTGGGAGCGCACTCATATTTCTGGTCTTATATGTGGATGACATATTACGATCGGAAATGACATTCCTTTGCTCGAATCATAAGTCTTCATTAAAAATAGTTTCTCTATGAAAGACTTAGGAGAGGCAGATATATTCTGGGCATCAAGATCTATAGAGATAGATCAAAAAGGCTAATTGGATTAAGCCAAGATACGACATTGACAAGGTGTTGAAAAGGTTCAATATGCATGATTCCAAGAAAGGTTTTCTACCTATATCACATGGTATAAATCTTAGCAAGAATCAGTGTCCTAGTACACCTAATGAGCGGGATAAAATGAATGTGATTCCATATGCTTCGGCTATTGGGTCCATTATGTATGCCATGCTTTGTACACGCCCGATGTTTCAGATGCTTTAAGTGCTACGAGTAGATACTATCGATCCAGTGAAAGTCACTGGATTGTCGTAAAGAACATCTTGAAGTACTTGAGAAGAACTAAAGATGTGTTCCTTGTCTATGGAGGTGAGGAAGAGCTCGTTGTAAATGGTTACACCGATGCTAACTTCCAAACCGACAAAGATGATTTTAGATCGCAACTGGATTTGTGTTCGCCTCGAATGGCGGTGCGGTAAGTCGGAAGAGTTCCAAGCAGCGTGACGGTTGCTGATTCTACAACGAAGCCGAGTACATAGCAGCTTCAAGCCGCCAAAGAGGCCGTTGGATCAAGAAATTTATTTACGAGCTTGGTGTGATGGCTAGTGCCTCCAGCCCAATGGACCTCATCTGTGACAATAGTGGGGCCATTGCGCAAGCCAAAGAGCCTAGATCGCACTGTAAGTCCAAGCACATTTTACGGCGATTTCATCTCATCCGCGAGATAGTGGAGAGAGGTGATGTGAAGATATGCAAAGTACAAACGGATTTGAACATTGCAGATCCGTTGACAAAGCCGCTTCCCCAGCCAAAGCATGAGGCTCACACTAGGGCAATGGGTATTAGATACGTACATGGTTGACCCTAGTGCAAGTGGGAGACTGTTAGTGATATGCCCTAGAGGCAACATGGAGATGTTGTATATATCACATACTATATTTATGATACATTACTTTGTTCCTTGGAATAGACATCATCATTATTGATCAATGAGTATGTGACTTATTCATGAGACTCTTAAATACTAAGATATTGCTATTTCTAAATGATCCCTGATCGTATATCATATGAGAAACAAATATGATTCAAAGACAAAGATCAGCATATGTATTGATTGATGATCATGTCTCATGGATCATGGTATGGTGATACCAAATCAATAATATGGACATGTGTTAGTGAACATATGTTGATAGACTGCCATGAGACACTGCAGAGATTCCATGTGTCATCGCTGGTCTCAAGTAGTGTTTATGTAGAGTCCTTAGACTTGAGATCATCATGGTTCCCAACATGAGTAGTAGCTTATTTTGGGACTACTAAACACTACTCCGTGAATCGGGTAGTCATAAAAGTAGTCTTCGGATTTGCCATGAAACATGTAGTGGGATGTGAATGATCAAGATAGAATTTGCCCCTCCTTATGGGAGAGATATCTCTGGCCCTCGATGTAATGGATTATGAAAGTGCATGGCCATGCCAAGGTGATTGAGAAGTCAATCACGAGTTTATAATCCATCACGGAATCGAGAGAGTGATTGAGCTATTAAGAAGATGACACAGTCTCGCCTTGAGCTCAATCTATATCGTGAGGCAAAGGGATTCGTACATGAGAGAACATTACAGTTCACCGATATGATCTTTACATATACTTTAGGGTTAATATGTCTTACTAGAGGCCGCTATTAACATGGTAATCGGAAAGGCGTTTCGGTCACGACCAAGTATACGTGAACCTGCTGTGGTCGCACGCTTAACGGGTTGGAACACTAATTCGAATATGATTCGGATATGGGCTCAATTCGGATAGAGATCCGAATAGACTCCTATTGGGCCTCGGTCCACGAGGCCCACGTGAGGAGGTCTATATATGGAGGCGAGGCGGAGGATTCGCCCGCTAACATCTAGCAAAACCCTAGCCGCCACCTCCCGAGCCAAACCCTAGCTGCTCACGAGTGCTAGTACACTCGCGATCGGCGCCCACCCCGGGCGTGTGGATACCGGTGAAGGCGCTGCTCGTTGCGTTCTTGATCGGCGTGCGTGGAGGAGACGATCCGCTCAGACGATCGGCTACTTCCACTACTACCTCGACGCGCGAGATTGGATCGGTTTCAATTCTTCTTCACGCACTGCTGCCTAAGTGGTAACGATCCATGATCCTTCCTTAGCATGATGTTCTTGGGTGCGCGGTAGAAAAGTTTTGTTTTCTACTTCCGTAGCCTACGCGTATTCCAATACTCAGTACTAGCATCAGTTCTTTTCGATTCCGGAGCATCACATTCTCTTGTATCAAAAACTTTTGTGGATAAGCATGGGTTGGGCATGGTGACTCTTAGCAACCCTATGATAGTTCACTCCCTTGGAGCAGAAATGAGAGCAGGGACCTTGTGCCCGAAAGTAGAATTGCTCCTAGATGGAACCCGATTCCTAGCCGACCTTTTGGTCTTGGAATCGCAAGGACTAGATGTTATTCTTGGAATGAACTGGTTAGCCAAGCATCAAGGTTAGATCAATTGTGCTACCAGATCCATCACCCTCACGAATGACCAGGGAGTGGAAGTGATCTTCTCTCCCCAAATTTCGAAGGCAGAAGAGTGTGCCCTCTTCCACCTCCAAGTCTTGGAAGAAGTGCCAATAGTGCGGGAATACCCAGATGTATTTCCCGAGGAGTTACCAGGGATGCCGCCGGATAGGGAAATTGAGTTTGTAATTGACCTAGCCCCAGGCATCGCCCTAATTTCCAAGAGACCATATCGGATGCCTGCTAACGAGTTAGCAGAGTTGAAGAAGCAGCTTACGGAGTTGGAAATCAAAGGATACATCCGACCTAGTTCGTCGCCTTGGGGAGCACCCGTCCTATTCGTCAAGAAAAAGGATGAAAGTTTGAGGCTATGTGTGGATTACAGATCACTCAATGATGCTACCATCAAGAACAAATACCCTCTGCCCAGGATCGACGACCTGTTCGATCAGTTGAAAGGAGTCGGTGTCTTCTCCAAGATTGACCTGCGATCAGGATATCACCAGTTGAAGATCCGTGAAGAAGACATTCCTAAAACTGTCTTCTCCACCAGATACATGCATTACGAGTTCACGGTCATGTCGTTTGGACTGACCAATGCACCGGCCTATTTCGTGAGCATGATGAACAGTGTATTCATGAAATACTTGGACAAGTTTGTGGTAATCTTCATCGATGACATTCTCATCTACTCCAGAAATGAAGAAGAACACGAGCAGCATCTCAGGATCACCTTAGAAAAGCTTCGAGAGCATCAGCTGTTTGCCAAATTCAGTAAATATGAATTTTGGCTAAAAGAGGTTGCCTTCCTTGGACACATCGTAACAGCCGAAGGAATTGCTGTAGATCCTTTCAAGATAGAAGCAGTGATGGAGTGAAAGCAACCAAAGTCTGTGACTGAAGTCAGGAGCTTCCTTAGACTTGCGGGTTATTACCGCCGGTTCATAGCAGGATTCTTTGAGCTAGCCAAGCCCATGACTCAGTTGCTGAAAAAGGAAAAGAAGTTCGAATGGACAAAAGCTTGTGAACAGAGTTTTCAGACCCTCAAGAAAAGGCTAGTCTCAGCACCCGTGCTTGTTTTGTCGGATGTGAATAAAGGCTTTGAAGTTTTCTGTGATGCCTCTCGCCTAGGCTTAGGCTGTGTCATGATACAGGAGGGCAAGGTAGTAGCCTATGCACCACGCCAACTCAAGCCTCATGAGTGCAACTATCTTACTCATGACTTGGAGTTACCAGCTGTAGTGCATGCCTTGAAAATCTGGCGTCACTATCTTATCGGCAACCATTGTGAGGTATACACGGACCATAAAGAGGTTGAAATATATCTTCACCAAGCAGAACTCAACCTAAGGCAGCGCAGGTGGTTAGAGTTGATAAAGGACTATGACATCGGTATACATTACCATCCACAAAAAGCAAATGTTGTAGCCGATGCCTTGAGCAGGAAATCTTATGCGAATGCAGTATTATCGGAAGAAGACCAGACCCGACTTCAGGAGGGAGTCGCCTATCTAAGTCTAAATCCAGTGAATCCAAGCATTCTCGCAACATTGGAGATCCAACCAGCTTTGCCTGATCAGATTAAGGAAGCTCAGAAGGTTGACGAGGATATTCAAGAAATCAAAAAGAATATGAGAAGAGGCAAAGCACCAGGATTCAGTGAAGATGAGTATGTCACGGTTTGGTTTGAGGACCACATCTGTGTGCCAAATAATCAGGAGATCAAAGCCCTGATCCTGAAAGAAGCTCATGACACCCCATACTAAATCCACCCAGGTCGTACCAAGATGTACCAGGACCTAAGGGAAAGATATTGGTGAGTTAGTATGAAGAGAGAGATAGCAGAATTTATTGAGGCTTGTGACACCTGTCAACGAGTTAAAGCAGAACATCAGAGACCCGCTGGATTGTTGCAACCATTGCCAATTCCAGAATGGAAGTGGGAAGAAATCGGTATAGATTTCATAACCAGACTTCCGAGGATGCAATCAGGTTATGATTCAATCTGGGTAATCATAGACCGATTGACTAAAGTGGCTCACTTTATTTCAGTCAAGACCACTTATTCCAGAAGTAAGGTTGCTGAACTGTATATGTCCCGGATTGTGTGCCTACATGGTGTTCCCAAGAAGATAGTGTCAGATCGAGGCAGTCAGTTCACTTCTTGATTCTGGCAAAAGCTGCATGAAGAGTTGGGGAGTAAGTTCAGTTTCAGTACAGCTTACCACCCTCAAACAAATGGGCAAATGGAACGTGTGAATCAAGTACTCGAGGATATGCTGAGAGCTTGTACTCTGGACTTTGGGAACAGTTGGGACCGTTCATTGCCCTATGTAGAATTCTCGTACAATAATAGCTACCAAGCCAGTCTGCAGATGGCACCTTTCGAAGCCTTGTATGGACAAAAGTGCAGGACACCCTTGCTTTGGGATCAGCAAGGAGAACCTCAAGAAGCTAGACTGAACCTGCTGCAAGACGCAGAAGATAAAGTTAAAAAGATCAGAGACAGACTGAAAATAGCCCAATCTCGACAGAAGAGTTATGCAGACAACCGTCGTCGAGACTTGACCTTTGAGGTCGGGGACTACGTCTATCATAGAGTATCCCCACTCAGAGGAGTGAAAAGGTTTCAAGTCAGAGGGAAACTAGCACCAAGATCAGAGGGAAACTAGCACCAAGATATGTGGGACCTTTCAAGATTCTGGACTGAAAGAGTGAAGTCGCCTACCAATTGGACTTGCCGCCAAGCATGTCAGGAGTGCACAATGTCTTCCATGTCTCTCGGTTGAAGAAGTGCCTCCGAGTACCCGCAGAGCAAGCTGCATTGGAAACCTTGGACCTTCAGGATGACCTCACCTATCAGGAGCAGCCGATCAAGATCCTTGAGACCGCAGAACATCAGACCAAAAGAAAGACCATCAGATTTTGCAAGGTTCAGTGGAGCAACCACACCGAAGACGAAGCCACCTGGAGCGAGAAGAGGATTTGAAGGCCAGCATTCCCCATCTCTTTTGCTACCCAGTGCAGATCTCGAGGGCGAGATCTCTTTTAAGGAGGGTAGGTTTGTAACATCCCAAAAATTTTATTCCTTTATTAAAGTATTTTCTGAATTTTATTGAAGTTTCCTAGATTTTATTCTAAGCTTGATTTGAGAAAAATTAAAATTTCTATTTTGTAAAATCCAAAAAGAATTTATTGCATTTCATGAGAGTCAAAATAAATGTGTTTCATTTTCCTAAAGTCAAATATGCAATTACTTAAATTTTCAGAAAAATATAAAGATTTAAAACCCTTCCTTTAAAGTCATTTTGTGTTTGTGAAAAAAACCTTTATCAAAATGGGTTAAAAATATTTTTATTAAGTCTCAAATAGCCCCAGAAGATTCTCTGAATTTTCTTGGAATTTTCAAAATTTATTTGGTATTTTTCTGAGTATTTTAAAGCCTCCTAGCCTTTTCTGGAAATCTTTAAAAGAAAATAAATTCCAAAACTCCCTCGGGCTGCCGCGTGTCAAGCATCGGAGCCTTCCTCACCGCCGGAGAAAACCTCAGCCGCCCGATCTAACTTACCCCTTCACCCCGCCTCCCCTCTCTCTGCATGCGACGCGTGTCGCGCATCGGACCGTCCCATCTCCGCCCGAACCAATCCCAGCCACCCGCGGCCACTTACCGCTTCGCCCACTTCCTTCTCCCCTCCCTCCGACGCGTGGCAAGATCGGCACTGTTCTCTGTTGCCGTACTCAATCGCATCCGTTCCCTCCCACTTAATGCACCGCTCGGCTCAGATCTAATTCCCCGTTGCCAGTTTTCATCTCAACCGACCATCATCACTTACCCCTTCTCCAGCGGTTAGCGGCCCCGATCTCCTCCCCTTGCCACTCGTCGAAGATCTGACCGTCCCCCTCGCACCTTCCCGTTTCTCTCTCTCGCTGACCAGTGGACCCCACTTGTTAGGCCCGTCTTCCCCGCCCCGTTTCCTTTCCTCCCCGTGCGATCGCCGCCCGCTGCCGCCATTGAAGCCGAAATCGAAGCTTTAATTGCTTCGGTTTCCTTCCCGTTTACTCCCCTACGCCAACAGCAAATTCAACCCCCACCTTCACCGCGTCCGTTTCGGGCATAATCATGCCTAAGTGCGCCGGTTACGCCGTCATGTTAATCCTTCCCGCCCGTTGCTCTCCGGCGAGTTATGCGCGGCCGTTACCACCCTCCCCCGCCTATAAAAAGCACTCCCCGAGGACCCTCAACTCACACCGCCTCCCCTACTCCTCTCAATTCCCGCGTTCAAGCCCCGAGGGTCTCCCTGTGCTCGATCCCCTCTCCGCGGCTCTGACGAGCAATTCCAGCCACCTCGGGCTACCTCGCTCCTCGCCGACGCCGCCCCGGTGTTGCTCGTGCCCCGGCGATCCCCGACGACCACTTCCCTGAGCTTCTGCGCCACCGGAACCTCCCCGCCGCCGTGAACCCCTCCTCCGACCACCGCCCCTTTTCTCCGATTCCCCTCTCTGGTCACCATCGGGATCCGTGCCAGGTACCGATGCATTCCCCTCACTCCCCTCTTCATTTTGGTGCCATCGATTCCGGAGAGTTCGAGTTCAAAGATTCCCAACAGGACTTCGATCAAGGTAAGTTACACCTTTGACCATGTTAAACCTAATATTTCAAATTTATTTATGTTGTTTTACTGTATATGCATGTATACTTCTATTCAAATTTAATTCAAATTCAGTTTAAAGATTAGATATACCCATAATCCTTTGAATATGACCAATTTGAATCTCGAATTCATATACCTTGTCCCCTAGCTAAAAACTAGTTAGTACCATAGTATTGACTAGAAATTTTATAGAAATGCTTAGCCTAACTTAGTATAATTTTAGGTGGGATAAATTCTTTCACATGGAATGACAGTCCTTTTGAATTCTTGACTTTGGTGAGTCAAGGATAGTTTATACAATGGTTTAAAAATGAAAATAGAAACTTATGTTTTGGACTTAAGCTGATGGTTAGGTGGTGGATGCCGGCATGCCTCGTGTTTGGTGACACCTGGTTGATTGTCGTGCATATGGGTACGTGGTTGAGCCTAAATCAACTTAAGGACCGTTTCTGTGAAATATTTTACGAAGTCACTTCGTACTACCACAAGTCCGGTATGGGACGGACCTGGCTAAGTAATTTGTGCAGTTCCAAATATAGTTTCGCTATAGGCTGAATGTGAGCGCGGTGTAGGCTGTGGGAAGTCTCACATGGCACCAGAGGGGGCTCCAACTTGTGGATTCGAGTTGTGGTGAAACCTTAGTGGCGGTGTAATTATTTTGGCTATGGATCATTGAAACAGCCTTGTCATGAACTCTCCGCCGCACACCAAAGGAAGTGGGTTTATCGCGTGGCTCAAGTGAGAGGGAATGTCTTGTGGGTAAAGTTGTACACCTCTGCAGAGTTAAAACCTATCCTGGATAACCGTGTTCACGGTCATGAACATGCTGAGTAGAGTTGTCACAGATTAGATTTGGTTTTACAAAACTTGATTTTGAGCAAAGTAATGGTTTTGGGTTATTTGGTCTGGGTGGATTCCCGTGGTTAGGTTAGTGTAGGTCGGAGCCAACACTAACGATAATACTTGATAAAACACTGTTTCATATATTGTATTAAATTCAGCTTTCATACTTATCTGTTATTGTATTAAAAATTCAAGTACTGCTTTTCGCGCAAATAAATTGTTAAGGCTTTTTTTGTTGTCCCTATGCATGCATCTACTCTGTTAAAATTCCTGGTGTAACTTGCGTAAGTAATTATGTGCTTACCTTGGGAGTACTTTATGTGCTCACCTTGCAAAAATCCTGTTGCCAGACTTCGACGGCGACTACGACGGTGAGGACTACTTCAGCTAATAGGACGCGTCTTATAGTCATTCGCCTGTGGGAGGCTGGATGGGCTATTATACTACCTTTTACCGTTTTTCCGCTGCTTTAATTTCTTTTGTTGGCCTTGCACCCATATATTGTAAGACTTGGCCTTAAGGCCGTATTTTCATTTGATAATAAATTGTGGTGATTTTGCATGATATACATTACTGTTGACCCTGTGTGCACTAGCTTTTCCTGGGATAGTGTGATTTACACAGAGGGACTTGGAGTTGTTGTTCTGGGTCCCGACACCG
The DNA here is from genome assembly GCA_036346265.1 of Melocanna baccifera. NCBI lineage: Eukaryota > Viridiplantae > Streptophyta > Magnoliopsida > Poales > Poaceae > Melocanna > Melocanna baccifera. The sequence continues at coordinate 11,403,076 of CM070707.1, read as the reverse complement.
CCCCTCTCCTCTCCTCTCCTGCTCTCTCCGATGGGTGGGCCCAACCCATCTGGCCTGTCTTCCCCGCCGCAGCGTCAAATTCCTTCTTTCCTTCCCTTCTTTCCTTTCTCACCGGTGCCCGAATCCCCATGGAATCTGGCTCCTTCCCTCCACCCTCTCCTCAGTTTTGGAAACCGCACACACCGCTGGGTCGAATCCCCTAAATTCTGGCCCTCTATCCTTCCTCGCCAACCTCCTCTTTTTATTCTCCTCTGCCTAAATTTCCACCACTGCAATCATGGCGAGCAATTGTTGTAACATCCTGAATTCTAGAGATTTTTAAAACTTGGATTTTAAAAATAAATTTTTGGAATTTTTCTGGAATTAATTCAAGCTTAAAAAGAATTTTTAGAATTTAAAAAAAATTAATATGATTAAAATAAACTTTAACATAATCTGAAAATATTTTAATTGAGTTCCTCGTGTCCCAAGGAATTTTTTGATATTTTGGTGCATTTTTGGGATTTTCCTGCTATTTTTCTAGAGCTCTTGTGTTTTTATTTGAATTTCTGAATTGGAAAAAGATTTGAAAAATCCCTTGGGCCGAATCTCCTTGGCCCATTCCCTCGGCCGACCGCCCCCAGCCCGTCTCCCATGGCCACATGTCGGCTCCCAACCCGACCGCGCCGCGCCCGCCTCAAGGCCCATCCTCCCCTCGGCCCATTCCACCGCACCACGCGTCAGCATCGCGTCGGCCCAGTCCCGCCCACGCAGCCGCGCGCTCGCCCCCGCCTTTCCCCGCTCTCCGCCACTGGATTCCCTCCTATGCCCACGTGGCAGCCATCCCCGCAGCCGCGCCCGCCCGCTTCACTCTGAGCCGTCCGCTTTGCCACACGTCTCCATCCGCGCCGCTCGCCCGCGCCATCCACGCCGCGCCTCGCCCGGACTCCCCCCGCACCGTCCGATTAGCCACGCGTCACCTCCTTGCGTTGTCATCCCCGATCAGAGCTCTCCTCACACCGCGTCATGTCCCTCCCGAGCTGCCTCGGTTCACGTGATATAAACTCGCCGCCGGTCTTCGCCTCCTCTCGCCGAGCGTCGCCGCCCGTCGTCGCCTCACCGCTGGGTCCCGCCGATGGTCTTCGCCCCACCGCAGGACCGCACCACTGGAGTCACCCTGTTCTCCGCCGTTCCCCGCCTCTCTCGGAGTGCCCCCGCCTCTCTCGGAGCCGCCGTCACCAACCGCCATCGACGTCCTCCGGTGAGCCACCCCTCCTCCGCCTCTCGGCCGACTTCCTCCGCCGCTCGCACCGTCGCCGCAGACCTTCCCGTCGTCGCACCACACCCCGCAAGACCCCGCACCGTGCCCCGCGTTCTGCCTTGGTCTCTGTGCCGCACCCGCGTGACCGTGCCCACACCCGCCTCGGCCGCCGCATCGCAACATTTCGTGAGGCGAGCCGAGACAAGCATCGGCCATCTAGAGTCCCCGCCACCCAACCTCAGCCGCACGATCCGGATCAAAATCAAGGGCTCTGATGCACCCATGTGTCAGCACCCGAGATCGTCCGATCCTCGCCGCCGACAACCGTGCCACGTCAGCCCTACCTGACCATGTGGCATGCCATGTGTTCGCCACGCCAGTGCCACATCAGCAAGAGTTCGTCCCGGGTGCCACGTGTCGAGACCCGAATATGCAAATTCGGACTCTCTGTGTATACTGCACTAGTCCCAGGATCACGCTTGTGCACACAGTCAAACATAGATGTAATCACAATCATATATACGCTAAAATAAAAGAACAACTCAAATAAAGGTAAATATCCAAAGGTACGACCATATGGTCAAGCTTACAATAGACTAGCCCGAAGGGCTTAACAAAAACTAGCAGCGGAAATCCAAAATAAAGCGTAGCGGCCAATCGACAAGCCCACAGGCTATCGAGTGGAGAACGAAGCCTAATTCACGAAGTCGCCGAAGTAGCCTCCTTCTGGAACCTGTTGCTGGTGATACTCCTCTTCCTCAACTAAGCAACATTGGGCATAAAGCTGTGAGTACAGTGGTACTCAGCAAGTCGTTTGTAATAAATGAATGCAATATAGTATGCAAGGCTTACCAAAGGATGGCTGAAAGGTTAATTTGCATAAAATAATATTTGAAGGTAAATACAGTAAATAGATTGAAAGCGAACTTTAAGTAAAACAATAATAAATAAATAATCAAATGAATTGAAATAAATCACTTATGGAGCTCCCATCCATAAGCTAAACCAACCACTTATGGACCTCCCATCCATAAGCTGAACCAACAGTGAATTAACCATTCACAGTCTAACCACAATCCACAAGTTTTCAAAAATAACTATACCTCGTGTGAAATCACCGAGCATTGTCCTTGACCGAGGACGCGGCTATTCGAATAGTTTTACACTCTACAGAGGTTGCACAACTGTACCCACACGATGTGATAATCCTCACGTTAAAGATAATCATAACAAAGCCTTTACAAAGTTCAATTCTAACCCAATCCTGCCCGCTAGGGTTTCGCATCACACCCCCCTTGCGCCACATGGAAATCAGCAACCATGTTCATCTCAATGGCAAGATTAAAGTTGAAACATCCCAAATTAATCAGCCAGGTCCATCCCATACTAGACATGTGGTTTGCACGGTAAGACTCAGATCAATGGCGCACAAAATTAAGTACTTAACATTACCCGGACGAGACTCCCACATCCCTCGAAGTGCACCAACACTTCCTCCTTTACTACACGATCACTCGCCCGAGTGAAAACCAATTTTGTATAACCACGCAAATGACACACCAATGATATGACCCAAATTTTAATAAACGTGGCACCAACCACAATTCCATATCTTATTAAGTCAAATTAATAATTCACATGTGATGACAAATCCGTTCGTAACTATAAGCAAAGCTAAGCATTCTATCGTACCAATCCATGTGTCAAATAACATAACAACACAAATTAAATTTCCAACCTAAGGTGACAATGGCATCACGATGTTCAAAGTTATCAAGGAGGGATGTAGACAGTTGGGGCAATAACTACCAAGTAGAAGGTTTTGTAATAAAGTAGCGATGCAATATAATTTAAAATAAAATAATTAAATAATAGATTGTAAACTGGGTTCAACATGATCAAAGGACACGACTTGCCTTGGTTATACTCAGCGAGGTACTCTTAGTCTTCGGGCATAGCTCCTGCTCCTCCAGAATCAAAATCTAACGAGAGAGAAAACGACTAAAATAAGAAAAACACATAAAATGATAAGCAAAGCAAATTCAAAAATTATGAAACCAGAACCAAAAGCTAGAGCTCAATTTTAGATGAATTTACAAAAAAGAACAGGGTCAATCAAAGCTAGGACGGAGGAGAACGGGCTCTCAGAAAATAAACCATAAAGGAAAACCCTAAAAATCAGAAAGTGCACTGTGTTGTGAACCCGATCCACGGGAGAACTGGTCTACGGTGGATCCGGTGCATAAAACAATGCACACGGGGTAGCAGTGTTGACGCGGCGGGCTAGGGCTGACGTGGCAGCAGCTGGTGCCGATACATGGCACGAGGGACGTGGCATGCTGACGTGGCCAACACATGGCACCGGGAGATGGGTTTTGCTGACATGGCAGATGACATGGCGGACACGTGGCCTAGGGCTGACGTGGCTTGCCACATGGGTAGGGATGAGCTGGCGTGGCTCGGGTGCGGCGGCGGGATCGGGCGGCCGAGAATGCGATGCATGGCTGCATCTGGGCCGTTGGCTCAGATCTAGATGAGTGGCTCGGATCGGGCGGCTTAGAGGCGGGGCGGCGGCTGATGGCCGATGCGTGGCTCGGGCGCGTCGTGTGAGGCGTCGCGGCGCGGACAACGCGCGGACCGAGGGAGCGTGCGACGCGGGCGCGACTGAGGGGCGGAGCGGACTCGGGAGCGGCGGCGGCTCCGGCGACCAGCGCGCATGGCGGAGGGTGTTGGCGGGGTCAAACGAGCGGCGGTCGGGGTCCGGTGAGGGCGGTGCGACGGCGAGGAAGGGACGACGGAGGCAGCGGAGCTCACCGGGGATGAGTTCGACGGCGTCGGTTCTGGCAGCGAGGCGAGGACGAGGCACCAGCGAGTTTGAGTCCGGCGGCGGCACGGGAGCGGGCACGATGCCGACGGCAGCTCTGGCGACGGTGGCTACAGGCGGTGGCGCGAGTGAGAGGAGGCGGTGGAGAGCACGCGAACCGAGACGGCAGCACACGAACCGAGGGCGACGGGGTTTAAAGGCACACGAACCGAGGGAGACCGGGATGGATATGGGTGACAGCTTCCGATCGGAGATGAAGGCGGAGAGGTTGACGCGTGGCACGGCGGGGATGATCCAACGGCTGGGGGCGAGCGGTCGCGTGGGCGGTGGCGATGCGCTAGGGCTTCGCGGGCACGAGCGTGGCTGGGCGAGCAGATGCGGGGCACATGGCAAGTGGGGTGATCGGGCGGCGGAAAGGCGAGGTGGGCGAGGGCGCGGGCCGATGGGGTTGGGCCGGGTCGAGGAAGGCTCGGTCCGGTGGGGACGCGCGGTGTGGCGGGAGGGCGACGCGTGGCAGCAGCGGCGGCCGAGGGGTGGGCCGAGCTAACACGTGGCAAGCGGGGAAAAGGTTTTTGGGTTTCTTTTTCTTTTCTTTTTCCATAAATTCAAATAATGATTTAAAAGCTCTAGAAAATACAAATAAATCCCAAAAATTCACCAAAAATTCCAGAAAATTCCCTGAGACACAAGGAACTCAAATAAAATATTTTCAACTTATGTTGAAGTTTATTTTAATCACTTTAAATTATTTTAAATTCTAAAAATTTATTTTAAGCTTGTTTAATTTGTAGAAAAATTTCAAAAATTTAAATTTAAATTCAAGGTTTTAAAAATCCCAGAAAATCAGGATGTTACACCACGTCAGCGCCACGTCAGGATGCCAAGTGTCAGCCCCTCTGTCTGCCACATCAGCCCTAGCGCACTATTTCGTGGACCGGGTCCACCGTGGACTTGTTCTCCCGTGGACCAAGTTCACAGCACAGTACCCTTTTTCAATTTTCCAGATTTTCCTTTAGGGTTTATTTTTCGAGAGCCCGTTCTCCTCCATTCTAGCTCCGATTAACCCCGTTCGTTTTTCTAAATTATCTAAAATCAAGCTCTAGCTTTTGGTTCTGGTTTCATGATTTTTGGAGTTCATTTGCTTATCGTTTTATGTGTTTTATGATTTCTGGAACTCGTTAGATTCTGATTCCGGAGGAATAGGAGTTACGCCCGAAGACCCCGAGTACCTCGCTGAGCATAACCAATGCAAATTGTGTCCTTTGATCATGTTGAACCCAGTCTGTAATCTATTATTTAATTATTTTATTTTCAACTATCTTGCATCTCTACTTTTATAAAACCCTTGTACCTGGTAGTTATCTTCCTATTTAATTATTTCCCACCTTGATAATTTGGAATATCATGACGCCATTGTCACCATAGGTTGGGGATCTTGACTAGTGATGCTATGTAATTATCACATGGATTGGTACGATTAGAATGCTTAGCCTTGCTTATTTTGCGGAAGGGTTCATCATCACATGTGATTAATTAACTTAACTTAATGAGATTTTGAATCATGGTTGGAGCCACAGAGGATCGTGCTTGGAGCCACAATTATAAAATTTGGGCCATGACGTTTGTGCGTCATTGGCGGTGGTTATACAAACTTAGTTTCCACTCGGGCGAGTGATCGTGCAGTAAAGGGGGAAGCGTGGATTCGCTTCGAGGGATGTGATAGTCTCACCCGGGTACACTTAAGGACTTAACTTTGTGCGCCATTGATCTGAGTCTTTTCATGCAAACCACATGTCTAGTATGGGATGGACCTGGCTGATTAATTTGGGATGTTTCAACTTTAATCTTGCCATTGAGATGAACATGATTGCTGATTTCCATGTGGTGCAACGGGGTGGGTGATGCGAAACCCTAGCGGGTAGGATTAGGTTGGAATTGAACTTTGTAAAGGCCTTGTTGTGATTTTCTTTAACGTGAGGATTATCACATCATATGGGTACAGTTGTGCAACCTCTGCAAAATGTAAAACTATTTGAATAGCCGCGTCCTCGGTCATGGACAATGCTCGGTGATTTCACACGAGGTATAGTTATTTCTTGAAAGCTTGTGGTTTATGGTTGGAAGTGAACAGGTGGTTCACGGATGGTTTGGCTTATGGATGGGAGGTTCATAAGCGATTGATTTAACTTGTGGATGGGAGGTCCATAAGGGGTTTATGTCAATTCTTTTGATTATCTATTTATTATTGTTTTATTTAAAATGTGCCTTCAATATATTTATTGTATTTACTTTCAAATGTCATTGTATGCAAATTAACCTTTCATCCTTTCATTGGTAAGCCTTACATATTATACTGCATTCACTTGTTACAAACGACTTGCTGAGTACCAATGTACTCACGGCTTTAAGCCTATGTTGCTCAGTTGAGGAGGAGGAGTATTATCAGCAGGAGGTTCCAGAAGGAGAGTACTTCGACGACTTCACGGATTAGGCTTCGTTCTCCACTCGATAGCCTATGGGCTTGTCGATTGGCCGCTACGCTTTATTTTAGATTTTCGCTGCTAGTTTTAAAGCCCTTTCGGCTAGTGATATTGTAAGCTTGGCCATAAGGTAGTACCTTTGAGATTTATCGATATTTGAGTTTTTCCTTTGTTTTAGCGTTGTATGGTTGTGATTACATCTATGTTTGACTGTGTGTACTAGCGTGATCCTGGACTAGTGCTGTATACATAGAGAGTTCAAATTTGCATATTCGGGTCTCGACAATTGTCGTGTCGTGGTTCCCCCTCCACCCTATGTAAAGGGGCCACAAGTACCCCCAGCGCCCACACCACCCCTCCCTTCCCGTAATTTCCTCTCCCAAGCTTCACGCCGTCCCCGCACCATCCCTCCCCACTACCATGCTTCGGCAAGCTGCAGCGAGGGATTCTAAGCAAGCCAAGCCACCTCATGCTACAAGGACGCCACCACCAACACCACCACACCTCGGCGAACAACATCCACCTCTCCACCAAGCTTGAACACCACTGGAAGACCCACTTCGCAAGGGAACTGAGCGCCACCGCCACCCTCCTCACCACCGACCCATCTCTGGCCACTTCTGGTAATGCTACCATGCACCAACGCATGCCTTACACTCGCCTCTTTATTTTGCACTAGTCGCCGGTAGCCGTTGAGCCCTACATCGCCGGTGACCCTTAGTTCCAGCGTGCCACCCCTTGTCGGTGATGCCACGTCAGCTTGTCTTGCCCACGTGGCCACTACTTGGCGCCACCTGGTGTCCCACCTCAGCCCCACACCGCATCCGGACACCACGCCATACCACACCACCTGAGTCAAACCGTGCGCACACGTGGCAATGACGTTGCATGCCACCTAACGGCATAGGTCCATGTGGCCGCCATGTGGCATACCACATCAACACAGAGCCAATCCCATGCCACATCAGCACCACATGTAAGACATGTGGTAGCGATATCAGCAAAATCTACCACATTACCTGCCACAGGTAGGGCCGACGTCAACATGACGTCATAAATCAGTATTTCCTTTAGAAATTTAATTCAGTTGAAAATTAAATTTTTTATAAATTAAATTTTTTATTGACGTCATAATTATATTGTTCTTTACAAAAATAATTCCATTAATTCCTTGCTATCCTCATAAATAACTTTTTCTTAAGGAAAATAATTCTGAAATTTTCAGTTTTTCTTTTCAATTAGAATTTAAACTTCCAGAGGTTCGTTCTCCTTCATCCTAATTCCGATTCAGTCCGTTCAAATTTCTAAATTTATCTAAAATCAAGATCTATATATTTGTGCAATGATTTCAAATTTGAAGTATATTTGAATTTTACATGAATTTAGAGAGTTATTTTCACATGTAGACTACGATGATTCTAGAGAATTTTACGATGACTATTCAGATCAAATTGCAGAGCAAGGCAAGTCACATACCTTTAATTTTGTTGATCCCAGTTTTCAAATAAATTTATGTTATTTTTAAATTATATTGTATGTTTAGTTTTTTGTTTCCTGTATCTTAAATTCAGCTTTTACTTTAGTTAATACCTAATTGTTATGACTCTCTTGACTTTGGAAATTCTTGTATCATGTCACCTTAGATTAAAACTCTAGTTAGTATATTAGTATGACTAGAGAATTTTTGTAGCAAAAGTTTTTAAAATGATAAGTTTTTAAAATGTATTTTTGACTTCGGTGAGTCAAGAAGGTCTATAGAATATTTAAAAATAAAATATAACACTTGGTTTAGATTTAGGCCATGGATAAGGTGGTGGGTGCTTGCTAGTATATGTTGTAGCTCGGTGGCTCAAGTGTATACTAGGCATGAGGGGATTGTGGTTAAAGCCTAAGTTAATTAAGGACCGGTCTGTAGCTACTACTACAAAGCCCAATTATACTATCACAAGACTAGTATGCGATAATCCTGGCTAACTAATTAGCGGGTCCCAATCTAAGTCTCGCTATAGGCTGGATGTGAGCATGGCAAAGGCCATGAGAAGTCATACATGGCACAAGAGAGGGTCCTGATCTGGTGGATTCCTCATAGAGGTGAAACTTTAGTGGAGGCGTGGCCAGGTTGAAGGCTTAACTTGGTAAAGGCTTTGTTATGATTAGTCAGTCGCACGACTAAGGAAGCGTGTAATGGCCAATATAACAAGTTAATCATATCTTGTGGGTAAAGTTTTATAACATCTGTAGAGTGTATAAACTATCCTGGATAATCGTGCCCACAGTCGTGGGCATGCTAAGTAAGGTTTTTCACATATTAGACTTCACTTTTCATAAATTTGTTTTCGATGGAACTAAGGTATCCTTTTAGAGAAAGATGGTTTAGGTGGGATACCCATGGTTAGGTTAGTTCTAGGTCGGCACCTGCACTGACGTTATTATTTTTAAATTATGACCTTTACAGATAGTATTAAATTTAGTAATTTTAATCTATTTATTGTATTTCATTAATTGTTGCTTATGCTCAAATAACCATATGAACATTCATTTACTACATTTATCATTATACGCATCTTCCAGTGTGACTTGAGGAGTACAAGTTTGTACTCACCCTTACTTTATCATCTAATACGAGGATGACTTCAACTACGTTGAGGACCAGGATGAGTAGACAGTGTCTTACTGTCGTTTGTCTGTGGGCAGGCTTCGGTTTTGCTTTTATTAGTTTGCTTCCATAGTGTTTCCCTTATTATTGTTGCCAATGAGCATTGATGTAAACCTTGGTCATAAGCCATACTCTTTTATTTCATAAAGTTCATCATTTGTGTTTGATATTTATCCCTGTTACTAGTGTGTGTTCTAACTAATCTTGGACTAGTGTGATTTACACAGAGGATCGTGAGTCATTGCTCCGGGGTCCGACAAAAGAGCTATATAATCTATTTTTCTCAAACTCATCTTTCAAGCCAACTACTAAGTCATGTTTGAAAAACTTTTTGAGTTGGATCATACCCACATGACCTAGCCTTCTATGCCATAAGCAACCAAAGAAGTTTTTGATATTAAACAAGTTTTTAAACATAAATCACTAGAGGAGAAATCAACCAAATAAATATTTCCAAATCTAAAACATTTGAAAACAAGTTCAATTCTTTTTCCTCTGAAATGGTTACTTCAGCTTTAGAGAATGAGCATATTAAACCTAGATTACATAATTGAGCAACAGAGAGTAAATTAAAATTTAATGTTTATACAAAAAATACATTTGAGATTGAAAGGTCATTTGAGATAGCAATTTTACCCAAACCAAGAACCTTTCCTTTGCTATTGTCTCCAAATATGATCTTTTCATTGCTCCCATTCTCAAAGGTGGTGAACATCTTCCGGTCTCTAGTCATGTGTTGAGTGTAACTGCTATCAAGCAAACAATGCCTTCCACTGATCTTGTAGTTTACCTACAAAAGAAAATCAAATCCTTTTAGGTATCTAAATTTGTTTGGGTCCTTGGAGGTTAGTGATAAAGATTTTAGGCACCCAAATAGTATTCTTTTTAGAGCCTAAAATTGAAGTGCCAACAAATCTTATGATATTTCTACCATTCTTAGATTTCTTAAGTATATAACAAGAGTCAAATAATCTAATGGATAGAGTCTTACCAATAGGACAAGTTTGTTGCATATGTCCTATTTCTTAGCATTTATGACAATATTTACCATTTTGCTTCACAAACCTTGTGAGCTTGCTTGCCGGTTTCTTACCTTTCTTAAGCACAAACCCAATTCACTCTTTGTTGAATGAGCACCTTTACTCACTCAATAGCTTATCAAGATTGACTTTACCTTTGAAGCACCTTTTTAGGCTTTTATTAAGCTTAGTCACTTGCTCCTTTAACTTATTATTTTCAACAGTAAGCTTAGAATCACAAGACTTAACATTTGCATGATTAGTGACAATATTAGAGCAACATGGCATGGCAATCAAATCATCACATGAAGTAGACTTACTAGTTCTACCAGTTTCTACACTAGGCATTTCATTCAAAATATTATACATAATCCCAACGCTGGTGCAAGATTTGCTTGAATTTTTTTGGATAAGTATGTCATGAGCTTCCTTTAGCTCCTCATACGAGTCTTTAAGAGAAATATGCTCTTTCAAGATATTCATTCAATTCTACCAACATGTCCATGAGCTTTATCATAAGAAGGTTCATTGTTATCAAGGATTTTACCTTTTCTCATTTTGCCATGAGGCGTGTAGGAGATGAGAAAGAGTGATGGAGCATCCTTGATAGCGATACCGATAAGTCCCTTCTTCTTGATTGACTCATCCTCCTTGAACTCAGAATTGGTGTACTCCTCATTGGAGTTCTATTATCCAATATGAGCTTCATTCTTGCCATCCTTCTGAAATTTCTTGAAAAGCTTCTTCTTACTGTTGAAGTCCTTTTTCATAATGACTTGTCCTGGTCATCCTTCTTTGTTGGGCAATAAGAAGCAATGTGCCCCTTCTCATCGCACTCATAGCAACGGATGTTGCTATAGTGCTTGTTGAAGGAGCGCCCTTTCTTACCATTCTCATGACTAGAACTTATATATGAGCGCTTCTTCATGAACTTCTTTATTTTTCTCACAAGAAGAGTCAATTTCTTCTTGAAGTCATCCTCCTTATCCTCGGACTCATCACTTGATATCGCTTTGGCCTTGAAAGCAGTGATCTTCTTACCCTTGGAGGATGATTGCTCCAGAAGCTCCTCCTTGTCCTTCTTGTGCAACTCATTGGTTATGATGTTTCCCAAGAGTTGTGTTGATACCATCCTTGTCAACTCGGGAGAGTTGAGAAAGAGGGTCACCAATGTCTCATACTTCTCTGTCAATACATAAGCATTTTTTCCACAATATCAACATTAGTTAGTGACGTGTCTAGTCCCTTAAGTTCATTTACAATATTGTTAAGGCGAGAATACATTTCACTTATGTCCTGATGATGCAACATTATAAATGTCTCATATTTGATCCGAAATCTATGCAATTTGGCCTCTTTGACAGTTCATGTCCCCTCATGGATTTGATTTCTAAGAGAGTAGTCTAAATATCATGAATGGTTTCTAAATTGCTCACTCTATTGAACTCATTCATATTCAAAGCACCAAAAAGAGCATTCATAGCTTAAGCATCTAAATGAGCATTACGCCCCTCAAGTTCCATGGGATGTAAATGAGTATTTACAGTTTTCTATATGCTCGAACTCATGGCGTTAAGATAAATAGACATTCTAATTTTTCAATATGAATAATTAGAGCTCTCAAAAAGAGGTACCTTTCGTATAGCAATACCCTCACTAGCCATCTTCTTCTCTTTTAGATTATTAAGTCTAGATCAATGAGAGACCAAGCTCTAATACCACTAGTAGGATCGAGGATAACTGATTAGAGGGGGTGAATAGGAGATTCTAAAAATTCTTGCTATCTAAAACTAATTACCACAATTTTAGAACAAAACAAGATTTATATCGCAATTCAAACCTACACTATTCTATTATATCTAAGGCACCACAAGGCAAGTCTCTAAAAATATATCTCTAGCTCAAGTAAATATAACAATCTTAACAATCACAATATGCTATAAATGTAGGTGTGGAAAGTAGAGGTGAAGAAATAACCAAATGTCAAGGGATGTTTTCCCATGGTGTTGAAGACTTGTCGGTCTTCACAAGTCCACGTTGAAGAAAGCCCAAGTGACTTGGACTGGCTCCATGAATTAAGCTTGCTCCTCGATTCCACTAGTGGTTATTCTTTCTCCACTCTTGAGATGGTGAACACCAAAACACTAATAAGTTGGCGCCGAACCTTTTCACAATCTCCTCAAAGAGGTCATCTCGCAATCTCCCACTAAGTCATCTAGGTACCAGCAATCTCCAAAAGTAATGAACCACGGCTTTGCTTGACGGCGATCAAGTGCCAAAGATCAATCTAGAATGAATGCACTTGATTTTAGGCTTAACTACCTCAAATGAATGCAATGAGAGTAAATAAGGTGTGAAGAGCATGCTCTATGCTCAAAGATTTTGAATGAAGTCTCTACCCTCTGTCCTTAAGTAGGTGGGGAATATTTATACCTACACCAACCAATACAAGAAGATTCCTAAAAATTCAGGATGAGTGGTAGTACTGCCGTTATAACTCCGATACTACTACACCTGTTATGATACAACAGTAATGGCTATAGCAGAGCTTTTGAACTAGCTATCGAAAATGTGGCGTGGTACTACTGTCATTATAAGTCCAGTAGTTCTACTTTCCCATAGTTCCAATTTCTAGCATGGTACTTTCATTTGTCTTGAGGATGAAAACTTGGTCCTCTTTGGAAAATAATATACCGCCCAGTTTTTTAGTACTTCCAAAGTCCGATAGTACTGCTCAAGAGTTGCGGTACTACCATTAAAATTCAAGTACTACCGTTTTCTAAGGAAGCAAATGATTTTCCAAAGGAACTCTTTGGATAAATTGTACCACCATCAAGCGTCAGTACTTTTGGGTTGCGGTAGTACCAAACTACCTTCCCAATCATACCGCATAGCGGTAGTACCACTGAGTAAACTCTGGTACTACCGATTTTCTTAACAACTCACAGTTGGCTTTCAATTTTAATTTGAAGTATATGCATGATCCTAAATTGATCCAAATGGCACAAGAACATGCTTTCAAGCTACTATCCATGATTCCTCTTAATAGTATGACATTTAACCTATATTCTGGTCTTCCATCCTTTCTCCTAAGATCGATAAAATCAAAAAAGGATCCTAGACTATTTATACCTTTGTCTTGAACTATATTGATCCTTATGTTAACCTTTAGCATGCATTTTTAGTTGTCACATTCATCACAGGGACTAAACCTTTCAAATACTCAATAAACATATTAATCCCACATTCACATGTTGTCATTAATTACCAAAACAATTCTTAGAGGCCTAGATGTTTTGAACGGCGGCGGCAGTGGAAGAGCCCAGGAGGTGGCGATTCGGTAGGTGCGAGAACCCGAGGTGGTGAGGAGACCTCCGATAGAGGTACGGTGAGCCATCGATGCCATCTTGGAGGCAACATTGGTGGTAGAGCCCAAGGTAGTGATGATCCAATTGGTGGAGGAACTCGAGGCAAGGCAGCGATGGCAGATTAGGCTAGCGCGAGGCTGGATCCAAGCTAGATAGTAGTGTCTCGACGCAGATCCGTGAGGAGTCAGTGATGAGCATGCACATTGGTTCCTTCGCCATCAGAGTGGCAGCGGCGATCTGTGAAGAGGACCGTGGCGGCGGCTGTTGCTCTGGAAGACCGACGGCGTGGTGTGTCCATAGTGATGAGGATGATGACCAAGTACGTGTAGGCCCAACCGACTGGGAAGTCGTAGAAGCGGCGGCCTAGCAGTGGAGGCTCGTGACGATCGTTACCTAGTGGCAGCAAGAGGGCTAGGCAACAATGGGAGGAGTTGGCCACCCCTTGGAGTTGAGATCAATCCTCCTGGGGGTAGCGGCAGCAGAAGAAGAAGAACGAAGGTTAGGAGGCAAATGCGGCAACTATAGTAAACCTTAACCATAACCTTTGCTCTATACCATATCATGAATATTGTGTATATATTCAAGATGCCTAATAGGCTATATATATAAGGTACAAAGGGGAAATAAGACTAAACCTTGGTACAATAAGAAATACCATTAATAAACAAAGTAAACAACCTGTAATATTCCAATTTAAATTTTCTTTTAGAGAGGGGGTTTTTCTAAAATTTTCAGCAACCTAGGCCTGGGCTGTGGCCCAAGAGGGGGCCGGCCAAGAGGGGGGAGGCGCCCTCCCCCAAACCCTAGCTCGCCCTCCCCCTCCCCCTACCTTGCGCCGCCCTCCCCCTCCCCTCTGCCTTACGCCGCCCTCCCCTCCCCTCCATGCCCCTTGAGCGCCCCCTCCAGCAGTTCCTCCCCTTCCCCTCCCCCATTGAAGTACTTCTACCGGTGGATAAGGTAATCCTCGTTGTTCCCCCATTTGGAGGCATCTTTTTGCTAGTTGATTCAATGTCGGTATTCTGGACTTCTAGGGCAGATTTCATTGGACGGTTGTTTCGGGGTAGTTTCGTGGGGATTCAGATCTAGACTCCTGCTAGATAGTTGTATAGGACATCGTTATCTTTCCATGAAGTGCTAGAACGTGTCGATCGGACCCTTGTAGCAGAAGTTATGATTTTTCTTGTAAGGACTGTTCTGCAGATCGGGAGTTTTTGCCAGATTTTGGTAGATTGAATTGGGTGACTAGCAAACGGGAGAAACAGAGGATCTCCATATTATGAAAGTTGTAGATAATTGCCGTAGCTTTCCAGGAAGGTCAAGAAATCATGATTTGGACAGTCGGGCTGGAAGTTATGGCATTTTTAGTGCGCTGTCCAGAGAACCCGATGTGAACATTGATGTTTTAGAGAATTGGATGGTGCTGGTAGAAGGTGGCCGAATCAGAGAGGCTCACCAACTAGGTTTAGTTAGATAATTTAATTATATTTCCAGAAAGTCAAAGAAATCCCTATTCGGACTTCTGTACAAATAGATATGAATTTGTGAAGTTGACTGTCCACAGAGGTAGGCGGGATGATCTGTAGGATTTGGGAATTGGAACCGAGATAGACGAATTTAGTAGTTCATGTTTGTTTTTATTTGGGCAAAGGTTCGCTATGGGTATCTTAGCAAATATTGTAGTTATTATTCAGGTGGAGGACAGATCTCAGAGGTGGCACCTTCTGCACGTTCCCCGTTTTCTCGCGGTTAAGACAAGTATAATGATATAGTATGGATACGTGCATGCTCATGGTTGTGATAAGGATGTTTTGGTACTGTTTATGGGTGATTGAAAATTACATTGTTCACGATAATTTTGGGTGCATAAATAAGGTGAATGTAAGATTTATTTTATTGAGACATTCACGCATATGCATCATGTTGATTTATTGAAGTCTTGATCACGAGGTGACTAAGCACCGAGGTCCCCATCATGTTGAAGACATGACGGGCTAAAGGTCCCCATACTTGTGGAGTATGGGCAATTGGTCCCTGTACCAGGTGATACAGGCATGGGTGTGCATCGACGGATGCACACTTTGCATTACCGGAAAGAGATAAAGAGATTTTGATCATCTTGCATAGCATGACCTGTTCATATGGTTGATGGCTGGATTTATGAAGTGTTGTTTATAAATGTACTACCTATTATATTTGTTGAGTCATTGGACTCACCTTTGCTGTTGTTGTGTTTTCTTTTAGGTACCATCATGAGATCGGCATGCATGGGGAAAGGAACCGATTAGTTTTATTGCACCTTACACGGACTATCCACAATAGAAGAGGAAAGAAAATAAAAAGCTAATTGCCCGAATTACTTAAGTATTAAAGAATTATTGATTGTCAGCTTCGAATTGTAATAAAGGATTAGAACTCTCTTGTGATGTTTCCCTTCTTTATTAAATTGTTATAATTGTGGACGATTTAGAAGACTTAAACCATTCTGCTTAGATTTTATTATATTCTTAGTGTCATTCATTTCTTCTATTTATACTTGTTGCAATCTCTGTCTTGAACCATAATACAGGGGAGGTTCTATCAAAAATTTTGTGCCTAGCATAGTTAAATTACTTTTGTTTTATTTCAAGTCGAGTAGCATTCCGGGTCATTGCTTGACTGGGGTGTTACAGTTGGTATCAGAGCAGGCTGTAGGTCCGTGGTTAATGAAATATTAAACTTGACACACTAAGCACTGTAGGTGGGAACGGTGTTTGCATTGCATCTATGTTTCCTTTGATTATCATAATTGATTGTGTGCTTAACGTTTGATTTTGCAATTGATTGTGTTATAGAGATGGCATGGGGTAGACACCGTGGTCGTGGTCGTGATCGGCAAGGTGCCAGACGAGGCCCGACTGTGCCCCCGCCTGAAGTCCAGAACTCTGTAGCCGGGGAGGCCAGTGCGGTGGGATCAGAGGAAGAGGTTGCTTCAGCGGTTTAGGGGAACCAAGCTCCACCAACTGCACCTATTGCCACACTCGTGGCGGTACCTACGATAGTACCGGCGATGGGTGCTATGGGTCTGCACCAGTCGAATGCGTTGAGGTTGGACACCTTCGATGGATTGGGTACGCCAGTGGATGCAGCAAACTGGCTGCGGCACATAGAGAGGCATTTGGGAGTGTTGGGTTTGACTCCAGAGTAGAGGGTTCAGTATGTGGCCTTTCAGCTGAAGGGACAAGCGGATATCTGGTGTGAAGGAGTCCTGTCAGCCAGAACCGCTGCCCAAGGACCAGTGACTTGGAAAGAATTTGTGGAGCACTTCAGGAGGAGGTTTTACCCTGCTTCATTTGTGGAAAGAATGGAAGTGTCATTGAGCAATTACAAGCAGGGCAAGATGTCAGTGTCAGAGTACGAAGTGGGTTTCAATAACTTAATCCGCTTTGTTCCATTTGTGGCTACCAATGAAGTGGAAAAAGCCAAGAGATTTCGCAAAGGGATCAGGTAGGAATTTCGCCAGGTGTTGGGAGCCTTGGAGCTTCGTGATTTTGGCTCCTTGATGGAGCAAGCTAGGGGCATGGAGCTAGAGATGCAGCTTGGAGAAGGATTGCAAGGTACAGGAGGTTTTGTGGCTACTGAAGGTTCGGAGGGCATTCAGAAGAAGAGTTTTGGAGGAGGTAGTGGGCCATCGCTGAAGCCAGTTCCCAAGAGGTTTAAAGGCCCACAAAATTCATTCAAGTCCAAGTTCACCAAGCCCCAGGCATCATCTACCTCTCGATCTTCAGCAAATACTCCTATGTTGCGTCCGGTCCCTGGACAGGGAATGAAATGCTTTAAGTGTGGAGATGGTCATCATCCTTTAGAGCGTTCTTGGACTAAAGCTTGTCGCCACTGTGGTCAGGAGGGCCACAAGGCATTGGTTTGTAAGCGGAACCCCGCCAGCATCATTAAATGGGAACCGGTCCAAGCATCATCTTCAGCGCCAGCGGCTTCTTCTCGAGGGTCGGTGCAGATGCTAGCAGCCGCTTCTACTCAGCCTTAGGTGCTGCCTCAGCCTCACTACCCTTCTTCTGGAGGGATGCCACCAGGGTACTTTTGGCCGCCTCCCCCCACGGCATTGTTTCCATCTGTGGTGCCTTCAGCACCTCCTGCGGTGGCAGCACCGCCATACCCAGGTGTTGGGGCACCAGCCGCCCCAGCCTTAGTCTCCTATGCCATGCCGATTGCTGAGTCGGTGGGTCGTCCCGATGTGGTGACAGGTACGCTTTTGGTGGATTCAGTAGAGGCTTTTGTTTTGTTTGACTCTGGGGCTACTTTTTCCTTTGCATCTATAGAGTTTGCTAGCTGGGCAAATTTGGGTTTGCAGCAAATAGCTCAGTCTGTTCTAGTTAATTCGCCTGGGGGAGTTCTTTCCAATTTCACAGTCTATCCGGGTTGTGTGCTGACTATAGATGGGGAGAGCTTTATTGCTAATTTGATGGTTATGAGGATGGAGTCTGTTCTAGGGTTGTGAGTAGGTGATGAGAAATTGAGAGTAAGCAGCTCAATTTTCTTTCTCTCCTGCGTGTGTGTGTTCTTTCCAAAATGTGAAAGCATGTAGTGAGATTGGGGATGAACTGATTGTAGCACCTTATCATGTAATCATTCCTCTCTATGCAAATCATTCTTGTCTTCTAATTTTTAGTTGGTCCTTATGAGATAAGATGACTCTGCTATTGTGCTTTTCTCTGTTTGATCCTCCTCTGTGATGAGTTTGTGGAGCAATTGATGCAAGCTTATTTCTTGGCTCTTTGGTGGGAATAAATCTCCATGTCCCTTGGCCAGCTTATCCAAGAGAGCAAATTCAGAATCAGTGCTCTTGTTTCAGCTCATTTCTCTGTTCTCGTTTTTCTAGGGTTTGTTGTTAGGGAATGCTTGGATTCTTGGTTTCTCTGAGGAGTGTTTGCTCTAGGGCTATGATTTTCAGTTGTGAGACCTTTGCTAAGCTAACTGCTAAAGATCATGAGAAAAAATTGTGAGAAGAATGAGTAATTTGAAATTTATACCCTCTCTCTGCTCACTTTCAAATTTCAGCTAATCTCTTGATTTCTTGTTCACTTGTTGAAATCTTGTGATACCTGAAGTCTTGATGTTATTTAGTTTAAAGCCCAGATCGTTTGACCCAAAATCATCAAGGAATCATTTGTCAATTCTTCAGTTTTAGAGAGGCTGCAGTAACTACCTTCCTGTCGGCTGAAAATACCTTTAGCTGCTGCTCCCTTTCTTTTTACTGTCGGCGGCACTTGTGCTGCAGAAATTTGCTTCGGTTTGCTGCGCTGTAATTGCTTTCGGTTGCTACTGCTGGCTGCAGGGATGCTGTTCAGATGACTGCAGGATTTTCTGTTTAGCTTTTGCTATTTGCCTCTCAGTTTGTTTCGGCCAGTAAACAGTCCAGTGAGCATTTTTCTGCAGTATTTAGTTTCAGTTTTCTGCAGGTCTTCAGAGTTCGGTTGTACCTGCTCTTTTCCCTGTTCAGCTGGCTGTTTTCAGCACTTGCAGTCTATTTTTTCAGCAGCAAATTGAGTGCAGATTTCATACTTCAATCTCAGTTTCACTGCAGTTTTCAGCACTTATTTACTGCAGATTTCATCACTTATTCACTGCAGTTTTCAGCACTATTCACCGCAGATTTCAGCACTTATTTATTGCAGATTTCAGCTTCTCCTCTGCTCTGTATTGTTTGCAGTTTGTGCACCTTCTTTAAGTCAGATTTCAGTAGTATTTCTACTCTGTAATTTGAGCAGATTGTGCACCCTTTTAGCTCAGTTTTTCAGCTATCAAATTTCATATTTCAGTCTGCAGCGGGTAAGACTTTCAGTGTTCAGTTTTAAGATTTTTGCCAAGCAGTGAGCAGCCCTATGAATTTCATTGATAATGCTTGTGTGTGTTTGCTAGAAGATGTGAATGCCCAGTTAGTATGTGTGTGCTTTGTGGAGCAGCAGTCCTTGCAACTTGCCAGTGCTCTTTTGGTAAGATATTTCCTTGAAATATATGTTGATGGGTCCAGAAATTAAGTGTGCTTTAAAGGAAGTATGTGTTGATCTTTCGTTGCCAATACTGTGAGTTTCTTCGGTAAATTGGCAAATTTGGTTTCGTCTACCTTTGAGCGAATCACTTCTTACTTCATAGCTAATATAGCTATCGGAGGGAGGAATCTGAGTGAATACTAGGGGCGATTTTTGAAGGCATCATTCACCCCCCTCTATTGCCATTTCTGATCCTACACATCCACAGACAGATGGACAGTCGGAGCGCACCATTCAGACCCTGGAGGATATGTTGAGGTCCTGCGTGTTGTCCTAGAAGGGTAGTTGGGAAGACCAGCTGCCTTTAGTGGAGTTCGCTTATAATAACAGCTATCATTCAAGTATCAAAGCTGAACCATTCGAAGTGTTATATGGTCGTAAATGCAGGTCGCCCCTCTGCTGGGAAGCAGTGGGTTAGAAGGCTGTCTTAGGTCCGGATTGGGTTCAGAAAATAGTTGAGCGAGTGGCCTTGGTAAGGCAGAATCTGTTGGCCGCCCAGAGCAGACAGAAAAGCTATGCTGATGTGAGAAGAAGGGATCTGGAATTTGAAGTGGGAGATCAAGTGCTGTTGAGAGTATCTCCCACCAAAGATGTGGTGAGGTTCGGTACCAAAGGAAAGCTTAGCCTGAGGTACATCGGGCCTTTCACGATCCTATCTTGGATTGGGAGGTTGGCGTACCGCTTGGACCTTCCAGAGTCTATGCGCGGGGTGCATAATGTGTTTCACGTGTCTATGTTGAGGAAGTACCTGCGAGATCTGGAGCATCATATTACACTGGAACCATTAATACTTGAGCAATATCTGTCCTTCGAGTCCAAGCCGGTTCGAATTCTGGAAAGATCAGAAAAAAATTTTGAGGAATAAAACTTTAAAGTACGTCAAGGTGCTCTGGTCGCAGCAGACCGAAAGGGAGGCTACGTGGGAATTGGAGTCTCGCATGCGTGAGCATTATCCAAAACTATTCACAGGTGTGTGTTTTATGATTAAGTTTAATTGTGGCTAAACCTTAGTGTAAGCACGGAAAGAATTCGGGGTCGAATTCTGTTTAAGGGGGGTAGAATGTAATATTCTAATTTAAATTTTCTTTTAGAGAGGGGGTTTTTCTAAAATTTTCGACAACCTGGGCCTGGGCTGTGGCCCAAGAGGGGGCCGGCCAAGAGGGGGGAGGCGCCCTCCCCCAAACCCTAGCTCGCCCTCCCCCTCCCCCTGCCTTGTGCCGCCCTCCCCCTCCCCTCTGCCTTGCACCGCCCTCCCCTCCCCTAATTGCCCCTTCAGCACCCCCTCCAGCAGTTCCTCCCCTCCCCCTCCCCCATTGAAGTCCTTCTACCGGTGGATAAGGTAATCCTCGTTGTTCCCCCATTTGGAGGCATCTTTTTGCTAGTTGATTCAATGTCGGTATTCTGGACTGCTAGGGCAGATTTCGTTGGACGGTTGTTTTGGGGTAGTTTCGTGGGGATTCAGATCTAGACTCCTACTAGAGAGTTGTAGAGGACGTCGTTATGTTTCCACGAAGTGCTAGAACGCGTCAATCGGACCCTTGTAGCAGAAGTTATGATTTTTCTTGTAAGGACTGTTCTGCAGATCGGGAGTTTTTGCCAGATTTTGGTAGATTGAATTGGGTGACTAGCAAACGGGAGAAACAGAGGATCTCCATATTATGAACGTTGTAGATAATTGTCTTAGCTTTCCAGGAAGGTCAAGAAATCACGATTTGGACACTCAGGCTGGAAGTTATGACATTTTTAGTGCGCTGTCCAGAGAACCCGACGTGAACATTGTTGTTTTAGAGAATTGGATGGTGCTGGTAGAAGGTGGCCGAATCAGGGAGGCTCACCAACTAGGTTTAGTCAGATAATTTAATTATCTTTCCAGAAAGTCAAAGAACTCCCTATTCATACTTCTGTACCAATAGATATGAATTTGTGAAGTTGACTGTCCACAGAGGTAGGCGGGATGATCTGTAGGATTTGGGAATTGGAACCGAGATACACGAATTTACTAGTTCGTGTTTGTTTTTATTTGGGCAAAGGTTCGCTATGGGTATCTTAGCAAATATTGTAGTTATTATTCAGGTGGAGGACAGATCCCAGAGGCGGCACCTTCTGCACGTTCCCCGTTTTCTCGCGGTTAAGACAAGTATAATGATATAGTATGAATATGTGCATGCTCATGGTTGTGATAAGGATGTTTTGGTACTGTTTATGGGTGATTTCAAATTACATTGTTCATGATAATTTCGGGTGCATAAATAAGGTGAATGTAAGATTTATTTTATTGAGACATTCACACATATGCATCATGTTGATTTATTGAAGTCTTGGTCACGAGGTGACTAAGCGCCGAGGTCCCCGTCATGTTGAAGACATGACGGGTTAAAGGTCCCCATACTTATGGAGTATGGGCAATTGGTCCCTGTACCAGGTGGTACAGGCATGGGTGTGCATCGACGGATGCACACTTTGCATTACCGGTAAGATGCAAAAGAGAAAGAGATAAAGAGATTTTGGTCATCTTGCATAGCATGACCTGTTCATATGGTTGATGGATGGATTTATAAAGTATTGTTTATAAATGTACTACCTATTATATTTGCTGAGTCATTGGACTCACCCTTGCTGTTGTTGTGTTTTCTTTTAGGTACCATCATAAGATCGGCATGCATGGGGAAAGGAACCGATTAGTTTTGTTGCACCTTACACGAACTATCCACAATAGAAGAGGAAAGAAAATAAAAAGCTAATTGCCTGAATTACTTAAGTATTAAAGAATTATTGATTATCAGCTTCGAATTGTAATAAAGGATTAGAACTCTCTTATGATGTTTCCCTTCTTTATTTAATTGTTATAATTGTGGACGATTTAGAAGACTTAAACCATTCCGCTTAGATTTTATTATATTCTTAGTGTCATTCATTTCTTCTATTTATACTTGTTGCAATCTCTGTCTTGAACCATAATACAGGGGAGGTTCTGTCGAAATTTTTGTGGCTAGCGTAGTTAAATTACTCTTGTTTTATTTGAAGTCGAGTAGCATTTCGAGTCATTGCTTGACTGGGGTGTTACACAACCAATGGATGATATTGTTTTCTAGTTAAAATATCTAGTTACAATTGCACTATGCAATTTTCCCCAAGTGAACCTAGTGCCTTTTTCCCTTGAAATATATGGCTTTTTCACAGTTAAGTTATATTCGCCAGCAACATAAACAATTTCTTCTAGTATAATCTTATAATCCCTGTACGTACCAGGTTGTAGAAATATCATCATTATTGCAAGGTTGTGGTGATATCTTGAGGTTTCTTCTTTTGGTAATTTTATTCGCCTTTATTATTAGGTTCTTGTTTTTGATGGGCTCATTATTTGTGAAGTTTTAGTACCTTACATTTTGGTGCTTTCATTTTGGCAATTAAGACCATTGTCAGGATAGTTATGTTACACAGCTCCTTTTGTGATTGGAATTTGTTTCATATAGAACCAGAATTTCTTTTCATATAATGGTGACTTTGTTGAAATAAAACAAGAATAAATGTACATTAGTGGCTGTCATCCATGTAGTTTAGAACTGGGCCATGTACAAGTTTCCTTGTGATATAGCTCATATCTCACTTCCTTTGAAATTGGAACACAGGTTGTGTTGTGTATTAGTCAGAATTATGTCCTTACTAACGGACACTGTGTATGGTGATCTTAATTAGGTCGCATTTCATGGAATTTGCTAGTGCCTTCTCAGACATTGATGCTCTGATGAATGATTACCTAATTATTTAGTGCATAATCATGTATCTGCATGACTCATCATCTGGAGCATGGCCTGCACCTAATAAAAATTACATCTCTGTCCACTGTGCAATTGTGCATTCCTAATCGTGTGTTTATCCTGCAAAAAAGAGAAAATTACATGTCTGGGGCGTAATTTGATTTCATAATGGAAAATATTTATCAATATGTGGGATCGTGGCGCCTGGCAGCACAAGAAATGAATTATATTATTATCTTTATGGTAACTTCTGTGGGTAAATGTGCCTTCGATGCAAAACTAGTATTACTTTGACGTCGAGTCGTTGAACCCATTAACTTCATTTTACAGGTGGGAAGCTAAACAAATTCCCAGAGTGAAGGTGGCCATGATAGATTTGAGTACAGCCAGAAATGAGCACACACCTTACATGCCAGAAATTCCTGACATACCGAACTGCCCACCTGATTTGTGTGCATCAAATGAGTGGGGGACACATTTATTACTTATTTTTCAGGGATAAGGCTGGTAAGATATATTGTGCAACTTCTGTAATAAAATAATTTTAGATTGCCATTTCAAAATGCAACCATGCTGAACCGCATATTAGCTTTTGTTTTGTTCTTTCCATAATTATCTTCATAAAGGCAACACTCCATGTTACAATTTTAACTCCCGCTCATCTTTAGCACACGATGATATACTTTTCTAGAGCACCAACCGTTCCCTCTTTTCTTCTTATTTCTCTTCCTCTCCTCTCGTTTTTCCTTATCTCAATTACATGACTATTGTACCTTATAAAGGCTAATTTCATGTCTAGCACTCGGATTCCTAATCCTACTTGGATTTCTATTTCCTTTCTCTACTCCCATACGTATACTTTGTAAATACTAAACAAACTCTCCAAAAAATAAACCAAGCCTACTAAAAAAAGATTAACTTTAACAATCATCCCCTTAATCTTGTTTCTCCATCTTGATCACACAGATCTTATCTCTGTCTTCTGCTTCTTCCTTTTACTTGCACTCCTGTGCACCGTTCCTTCCTAGACCATCACTGCCCTACCGCCTGCACTTGCTCCATCATGAGCCTCGCACAATCCAACGCTTGCCGGGTCTCGCACCTGGACTGAACTCATCCTCCCTTGCCTGCCCACCTGAGTTTCGCTATTATCTAAGCCTCCCGCTCTTCTCTCTTGGACCAAGCCTGCTCGTTTTCCCACGTACAACTTAGCCAAGATTAAACCACCTCTAATTTTTACTTGTGCATCATGTCTCCACTGTTGACGACGCCTCCCCAAAATCACAGAAAATACACCAACCTGTACTCCAAGTCTTCCTCTTGGAACTTGTATGATTTTTCCTCCTGAGAGTCTACCGCCCGCACGAAGTCCTCTGTCCGCAGCTGTATGCGTGCCACCTTCAATTTCGCACGCACCTGCTCTAGCCTTAGGCCCGCCACCTTGTGCTCCTGAGCTGCTTTCCATGCGCACCCCCTGAGTGTCTGAGTTGTTCTCCATACGCACCCCCTGAGCGTGCACGTGCCGCACCTGGGTCCCACCATCTTGGCCTTCTGCATGCCCTGTTTGGCTGCTCCCATCTACGCTCAGTGAGTCTCGTCCTTGAGTCCCATCATGTCCTGACTCTTCGAAGCCGCCTTTAGACAAACCTGCTTACAAGTTTTCAAAGAAATTTTGTACAATCAGTTTGGAGATCTTTTCACCTTTATCAACAGATCATTGTTTTTGGTATAGGCACGCAAGAACTTATCTTGCAACACCACCCTGCACCCTCTTTCCGTCATCTGTCTAAGACTAAGTGTGTTGTTGCACAGACATGGTATATAGTAAATCCAGTCAACAACTTCTTATCTCCATTCTAGCATTGCAACATCATCGTCCCTTTGCATCTTTTCTCTACCATAGAACCATCGCCAAACTTGACCTTACCCCAAACCTTCTCGTCGAGCTAGTGGAACATGGAGTGATCTCCCGTCATGTGATTGCTTGCTCCATTACCCAAATACCACTGATCTGAGTGATCGTGGTTGCCTTTCTTCGTGCGTAGTTTTGTAACTACGTTCTTCTCGTTTAGCATCACCATGACCGGTGCCTTTTCAACATATGATGAGAGAAGTAGTACTGATTCGTCATCTTCTTCGTCTTAGACGAGGTTTACCTCCCCATTCTTCTTTTTGTTTTGGCAATACGAAACATAATGCCCATACTCGTTGCAGTTGAAGTACTTTACATACTGTGGCGCGTAGTACCCGTATTCGCCACATTCAAAGCACTTGATATGTGACTTATCATGGGATCTGTCATCACCGCTTTGCTAGGCGTTATCTCCACGGCTATCTCTGCCGCCTAGACCACTCTGGCCACCTCGCCCATGCCATCGCCTACGACTGCTTGATGAGCCACCGCTCCTTGTATCTCCCTTTATCAGCAATGCCTGCTGATTATGAGACTGAAATCTCTGCTCAGTACGAGACTGAAACCCCTTCAGTAGCTCTTCGTGCGCCTTGAGAGCCCCGGTGAACTCCGCAATCTTCTTTTTCTCCAAGTCAGGGGAGTACATGAGCGTGGTGATGACAGGCACATACTTTTTTGGAACTACCACAGATTCCTCCATTTTGTCACCAAGAGAAATCATCTGATTGTATAGTGAAGTCAACTTACCGGCGAATTCGTCCACCAATTGGGTCTCTCCATCTGGAGATTCTGAAACTCGCTCTGTAAATTCTGGAGCCGCACCTTCTTCA
Organism: Melocanna baccifera; assembly: GCA_036346265.1. NCBI lineage: Eukaryota > Viridiplantae > Streptophyta > Magnoliopsida > Poales > Poaceae > Melocanna > Melocanna baccifera. The sequence continues at coordinate 11,376,945 of CM070707.1, read as the reverse complement.
CACGATCAACTCCCTCGTGCATCTTCTGAAGCGTCTCTCACGCCTCTCGTGCCGTCTCCTTCCCGACGAGCTGAAGCATTATCGAGTCTGGCACCGCTTGGTAGATGATAGCCAAAGCCGCTTCATTCACCTTGTCTTCCAGCTCCTTGTCCTTCCCCTTCAGATCGACTGCACCTCAGACTCCTTGGGCGCGCATGTTCGCATTCATCTTCATTGCCCACACCGGGTAATTGTCGGTCGTCAAGAGAGGGTACTGGATGGAGATTAGCCCACCCTGGGCCTTCGCCTTCTCGCTCATATTCTTCAAACACCACCAAGATCAACAAGCTTTGATACCACTTGTTGCAATTTTAACTCCCGCTCATCTCTAGCACACGATGATATACTTTTCCGGAGCACCAACCGCTCTCTCTTTTCTTCTTATTTCTCTTCCTCTCCTCTCGTTTTCTCTTGCCTCAATTACATGACTATTGTGCTTTATAAAGGCTAATTTCAAGCCTAGCACTCGGACTCCTAATCCTACTTGGATTCCTATTTCTTTTCTCCTCCCATACGTATACTTTGTAAATACTAAACAAACTTTCCAAAAAATAAACCAAACCTACTAAAACAAGATTAACTTTAACACTCCATGTTGGTGTCTTCAAAAGTTGACATATTTTACTCTTTTGTCAACCCCTCAAATATTAATGGCACATGTCCAAGACAGCAGTAAACATAGTTGAGATAGCAATGGTCACCTTTGTGCTTTCTATAACCTTGGTCCTTGGTATAATTTGTTGTACTTTATTACATGTATTTTGTGGTGGAATTAATAGGTATCTTTAATTCGAAGGGGAAGTTGTTAGCACAAGATTGACCTGAAATTGTACAATTCTTCACCATGGTACTGACAATCTACCTTGTAATACTACCAATAGCATTAATCTATTCTAAAATATGATTTCAAGGTTGGTTGGCTTGCTTTATACACCCTACAGCAAGTGAGCATTTGCTCTACTCTTAACCTTTTTTGTCCATTTAACATGATTGAGTAATACAAAGCCCTTCAAGCTAGAAACATTACTACGTCTACCAGTAGGATTTCAGTGATGTTAGCAGGCAGTGATTGGTACCACCAACTACAACTGCACTAGTTATTCCTGAAACTTGAGTGCCAGGTGCAGTAGTTTTAGCATGTCGTATTAGCTGCACACAGCGACGCTCTGGAGCAAAATCCTTCACAACAATGTTTTAGCATGTAGTGTGACTATTGTCAGCCAAGGAAAATTTGTTAGAAATAGGGCCAGAGAGTGAGGCCTATTTTCTTAATTTTAAGGCATGCAAGATTTAATACCATATTGCTAAGTCAAGGTGGAGGAGACTAATTTACAAGGTGAAGTCCATACCACTCCTTGAATTATAAATGAGGATAGCATAAGGAATGTTTTGGTTAATCACACACATGTGCACATGTGCATTCGTGTATTTTTGTGTAAAAGTCGTGTGACTTATGACTTGCGACCGTCATGTGGTGCACCACCTGACAGACCAAATCCACATTTATTTTTGTTGAACCGTGCATCACTCTCTCTCTCTCTCTCTGTGTGTTTGAATGAGATTCAAATATTTGAATTTGGGACTTTATTGGATTTGATGATAGGCAGTTACCAGTGGGTAGACACAGATGAACAATGCATAGCCTCCCAAATGGCTAACACGTGTCCCAGGCGAGATCCCATGACCAGTGGGGAGCACGGCTGGAATGGTTGACACATGGTGGAAAGAAATCGGGTGGCTGAGGCTAATTGGGTATGAATGAACAGTAATGGACCGGCCCATTACTGTTCGAAGGTTTTTTGATGGTTTTCTATTTTGTGAAATTTACATTAATCCTTTTGAGCTCTAGAAAATAGCAAATAAACTTAAAAAATTAACAAAAAATTCCTTGAGACACAAGGAACCCAAATAAAATATTTCTAACACATGTTAATATTTATTTTATTCATATTAAATCTCTTTAATTAATAAAAAAATATTTTAAGCTTGTATTAAATCTAGAAAAATCCATATAGTGAATTTTATTTTAAAAAGTTTCAAATAATACTGAAAATCGGGATGTTACAAACCTCCCCCTTAAATGGGATCTCGACCCCGAGATCCTAGTTCACTAAGATAATAGGTTTGAAAACTCTGATCTAAGGTTCTCCTTGCACTCCCAGGTGGCTTCTTCCTCAGATTTGTTGCTCCACTGAACTTTGCAAAAGTGGATGACTATGTTCCTTGTCACATGCTCTGATAGTTCTAAGATTTTGACAAGGTGCTCTTTGTAAGACAGGTCCTCCTGGAGATCAACGGCTTCCACTGGCACTACTTTCTCTGGCACACGCAGACACTTCTTCAGTGGAGACACATAAAAGACGTCATGTATTCCATTGAAGGACATAGATAACTTCAACTGATAAGCAACTTCTCCTCTATGCTTTAATATCTTGAACGGCCCCACATACTTTGGTCTATAGAATGAGGCCTATTTTCTTAATTTCAAAGCATGCAAAGTTTAGCACCATATTGCTAAGGCAAAGTGGGGGAAACTAATTTATAAAGTAGAGTCCATGCCACTCCTTGAATTATGAGTGTGAATGACATGAGGAAGGCTTTGACTAATCACACATGGGTGCACGTGCGTGCGTATTCACGTATTTTCACATGAAAATCACATGACTTATGACTTGCACCTAAACATTGGCAGGAAAATAAAGTATGTAGATTATTAAAATCCTTATATGGCCTAAAATGAGCACCTAAACAATGGCAGGAAGATAAAGTATGTAGATTATCGAAATCCTTATAAAGCCTAAAATAAGCACCTAAACAATGGCACGAAATGTTTGACAAAACTTTGACATCCACTAGCTTCATTGTGAATGAAGCTAATAAATGTGTATATTACCATTATGTTGGGGTCAAGGGGTAATTTTGTGTTTGTATATGGATGACATACGTATATTTGGAATACACGCTGCCGTAATTGACGAGGTCAAATCTTTCTTATCCCGATGCTTTGATATGAAAGGCTTAGGAGAGGTAGATATCATTCTGAATATTAAATTAATCAAGAATGAGGATAGAATCACATTGAATCAATCCTATTATGCTGAGAAAATATTGAGCTGGTTCAGTTTTGAAAACTGTAAAGTTTCTCTAACGCCCTATGATGCAAGCATTAAATTACGAAAGAACCCAGGGCTAGGAAAAGATCAATTTATATATTCACAAATTATTGGGTCACTCATGTGTTTAGCTGGTACCACAAGACCAGACATTTTATTTGCTGTGAGCAAATTAAGTCGGTTTACATTCAACCAGGAGATGATCATTGGGAGGCACTTGAAAGAGTGTTGCACTATTTAAGGGGCACAACATCTTTTGAAATTCATTATATTAGATACCCTTCTATATTAGAAGGATATAGTGACTCCAATTGGATCTCTAATGTAGATGAGGTCAAAGCTATAAGTGGTTATTTGTATACTTTAGCTGGTGCTGTAGTTTCATGGAGGTCTTGCAAACAGATTATATTGACGAGGTCATCTATGGAAGTAGAAGTTGTAACACTTGACACAGTCATTGTTGAGGCTAATGGCAGAGATAGCTTCTAATGGACTTGCCATTGGTTGAGAGAACAATACCGGCAATCCTGATGTACTGTGACATTCAAACTGTGTTGAACAAAGTCACAAGTACAAAGGATAACATGAAGTCCTCTGGAAATGTGAAGCGTAGACTTAAATCTATTAGAAAAATAAGAAACTTCGGAGTGATAGCTGTGAACTATATTAACAATAAAAAAATCTGGTAGACCCTTTTACAAAGGGATTAGCACGGAAAGCAACTTCTATTGCTTCTGTGGACATGGGAATGACGCCTATCTGAGTAACATCACAATGGTAACCCACACCTTCTTGATCTGAGATCCTGTTACTTAGGCAATGGAAGAAACATGTTGATGTTGTAATAGGTGAGTATGTATTCATTGTACCCGTGTCCTAATAAACAAAGTACTTTCGACTGTATGGAAGGTTAGCATAAAGCCTTAATGTATTCTGTTGTTCAAATGAGGAAAAGGTATTAGCCTGCATGATATCAAGAAAGAATACACCTACTTAAGCCTAACTGTGTGGTCATAGTACATGAGAATGGGGCATTCTCTAGAAAGCTCATGAGCAGATAAGTGAGCATAACCATATAACACTCTGTTTAGACGTGGTTCATTAGCAGCCTAGTCCTAGTTGAGATTTCAATTGAGATCTGATCACAAAAAGCTGTGAATTCAAGGCACAGTCTATTCATCAGCTGTGAGAAGACAAATCTTGTCATTCTAGGTGCAAGTTTAACCTGTACGGGAGTTATACTAAAAGATTGGTATATTAATAATACTTTAACACAATATCTTTGATATATTTTTGCTTCCTGCTTTGGATTTGTAGGGGGATTGTTAGAAATAGACCCATAGAGTGAGGCCGATATTCTTAATTACAAAGCATGCAAGGTTTAGTACCATATTGCTAAGGCAAGGAGGGGGAGACCAATTTATAATGTGGAGTCCATGCTACTCCTTGAATTATGAATGGGGATGGTATGAGGATGTCGGACCCCGGAGCAACGACTCCTGGATCCTCTGTGTAAATCGCACTAGTCCAGGATCAAGCTAGTGTACACAGTGGATAACAAAGATTTATATCATACACAATGACATTTATTTATTAACTAAATATGGGCCTGATGGCCAAATTTTACATCAATGGTTCATAAACCAAAAATACATATAGACAGCGGAAGAAAACCAATGAAGCAGCAGCCCATCCTACCTGCCCACAGGCAAATGACTGTAAGACACGGCCTAGTCGTCACCATCCTCACCGAAGTTGTTGACGTCATCCTCTGGCAACAATTTTAGCAAGGTGAGTACATAAAGTACTCCCAAGGTAAGCACATAAAGTACTTACGCAAGTTACACCAAGAGTTTTAACAAAGTGAATGCATGCATAGGGATAACAAAGGAAGGCTTATTAAGTTTATTTGTGCGAAAAACAGTACTGAATTTAAATAACATAAGTGCAAAAGCTGAATTTTATACAGTAGATAGAAATAACAATTTAACAAAATAATATCGTTAGTGCAGGCTCCAACCAAACACTAACCTAGTCACAGGTATCCCACCTGGTCCATCTTTTCAAAAGGTTTCATATGGATTCCATCTATCCATATGCTTTTCAAAATCTCTTATGGATTCATTTTGTTAGTGCAGGCTCCGACCAAACACCAACTTATTCACAGGTATCCCACCTGGTCATAGATTCCATCCATCCATCCATAAGCCTTTTTCAGAAACCATTTTTAAAAACCAAAGTCTAATCCATGAAAAACTTTACCCAGCTTGCCCATAACCGTGGGCACGGCTATCCAGGATAGATTATACACTCTGCAGAGGTTGTACAGCTTTACCCACAAGACACGATCATCCTACATTGCCACTAGATTAACACACTTCCTTTGGTGTGCGGCGAGGAGATCATGACGAGGCCGTTACAATGATCCATAGCCAAAACAGTCACGCCGCCACTAAGGTTTCACCACAACTCGAATCCACGAGTTGCAGCCCCCTCTTGTGCCATGTGAGACTTCCCACAGCCTACGCCGCACTCACATTCAGCCTATAGCGAGACTATACTTGGAACTTCACAAATTACTTAGCCAGGTCCGTCCCATACCAGACTTGTGGTAGTACGATGTGGCTTTGCAACAGTAGCTCACAGACCGGTCCTTAACTTGACTTAGGCTCAATCCACATACCCCCTTGTGCCTGACAATCAACCAGGTGTCACCAAACACGAGGCATGTCAGCACCCACCACCTAACCATTCGCCTAGGTCCAAACCAAGTTTTTATATTTTTCTTTGAAACATCATATTCATTCTTGACTCACCGAAGTCAAGAATAGATTTTAGGAACTTATCATTTTCTAGTGAAACAAATATTCCCACTTAAATCATTCTAAGCATGGCTAAGCAATTCTATAAAATTTCTAGTCAATACTATTGTACTAACTAGGTTTTCATTTAAGGTGACAATGCATAAGTAAGTTCAACGTCAAATTTGGCCATACACAAAGGATTTGGGTATAACTAGAATTTAAATCAAATTTAAATTAGATTTGAATAAAAGTACGCATGCATAATAATTTTAAAAACAACATAAATAATTTAAATTACTAGGAGCAACATGATCAAAGGTGTAACTTGCCTTTCTTTGAAGTTTGCCGAGGTTCGCTGAAGTTATACTCTCCGAAATAGTCGTAGTCTACACGCGAAAAGTAAGAACAAACTAAACTCAAATAAAATCCAAATAAAATCTAAATTTTATAAAATAAATGCCGGGAGATAGAATATGAATTTTGGAATTTGAATTGGTCCAAAAGGAGTTAGGGCGAAGGAGGACGACTTCTGGAAGTTTGAATTCCAAAGAAATGAATAAAAGGAATTCTTGGAATTCTTTTCTTTATCTTTACTACTTAAAAAGAAGGAGTTGGTGGTTGATGAGTCCTCCCTTACTTTTTCTTAACCATTCGATCTAATTATGAGATGCAATCCGAACCGTCCCCCACCCCCAACGCTCCCGCCGCCCCGACCCGCCTCCCCTCGCTCTCCTCCGCCGCCCCGATCCGCCTCCCCTCGCACTCCCCCCGCCTCCCCCTCGATCTCCCCCCGCCGCCTCCTCCCCCCACCCTGTGTCGTTGCCGCCGCCTCCCCTCCTCGCTCCCACCTCCCAAGCGCCACCCTTGCTCTCTCCCCGATCCGCCTCCCCCTCGCTCTCCCCCTGCCGCCTCCTCCCCTCGCTCTCCCCCCGCCGCCTCCTCCCCCACCCCTCCGCTCCGCTGCCGCCTCCTCCCCCCACCCCGCAACCTCCTCCTCCTCTTCCCTACCCAGCGTCGCCTCCAACTCCTCCCCCAACCCTCCGCTCCGCCGCCGCCTGTCCTCGCTGCCTTCTCGCCCCGGAGACGGCGCGTGCTTGGCCATCGCGAATCTGGTACAGCCTCCTGAAACCCTAACTGTGTCCTCCTCCGCCTCTTCCCCTCCGAGAGAGAGAGAGAGAGAGTAAAACCCTAGATGCTGCTGTTGCTAGGCTTAGTTCGGGGGGCGATGAAGATCCAGTGCAACGCATGTGGCGCGACAGAGGCATGGGTGCTGTGCTACGCCGATGAGGCCGTGCTCTGCACCGCCTATGACGAGGAGGTGCACGCCGCGAACAAGCTCATTGGGAAGCACCAGCGCGTGCCACTCCTCTCCGACGGCGCCTCCTCCGCTCTCCCCGCCGCGCCTACCATGCCCAAGTGCAACATCTGCTAGGTGAGGCCACCCGCCCCGTCCCTCCCTCCCTTTCTGTCTCTTGATTGGGGTGGCTACGTAGGAACTCAAGAAATTTTGGCTGCAGAGGCGTTGTCATTACTGGAGGTGTTGTCTTGTTTTGATTCTGCTTAATACATTTGACTTTCTGTAACTATGAGTACATGTATACCCTATAATGTGATGATTGATTGGAGGTTGATGTGTTGCAGGGTGATGTATGTTGCGTTCGTTTTGTGGCAGATGTGCACTACATTCAGTTGATTGAGCATGCGCATAGCTCGGTTGCGAGCTCGGCTGAGCAACCTACCTGCCCAGTATGTCTTGGTATGTGGAGGTGGTTTGATTTACTCTTAACATTTATCAAAATTTCAGAATATCTTATTCCATTTGTTAATTAGAAGTTTGGAATCTCTCTGCAGGTTTTAGCATTGTATTAAAATTGTTAAAACTTACAAATGCTCACCTACCTACATTTTTCAAATTATGTCGTAGTTCCAAAATGGTATAGTGGTATGTTCACTTGGTGATGAAAAAGTGAGCATTACGTGTTTCATAACATAAGAATGTTTAGAATGTATACCGAATTACCGATTACATATAGACTTGGGCATCACATAATAAAAGTAAGCCACATAAGTGAAATCTGGTTTTAAAACATGTGAATTTGCCATGTTTTTCTTTCGTTAAAGAATATAGGCTGTATTAATTTTGCACCATCGGTCAGGTTGGCTTGTTCAGTGGGAAATCAGATAGCAAAATATGAAGATCAAGTATTAGATGTTCATATTTTTGCACCATTAATCAAGTTGGGACTTGATCAAGGAGGAAGCTGAGGGGTAAATCTATGTAAGTGTAGCTGCTGCTGCTTCGTTTATATTATTGTTAAGGTAGGCATCTAATCCAAAAGAGTTATACCATTTTTTAATCTAGCAGAACTACAATAAACATAGTTAATCAACAATAAAGTGATAGGTCTGAAATGTTCCTTAATTAACTAACATTTTAAAAGGTGGAGGACATGTCTACTTTAAGTTAATGTGAGGTTACATATGTTGTATAGATTCAGTTTTATGGCTCATTTATAATACGGGATTTTTTTTCTATTCATGTGGGAATTGAATGGTTTCCTGTGAAATTTCTATGTTCCAAACAGAATTTGAGTATTTAGCTTTAAATTTGTGTATATTTATTGAAGATGTTTTTCAAGATCATCATGATAACTTTTTAGGTCCTTGGTGTTGGACAGAATTTCTAAAATTTCATTAGGTTTTGTTCACACTGTGTGCAAGCACCTACAAAACATTTTTACATAATTCATAATTTGTTGTTTCCATCGTCATGTAGATTTACTGGTACTATAGTTGGCAATGAAAATCTTAACCCAATTTGGCCTGAATCAAGCTGGAGATCCCTAAAGGTATCTGCTTGTTTATTATTGCCATTTTGTATGGTTGGAAAAGTCATGTGGTTATGGATAATTGCTTTTGTAACTTAGGTGCATTGGGATGAGCCATTAACTATTCCGCGTTCGGATAGAGTCTTTCCTTGGAAAATAGAGCCCACTTTATCACCTCCTGTTAACCCCTTCCTCTTTCTAGGGTCAAAAGATCTAAGACCAAATGCACATCCAGCTTCTACTGAATCATCGGTTCTTACAAAAGAAGGTAAGTTTAGAAGCTCACATCTTTAATTGTTCAGCTCTGTCTCTTTTTTCATCGTGAATCTGAGTATAAATAAGATATAAATCACATGGAAATAAGTTTCTAAGAAACCATAAAATATATTTAGAGAGTGTTTTTACTAAACTACCATACTAATGTTGCATAGCTGATATGTAACATTCTCTTTTGGTATTCGCTATAAAATTAGTTAAGGTAGAGGGATTCATCAATTTTTGTAAAAGATGGTTCGCTAGGTGGACAAGAATGACATAAGTAAAAAAAGAGCTCTTTTGAGCTTCAAAATGTTTTGGCTCGTCTGAAAAAATATATATATATGCTGCTTTGGTTGTTGCTAGAAGGGCAATTCCAGGCAACTATGAAGGCACATAGGTTGATCTTACTACGAAAGCACTCAAAAGATGCTAGGAGTTTTGAGCTTACATACAATTATGTTTGTTTCATTGTTCACCTGAATGTTTTACTCTCACAGCCACATGATGCTTACTTTCAGTTGAGTTTTTTCTTTAGAAATACTGAATTGAGGACCATAAGTTATGAAAATTGTTTGTATATATGCCAAAACCGGTGTTTGTTTATCTATCAAATTTTAGGTACGAGATTGGACATTCAATGCTAGAACGCAATGCATGCTGGTTAGCTAGGTAATATCAAGGTGGGGAATGTCGATGGCGCTCGACAAGCAACTGCAAAGAGATGGTAGAGGCATTTCAATGGCCTGACAGCGATGACCACTTTATATTGCTTTTGGAATTTTACGACATGTATTAATTTTTTTACGAGATTTTACAACATGTAGTATTTTTACGTGATTTTATGTTGCTTTTGGTATTTCAACTTGTAAAGATATGTTTTGCTTGACATGTGTGTGAAAGAAAAACTATATTTATTGTACGATCATGTTTCACCCTCTTTTAGGATTCCGTTGCAACGCACGGGCAACCTACTAGTGAAGGAAAAGTGGTTGGAAGCTACAATATTTGTGTAGGGTCGAAGTCATGATTGAAGGTGTAGTCGAAGACATGGTCAAGACCATAGTCGAATTAACGGTTGAAGATGCGGAGGTCCAAGCCGAAGACAAAGACTCCAAATGCGGTGCGGTCGAATTCCAAGATTAAGATTCGGTCGAAGACTTACTCGAAATTGTATAGTGGTCGAAGAACATTATAACAGTCGAGAACAAATGGTAATCGGAGTCGAGTGGTCGGGACGACAATGAACGCCGGTGGTGGAAAGCAAAGGTACTCAGAGTCGGCTACGACCTCGACTACCGAGTACTCTTCCAACTACTCCTCGCTGAAAAAGCGAAGGTACTCGGAGACTTAGAGCGAAGAGTGACAGTGGTCGGAAGCGACTATGGTCGGAGGTAGACGGAGATGACAGTGGTTGGGAGTGACTGAAGTCAGAAAAACAATTGTTGTCGAAAGGATTGGAGTTTATGCAGAGTGATCGAAAGAATCGAATGGGTTGGAGGGTACGGAGGTTAAAACGGTCAACCAACCATGGTCGGTTTGAAGGCGGAGGTTGAAGTCGAAGGTTCCGAGATTGAAGATCGAAGTCTAAGTCTTCGAGGTCGAAGGTCAAAGGCTAGAGTCAAAGTCTCCGAAGGTCAAAGTCAAAATTGGAGTCTCCGAAGGTCAAAGTCGAAGATTTGGTGGTGGTGGCTATTGGAATACGCGTAGGCTACGGAAGCAGAAAACAAAACTTTTCTACCGCGCACCCAAGAACATCATGCTAAGGAAGGATCATGGATCGTTACCACTTAGACGCGCAGCGCAGCGGAAGAAGAATTGGAAACCGATCCAATCACGCGCCGAGGTAGTAGTGGAAGTAGCCGATCGTCCCGAACAGATCGTCTCCTCCACGCACGCCGATCAAGATCGCAACGAGCAGCGCCTCCACCGTATCCACACGTCCGGGGCGAACGCCGATCGCGAGTGTACTAGCACTCGTGAGCAGCTAGGGTTTGGCTCGGGAGGTGGCGGCTAGGGTTTTGCTAGATGTTAACAGCACACATCCTCCACCCCTCGCCTCCATATATATAGACCTCCTCACGTGGGCCTCGTGGACCGAGGCCCAATAGGAGTCTATTCGGATCTCTATCCGAATTGAGCCCATATCCGAATCATATTCGAATTAGTGTTCCAACCCGTTAAGCGTGCGACCACAGAGGTTCACGTATACTTGGTCGTGACCCGAAACGCCTTTCCGGTTACCATGTTAATAGCGGTCTCTAGTAAGACATATTAACCCCAAAGTATATGTAAAGATCATATCACTGAACTCGTAATGTCCTCTCATGTACGAATCCCTTTGCCTCACGATATAGATTGAGCTCAAGGCGAGACTGTGTCATCCTCTTAATAGCTCAATCACTCTCTCGATTCCGTGATGGATTATAAACTCGTGATTGACTCCTCAATCACCTTGGCATGGCCATGCACTTTCATAATCCATTACATCGAGGGCCCAGAGATATCTCTCCCATAAGGAGGGGCAAATTCTATCTTGATCATTCACATCCCACTACATGTTTCATGGCAAACCCGAAGACTACTTTTATGACTACCCGCCACGGAGTAGTGATTAGTAGTCCCAAAATAAGCTACTACTCATGTTGGGAACCATGATGACCTCAAGTCTAAGGACTCTACATAAACACTACTTGAGACCAACCGATGACACATGGAATCTCTGCAGTGTCTCATGGCAGTCTATCCAACATATGTTCACTAACACATGTCCATATTATTGATTTGGTATCACCATACCATGATCCATGAGACATGATCATCAATCAATACATATGCTGATCTTTGTCTTTGAATCATATTTGTTCCTCATATGATATACGACCAGGATCATTTAGAAATAGCAACATCTTAGTATTTAAGAGTCTCATGAATAAGTCACATACTCATTGATCAATAATGATGATGTCTATTCCAAGGAACAAAGTAATGTATCATAAACATAGTATGTGATATATACAACATCTCCATGTTGCCTCTAGGGCATATCACTATGATCTCCCACTTGCACTAGAGTCAACCATGTAGGTATCTAATACCCATTGCCCTAGTGTGAGCCTCATGCTTTGGTGGGAAGCGGCTTTGTCAACGGATCTGCAATGTTCAAATCCGTTTGTACTTTGCATATCTTCACATCGCCTCTCTCACTATCTCGCGGATGAGATGAAATCGCGTAAAATGTGCTTGGACTTCAGTGCGATCTAGGCTCTTTGGCTTGCGCAATGGCCCCACTATTGTCACAATGAGGTCCATTGGGCTGGATGCACTAGCCATCACACCAAGCTCGAAATAAATTTCTTGATCCAAACGGCCTCTTTGGCGCTTGAAGCTGCTATGTACTCGGCTTCGTTGTAGAATCAGCAACCGTCTGCTGCTTGGAACTCTTCCACTTACCGCACCGCCATTCAGGCAGAACACAAATCCAGATTGCGATCTAAAATCATCTTTGTCAGTTTGGAAGCTAGCATCGGTGTAACCATTTACAACGAGCTCTTCCTCACCTCCATAGACAAGGAACACATCTTTAGTTCTTCTCAAGTACTTCAAGATGTTCTTTACGGCAATCCATGACTTTCACCGATCTCGATCGTATCTACTCGTAGCACTTAAAGCATACGAAACATCCGGGCGTGTACAAAGCATGGCATACATAATGGACCCAATAGCGAAGCATATGGAATCGCATTCATTTTATCCCGCTCATCGTGTGTACTAGGACACCGATTCTTGCTAAGATTTATACCATGTGACATAGGTAGAAAACCTTTCTTGGAATCATGCATATTGAACCTTTTCAACACCTTGTCAATGTACGATCTTGGCTTAATCCAATTAGCCTTTTGATCTATCTCTATAGATCTTGATGCCTGAATATATGCTGCCTCTCCTAAGTCTTTCATAGAGAAACTATTTTTAATGAAGACTTAACAGATTCGAGCAAAGGAATGTCATTTCCGATCGGTAATATGTCATCCACATATAAGACCGTAAATACGAGTGCGCTCCCACTAGCCTTTTGTAAACACAAGGCTCTTCTTCGTTCTTGATGAAACCAAACCCTTTGATTACTTCATCAAAACGAATGTTCCAACTCCGAGATGCTCGCTTTAATCCATAAATGGATCTTTGGAGCTTGCATATCTTTCCAATCGATTGCGGATCGACAAAACACGTGGGCTGTGTCATGTACACATCTTCACTCAGATTTCCATTAAGGAAAGCTGTTTTGACATCCATTTGCCATATTTCATAGTCGAAATATGCAGCAATCGCTAGAATGATCCGAATAGACTTTAGCATTGCGACGGCGAAAAGTTTCATCATAATCAATACCTTGAATTTGTTTGAAACCTTTGGCCACTGTCGCGCTTTATAGATGTGAACATTTCCATCTATGTCTATCTTTTCTTGAAAACCCATTTGCATTCAATGGTTTTAACACCATCAGTGGATCAACCAAGTTCCAAACTTGATTATCGTGCATGGATTCAATTTGGATCTCATGGCTTCAAGCCATTTCTCGTAGTCCGGTCCCACCATTGCTTCTTCATAGGTCTTAGGCTCATCGTTGTCTAACAACAATATGTCCCGTTGTTGAGTAGTCAAGAACATGTACCTCTCGGTGCACGACGTGACCTTTCGACCTACGTGGTGCCGGTGTGTCCACAATAGGTTCTTCAACGGTTTGTTCATCCTGTTGTGGTTCTCAGGAGCTGAAACGTTATCGTGTTTCTTGAATTTCTTCAAGTTGCACTTTGTGCTCCCACTATCCCTTCTTGAGAGAAACTCTTTCTCTAAGAAGACACCATGCCTGCGACAAACACTTTGCCTTCTCCTCGATTATAAAAGTAATATCCTTTTGTTTCCTTAGGATACCCGATAAAGAAGCATTTATCGATTTAGGAGTGAGCTTATCAGATTGTAAACGTTTTACATAAGCCTCACATCCCCAAATCTTAAGAAAAGACAAGCTAGGACGTTGTCCCGTCCACATCTCATATGGTGTCTTTTCTCATCGATTTTGATGGAACCTGTTTAGTGTGAACGCGGTCGCTTTCAAGAGCGCACTTCAAAAGACAATGGAAGATCACTTTGGCTCATCATGGAGCGCACCATATCTAATAAGGTGCGATTTCTCCGTTCGATACCCCATTCCATTGAGGTGTTCTGGCGGAGTCAATTGTGGAACAATTCCACAATCCTTTAGATGATTGCCAAACTCATGGCTCAAATACTCGCCTCCACGATCGATCGTAGAAACTTGATTGTCTTGCCTAAATGATTTTGCACTTCATTTTGGAATTCTTTGAACTTTTCAAAGGATTCGGACTTATGCTTCATCGTAGATATACCCATATCTACTAAAGTCATCGATAAAAGTTATGAAGTACTAAAACCACCTCTGTTTGTTAAGCTCATTGGTCCACATACATCGGTATGTACAAGTGCCAATAAGTCATTTGCCCGCTCACCTTGACCGGTGAAAGGTGCCTTTGTCATCTTGCCAAGTAAACAAGATTCGCATGTCTCTAATGATTCAAAATCAAATGAGTGCGAATACCATCTCTATGGAGCTTCGCATGCGTTTCTCATTTATGTGACCTAAGCGGCGATGCCAAATAAACGTGGGATTCAAATCATTCTGACGTTGCCTCTTTGCATTAATGTTATAGACCGTGACCCTTCAAGAATAAGAACGTATAACCCATTCACCAATGGAGTATGACAATAGAACATATCTTTGAAATAAAGAGAACAACCATTGTCCATAGATTTAAAGTCATAACCTTCTCGCTTGCAAACATGAAGCGAAATAATGTTCTTTGAAAGAGATGGAACACAATAACAATTATTCAATTCCAAAACTAATCTCGAAGGTAAAGACAATGGCATGGTGCCAACAGCTACCGCAGCAACTTTTGCTCCATTGCCAACGCGAAGATCCACTTCGCTCCTCCTCAAACTTCTACTTCTTATTAGCCCTCGCAACGATTTGCAAATGTGAGCAACCGATCCGGTATCAAATACCCAAGAATCGTTGATGAAGTAGCAAGATTGATCTCTATAACATTTATACCGGTGGAAGTCGTACTTCCTTCTTCTTCTCAAGATCCTCCAAGTACTTTGGGCGCCTTTTCCAATGTCCCGATTGCTTACGAGAGTAACAATCGCATCGGATGAGCATCGCCCTTCTTGTCTTTCTTGGCCTTAGAACCGCTCGCGATCGCATCGAGCTTTCTTTCTTTTGACCGCGATTCTCTTGACATAGGGCTTGCCCTTGCCTTTCTGCATCATCATCACATGATTGCTGCTTTTCTTAATGCTTTCCTCGCAGATTTTAGCATCCCATGCAACTCGCCAGGTCTTGTCCAGTTGTTCATGTGAAAGTTCATTATGAATGGCTCAAAGCTCGGGAAGCGATCGAGAATCACATCGATAGCCAACTCTTGGCTAAGGGAAAACCAAGCTTTCCGGACTCTCAATGTAGCCAATCATCTTAATCACATGAGGGTCGACGGATTCCCTTCGCAAGCTCGCACGCAAATAAGGACTTTGAAGTATTGAACCTCTCACCCTTGCTTGGTTCTCAAACATACCACGTAACCCCACAATGATATTGTAGGCATCTGTGTTCTCATATTGCTTCAAGCTCAGAGGACATTGTGGCAAGCATGAGACAGCTCACATCAAGGCAATCATTCGCTTGCTTCTCATAAGCTCTCCGTGCAGCCATAGTAGCATTATCGAGCAAGTCTTCGGGTAAGGAGACTCAAGGACATACTCCTTGCGCTCTTGCTTGAGAACAATTCTCAAGTTGCGATACCAATCCAAAAAGTTTGTTCCATTGAGTTTTCTTTCTCAAGAACAGATCGCAAATTAAAAGTACTTTGGATGCGGCGTTAGTGACATGATCTACAACACAAGAATATGCAAAGTTTAGCACTATGTTTATGTTCATCTTTTATTAAACTATTTAGCAAAAGACTCCCACTATGAGTTTTGTAACAAAACTCCTCTAAGTTACATAGTGGGTAAAGATCCTCATTTCACTAATTCCTAGTGAGCTTTGGCATCACGGCTAGAAAACTAGTGACATGGGTAAGCAACACTTTGCTAATCACATCCCTATGTGACTCTACTTTGGGTGACATTAGTATGCCTCGGCCCCAATCTATGCCCCAAGGTCCAAAACTATTTTGATAACCTTGTTAAGTAAACCAAATGCTTCCGCATGTAGATGTCCGACATCTACCCCAAATGATGATGATAACCGATGGCACTCTACTTTGGTAGACCTACCATGCGGTGATCATTATCTTTGGTGCAACATATGGAAGGGCATTAACACCTAATTTTAAGAGGATTCTATCCTACCAAAGCAACATATCACATATATCATTGCATAAGAATAAGATAGATAACATCATAGATAAACACATTTAACTGTGAAGTAGTATGGCCCAAAAATGGTGATATCCATCTCCAAGTAGGTGTAGACGATCTCCATCCTCCACATCACTCCTTTAGGCCACCATGCTTAAAAGCTTGTAACCTCAAAACTAGGCTACTACCTATAATAGCTAGAAATCAAGATTACAAAGATAGATTCAAGCATTAAGGTCGACACGCAGGTCGTTAAATACAATATATACAGCTAACAATAGCTGAAATAACCATGACACGCAGGCCATGAACGAATGTTACATGCATCACATACATCTCATACATTCAAATAAGCTATAGGGCCATACTATTCACATCATTCTCTGCAAAAACAAGTTAGACGTAGAATCGCATTCTACCTAACGATGTGAACCCAAGACGCTATACAAGGGGGGGATACACACGGCGGTCCCGCTATGAAAATCTTATCGAGCCGATCAAATCAACCCAAATCCGAGCCATTCAAAATGTCTCAATTTTCATTAGATCAATCATATTGATCATCGCGATCGGTATACTTGAGGAGACCACAACACAAGACCTCGATCTGTTGGCTCGATCTACTGATTGTGCGCGCAGTTAGCCCCGATGGTGATTCCAGCCGGTAGGGGCAAGTCGCGCGTACATCAAAGAAGGAGCACGAACTAATCTTTTTGGCCTTGTGATGCTATCAACTCATACCAATTTCAACCCCTTATGACCGATTGATCTCATCAACCCGTGCTACCTTATTTAGACTGTAATAGATCCAATCTACTACTATCGCATATCAACATATATGCGCTGATCCAGATTGCAAACTAAGCAAGATGGCTCTGATACCACTATTGGAATACGCGTAGGCTACGGAAGCAGAAAACAAAACTTTTCTACCGCGCACCCAAGAACATCATGCTAAGGAAGGATCATGGATCGTTACCACTTAGACGCCAGCAGCGCAGCGAAGAAGAATTGAAACCGATCCAATCACGCGTCCGAGGTAGTAGTGGAAGTAGCCGATCGTCCCGAACAGATCGTCTCTCCACGCACGCCGATCAAGATCGCAACGAGCGGCGCCTCCACCGGTATCCACACGTCCGGGGAACGCCGATCGCGAGTGTACTAGCACTCGTGGCGCTAGGGTTTGGCTCGGGAGGTGGCGGCTAGGGTTTTGCTAGATGTTAACAGCACACATCCTCCACCCTCGCCTCCATATATATAGACCTCCTCACGTGGGCCTCGTGGACCGAGGCCCAATAGGAGTCTATTCGGATCTCTATCCGAATTGAGCCCATATCCGAATCATATTCGAATTAGTGTTCCAACCCGTTAAGCGTGCGACCAGAGGTTCACGTATACTTGGTCGTGACCCGAAACGCCTTTCCGGTTACCATGTTAATAGCGGTCTCTAGTAAGACATATTAACCCCAAAGTATATGTAAAGATCATATCGGCTGAACTGTAATGTCCTCTCATGTACGAATCCCTTTGCCTCACGATATAGATTGAGCTCAAGGCGAGACTGTGTCATCCTCTTAATAGCTCAATCACTCTCTCGATTCCGTGATGGATTATAAACTCGTGATTGACTCCTCAATCACCTTGGCATGGCCATGCACTTTCATAATCCATTACATCGAGGCCCAGAGATATCTCTCCCATAAGGAGGGCAAATTCTATCTTGATCATTCACATCCCACTACATGTTTCATGGCAAACCCGAAGACTACTTTTATGACTACCCGATTCACGGAGTAGTGATTAGTAGTCCCAAAATAAGCTACTACTCATGTTGGGAACCATGATGACCTCAAGTCTAAGGACTCTACATAAACACTACTTGAGACCAACGATGACACATGGAATCTCTGCAGTGTCTCATGGCGAGTCTATCCAACATATGTTCACTAACACATGTCCATATTATTGATTTGGTATCACCATACCATGATCCATGAGACATGATCATCAATCAATACATATGCTGATCTTTGTCTTTGAATCATATTTGTTCCTCATATGATATACGATCAGGGATCATTTAGAAATAGCAACATCTTAGTATTTAAGAGTCTCATGAATAAGTCACATACTCATTGATCAATAATGATGATGTCTATTCCAAGGAACAAAGTAATGTATCATAAACATAGTATGTGATATATACAACATCTCCATGTTGCCTCTAGGGCATATCACTAACAGTGGCGTCGGTGTCGGCGAAAGAAACATTCCGGCAGCGGGATTGCTTGGCGGAGGGGTGGCGAGGTGAAGGAAAGAGAGAGGATTGCGAGGAGTGCATTGGTACTCTTGTGCAATACCAGAAATGGTTGGAAGGTGGTCGGTGGCGAGTTGGAGCGATGGCGTAACTCGGGCGGCGGTGCGGCAGTGTTCCGGCGGTGAGGAGACTCAACCAAGGGCGGTCGAGAAAATTCAAAAATTATGAAATATATACTGAAAAATAGATTATGAATTTAGATGAATTTAGAAACTTGAATCACCTGATTTGGAGTTCGGACGGAGGAGAACGAGCGATTGGAAGATTGTCGGATCAGAAAATTCTGGAAAAAGAAAAATCAGGAATATTCCGAAGGAATATTCCCGCGTGAACAGTAATGGGCAGCAGCCCTGTTCACTATTTTTGGCCGTGTTGTTGGCGAGGAAAGGCACGGAAGGTGAAGCTAATGGGTTGCTAATGTCCCCAGGCACATGTAGGAATTGGCGGCACGTCAAACGGAGCACGGTAACGACGCGGACAACGATAACGGCATAGGGTGTGAAGAGAAGAATAATTTTCGGGCAAAGAATATGATGAAGTAAGGTAACCAAGGCGTAGAACACGGTAAGGCGAGTCTAGAAAAAATATCGGCTAAGCCGAAACTCACCGGAGGCGACGCAATCGTCGTTTGAACGACATCGGTACCGAAACACGAAAAACTCAATATCTTCGTGCTCGGTCAGGCGAATCCAAAACCGTCTGAAACGTAGCCTCCTAGGATGGTTTGGCACGTTTTGACGCGAACAGATTGTTGAAAGCATTCCCGGACAGGCGGGGACACGAAGTGCCATTTGCGGCCATGGCAAGGTGTCGGGCGCAAATATTTGTGGAAGGTTTTTGGACGAACGGAGGGGAGCACGGCGTAGAACGTGTCGAGATGAACTCAACGCCGCAGACGGCTCGGCCAACGGACTAGCGAAACACGGTGGACAAGACTTTATGCAGCCTACAGGCTTGGTTTTGGTCGGGCATGCACGGTCGGCCGGTGGCGACGCGAAGAACGGCGACCCGTTTTGGCCCACGGTGGCGACGATGCTCCGGCGAAGTTCCGGCGAAGGCGAGGTGAGCACCGCGTAGAACGCGGCGAGGCGAAGCCAATGGTGTGGTCAAACGCAGCGGCGCTCCACCGGACGAGACACAAAAGGCCGAAGAACGCTGCTTGAACTACAAAAATAAAACTCCGATTGCGGCCAAACGAGTGGGAGAGGGGACTTGAGATTTTCGGGGTTGAGTGGGGATGAGGAGAGGCTCACGGGGCTCCCTTTTATAGGGGTGGAGGTGGACCGAGGAGGGAGATCAACGGGGCATATCTTTGAATGACATAGTTTAAATCCCACGAAAATAGGCATCAATGGGAGGGGAAACGGTAGGGAATTGAAGGAGTTTGATGAGGGGAATTGATTGCAATTTATTTCGCTAAAAACCGTTGAGTAAATCACGAGTTATGAAGGTTTGAAAAGCTTCACAAAACGTGCTAATGCCTGCTGCGTGCTGTCTGTTTTCTGCACGTGAACAGTAACGGGAGGAGGAAGAAGAAGGAGAAAGGAAGAGAGAGAAAAGAGAAAAAAGGAAAAAGAAAAAAACTTCAGAAAAATTCCAAAAAAATATTTTTAGAATCCTTGGAACCTGAAAAGAATAAAAAAATATTTTCGGAATTTTTTGACGTTTATTTTAATTTTTAAAAATGTTTTTCTTTTTCTAGCTTTAAACAAAACAATAAATAACAAATAAAGGCTAAAAATCTTAGAAAAATTCATGGAGGTTTCTTAGGCTATTTAGAACTTATAAAAATATTTCCAACTAAAATTTGGATATTTTTATTTATAAAATATTTTTTTTGTTTAGCAGAAAGGCGCTTTTCTTCTTTTCTTTAAAGCAGAAAATTAAGTTAGCCAAAAAATTTTAAAATTTCAAGAAACTAAATAACTTTGATTTTTGTTTTAAACTAACTTATTTAATACCTTATTTATTTATTATTTTTTTTGTTTTTATTTTTTTTCTCAAATCACTTTTTCATAACCTTTTTTCTTAAGCCGAAAATCAGGCAATTAAATTTTTTTTTGAGAAAGAAACTTAAGAAACCAAAAGTAATTGTTTTATTTTAAATTGAATCCAATATTTTGAAATAAACAGCTGGGCTGTTACAGAGGAAATCTTTGGCTAATCACACACGTGCACACGTATGCACACGCTCGTATTCGTGTATTTTTGTGTGAAAATCATATGACTTGTGATTTGCGACGCGTGATCGTGTTGTGACGTGGTGCACCACTTGGTAGACAAGTCCACCTTTTTTTTGCTGAACCGTACATCACACAGTCTCTCTATTTGAATGAGATTCAAATATTTGAATTTAGGGTTTTATTGGGTTTGATGACAGGCAGTTACCAGTGAGTAAATGGCTGGTCAAATATGTCAATTACTAGTGGATAAATGACTATTTTAATCATATCAGTTATTAGTCTGTCTATATATATATGCCTGCAGACATCCAGAGTATATAGCCAAGAATCTCATTGTCTCCATTCTTTTCCTTCTACTTACTTGTGCTGTCGTGCTATGACATCTAAGCCTCATTGACTCTTCTTCTCAGCATGAACCATAAAGAAGGAGAGCGGTATCTCCGAGCTGTTGCTGCCATGAAGACCTACACGGGGGCGGTAATAAGATTTCTAGGCAGCGCACATCTGCGCGACCACTCATTGCATTGCGACATCTACGTTCTGCACTACATCACGTCCGCGCTACTTCCTGCTCATCATTAGGCCCAACAGTAAGTCGTTCGCGCGTTTGATCGACTTTTATACTATATTTCTCTTGTGTATTTTCTAAAGTAATATGAGTAGCCTGCTGTTAGTTATGTGTTTTTTTTATCATTAGTTCATTGTATTTGTCTCCTACTAAAACTTGGAATTAAAATATTGCCTACATTTCTAATATTTCAGAAACCTTAATGTGAACTTTGTTGCAATACAGAAAAGGTTAGCGCTTCTGATGCGATGAAACCTGAGAGGTTTTGTGATCAGAACTTTCATAGATTGCAGACTAGAGTCAAGTTTTAGCTTATATCTTTGGGGCTGTGGTGGGTTATCCACTTGCAATATCCATTTACAATTGAGCAGTACATGCAATTTCATAATACAAACAACACTGCTCTTGGTTGCATTCTGACTGTTCTGGTAGATCAGCTCTACGATGTGTACATAAATTACAAGTCCACCACAGAGTTGTGGGATGAACTAGAGCACAAATATGCAGAGGCAGAGGCTAGTCGCTGGCTCTACATGTGTGGTAATTTTTCGACTTTAGTATAGATGAGGCTAAGTCCATAGTTGGATAAGCTCATGACCTCCAGCTACTAGTCGTTGAGATTGCGCACCTAGGCTGTATGTTGCATCCTAAGTTTATGGCTGCGGGTATTGTTGCTAAACTCCCTTCTTCTTGGCGGGATTTTACCACTAGCCTGAAAGATAAGAGGGAAGAGATTTCTGTTGAGTATCTCATTGCTGCCCTCGATGTGGAAGAAAAAGCAAGAGCAAAGGATGCACCAAGCACCTCTGGTCAGAACAATGCAAACTTCATTGAGAAAAAGACTATACCAAAGAAGTATAAATCCAACAAACCAAACAAAATAACTAGCTTTAAGAAGAAGAAAATTGAAAGAAAGAATTTGAAGGACATCACCTGCTTTGTATGCAGAAAAGACGGTTATATGGCGAAGGATAGTCACTTCCGAAAAATCAAAGATGGTGAACAGCTAAAGAAGAAGGCTGTCAATATGATCACAGGTGAGACCTCGACTTCAAGACGGTATGGTAATCTACCTGTTGTCTTTTCAGCATGTCAATCCACTGATTGGTGGGTGGATATTGGTGCTAATGTTCATGTATGTTCTGATATTTTCTTGTTTTCTTCTTACCAGGCAGTAGGGGCTTCCATCGTTCTAATGGGAAATGGCTCGCATGCTTCTATTCTTGGTGTTGGCACGGTGGATCTGAAGCTTACTTCAGGGAAGATTGTCCACTTGAAGAACGTACAACATGCTCCTACAATAAACAAGAACCTCATTAGTGGTTCTCTCATATGTAGGGATGGTTATAAGCTAGTTTTTGAGTCAAATAAAATTGTATTGTCTAAGTTCAAAAACTTTGTTAGGAGCTTAACTGTGTATTGTCTAAGAAAAAATATACCTACTTGAGCTTAACTGTGTGGTCGTAGTTCACGAGAATAGGGTATTCTCTAGAGAGCTCATGAGCAGATAAGGGAGCATGACCATATAACGCTCTGTTTAGGCGTGGTTCATTGGCAGTCTAGTACTAGTTGAGATTTCAAGTAAAATCTTATCACAAAAAGCTGTGAATTCAAGACATAGTCCATTCATCAGCTGTGAGAAGATGAATCTTGTTATTCTAGGTGCAAATCCAACTCGTATGAGACTTATACTAAAAGAATGGTATATTAATAGTATTTTAGCATAATATCTTTGATATTTTTTTACTTCCTCCTTTGGAATTGGTGGGGGATTGTTAGAATAGACCCATTAAATAAGGCACATTTTCTTAATTCCAAAGCATAAAAGGTTTAGTACTATATTGCTAAGGCAAGGTGGGGGAGACCAATTTATAAAATAGAGTCCATGCTATTCCTTGAATTATGGATGTAGATGACTTTGGCTAATCACACATATGCGCACGCACGTGCGCGCGTATTCGTGTATTTTCGCGTGAAAATCGCGTGACTTGTGACTTGCGACGCGCGACTGTGATGTGGCGTGGGCACTGATGTGGCATTGTGTGGCGTGCCACTTGGCAAACCAAGTCAATCTTTATTTTTGCTGAACTGTGCATCAGTCTCTCTCAGTTTGAATGAGATTCAAATGTTTGAATTTTGAGCTTTATTAGGTTTTGATGATAGGCAGTTACCAATAGGTAAATGGATGGTTAAATATGTCAGTTACCAGTAGGTAAATGGCTGGTTAAATATGTCAGTTACGAGTGGGTAAATGACTGTTTTGATTATATCAGTTATTAGTCTGTCTATATATATATGCCTAGAGACGTCTAGAAAAGACACCCAAGTAGCTCGCTGCCTCCATTCTCTTCCTTCTACGAACTTGTGTTGTTATGCTACGCCGTCTGAGCCTCGTCGACTCTTCTTCTTGGTGTGCACCGTAAAGAAAATGAGCGGTATTTCTGAATCATTGCTACCGTAAAGACCTGCACGGGGGCGGCAATAAGGTTTCTGGGCAGCGCACATCTGTGTGACCGCTCATTGCACTGCGACATCTATGTTCTGCACTGCATCACGCCTGCGCTGCTTCCTGTTCTTTATCAGGCCCAACATAAGTCGTTTGTGCGTTCGATCGACTTTTATACTATATTTCTCTTGTGTATTTCCTGAAGTAATATGAGTAGCCTGCTATTAGTTATGTGTTTTGCATCATTAATTCATTATATTTGTCTCTTACTAAAATTTGAAATTAAAATATTACCTACATTTCCAACAGTATCGCTACCCTCCAATAAAATTTTTGCTCCGATATAATTTTCCTTGTTGCCAGCTGCCCAACTCATTGACTTGAAATTGAGATAGTCATCTTGGGGCTGAGGGTGAAAGCACTGTCACATGTTAAAATTCCGATTTCAAGAACTGTACAATGCTTTGCAGATTAATAAAGGACTAAAGGAGAACATCATGTCAACTATCTTTCTGCTCTATTTTTTTGACGCTCACAAAAGTGCGTCAGGACTGTTTGTGACGACCTGAACTTGAATTTGGTACTGATGATGTACGAATACTATTTTCTGTAGGCATTATCCGAGCTTGACAGCACTGACGGACCATCTATATCTGGAGGAATAAAAAACCCAAAACCTTTCAGCAGCTCCTAGCCGCAGACTGACCCAACACAGACAATGATTCGCAACATTGATTAAGTTTCTACATCGATATGATTCAAAGCTTGGATACACTATCCAGGAATTACTGCCTATGGCTGTTTGCACTCTGCATCGCCGTGGACGCTCCCTTCGACGCAGAGACGTGCTTCGCTGAGGGCGTTGCTGCGCAAGTGTTCAAGCATCCTTGCCACCAAGTCGGAGATGGATCATGAAGTTGTCATGATGAACATACTCATTGCATTCTCGGGAATGTACTTTGGACAGTATGAGAACAGAAAGGACTAGATAATCCCTTCGGAGTTGCTAGTCAGTATCAAGTAACAAAGTAGTAAGCAGCACTCCATGGTAAAGGTATATTTCTCCTGGTGAACCTTTTCTTGTTAGTATGCCCCTGCAAAGTTCATCTTTTCTGAAGACAGCATACATCGGCAGAGTATGTGTAAAATCAGTGCTATTTGAACGCTTGTACTCTTTTCGTAATGGCTAATATAGGAAAGTGCCTTTAAGATGGGCATGCAAATTCTTGGAGCAGGCACCTCCTCGGCAATGGAACTCAATACTACATCTCTCACATCGAACCTTGGAAAGCCTTAAAACACTATCAGCTTGTTTTGGTGTCACAACTGAAATATAATTTTCATTTCTCCCTGCTTTATATGCATCACAAATACACAATATATAATGTGTTTTTTTTGTCATCAGTAAATATATAATCGGCTTTAAAGGCTGCAAATGGCATGAGAACTTGATTGCTGCTTAATAGCCAAGTCATATAACCGTGTACCCCTATTTATAAGAGTGATTAATGAATTGTAGGATACTGTAAATTATCTTCCTAACTGATTCTAATTTCCACTTGAGAGAGAAAATCATAACCATGATAGATGATACACCTAATGTTCAAGACTTCTTCTAGAGCTCTAGTCATCAGCGAACGTCGACAAAATTAGTTCATGTTTTCCCAAAGTAGGTGGTACTTTTCTTCAGAATAGTGTGTTGCATAAACCCGGCACTCCAAAGTTCAAAGAATCCAAATCCAAGAAAGTACACAACTCAACGAACAAGCAAATCTCTCGCAAAATGAGCAAATCACTACATTGTATTTGCATGCTAGTGGACCATCCTCTTGTAGGCATACAGTTTAATTCGATCGAAAGGGGAGGAAAAGGAGGAATGGCTATTGGTGCATGCATGACGAAAGTGATGGAGAGCTCTCGTTTTCGCGAGGAAAGCACTATGTGTGGAAAGATGTAATATTGATTACTGAGGTCAAACGATTTGATGTGTAATGAGCTTGAGAATTGAACAACCCTGGAGTTGACCGGGATGATGGGCCGACTTGTTTATTGGGATAGCCAGAAGAGCAAAGATTGAGCCAACATAAAGCATGTCTCCAAGCATGCAAGCCCATTGGAGCCCTGGTTTACTTTTATATCTTCTATTTTTTGCTTTCAGCATTGTAAGTATAATGGAATGTTAAAGCACTCAAATCAAAGACTCAGCAATCCAATTAAATAAAGCTTTGAGGGGGGATTTAATTTGAATGGAAATAATTTGGAGGTCCTTGTAGTCCTAAAAGTCGCACCATAAGACTCATGTGTCACCAGCATTGTTGAAATAATATTCTTGCATTTGAACCGGCATGATATTGAAATTGCATAATGTCCTTGCACTTGAACCTGCAGGGAATTGAAGCTTATTAGTACCTCTGCCACACAGTTCAAAAGAGTAATATCTTGAAAGCCTTCTTCCTTTAATTTCCAGTTGAAAATATTTATTAGAAACTTATATACACACGGATGATATATTTTCGCTCAATTTTAAGCTCGCACTTGTCCCAGGACTTCCAAACGCAATTTTGCGAATTCAAAAAGTTTATGTTTCCATCTAGTTAAGGGAATGTTTGGATGAGAGATATTTACTTGGGATTGATTTGAACTATAGAACCTAAGGATTCAGATCCAAATCTAAAATGGAATGGATGCCCAAGAGGGATGGGTGAATTGAGAATTTTTTTGGCTAAACAGGTTTTTGTAAGAATTTAAATAAGAACATAATCTCTAATCCTATCCTAGAGTGACTAAGTCTCACTAGTGTGGTCAAACAACTCCTACATAAGTTTAGTGAAGTTATGTAACCTAAGTCAAATCTTATATAAGTCAGTGATTTAGAAATTGAAAGACAATAAAGTAAATGTGGAAATATAAATGGGACAAGAGACAACCAACTTATTTTACCGAGGTCTCAAAGATTTGACGATCTCCCTAATCCTCTTTGGAGAACTCTCATAAAAGTATTTCTCCTACTTGAATCCACACAAGGATTCAAGCTTTCCACTTGTGGTCACTCCGGATAGGTGGGCTCCTAGTGGCTTCCACAAGCTCTTCCATGGAAAGTCATCAAGAGCACTCCTCTAAGCCATCTAGAAAACACCGATTTCTAAGAGTAATAAGCCCAAGGATGTCACTTGAATCTAGCATAGTCAAACAACATGGAGTGATAAACAATAAGGATAAATATACTCTCTCTCTTAATCTCCCTCCCTCTCAAGATCTTCAATCCATCACTACTACAGAAACACTATTAGTAGACGCCAAATCACAGACGGTTTTGTGAAACCGTTGTGATATACACTATCACAGATGGTTTTAATTTGGAGACCGTCTATATTGTTGGTGGCGGGAAAAAGGCGTATCACAGATAGTTCTTACCGATGAACTATCTATGATAATAGACTATCACAGACGGTTTTTAATAAAAAAATAGTCTGTGATAATTTCGGATTATCACGGTGCTCAGATATCACTGTCAAATTCAGGTCGGATCATTTACAGCACGCAGTTCATGACTGTATCTTCGCGGTGACCTTTGAGAACTTATTTGATCTTTTCACGCTCAACGCTCTCGACGCCTTACTCATTCGATGCTGGACGCTGTAAGTGTGTATAATCACGATCTCCGTTCATGTCATAAAGATAAATGTTGAAGGATCGGAAATGGCAACAGAGGGGGGTGAATGGTGCCTTTTAAAATTTCGCCCCAAATATTCACACTCGAATATTCCCCTCCGATAACAATGAAGGTTATGAAGAAAGAAAATTAACGCCCACGGAAAACTGAAAACGATTTAGCCAAACACTGACTGAAAACTAAAGAAAAGAAACAAGACTTCTGAGAACAAAGGATTGGCAAAAGGAGAGATCAGCAAAGCACTTAAAAATATAAAAAAAAACTGGAGATAAATCTTATGCTAGAAAAGCTGAAAGCAAGAGAAAACTGCTTCAACCAAACCCACCGAAAAAGAAGAGAATAGAGACTGCTGCTCTTAAAAGAGGAGACAAGAGGAAACCGAATCAATACAAACTGCAGAAAAGAAATTGCTGTTACTGTAAAAAGGAAACTAAACTGGACAGCAGCAGTCTGGCCGAAAGCTGAAATCTGGACAGATTAGTGCTGGCCGAAACATGTAGCAAGAAGGGAGCACACACTGATGCTACTACCAAACTGCAGAAAACTTGCTGGCCGAAAGACACAAAAGAAGACCCTACTGCCCAACCGAATAGACTGGAGAAAAGAGAGCTGCTGTCCCACTGAAAAGAAGACACAACTGCTGTCCAGTGAGCAAAAAAACAGATCAAACAGCAGCTAAAACAGCACCCAAAGCCATAATCGAAAGAGGGAAGGAAAGGGCTAAAAACTGCAGCGAACACATGCAAACTCAACCGAAATATGCTGCTGAAATCTGCAGCAAACACATGCAGTCCCAGCCGAAACTACTAGCACAAAGCACAGCCTGAAAATAGCTTGGCCGAAACTAGAAAAGAAGGCTACAGACCAGCATAAAACCAACAAAGAAAGAGCTTGTGGAGTGCTGCAACAATCTGGCCGAGACAGGAACTGCAGAACACCTGAAAAAGTACAGGGAGCAAGAAGTGCAGACCTGTTGTAATTAACCCTGCATGACAGCCATCAACCGAGAGCACCAATGGAACCTGTGGCTGGAGAAAAGCATTCGGCACAGCACAACAAATAAATAAAAAAAAACAAACTGAGTTCTTGAAGAGGGTGGTCTGCTGTTCTAGAGAATTAAGAAAACATACATACTCTTGGGAAATAGATAACCAATATGGTTTTGAGGATGTTCCCAAATCAGAGCAACAATTCAACCTGCCCAAAAGAACCTCGAGAAACCAAGACACAAAATGACGTTGCTCTCGGGAATGTGCTAGCCAAAATGCCTTGAGATGATTCCCTATTCAAAGCACATATTTTGCAGCGATTGGAAGAAGAACTTCAAACCAAAATAAAGGAACGAAGAGAAAACAAGCAACAAGCACAAAATATATAACAGGAACACTCATTTTTGAGACGAAGAGTGATGAAAGATTAATATAGATGAATGTTTACATCAACTCTTCCATGTCTCATCCAAGAACACACACAAGGAGAGAAACACACATAGAACCTTAAAACTTGCATACAAAATTTCTCTTCCAAGAGCACAAGCATTAGGAAACCCTAATACTCATACCCATTTCTCTTTCTCTCTCTCTCAAGTGCACTTCTCCAACTAGATAGCACCTCTATTTATAGCCTCCACTAATGGATTTACAAGTCTACTTTACCCATTAGGTCACACCAACTCTCCACTAATGGGTTTACACACAATTTTACCTATTAGATCACAACACTCTCTACTAATGGATCATTTCCAAATAAAATCCACTTAGCCTATTCTTTCTCAACCCAATCCGCTTCCTTTTGTGCAGCGTTGTGCATTTACCAAAATGCCCCTCCTACGCCTTCCTGGAAGCTTCCTCGTTTCTTGCCGCGAACGCCTCGCAGCCACTTCGAGTCCTCGCCGTCTTCGACACATCCCGACCGTTCTGACCTCAGCACCACCTGTGCCTAGTTCGGTCACCCGTGTCTCGCCACGACTCCGTCTCAAAATCCTACAGTCATCACCGACAAGAAAACATATTACATAGCACCGCACAAAATGATGTAATTAACTATTCGCATCAGTAATTAGCATAAAAATGCCCGGAGCAAACTTAAACTTTCCAGAACACGT
Source organism: Melocanna baccifera (assembly GCA_036346265.1). Taxonomy (NCBI): domain Eukaryota; kingdom Viridiplantae; phylum Streptophyta; class Magnoliopsida; order Poales; family Poaceae; genus Melocanna; species Melocanna baccifera. The sequence goes on along the minus strand of CM070707.1, from coordinate 11,347,172 downwards.
GTCAATTACTCATCACACAACTGGGGTTATCTCCACATGGTCTCTCAAATGTCATATATAATTTATTGCTTTTTTATGTTTGTATATACACATGGTGATTGAAGTTAGATCATCAAAATCATCGGTTGGTTTGCTGGACCCATACTTGGTCGCCATGCATACCATCAACGAGGATGCATCCTTCGTCGAGAGATATATTACAGCAACACCGCTAGTTCACCGCGATAAGGAATATGTACTTATGCCCTACAATCAGGGGTTCCACTGGATATTAATAGTAATTGTACCAAAATAGAATAAGACAATATATCTTGATTCCCTAAGTAAGAACAAAACCGACTACACGGTTATCGGCCAATTAATCGATAGGTAAGTACGTTTTCTCTATACATAACTATATTATACTCTTTCTTTCCTTCCGAATGACTAAGGTTAACTTTTTCGAATCACGTAGGTCGTTCGCCAGGTACGTCGCAGAGTCACGTCGCTCGACGGAAGGGGCCAACGGCCTGAAACATGTTCAAAAATTTGCGATATTCGCTAGTACACATTAATTAATCCTATACAACAGTTGGTAGTAATGCCTCTTAAATTAACACATTCTATTTTTTGCAGTGCCACCAGCAATAGCCGGGCAACACATGTGGATTTTACATTTGCCACCATATGAAACTACTCCTCGATTCCTCGAAGATCACCAAACCTAAGGTTTGTCAATCTTCTCATAATTATTTCATACTTATCAGGTTATATATATATACGTACATTGATATTCCTATCGACAGGCTGCGTCCATCACTACAACTGCATTGTAACAGCCTGACCCTGCACGAATTCAAGGAGAGTGCGCGTTCTTTTTGATGGCCAGAGTCATAAAATCAGATGGAGAGTTCCACAACGTATAATGATTTTTTATGGCTCTATTACTCCAGAATCGAGGTCTCGCGAAAGGAATAGATCCATAATTAACGAACTTATCAGGCTGCACAAGCAATACTTGGATGTCAATCACCATCGATTATCATTGACCCATAAATTCATATAGTTCAGAAAACCGTATGTGATGACGTTTTTGAACCGTCTGTGATATACATTTCTGTAGTAGTGCATGCTTATGAGTGTTATTGAACTCCTCAATAAGTTGGCTACCCATGTATAGTCACAAGACAGCTTCCTTGAACACCCATGGTCCATATATATAGCCCCAACTTAGAAATCTAGCCGTTAGACATAGATTGTTAAAAAAATAATTTGACATGGACCATCCACCTCAGTTGAATTCCAACAATCAGAAAACTAGCCATTGCATAGACATGGATAAGCCTAACCCAGATAATCTAGCGCACCCGGATTATTCACCTAGACTCGAACGATCTGGCCCTTGCAAACTTTCCTCTTGTTTGTGCTTTGAAAAATTGCTTTGGGCAATGATTCGATTGGCCCTCACTTTGAATCCTTTGTGTAGAAATGGTCCGTGTCATGCTCCGACTTGACCCAAACATCCACCTCGAATGCCTTTACTGAGCAACACCTCTTGGATAAAATGGTTCGACCCTTGCTCCGAGTCAACCTAGATTATCTACCTCTGTTGATTTTTTGAAGCACACATAAATTGACCCTCTCTAGACAAATGTTCCAGCCCATGGTTTGTCTAACCCGGATTATCCACCTCTATATGAATTTTTTAGACTTGGCTAAAAATGATCCAAACTTAGAGATCATCACAACCAAACCTTAATCATTGGCTTCTTGCGACTAGAATTGAGCTAGAGAGACCTAGTGTGTGTCATAACTTACCAAGCTACTAGCCTTGAACCCTATTAATTGTATGACCAAAGCAACATCAAAGCCCTATAACTAAAATGATGTAAACTCAACTACTCAGATGATCTATTGCCACAAGGTACTTAATCTTCATGTAGATCCATACTTAACCATTCAAAAAACATGAGGGATCATAATAAATCACCAAGAATGTAACATCCCAAATTTTTAGTTCAAAAATTAAAGTATTAACAATTATTTTTTTGAATTTTTGGCATTTTAAAAAATGGTATTTCCCTTCTTCCTGGTTTTAAAGATTTTTTGAGTAAAAATAAAAACCAACTTTAAATTGGAAATAATTTTAGTGAGTCCAAAATGCCTTGGTTGATTTCACTAAATTTTCTTTGAATTTTGGACTTTATTTGCTATTTTCTAAGCTTATTTGTATTTTCTTGTAATTTCTAAAATAAAAATAAATTCAAAATATCTTTTTCTCTCATGTCGAATCCTCCCTATGGCCCAATTCCCTTCCGACCCATGGCCCATTCTCCTTTTCATTTCCTTACCTTCTTCTCCCCATGCTACTTGGCCCACGTTGACCACGCCATACGCTGGCTTGCCCACACCACGCCCTCCCTCTCGCTGACCACCAAGCCCATCGGTCAGGGTCTTCTTCCTCCATTCCTTCTTCTTCCTTCGCGCGCCACCGCCTCTGAATCCAGCCTAGATCTTCGCTTTCCTTACTTTCGCCATGCCACTGATGGGAATCTTGTGCCTCCACCTTCCTTTTCCTTTGCCCGTGAGCTCCAACCGATTCCCTTCCTTCCCCTCCCTCTATTTCCTTTTTTCCCCACTTTTCTTTTCACCACCGCAGTCTCCAACGACCAATCCTGCACCATGCCCTTCACTTTCCTCTATAAAAGCCCCTCCAGGCACCCCTCCTAGCACCACACCAAAGCCCCCAACCTCCCCTCCCTCTCCTAAGCTCTTCCTGAGCTCCGATGCCATCTTCCCCTTCTTGAGCTCTTCTACTAGCTCCGATGAATAATTATCAGATAATTGAGCTATGCCAAGCCTCACTGTCGTCTGTGCAAGCATCTTTGTGCCCCCAACATCTCATGTTTGCCAAAGCCTATGATCTCATGCTGGACATCTCTGTCCCTTTCTGGCTCCCATGTCTGGTAAAATAGGCCTCGATGTGTTCCCTCTACCTTTCCCACACCTCGATGTCTGCCACCGTGCACCAGAGCACCAGCAACCATTGGTTCCCACATGCCACCACCGTTGATGCCACGTCATCACAATGCACTAGCCACACCAGCAGCCCCATGGCTGTAGGCAACACTCCAAGCACAATTAGAGCATGTGTGTTTTGCCTAGTCACATTTGCGTTTGGACCACCATTGTAACATCTTATTTTTCAAAGTTATTTGAAGTTTTCAAAATTAAAATTCACCATTTGGAATTTATTATATAATTAATTCAAGCTTAAAATGAATTTTTAATAATTAAAAGAATTTAATATGACTAAAATAAATATTAACATTTACTCAAAGTATTTTATTTAGGTTCCTTATGTCTCAAGAAATTTTCTAGAATTTGTTGAGATTTTTCTAGATTTATTTGCTATTTTCTAGAGCTCTAAGGAATTTAATTGAATTTTTGAAATTAGAAAACCTTGGAAAATGAAAAAGCCCTTCGGCCCATTAAATTCTAGCCATTCGATCCCCTCCATGCCATGTGTCAGCCATCCGGCCTAGCCCTGCATCGCTCGCTGGATTCCAGCCGAGGACATGTGTCCTTCATCTGAAGGCCTAGGTACTGTTCACTTGCTCTATCTCAAGCCAGCCGTTCGATCCACGCCATACCACGTGTCGAGCATCCTTACATGTGTGCACTGTTCATTGTCTTCCTTCTGAACTCCACCTCACCGTCTATATCGTCACCGCCATGGACTCCGAGCCGTGCCGCTCGTGGACTCTAAGTGTCTGTGCCTTAAGTAGCGCCTCCTCCCTTATGTTTTGAGCTGTCCCAAGTCCTTCATAGCCATCATCAACACTATCCATGCTGAACCAAGCATCGCCATTCCTACCTGCGCCCTCAGTGTTGGCAACCGTCGTCCTCATCGATGAGCTCATCGTTGCTATCATCATCTTCACCGAGCATCGCCGCTCGACTAGACAGTCTCCGCCATCATTCGCCGCCCGCTGGAGAGCTCCACACCATCAAGCCCCACCACTTGTCTTGTCAATCAAGCCAGCTACCATCACCTCTACCATGCAGCAAGCCCCTCCCTTGGTTCATGAGCCACTGCCGCACCGAGTGCCCATTCGTGCACCCGAAGGGTCACCTCAGGACTCGTGCCGCCATGCATCACCATCTCACCCGTCCGATCGGATCTATGTCGATGCTATTGATCCAACAGTCGATATTCATGCATGGTTTCCATTGTCAACCGTTGGATCATCGTGATGTCACCCTACCGAGCTAGTCGACCTTTTCACTTCTTGGTGAACTCAGTTCACCATGACCCAAGCTTTGACCCATTGATGAGGACATGACCCCAGTGGTTACAATCATACGAGCTCGCAGTTGGGATCTACCAAAAGGGAAGCCAACCAACATGTCAAGACCATGTTGACGTCTTCCCCAACTCTTCCTTATGGTCACCACGTCACTTTTGGACCAATTCAAGCAAGAGTTCAACTGGGATACTTTTTGGAATCCAATTCGGCCTCCAAATCAGTTCGGATTCATCATGACAAGGCCAACTTTAAATAAGCATAACTTTCACATACGGAGTCCGTTTGAGATCTATAAGTACTTGATGGAAAGCTTTTCTCGTCCTCTTTCCAACGGATCTGACCTTACCTGTAAATTCCTTCTTTAGCACCTGCAATTGTCAAAAGAACTTACTACATTACCTATTTAGGCCAAATTGGGCCTTGTAATGCATGGACCAAAGAGGAGGGTGCTACCTCCACTATTCACGGCGTGCTACTGTTCATGTGAACAGTAAAAATAGTACCACCCCCTTGTTTCTTAGTTTTGTGTGGCTTCCACTCTCCTATTTAAGGAGGTCGCACCCTCTAGTTTTCTTGGATTTCGTTTATGTTTAGTTTGCCTGTGTTGCAACTTGTATCTTCAGTTGTGTCGGACGACCACCTGTTAAGATCCTTATTTGGAATTCCACCAAATTCAAGTATTTCAATCCTATTTGCAATTTGAGATTGCTTTTTATCTTGTTCTTGCGTGTTCTTCGGTTGCATGCAGGAATAGACCTTCGTGGTCAGGTCAACCGCGTTCTTCGCACGGTTGATATCGACTCAGAGTGTGGTTTAGCGATTGCTTGGCGTTCTGGTCGTGACCGGTTAGTAGCCGCATCGTCAAAGTCGTTCTCCTCCAAATCGAAGTTATCATCCTATCGGAAGATCGGGATCCCGTCGCCTCATCAAGTGGTATCAGAGCTTCAGTTGACCGGTAGGATTTCTTGTATCCCTAGTTAGTAGATTGATTTTTTTATGTCCTATAGTCCAGAAAAATTGCCCTACAAAAAGAGTTTATTTCTGCTGTCCAAACCCTGTTGTGCCTTTTCAATTTGTTAGTTTCGGTTTGCTAAATTGAGTTTGTGTCCGTTTTAGCTTTGTCTTGTTGCTGGTCATATTCTTGGTCCCATAAAACTCCCAAAAAAATCCCCACGTCCAAAACCATCAAGAACTCGTCAAACCCTAATTCCTATTTTCGGCCAGAAGACTCCCTCTTGTGTAGCCGCCACCAAAAACACCATAACTTTTGTTTCCGATATCTTCTTTGAGTGAAACCACTGCCATTAGATCCGTAACTTCCGTATCTAACTACCCCTAAAATTTTGCTTCATTATATCAAGGATGTTAAAAGATATCTGTGGTGAAAGTGGACCCAAATTTTGGGATTGAATCTGTAATAGTCTGCACTTGTGATTTTTGTGCGATTTTATCTGTCGGTTTCTAGAACATGGCCCCAAAAGAAAAGTTGTAGAAAAAGCCGTCAGGAAACAAAAAAAAATAATCATAAAAAAAGAGACAACTGACAAAAAGTTACGGCCACAATACCGATGTCTTGTCCAGTGGACAGAAATCTGCCATTTTCAGATTTGGATCAATCCTTGTGCTTTTCAATTCCACATTGCATTCTATTGAATTATCTTGTGTTCATCACTCCTATACATTGCTACAGACTTGTTTTGGCCTTCTCCTATCCTTGTTTGATCAGCAACATAGGCTAAGTGCTAGATACGAACTATGATTCAATTCTATGCAATTTCTGAAATTAACTGATTGTTCTCCATTGCTACATATCTTGCCTTCCAAGCAACACCTTTTACTAACCGAACTGATCACGTCGAACTGGCCCTTGCAATCGCTATACACATCACTTGAGTCAAGTTATCACGAACCAGCCACCGGTTACACCACCTGTTTTGCATTGGTAAGAACTTGTAAGAGCTTGGTAAGAGTTTGAGAGATATGTGACTTGTCAAGCTCCAACTGCTAGTAGATTATAGGGACTTACATAATTATTGTGTATTTTCTTGTTTTCTACTAACCATGACAGGTTCAAGATCACATAATGGAAATTTTTGTGAGACCAACAACTTGTTGGATCGGCTTAATAAGACGCTCTCTACCATCAACAACAGAGTTGAGATTCAGGATAAATGTTCACCTCGAACTACTCGACGTGCACTATTTTCTACAAACTCTTCATCGAATGAGAATGATGATATCGGAGAGAACAATGACATCAGCCACACTAAAGTTGATTACTCCGATCGGCGTCGACTCTCACATCAACGAGGTATGTGTAGGTTACAAAGAGAGGTACACGATGATGATGTAGTAACTAATGTCAAGTATGCTTTTCCATTATTTGCTGGTAAATTTGATCCTGATGCATATATTGACTAGGAGATAGCATTAGACAAAGAATTTGAATATTATGATTGGTCTGATAGACAAAAGATTAGAGCTGCCACTAGTGTTTTTATTGATGATGCAATACTTTGGTGGAAGTCTCTTGGTAGACATGGGAAAGTACCACAAACATGGAATGCATTGAAAAGACTTTTGCGAGATGATTTTGTTCCTAAATATCATGCTGATTATTTGCTAGCTACATTGCAATGTTTAAAGTAACAAAGTAGAACTGTAAGGGAATACTATCATGAATTAAAGACTCGTTTGTTATGTTGTGGTTTCATGGAACATGCTGAAGCTACAGAGAATAGATTCTTAAATGGGCTTAATAAAGAAATTCAGGACATTCTTATTCACAAAGAATATAATTCTCACTCATTTGTTTATACTTGCTTGTAAGGTTGAAAGTCAGATTGAGGAGAAATTGAGAATGCTTAATAACAAGAAACATGAAAACAAACCCTTATTTGTGCCTTTTTCTGCGACTAACAACTTACAGAAAGTTGAGAACCATGTTGAAGAGAAGAGAGTTGACATTAAAGAATAGGAGTTGAATGTTCAAATACGGGTGCTTTTGAAAGCAAAAGATGAGGAGATAATCACAGTTGAAGATGAAGTACTTGCTGTCTCCTTACTTCATCGTAAAGATTTGATACCCACAACACCTACATCAACTGAGGAGATTGATAAAGGTAATAACTATGGTGCTGAATTTAAATATAAAAAGGTGAGTAATTTTGAGAATTCATATGTTCAATTGAAAATTCCATGTTCTGAAATTTCTTTGCTTAATTTACATAATGTGGAATTGATTACCCATAAGGAAGTTCTTACTAAAATATCTCCTGAAGATTCTTTATACTATGTCATGTTCAATAATCCTAGAGAGTTATCTAGTGTGATTAAGAATCTTGCTGAAATTTCATGTTTAAAATCATTAGCAAGTACTCATGCCTACACATATAAGTTCAATTTGATTGGAGATTATGGTGTAGACAATCAATTTCATGTATATCGAATATGCATAACTTGTGATCACATGGATGAATTGAAGCTTGTTATTTTGAATAACAATTCTGGTGTGCTGAATCTTGTTCATTATGAGAGAAAAATAAAAATTAGTGACAATTCAAATCTTATGTGTTCATCTTTTATTGAACCATCTAACATTGACAATCTGAATAATGAAGTTGATGGATGCAAAAACTTACAAATCTTTTCACCTTGGCTGAACTTGCTATTGAACCATCTAGATGAATGTGCCATTGCTCGATTAAAATCTGATTACTTGGATAAACTTTGTTTGATTCCAAAAGTTGTAGCTTTGCCCATATTTCCTACCAATAAAAGTTTACGACCTCAGAAATTTGAATTGCATAAATGCATTACTTACATTTGCAAAACAAGTTGCAATAATTATTGTGTGAAAAATTTTGGTTTCTTCATTAACTCCCGGGTTACGAATACAATGAGCTTTTATAATCGCTGCTGTTTTATAACATTAATTATGCAACAACGAAGGATTGTTAAAATGGATGACATATACATATACCATGCATACACCTTGACTCCTTTGTTACCCTATTTTCAGCATATAAAAAGCCGAGGACGGCTTTGTTTTCAAGAAGGGGAGGATGATGAGGACATGACCCCAGTGGTTACAACCATACGAGCTCGCAGTTGGGATCTACCAAAAGGGAAGCTAACCAACATGTCAAGACCATGTCGACGTCTTCCCCAACTTTTCCTTATGGTCACCACGTCACTTTTGGACCAATTCAAGCAAGAGTTCAAGTGGGATACTTTTTGGAATCCAATTCGGCCTCCAAATCAGTTCGGATTCATCATGACAAGGCCAACTTCAAACAAGCATAACTTTCACATACGGAGTCCGTTTGAGGTCTATGAGTACTTGATAGAAAGCTTTTCTCGTCCTCTTTCCAACGGATCTGACCTTGCCTGTAAATTCCTTCTGTAGCACCCACAATCATCAAAAGAACTTACTACATTACCTATTTAGGCCAAATTGGGCCTTGTAATGCATGGGCCAAAGAGGAGGGTGCTACCTCCACTATTCACGGTGTGCTACTATTTATGTGAACAGTAACAATAGTACCACCCCCTTGTTTCTTAGTTTTGTGTGGCTTCCACTCCCCTATTTAAGGAGGTCGCACCCCTCTAGTTTTTTTGGATTTCGTTTATGTTTAGTTTGCCTGTGTTGCAATTTGTATCTTCAGTTGTGTCGGACGACCACCTGTTAAGATCCTTATTCGGAATCCCACCAAATTGAGGTATGTCAATCCTATGTGCAATTTGAGATTGCTTTTTATCTTGTTCTTGCGTGTTCTTCGGTTGCATGCAGGAATAGACCTTCGTGGTCAGGTCAACCGCGTTCTTGGCACGGTTGATGTCGACCTAGAGTGTGGTTTAGCGATTGCTTGGCGTTCTGGTCGTGACCAGTTAGTAGCCGCATCGTCAAAGTCATTCTCCTCCAAATCGAAGTTATCATACTATCGGAAGATCGGGACCCCGTCGCCTCATCACCCATGGTTCCAGCTGAGTCTCCTAGCCATGTCGGATGCCACACAAGCTCTAGATGCCACGTTTCACACCACATATCAGCCAAACCAGCACCCGAGCCATCCCCATGCCATGTGGCAATGCCACGTCAGTTGCCACATTTCGATCACATCACCCTGCCAAGTCAGCCCTAGACGCCACCTATCAGCCACGTGTCATGCCACGTCAGCCCTAATGCCACATCACCACCACGTCAACAAGCCTAGTCGTCGTGCACTATTCCATGAGCCGAGTCCACCGTAGACATGTTATTCCATGAGACGAGTACACAACACAGTATTTTTCTCATTTTTTCAGTATTTTCTAGCCATTTAAATCTTTTGAGAGCTCATTCTCCTCTGTCCTTGCTCCGATTGACCCAATTCTTTTTCCTAAATTCATCTAAAATTGAGATCTATCTTTTGGTTCTAGTTTTAAAGTTTTTAGAGTTTATTTGAATTTTATTTTATTTTATTTTGTGCTTCTTTTGTTTCCCCTCTTGTTAGATCACACCTTCGAAGGAGCTGAAGCTATATTTGAAGATTAAGAGCAATTAAATGAATAAGGCCAAGGCAAGTTATATATCCTTTGATCATGTTGAATCTAGTTTTAAAATCTATTATGTATTATCTTGCTTTAAATTATAATGCATTGCTACTTTATTACAAACTTTTGTATATTGTAGTTATTGTCCAAATTGATTAATCCCTCACTTGAGAATTGAATGTCATGATTCCATTGTCACCATTGGATGGGTAATTATCTAGAGATGCCATACTAGTTGTCACACGGGTTATACATTTAGCAAGCTTATTCATGCTTATAGTTACGTTGGACTCATCATCACATATGATCAATTAGCGGGCAATGCCAATGTGATGAATATGCATGCTAATTTCTATGAGGTGCAAGAGAGGCAAATATTGACTAGGTGGTTAACCTACTTGACGGCAAAACCTTAGCGGGTGAAATTGGATTGAGGTTGAGTATTGTAAAAGACTTGTTGTAATTTTCCTTAATGTAAGAATAATCACATCGTGTGGGTAAGTTGTGCAACCTCTGCAGAATGTAAAACTATTCAAATAGTTGTGTCCTCGGTTATGGATAATGCTCGGTGATTTCACACTAAGGGTAGAGTATTTATAAAAACTTGGTTGGGATAACTTTGAGAAGTCAATGGTTAGTTCACTAGTGGTTTATTTAATTCCTTTAGTTATTTACTTATTATTATTTTCTTTAAAGTTCACTTTTAATCTATTTACTGTATTTACTTCAAATTATTGATTTCTACAAAGTAATCTTTAAGCTATCATTTGATAAGCCTTACATATTATATTGCATCTTTGTTACAAATGACTTGCTGAGTACTATTGTACTCACGATTTTATGCCTATTATTGCTTATTTGACGAACAGGTACCATATCATTTGGAGGTACCAGAACGAAGATACTTCGACGATTCACTAATTAGGACTCGCTCCCCTAATCGATTGCCTGTGAACATGTCAAGTGGCTACGATGCTTATTTTTGTTTTCCGTTGCTACTTTCTTAAGCCCTTCAAGCTATTATTTGTAAGCATGGACATAAGGTTGCAACCCTGATAATTAATAATATTTAAGTTTTTTTCTTTATTAATCATGTATATGGATGTATATGGTTGATATTTCATCTATGTTTACACTGTGTGCACTAGCGTTATCCTAGACTAGTGCGGTATACACAGAGAGTCTGGTTTTGCATATTCAGGTCTCGACATAAGTGGTATCAAAGCCATATCAACTGCAGGACGAAGCCCTAGTTAGAGTGGTCGCCTTAACAAAACTTCAAAAATCTATTTTCTAAGTTAAACCAACCAAGTTGCATATGTAGTAATCTCTCTATTCTCTTTTCCCTTTTCGTAAGGTTCTTACTCTTTGCCTTATTCTAAATTTTTTTTCTCCAATCCCTTAATCTAACTTCATTTATAATGCCTTAGATGTCTCAAGTTTCGTACAGCTAGAATGGAGGTTGTCGTGGACTTCTTTAAGCTTTGTTAAGGAGTCTTGGATTAAAGAGGCAACTTATTTATTTCACCAAGGATAAGAGGATGAAGGGTCAACGTATTGGATGCATCACTTGATTATACTTCACCACAAGGATTGGCAGTCAAGTCCTTCACAATAGCTTGAAGTACATTAGCACTTGTGGAGCATCGTCTGCACAAGGAGCTGCGCACAAGGCTGTTCGATGTCTTTGCAAACTGTACAAGATCAGTTCGTCGAAGCTCATTCGGAAGTTCAACGAGCAATATGTAGTGACTCCCAATGTAGAAGTATAAGAGGAAGCTATGGAGGAACCACCACCGTAGCTGCTAGTATTTCTACCTTTGCCTACACTACCAAGTCCAGAGGAGAGGCGACACATAGCGGGCAACTGTCAAGAGTATTTCGGCACTTCATTCCAGCCATAGCAGAAGAGCAATTGCTACAAGTATGTAACTCGTGGGTGTGCTATAGCGACTCAGAGGCAAAACTTGTGATGTGAGCTAAAGTCTTGCCCTTAAAGTATTATGTTGCAATGATGTAAAAACTTTCATTTGAGTAATTTAATTGCTTCTTTTGTTAGCCTCTCGGCTAAGTGTTTGCTTAGTCTAGGTTTGTTATCAGAGATCCCCTTAGATGAGTTTACCTCTTATCTATGCTTTTCCCTCTCACCTTTTTAAAGTCCTGTGAAGCCAGTTCTCAGCAGGTTGTCATTCTTTTCATAGCAGGGAAAAGATGGTTGACACTCGAAACTCAGCTGGTTGCAGTCAGATGAATCAGGATCCAAGAAGCAGTGCTGCAAATCCATCAACTCAAAGACTGCAAGCAACTTCAATGGGATTGGATTCGATCATAAGTCAGTTCATGGCAGCTCAAACTCAATTGATGAACATTATGATATAGAACATGAATACAATGATGAATCGGTGTAATCAGGAAACAGTTGCACCTCACCCAGCTCATTAGCAATCAAAGTTTGCAAATATCATGAGGACAAGACCACCCACCTATTCATGGTCTTTCGAGCATTTGGAAGCGGATGATTGGATTCATTAAGTGGAAAAGAAGTTGAATCTCACTTAGTGCACCAATCACGAGAAAGTACTCTACACCATCGACCATCTAGAGGGAGCCAACGCAGAGTGGTGGAGGAACTATTGTGCCACTCATGAGGACCAAGACAGTATAACTTGGGCTGAGTTCATGACAATAATTCATCACGCCTATATCTTGGATAGGTGCTCAAAATGAAGAAGGAAGAATTTTGTGAATTGCAACAAAAGAACATATCAATCAGTGAGTACCTCAACAAGTTCACTCACCAAGCTCACTATGGATCTAACGATGTTGCCACCGATGACGCTCGTCAAAAGTGCTTCAAAAAATGATTAAACCTAGGATTGAAAGTTCAAGTTATGGAAAATGATTATGGCAGCTTTTAGAACATGGTGAACAAAGTAATGCTCATTGAAGAAAGTCGGCATGAGCTAGAGGAGTCTTGCAAAAGAAGGATGATGCAACAAGGAGCTCAGAAGCATTAGTTCCAAAAGGCTCAATTTAGTTCATACTACTCTGCTCGTGTTCCTCTATAGTTAGGATTTATGACTCCCGCACCAGTGCCACATCCATTCATGTTTGGACCCACCCTATTGACTCAAGCAATCAATAATAAAGGAATGCCAATCCTATAGCATTAGTCACATGTTACAAGTGTCACAAGTAGGGACACAATGCCAGCAAGTGCCCACAGAAACAAGCCCCGATGCTAGTTCGTTTTAATCTAGGTGATGTGATGATGGCCCGATCTTCCGAGAGGTACTGATAAGTCGATTGTGGAGAACACGACGTTGATGATCCAAAGGCCCCGACCAAAATAGATTGAACCCCTCGCAATCACTACACCACTGCTCCGATGGTTATCAACCGTGCCAAACGCGGTTGATCTCGCCAAGAAGGCTATCTCCTGCAAGCGAATTGAGAATACAACCAAGAGAGTAAAAGATGCAATCTGAAATTGTATTGCGAATAAAGATTAAGTTCACAAGTTGGAGTTTCTCAACCGGATATGTGGTGAGACTGCTAAGCAGAATAATCTCTTAAGAAAAACCCAAGAAAAACTAAAGAGATATGACCTCCTTAAATAAGGAAGGGGGAGGCCACACTTATCTAATGAAAAGGGGTATGGTACTATTCATGGTTACTGTTCACATGAACAGTACGGCCGCGGTGGTTCCAATAGCCTAAGTGGTGTTAAAGGGCCCTCGGCCCAAAAGGTGATGCAGCACTAAGTCCTTGCTGCCAAAGGTCCAGAGGCTCCGCGCTGAAGACCAAGATTTCGTGAACTCCGACTACTCTGAAGTTGGACTTCGAAGTCAGAAGGCCAGGGACTCCGCTTCGACGTCGGAGATTTCGTACGACAAGCGAAGTAGGGACTTCGCACCTGTAGAACTTCGCGCATCGAAGTGGCACTTCGCACCTGCAGGACTTCGCACATCGAAGTGGGACTTCTACTTCAACGTCGGAGATTTCGCACGACGAGCGAAGTAGGGACTTCACACCTGCAGGGCTTCACGCACCGAAGTTCAACAATTGCCTTCTCCTTCCTTGATGCATATCATCAACTCCTTACTGTCCCGTCCTAGATTCCTAAGCACAAGCAAGTCATCTCCATTAGGCAGCATCATAGAGTTCTTAAGTGATACACTCAGCCCTAGAAACGAATTTACCTAATAATTTAGTTGATGAGCACGTGCCCGAGTAATTTGACCTTGGACATCATTCAAGGTAGTAGTAAGAGGAGTGTTCATATCAGTCGAAGTGATGTCCTCATCACTAGGAGCTATACCAAATCGGACCCTGCTTTAGTACCAGGATGTGGAGTTCCCCAAGTGTCAGGTTAAGCCAATCGAGCACCACAATTAGTCGTGTGAGGATAAGTGAATTATGTCACTGTAGAAGAGGCTTAAGCAGCACTAGACGTTGTGATCGGTAAGTTCCTAGTAAATTTAGTTTCTGCTATAGTTTTGTTTGATTCCAAAGCTTCGCATTCGTTTGTTTCTCAGAGTTTGCCTTAAAGAAATGGTTAAAAACTGTTGTTCTTGGATCTATTCTTTTGGTTCAATCCCTATGCTCCAAATTAAGTACCAACCTAGGCTATCCTAGAGTCAAGATAGTCATTCGAGGAGTGGAGTTTTTCACCAAACTAATTGTGTTGGATATCTAGTCTTTGGATGTAATTCTGGGAATAGATTGGCTTAAGAAACATCAAGCAGTGTTGAATTGTAAAAGCATATCTATTACCTTGACTAGTCCAGATGGAAGAAAAGTGAAATTTGAAGCTAGCATGAATTAGCTAGAGAAGGTTATGGTTTGCCAAAGTAAGGGAATCCTGTTAGAGGATATGCTAGTTGTCAGAGAGTATGCCAATGTGTTTTCTGATGATCTTCCCAGAATGCCACCTAACTAAGAGGTTGAGTTTTTGATTGAGCTAGTACCTGGTACTTTATCGATTTCCAAGAGGCCAAACAGGATGCCTACTAATGAGTTGGCAGAGTTGAAGAAACAAATTCAGGAGTTGTTGGAAAGGGTTATGTCAGACCTAGTTCATCCCTATGGGGAGCACCAATGTAGTTCGTCAAAAAGAAGGATGGTAGTCAGCGTATATGTGTGGATTACCAAGCACTCAATGAAGTTATTATCAAAAATAAGTATCCTTTGCCCATAATCAATGATTTGTTTAGCTTAAAGGAGGTGAGGTATTCTCTAAGATTGACATGAGGTCAGGGTATCATCAGATGAAAATTCAACAAGAGGATATATGTAAGATAGCTTTCTCAACTCGTTATGATCTGTACGAGTTCACCGTGATATCCTTTAGTTTAATCAATGCAACAACTTATTTCATGTAGCTGATGAATAATGTGTTCATGAAATATTTGGATAAGTTTGTCGTTGTGTTCATTGATGACATTTAATTTACTCTAAGGATGAGAAAGAGCATGAAGAGCATTAGAGGATGGTTTTGTAGAACCTCAGAGAGCACAAGTTGTATGCTAAGTTCAGCAAGTGTGAGTTTTAGATGAAAAAAATTGTTTTCCTAGGCCACGTCTTGTCAGCATGAGGAGTTGCAGTTGACCCTAGAAAAGTGAAGGACGTGCTTGACTAGAAGTGATCGTCATTAGTGATGCAAGTCAAAAATTTTCTTAAAATAGTCAGTTACTACCGTCGTTTCATTGAAGAATTTTTTAGTGTGGCAAGACCTCTTATGCAGTTATTAAAGAAAGAAAAGGAGTTCGCTTGGACACCAGAATGTGAGAAGAATTTTAGAGACTGAAGGAGTGTTTGACCATAGCCGGAGTGCTATTATTGCAAGACATTAACAACGATTTTCAAATTTATTGCGATGCTTCTCACAAACGATTGGAATATATGCTGATGCAACAGAAAAGTATAGTTGCTTATGCTTCACGCCAGTTGTGGCCACATGAGAAGAACTATCCTACACATGATATGGAGCTAGCAACCATAGTGCATGCTCTAAAAATTTGGCGTCGTTATCTTATGGGTAATCATTGTGAAATCTACACAGATCACAGGAGTTGGAAGTATATATTCACCCAATCTGATCTTAATCTAAAGAAAAAAAGGTGGCTAGAGTTGGTAAAAGATTATAATATCAAAATTCATTATCATCCCGAAAAGGCCAATGTGGTAGAAGATGCTTTGAGCAGAAACATTTTTTGCAATACAATGGATACTCATCTGAATTTTAGTACAATGTATAATCCCCAGACCGATGGTCAAATCAAGCATGTGAGTCAGATTCATGAGGATATGCTAAGAGCTTGTGTGTTGGATCACGGAGCCAAGTGGGGCAGTTGTTTGCCTTTTACAGAGTTCTCATATAACAACAGTTACCAGACCAGTTTGCAAATTTCACCATTTGAAGCTCTGTACGACAGAAAATGCAGAACCCCTCTCAATTGGAAAGACACGGGGGGAAAGATAAGTCTTTGGGCCAAAATGTTCAAAGGTAGCTAAGGAGAAAGTTTGATTAATCCACGAGAGGTTAAGAACTGCTCAGGCTAGACAGAAAAGTTATGCGGATACACATCATCGAGAGCTGAGGTTTAAGCCAGATGATTATATGTATCTCTAGATCACGCCAATCAAAGGAGTTAAGAGGTTTCAAATGAGAGGAAATCTTGTGCTAAGGTATGTGGGGCCATTCAAGATATTAAAGCACAAAGGACAAGTTGCTTACCAGTTGGAGCTACATGTATCCTTCAGTGGGATATATGATGTTTTCCATATGTCTCAGCTGAAAAAGTTTGTAAGTATCAGAGGAGGCAGTGCTAGTGGAAACTGCTGATCTTCAGGAGGACTTGTCATACAAGGAGCACCTTGTAAGAATCTTGAAAGTGTTAGCATATGTGACCAAGATTAAGGTCATCCAAATTTGCAAAATTCAGTGGAGCAATCATTTTAAGGAGGAGGATACTTGGGAGCACAAAGAGGACCTCAAAGCGGAGTTCCTAAATCTATTCTCGTAGTGAGCCAGAATCTCAGGGTCAAGATTCTATTTAAGGGGGAGAGGTTTCTAACATCCTATTATTCAGAGTTATTTGAAGTTTTAAAAATTAAAAATCACTATTTGGAATTTTTCTAGAATTAATTCAAGCTTAAAATGAATTTTCAATAATTAAAAACATTTAATGTGACTAAAACAACCATTAACATTTGCTGGAAGTATTTTATTTGGGTTTCTTATGCTTTAAGGAATTTTCTGAGATTTTTTGGATTTATTTGCTATTATCTATAGCTCTAAGGAATTTATTTGAGTTTCTAAAATTGGAAAACGCTAGAAAATAAAAAAACCCTTTAGCCCATTAAATTCTGGCCATTCGGTCCCCTCCCCGCATCACCCGTCGGATTCCTACCGGGGACACGTGTCCTTCATCTGCAGGCCAAGGTACTATTCACTTATGCTATCTAAAGCCAGTCATTCGATCCATGACATGGCACGTGTCGAGCATCCATACATGTGTGCACTGTTCATCATCTTCCTTCCGAACTCAGTCTCGCTGTCTATATCGTTGTCGCCTTGGACTCTGAGCCATGCCGCTCGTGGACTCTCAGCATCCGTGCCTTAAGTAGCGCTGCCCCCTCGTGTTTCGAGCCATCTCGAGTCCTTCATAGCTATCACCGCCGCCGTCCATGCTGAGCCAAGCGCCGTCATCCCCGCCTTCTTCCTGTTAGTGATATGCCCTAGAGGCAACATGGAGATGTTGTATATATCACATACTATGTTTATGATACATTACTTTGTTCCTTGGAATAGACATCATCATTATTGATCAATGAGTATGTGACTTATTCATGAGACTCTTAAATACTAAAATGTTGCTATTTCTAAATGATTCCTGATCGTATATCATATGAGGAACAAATATGATTCAAAGACAAAGATCAGCATATGTATTGATTGATGATCATGTCTCATAGATCATAGTATGGTGATACCAAATCAATAATATGGACATGTGTTAGTGAACATATGTTGGATAGACCTGCCATGAGACACTGCAGAGATTCCATGTGTCATCAGTTGGTCTCGAGTAGTGTTTATGTAGAATCCTTAGACTTGAGATCATCATGGTTCCCAACATGAGTAGTAGCTTATTTTGGGACTACTAAACACTACTCCGTGGCGGGTAGTCATAAAAGTAGTCTTCGGTTTGCCATGAAACATGTAGTGGGATGTGAATGATCAAGATAGAATTTGCCCCTCCTTATGGGAGAGATATCTCTGGGCCTCGATGTAATGGATTATGAAAGTGCATGGCCATGCCAAGGTGATTGAGGAGTCAATCACAAGTTTATAATCCATCACGGAATCGAGAGAGTGATTGAGCTATTAAGAGGATGACACGAGTCTCGCCTTGAGCTCAATCTATATCGTGAGGCAAAGGGATTCGTACATGAGAGAACATTACAGTTCAGCCGATATGATCTTTACATATACTTTGGGGTTAATATGTCTTACTAGAGGCGCTATTAACGGGGTGACCGGAAGGCGTTTCGGGTCACGACCAAGTATACGTGAACCTCTGGGTCGCACGCTTAACGGGTTGGAACAACGATTCGAATATGATTCGGATATGGGCTCAATTCGGATAAAGATCCGAATAGACTCCTAATGGGCCTTGGTCCGCAAGGCCCACGTGAGGAGGTCTATATATATGGAGGCGAGGGGCTGAGGGGTTTCGTCCCTGTTAACATCTAGCAAAACCCTAGCCGCCACCTCCCGAGCCAAACCCTAGCTGCTCATGAGTGCTAGTACACTCGCGATCGGCATTCCAGCCCCGGACGTGTGGATACCGGTGGAGGCGCTGCTCGTTACAGTGCTGATCGGCGTGCGTGGAGGAGACGATCTGTTCGGGACGATCGGCTACTTCCACTACTACCTCGACGCGCGTGATTGGATCGGTTTCCAATTCTTCTTCCGCTGCGCTGCGCGTCTAAGTGGTAACGATCCATGATCCTTCCTTAGCATGATGTTCTTGGGTGCGCGGTAGAAAAGTTTTGTTTTCTACTTCCGTAGCCTACGCGTATTCCTTTACTTCCTTAGTGCCAGTAGCCACCATCCTCATCGATGAGCTCGTTGTCACCGTCATCATCTTCGCTGAGCACTACCGCTAGACCAGACTGTCTCCGCCGTTGTTTGCAGCTCGCCGGTGAGCTCCACACCACCCTGCCCAGCTGCCCATCTTTCTAGTCGAACTTGCAGCACCCCCTCGACTACGCAGCATGCCCCTCCCTTGGTTGATGAGGAGCTGCCCTACCAAGTGCCCGTTCGTGCACCCGAAGGGTCACCTTAGGACTCACACCACCACATGTCACCATCTCAACTGTCCAATTGGATCTACATCAACGCTATCGATCCAATGGCCAAGATTCATCCACGTGTTCATTGTCAACCATTGGATTGTCCTGACATCACCCCACCGAGCCGACCGACCTTTCAACTTCTCGGTGAACTCAATTCACCGTGAGCTGAGTCTTTGACCCATGGGCCTAGCTAAGTTACGTAGCCACGTCGGATGCCACACAAGCCCTAGATACAATGTGTCATGCCACATGTTAGCCATGTCTGTAACACCTCAGGATCCACATTACCCTTCGATACCACTAAACCACTCCACAAGCTAGCCAATTTATAAGATAACATAAACTGACACTAATTCCTAAATCATGATAAGCTAAGTGGAAGCATACTAAAACAAAGGTAATAGAATACTATTAATTAAAGAACAACTGCTAATAATTTTAACCAATTAAAGCGAACCACAACCTAACATTATTAATTATAATTGATCAACAATGAGGGAAAAGATGAATAACTAGAGACTCCACTTAATTATTATAGTATGAAACATGATATGATGTGTGACAGTGATGTGTCGCTCTACCCTTCCTATGCATGCTAGAAAATCACCTAGAAGGGGGGAAAGCAAGAGTGAGATAAAAATCTCAGTAAGCAAACTGTTTAACAAACTAATTAAACTACAATGGTTTAAGCATCAATATTTATTTTCCACAATTTTCACTTTTATAACCTTAACCCAAATCACTACCAACAATGGTAAAACATTAGCAAATAAATCTCGTTTGACTACTTCAAATCCTCAACCACTAATACTACCAATACCACACCCACAACTGCTAACAACAGTTACCACCAGAGAACTCCTCATGCCACTACCACAACTCCTACCACAACACAAGGGGTGGGTGAACCCCACTCTATGATCACATCCATATTCCTCATACCACAAGTGACTCTCATGAACCAATCCCATATGAAAAGCTAAGAAGTTGCATTTGTTTGTAAATAACTCAACCACAATATGTTGCATAAATATGCAATTGATCTATCCCCAATGTAAATGCATATGATCCACTGCACCCTTACCCAACAAGATAAGAGTATACATCGTACTACGGCAATGTACGATGCTGTACCGGTACAGTCGCGGCTATGTGTGGTGACATCCACGATGCAAATGACATGTTATGATATGAATAATTTAATAAACATGATTCATAAGAATTTAACTACAAAGAACATCAACATATTCATCATGAATATTTCCTCACAATCCACTTATGCCTCAAAAGAAACCTCACCACATAATCCATATTCAGTTCACCAAGATCAAAATCAATCTATTCAAAGGGAACACTACCACTTGGATCACAAAATATTCATTAAGAATACCACTACTATAACCACAGTAGATTCACTAAGAGTATTACCACCTAGACCACAATATGCTCGTAAGGAATATTTGTCCAGAACCATATTTGTCTCATTAAGAACTATATCACATCACTATAATTAATCCATCAAGGCATAACCATTTGAATGCTAAATTGCTATCACTCAGATCACATTAAGAGAATTAACTAGTGTGAATGTAGAATGATTAACAAGTTAAACAGTAGCACATCCGCTACGTTTACTTGCCTCCACCGTTGTAGCGAAGTGATCACGCGCGGTCAGGAGCGAAGCCACCTGTCCAAAGATACCACTCAGCACACGACTATAGCAAGGTAATTGTGACTTCAAAAAATAAAGACACCGTTAAATCCCTAGACCCGAAAATCCCTACTCTGCCTGACGATCATACACCCAGTCCACTGCAGCGGCATTGCTTGTTATTTTCGTATCTTTAAAATTATTAAGCATTTACAACCAATGATATATTTCTGGGATCTACACTTAAATACCTTCCTTTTTCAAGTATATCTCTTATTTTTATTTGGCTATTAACATGGTGTAATTTAACGCGCAACAATAGATGACGTACTCTGTTCTGGCAATGTGGACAGCCAGCTTCTAACACACCCCAACCACAGTACAAAGCTCTAAAAAATATGATTTTTTCACAGAAACTAGATCATCATATTCCCTACAACTTTAATTATTGGGAGGAAAAAAATATAAAAATCACCTTCTACTCCGAATCTATATCCGAATAGCAATCTGTCTCGGATTCCACCTCTGCCAGACAGCAGTCTTCCCGATAGTGTTGCACCCAAACCCCGCAGCCAACAAATCTGAAAAAAATAATGAAGATAGATCTCCACGTCCTTTACAATTTTCCTTTTGGCCAGACCTATAGGAAAAATCATTTGGTTGGTCTAATCTGCGCAAAAAACCGCGCTGCATAAATTGGACTACGCGCAGATAGCGGGAATTCCCTAATCCGTGAATCAATTTGCTAATCCCCATCAATTCTCGTGCTAAAAACCCTAATTAAAAGAAAAATAGAAGATTTTGGGATAGAGGAAAGTTACCCAGGGGATCCCTTGGGATCCCCCCTTCTTCCCTTCTCTTCTTCTTCTTCCTTCCTTCTCTTCCTCTTCCTCTTCTTCTTCTTCTTCTTCTTCTTCTTCTTCTTCTTCTTCTTCTTCTTGATTTCTTCTTGCACCAATGGACATCACTTGAGGGGAGGAGAGTGGGCGCAAGGGGGGGAGAGAGGTGGCGGCCAAGGGGTGAAAAGGGGGAGGGGAGGCCAGACATAAGGCTTAAAAAGGGGGAGTGGCGGCTAGGGTTTAGTGGGGGGGAGGGGGTGCAGCCACCCCCTTGGGCCGGAAGGTCCAAGGTGGTAGGCCCACCCTCCCGCAGCCCACTAAAAGGTTTCTTAAACATTTTCTAATTTAGATTATTCTAAAAAAATCTTTTATTTTACTTCCCGTGATTTACCAAAAACTGGACGACTCCGCGATTACGCTAAAGTGTTCCCCGAGACGCCAAAATGACATTCAGGGCATTACATTCTCCCCACCTAAAAAGGATTCATCCTCGAATCTAACTCCTCAACCCACGAGACAAAAGAACAATAAAGGAAAGAGCAACCAAAGGATAGAGTATCCCAAAGGTACAACAACTACGGGTACTCTCCCACCTCGAAGAGCTTAGGTCTTTCTTCCCTATCTGATCTTCCAGCTTCCACGTCGCCTCTCGCTTGAACTGATTCATCCATTGGACCTTCACTTACCTGATGGCCCTCTTCCTCATGACCAACTCCAACGAGTCCATGATACGCGCTGGTCGACAATGAGAACCCACAAGTCTTCTGTCGGCTCAGAGCGGCCAACAGGTCCTGCCATTGTCGCAAAATTCCCCACCATAACTATTAAACCAATATCTAATACCATCCTCTTTCTTAAAATATTTTCCTTTATTTATTATAATCGGGATGATACATTATACCCTTTTAAAGGAATTTGATCGCAGATTCCACTCATGCTGTTCTACTCGAAGAACGTCTAGAAATCTTTTATAAACAAAACCCAATAGAAAATAAAGGATTCTCAAGCAACCCACTCGTAACAAACTTTCATTCAGAGAACCGCGATTCAAAATCAAAGGATTCACCACAAAATCTTTTCCACTCTCCAAGTAGACAATTGGAGAAACAACACCACATGCTAAGAGTGAAAATCACTCGACAGACCAAAACAATCATTTTCTTTTCCCCAACTGGAAAATACTACGCCTCAACATAAAACAATTCAATTTGCAGATTGCCTCTACCAAAAACACACGACCTAAACAAGAATTAAGAGAGCATTTCACTACTCGAGATAACAATAATTTCTCAACCCATTTCTTTTAATAATTTAACTTCCTTGAACCAAGGATTTCCAAATCATCGCCCAACACACAAATTCATTTATCTTAAGTTGGCAACCTCGACAATACGCTCAAACTGAGTACATTATCTATACCCTTGTAGAGAGACCCACTGCGCCCACAAAACATACTCTAACTAAGACCTCAACCAATGGAATTACTTTGATAGATAATTCCTAATGCACCGTAATCCCTTAAGGTAACAACTTAATGTGACGATAGCCCGATCTTCTGAAAGATACTGATAAGTTGATTGTGGAGAACATGGTGTTGATGATCCAAAGGCTCCGACCAAAATAGATTGAACCCATCGCAATCACTACACCACTATTCCGATGGTTATCAACCATGTCGAACACGGTTAACCGCACCAAGAAGGCTATCCCTTGCAAGCAAATCGAGAACACAAGCAAGAGAGTAAAAGATGTAATCTGAAATTGTATTGTGAATAAAGATTAAGTTCATAAGTTGGGGTTCCTCAACTGGACGTGCGGTGAGACATCTAAGCAGAATAATCTCTTAAGAAAAACTCAAGGAAAACTAAAGGGGTGCGACCTCCTTAAATAGGGAATGGGGAGGCCGCACTTATCTAGTGAAAAGGGGTATGGTACTATTCACGATCGCTCACATAAACAAGATGCGGCGCGATCTTGTTCACATGAATGCGATCGCCCAATAAGCCTGGTCCAAATAGCCTAAGTTGTGTTACAAAGCCCTCGGCCCAAAAGGTGACGCAGCACCAAGTCCTTCTACGAAGATGCAGAGGCTCCATGCTGAAGACCAAGATTTCGCGAACTCTGACTACTCCGAAGTAGGACTTCAAAGTTAGAAGACCAGGGACTCTGCTTTGACGTCGGAGATTTTGTACGACGAGCGAAGTAGGGACTTCGCACCTGTAGAACTTCGCGCATCGAAGTGGGACTTCGCCCTGCAGGACTTTGCACATCGAAGTGGGACTTCGACTTCGACATCGGAGATTTCGCACGATGAGCGAAGTAGGGACTTCGCACCTGCAGGGCTTCGCTCACCGAAGTCCAACAATTGCCTGCTCCTTTTTTGATGCATATCATCAACTCCTTGCTGTCCCGTCCTAGATTCCTAAGCACAAGCAAATCATCTCCATTAGGCAGCATCATAGAGTTCTTAAGTGATACACTTAGCCCTAGAAATGAATTTACCTGATAATTTAGTTGACGAGCACGTGCCCGAGTAATTGGACCTTGGAAATCATTCAAGGTAGTAGTAAGAGGAGTGTTCATATCAGTCGAAGTGATGTCCTCATCACAACTCCAAAAAATTCACTTCACACCCACACATACCCATTTACTATACCCTAAGGGTGCTATCCACGATCCTCACACTATTTGAAATCCACTATTCCTACATATAAACATTGGGCCTCTAAGGTTCTAGCATAACAAAAGGTAAAGCTTAGGCTCAGCTTTCAAGACTCCTACAACAAACTCTCTGTATAGAGATAGAGAAATCCTCAGGTGAAATCTCTACAATTCTCACAATTTACACACACTCAATTTTTAACATCAACAAATCATTCGGCTCCAAGACAAACATTCTATTTAAATCAAATCCTTCCCAAGGATTATCCTACGAAAACAGTATATCATCCAATGTACCACAAACATCGTGATCTTTAAGGCTTCCACAAAAATATCTAGTAGACCACCTCTATACAGTTGCCATCACGCAACAAACAAAACTTCGCAACTCAAATCGGTTACCCTTTTCTTAGAAAAAGAGGTAAGAAGAAATAAATTCCAGCACACAGAAAATCGCTATCATTCACAGTAGTTGTAACATCCCAGAATTTATTTTCTGATTTAAGTCATTTTCTAGAATTTAATTGCTTTTTCTGGTTTTTTTTTCAAGCTCTGAATTGAGAGAAGTTAAAATTTTCATTTCATAAAAGCCAAATAAAAGTATTTCATTTTATAAAGGTCAAATTAAATGTATTTCATTTTCCTAAGTCAAATATGTAATTATAATAATTTTCAGGAATTTATAAAAATTTAAAAGTCTCCTTTTAAAGTCAATCTGTGTTTTTGCAAAAATCTAAATATCAATTTGGGTTGAAAATATATTTATTAAGTCTAAAATAGTTCCAGATAATTCTCTAAATTTTTCTGGAATTTTTAAACTTTATTTGGTATTTTTTTCGAGTATTTAAAGCCTCCTAAGTATTTCCGAAAATCAAAAAAAGAAATAAAATCCCAAAACCCTCCCCGGGCTGACAAGTGTCACTCATCGGGCCGATCCCCATCGCCGGATTCAATCCGAGTCGTCCGCTGTCACTTAAAAACCAATCCCCGCCTTCACCCTCCCTCGGGCCGACACCTGGCAGGCATCCGAAACCTCCATGGCCTGGATTTAATCTCCATTGTCGGATGAAATCGTGACCGCCCCCTTTCACTTACTGTTTCAATCAGATCTGACAGCCCCAATCCTCTCCCCTGCCACCTGTCAAAAATCCGACCGCCCGCTCTCCCTCTTTCCTTTGTTCCCGTCTCACAGACAGGCGGGCCCCACCCGTCGGATCCGTCATCCCCGCCCCCTTTCCTTTCTTCCCTGCACGATCACCGCCCGCTACCGCCATTGATGCCGAAACCGAAGCTTTTAAAGCTTCGGTTTCCATCCTGTTTGATCTCCCGCGCCGATGGGAAATCAAAGCACCCGTTACACCGCGTCTGTTTCAGGCATAATTACCCTCAATTACGCCCGTTTTCACCATCGCATTCATCTCCCCGTCCGTTTCAATGCCGACGAGTTAAGCGCGGCCGTTACCTTCCCTCCCCGCCTATAAAAGGTACACCCCGAGCACCCTCTACTCACACCGCCTCTCACTCGCCTCTCAATTCGAGCACCCGAGCCCTCGGAGCCTCCCCGCGCTCGTTTTCCCCTCCGCCGGCCTCGCTAATTCCGGCGAGCAATCGCCGCTACCTCAGGCCTCCCCACGCCTCACCGACGCTGCTCCAACCTTGCTCGTGCCTCGGCGATCTTCGTCCACCCATCTGTCGGGCATTTGCGCCACCGAAGGACCCCCGCCGCCGTGAACCCCTCTTCCGGCCGCCGCCTCTCTCCGCCGACTTGACGCACTGGTCATCTTCGCGACATGCGCCAGGTACCGGTGGACTCCCTGCACTTCCCTCTTGCTTTTGCGCCTCTCGCCCAGTGCCGCCGCCCACCGGATCGCCGGCGACCCTCGGTCCCTGAGCGCCGCCGCCGCCGGCCAAGCCACGTCAGCAGGTCGGGCTGACGTGGTAGCTGATGTGGCAGCCCGGTGGACACCATGTCCGCGCCAGGCCTGCCACACCAGTGCTACCTCATCTCCTCGTGCCACGCATGCCACCTCACCCCACTTCGGGTCCGTGGATTCAGTCCACCGTGAACCCGGCCCCACCTGCCAGTGTCTCAGCCAGATTTAATAATCCTAGGGCTGACATCGTGCTGACATCATAAACCCGATTTTCTGTTTAAAAATAAATCGACCGAAATTAAATTCCTATGCTGACGTCATAAACATCATTTTTCTTTAGAAAAATAATTCTTGCTGACGTCATAAATGTTTTTCGGTATAAAAATAATTCTAGAAATTTTGTATTTTCTTTTTAATTATATTTAAACTTTGGAAGGCCATAACTTCATTTTAGCTCCAAATTGATCCATTAAAATTTCTAAATTTTTCTAAAATCCTGAACTTTCCATTTTTGCAACTCTTTTGAATTTTTGAATTTTATTTGAATTTTGAATTTGAATTTGAATCTTCACATTAGATTTCGATGAGTCCGGAGAGTTCGATTTTGACGACGATTCGCAGCAGCACTTCGAGCAAGGTAAGTCACATCTTTGACCATGTTGACATGATTATTTCAAAATTATTTATATTGTTTTACTGTATATGCATGCGTACTTTATTCAAACGTAATTGAAATTTGATTTAAATTTTAGTTATGCCCATGATCCTTTGATTATAGCCAATTTGAATCTTGAATTCATACACCTTATCACCTTAGCTGAAAACTAGTTGGTACCATTGTACTGACTAGAAAACTTTATAGAATTGCTTAGCCTGGCTTAGTATAATTTTAGGTGGGATCAGATATTTCACATGAAATGATGGTTCTTTTAAATGAGTCCTTGACTTCGGTGAGTCGAGGATAGTCTATGAAATGTTTTAAAACTAAAAATAGAAAATTATGATTTGGACTTAGGCTATTGGTTAGGTGGTGGGGTGCTGGCATGCTTCGTGTTCAGTGACACGTTGTTGATTGTCGTGCATGTGGGTATTGTGGTTTGAGCCTAAGTCGATTAAGGACCGTTTCTGTGAACCATATTTACGAAGTCACTTCGTACTACCACAAGTGTTTGGAAAATGGTCCGGGTGGGATACCCGTGGTTAGGTTAGCGTAGGTCGGAGCCTACACTAACGATATTACTTTAAACATTGTTTCTTATCATGTATTAAAATTCGGCTTTTGTACTTACGTTATTGTATTTAAAATTTAGTATTGCTTTTCCGCACACTTACCCTATTAAGCCTTCCTTTGAAATCCATTATGCATGCATCACTCTGTTATATTTCCCAGTGTGACTTGTGGAGTACTTTAAAGTGCTCACCTTGCTAAAATCTGTTGCCAGACTTCGACGGCGACTACGACGGTGAGGACTACTTCAGCGAGTAGGACGCTACTAACTTTATTGTTTTTCCGCTGTTTTTATTTTTAGTTGGCCTCGTGCCATTTTATTGTAAGACTTGGCCATATAGCCGTAAATTTGCTTAATATAATCATGGTGATTTTGCGTGATATACATCACTGTTTACCCTATGTGCACTAGCTTTTCCTGGGATAGTGCGATTTACACAGAGGGACTTGAAGTGTTGTTCCGGGTCCCGACAGTAGCCAAAAGACCAAGAGAAAAATAAATAGCAATGAGGTTGAAAAACACAAGATGAGATCATACGTACCTCAAATACTCCTAGTACACTATTTCTTTTAACAAGAAATAATTAAAAAAATTTATTACCGTATCCCGCCAGTTCCAACAAAAGAGGCTTGAAGACCACAACACAAGGTTTAGGTAAAAAAACAATAAAAGTGTTCCACACGTCGCTTTACTCAAAGCAATCTCGGCTACTACATATGTCATAAGGTCCAAGAAGATCCCAACCACAGATCTCAAATCCTTTAATTCAATTAGTATGATGGAACATTCAACACACTAATCACCACCACGTACCGTCAAATGTATTAATAACAGAATAAAAGATTCTTTGCAAGAATCATCACATCATCTTACCCCTTCAAAACTTTTCCAAAGAAACACAGTAAATCCCTTCATCATGTTCTTATTATCTAAGCAAGATTGCAATCACTTAATCTAGGATAAGCCTAATGCATAAGCCACAACATTGAAGCAAAACTCTTTAACAAGATGATACTAGAACATGACAACCTTACAAAACATGCTAGATGATGCTCAACTCTAATTTAGCAAATATTAATTACACTCTAGCCATTACTGTCAATAATTAATTATTATTTTTGTCATGGTAACATTCACGTTCCTATCTCTGTTTTGCAATCACAAGAACAATTATGAGTACATATTCAATATTCCACCTTACGTTCAGAAATTAGAACAAAATAGCTTTAAACATCAATAATACCAGCTTTATAAGACAAGATTCCACAAGTCAATACATCAGCCTTCATCTATTTCTTTAAGCATGTTTCAATAATTTAGCATGG
Source organism: Melocanna baccifera (assembly GCA_036346265.1). Classification (NCBI taxonomy): domain Eukaryota; kingdom Viridiplantae; phylum Streptophyta; class Magnoliopsida; order Poales; family Poaceae; genus Melocanna; species Melocanna baccifera. Next base: position 11,318,403 of record CM070707.1, on the reverse strand, counting down.
TAAAAGTTACATGAATTTAGCAGTTGTACATGCTCATCAAGTATGTAAAGCGAGGATATATTAAAGGTTAATATTACTAAGACAAAATTCCAACACCTCCTTACTTAACCATCCCGAATGGTCAGATTAATTACTTGAGACTAATCAATCCAATCTATCCAACAATTTAGAAAATTTAAACAACCACAATAATCAAACCAATTCTTCTTTTTTTCATATTTCTTAATAACTGCATGAGTTCTAAACATGTATCGGCAATTTCTTAACCACAATTCTTCAAGACACTACAACAGGACAACATCATATTAATCAACTTCACTTCTAAGGATGTTAGTAGAAATTAATTATATACCACGCTAACATTTCAACTTGATAATTCACAACTTATCAATGATTTATATGATTGCCACCTTCTACTTAAACACCACAAAGGGTTTAAAACTTCGTTTCAGAAAAGAGGAGAAATAAACTCCAACAATCGTAATGACCCAAAATAAATGCATAGAGCCATGGCTTCACAAGTTAACGTACTTGCAACATAAAACTTTGTTTTTTTTCAAAATATCAACAAATAAATGAGTCATATTTTTCAGTAAGAAAGATGGGAACAACAAGGAAAATACCAATTTCGCCAATTAACAGCATTCACAAGCAGCAAACGCAACTCAACAAACAGAAAGAAACATTATTTGACTCAAGAACAATCGGAGGCCTATTGGCACTGATGAGGACATTACTTCTACTGATATGAACACTCCTCTTACTGCTTCCATGAATGATGGGCAAGGTCCAATTACTCGAGCATGTGCTCATCAACTCAACTATCAGGTAAACTCGTTTTTAGAAGTCAATAATATTTTTGTAGAGAATTCGATACTTCCTAACACTTGTGATTTTCTTGTTATTAGGAATCATGGAAAGGAGGAGACAACTTATGGCAAGAGGAACACATGACGAATTTAGGTTTATTATCTATGGTGTTGCGACACCTTTTAGGCCGGGGGCCTTGTATCACCACTTAGATTTTTGGGCCAGTACTGTTCACGTGAATAGTACTGTGGCCATACTGTTCATGTGAATAGTACCACACCCTTTTCATTAGGTAAGTGCGGCTTCCCCCTTTTCTATTTAAGGAGGTCGCATCCCTTTAGTTTTTCTTGGGGTTTTTCTTAAGAGATTATTCTGCTTAGCAGTCTCACCGCACGTTCAGTTGAGAAACCCCAACTTGTGAATTTAATCTTTATTCGCAATACAATTTTAGATTGCATCTTATACTCTCTTGCTTGTGTTCTCGATTCGCTTGTAGGAGATAGTCTTCTTGGCGAGGTCAACCGCGTTCGGCACGTTTGATAACCATCGGAGCAGTAGTGCAGTGATTGCGAGGGGATCGACCTGTTTTGGTCAGATCCTTTGGATCATCAACGTCGTGTTCTCCACAATCGACTTATTTGTACCTTTCAGAAGATCGGGCCATCGTCACATTAGGTGGTATCAGAGCAAAGGTTGCCCGTCAGGTAATTCGTCCCTTTTAGATTAGTTGCGTTCATCGTCCCAAAAACTCCAGAAAATTAGCCAAAAAAAATTTGTTCGTCGTGTGTTTTCATTGTCCAAACACCCTTTTGTGCCATTGCAATTTTTCTTTTGAATATTGCTCGTTGAATTTTTGGTTACGTTATCAAGTTCAAGTTGCTAATTACTAGTTTAGTCAGATTCCAGATCGTCATTGTCTAGATGCATCTCGTGTTCCTTTGCGTATCTTCGTCGTTGTGTGTTCTTGTTCCTTACCGCGCCGCCATCCTTGTTGCGACCTCCCATCCGCTGGCACCCCATCCGCTGCCAACCCTTGCTGCGACACCCCTAGGCGTTGCCATCCTCCGCAACCCTGCCATCCCCTGCCGCCTCTCGCTTGTCTCGCCCTTGTGTAAGAAAAAAATTAGGGTTTCGGACTTAGAAAAGAAAAGAGAGAATTTGACCAAAAAAAAACAAAAAAGAGAAAAAAAAAGACAAAGAGTGTCCCTCTCTGTCCAAAATTTGAAAAGTTACAAACCTTTTCCAAATCCAATGAATTTTGGTGGAGTCCTTCTTGATACATCCATAAGCCTTCAGAAAAAAATTTGAGCAAGTTCGGCCACGGGATCAAAAGTTATAGCAGTTTGAATTGAGACTAAATCGAATTCGAGTCCGTTTCCAACCCCCCTTCAGTAAAACGGGCATAACTTTTGCATACGGAGTCAGAATTTGACGTTCTTATACTCGTTGGAAAGCTAACGATGGCACGCATCTAATAAAAATGATCAAATTGTGCTAGTCACCTTCCAAGACCCCCAAAGTCGGCCATTTTTAGCCCTGAAATCGTGTTGCAAGATTTTGGTTTTCTGTTTTTGGTGATTTATTCGGTCTTTCCTTCGGAATTTGGGGTTCATCCAGTTGAGAAAGTTGTAGATATCATCGAAACCTTTCAAACAAGTATATATAAGCCATATAAAACTGAGAGACCATGTGGAGGTATCCCCATATTTGTGATGAGTAATTGACAGTTGGTTTAGTGAGTTTGAGTTTATTTTGGGTATTCTAGGGTTGAGTACCTTTATTTGAGCTATTGTTGAATATAGTGTTTCGTGCGATGCTATGTGATGGTTTGCTTGTCTGTGTGACTACAGGGCTTCGGAGCTAGGTCATGGTGAGGCGAGGAGGACCGAGACTAGGCACAGGAGGTGTTGAGGTCCAGACGGTCAGAGACACCGAAGATGATCGAGGCTGCTGAGGTGGTTGCGAGCCGAGAGATGAGGAACCGGAGCTACCCGTGACGAACACGACGGGTGATGACAAGCGGACCGGGACTAGACTCAGGGAGGAGTCGAGGTCCAGGCAGTCAAGGTATCGGATGCGGAAGCTTCCGGGAAGGTGCTTAAGGGCAATTTGGTAATTTGACTTAAGCAAATGAGAGGATGGGTGGTTTCCCTCCAAAAATTGTGGTGGTTGACTCTTTGCCTCATATGGGTGTGGAGCATGGAGTGGAGAGAGTATACCACTTCTTGATTTGCAGTTTGGAGATGGGAAGCAAGCTGGTTCTCCCTTTTGTCTCCTGGACGTGTAGGAGAGGTGTAGTAGTTGTCTGGAGAGTGCTCTCAGGCTCTGGTCTCTCTCTGCGTGTGTATGTAAGAATGTGAGTGTGTCTTGCTTGCTGGTGTGCTCTAAGCTCAGGTGGGTGTTGTCTCCTGTGTGTGAAAACTGAGGAAAGGGGAGTTCTAGGGCAAGCAGTGGTCTGCGTGTGTGTTCTTCCCCTTGAACCATGTAGTGAAAAAGGGTGTAGAGATGGGATAGTTGAAGAATACTCATATGTAAACATTCCTCTGTAAGGTTTCATGGTGATGAATCAAGATAAGAAGGAATTTGGTTGAGCCTCTCTTCTTAGTTCTTCTTTGTGCTAAAAAATCTGAATTTCTCAAATCCCCTGTTTCAATAATTTCTAGGGTTTGGATGCAGAACTCTTTTGTTGTTCTAGTTTTTCCCTAGAGAAATTTGCTTGCAGATTATGGGTTCTTGTCCTAAGGTCTTCTCCTATTGTAATTGAAAGTCTCTTGCTCAAAGGATTCAAGATTCACAAGCCTTATTTCCGAAAAATCAGTTTATGTGGTTGGACCTCGTCTGTCTTCTCACTGACAATTCCACATTTTCTGTTTTCCCAGGTTCTATAGGTGAAGTTTCCTCTCCTAGGGTCTCAATGATATTTAGATCTTGTTTTAGTTCTTTTTGGTCTGAGAAGGGAAGGATTTACTCTTCAATGTTTCAGATTTTGAGTAATTGCAGTATTTATTGTTCCTTCGGGTGAAACTCTGTATGCTGTTCGGCAGTACTCCACTGAGTTTGGTTATGTGTAGAACTCTCTCTGATAACAGTTAACAGCTGCTACGGCTAGGCAGCAGCTTCACTCTGAAGCCTCTGAAGTTTCGGTCTGTTTTTCATCTCCTGCGGTTGCTTTTATCTACACTGCCTCTCCAATTTGCAATTTCCTGCTGCCTGCTTCTACCTTCGGTTCTGTACTCTTGGCCTGCAAGCTGCAATCGGCTAAGCTCTGAAGATTCCGGTTTGCAGGTAATAACCGAACAGGGCCCTTTTCTTTTCAGTGCTGCTGTCGGCAGAGTGGGTGAATGCAGGTCTCGGCAGCTAGGTATTTACTGTTCAAAACTGTTCGGCTGCTCAGTTTTTCTTATCTTCCTTCAGTGTTAATCCTTGTGTCTTGTTCCTCTTCAATCCTTTTAGGTTCAGTTACCTATTCCTAATTTATTTCCTCTGTTTCAGCTTGTTTTTGTCTTCTCTTGTTGTCAGCTAGGGACTGCCCATTGCCGAATGAAACATCTTCTCTGTTTTCAGCCACTATTTGGTTCTTGTTGTCAGCAGCAATCTCATTTCTTTTTCAATTTGGTGCAGCCTCTCTGGTTCAGGTTTTGGTTGTAGTCAGTTATTAGCTTGTGCTCTGCATATTTCCCTGTCGGGACCCGGAACAACAACTCCGAGCCCCTCTGTGTAAATCGCACTATCCCAGGAAAAGCTAGTGCACACAGGTTTAACAGTAATGTATATCATGCAAAAATAACCACGAGATATTATTAAACGAAAATACGGCCTTAAGGCCAAGTCTTACAATAAGGCACCAGGCCAACCAAGTAAACAAAACAGCGGAAGGAAAATAAAGGTGGCAGCACAGCCCATCCAGCCTCCCACAGGCGAATGACTGTAAGACGCATCCTACTCGCTGAAGTAGTCCTCACCGTCGTAGTCGCCCTCGAAGTCTGGCAACAGATTTAGCAAGGTGAGTACAGAAGTACTCCCAAGGTAAGCAAGTAAATGCTTACGCAAGTTACACCAGGAAATATAACAGAGTTGATGCATGCATAAGGGATTTCAAAGGAAGCTTAATAGGGTAGTGTGCGGAAAGCAATACTTGAATTTAAATACCATAACGTAAGTACGAAAAGCTGAATTTAAATACAGTATATGAAACATTGTTTTTAACAAGTAATATCGTTAGTGTAGGCTCCAACCTACACTAACCTATCCACGGGAATCCACCCGGACCAGTACCAAATCCAACGTTTGTTTGCCAAAACCAAGTTTTATGAAAACTCAAGTCTAATCTGTGAAGACTCTACTCAGCATGTCCATGACCGTGGACACGGCTATCCAGATAGTTTGTTACTCTGCAGAGGTGTACAACTTTACCCACAAGACATTCCCTCTCACTTGAGCCACGCGATCAACACACTGCCTTAGGTGTGCGGCGGAGAGTTCATGACAAGGTCATTCGATGATTCATAGCCGCATAATCACGCCGCCACTAAGGTTTCACCACAACTCGAATCCACGAGTTGGAGCCCCTCGGTGCCATGTGAGACTTCCCACACCTACGCGCGCTCACATTCACCTATAGCGAGATTATAGCCGGAACTTCACAAATTACTTAGCGAGTCCGTCCCATACCGGACTTGTGGTAGTCTGAAGTGACTTCGTAAAATAATTCACGAAACGGTCCTTAAGTTGATTTAGGCTCAACCACATACCCCGCACGATAATCAACCAGTGTCACGAACACGAGGCATACCGGCACCCACCACCTAACCATTAGCCTAAGTCCAAATCATAAGTTTCTATTTTCATTTTTAAACAATTTTCGTAAACCATCCTTGACTCATCGAAGTCAAGTCTTTATTTTTAAAGTCCGTCATTTCATGTGAAAGATTGATCCCACCTAAAATTATACTAAGCCAGGCTAAGCATTTCTATAAAATTCTCTAGTCAATACTATGGTACTAACTAGTTTTCAGCTAGGGTGACAAGATATATGAATTCGAGATTCAAATGGGCTATAATCAAAGGATCATGGGCATAACTAAAGTTTAAACTGAATTTAAATTAAATTTGAATAGAAGTACGCATGCATATACAGTAAAACAATATAATTAAATTTCAAATATTAGGTTCAACATGGTCAAAGGTGTAACTTGCCTTGATCGTAGTCCTGCTGCGATTCGTCGAATTCAAACTCTCCGGAAACGTCAATATCTAACGAAAAATCAATTCAAAGTAAATTCAAAACAAAAAATTCAAACACAATCCAAATAACCTCCAAAAATTATAAAGTACACTGGGAGACAGAATTTTGAATTTTGGATGTGGGTCAACAATTTTTAAAAAGGAAATGAGGCTTTTAAAAGAAGTTGGAAGTTTTAATTTAAATTTAAACCTTGAAATTACAAAATATATTCAAATCAAATTTAAATAAATTTCAAAATTTCAAAATTATTCCAGAAATGGATAGACCATGATTTTAGAAAAATTTAGAAATTTGAATGGGTCAATTTGGAGTTAAAATGCAAAAGTTATAGCCTTCCAAAATTTGAATTCAAAATAAAAGAAAAAAGGTATTTTCTGGATTTATTTTTAAACCGAAAAGGATTTATGACGTCAGCACGAATTATTTTTCTAAAGGAAAATATAGATTATGAAGTCAGCCCTAGGATTAATATATTCGGCGGTGAGGTCGACAGTGGGGCCCGGGTGTCATGGACCGAGTCCATGGACCCGAGGAAGGGTGAGGTGGCAAGCGGCGCGGGGGAGCGGGGTGGCGATGACGTGGCGCCACGGGGCTGCCGCGTGGTCGCCGCGTGGCTGCCACGTCACGGCTTTATGCCGACGCATGGCGCGCGCGAGGTGGCGAGGGGCGTGCGGGTGGCGCCGGCGTGGCGCCGACCGCCGCCACCTGGCTGCCACGCCGCTGCCAACTCGGCCCGACGGCTGACGTGGCCTGGCCGGCGGCGGCGGCGCTCGGGGCCCGATGGTCACCGGAGCTCCGGTGAGCGGCGGCGCCGGCCGAGGGTACCAAAACGACGAGGAGGATGCGGGGAGTGCATCGGTACCTTGCGCGGAGGCCGAGGATGACTGGAGAGGGAAACCGGCGGAGAGGGGCGGCGGTCGGAGAAGCCTTCACGGCGGTGGAGTAGCTCCGGTGGTGCACGTGCCCGGGGAGGTGGTCGCCGGTGTTCGCCTGGGCACCAGCAAGGTCGGGGAGGCTTCGGCGAGGGGCGAGGGGGCTTGAGTCGGCCGGAATCGCTCGCCGGAGTAGCTGGAGCCGGCGGAGGGAAATCGGGCGCAGGGGGACCCTCGGGCTGGATTAAGCGCTCTGGAGGCTCGGGGGGTGGCGGTGTGAGTAGAGGGACCTCGGGGTACCTCTTTTATAGGCTGGGGAGGAGGGTAACGGCTGCGCGAAGTTCGCCGGAGTGCAACGGGCGGGGAGGTTTATTGCGACGGTGGTAACGGCTGCGATTATGCGTGATTATGCCCGCAATGGACGCGGTGGAGGTGCAATTGCGATCGGCCGTTGGCGCGGGGCATCAATTCGGAAGGAAACCGAAGCTTTAAAAGCTTCGGTTTGCGGCAGCAATGGCGGCAGCGGGCGGAGATCGCGCGAGGAAGAAAGGAAAGGGGCGGGGGAGACGGAACTGACGAGTGGGGCCCGCACGTCAGCGAGAGAGAAAGAAAGGAAGGAGCGAGGGGGACGGTCGGATGCTTGACGGGTGGCACGGGGGAGAGATCGGGACCGCTGGCGCGATGCGAAGGGGTAAGTGAAGGGGGACGGCTGAGATTCGATCCGACAACGAAGATTAGATCGGGGCCGGTCGGTGCTTAAGTGGGAGGGGGCGGCCGAGATGAGGTACGGCAATAGGGGACGGCTCGGATAATACCACGTGGCGGCAGGAGCGGAGAGGGGAGCGGTGAAGCGGTAAGTTGGTGCGGGCGGCGAGGATTAAATCCGGCGCGGGAGTGGACGGTCCGATGCGCGACACGCGTCGCACGCGGAGAGAGGGAAGGCGGGGAGAGGGTTTAAGTTAGATCGGACGGCTGAGGGGGAATCCGGCGGGCGGAGGGGACGCCGATGGTTGACACCTGGCGGCCGGGAGGGATTTTTGGGATTTCTTTCTTTTTGATTTTCCAGAAATGCTATTAAGCTTTAGAAAACTCAGAAAAATACCAAATAAATTTTGAAAAATCCAGAAAAATTCTGGGAACTATCTGGAGCTATTCTAGACTTAATAAAAATATGCCCCACTCATTTTAACAAGTATAATTTGCAAAGGCACAATTGGATTTTGTAGGGAAGGTTTTAATTCCTTCTAAAATCCAGAAAAATTAATATAATCTCATATTTGACTTAAGGAAGCTGAAATACATTTGTTTTAGCTTTTAGGAATGCAATAAATTTATTTTTGACTTTTATACAATAAGGTTTATAATTTTTCTCAAATCATGATTTTAACATAACTCCAGGAAATCCAATAAACTCCAGATTAAATTTTCAATAAAGGGACAAAATTTTGGGATGTTACATTCCCTGCCAAACTACTCCTTCCCTGCAGTTTTTCTTGCTAGCCGACTGCACCGAAAAGGTTTTATTTTCTGTACTGCAGTGCACTGTTCCAGCTGATTTTGTGTGTTCGTTTTGGGTGAGTAGAGAGAGGAAAAGAGATGAGGTGCTGTGTAAGTATGTGTGTTTGGTTAGAGCCGAATGGGGTGAAGTAGCAGCAGTTTCTCATTTCTGCAGTCCCAACTACTGCTATGGTTTTCGGCTAGGCTGGTTTCAGTTGTGTCCCCTTGAGTCAGTTCTTTTTGTGGGAGCTGTCGTCAGTTGATTGACTACAGTTTGATTTTATCTTTGTGAATTGATCTTCTTCATCCTTTAGGTGCAGTCAATCATTTTGGTTCATTTGGTCTGCTTGTGTGTCTCCAGTGAGCTTTCTTGTCTAGTCTTCTCAGTTGGTGGCGAAGCTTCTCATGTTTTCTTTTCAATTGCCAGTGAGCATGAGCATGCTTTCTTCATAGTTATTGTAGCTATCGGAGAAGAGCCTTTGTGTGGATATTTCGGGGGCAAATTTTAAAGAGGCACCATTTATTGGAATACGCGTAGGCTACGGAAGCAGAAAACAAAACTTTTCTACCGCGCACCCAAGAACATCATGCTAAGGAAGGATCATGGATCGTTACCACTTAGACGCGCAGCGCAGCGGAAGAAGAATTGGAAACCGATCCAATCTCGCGCGTCGAGGTAGTAGTGGAAGTAGCCGATCGTCCCGAACAGATCGTCTCCTCCACGCACCGATCAAGATCGCAACGAGCAGCGCCTCCACCGATATCCACACGTCCCGGCTGGGCGCCGATCGCGAGTGTACTAGCACTCGTGAGCAGCTAGGGTTTGGCTCGGGAGGTGGCGGCTAGGGTTTTGCTAGATGTTGACTGGGACGAATCCCCTCCGCCCCTCGCCTCCATATATATAGACCTCCTCACGTGGGCCTCGTGGACCGAGGCCCAATAGGAGTCTATTCGGATCTCTATCCGAATTGAGCCCATATCCGAATCATATTCGAATTAGTGTTCCAACCCGTTAAGCGTGCGACCACAGAGGTTCACGTATACTTGGTCGTGACCGAAACGCCTTTCCAGCTACCATGTTAATAGCGGCCTCTAGTAAGACATATTAACCCCAAAGTATATGTAAAGATCATATCAATGAACTGTAATGTTCTCTCATGTACGAATCCCTTTGCCTCACGATATAGATTGAGCTCAAGGCGAGACTGTGTCATCCTCTTAATAGCTCAATCACTCTCTCGATTCCGTGATGGATTATAAACTCGTGATTGACTCCTCAATCACCTTGGCATGGCCATGCACTTTCATAATCCATTACATCGAGGCCCGAGATATCTCTCCCATAAGGAGGGCAAATTCTATCTTGATCATTCACATCCCACTACATGTTTCATGGCAAACCCGAAGACTACTTTTATGACTACCCAGCCACGGAGTAGTGTTTAGTAGTCCCAAAATAAGCTACTACTCATGTTGGGAACCATGATGATCTCAAGTCTAAGGACTCTACATAAACACTACTTGAGACCAACGATAACACATGGAATCTCTGCAGTGTCTCATGGCAGTCTATCCAACATATGTTCACTAACACATGTCCATATTATTGATTTGGTATCACCATACCATGATCCATGAGACATGATCATCAATCAATACATATGCTGATCTTTGTCTTTGAATCATATTTGTTCCTCATATGATATACGATCGGGGATCATTTAGAAATAGCAACATCTTAGTATTTAAGAGTCTCATGAATAAGTCACATACTCATTGATCAATAATGATGATGTCTATTCCAAGGAACAAAGTAATGTATCATAAACATAGTATGTGATATATACAACATCTCCATGTTGCCTCTAGGGCATATCACTAATGAGCTCCCACTTGCACTAGAGTCAACCATGTAGGTATCTAATACCCATTGCCCTAGTGTGAGCCTCATGCTTTGGTGGGAAGCGGCTTTGTCAACGGATCTGCAATGTTCAAATCCGCTTGTACTTTGCATATCTTCACATCGCCTCTCTCACTATCTCGCGGATGAGATGAAATCGCCGTAAATGTGCTTGGACTTAGTGCGATCTAGGCTCTTTGGCTTGCGCAATGGCCCCACTATTGTCACATGAGGTCCATTGGGTGGAGGCACTAGCCATCACACCAAGCTCGAAATAAATTTCTTGATCCAAACAGCCTCTTTGGCGCCTTCGAAGCTGCTATGTACTCGGCTTCGTTGTAGAATCAAGCAACCGTCTGCGCTTGGAACTCTTCCACTTACCGCACCGCCATTCAGTGTAACACAAATCCAGATTGCGATCTAAAATCATCTTTGTCGGTTTGGAAGCTAGCATCGGTGTAACCATTTACAACGAGCTCTTCCTCACCTCCATAGACAAGGAACACATCTTTAGTTCTTCTCAAGTACTTCAAGATGTTCTTTACGGCAATCCAGTGACTTTCACCGATCTCGATCGTATCTACTCGTAGCACTTAAAGCATACTGAAACATCCGGGCGTGTACAAAGCATGGCATACATAATGGACCCAATAGCCAAGCATATGGAATCGCATTCATTTTATCCCGCTCATCGGTGTACTAGGACACCGATTCTTGCTAAGATTTATACCATGTGACATAGGTAGAAAACCTTTCTTGGAATCATGCATATTGAACCTTTTCAACACCTTGTCAATGTACGTATCTTGGCTTAATCCAATTAGCCTTTTTGATCTATCTCTATAGATCTTGATGCCTAGAATATATGCTGCCTCTCCTAAATCTTTCATAGAGAAACTATTTTTAATGAAGACTTATGATTCGAGCAAAGGAATGTCATTTCCGATCGGTAATATGTCATCCACATATAAGACCGTAAATACGAGTGCGCTCCCACTAGCCTTTTGTAAACACAAGGCTCTTCTTCGTTCTTGATGAAACCAAACCCTTTGATTACTTCATCAAAACGAATGTTCCAACTCCGAGATGCCTGCTTTAATCCATAAATGGATCTTTGGAGCTTGCATATCTTTCCAACTGATTGCGGATCTACAAAACCTGTGGGCTGTGTCATGTACACATCCTCACTCAGATTTCCATTAAGGAAAGCTGTTTTGACATCCATTTGCCATATTTCATAGTCGAAATATGCAGCAATCGCTAGAATGATCCGAATAGACTTTAGCATTGCGACGAGCGCGAAAAGTTTCATCATAATCAATACCTTGAATTTGTTTGAAATCTTTGGCCACCAATCGCGCTTTATAGATGTGAACATTTCCATCTATGTCTATCTTTTTCTTGAAAACCCATTTGCATTCAATGGTTTTAACACCATCAGGTGGATCAACCAAGTTCCAAACTTGATTACTGTGCATGGATTCAATTTCGGATCTCATGGCTTCAAGACATTTCTCAGAGTCTAGTCCCACCATGGCTTCTTCATAGGTCTTAGGCTCATCGTTGTCTAACAACAATATGTCCCGTTGTTGAGTAGTCAAGAACATGTACCTCTCAGGTGCATGACGTGACCTTTCTGACCTACGTGGTGCTGGTGTGTCCACAACAGTTCTTCAACGCTTTGTTCATCTGTTGTGGTTCTGTAGGAGCTGAAACGTTATTAGGTGTTTCTTGAATTTCTTCAAGTTGCACTGTACTCCCACTATCCCTTCTTGAGAGAAACTCTTTCTCTAAGAAGACACCATGCCGGGCGACAAACACTTTGCCTTCTCCTCGATTATAAAAGTAATATCCTTTTGTTTCCTTAGGATACCCGATAAAGAAGCATTTATCAGATTTAGGAGTGAGCTTATCAGATTGTAAACGTTTTACATAAGCCTCACATCCCCAAATCTTAAGAAAAGACAAGCTAGGACGTTGTCCCGTCCACATCTCATATGGTGTCTTTTCTACGATTTTGATGGAACCTGTTTAGTGTGAACGCGTCTGTTTCAAGAGCGCACTTCAAAAAGACAACGGAAGATCACTTTGGCTCATCATGGAGCGCACCATATCTAATAAGGTGCGATTTCTCCGTTCAGATACCCCATTCCATTGAGGTGTTCCTGGCGGAGTCAATTGTGGAACAATTCCACAATCCTTTAGATGATTGCCAAACTCATGGCTCAAATACTCGCCTCCACGATCGATCGTAGAAACTTGATTGTCTTGCCTAAATGATTTTGCACTTCATTTTGGAATTCTTTGAACTTTTCAAAGGATTCGGACTTATGCTTCATCGTAGATATACCCATATCTACTAAAGTCATCGATAAAAGTTATGAAGCATCAAAACCACCTCTGGTCGTTAAGCTCATTGGTCCACATACATCGGTATGTACAAGTGCCAATAAGTCATTTGCCCATTCACCTTGACCGGTGAAAGGTGCCTTTGTCATCTTGCCAAGTAAACAAGATTCGCATATCTCTAATGATTCAAAATCAAATGAGTGCGAATACCATCTCTATGGAGCTTCGCATGCGTTTCTCATTTATGTGACCTAAGCGACGATGCCAAATAAACGTGGGATTCAAATCATTCTGACGTTACCTCTTTGCATTAATGTTATAGACCGTGACCCTTCAAGAGTAAGAACGTATAACCCATTCACCAATGGAGTATGACAATAGAACATATCTTTGAAATAAAGAGAACAACCATTGTCCATAGATTTAAAGTCATAACCTTCTCGCTTGCAAACATGAAGCGAAATAATGTTCTTTGAAAGAGATGGAACACAATAACAATTATTCAATTCCAAAACTAATCCGAAGGTAAAGACAATGGCATGGTGCCAACAGCTACCGCAGCAACTTTTGCTCCATTGCCAACGCGAAGATCCACTTCGCTCCTCCTCAAACTTCTACTTCTTATTAGCCCCCGCAACGATTTGCAAATGTGAGCAACCGATCCGGTATCAAATACCCAAGAATCAGTTGATGAAGTAGCAAGATTGATCTCTATAACATTTATACCGAGTGGAAGTCGTTTCGCTTCTTCTTCTCAAGATCCTCCAAGTACTTTGGGCGTTCCTTTTCCAATGTCCCGATTGCTTACAGAGTAACAATCGCATCGAGATGAGCATCGCCCTTCTTGTCTTTCTTGGCCTTAGAACCGCTCGCGATCGCATCAGAGCTTTCTTTCTTTTGACCGCGATTCTCTTGACATAGGGCTTGCCCTTGCCTTTCTGCATCATCATCACATGATTGCTGCTTTTCTTAATGCTTTCTCGCAGATTTTAGCATCCCATGCAACTCACCGTGGTCTTGTCCAGTTGTTCATGTGAAAGTTCATTATGAATGGCTCAAAGCTCTGGGAAGCGATCGAGAATCACATCGTAGCCAACTCTTGGCTAAGGGAAAACCAAGCTTTTCCGACTCTCAATGTAGCCAATCATCTTAATCACATGAGGGTCGACGGATTCCCTTCTACAAGCTCGCACGCAAATAAGGACTTTGAAGTATTGAACCTCTCACCCTTGCTTGGTTCTCAAACATACCACGTAACCCCACAATGATATTGTAGACATCTGTGTTCTCATATTGCTTCAAGCTCAGAGGACATTGTGGCAAGCATGAGACAGCTCACATCAAGGCAATCATTCGCTTGCTTCTCATAAGCTCTCCGTGCAGCCACAGAGTAGCATTATCGAGCAAGTCTTCGGGTAAGGAGACTCAAGGACATACTCCTTGCGCTCTTGCTTGAGAACAATTCTCAAGTTGCGATACCAATCCAAAAGTTTGTTCCATTGAGTTTTTCTTTCTCAAGAACAGATCGCAAATTAAAAGTACTAGATGCGGCGTTAGCTGACATGATCTACAACACAAGAATATGCAAAGTTTAGCACTATGTTTATGTTCATCTTTTATTAAACTATTTAGCAAAAGACTCCCACTATGAGTTTTGCAACAAAACTCCTCTAAGTTACATAGTGGGTAAAGATCCTCATTTCACTAATTCCTAGTGAGCTTTGGCATCACGGCTAGAAAACTAGTGACATGGGTAAGCAACACTTTGCTAATCACATCCCTATGTGACTCTACTTTGGGTGACATTAGTATGCCTCGGCCCCAATCTATGCCCCAAGGTCCAAAACTATTTTGATAACCTTGTTAAGTAAACCAAATGCTTCCGCATGTAGATGTCCGACATCTACCCCAAATGATGATGATAACCGATGGCACTCTACTTTGGTAGACCTACCATGCGGTGATCATTATCTTTTAGTGCAGCACATGGAAGGGCATTAACACCTAATTTTAAGAGGGATTCTATCCTACCAAAGCAACATATCACATATATCATTGCATAAGAATAAGATAGATAACATCATAGATAAACACATTTAACTGTGAAGTAGTATAGCCCAAAAATGGTGATATCCATCTCCAAGTAGGTGTAGACGATCTCCATCCTCCACATCACTCCTTTAGGCCACCATGCTTAAAAGCTTGTAACCTCAAAACTAGGCTACTACCTATAATAGCTAGAAATCGAAGATTACAAAGATAGATTCAAGCATTAAGGTCGACACGCAGGTCGTTAAATACAATATATACAGCTAACAATAGCTGAAATAATCATGACACGCAGGCCATGAACGAATGTTACATGCATCACATACATCTCATACATTCAAATAAGCTATAGGGCCATACTATTCACATCATTCTCTGCAAAAACAAGTTAGACGTAGAATCGCATTCTACCTAACGATGTGAACCCAAGACGCTATACAAGGGGGATACACACGCGGTCCATGGGGTTTCGTGGCGCCACCAAACCTCACAGAATTACATAGATCACATCTATGAAATCGCTATGAAAATCTTATCGAGCCGATCAAATCAACCCAAATCCGAGCCATTCAAAATGTCTCAATTTTCATTAGATCAATCATATTGATCATCGCGATCGGTATACTTGAGGAGACCACAACACAAGACCTCGATCCGTTGGCTCGATCTATCGATTGTGCGCAGCTAGCCCCGATGGTGATTCCAGCGGTAGGGGCAAGTCGCGCGTACATCAAAGAAGGAGCACGAACTAATCTTTTTGGTCTTGTGATGCTATCAACTCATACCAATTTCAACCCCTTATGACCGATTGATCTCATCAACCCGTGCTACCTTATTTAGACTGTAATAGATCCAATCTACTACTATCGCATATCAACATATATGCGCTTATCCAGATTGCAAACTAAGCAAGATGGCTCGATACCACTATTGGAATACGCGTGAGCTACGGAAGCGAAAACAAAACTTTTCTACCGCGCACCCAAGAACATCATGCTAAGGAAGGATCATGGATCGTTACCACTTAGACGCGCAGCGCAGCGGAAGAAGAATTGGAAACCGATCCAATCTCGCGCGTCGAGGTAGTAGTGGAAGTAGCCGATCGTCCCGAACAGATCGTCTCCTCCACGCACTCCGATCAAGATCGCAACGAGCAGCGCCTCCACCGTATCCACACGCCCGGGGTGGAACGCCGATCGCGAGTGTACTAGCACTCGTGAGCAGCTAGGGTTTGGCTCGGAGGTGGCGGCTAGGGTTTTGCTAGATGTTGATCGGGACGAATCCTCCGCCCCTCGCCTCCATATATAGACCTCCTCACGTGGGCCTCGTGGACCGAGGCCCAATAGGAGTCTATTCGGATCTCTATCCGAATTGAGCCTATATCCGAATCATATTCGAATTAGTGTTCCAACCCGTTAAGCGTGCGACCACAGAGGTTCACGATACTTGGTCGTGACCGAAACGCCTTTCCAGCTTACCATGTTAATAGCGGCCTCTAGTAAGACATATTAACCCCAAAGTATATGTAAAGATCATATCGGTGAACTCGTAATGTTCTCTCATGTACGAATCCCTTTGCCTCACGATATAGATTGAGCTCAAGGCGAGACCTGTGTCATCCTCTTAATAGCTCAATCACTCTCTCGATTCCGTGATGGATTATAAACTCGTGATTGACTCCTCAATCACCTTGGCATGGCCATGCACTTTCATAATCCATTACATCGAGGGGCCCAGAGATATCTCTCCCATAAGGAGGGGCAAATTCTATCTTGATCATTCACATCCCACTACATGTTTCATGGCAAACCCGAAGACTACTTTTATGACTACCCGCCACGGAGTAGTGTTTAGTAGTCCCAAAATAAGCTACTACTCATGTTGGGAACCATGATGATCTCAAGTCTAAGGACTCTACATAAACACTACTTGAGACCAACTAATAACACATGGAATCTCTGCAGTGTCTCATGGCAGGTCTATCCAACATATGTTCACTAACACATGTCCATATTATTGATTTGGTATCACCATACCATGATCCATGAGACATGATCATCAATCAATACATATGCTGATCTTTGTCTTTGAATCATATTTGTTCCTCATATGATATACGATCAGGGATCATTTAGAAATAGCAACATCTTAGTATTTAAGAGTCTCATGAATAAGTCACATACTCATTGATCAATAATGATGATGTCTATTCCAAGGAACAAAGTAATGTATCATAAACATAGTATGTGATATATACAACATCTCCATGTTGCCTCTAGGGCATATCACTAACACCATTCACCCCCCCTCTGTTGCTATTTCCGATCCTACAAAAACTTTGCCTTTTCATTGTTTGAGATTAGCTGTTGTATCTGCTTAATCTAGAGGGTTGTTCACGTTTTACCGATATCGCTATTTTGTGCTCTACATCGCGCAAATAATCTTGTGCCCTTAGAAAGAAGTTTGAGTAGTGGGCTAGCGTCTCTCCTAGTAGTTGTTGTGAGGTTCTTATTTGTTTACATCAAGTCACATTGATCGTTGCGTGTGCGAACATACACTTCCTTGTATAGGGCTTGATTGGCTAGCTGTGATTAGGTTAGGATCAGCAATCTTTGACGTGTATTTTGAGCAATCTTTTAACTTGCATTTACTAAACTGATTATTGCTAATCCTTTTGCTACTATATTGTGCCTTCCAAGCTCCACTTACTCTTGATCAGAACAGATCCCCTCTTGTAATCATATCCACGCTCGACACGGTATCACGAACCAGCCACCGGCTGTACCACCTATTGTTTGCGTTGGTAAGAACACTTGTAAGAGTGTGGTAAGACGCTTGAGAGTGTGTGATTCCACCTTTCATCACCTAGTAGTTGATAGGGATAATTCATTTGTGTTGTATTTTATTTTCTACTAATCATGGCAGGTGAGTCATCTAATGCGCAAGAGTGCGTTGTAAAGGGAGAGCTCATGACGCTGTTGGATGAACAACGCACTACTATTAATGAAGACATCGATAGGAAGTTTCAAACTATGATGGATATATTGCAGCGCTCCATCAATGAGAGTATTGCAGCGCTCACTACACGCCTTGAAAGAATGGTGAATTGGCCACCAAACAACGGACGCGTGTATGAACATGATGTAGCCCAAGATCTTGAGGTGGGAGATGATAATGAGAGGCAAAATCGTGACGATCAAGATGCACGTCTACGACACCGCCTACAACGCAACCGTCACGGTATGAGAGGTAATGATTTTCAGCACCACACTGCTCGTGCTAATGATGACCCATTTGCTAAAGTTAAATTTACCATATCATCTTTTGTGAGTGTTTATGATGCTGAAATTTATCTAGATTGGGATATGACAGTTAAACAAAAATTTAATGCCTATCTAGTTCCTGAAGTGCATAGAGTCAGACAAGCTACTAGTGAATTTAAAGATTTTGCTATCCTTTGGTGGAGTCAAGTAGTTAATTCCGGTTTAACACCTGATACATGGGATAGATTGAAGGTAGCTATACGTGCTAGATTTATTCCTCCTGCTTTTAAACGTGATATGCATAAGAAATTGCAGTGCTTAGATCAAGTTAATAAATCTATCGAGGAATATTATCAAGAACTACAAATAGGCATGCTGCGTTGTAATGTTGTAGAAGATGAGGAGGATAAGATGACTCATTTTTATGGGGGCTTAAGGTGTGAAATTCAGGATATAGTTGATTACAAGGAGTATTGTTTAGCAGAAAAAGAATTGCAGGGAAGACAATAATGGAATAGGAGCAACTATAGAAGTACTTCTGCATCGAGGTCGACATCGGGGCAAACCAAGTCAGCCCCACCCCCTGCTTTCTGGTCTGCTGCCCCCTCCATGAGTAGGGTACATTCAGCAGCACTGCCACCACCATCACGCGCATCTGAGGCGATTAAATCCACTAGTGTACAGACACCAGCGTAGAGCTCTTCATCGGTTGCTTCCATGGGTTGTACGACGGGGATTATATGCCACCGTTGTAAAGGGATGGGACACGTCATGAAATATTGCCCAAGTCAGCGAGCGTACATTGCAACAGAAAACGGTGGATACGTAAGTGCTAATGATGTTGAGAATGAATATGCTCTTGCAGCTAACCATGCAGGTAATGGTGATGATCTAGAGGAACATAGCAAAGGGGAGAAAATTTTAGGTACCGCTGCTACGGAGAATTATAGGACCATAATTGTGTAGCGAGTGTTGAGCACTCAAAGGGAGCAAGCGGAGAAGCTACAGCGCCATAATTTATTTCAGATGTTCCTCATCGTCAAGGAATGCTGTGTTCATGCCATAATTGATGGCAGGAGTTGTAATAACGTGGTGAGCTTAGATTTGGTCAAGAAGCTTGGCTTGACCACACGTACACATTCTCATCCATACCATATTCAGTGGTTCAACAACAGCGGTAAGGTGAAGGTAACATAATCTGCGAGAGTGCATTTTTCTATTGGTTCCTATCATGATGTAGCTGATTTCGACATAGTACCTATGCAACTTGCTCACTTTTATTAGGTCGTGCAAGGAAATTTGATAACAACGTAACTCATCATGATATAAGTAATAAGTACTCTCTTATGCACAAAGGAATTGTGCAATGTGAAAAGGAGATAGCTGCAAATAAGAGGAAAGAACGTGAACAGGAATATGAATCTGAAAATCAGCAAGTAGTGAAGAACATTTTTTCACCTAAAAAAGAGAAGTTGGCACCTAGTTCTTGGACTGAGGGAATTAAATTAAAAGGTTGTGTCATGCTTGCAACCAAATCTGATCTTGTTGAGATTGTCGACAATGATATGCCATGCTATGCTTTGATATGCAAAGACGTTTTATTTTCACTTGATGATGTATCTAATTCTTTGCCATCTGCTGTCATTAACCTTTTGTAAGAATATGAGGAGGTGTTTCCAGCTGAACTACCCCTAGGAGTGCCACCTATTAGAGGGATTGAACACCAAATTGACTTCATTCTGGGCATCTCTTTGCTAAACCGTGTGGCGTATAGAACCAATTCGGAGGAGACTAAGAAAATTCAATGACAAGTCTGAGTCCTTATGTTGTTCTTTTGAACCGAGGGTATGTACGAGAAAGCCTGAGTCCTTATGCTGTTCCTGTTCTTTTGGTTCCTAAGAAAGATGGTAGTTGGCGTATGTGTGTTGGTTGTAGAGCCATTAATAATATCACAATACGGTATCGTCATCCTATTCCTAGGTTGGACGATATGCTAGATGAGTTCAGTGGTTTTATTATTTTCACAAAGATTGACTTGTGTAGCAGGTACCACCAGATTAGAATGAAATTAGGAGATGAATAAAAAAACGGCATTTAAAACTAAATTCATGCTATATAAGTGGTTGGTGATGCCTTCTGATTTAACTAATGCATCTAGCACTTTCATATGTTTGATAATCGAAGTTTTACGTGCTTTTATTGGAAAATTGGTGGTGGTTTATTTTGATGATATTCTGATATATAGCAAGTTATATAAAGAACACTTGAATCACTTACGTGTTGTTTTTAATGCTTTGTGAGATGCACGTTTGTTTAGTAACCTTGAGAAGTGCACCTTTTGCACCGATCGAGTATCGTTTTTTGGCTATATTGTTACTCCACAGGACATTGAACTTGATCAAGCCAAGATCGTCACTATCCAGAGTTGACCGCCTCCTAAAATGGTCACACAAGTGTGGAGTTTTCTTGGGCTCACTGGCTTCTATCGGTATTTTGTTTGAGATTTCAGCACCATCGCAACACCGCTGAATGAGCTTACAAAGAAGAATGTTCCTTTTACTTGGGGAACCATACAACAACATGCTTTCGACGCTCTCAAAGATAAGTTGACACACACCCCTTTGCTTCAACTCTCTGATTTTTGTAAGACTTTTGAATTAGAATGTGATGGTAGTAACATAGGTCTTGGTGGTGTGTTAATTCAAGAAAGAAAACATATTGCTTACTTTAGTGAAAAATTAAGTGGGCCTAGTTTGAACTATTCTACCTATGATAAAAAATTATATACTCTAGTTTGAACTTTAGAAACATGGAAACATTATTTATGGTCCAAAGAGTTTGTAATACATTCTGATCATGAGTCTTTGAAGCATATTCGAAATCAAACCAATCTGTACCGTAGACATGCTAAGTGAGTTGAGTTTATTGAGTCCTTTCCTTATGTCATTAAACATAAAAAGAGTAAAGAAAATGTAATAGCTGATGCATTGTCTAGGAGATATACCATGCTTTCACAACTTGACTTCAAAATCTTTGGATTAGAGATAATAAAGGAGCAATATGTGCATAATTCTGATTTTAAAGATGTGTTGCTCAATTGTAAGGAGGGAAAGGATTAGAATAAATTTATGATGCATGATGGGTTCTTGTACCGTGCTAACATGCTATGCACTCCAGCTAGCTCCGTTCGTCTTTTGTTGTTACAAAAGGCGTATGGAGGAGGATTAATGGGTCACTTCGGCGTGAAGAAGACCAAGAATATTCTGACCCACCACTTTTATTGGCCAAAGATGAGGCACGATGTCGAACACTTCATTACCCGCTGCACCACGTGTCAAAAAGCTAAGTCACGACTTAATCCTCGTGGTTTATACATGCCTTATCCTATGCCAAGCACACCTTGGAAAGATATTTCTATGGACTTTGTTTTAGGTCTGCCTAGAACAAAGAAGGGGAGAGATAATATTTTTGTTGTCGTGGATAGATTTTCTAAGATGGCTCATTTTATACCACGTTATAAAAGTGATGATGCTACAAATGTTGCTGATTTGTTCTTTAAGGAAATTGTTCGCTTGTATGGTATTCCAAATACAATAGTTTCCGACCGTGATGCTAAATTTTTTAGTCATTTTTGGAGAACTTTGTGGGCTAAATTGGGAACTAAGTTGTTATTTTTCACTACTTGTCATCCCCAAACCGATGGACAAACTGAGGTAGTCAATAGAACCTTGTCTACTATGCTTAGGGCTATGCTTAAAAAGAACTTCAAAATATGGAAAGAATGTTTGCCTCATGTGGAATTTGCTTATAATCGCTCGCTGCATTTTACCACAAAGAAATGCCCTTTTTAGATTGTTTATGGTTTCATATCTCATGCACCTATCGACTTGTTGCCTCTTCTTGCTTCGGAGAAGGTAAATATTGATGCTCAACAACGTGCTGATTTGATACTTAAGATGCATGAGACAACTAAAGAGAACATTGAGCTTATGAATGTTAAATATAAAGTTACCGGTAGTCAGAGACGCAAGCATATTACTTTTGAGCCTAGTGATCTTGTGTGGTTACACTTGCGTAAAGAGCGATTCCCTGAATTGAGAAAGTCTAAACTCATACCTCATGCAGATGGTCATTTTAAAGTGTTTGCATGGGTTAATGATAATGCATATAAGTTAGACTTGCCTGCAGATTTGGGGGTTAGCCCCACCTTTAACATTGTAGATCTACGACCATTCTTCGGTGAGGAAGATGAGCTTGAGTCGAGGACGACTCCAATTTAAGAAGGGGAGGATGATGAGGATATCACTTCAACTAATATGAACACTCCTCTTATTGCTTCCATGAATAATGGGCAAGGTCCAATTACTCAGGCACGTGCTTGTCAACTCAACTATCAGGTAAACTCGTTTTTAGAAGTCAATAATATTTTCGCTGAGAATTCGATACTTTTTAAGACTTGTGATTTTCTTGTTATTAGGATTCATCGAAAGGAGGAGACAACTCACAGCAAGAGGAACACATGACGAATTTCGATTTATTATCCATGGTGTTGCGACACCTTTTGGGCCGAGGGCTTTGTATCACCACTTAGATTTTTGGGCCGATACTGTTCATGGGCCAGTACTGTTCATGTGAACAGTACTGCACCGTACGATTCATGTGAACAGTATCATGAATAGTATCGCACCCTTTTTCATTAGGTAAGTGCGGCTTCTCCCTTCCTTGTTTAAAGAGGTCGCACCCCTTTAGTTTTCCTTGAGGGTTTTTCTTAAAAGATTATTCTGCTTAGCAGTCTCACCGCACGTCCGGTTGAAGAATCCCAACTTGTGAACTTAATCTTTATTCGCAATACAATTTTAGATTACATCTTGAACACTTTTAGTGTTTTCGATTCGCTTGCAGGAGATAGCCTTCTTGGCGAGGTCAACCGCGTTTGGCACGGTTGATAACCATCGGAGCAGTGGTGTAGTGATTGCGAGGGGATCAATCTGTTTTGGTCGAAGTCTTTGGATCATCAACGTCGTGTTCTCCAGAATCAAATTATGAGTACCTTTCGGAAGATCGGGCCATTGTCACATTAGGCACCCAACAACTATAATGGGCCGCTAACCCAAGAGAAATTTATTAACCGCAATAGGCTAAGAATTGGCCAAAATCAACTCAAGGAAGATCATAACTTTTCTAAAGAAGCTCACCCACAACATCTGCAACTAAGTTACCCGAGGTAACTGCATCACTATCCCTTTACCACGATCGAAGGTATATACTGGCAATGCCCAAGACAACAACTACGACCTCTACATCTTATCATTGACTATTCTCACTCATAACAGTCATAGAAGCAAAGCATAATCATACAAGATCATCTCATAACATAAATCATCAATACAACATGTCAAAAGCATAAATGCAATGCTTGACCCATCTCATCCTATTGTGCACAAGTGTGTCAATTTAATAATTTAATTACCACAGGCCTAACGCCCGCTCTGATACCTACTGTAATACCTCAGAATCCACATTACCCTGGGATGCCACTAAACCACCCCACAAGCTAGCCAATTTACAAGATGATATAAACTAGCGACAATTCCTAAGTCATGATAAGCTAAGCGAAAACATACTAAAATAAAGGTAATAGAACACTATTAATTAAAGAACAACTGCTAATAATTTTAACCAATTAAAGCGAACCACAACCTAACATTATTAATTATAATTGATCAACAATGAGGGAAAAGATGAATAACTAGAGACTCCACTTAATTATTACAGTATGAAACAGATGTGTGACGGTGATGTGCCGCTCTACCCTTCCCATGCATGCTCGAGAATCACCTGGAAGGGGGGAAAAGCAAGAGTGAGATAAAAATATCAGCAAGCAAACTGTTTAACAAGCTAATTAAAGTACAATGGTTTAAGCATCAACATTTATTTTCCACAATTTTCACTTTTATAACCTTCACCCAAATCACTATTAACAACGGTAAAACTTTAGCAAATAAATCTCGTTTGACAAATTCAAATCCTCAACCACTAATACTACCAATATCAGTTTAGCACTAACATAATTTTCCCTACTGACTTTATTAATTTTCACACCCACAGCTGCTAACAACAGTTACCATCAGAGAACCCCTCATGCCACTACCACAACTCCTACCACAACACAAGGGGTGGGTGAACCCCACTCCATGATCACATCCACATTCCTCATACCACAAGTGACTCTCATGAGCCAATCCCACATGAAAAGCCAAGAAGTTGCATTTGTTTGTAAATAATTCAACCACAATACGTTGCATAAGTATGCAAATGATCTATCCACAATGTAAATGCATATGATCCACTGCACCCTTACCCAACAAGATAAGAATGTGCATCGTACTACAACAATGTACGATGCTGTACCGGTACGGTCGGGGCTATATGCGGCGACATCCACTATGCAAATGACATGTCATGATGTGAATGATTTGATAAACATGATTCATAAGAATTTAACTACAAAGAACATCAACATATTCATCATGAATATTTCCTCACAATCCACTTATGCCTCAAAAGAAACCTCACCACACAATCCATATTCAGTTCACCAAGATCAAAATAAATTTATTCAAAGGGAACACTACCACATGGACCACAAAATATTCCTTAAGAATACTACTACTATAACCACAGTAGATTCACTAAAAGTATTACCACCTGGACCACAATATGCTTGTAAAGAATATTACTCCACAATCATATTTATCTCGTTAAGAACAATACCACATCACTACAATTAATCCATCAAGGCATAACCATTTGAATGCTAAATTGCTACCACTCAGACCACATTAAGGAAGCATGTAACAATGGTATAACATCTTAAATTGAGAGAATTAACTAGTGTGAATGTACAATGATTAACGAGTTAAACAATAGCACATCCGCTACGTTTACTTGCCTCTACCGTTGAAGCGAAGTGATCATGCGCAGTCAGGAGCGAAGCCACCTGTCCAAAGATGCCTCTCAGTACACGACTACAGCAAGGTAAATGCGACTTAAAAAAAATAAAGACGTCGCTAAATCCCCGGACCGAGAATCCCTACTCCGCCCGACGATCCTATGCCCAGCCTACTGCAGCGACGCTGCTTGTTATTTTCGTATCTTTAAAACTATTAAGCCATTTACAACCAATGATATACTTCTGGGTTCTACACTTAAATACATTTTCTTTTCAAGTAGATCTCTTATTTTTATTTTACTACTAACATAGTGTAATTTAACGCGCAAAAACAGAGGACGTACTCTGTTCTGGCAATCTGGACAGCCAGCTTCTAACGCACCCCAACCACAGTACAAAGCTCTAAAAATATTATTTTTTTTACAAAAACTAGATCTTCTGATTCCCCACAACTTTCATTATTGGGAGGAAAAATATAAAAATCATCTTCTACTCTGAATCTACGCACAGACAGCAAGAATTCCCTAATCGATGAATCAATTTGCTAATCCCCATCAATTCTCATGCTAAGAACCCTAATTACAGAAAAAACAGAAGGGTTTGGTATGAAGGAAAGTTTCCTAGGGGATCCCTTGGGATCTCCCCTTCTTCCCTTCTCCTCTTCTTCTTGCTCCCTTCTTCTTCCTCTTCTTCTTGTTCCTGATTTCTTCTTGCACCAATGGACAGCACTTGAGGGGAGGAGAGTGGGCACAAGGGGGAGAGAGATGGCGGCCAAGGGGTGGAAAGGGGGAGCGGGGCCGGCCACAAGGCTTAAAAAGGGAGGAATGTGGCGGCTAGGGTTTAGTAGGGGGAGGGGGTGTGGCCACCCCCTTGGGATGGAAGGCCCAAGGTGGCAGGCCCACCCTCGCACAGCCCACTAAAAGGTTTTTTTTGAATATTTTCTAATTTAGATTATTCTAAAAAAATCTTTTATTTTACCTCCCGCGATTTACCGAAAACCAGACGACTCCGCGATTACGATAAACCTTTCCCCAGGACGCCAAAATGACATTCAGGGCATTACAATGTCAGCACCCGAGCTGTCTCCATGCCCTGTGGCAGTGCCATGTCAGCTGCCATGTGTCCGACCATGTCACCCTAGGCGCCACCTGTCAGCCATGTGTCATGCCATGTCACCACCATGTTAGCAAGCCTAGTCGCTGTGCACTATTCTATGAACTGAGTCCATCGTAGACAAGCCATTCCGTAAGCTGAGCCCACAACACAGTACTTTTCTCACTTTTCCAAAATTTTTCCAGCCATTTAAATCTTCTAAGAGCCCGTTCTCCTTCGTCCTAGCTCTGATTAGCCCGTTTGTTTTTCCTAAATTCATCTAAAATTGATTTCTATATTTTGGTGCTAGTTTAAAAGTTTTTGGAGTTCATTTTAATTTATTTTATACTTTATTTTATTTTGTCTCTCGTTAGATCATGACTTCAAAGGACCTGAAGCAATATTTAAAGATCAAGAGCAATTAATTGAGTAAGGCTAAGGTAAGCAATATTTAAATCTATTATGTATTGTCTTGTTTTAAATTATCATGCATTGCTAAGGATGGTTTTGATTCAATTAGGGTAATTGTGGATCGTTTGACAAATGTTGCTCATTTCATTCTTATTAAGACAACCTATGTAGTTGACAAGTTAGCAAAACTATACATGTTGTGAATTGTAAGTCTCCATGGAGTGCCCAAAAAATAGTATCAAATTATGGATCATAATTTTGAGGGAGTTTCCGTGAAGCTATGGGTACTTATTTGAATTTCAGTACAGCCTATCACACCCAGACTGATGGTCAAACTAAGCGTGTGAACCAGATTCTTGAGGATATGTTAAGAGCTTGTGTGCTAGATCATAAAGCCAAGTGGGATAGTTGTTTGCCTTTCGCAGAGTATTTGTACAACAGTAGTTACCAGGTTAGTTTGCAAAAGTCACTGTTTAAAACTTTGTATGGCAGAAAATGCAAAACCCCTCTCAATTGGAAAGAGATAGGGAAATGTCAAGTTTTTGGACCAGATTATAAATAGGCTTAGGAAAAGGTTCGATTAATCTAGGAGAGATTAAAGACTGCTTAGACTAGACAGAAAAGCTATGCAGATACTCGTCATCAAGAGTTGAGATTCGAGCCAGATGATTATGTGTATTTCAGGATTACACTGTTCAAAGATGTCAAGAGGTTTCACATGAAAGGAAAGTTTGCACTAAGGTATGTAGGACCATTCAAGATATTAAAGTGCAAGGGAGAAGTTGCTTATCAGTTGGAGCTGCCTGCGTCCTTAAGTGAGATACATGATGTCTTTCATGTATCCCAGTTGAAGAAGTGTTTACGTGTGCCAAAGGAGATAGTGTTAGTGGAAGCCGTTGATCTCTAGGAGGATCTGTCTTACGAGGAGCACCCTGTCAGAATCTTGGAAGTGTTACAGCATGTGACCAGGAGCAAGGTAGTCCATTTTTGCAAAGTTCAATGGCACAACTATTCCAAGGAGGAAGCCATCTCGGAGCGCGAGGACGATCTCAGAGCAAAATTTCCAAACTTATTCTCTTAGTGAGCCAGAATTTTAGGGTCAAGATTCCGTATAAGGGGAAGATTGTAACATCTTGATTTTTAGAGTTTATTTGAAGTTTTAAGAACAAAATTCACCATTTGAATTTTTTTGGATTTAATACAAGCTTAAATTAAATTTTTAATAATTAAAAGGATTTAATATGACTAAAATAAATATTAAAATTTGCTAAAAAATTTTTATTTGGGCTCCTTGAGTTTCAAGGAATTGTCTAGAATTTTTTTGCATTTTTTGAATTTATTTGCTATTTTCTAGAGCTCAAATGGTTTTTCCTGAATTTCTGAAAATAGGAAAACCCCTAAAAATCCTTAGTAGTAAATGGGCTGACATGTTACTGTTCACTCTGGCCCACCAAATCCCAGTCATCCGATCCTATCAAGGCCATGTGTCGACCATCCAGGCCAAGCTCACTTAGCCGTCCGATCAAAAGCTTTGCCACATGTCAAGCATCTAAATCCCATGACACTATTCATCTGTGCCATCCATTGCCAACCATCTGATCTCGCCCTTTGCGGTGCTTCACCAATCCACTGACCCAGTCACTATTCATCTCATTCCTGGAGTTTGTCACCGTGTTTGACATAGATTCCACCGCTGCCGTCGACGCCCATGTCCATCTCGAATACCTTGGCATCCATACCTATAAATCTGCACCACCACTCTCGATCTCTGCACCCCGTCGTTGAAGCATCGCCCATGCACCTTCGCCGTACCACAGTCACTGAGTTAGTTGAGCCGCCGCCTTCATCTTTCGCAATGATGAAGTCGTCGTCTTCGTGCACAGTTATTGTTGTTGCTGGAACCCATCTCATCGCCAAGCACCGCTAGCTCGTAGTCTTTGTCTCCATCACCGATGAGTTCTCCGATGTCGCTGCTAGCTTTCCGTCATCTGCTGAGTCCCATCCAGCTGCTGCTATCATCGCCCGCTGCACCTCGCCCAGTCGACCACCACCATTGTTTGACATCCAGCAGCCAACCACCGAGTGACATGTGTCATCATTGTTCAGACCGTCTAAATGTCCTCAGCCCCCTAGACCATCCTATTGTCATTGGACCGTCCGATTATTGTCATTGTTCAGATAGTTCGATTGTCCTTACTCCTCAGCCATTCAGTCACTCCCTATGGCCAAGATTTTCCGTATAGTTCACTCAGCCCAATCGTCCTCGGCTGTCCGATCATCATCAGACCATCTTATCATCGTAACCACTTTCGCTTGGTCCGAACATTCTCACACATCTGGATCGTCCGATCATTCTCAGATCGACCGATCACTGCGTCAACCCTAGCCGAGTCAGTCGCTATCTGAACAGCCATGCGTACCATAATCCTACGTGTTAGTCCACGTGGGTGCCACATCAGCCAACCGAGCCATCCTAATGCCACGTCAATATGCCATGTCACTAACACGTGAACCTTAGTTGTCTAGTCAGCAGCCACGTCATTCGAGCCATGCACTGTGCACTATTCCATGAGCCGAGTCCACTGTAGATCAGCTATTCCATGTACCGAGTTCATAGCACAGTAATATTTTCCAATTTTCAGCATTTTCCTTGAGATTTAATTTTCCAAGAGTCATTCTCCTTCGTCCTAGCTCCGTTTGACCCCGTTCTTTTTTCTAAATTCATATAAAATTGAGTTGTATCTTTTGGTTCTAGTTTTGATGTTTTTGGATTTTATTTGTATTTATTTTTTTCTTCATTGTGTTTTTTCTCTCATTAGATCACATCTTCAATGAAGCTGAAGCAAGATTTGAAGATCAAGAGCAATTAACTAACCAAGGCCAAGGCAAGTCATATTCTTTGATCATATTGAACCTAGTTTTTAATCTATTATTTATATATTTTATTTTAAATTATTATGCATTGCTATTTTATTACAAATCTTTGTATATGTTAGATATTGGCCAATTTAATTAATTCCACCTTGATAATTTGAATGCCATGATTCTATTATCATTATAGGATGGAAAATTATTTAGTGATACAGTACTAGTTGTCACATGAATTGTACGTTTAATATGCTTAGCCATACTTATAGTTACATTTGGTTCATCATCACATGTGATCATTTAATTAATTTGACTTAATGATATATTGAATCCTAGTTGTAGATGTAGTTATAAAATTTGTGTACCATGACAATGGTGTGTCATTAGTGTTGGTTATACAAAATTAGTTTGCACTCGGACGAGTAATCGTGCAGTAAAGGGAAAAATGTGGATTCACTTTGAGGGATGTGGAAGTCTCGCCTAGGTAATATTTAAGGATTTAACTTGTGCACCATTGATCAGAGCCTTCCCGTGTGAAAGCACGTAGGCCCCTAACATTAGTTTTAGTAATTAATGATAATATATAAATATGGGACTAATGTGTTTACTGAGTATCACATAGGTTAAGTCTCTAATTGAGCATGTCAGAGTGTATGCTAAAGGTCAAAATGAGGATCAAGATGGTTCAAGACAAAGGTACTAGTAGTATAGGATTTTTTTTTATTTTTGCCAGTCTTGGGAAAAAGTTTGTAAGACCAGATTATATGTTAATTGCCTTACTATTAAGAAGGGTCATAAAGTAACTTGAAAGCATATTCTTGTGCCATTTGGATCAATTTAGGACCATGCATGCACTTAAAATTAAATTTAAAAGCCGACTGTGCTCTATTAGAAAAATCAGAAGTACCGGAGTGTAAGTTGCAGAACTACCGATTTTTCGAAGTACCGACATATTAACTGTGGTACTACCAGAACTCGGTAGCATCAGCATCTTGAGCGATACATTTTTTTCAGAGAGCACCCTCTTTAACACTTAGACTTGTCGATATCGATAGTGCCAGAGTTTAAACAGTGGAACTACTGCACAACAGTATATCCGCACTCCAAATCGAAACTACCGAAACTCGGAATCTCTAATGATGCGGATACGCATATGTCTTGTACTTTTCATGTAAATATTTTGTTTAACTGGAACGAATTATTGAGCCGCATGAAATATAGCTAGGTGAACTGTAACATCCTGTTTTTCTGAGATTTTTAAAGCCTGGATTTCAAAAATGAATTTTCTGGAATTTTCTGAAATTAATTGAAGCTTCAAATGAATTTTTAAAGTTTTAAATGATTTAATGTGATTAAAATAAACATTAACATAAGTGGAAAATATTTTATTTGAGTTCCTTGTGTCACAAGGAATTTTCTGGTTTTTTTGGTGAATTTTTGGGATTTATTTGCTATTTTCTAGAGCTTTTAGAAATTTATTTGAATTTTAGAAAAAGAAAAATAAAGCCACGCCTCTCTCGCGTGACGCGTGTCGGTCGCCCGCCCGCCGCCCGCCGCCGCCACGCGTCATTGCTCGCCCGCCGCCGCGGCCCACCGCCGCCACCCTCGCCACGCCCTCCTGCCGTCCGCCCGCACCCGCCTCGCTCCCGCCGCCCGATTCCCTTCCCGCCACGCGTCGCGCATCCCGCGCGCTGCGCGCGCGCGCCGCCGCAAACCCTAACCCTCGCGCCCGCGCTGCGTGAGCGTCCGATCTCCCGCGCGAGATCTCGGCCGTCCAACTTGATCCGAGTCGCTCACCGCACCGTAACCAATCTGAGCTCCTCGGTTCACGTGATAAAACGCGAGCGCTCGCCTCGGTTCGCGTGCCTCTCGTCGCCGCCGCCGAACCCTCGCCTCCGCTCTCCAACGCTCGCGCTGCCGCGTTCGCCGCCGCGCCGCCGCGCCGTGCGACCCAGCGCGCCTCGCCGCCGCCGTCGACCCGCCGCCGCCGGTGAGCTCGCCGCCCGCCGCCGCCGCCTTCCCGTCGCCACCACTCGCCGCCGACGCGCCCGCCGCTTCGCCTCGGTCACCGCGCGCCAACCGCGACACCCGCGCGCGATGCCTCGCACCGCCGCGACGCCGCCACGCTGCCGCGCACGCCACCGCCGCCCCGCGCCACTCCATCCGCGCCGTCCGCTGGCGCGCGACGCGCGCGCCGAGCTGCCACGCGCCGGCAATCCGCGCACCCACCGACACCGCCGCCCGATCCCGACCGCAGATCGGATCTGATCCACGGCCGCGATCGCGCCACGTGGCCAACCCTCGCCCGTCCGATCCGCCGCGCGCGCGCGCGCACCGTGCATGTGTCCGCCACGTGGCGGTGCCACGCACGCCAAAAAACCCCCGCCTGTGCACGCCATCATGCCACGTGTCACCCCCTTAGCCAGCCACGTGTCACTTCCTCGTTGCGCCACGTGTCGCAATCTCCGAGAGCCACGTGTCAGCCCCAGATTGTGCCACGTCACCCCCTTTCCGATTTTTCAGGATTTTCTGAATTTGTTTTTCCGAGCCCGTTCTCCTCCGTCCCTAGCTCCGATTGACCCGTTCTTTTTCTAAATTCATCTAAAATCGAGCTCTAGCTGTTGGTTCTGGTTTTGTGGATTTTTGAGTTCTTTTTCTTGTCATTTTATGTGTTTCTTTGTTTCCGGTCGTTTTCTCTCTCGTTAGATTCGATTCCGAGGAGCAGTTTCGCGCTGTAAGACCAGAGTACCCACGAGCATAACGAAGGCAAGTCGTGTCCCTTGATCATGTTGAACCCAATTTTACAAACTATTATTTAATTATTTTGCTTTAAATTACATTGCATTGCTATTTTTATTCAAACCGTTGCACAGGTAGTTATTGTCCCCAATTGCAAATATACCTCCTCGACACTTTGAAATACCATGATGCCTTTGTCACCATAGGTTGGGGAAATTTATTAGTGATGCTAGTTTATTTATCACATGGGTTGGTACGATTAGATTGCTTAGCATGTTTATATTTACGATTGATCTCCTCACACCTGTTAAATTATTAATTTGACTTAATGACATATGAAACTGTGGTTGGTGCCACGCGTATTAAAATTTGTGCCACGTCATTGGTGTGACGTTGGCTTGGTTATACAAATTGGTTTTGCACTCGGGCGAGTGATCGTGCAGTAAAAGGGGAAAGTACAGTTGTACTTTGGGGGATGTGGTAGTCTCGCCCGGGTAATGTTAAGGACTTAACTTTGTGCGCCATTGATCTGAGCTTAATCGTGCAAACCACATGTCTATTATGGGATGGACCTGGCTGATTAATTTGTAATATTTCAATTCAATTCTGCCATTGTGATGAACATGGTTGCTGATTTCCATGTGGCGCAAGGGGGGGTGTGATGCGAAACCCTAGCGGGCAGGATTGGGTTGAGGTAGAGCATTGTAAAGGCCTTGTTGTGATTTCCTTAGGCCTAGGCTAATCACATCGTGTGGGTACAGTTGTGCAACCTCTGCAGAGTGTAAAACTATTCGAATAGCCGCGTCCTCGGTCATGGACAATACTCGGGGATTTCACACGAGGGTTAGTGTTTCATTTATAACTTGGTGGTTTATGATTGGGAGTGGACAGGTAGTCCACTGTTAGTTTAACTTGTGAATTGGTGTTCACAAGTGGTTCGTGTTCATTCCTTTGATTATCTATCATTCTCGCTTTCGCTTAACTTTCGCTTTCAAGTTATTTAATATATTTCATCAATAAATGCCTTTATGCAAATTAACCTTTCAGCCTTCCTTTGGTAAGCCTTGCATATTATATTGCATTTATTGTTACAAACGACTTGCTGAGTACCAATGTACTCACGGCTTTACGCCTATGTTGCTCAGTTGAGGGAGAGGAGTACTATCAGCAGGAGGTGCCGAAGGGAGTACTACGACGACTTCACGGATTAGGCTTCGCTTCTCCACTCGATAGCCCGTGGCTTGTCGATTGGTCGCCACGCTTTATTTTGGATTTCATTGCTATTTTGTTAAGCCCTTCCGCTAGAGTTATTGTAAGCTTGGCCATAAGGTCGCACTTTGATATTTTATCGATGTTCGAGTTTTCCTTTATTATTATCGTGTATGACTATGATGACATCTATGTGTGATGTGTGCACTAGCGTGATCTCGACTAGTGCAGTTTACAGAGAGACCGAATTTGCATATTCGGTCTCGACAGAGATGGTATCGAGCCATATCGATCAGAGGACTAAGCCCTAGTTAAACTGGTCGATAGCCCAAAAATTTATTTTCTAAATCAAACCAACTAAACTTGATATTTAGTAATATCTCTATCCTCTTACCTCATTCTTAAGGATTCTTGTCTCTCGCCCCAACTCTTGCAAAATTTGTTTTCCTAAAGTTATAAACCGATCTTTCCTTTATAAATGCATTAGATGTCCCAAACTTCCTACTGACCGACAGAGGATGGAGGTCACTTCTACGCGTTTTGTTGCGGTGCCTCGGATTTAAGAGATCGCCTCCTACCTCACCAAGGATGAGAAGCAAAAGGTCAACGATCGGAGCATCTCCAGCTATACTTCACCACCCGAGTCGGCAAGCGTGTGCTACATCACGCTTTCAAGAACACCGTGCGGTGGGGAGATGTCAAGACAAGGAGTTGCGCACAAAGCCATTCGTCGACTTTGCAAGCTATACAAGATCAACATGGCGGACTCGTCCGGAAGTTCAAGGAGCAAGATGGAGCCACCCGAGACTACGAGCGATGCCGGGAGGAGCCCCGCCGCATCGCGAAGACCTCTACCGTCGCCTACACCGCCGAGCCCAGAGGAGAGACGTCGTATCACCAGAGATCGTCGCGCTTACCTCAGTCGGTTCACCCCAGCCCCAGTCAGAGAGCAGTCGCCGCCGATCCGCAACTCGTGGGTTGTCTACAGCGATTCTGAGGACGATAGCAGTATACCTTATTTGTCAGGACCCGAGTGGGAGCCTTCAGAGTAGATAGTGCGAGGAGACACGTTGGATTTTATTTGCAGTTGAGTGTGATGTGAGCTGCAAATATTGCCTTAAAAGCATTATATTGCGATCATGTCAAATCTTTTATTGGAGTTTATTTTTGTTCAGTTTCTTAGTTAGCCTTTTGGCTAAGTGTTTGTTTAGTTAGGTCTCCATTAAGCAAAACCCCCTTAGACGCATTTACCTCTTATCTATGCTTTTCCCCTCGTCTTTCACCTTTGGTCATCAACAGCTTGTTTTCTTTTGAGCAAGATGGTTGATACCAGAACTCCTCCACCGCAATCGGGGAACCAGACCCAGAGAACAGTCTTTGCAGCGGTGCCACTGCCTTGGATCCCGCACTCGATCGATTCTTGATGGCCTGCATACGATGATGCAGACTATGATGCAGGTATGCAGACTATGATGCAAATGACAAAGACCAGAGCCGCACCACCGCCAAGACTCGTCGCCAGACCGGCTATGCAGAGTTTATGAGGACGAGACCGCTGTTTTCTCCAGCTTCATCGAGCCTTTGGAGGCCGACGATCGGGTCCGTTCGCTTGAGAAGAAACTGAATTTGGCTCTGCACCGACAGAGAGAAGGTTTTGTATGCAAAGACATCGCCTTGAGGGACCAGCAGCAGAGTGGTGGAGAACCATCAGCGCCCATGAGAACCAAAGACACACATCACCGGAAGGAATTCGCAAAGGCTTTCCACACCGCTCATGTCATGGAGGGAGTGGTTGAGATGAAGAAGGATGAGTTTCGGAGTTCCAAAGCGAGGAACTCATCGGTGAGTGAATATCTCAATAAATTCACTCGGTTGGCTCGCTTCGCGCGCGAGCTCGCGTAAGAGGTTCAAGAAAGGCTTGAACCCAGCTTTGAAGGTGCAAGTCGAGGCAACGACTATGCCGCCAGCAATTGGTGGATAAGGCCATCCTCATCGAGGAGAGTCGCCGCGAGCTCGAGGAGTCTCGCAAGAGGAGGTTGATCCAGCAGGATCACAGCACACCAGCCTCGAGGCCTCGCTTTGGTTCCTACCACCAAGACGAGTGCCACAAAGAAGCAGCAGCGATCTTGTGATTCCTGACCCGGCTCGCACACCGCGCCCGCCAACAGGGACATGCGTCCTAGTGGTTCCAGTGGACAGCAGCAGCAGAAAGCAATAATTCAGCGGATCCATCACTTGCTTCAAGTGTCATGAGGTGGGACACTATGCTAGCAAGTGCCCTCGCAGGCGTGCCCCGACGCCGCCTCGTTTGACTTGGGAGCCACACCGGTCGCACCCCTACCCCGGAGCAGGCGAGGAGCACCCCGGCCTCGTGACAGCCAGCAGGACGCCGTGGTGAGAGGTCGTGAACCACGCCACCGCAGAGGATGCCCAGCAGCACCAGACGTTGTGATCGGTGCGCTTCGCATATCTGGCCTCCTGCCACCGCTTTATTTGATTCTGAGCTTCGCATTCGCTTGTTTCTGAGTTTTGCTTTAAAGCAACAATTGAAAATCTGTTGCTCTTGGATCTGCTTCTTTTAATCCAATCCCGGATCCGAGTTGAGATTCAACCTAGGTTATCCAGAGTTAGGATAACCATTCGTGGAGTTGAGTTCAGGGCGACTGATTTTGTTGGATATGCAGTCCCTAGATGTAATCTTGGGAATGGATTGGCTTCAGAAACAGCAGGCAGTATTAGACTGTGGGAGCAGAGCAGTGACCTTAACCAATTTAGACGGAGTTAAGGTGCGATTCGCAGCCAGTGAGTGTCAGCCAGAGCCAGTCATGATTTGCCAGAGCAAGGTAATCCAGTTGGAGGGTGTACCAGTTGTCGGAGAGTACCCCGACGTGTTTCCAGATGATCTTCCAGGTATGCCACCAGAGAGGGAGGTTGAGTTTCTGATTGAGCTTGTGCCAGGTACCGCTCCGATTTCCAAGAGACCCTATCGGATGCCAGCCAATGATTTAGCAGAGTTGAAAAAGCAAATTCAGGAGCTGTTGGATAAGGGTTACATCAGACCGAGTTCATCCCCGTGGGGAGCGCCAGTGTTGTTTGTCAAGAAGAAGGATGGTAGTCAGCGCATGTGTGTGGACTACAGAGCACTTAATGAGGTCACCGTCAAAAATAAGTACCCTCCGCCTGTGATCGATGACCGCTTGACCAGCTTAAGGGAGCAGGAGTGTTCTCCAAGATTGATTTGAGATCGTGATATCATCGATGAGGATACGTAAGGAGGACATACCCAAGACAGCCTTCTCGACTCGTTATGGTCTATACGAGTTCACAAAGTGATGTCATTTGGTTTGACAAATGCTCCAAAGATATTTCATGTATTTGATGAATAAGGTGTTTATGGAATATTTGGACAAGTTTGTCGTTGTATTCATTGACGACATTTTGATATATTCCAAGGATGAGGAGGAACATCAGAGCACCTAAGGTTAGCTTTGCGTAAATTGAGAGATAATCGCTTGTATGCAAAGTTCAGCAAATGTGAGTTTTGGATGAAGAAAGTCGCTTTCTAGGGCATGTGTTGACAGCAGAAGAGTCGCATTGACCTGTGAAAGTAAGTGATGTTTTGGATTGGCAATCACCCACTTCGCTTACCAGTCGAGTTTCGGGTATGGCAGATACTACCGCCGCTTTATTGAGGGATTTTCCAAAGGTGGCTGCACCCTCACGCAGCTTGCTCAAAAGGAAAAGAAATTCACTTGGACGCCAGAGTGCGAGAAGAGTTTTGAAACTTAAGGAGAGTTTGACCACAGCCCCAAAGGCTTGTGTTGCCTGATATTAACAAGGATTTTGAGATATTTTGCGATGCTTCGCGCAAAGGTTTGGGTTGTGTCTTGATGCAAGACAAGAGAGTGGTAGCCTATGCCTCACGCCGCTTGAGACCGCATGAGGAGAACTACCCACACATGATTTAGAATTGGCACCCGTAGTGCATGCTTTAAAGATTTGGCGACACTATCCGATGGGTAATGGATGTGAGATTTACACGGATCATAAGAGTCTCAATACATCTTTACCTGTCCCGAGCTTAACCTCGTGCAGAGGAGATGGTTAGAGCTGATAAAGGATTATAATGTGGGCATACATTATCATCCCGAAAAGCTAATGTGGTTGCAGATGCCTTGAGCGAAAGGTATACCGCAATTCAGTGATGGTTCGAGAGAGTCACCACTTTGCATGAGGAATTTGAAGCTTAGCCTTGAGTTAGTAGAGCGAGGATTTTTGGCAATATGGAGATGCAAATTACTTTGATGGTCGATTCGCGAGCTCGGTCGGATGATGAGGCATTTCAATGGATCGGGAAGAATTTAAGTGAAGGTAAAGAGTCGGGATTTTGGTGGATGATCGGGAACCTTGTGGTTCAAGCAAATGTTTGTGTGTGCCCAACAAGCAAGAACTAAAGGATGTGTTATTAAAAGAGGCTCATGAGTCACTGTATTCGATTCATCCAGGCAGTACCAAGATGTACCAGGACATTAAGGATAAGTATTGGTGGCCAAGCATGAAGCGCGAGATTGCTGAGTATGTAGCCCTTTGTGATGTTTGTCAGAGAGTAAAGGCAGAGCACCAGAGACCTGCAGGTTTGCTACAGCCATTAAAAGTCCCTGAGTGGAAGTGGGAAGAAATTGGTATGGACTTTATAGTCGGGTTGCCTAAAACCAAAGAGGGTCATGATTCAATTTGGGTCATTGTGGACCGTTTGACCAAGGTTGCTCATTTCATTCCAGTTAAGACGACTTACAGTGGTGACAGATTGGCAGAGCTATATATGTCCAGGATTGTCAGTTTGCATGGTGTGCCCAAGAAGATTGTGTCGATCGTGGATCGCAGATTCACCTCCGGTTTTGGGGTAGTTTCCATAAGGCTATGGGAACTCACCGAATTTCAAGATGACATATCACCCCGCATGGATGGTCGACAGAGCGAGTTAATCAGATTCTGGAGGACATGTTGAGAGCCTGTGTGCTTGATCATGGGTCTAAGTGGGACAGTTGTTTACCCTTTGCAGAGTTCTCATACAATAACAGTTATCAGGCCAGTTTGCAGATGTCACCGTTTGAGGCATTGTATGGCAGGAAATGCAGGACCCCTCTCAATTGGAAAGAGACGGGGGAAGGTCAGGTTTTTGGCCCAGACTGTTTGAAAGAAGCTGAGGATAAGGTCCGCTTGATACAGGAAAGGTTGAAAGCTGCCCAGGCCAGACAGAAAAGCTATGCAGATACCAGACGCCGAGAGCTGAGTTTTGAGCCAGATGACTTTGTGTATCTGAGGATCACACCATTCAAAGGTGTGAAGAGATTTCAGCTAAAAGGGAAGCTTGCACCGAGATATGTTGGTCCGCTCGAGATTAAAACGCAGGGAGAGGTTGCTTATCGCTTGAGCTACTGCGTCCTTGATGGGGTACATGACGTCTTTCATGTGTCCCACCAAGAAGTGCTCTGCGTACGAGCAGGAGGTTGTGCGCTTGAGGCCGTGGATCTTCAGGAGGATCTGTCTTACAAAGAGCACCCAGTCAAAATCTTGGAAGTGTCAGAACGAGTCACCCTAATAAAGCGGTCCGTTTTGCAAAGTTCGGTGGAGCAACCATTCCGAGGAGGAAGCCACAGAGCGCGAGAAGGATCTC
The DNA here is from genome assembly GCA_036346265.1 of Melocanna baccifera. Taxonomy (NCBI): domain Eukaryota; kingdom Viridiplantae; phylum Streptophyta; class Magnoliopsida; order Poales; family Poaceae; genus Melocanna; species Melocanna baccifera. The sequence goes on along the minus strand of CM070707.1, from coordinate 11,279,470 downwards.
GAGCGGAGTTTCCAACCTATTCTCTTAGTTGGCCCAGATCTCGGGGTCGAGATCTCGTTTAAGGGGGTAAGGTTTGTAACATCCTGTTTTTCTGAGATTTTTAAAGCCTGGATTTCAAAAATGAATTTTCTGGAATTTTCTGAAATTAATTGAAGCTTCAAATGAATTTTTAAAGTTTTAAATGATTTAATGTGATTAAAATAAACATTAACATAAGTGGAAAATATTTTATTTGAGTTCCTTGTGTCACAAGGAATTTTCTGGTTTTTTTGGTGAATTTTTGGGATTTATTTGCTATTTTCTAGAGCTTTTAGAAATTTATTTGAATTTTAGAAAAAGAAAAATAAAGCCACGCCTCTCTCCGCGTGCGCGTCAGCCCGCCCGCCTCGGCCGCGCCGCCGCCAGCGTCGGCTGCTCGCCGCGCGCTGGCCCACACCGCCGCCACCCTCGCCACGCGCTCGGCTGCTCCGCCCGCACCCCGCCTCGCTCCCCGCCGCCCGATTCCCTTCCCCGCCACGCGTCGCGCATCCCGCGCGCCTGCGCCTGCGCCGCCGCCGCAAACCCTAACCCTCGCGCCCGCGCCCGTGAGCCGTCCGATCTCCCGCGCGAGATCTCGGCCGTCCAACTTGATCCGAGTCGCTCACCGCACCGAACCAATCTGAGCTCCTCGGTTCGCGTGATAAAACGCGAAGCGCCTCGGTTCGCGTGCCTCTCGTCGCCGCCGCCGAACCCTCGCCTCCGCTCTCCAACGCTCGCGCCGCCGTTCCCGGGCCGCCTCGCCGTCGCCCGTGCGACCCCGCGCGCCTCGCCGTCGCCGTCGCGACCCGCCGCCGCCGGTGAGCCTCGCCGCCCGTCGCCGCGTCGCCTTCCCGTCGCCACCCTCGCCGCCGACGCGCCGCTCGCCCGCCTCGGTCACCGCGCCGCCAACCGCGACACCCAGCGCCCGCGCCGCGCGCGATGCCTCGCACCGCCACGCCGCCACGCTGTCGCGCATCGCCACCGCCGCCCCCGCGCCACTCCATCCGCGCCGTCCGCGCGGCGACGCTTCGCGCGTCGAGCTGCCACGCGTCGGCAATCCGCGCACCCCACCGACACCGGCCGCCCGATCCCGACCGCAGATCCAGATCTGGATCCACGGCCGCGATCGCGCCACGTGGCAACCCTCGCCGTCGATCCGCGCCGCGCGCGCGCGCGCACCGCGTCAGCCCTAGCTGACGTGGCAAGCCACGTCAGCCGCCCGTGCCATGTGTCCGCCACGTGGCAGTGCCACGTCAGCAAAACCCCGCCGCCCGTGCCACGTCATCATGCCACGTGTCACCCCCCTTAGCCAGCCACGTGTCACTTCCTCGTTGCGCCACGTGTCGCAATCTCCGAGAGCCACGTGTCAGCCCCAGATTGTGCCACGTCACCCCCCTTTCCGATTTTTCAGGGATTTTCTCTGAATTTGTTTTTCCGAGAGCCCGTTCTCCTCCGTCCTAGCTCCGATTGACCCCGTTCTTTTTTCTAAATTCATCTAAAATCGAGCTCTAGCTGTTGGTTCTGGTTTTGTGGATTTTTGAGTTCTTTTTCTTGTCATTTTATGTGTTTCTTTGTTTCCGGTCGTTTTCTCTCTCGTTAGATTCGGATTCCGGAGGAGCAGGTTTCGCGCCAGAAGACCAGGAGTACCCCGCTGAGCATAACGAAGGCAAGTCGTGTCCCTTGATCATGTTGAACCCAATTTTACAAACTATTATTTAATTATTTTGCTTTAAATTACATTGCATTGCTATTTTTATTCAAACCGTTGCACAGGTAGTTATTGTCCCCAATTGCAAATATACCTCCTTGACACTTTGAAATACCATGATGCCTTTGTCACCATAGGTTGGGGAAATTTATTAGTGATGCTAGTTTATTTATCACATGGGTTGGTACGATTAGATTGCTTAGCATGTTTATATTTACGATTGATCTCCTCACACCTGTTAAATTATTAATTTGACTTAATGACATATGAAACTGTGGTTGGTGCCACGCGTATTAAAATTTGTGCCACGTCATTGGTGTGACGCGTTGGCTTGGTTATACAAATTGGTTTTGCACTCGGCGAGTGATCGTGCGATAAAGGGGAAAGCACATTGTACTTTGGGGATGTGGTAGTCTCGCCTGTAATGTTAAGGACTTAACTTTGTGCGCCATTGATCTGAGCTTAATCGGGCAAACCACATGTCTATTATGGGATGGACCTGGCTGATTAATTTGCAATATTTCAATTCAATTCTGCCATTGTGATGAACATGGTTGCTGATTTCCATGTGGCGCAAGGGGGGGTGTGATGCGAAACCCTAGCGGGCAGGATTGGGTTGAGGTAGAGCATTGTAAAGGCCTTGTTGTGATTTCCTTAGGCCTAGGCTAATCACATCGTGTGGGTACAGTTGTGCAACCTCTGCAGAGTGTAAAACTATTCGAATAGCCGCGTCCTCGGTCATGGGCGGTGCTCGGGATTTCACACGAGGGTTAGTGTTTCATTTATAACTTGGTGGTTTATGATTGGGAGTGGACAGGTAGTCCACTGTTAGTTTAACTTGTGAATTGGTGTTCACAAGTGGTTCGTGTTCATTCCTTTGATTATCTACTGTTACTGTTTTCAGTTAACTTTCGCTTTCAAGTTATTTAATATATTTCATCAATAAATGCCTTTATGCAAATTAACCTTTCAGCCTTCCTTTGGTAAGCCTTGCATATTATATTGCATTTATTGTTACAAACGACTTGCTGAGTACCAATGTACTCACGGCTTTACGCCTATGTTGCTCAGTTGAGGGAGAGGAGTACTATCAGCAGGAGGTGCGTAAGGGAGTACTACGACGACTTCACGGATTAGGCTTCGTTCTCCACTCGATAGCCTGTGGCTTGTCGATTGGTCGCTACGCTTTATTTTGGATTTCCGCTGCTATTTTGTTAAGCCCTTCCGACTAGAGTTATTGTAAGCTTGGCCATAAGGTCGTACCCTTGATATTTTATCGATGTTCGAGTTTTCCTTTATTATTATCGTGTGTATGACTATGATGACATCTATGTGTGACTGTGTGCACTAGCGTGATCCTGGACTAGTGCAGTTTACACAGAGAGACCGAATTTGCATATTCGGGTCTCGACATGAACTCATTTCAAACTGAACATAATGTTGTTATTCGTAAGGATAGAATACTACCTCATATTATCATATGGTGCATCCTTAGGTTTGTCAATGGCAAAGCAATGGAGAGGCAAAAGAAAAAGGATAACCACATTAGGTGAGAAAGACATAAAGGAAGAAAGCCCATGTAGTGGGAGAGCAAAAGGGAGGATCCCAAGAACTTAAACTATAAGTTTTGGATAAGATTTTCAACCCTAATTCGTACCTCCCACAAGCCCAACTGGATTCAAACTCGGATTCAACTCATAATTCAATTTGGATTCGGATCGAGATAGCCTGATAGGAAGATACTAAAAAGGCCATAACTTTCACAAACAGAATCCAATTTGGGTGTTCTTGTACTCGTTGAAAAGATAATTTTAAGGTCTACGCAATGGATCTAGTCCCACAGTCGAATTCATCATGAATCAAAAGTTATAACCAAAACAATATGATGGTTGTAAAATTTAGTTTCCTTTTTGTGAGAGTTTATATCTAAAACCATGTAGGGTTGAGTTGTACTCGGTTTGGGGACCATATGGATGTCCCAAGGGGCTATATAAGCTATATATTAGCAGCCTTAGGGCTCAAACCACCTTTGAGAAAAATTAATCTACTAAAGTTTGTTCGAGTTTATCATTGCCGCCAAAATTCCATAGGGAATTAGGAGTACTCTTCAATCAAGATCGTTCAGCCTTTCCGTTGGAAATTGGGTGCACGATAGATCTTCGCTTGGTGGCTGGCGAAATCAACGCAAGTGTGTTTTGGCCGATTAAAGAGTGTTCGTCCCTTGCACTAGCATTGGAGGATCGCTGCGATTCATCAAGACTCCCGTGAGTATCCAATCCTACGTCGAGAAGATCAGGTGACCCCGTATCATCTTGGTATCAGAGCGTATAATCTAGAAATTTGGGCAGTATGCTTTTTCTAGAAAAGATCAACTTTTGTTCCCTAAGCCAAATGGTAGTACCGCATCCGAAATCGGAACTACCGATGATCGGAACTACCGTGATTTCAACAGTGGAAGTACTGCGTCAACTTTCAAACGGCTAGTTCTAACATTCTGACATAGCTGTTATATGTTGCTACAGTACAATACAGTAGTTCCATAGTTTATATAGCGGTACTACCGATTTTCCTGATTTTTTAGGATTATTTTATACAATGGCTATATTTGGTTGGTGGGAGTATAAATACCCCTACCTGCTTAAGGACAGACAGAAGATACTTCATTGAACATCTTTGAGTTTTAAGCAACCTTTCCATATCTCATTTCTCATTGTGCATTCATTTGAGGTAGTTGAGCCATATCAAGTGCATTTCATCTCTAGATTGATCCGTTGGCACTTGATCGTTGTCAAGCGAAGCTGTAATTTATTACTCTTAGTATTTGCCGGCACTTAGACGACTCGGTGGAAGATTGTGAGGTGACTATAATTGACTAGAATTGGATAGATTTTTATTTTCATTGTAATATTACCTAGCTAAAATTGCGATCATGAAATTTAGATGGTAAGAATTTTATAAAGTTCTATTCACCTGCCTCTAGTCGGTTAATAGTCTAGAGAGTAAAGGATGGCTAGTGAGAGAATTGCTATAAGAAAGGCATCTCTTTTTGATGGCTAAAATTACCCATATTAGAAAATTAGAATGTCTATTGTAAATGAGGGGTATGTCATGTCTCTTGATCCACTACACCCCACGAAGCAAGAGGGGCGTAACGCTCATTTAGATGCTCAAGCCATAAATGCTTTATTTGGCATTTTAAATACAGATGAATTCAATAGAGTGAGCAATTTGAAAACTGCTCATGATATTTGGATCACTCTCTCTGAAATAAATGAGGGTATAAATTGCATAGGGTTCTGATCAAATATGAGATATTCACAATGTTGCCTCATGAGAGTATAAATGAAATGTATTCTTGCCTAAATAACATTGTAAATGAGCTCAAAGACCTTGGCATATCACTAACAGATATTGATATTAAGAGAAAGATGCTTAGGGCTTTACCAGATAAGTATGAGATGTTGGTGACACTGTTTCTCAACTCTCCCGAGTTGGCTAGAATGACGCCAACACAACTTTTGGGAAATCTCATCACCAATGAGTTATACAAAAAGGATAAGGAGGAAACTGTGGAACAATCTTTCTCCAAGGGCAAGAAGATAACCACTTTTAAAGCCAAAGTGGTATATGAGTTCGATGATGATGAGGACTCCGAGGAGGAGTTGGCTTTTCTTGTGAAGAAAACGAAAAAAATTCATGAAGAACCGCTCATATTAAAGCGCTAGTCATGAGAAGAACAAGAAAGGGCAATCCTATGACAACAAGCGCTATGGTAATATTCATTGCTATGAGTGTGATGAGAAGGGGCACATTGCCTCTCAATGCTCCATAAAGAAGGATGATAAAGGCAAGTCATCTAAGAAGAAGGATTTCAACGGCAAAAAATATCTTTTCAAAAGGCTTCACAAAGAGGGCAAGAATGAAGCCCATATTGGAGAATGGAACTCCGATGAGGAGTACATAGACTCCGACTATAATGAAGAGGAGTCACCCAAGAAGAAGGGACTAGTTGGCTTTTTTATCAAGGTAGCTCTATCCCTCTTCTCATCCTCAACATGCCTTATGGTAAAAGGAGTGAAGGTAAACTCTTTCAATGATGATGAGCCTTTTTATGATGATCTTATGGATATGCTTATTGAATTAAATGAATATCTTCAAAAAGAAAAGTCAAAATTCAAGAACTTGAGAGGAGAGCATATCTCTCTTAAAGATTCATATAAGGAGCTAAAGGAAACTCATGACTTGCTTATCCAAGAAAATTCAAATAAATCTAGCAATAGTATTGGAATTACATGTGATATTTATGAGGCCACGCCTAGTGTAGAAAAGTCCAAAATTAGCATTGCTACTTCGTGTGATGATTTACTAGACATGCCATGTTGTTCTAAATTTGATTCAAATCAAGTAAATGATGAATCATGCAATACTGTCGGGAAATAGGACATGTGCAACAAAATTGTCCTACAGGTAAGACTTCCTATATTGGATTATATGATTCTTATTATATGCTTAAGAAATCCAAAAATGGTAGCGTCATTGCAAAATTTATTGAAAATTCAATTTTATGTGATAAACGAAATGCTATTTGGGTGCCCAAGGCTTTAATCACTAACCTTCAAGGACCCAAACAAGTTTGAGTACCTAAAATAACTTGACTTTCTTTTGTAGGTGAACTACAAAACTGGTGGAAGTGTCGAGACCCGAATATGCAAATCCGGACTCTCTGTGTATTCTGCACTAGTCCCAGGATCATGCTAGTGCACACAGTTAAACATAGATGTCATCACAACCATATACACGATAAAATAAAGGAAAAGATCCAATATCGATAAATCTCAAAAAGGTACGACCTTATGGTCAAGCTTACAATAGACTGGCCCGAAGGCTTAACAAGAGTAGCAGCGAAAATCCAAAATAAAACGTAGTGGCCAATCGACAAGCCCACAGGCTATCGAGTGGAGAACGAAGCCTAAACCGCGAAGTCGTCGAAGTACTCTCCTTCTGGAACCTCCTGCTAGTGATACTCCTCTTCCTCAACTGAGTAACATTAGCATAAAGCCGTGAGTACATTGGTACTCAGCAAGTCGTTTGTAACAAATGAATGCAATATAGTATGCAAGGCTTACCAAAGGAAGGCTGAAAGGTTTATTTGCATAAAATGACGATTGAAAGTAAATACAGTAAATAGATTGAAATCGAACTTTAAGTAAAACAATAATAAATAAATAATCAAAGTAATTGACATAACCACTTGCGGACCTCCCATCCACAAGCTAAACCAACCACTTATAGACCTCCCATCCATAAGCTAAACTAATAGAAAATTAACCATCCACTGTCCAACCACAATTCATGAGTTTTCACAAATAACTACCCCTCGTGTGAAATCACCGATCATTGTCCATGACCGAGGACGTGGCTATTCGAATAGTTTTACACTTTGCAGAGGTTGCACAACTGTACCCACACGATGTGACTAGCCTCGGCCTAAGGTAATCACAACAAGGCCTTTACAAAGTTCAGTTACAACTCAATCCGCCCGCTAGGGTTTCGCATCACACCCCCCCTTGCGTCACATGGAAATCAGCAACTATGTTCATCTCAATGGCAAGATTAAAGTTGAGACCTCCCAAATTAGTTAGCCAGGTCCGTCCCATACCAGTCATGTGGTTTGCACGGTAAAGCTCATATCAATGGCGCACAAAGTTAAGTCCTTATCATTACCCGGGCGAGACTACCAGATCCCCCAAAGTGCACCTGCACTTCCCCCTTTACTGCACAATCACTCGCCCGAGTGCAAAACCAATTTGTACAACCACCACCGATGACGCACCAACGTCATGGCACAAATTTTAATAAACGTGGCACCAACCATGGTTCCATATATCATTAAGTCAAATTGATAATTCACATGTGATGATAAACCCAATCGGAGCTATAAGCAAAGCTAAGCAATCTATCGTACCAACCCATGTGACAATAATCTAGTATCACTAGTATGTTTCCCAACCTATGGTGACAATGGTATCATGGCATTCCAAATTATCAAGGAGGGAGAAATTCAATTGGGACAATAACTACCGGTACAAGGGTTTGAATAAAAATAGCAATGCAATGTAATTTAAAACAAATTAATTAAATACTAGGTTGCAAACTAGGTTCAACATGATCAAAGGACATGACTTGCCTTGGTTATGCTCAGCGAGGTACTCCTGGTCTTCGGGCGTAGAACCTGCTCCTCCGGAATCCGAATCTAGCGAGAGAGAAAACAACTGAAACCAAAGAAACACATAAAATGATAAGCAAATGGACTCCAAAAATCATGAAACCAAAACCAAAAGCTAGAGCTCGATTTTAGATGAATTTAGAAAAAAGAACAGGGTCAATCGGAGCTAAGACGGAGGAGAACGGGCTCTCGGAAAATAAACCCTAAAAGAAAACCAGAAAATTCAGAAAACGCACTATTCTGTGGACCCGGCGCACGGAATTCCGAGTCCACCGTGAACCCGGCTCACGGAATAGTACACGAGGGGAGAGAGGACGCTGACGCGGCGGGGTGGTGCCGACGTGGCAACTGCTGATGCTGCCACGTGGCACGAGCTGACGTGGCATGCTAACGTGGCTACCACGTGGCTCGGGGAGGCAGGGTTTTGCTGACGTGGCGCTGAAGTGGCATGCCACGTGGCGTCTAACGTGGACTAGGGCTGACGTGGCACGCGCTGGTGCTACCATGTGGCTAGGGCTGACGTGGCACGCGCTGGTGCTGCCACGTGGATCGGGCGCCACGGCGGCGGCGCGGATCGGACGGCTGCGAGGCGGGCACGCGGCGAGATCTGGGGCTTCGGACCAGATCTAGATGAGCGGCGGCGATGGAGCGATGCGGGCGCGGGGACGGCGGCGATGGTTGACGCGTGGCGCGGTGCGTGGCACGGACGTGGGCGTGCGGGCGAGGCGGGGGCGCGTCGACGGGATCCAATGGCAGAGGAGGAGACGCGTGGCGCGCGCTGGTGCCTCGCGGCTCCGATCTTGGACGGACGGCGGGGATGAAGTGGCGCGAGGCGGAAGGCGCGGCGAACGACGCAGCCGCGTGGCCGGCGCGCGCGCCGCGTCAGCGCGCGCGAGTGCGCGGGTGCGCGGTCCGGGCGCGCGATCGAGGGCGAGCGACACGCGCGGGGCGACGGCGAGGGCGACGGGGAGGCGACGCAGGCGAAGGAAGGCGTCTGGGCTCACCGGCGGGGAGACGGGGTCTCCGGCGACGTCGGAACGGCGGAGGCTGTGATGGGGCGGCGGCGCGAGCGCGAGGACGAAGGCGAGGGCGGCGGCGAGGGCTTGCATGCGAACTGAGAAAGAACAGTGGGTTAAATCATGCGAACCGAGGCGGGTTGAATCCGGACGCGGACGGGACGCGGTCGGCGCGCACGAACGGTCGAGATGCGGCCACGCGGTGCGGGCGGCATCGGACGGGCGAGGGGCAGCGGCGCGCGCGCGGGAGCAGCTAGGGTTAGGGTTGCGCAGGCGGCGCGGGCGCGGACACGGACGGCCGGATGCGGGCGCGGGAGCGAATCGGACGGTGCGGGTGGAAGCGGGAGCGGGCCAGGCTGGTGCCGCCGCGTGGCAGCGCGGATGCGCGACGCGCGGTGCATCGCACTGTGCAGGAGCGGGCGACGGCGGGTTACGCACTGGCGGGCGAGCGGCGAGGGCGGACGCGGGGATGGCTGCCGCGTGGAGGGGGGAGGATCGGGCGGCGGGGAGTGAGTGCGGGCGGGAGCGGGGTGCGACGCGGACCGGGCCGAGGGGAAGGCGACGCATGGCCGGGAGGGATGGCCGACGCGTGGGAGGTGGAGGATCGGACGGTTGAGAAGATTTCCCCGATTAAATAATTTCAGAAATTCAAATAAAATACTAGGAGCTCTAGAAAATAGCAGATAAATCCTAAAAATTCACCAAAAATACCAGAAAATTCCTTGAGACCTGAAGAACCCAAATAAAATATTTTCCACTTATGTTGATGTTTATTTTACTCAAATTAAATCATTTTAAAATTCTAAAATTCATTTGAAGCTTAATTTAATCCCAAAAAATTTCTTGTGACACAAGGAACTCAATTAAAATATTTTCAGCTAATGTTGAGGTTTAATTTAGTCACATTAAATTATTTAAAATTTTGGAAATTTAATTTAAGTTGATTAAAATTTAGGAAAATTCCAGAAATTTATTTTTAAATTCAAGGTTTTAAAAATCCCCAAAAATCAGGATGTTACAGGAAGGCATTAGGTGCTTTAATGCGGGTGCACGCAACACACGACTAGAGACCAGAAGATGTTCTCTACTTTTGAAAATAGAAACAATGAAAAGATCACATTTGGTGACAATAGCAAAAGAAAGGTGCTAGGATTGGGTAAAATTACTGTTGTAGGGGTGGCCCCCACCTAAACCCAGTCGGCCTGCTAGAAAGGCGCAAGCATCGAGCGAGCCATGTGCAATGACGTGAATGCCCTCTAAGGGTATTTGATGGGAATGGGGTCCCGATCTTCCAACAGGTTCTGGATATGTTCGATTTGGTGGAGGCGCGACACAAACTGATTCGGCTTCTGAACAACACGTTCTGAACCCCGCAATCACAGCCCGGTTGACCTGGCCAAGAAGGCTAATCCTCGCCTGCAAATCAAAGAACACAAGCAAGAACAAGAAAGAACACAACGGAATTGCAGATGTATTGATTTAGCACTCGAAAGTTGGGGTCTCACAAACCGATGAACGACGAAACTATTCAAAGACAGAATAATCTAAGCAAAACCCCAAACCCTAATGGTGGGGGTGGCAGCTGGATATAGAGGAGTGAGGGGCATGCAAAACCCCTGGACGCGCCCTAATGGGCTCCAACACGATACAAAGCCGAACGGCCCAAAAGAAGGTGGCGCAGCACCCTGATAGATTCCAAATGCCCACTTGTTTTGACAATTCCCATTGACTCAGAAGGAATTTTGACATGGGACCAGAGCCATTGGAAAGGTAGCCTTCTCAGCTTTCCATACATATGTATAACGTCCAAAACGGAGTCCGGATGCGATCTGGGCATCCATTTTAGTGCGGCCTAGTCTTGGACTCCGAAATGGATTTGAAGTCAACTTGAGTTGGGCCTCCAACATGATTCGACCGCCCTTGCTGGACTTGTGCACCTCGTAGCCCTTCTCCAAGTACTTCTAGGTCCTCTCCATGGTTCCTAATCATAATTAAATCATTAGGTAGCAATCGATTCTCAAATGAACAAAAAGAAGTACTTAGGAACGAGCTCACCTGTAAATTCAATAGTCGGGCGCGAGCTCTAGTGATTGGTCCTTGAATGTCAAGTGGAGGAGTATTGTGTGTATCCGAAGAAGTGATGTCCTTATCAGTATTCTTGTAACGACACTCCTCGCAAGGAGATATATGCGTGATGCAAGCCCTGGGAAGACCCAGAAAAAGAGAGCATTGCTCACCTAACTCTCCACTATCACACACCCTCTCTCTCTGTTTAGTCTGTAACCACAACAGTTGGTGCTGTCCATGGGAAAGACAGAAGTAAGCCTCAGGAAGGATGGCACCGCAGAAAGCTTCGTCACCGGCGACGAAGAAGAAGGAAGGGGTCGCGACGAAGTCCTGCGTCAACACCGGGTTTTCGACACCTGCGGTCGCAGGTGTGAGCGGCGACGCTCACGACGCGATGATCGACTCCGCAACCGCCGACATGACGGTCAACACTACCACCGATGCAATGGCTGCACCCGCCCTGGTCGTGACGCCTGAACCCACTGTCGGCGCAACAATCCGCTCCGACGATGCCGGCCGGGTGATATGGAGTGGCTCCATCGACGCCTGGGACGGCGCGACCGTTGTCCCCGCACCCCGGGCGGGAGCGCCGAGCAGCCTCGTCAGCAACATAGGCCCCGGCGTCGAGGCCAGGGTTCATCACGCTGACGCGGATGGCAACTCGGGAGCGCAAGCCGTGGCCATTGCTGTCCCGGCAGCGCGACCAGGCGCACTAGTCGCCGTAGACACGCTGGCAGTAGAAGACGCTATGCTGGCGGCCCTCGGCGAGCTCTAGCAGGAATTAGTGGATCTCCGCGGAGCTGTGCAGAGCACGCAAGAGGCTCGGAGTCAGCACAGCCCATCGGTGGTCGCGCCGAGACCCACGCCAGAGCGGGCGGATAGTCGCCACGCCAAGAAGAACCACGCCGGACCGAAAGGAAAAGCGCCGCGGCGTCAAGGCAGGTGCACCGATGCCAAAGACAAGACCCAGCATCGCACTGTCAGCGTCATCTCCGGAGGCTCCGCGCTGGAGACTTCGGTGTGGCTACTTCTGGGAGGGGCGCATGGTGAGGTCACCATCACGCCGGCTGATGCCCGAGGCGTGGAGTTTCCCCACCAGGACCCTTTGGTCATTCAAGCTAACATCGCCGGCTGCGAGGTCAGGCACATCCTTGTCGACGGAGGCACTTCCGCAAACGTTCTATTCGCGGAGGCCTTCGACCGCATGGGGATCCCTCGATGTTGCTTGAGGCCGTCTGGGACCCCGCTCCAAGGTCTTGGGGGCCAACGGCTGACGGCATTGGGCCAGGCAGGTCTCCAACTCTCCTTTCGTCAGGGCGATAATGCTAGGAGCGAGGACGCAGTCTTTGACGTCATCGACATTCCGAGCCTATACAACGCAATACTGGGTCGCCCCACCCTCAACTCGTTCGGGCGGCCCCGCATCATGGCTTCCTGTGTATGAAGCTCCCATGCCCGCGGGGTGTCATCACCATCTTCGGTGCCCAGGACCTCGCCCGGCGCATCGAGGCTCCTGTCGGACGCTTGTACCTCAAGGTACGCGCTCTCATCGATCCGCTCAAGGCGACTGTCCCCTCTGCTCCGGGCTGGACGCCCAAGCCCCGACCGGAGGGTGGGATTAAAAGGGTCCTTCTCCAACTCGAAGGCCAATTTGTGTCTATCGGTGAAGGTCTTCCCCTGGAGGCGGAGCAGGACTTGCTCCGGGTCCTCCAGAGTAAAGCGGATGTCTTCGCATGGTCCCCGGAGGACATCAAGGGTGTGGACCACTGGCTTATCAAGCACAACCTAGCAGTCCGCCCCGATACTAGGCCGGTCAGGCAAAGGCTTCGCCGTATGTCTATCGACCGACAGCAAGCGGCCAAGGTGGAAGTAGCAAAGCTTCTCTAGGCCAGTGTCATTCACGAAGTCCAACATCCGGACTGGTTGGCCAACCCGGTCCTAGTCAAAAAAGCCAATGGCGCTTGGCATATGTGCATCGACTTCACCGCCCTCAATAAGGCATGCCCGAAGGATGACTACCCCTTGCCCCGCATAGATCAGCTGGTTGATGCCACTGCGGGCTGTGAACTCATAAGCTTCTTGGATGCTTACTCTGACTACCACTAGATCTATATGGCCAAGGATGACGAGACCAAGACCAGCTTCATCACGCCGATAGGGACATACTGCTTTGTCAGGATGCCCTTCGGTTTGAAGAATGCGAGGGCAACCTTCACCTGCCTCATCGCGCTAGTGCTGGCTTCCCAACTCGGGAGGAATGTGGAGGCCTACGTCGATGATGTAGTCGTCAAAACCAGGCAACTAGCCTCCCATAGCCAAGACCTCCAAGAGACCTTCGGCAACCTCAAGATGGCGGGCATCAAGCTCAACCCGGACAAGTGTGTATTCGGTGTGCAGGCAGGCAAACTCTTGGGCTTTCTGGTGTCCGGACGCGTTATCCAGGCCAACCCTGACAAAGTCGATGTGATCCTCGCCATGGAGCCGCCCAAGACCACAAGGGAAGTTCAAAGACTCGCTGGCCGCATGGCAGCACTGAGCCGTTTCCTATCTAGAGTAGCGGAGCGGGGCTTGACATTTTTCAAGACCCTCCGCGGCTGTGATGGGTTCCACTGGGGTGATGATTGCGCACAGGCCTTCGACGAACTCAAGAGGCACCTCGCAAGTCTCCCCTCTTGCTCTACCTCACCGCCTCGGCGACAGCGGTCAGTGCCATCATTGTCCTCGAGGCAGGCGCTCTTCAGTGCCCCATGTACTTTGTATCTGAAGCCCTTCAGGGTGCAAAGATGCGCTATACCGAGCTCGAGAAGTTGGCTTACGGCTGGTCATGGCCTCGAGGAAGCTCCGACAGTATTTTTTGGCTCACCCAATCACCGTCCCGTCTTCGTTCCCCCTGGCGGAGATGCTGCACAACAAGGAGTCCACAGGGTGCATCGGCAAGTGGGCAGCTGAGCTCGCGCCATTCTCCTTGATGTATGCCTCGAGAGCGGCGATCAAATCCCAAGTCCTCGTAGACTTCCTCGCGGAATGGACCGCCTCGTCCCAGCATGCCTAGCTGCCTGACGACACGGTGTGGCTGCTCCACACCGATGGAGCCTACAGTGTTTCCGACGCTGGTGTGGGCATCGTAGTCACCACGCCAGAGGGGCACCGCCTCTCGTACTTGGTGCGCCTTGCATTCCCCGCCACCAAAAACACGGCAGAATACGAGGCATTACTCTTCGGCCTTGTGAAGCTTAAAGCCCTGGGTGTGTGGTGAGTTCTCATCTGCACCGACTCACAGCTGGTGGCGGGCCACATTGACAAGTCATACCAAGCCAAGGACCCCGACCTGGCCAAGTACCTGGCAGCCGTCAAAGCAAAGGAGCGGCACTTCCTCGGTGTTACCGTCAAGGCCATCCCTCGGGCAGAAAATGAGTAAGCTGACGTGCTCGCAAAAGCCGCCAGTCAACAGCTCCCCACTCCCCAGGGAGCGTTCCATGAGGTCCTGCCCATGGCAGCCATCGCGTAGGACAACCGTGATGCGGCCCTCGTCCACCAGATTACCCAGCAGGGCGACTGACGAGAGCCCATCCACGGTTTCCTGCAGGGCATCGTGGAGCCTGACGACCCTGTCAAGTTTCGGCGCCTGCAGTGCCGTGCCAGATCCTTCCAAGTGCTCAACGGAGTACTCTACAAAAAAGGAGTCTGTGCACCGCTTCTACGGTGCCTCTCACGCGAGGAGGGGCAGCACCTCCTCGCGGACATTCACGCGGGCCTATGCGGTTCGCATCTGGCGCCGAGATCGCTCGTTAGCAAGGCGTTCAGGCAAGGCTTCTACTGGCCGACCGTCGTTGCTGACGCTCAGGATCTCGTGCGCCGGTGTCAAGGCTGCCAATGGATGGGGCGGGTCATTCACAGACCCCCGACAAACCTCAACTCCATTCCCCCAGTATGGCCGCTGGCGCGGTGGGGTATCGACGTCGTGGGGCCGCTTCCCTGGGCCCCAGGAGACCTGCGATTCATAGTGGTCGCCCTGGAATACTTTTCTAGGTGGCCAGAGGCTGTGGCTTTGGCTAAGATAACCTCGGCGACCATGCAGCGCTTTCTCTGGCAGAACATCATATGTCGCTTCGGGGTGCCCAGGGAGATCACCGCCGACAACAGTTTGCAGTTTCACTCTGCCCCGTTCAAGGAATTCTGCGACAACATGGGCATCACGCTTCGATTCGCTTCGGTGGGGCACCCGCAGTCTAATGGAGCGGTCGAGCAGGCGAATGGTGCAATCTCTACCGGAGTCAAGAAGCGTCTTGTCGGGCGCAGAGGCGGTGTGGCGAGCTTCACAGCGTTCTCTGGTCCCTCCGCACAACGGCTACACGTCCGACAGGATTTACGCCGTTCAAGCTTCTCTTCGGCGATGAGGCCATGACGCCCGAAGAAATCAAGGCTGGCTCCAGAAGGGTACTCGCCCAAGCACCAAAAGAAGAGCGTCAACTGTCCCTGGACCTCCTCGATGGAGATCGATTAAGCGCGACCCAGCACGTCACAAAGTATGCACGGCAAATGCCGCGCATGCGCGACCGCTCCATGCACCCGCGCGGATTCCAGCCGGGGGATCTCGTTCTCAAGATGGCACTCCGCGCGGAAACAGTCGGCAAGCTCGAGTCCAAGTGGGAAGGCCCGTACATCATTACAGCAACCCTGCAGTGGGGGGCCTATCGCCTCGCCACGCTGGAAGGGCAGACGCTCTGCCACACATGGAATGTAGATAGTTGCGGCGATATTATATCTAGGACAAAAGGAAGCAGCAGAGGCCCTTATCTCACCGCCATGACAACGATAGCCAAGCGGTTAGTCTCCGATCTTTTGTACTCGCTCACCCGCGCAAATGGGAATTCCGTAAAATTTACCGTCTGCGAGGCCACTCGTGTTTCCCACATCAACGTATGGAGGCTTGCCTCCGCATGCACTCTCCGGAGTATAAATAAGACGCGGATGTTGTCCCTGCGTACTCTACTGAGTATAAACAAGACGCGGAGTTCCGCGCACGCGTCGGTAATACTACCACGCGTACTCTCCAGAGTATAAAGACGTGGTTGATGTTCCCACGCACTCGAGTATAAATAAGGTGTCGTGTCGAGGTCCCCCTCTGCACGCACTCTACGGAGTACAAATAATACATAGCGTCAAGGTCTGCCTCCGCACGCACTCTGCGGAGTATAAATAAGACGTAGTGTTGAGGTCCGCTTCTGCACGCACTCTACGGAGTATAAATAAGACGCAGCGGAGGGACGCCTCCTCACGCAATCTACGGAGTATAAATAAGACGTAGCGTTGAGGTCCGCCTCCGCACGCACTCTACGGAGTATAAATAAGACGCAGATGTTGTCCCTGCGCACTCTACTGAGTACAAACAAGATGCGGATGTCCCCCGCGCGCGTTGGCATACCCTCTAGAGCTTAAACTAAGTCGTGGTTGATAGTCCCACACATTCTCCGGAGTATAAATAAGATGCAGATGTTGTCCCTGCGCACTCTACTGAGTATAAACAAGACACGGATGTCCCACGCGCGCGTTGACGTACACTCCGGAGCCTAAACTAAGTCGTGGTTGATAGTCCCACGCATTTTCTGGAGTACAAACAATGACGCAGATGTTGTCCCTGCGCGCTCTACTGAGTATATATAAATAAGACGCGGATGTCCCGCGCATGCGTTGGTTTTGCCGCCACGCGTACTCTCCGGAGTATAAATAAGACGTGGTTGATATTCCCACGCACTCTCCAGAGTATAAACAGAGCAGAGCATGGGCACCAGAGGCTCCCCGTGCTTACCACAAACCGCGGGCACCATATTACGGAATGTCGCGAGTACAGGGGCGAGGTATCTCATGTACAAAGCTTCCAACATACACGGGTCCAGCACCCAGCACGGGGGACCCCCCTCAGTTCGGAGGCAGTTGAAGCTTCCTCCTGGCGCCATAGCTCGGCAGTAGCGTCATGCAAGACGTGCTGGACTGTGACGCCGTGGAGGAGAGGCGGCTGTGACACCACGGAGAAGAGGCGACACAGGAGCTCTGTGGCCTACGCTTTTGAAGAAAAGACGAAGAGACAAGCACGCTCGTCGAAGCCTGCCTCCGGAGCTGCTACACCCCCTGTTGCAGTACAAGCGAAAAGCCCCACCCGCCTCCCCCACAAGGAGCATTGTAACAGCCCAGCTATTTATTTCAAAATATTTGATTTAATTTAAAATAAAATATTTACTATTAGTTTCTTCAAGTTATTAAAAAAATTAATTGCCTGATTTTCGGCTTAAAAAAAGTTATGAAAAAGTGATTTGAGAAAAAAAAAATAAAAACAAAAAAATAATAAATAAATAAGGTATTAAATAAGTTAGTTTAAAAAAAAAATCAAAGTTATTTAGTTTCTTGAAATTTTAAAATTTTTGGCTAACTTAATTTTCTGCTTTAAAGAAAAGAAGAAAAGCGCCTTTCTGCTAAACAAAAAAATATTTTATAAAGAAAAATATCCAAATTTTATTTGGAAATATTTTTATAAGTTCCAAATAGCCTTAGAAACTTCTATGAATTTTTCAAAGATTTTTAGCCTTTATTTGTTATTTATTGTATTATTTAAATCTAGAAAAAGAAAAACATTTTTTAAAATTAAAATAAACGTCAAAAAATTCCGAAAATATTTTTTTAATCTTTTTATATTCCAAGGATTCTAAAAATATTTTTTTTTGAATTTTTTTTCGAATTTTCTTTTTTTCTTCTTTTTCCTTTTCTCTTTTTCTCTCTCCTCCTTTTTCCTCTTCTTTCTCCAGGGAGCTACGTGCGTGACGAACTGGGCTGCCATGGCTGCACGTTCCAAGCTTTTTTTCAATCTCTCATAACTTTTGATTCTCTCAACGGTTTTTAGCGAAATAAATTACATTCAACTCCTCTCATCAAGCTCTTTCATTCCCCTACCGTTTCCCCCTCATTCATGAGCTATTTTTGCGGGATTTAAACCATACCATTCATGGACATGGTCCTTTGATCTTCCTCCTCGGATCTCCTCAACCCCTATAAAAGGGAGCCCCGTGAGCCTCTCCTCATCCTCACTCAACCCCGAAAATCTCAAGTCCCAACTCCCTCTCGTTTGGTCGCAATCGGAGTTTTATTTTTGTATACCAAGCGTCGTTCTCCGGCCTTTTGTGCCTCGTCCGGTGGAGCGCCACCGCGTTTGACCACACCGTTGGCTTCGCCTCGTCGCGTTCTACGCGGTGCTCACCTCGCCTTCGCGGAACCGCGCGAGCACCGTCGCCACCGTGGGCCAAAGCGGTCGCCGTTCTTGGCGTCGCCACCGCCGACCGTGCATGCCCGACCAAAACCAAGGTGAGCATCATGTTCCCCACACTCCCCTCTTGATTCGCGCATGTCTCGCAAGTTAATTCCACTCCGTTTGCGGGCGCCGATGTCGACTGTAGGCTGTTTAAAGTCTTGTCCGCCGTGTTTAGCTAGTCCGTTGGCGAGCCGTCTCACGGCATTGAGTTCATCTCGGCGTGTTCTCGCCGTGCTCCCCTCCGTTTGCCCAAAACTATCCACAACTATTTGCGCTCGACACCTCGCCATTGCCGCTAATGGCACTGCGCGTCCTGCTGTCGGGAATAATTTCAACGATCCGTCAGTGTCAAACGTGCCAAACCATCCCGGTGGCTACGTTTGGATGGTTTGGATTCGCCGATGAGCGCGAAGATATTGAAATTTTAGTGTTTCTGTACCGACGTCGTTCAAACGACGATTGCGTCGCCACCGGTGAGTGTTCGGCTTTGCCGATATTTTTTTTCTAGACTCGCCTCACCACGTTCTAGGCCGTGCTCACCTTCCTTCTCCTTATCCCATTCCCAAAAATTATTCTTCTCTCCACGCCCTATGTCGTTGTCGCTGTACACGTCGTCACTGTGCTCCGTTTGACGTGCCGTCACTTCCTACATGTGCCTCGGGTCCCTAGCAAACCATTTTGCTAGTTGGCTTCACCCCGTGCCTTTTCTCACCGGCGCCGCGACCAAAACAGTGGAAGGGCTGTTTTCCGCGCAGGAATATTCCTTTGGAATATTCCTGATTTTTCTTTTTTCAGGATTTTCTGATCCGCCAATCTTCCAATCGCTCGTTCTCCTTCGTCCGAACTCCGAATCAAGTGATTCAAGTTTGTAAATTCATATAAATTCATAATCTATTTTTCAGTATATATTTCATAATTTTTGGATTTTCTCGATCGCCCTTGGCTGAGTCTCCTCATCGCCAGAACACCGTCGCCACTGCCGCTCGAGTTGCGCCACCGCTTCACCTCGCTGCCGACCACCTTCCAACCACTTCTAGTATTGCACAAGAGCACGAATGCACTTCTTGCAATCCCCTCTCTCTTTTCTTTACCTCGCCACCCCTCCGCCGAGCAATCTCGCCGCCGAAGTATCTCTTCCGCCGACGCCAACGCCATCACCGTCAAATCTTGATGGGATCGCACGCACCTCCTTCACCCTTTTTCCCGAGCGAGCATGACCGAGTACCCCACCGCCGTAACCTTCCTCGGGCCCGCGAACCTTCGCGCCCCTTCTCTAAGCAAGCCGTCGTCGAAGAGTCTTCGTCGTCGATGATCGTGTCCCGCCTCCGCTACACCCTCACCGCCAGCCAACTTTGTGTAGCCCGAACTGTGCACCAAAGTAAATCAGGACTCATACTCTTCTCCCTCTTTTGTACATCTCACCGGTCTTCACTACCATTGAATCACTCGGATCTTATCACGCGAAGCCGTTCGACTTCTCCCAACCATCCGATTCTAAGACTCCGATATCCGAAGGCTCTTAAGACTCCGACGTCCAGAGGTTCTTTAGACTCTAACCGTTCGGAGGTTCCTTAGACACCGACGGTTCAAAGACTTCCTTAGACTCCGCTGACTCGGAGGCTTTTTAGACTCCGACCGCCGGAGCCTTCGACTTCGACCTTTGAAGACTTCAATTTTGACTTTGATCTTCAGAGATTTCAACTCCAATCCTTTCGACCACAATTGTTTTTCCGACTACAGATCCTCGACCACGATCGCTCCCAACCACTGCCGTCTCCATCTACCTCCGACCGTAGTCGCTCCGACAACCGTCACTCTTAGCTCTAAGTCTCCGAGTACCTTCGCTTTTCAGCGAGGAGTAGTTGGAAGAATACTCGGTAGTCGAAGTTGTAGCCGACTCGAGTACCTTCGCCTTCCACCACCGTGTTCATTGTCGTCCGACCACTCGACTCAGACTACCATTTGTTCTCATTGTTATAGTGTTCTTCGACCACTATCTGATTTCGACCAAGTCTTCGATCGAATCTTAATCTTGAATTCGACTACGCCTTGATCATGGTTTCGACCATACACAAATATTGTAGCTCCCGACTACTTTTCCTTCACAAAGAAAAGAATTCAAAGAATTCCTTTTATTTATTTCTTTGGAATTCAAACTTCCAGAAGTCATCCTCCTTCGCCCTAACTCCTTTTGGACCAATTCAAATTCCCAAATTCATATTCTATCTCCTGGCATTTATTTTGTAAAATTTGGATTTTATTTGGATTTTATTTGAGTTTAGTTTGTTCTTGCTTTCCGCGTGTAGACTACGACTATTTCGGAGAGTATAACTTCAACGAACATGACAAACTTGAAGCAAGGCAAGTTACACATTTGACCATGTTGAACCTAATATTTTAAATTAGTTATATTGTTTTACTGTATATGCATGCGTATCTTTATTCAAATGTAATTCAAATTTGATTTGAATTTTAGATATACCCATGATCCTTTGTATATGGCCAATTTGAATCTTGAATTCATATACCTTGTCACCATAACTGAAAACTAGTTAGTACCATAGTATTAACTAGAAATTTTTATAGAAATGCTTAGCCTGGCTTAGTGTGATTTTAGGTGGGATCAACTATTTCACATGATATGACAGTTCCTTTTGAAATCTTGACTTCGGTGAGTCAAGGATGGTTCATGAAAATGGTTTTAAAATAAAAATGAAAACTTATGATTTGTACTTAGGCTATTTGTTAGGTGGTGGGGTGCCGGCATGCCTCGTGTTTGGTGACACCTGGTTGATTGTCGTGCATATGGGTATGTGGATTGAGCCTAAGTCAAATTAAGGACCGATGCATGAGCTCTTTGTTGCAAAGCCACATCGTACTACCACAAGGCGGTATGGGACAGTCTGGTGACTAATTTGTGAGGTCCCAACTTTGGTCTCGCTATAGGTTGAATGTGAGCGTGGCATAGGCCATGGGAAGTCTCACACGGCACAAGAGGGGGCTCCAACTTGTGGATTCAAGTTGTGGTGAAACCTTAGCGGAGGCATGACCAAGTTGAAGGCTTAGCATTGTAAAGGCCTTGTTATGATTTTCTCAGTCGCACGCCTACGGAAGCGTGTAATGGCCGACAATATGAGATAATCATATCTTGTGGGTAAAGCTGTACAACCTCTGCAGAGTGTATAAACTATCCTGGATAGCCGTGCCCACGGTTATGGGCAAGCTAAGTAAAGTTTTTCATGGATTAGACTTTGGTTTTTAAAAATGGTTTCGAAAAGGCTTATGGATGGATGGATAGAATTCATGACCGGTGGGATACACGTGAATAAGTTGGTGTTTGGTGAACTGCACTAACAAAATGAATCCATAAGAGATTTTGAAAAGCATATGGATAGATGGAATCCATGTGAAATCATTTGAAAAGATGGACCAGGTGGGATACCTGTGACTAGGTTAGTGTTTGGTCGGAGCCTGCACTAACGATATTATTTTGTTAAATTATTATTTCTATCTACTGTATAAAATTCAGCTTTTGCACTTATGTTATTATATTTAAATTCAGTACTGCTTTTCGCACAAATAAACTTAATAAGCCTTCCTTTGTTATCTCTATGCATGCATTCACTCTGTTAAAACTCCTGGTGTAACTTGCGTAAGTACTTTATGTGCTTACCTTGGGAGTACTTTATGTGCTCACCTTGCTAAAATCTGTTGCGGAGGATGGCGTCAACAACCGGTGAGGATGGTGACGACTAGGCCGCGTCTTACAGTCATTCGCCTGTGGGCAGGCAGGATGGGCTGCTACTACATTGGTTTTCTTCCGCTGTTTATATGTATTTTTGGTTTATGAACTATTGATGTAAAATTTGGCCATCAGGCCCATATTTAGTTAATGAATAAATGTCATTATGCATGATATGAATCTTTGTTATCCTTCAGTGTGCACTAGCTTGATCCTAGACTAGTGCGATTTACCTGAGAGGATCCGTGAGTTGCTCGGTCCGAGAGATGGTATCGAGCTATAATGACCCTAAGACGTGACCGTAGATAGAATAGAATGGTTTGACCTTAAGGACTTAACTCAAATAATAAAAATATTTTCAAAAGCTTTGCTTATGCTCACCTCTCGATGCAGGCTTACTCTTATCTCTCAAATCTCTCTCATCTTTGTGTCATTACATGAAAACATATTTCTATCTCTCATCTTATTCAAACCACTATAAATGGGCGTTTATCAAGATGCACCAAATGGATGGAGTGTAGGCCTTAAATCGACTACTCCGTCATTTGGGATTCCAGCGTCAAGCTATGTACATGCACCAGAGAAATAGCCATGGAAATCAGATGATGGGAGACCGCTTTGCTGTACTCATCACCAAACAAACTGGACAAGGAAGTCTTCTCTAGTGCTTTAAAGGAAGCAGGTACTCGTTGGAAAGAGCCAAGCAAGAAGCCGCTCATAAAGTGTTCTTCGCCTCTGCCATCATTTCAATCTTCGCATCGGGGAGACACGCTTTCTACCCAGAGAGCCACGAAGGATCACACCAAGGCAACCCTTTCCCCTTTAGGATAAGTTGTTAGGTAGCTATTAGACGATGTTACAAGCTATCAGGTTTTCTCTTTTGTTGATAGCCGAATCATTCTCGGATATTGTCTTAATAAAGGTTTTTGCTAGTCTGTGTTTTGTTGGTTTGTGCAAAACGACCCCTATTCCTCCTTTGTCTTAAGTCTCCTCTTTCCTAATCTTTGGAAGCATCGAGCTGGAACACTGATCGTCAATGCCCTTCAAACAACAATCGGAAAGCCCTAAAAGTTTACAAAGGGACATCTGAACCAGATCATTGCTCAAGCCAAACAGAGTAAGATCCAAACCCATTTCTTTGCTAGCCCGTGCGAATCTCGAGGACGAGATTCTCTCTAAGGGGGTAGCTTGTAACAGCCCAGCTATTTATTTCAAAATATTTGATTTAATTTAAAATAAAATATTTACTATTGGTTTCTTCAAGTTATTAAAAAAAATTAATTGCCTGATTTTCGGCTTAAAAAAAGTTATGAAAAAGTGATTTGAGGAAAAAAAATAAAAACAAAAAAATAATAAATAAATAAGGTATTAAATAAGTTAGTTTAAAACAAAAATCAAAGTTATTTAGTTTCTTGAAATTTTAAAATTTTTGGCTAACTTAATTTTCTGCTTTAAAGAAAAGAAGAAAAGCGCCTTTCTGCTAAACAAAAAAATATTTTATAAAGAAAAATATCCAAATTTTATTTGGAAATATTTTTATAAGTTCCAAATAGCCTTAGAAACTTCTATGAATTTTTCAAAGATTTTTAGCCTTTATTTGTTATTTATTGTATTATTTAAATCTAGAAAAAGAAAAACATTTTTTAAAATTAAAATAAACGTCAAAAAATTCCGAAAATATTTTTTTAATCTTTTTATATTCCAAGGATTCTAAAAATATTTTTTTTTGAATTTTTTTTTGAATTTTCTTTTTTTTCTTCTTTTTCCTTTTCTCTTTTTCTCTCTCCTCCTTTTTCCTCTTCTTTCTCCAGGGAGCTACGTGCGTGACGAACTGGGCTGCCATGGCTGCACGTTCCAAGCTTTTTTTCAATCTCTCATAACTTTCGATTCTCTCAACGGTTTTTAGCGAAATAAATTGCATTCAACTCCCCTCATCAAGCTCTTTCATTCCCCTACCGTTTCCCCCCTCATTCATGAGCTATTTTTGCGGGATTTAAACCATGCCATTCATGGACATGGTCCTTTGATCTCCCTCCTCGGACCTCCTCAACCCCTATAAAAGGGAGCCCCGTGAGCCTCTCCTCATCCTCACTCAACCCCGAAAATCTCAAGTCCCAACTCCCTCTCGTTTGGTCGCAATTGGAGTTTTATTTTTGTATACCAAGCGTCGTTCTCCGGCCTTTTGTGCCTCGTCCGGTAGAGCGCCGCTGCGTTTGACCACACCGTTGGCTTCGCCTCGTCGCGTTCTACGCGGTGCTCACCTCGCCTTCGCCGGAACTTCGCCGGAGCACCGTCGCCACCATGGGCCAAAACGGGTCGCCGTTCTTCGCGTCGCCACCGGCCGACCGTGCATGCCCGACCAAAACCAAGGTGAGCATCACGTTCCCCACACTCCCCTCTTCGATTCGCCGCATGTCTCGCAAGTTAATTCCACTCCGTTTGCCCGGAACGCCGATGTCAGCCTGTAGGCTGTTTAAAGTCTTGTCCACCGTGTTTCGCTAGTCCGTTGGCCGAGCTGTCTACGGCATTGAGTTCATCTCGACGTGTTCTACGCCGTACTCCCCTCCGTTTGCCCAAAAACTATCCACAACTATTTGCGCTCGACACCTCGCCATTGCCGCTAATGGCACTGCGCGTCCCTGCCTGTCTGGGAATAATTTCAACGATCCGTCCGCGTCAAAACGTGCCAAACCATCCCAGGTGGCTACGTTTCAGATGGTTTTGGATTCGCCTGACTGAGCGCGAAGATATTGAAATTTTAGTGTTTCTGTACCGACGTCGTTCAAACGACGATTGCGTCGCCACCGGTGAGTGTTCGGCTCTACCGATATTTTTTTCTAGACTCGCCTCACCACGTTCTAGGCCGTGCTCACCTTCCTTCTCCTTATCCCATTCCCGAAAATTATTCTTCTCTCCACGCCCTATGTCGTTGTCGCTATACACGTCGTCACTGTGCTCCGTTTGACATGCCGTCACTTCCTACATGTGCCTCGGGTCCCTAGGAAACCATTTTGCTAGTTGGCTTCACCCCCGTGCCTTTTCTCACCGGCGCCGCGACCAAAACAGTGGAAGGGCTGTTCTCCGCGCAGGAATATTCCTTTGGAATATTCCTGATTTTTCTTTTTTCAGGATTTTCTGATCCGCCAATCTTCCAATCGCTCGTTCTCCTTCGTCCGAACTCCGAATCAAGTGATTCAAATTTGTAAATTCATATAAATTCATAATCTATTTTTCAGTATATATTTCATAATTTTTGGATTTTCTCGATCGCCCTTGGCTGAGTCTTCGCATCGCCGGAACACCGTCGCCACTACCGCTCGAGTTGCGCCACCGCTTCACCTCGCTGCCGACCACCTTCCAACCACTTCTAGTATTGCACAAGAGCACGAATGCACTTCTTGCAATCCCCTCTCTCTTTTTTTTACCTCGCCACCCCTCCGCCGAGCAATCTCGCCGCCGAAGTATCTCTTCCGCCGACGCCAACGCCATCACCGTCAAATCTTCGATGGGACTGCACGCACCTCCTTCACCCTTTTTCCCGAGCCAGAGCATGACCGGAGTACCCCACCGCCGGTAACCTTCCTCAGGCCCGTGCGAACCTTCGACGCCCCTTCTCTAAGCAAGCCGTCGTCGAAGAGTCTTCGTCGTCGATGATCGTGTCCCGCCTCCGCTACACCCTCACCGCCAGCCAACTTTGTGTAGCCCGAACTGTGCACCAAAGTAAATCAGGACTCATACTCTTCTCCCTCTTTTGTACATCTCACCGGTCTTCACTGCCATTGAATCACTCGGATCTTATCACGCGAAGCCGTCCGACTTCTCCCAACCATCCGATTCTAAGACTCCGATATCCGAAGGCTCTTAAGACTCCGACGTCCAGAGGTTCTTTAGACTCTAACCGTTCGGAGGTTCCTTAGACACCGACGGTTCAAAGACTTCCTTAGACTCCGCTGACTCGGAGGCTTTTTAGACTCCGACCGCCGGAGCCTTCGACTTCGACCTTCGAAGACTTCAATTTTGACTTTGATCTTCAGAGATTTCAACTCCAATCCTTTCGACCACAATTGTTTTTCCGACTACAGTCACTCTCGACCACAGTCGCTCCCAACCACTGCCGTCTCCATCTACCTCCGACCGTAGTCGCTTCTGACCACTGTCACTCTTCGCTCTAAGTCTCCGAGTACCTTCGCTTTTTCAGCGAGGAGTAGTTGGAAGAATACTCGGTAGTCGAAGTTGTAGCCGACTCTAAGTACCTTCGCCTTCCACCACCGGTGTTCATTGTCGTCCCGACCACTCGACTCCGACTACCATTTGTTCTCGACTGTTATAGTGTTCTTCGACCACTATCTGATTTCGACCAAGTCTTCGACCGAATCTTAATCTTGAATTCGACTACGCCTTGATCATGGTTTCGACCATACACAAATATTGTAGCTCCGACTACTTTTCCTTCACAAAGAAAAGAATTCAAAGAATTCCTTTTATTTATTTCTTTGGAATTCAAACTTCCGAAGTCGTCCTCCTTCGCCTAACTCCTTTTGACCAATTCAAATTCCCAAATTCATATTCTATCTCCTGGCATTTATTTTGTAAAATTTGGATTTTATTTGGATTTTATTTGAGTTTAGTTTGTTCTTGCTTTCCGTGTAGACTACGACTATTTCGAGAGTATAACTTCAACGAACATGACAAACTTGAAGCAAGGCAAGTTACACATTTGACCATGTTGAACCTAATATTTTAAATTAGTTATATTATTTTATCAGATATGCATGCGTATCTTTATTCAAATGTAATTCAAATTTGATTTGAATTTTAGATATACCCATGATCCTTTGTATATGGCCAATTTGAATCTTGAATTCATATACCTTGTCACCCTAATGAAAACTAGTTAGTACCATAGTATTGACTAGAAATTTTTATAGAAATGCTTAGCTTTGGCTTAGTGTGATTTTAGGTGGGATCAACTATTTCACATGATATGACAGTTCCTTTTGAAATCTTGACTTCGGTGAGTCAAGGATGGTTCATGAAAATGGTTTAAAAATAAAAATGAAAACTTATGATTTGTACTTAGGCTATTTGTAGGTGGTGGGGTGCCGGCATGCCTCGTGTTTGGTGACACACAGTTGGTGTCGTGCATATGGGTATGTGGATTGAGCCTAAGTCAAATTAAGGACCGGTGCAGAGCTCTTTGTTGCAAAGCCACATCGTACTACCACAAGACTTGTATGGGACAGTCTGGTGACTAATTTGTGAGTCCCAACTTTGGTCTCGCTATAGGTTGAATGTGAGCGTGACATAGGCCATGGGAAGTCTCACACGGCACAAGAGGGGCTCCAACTTGTGGATTCAAGTTGTGGTGAAACCTTAGCGGGCGTGACCAAGTTGAAGGCTTAGCATTGTAAAGGCCTTGTTATGATTTTCTCGATGCACGCCTACGGGCGTGTAATGGCCGACAATATGAGATAATCATATCTTGTGGGTAAAGTCGTACAACCTCTGCGAGTGTATAAACTATCTGGATAGCCGTGCCCACGGTTATGGGCAAGCTAAGTAAAGTTTTTCATGGATTAGACTTTGGTTTTTAAAAATGGTTTCTGAAAAAGGCTTATGGATGGATGGATAGAATTCATGACCAGGTGGGATACCTGTGAATAAGTTGGTGTTTGGTCGAGCTGCACTAACAAAATGAATCCATAAGAGATTTTGAAAAGCATATGGATAGATGGAATCCATGTGAAATCATTTGAAAAGATGGACCAGGTGGGATACCTGTGACTAGGTTAGTGTTTGGTCGGAGCCTGCACTAACAATATTATTTTGTTAAATTATTATTTCTATCTCTCAGTATAAAATTCAGCTTTTGCACTTATGTTATTGTATTTAAATTCATCTCGCTTTTCGCACAAATAAACTTAATAAGTCTTCCTTTGTTATCTCTATGCATGCATTCACTCTGTTAAAACTCCTGGTGTAACTTGCGTAAGTACTTTATGTGCTTACCTTGGGAGTACTTTATGTGCTCACCTTGCTAAAATCTGTTGCGAGAGGATGACGTCAACAACTTCGGTGAGGATGGTGACGACTAGGTCGCGTCTTACAGTCATTCGCCTGTGGGCAGGCAGGATGGGCTGCTACTACATTGGTTTTCTTCCGCTGTTTATATGTATTTTTGGTTTATGAACTATTGATGTAAAATTTGGCCATCAGGCCCATATTTAGTTAATGAATAAATGTCATTATGCATGATATGAATCTTTGTTATCCACTGTGTGCACTAGCTTGATCCTGGACTAGTGCGATTTACACAGAGGATCCAGGAGTCGTTGCTCCGGGGTCCGACAAGCATCCTCGAGCTAGGGGAGGAAACTAGGGGAGGTAAGGCGCCTGTAAGCGGCACCTCGCGCGAGGCGCGACCTCGCTGGAGCGAAGTAGAAGTCTACTCCTAAAGCTAGGAGTCTTCTTGCTGAAGTATAAGTGAATTGCCCACCACCCCCCACCAGCTGCGGTTCTTCGGTGAGCTGGAGAGGGGAAAACACACCGCGACGTCACATCCACCTCGTGTTGTAAGGATGTTCAACCCCGCGGCCGTCCAGGCGGCATAAGCCGCGCTCCGGAGCCCTCAGCGCTATTGGCGCCGATAAGAAAGCACTGGACGAAGCTGGGGCACGGTAGGGACGGTGAGTTCGGCAGGGGAAGTCGCAGGGGCACGATGTCTAGGAAGGCGAGTGCCGCTCCACTTGGCAACTCCCCCTTTTAAAGAGCCCCGGAAACAAGACCGCGTCAATTACGCCTCAAGAGTCCCATCGGCTGTCCCAGGGGCATGTGATGTAGCAGTGCCACCCCGCTTCAGTTATAGGACTCCACCAACTACACTCCATGTGTCCCCCTATCCTGGGGGGCCCGAAGCAATGGACGACGGGCGAGGGACACCTCCCTCACAGCTGTAAAGCAATATGCGTAGAGCTCCGTTGATCCCGCCTCAGCTATCCCGTCAGTGTCTGGAATTGCGGGGAAACAGTTGCGCCTGTGAGGCCCCGCATCGACCGCCAGGGACAGGGCCTACGGAGCTAGGTTCCTGTCATTCCATAAGCCTACTTTATCCTTACCCTACCCAGCGGTAGGGGACGGAGCGCTCGCGCGTCTACTTTGGTTAAGCGTCAGCTCCGCTGCCACCTCTTCGAAGGGTAGGGGACGGAGTGCTCGCGCATCTACTCCGACTAGGCGCCAGATCCGCTGCCACCACTTCGAAGGGTAGGGGATGGAGCGCGCACGCGTCTACTTCGGCTAGGCGCCAGCTCCGCCGCCACCACTTCGAGGGCGACCACTTCGATTTGGCGTCTACCTCGACGGAGTGCTCCTGTGCCTATCTCACTTGCAAAACTTTGCGGCCCCCACAAGCAGCGGAGTTGGGTACAAGAAGCCAGCCTTCGTTATGCCAGGACACGATTACACAACAAATAATATGCAACAACATACCACCCTGGACAATTGTTTTCGTTCCTGACAAAAGGTCCCAGGGTGCGGGTACAACAAGGCATACACTGCAGGACACTTGGGCCTGGCATCACACCTATGGCTCTGCGCCGCCCCCGTTGCGCCGAGGGACCTCCTCGAGCCACTGTAGGAAATCCCCTTCCCGGTGTAACGTCCACCGAAGCATGACCTTGGCTGCATCCTCCCTGATATAGCGCCAGATCCGGTCATAAAAAATCTTGAGGGCGGGTTGAATGGCGCGGGTGGCACCAGACAACACCCCGACGGTGGCTAGCAGATCCAGTTGGGGGTCAACCAACCCATCGGCATGCTCACATCCCCGAGCGCGGAGCATGGCAAAAGCAAGACACGCATTGGCAAAGCCGCAGTGATCGCCGAACGCCGTGGCACCGTCGAGTGCCAGGCTCGAGCCTTCTTCGACCCCTCCCAGGGTCTGCGTGACATCCGCAGGGCCATGCGTAAGCTCTAGCACGTCAACAGATAGGCCCTAGAGGGCCCCCTCCAACAACTCCATGCCCTCCACGCCGCAACTGACGCATCGCCCAGGGTCCGGTTCCTCTCCTCTAGGGCCATGGCAAGCCGGGCCTTCTCCTCCTCCAGCGTGGCGATTTGCTCAAGCAAGCCGGTGCGCTCCTCCGCGGCACATTATGCCTCCGCTACCACGCTCTCCGCATTTTCAGCGAGTCTCTGCGCGTCGGAGGTTGCCCTGTTGAGTTCCGCCTCCAACACCCGGATGCGCTCGTCTTTGACGGCGTGGGTCTCGTCGGCACCACGCAGATTGTCCTCCAGCATCCTCCGCTCGCGGGTGCGAGCCTCCTCCAGGGCCCGGCTAATGGCAAGCGTCTAAAAAAGGGAGGGGGCCAATATTAGCAACATGGTCGACAAGCGGCGTCCACTACGAACTCCGGGGCACTTACCCTCATCTCTGAGGCACCCAGAGCGAGCGCCAGGAGATCCCTTCCGCATGACGACAAGGCCCGCCGATCCAGGCTGCTGTCGACACACTCCACGATCCCGTTAAGGACATTAAGTGTCTCCGGTCGAGCAATAAAATCGGACACGCCGAGCCTCTGTCGGGACCCGGAACAACAACTCCAAGTCCCTCTGTGTAAATCGCACTATCCCAGGAAAAGCTAGTGCACATAGGGTCAACAGCAATGTATGTCATGCAAAATCACCACAGAATATTATTAAACAAAAATACGACCTTATGGCCAGGTCTTACAATAACACGGCACAAGTCCAACAGAAACTAAAAACTGCGGAAAATAGTAAAAGTAGCAGAACATCCCATCCAACCTCCCACAGGCGAATGACTGTAAGACGCGCCCTATTCGCTGAAGTAGTCCTCACCGTCGTAGTCGCCTTTCAAGTCTGGCAACAGATTTAGCAAGGTGAGCATATAGAGTACTCCCGAGGTAAGCACATTAAGTACTTACGCAAGTTACACCAGGAATTTTAACAGAGTAGATGCACGCATAGGGATGACAAAAGAGGGCTTTAATAAGTCTATTTGAGAGAAAAGCAGTACTGAAATTAAATACAATAACATGGTGCAAAAGCTAAATTTTAATACGTCATATGAAACAATATTTTAACCAAGTATTATTATTAGTGTAGGCTCCGACCTACACTAACCTAACCACGGGCATCCTACCCGGACCATTGTCAAAATCACTGGTGTTTGTCCAAAAACCAAGTTTTAAAAAAATCTAATCTAATCTGTGAAGACTCTACTCAGCATGTCCAAGACCGCGGACATGGCTATCCAGATAGTTTATTACTCTGCAGAGGTGTACAACTTTACCCACAAGACATTCCCTCTCACTTGAGCCACGCGATAAACACACTGCCTTAGGTGTGCGGCGGAGAGTTCATGACAAGGCTGTTCCGATGATCCGTAGCGAGACTAAGGTTTCATGAAATTTCACCAACCGACGCATCGACCCACAACACGCTGCCACTAAGGTTTCACCACAACTCGAATCCACGAGTTGGAGCCCCCTCTGGTGCCATGTGAGACTTCTCGCCGCCTACGCCACGCTCACATTCAGCCTATAGCGAGACTATATTTGGAACTTCACAAATTACTTAGCCAGGTCCGTCCCATACCGCACTTGTGGTAGTACGAAATGACTTCGTAAAATAATTCACAGAAGCGGTCCTTAAGTTGATTTAGGCTCAGTCCTCATACCCACATGCACAACAATCAACCAGGTGTCACGAAACACGAGGCATGCCGGCACCCACCACCTAACCCTTAGCCTAAGTCCAAAACATAAGTTTCTATTTCCATTTTTAAACAATTTCCATAAACCACCCTCGACTTACCGAAGTCAAGATTTCATTTTCAAATCGTCATTTCATGTGAAAGATTTGATCCCACCTAAAATTATACTAAGCCAGGCTAAGCATTTCTATAAAATTTCTAGTCAATACTATAGTACTAACTAGTTTTCAGCTAGGGTGACAAGGTATATGAATTCGGGATTCAAATGGGCTATAATCAAAGAGTTATGGGTATAACTAAAGTTTAAATTGAATTTAGAATAAATTTGAATAGAAGTACGCATGCATATAAATTAAAACAACATAAATAAATTTTAAATATTAGGTTCAACATGGTCAAAGGTGTAACTTGCCTTGATCGAAGTCTTGCAGAGAATCGTCGAACTCGAATTCTCCTGAATCGTCAAAATCCAACGCAAAGAGCCAATTCAAAAGAAATTCAAAAACAAAATTCAAATAAACTCAAAATTTCAAAAGGATGCCAGAAATGGATAGATTATGATTTTAGAAAAATTTAGAAATTTGAACGGGTCAATTTGGAGTTAAAATAAGAAAGTTATAGCCTTCCAAAGTTTTAATACATTAAAAGAAAAAAATACTCAATTTCTGGAATTAATTTTAAACTGAAAATCATTTATGACGTCAGCCTGAATTATTTTCCTAAAGGAAATAACAGATTATGACGTCAGCACAGGGATTTAATTTTGGCCGAATTATTTTTATACTGGAAAATCAGATTTGTTGCGTCAGCATGACGTCAGCAGGGATTTACGGATTTTATTAAAAATCGGTAGGGCTGACGGGCAAAAGGGGCTGACGTGGCTCCATGTGGTTGCCACTTGGCACCACATGGTCGCAACGTGGCTTCCACGTCACGGCATTCTGCCGAC
The DNA here is from genome assembly GCA_036346265.1 of Melocanna baccifera. Classification (NCBI taxonomy): domain Eukaryota; kingdom Viridiplantae; phylum Streptophyta; class Magnoliopsida; order Poales; family Poaceae; genus Melocanna; species Melocanna baccifera. The sequence continues at coordinate 11,246,711 of CM070707.1, read as the reverse complement.
GTGGCAGCGCACGGGGGAGGTGGTAGTGGCGAGCGGGGGGTGCTGGTGTGGCGCCGATCTGGTCGCCACCTGGCTGCCATGCTCCTGCCAGCTCGGCTCGACGAGCCGACGTGGCCTGGCCGGCGGCGGCGGCGCTCGGGGCCCGATGGTCGTCGGAGCTCCGGTGAGCGGCGGCGCCGGCCGAGGGCACCAAAATGAAGACGGGAGTGAGGGGAGTGCTCGGGTACCTTCTGCGAAGCTCGAGGATGGCCGGAGTGGATGGACGGCGGAGAGGGGCAGCGGTCGGAGAAGGGTTCACGGCGGCGGAGAGGTTCCGGTAGTGTCGGTGAAGCTCAGGGAGGCTTGAAGTGGCGGCGATTGCTCGCCGGAGTCGTTGAAGCCGCGGAGAGGGAATCGAGCACGGGGAGGCCTGAGGGCTCTGGAGCTCAAATTGTGAGGCGAGGGAGAGGCGGTGTGGGTAGAGGGTCCTCGGGGTGTCGTTTATATAGGCGGGGAGAGGTGGTAACGGCCGCGCACAACTCGCCGGTTTTGGAACGGCGGGGAGGATCAATGCGACGGTGCACAGGGTGTGATTGGGGGGAATAATGCCAGAATCGGATGCGGGAGAGTGGGAATTTGAATGTGCATTAGTGTGGGAGGGTGATCGGGAAGGAAACCGAAGCTTTAAAAGCTTCGGTTTTCGTCATCAATGGCGGCAGCGGGCGGAGATCATGCGGGGAAGAAAGGAAAGAGGGCGGGGAAGACGGGTCTGACAGGTGGGGCCCAAGCGTCAGCGAGAGAAAGAAACGGGAAGGCGCGAGGGGGACGATCGGATTTGCGACGGGTGGCGAGGAGGGAAGATCGGGGTCGCAGGGTACTGGCGAAGGGGTAAGTGAACGGGGACGGTCTGGATCCGATCCAACAATAGCGGTTGAATCTGGGCCGATCAGTGCGTTAAGTGGGAGGGGGCGGCTGCGATCTAGTACGGCAACGGGCGATGGTTGGGATGGAGCCACGCGTCGGAGGGAGGGGAGAGGGACGCGGGCGAAGCGGTAAGTGGCTGCGGGTGGCTGGGATTGGTTCAGGCAGAGATGGGGCGGTCCGATGCGCGACACATGTCGCGTGCGGAGAGAGGGAAGGCGGGGTGAAGGGGTAAGTGGAATCGGACGGCTCGGATAGAACCTGGCGGCGGAGATTGGCCCGGTGGGCGACAAGTGTCGGCCCCGGGGACGGTTTTGGATTTCTATTTCTTTTTGAATTTCAGAAATGGTTTGAAGGCTTTAAAATACTCAGAAAAATACCAAATAAATTTTGAAAATTCCAGAAAAATTCAGAGAAGCTTCTGGGACTAATTTAGACTTAATAAAAATATTTTCAACTTAATTTGATAAATGATTTCCACAAAAACACAAATTGACTTTAAAGGGAGGGTTTTAAATCTTTACATATTTTACTTTAGGAAAATGAAATACATTTATTTTGACTTTCATGAAATGCAGTAGATTCTTTTGGCCTTTAAATAAAAAAATTTAATTTTCTTAATCCAAGGCTTGGAATAAAACCCAGGAAAATCCAATAAATTCCAAAAAATACATTAATAAAGGAATAAAATTTTTAGGATGTTACAAACCTACCCCCCTTAAAAGAAATCTCACCCTCGAGATTTGCACTGGCTAGCAATAGAGATGGGCTTGGCTGGCCTTTAAATCCTCTTCTCGCTCCCAGGTGACTTCATCTTCGGTGTGGTTGCTCCACTGAACCTTGCTAAATCTGATGGTCTTCCTCCTGGTCTGGCGTTCTGTGGTCTCGAGGATCTTGATCGGCTGCTCCTGGTAGGTGAGGTCGTCCTGAAGGTCCAAGGTTTCCAATGCGGCTTGCTCTACGGGTACTCGGAGGTACTTCTTCAGCTGCGAGACATGGAAGACGTTGTGCACTCCTGACATGCTTGGCGGCAAGTCCAACTGATAGGCGACTTCACCTCTTCGGTTCAGAATTTTGAAAGGTCCCACATATCTTGGTGCTCGTTTTCCTCTGACTTGAAACCTTTTAACTCCTCTGAATGGGGATACTCTGAGATAGACGTAGTCCCCGACTTCAAAGGTCAAATCTCAACAACGGTTGTCCGCATAACTTTTCTGTTGAGATTGGGCTATCTTCAGTCTGTCTCTGATCTTCTTAACTTTATCTTCGACGTCTTGAAGCAGATTCAGTCCAGCTTCTTGAGGTTCTCCTTGCTGTTCCCAAAGCAAGGGTGTCCTGCACTTTCGGCCATACAAGGCTTAGAAAGGTGCCATCTGCAGACTGACCTGGTAGCTATTATTGTACGAGAACTCTACATAGGGTAATGAATGGTCCCAACTGTTCCCAAAGTCTAGAGTACAAGCTCTTAGCATATCCTCGAGTACTTGATTAAGTCGTTCTGATTGACCATCTGTTTGGGGATGGTAAGCGGTACTGAAACTGAGCTTACTCCCCAACTCTTCATGCAGTTTTTTGCCAGAATCGAGAGGTGAACTGACAGCCTCGATCTGACACTATCTTCTTGGGAACGCCATGCAAGCACACAATCCGGGACATGTACAGTTCAGCTAACCTACTTCCAGAATAAGTGGTCTTGACTCGTATGAAGTGAGCCGCTTTAGTCAACCAGTCTATGATTATCCAGATTGAATCATAACCTGATTGCGTCCTCAGAAGTCCAGTTATGAAATCCATACCGATTTCTTCCCACTTCCATTCTGGAATTGGCAATGGTTGCAAAAGTCCAGCTGGTCTCTGATGTTCTGCTTTAACTCGTTGACAAGTGTCGCAGGCTTCAATATACTCTACTATTTCTCTTTTCATACTAACCCACCAATATCTTTCCCTCAGGTCCTGGTACATCTTGGTACGACCTGGGTGAATGGAGTATGGGGTGTCATGAGCTTCTTTCAGAATCAGGGTCTTGATTTCCTGATTATTTGGTACACAGATGCGGTTCTCGAACCAAACCGTGCCATGCTCATCTTCACTAAATCCTGGGGCTTTGCCTCTTTTCATATTCTTTTTGATTTCCTGAATATCCTCGTCAACCTTCTGAGCTTCCTTAATTTGATCAGGCAAGGCTGGTTGTATTTCCAAAGTGGATAGAATGCTTGGATTTACTGGATTTAGACTTAGACGGGCGACTCCCTCCTGAAGTCGGGTCTGGTCTTCTTCCGATAAAACCACATTCACATAAGACTTCCTGCTCAAGGCATCGGCTACAATATTTGCTTTCCCGGGATGATAGTGTATACCGATGTCATAGTCTTTTATCAACTCTAACCATCTTCGCAGCCTCAGGTTGAGTTCTGCCTAGGTGAAGATATACTTCAAGCTCTTATGGTCCGTGTATACCTCACAACGGTTACCGATAAGATAGTGACGCCAGATTTTCAAAGCGTGCACTACAGTTGCTGATTCTAAGTCATGAGTAGGATAATTGCACTCATGAGGTTTTAGTTGACGCGATGCATAGGCTACCACTTTGTCTTCTTGCATCAAGACACAGCCTAAGCCTAGGCGAGAGGCATCACAGAAGACCTCGAAGCTTTTATGCACGTCCGGCAAGACAAGCACGGGTGCTGAGACTAGCCTTTTTTTGAGGGTCTGGAAACTCTACTCACAAGCTTTCGTCCATTCGAACATCTTTTCCTTTTTCAACAACTGAGTCATTGGCTTGGCTAACTCGGAGAATCCTGCTATGAACCGACGGTAATAACCTGCAAGTCCAAGGAAGCTCCTGACTTCTGTCACGGTCTTTGGTTACTTTCACTCAATTACTGCTTCTATCTTGGAAGGATCCATAGCTATCCCTTCGGCTGTCATAATATGTCCAAGGAAGGTAACCTCTTTTAGCCAAAATTCACATTTACTGAATTTGGCGAAAAGCTGATGTTCCCGAAGCTTTTCTAAAGTGATCCTGAGATGCTGCTTATGCTTTTCTTCATTCTTGGAGTAGATGAGAATGTCATCGATGAAGATTACCACAAACTTGTCCAAGTATTTCATGAATACACTGTTCATCGTGCTCATGAAATAGGCTGGTCCATTGGTCAGTCCAAATGACATGACAGTGAACTCATAATGTCCATATCTGGTGGGGAAGGCAGTCTTGAGAATGTCTTCTTCACGGATCTTCAACTGGTGATACCCTAACCGCAGGTCAATCTTGGAGAAGATACCGGTCCCTTTCAACTGATCGAACCGGTCATCGATCTTGGGCAGAGGGTACTTGTTCTTGATTGTGATATCATTGAGTGCTCTGTAATCCACACATAGCCTCAAACTTTCATCCTTTTTCTTGACGAACAAGACGGGTGCTCCCCAAGGCGACGAACTAGGTCGGATGTATCCCTTGTCTTCCAGTTCCTTAAGCTGCTTCTTCAGTTCTGCTAACTCGTTAGCAGGTATCCGATATGGTCTCTTGTAAATTGGGGCAGTGCCTGGGACTAGGTCAATCACAAACTCGATTTCCCTATCCGGCGGCATTTCTGGTAATTCCTCGGGAAATACATCTGGGTATTCCCGCACTACTGGCACTTCTCCCAAGACTTGAAGGTGAAAGTGGGCACATTCTTCTGCTCCCGGAATTTGAGAGAAGACCACTTCTACACCTTGGTCATTGGTGAGGGTGATGGACTTGGTAGCACAATTTATCTGGCCTTGATTTTTAACTAACCAGTTCATCCCGAGAATGACATCTAATCCTTGTGATTCCAATACCAAAAGGTCGGCTAGGAATCAGGTTCCATCTATGAGTAATTCTACTTTCAGGCACAAGGTCCCTGACCTCATTTCTGCTCCGAGGGAGTGAACTATCATAGGGTTGCTAAGAGTCACCATGCCCAACCCATGCTTATCTACAAAAGTTTTTGACACAAAAGAATGCGAAGCTCCTGAATCGAAAAGAACTGATGCTGGTACTGAGTTGACAAGAAACATACCCAGCACGACGTCCAGTGCAGCCTAAGCTTCTTCGGCCGTTACATGGTTCACTCTCCCCTTGATGAAGGTCTGCGGCTTCTACTGCCCCTGGTTCTGGCTTCCGGAGGCTCCTGGAGTGGCTACCGCTGACACCTTCTTGGGGCATGCCTTGGCATAGTGCCCTGGTTCTTTGCAGTAGAAACAAGTCACTCTGTCTGACGGGGGACTGCTTTTCTGCCCTTGGCCACCGGTAGCTGGGGTGCGGTTGGTCTGGAACTGCTGGCGGCTGGCTTGGAACGGCGGGCAGCTGGTTGAGGACTTGAACTTGCCCGACTGGGTCTTGAAATTGCTGCCTTGAGGTCTGAACTTATTCGTATGTGGAGGAGTGCTGCGAACCTTGTGAGAACCTCCAGAGTTGTTTCTCTGATCTGCCATTCTTCGTTTCCGGGTTTCCATCTCCATATGTTTGCCCTCCTAGCGGATGGCCTTGCTGACTAGCTGGTGGAAGTCGGTGTAGTCACCCGCTATTAGTTGCACTGAGATGTTGTCATTCAGGCCCTCCATGAACCGTTCCTGCTTGGCTTCATCGGAGGCCACATCTTCTGGCGCATAGCGGGCCAGCTGGTTAAACTTCTTCACGTACTCGTTGACGGTACGGCTCCCTTGACGCAGGGCTCGAAACTCCTTATTCTTCAAGGCCATGGTACCGGTGGGGATATGAGCCTTGCGGAAACTTTGCTCAAACTCGTTCCATGTCACGGTCTGGGGGTTGGCATGTGAGGCCGTGAAGGTGTCCCACCATTGAGATGCCGGTCCATTCAGCTGATGGGAAGCGAACAGGACTAGCTCCCGATTAGTGCACTGCAAATTATTCAGCTTCTTGCCTATCGACCTGAGCCAGTCGTCGGCGTCCATGGGTTTGGCACTGCCGGCGAAAGTCGGTGGCTTGATCCTCAGGAATTCTGAAAACCGATTGGGAGGGGCTTGGGCAGGTTGATGAGGAGCGGGGTTATTGATGGTCTGAGCTAACAACTGGATCAACTGATTCTGGTTAGCCATCAACTGAGCCCAATCTGGTCTATTTCTTTGGCGGAGGTGGGGAATGGGGCCGGCTCCCTTGAGCTCCGGGGTTGGTATTGTCACTGGGGGTTCCTCCTCGTGTTCACCATCTGTCGAAGCTTCTAGATTTAGAGGAGAGAGAGAACTAAAGGGGAGATTCTTGTAACAATCCCACAAACAGAACACACAAAAAGCAAGGAAAACCACAAATAAGAGCCAAATAAAACTTCTTTTATTTTATTATGATAGTCTCACGGCTGTTAACAAAGGACTACAGCTCGCAGATAGCGCTTTTAGAGCTAAGACTCCGGGTTCCCTAAACACTGGCGCTACGCTTGAATTTCTTCGGGGGTGGCTCTGAGATAGCGGAGTCCTCATCATTGTCGTGGTAATTGGCCAATTCTTCTTCCACTGCACGGAGCTTCTGAGTCGCAGTGTGTAGTTCGTCCACAGTGGTCTGGTACATGTGATCCATAGACTTGGTGAATTCCACCTGTCATATGAGACGAGGGTTGCTCTCGTACTCCGTGGATGAGAAGTTGCTGGCAGCACCAAGGGGAGTCTTCATGGGGAAGTAGCAGAAATCGGTGTGTTGTAGGTCCCGGGCGTAGATGTTCCTTAACTGGCGAATGACCTCTCGGGCTGCATCTTGCACACCGTCGAAGAAGGTAGCTCGAGGTAGAGGGGCGTCGAAGATGTGAATGACCGCGTTGGCTGCATAACTATTGAAGATCTTCACTTCCACCCTCCAGCGCTCCTCGTCTCCGTACAGGCCTAGGTACCCTTGGTAGAGGTTGTACAGGTCATCAGCGAAGAGTCCGGCATGGGTTCCGTGGGAGACGCGGGTAGGTTGCTCCATCTATAATTTTTGAAGAGGAGAGGAAGTTAGCAACCAGTTTTGGTAAGAGACTGAGCAAAGGAAGAAATGATTTTTAAAAGAGGTGTTTTCTTATCAAGATATATCCTTAAGGTTGGTCTTTAGCTAAGGTCACGTCTTAGGGTCATTGTTGCTCTGATACCATTTCTGTCGGGACCCGGAACAACAACTCCAAGTCCCTCTGTGTAAATCGCACTATCCCAGGAAAAGCTAGTGCACAGGGTCAACAGCAATGTATATCATGCAAAATCACCACATAATATTATTAAATGAAAATACAGCCTTTTGGCCAGGTCTTACAATAACAAGGCACAAGGCCAACAGAAAATAAAAGCAGCAGAAAATAGTAAAAGTAGTAGAACAGCCCATCTAGCCTCCCACAGGCGAATGACTGTAAGACGCGCCCTATTCGCTGAAGTAGTCCTCACCGTCGTAGTCGCCGTTGAAGTCTGGCAACAGATTTAGCAAGGTAAGCACATAGAGTACTCCCGAGGTATGCACATTAAGTACTTACGTAAGTTACACCAGGAATTTTAACAGAGTAGATGCATGCATAGGGATGAAAAAATAGGGCTTTAATAAGTCTATTTGAGCGAAAAGCAATACTGAAATTAAATACAATAACATGGTGCAAAAGCTGAATTTTAATACATCATATGAAACTGTAACATCCCAAAATTTTGTACCTTTATTGAAATTTTAATCTGGAGTTTATTGGATTTTCTGGAATTATGTTAAAATCCTGATTTGAGAAAAATTATAAACTTTGATGTATAAAAGTCAAAAATAAATTTATTGCATTCCTAAAAGCTAAAACAAATGTATTTCAGCTTCCTTAAGTCAAATATGAGATTATATTAATTTTTCTAGATTTTAGAAGGAATTAAAAACCTTCCCTACAAAATCAAATTATACCATTGCAAATTATACTTGTTAAAATGAGTGGGACATATTTTTATTAAGTTTAGAATAGCTCCAGATAAGTTCTCTGAATTTTTCTGGATTTTTCAAAATTTATTTGGTATTTTTCTGAGTTTTCTAAAGCTTAATAGCATTTCTGGAAAATCAAAAAGAAAGAAAATCCCAAAAATCCCTCCCGGCCGCCAGGTGTCAACCATCGGCGTCCCCTCCGCCCGCCGGATTCCCCCTCAGCCGTCCGATCTAACTTAAACCCTCTCCCCGCCTTCCCTCTCTCCGCGTGCGACGCGTGTCGCACATCGGACCGTCCACTTCCGCGCCGGGTTTAATCCTCGCCGCCCGCACCCACTTACCGCTTCACCGCTCCCCTCTCCGCTCCTGCCGCCACGTGGTATTATCCGAGCCATCCCCTATTGCCGTACCTCATCTCGGCCGCCCCCTCCCACTTAAGCACCAACCGGCCCCGATCTAATCTTCGTTGTCGGATCAAATCTCAGCCGTCCCCCTTCACTTACCCCTTCGCATCGCGCCAGCGGCCCCGATCTCTCCCCCGTGCCACCCGTCAAGCATCCGACCGTCCCCCTCGCTCCTTCCTTTCTTTCTCTCTCGCTGACATGCGGGCCCCACTCGTCAGTTCCGTCTCCCCCGCCCCTTTCCTTTCTTCCTCACGCGATCTCCGCCCGCTGCCGCCATTGCTGCCGCAAACCGAAGCTTTTAAAGCTTCGGTTTCCTTCCGAATTGATGCCCCGCGCCAACGGCCGATCGCAATTGCGCCTCCACCGCGTCCATTGCGGGCATAATCACGCATAATCGCAGCCGTTATCACCGTCGCAATAAACCTCCCCGCCCGTTGCACTCCGGCGAACTTCGCGCGGCCGTTACCCTCCTCCCCAGCCTATAAAAGAGGTGCCCCGAGGTCCCTCTACCCACACCGCCACCCCGAGCCTCGGGCGCTTAATCCAGCCCGAAGGTCCCCGCGCCCGATTTCCCTCCGCGGCTTCAGCGACTCCGGCGAGCAATCGCCGCCGGCTCGAGCCCTCCCCTCGCCGACACCTCCCGGCCTTGCTGGTGCCCAGCGACTCTGGCGACCACTCCCCGGCTGCGCGCCACCGAGCTACTCCGCGCCGTGAAGCCTTCTCCGACCGCCGCCCCTCTCGCCGATTTCCCTCTCCGGTCATCCTCGGCCTCGCGCAAAATACCGGCGTACTCCCGCGTTCTCCTCGTCATTTTGGTGCCCTCGGCGGCGCCGCCGCTCACCGAGCTCGGCGACCATCGGCCCGAAGCGCCGCCGCCGCCGCGAGCCAGCGTCGGCTTCGTCGGGCGAGTTGGCAGCGGCGTGGCAGCCAGGTGGCGGCCAGATCGGCGCCACGCCAGCGCCACCCGCACGCCCCCTCGGCACCTCGCGCGCGTGCCGCCACGTCGGCATAAAGCCGTGACGTGGCAGCCACGCGGCGACCACGCGGCAGCCCCGTGGCGCCACGTCAGCGCCACCCCGCTCCCCACGCGCCCGCTTGCCACCTCACCCTTCCCTCAGGTCCATGGACCCGGTCCATGACACCCGGGCCCCACCTGTCAGCCTCTGCCCGAATATATTAATCCTAGGGCTGACGTCATAATCTATATTTTCCTTTAGAAAAATAATTCGTGCTGACGTCATAAATCCTTTTCGGTTTAAAAATAAATCCAGGAAATACCCTTTTTCTTTTATTTTGAATTCAAACTTTGGAAGGCTATAACTTTTGCATTTTAACTCCAAATTGACCCATTCAAATTTCTAAATTTTTCTAAAATCATGATCTATCCATTTCTGGAATAATTTTGAAATTTTGAAACTTATTTAAATTTGATTTGAATATATTTTGTAATTCCAAGGTTTAAATTTAAATTAAAACTTCCAACTTCTTTTAAAAGCCTCAATTCCTTTTAAAAATTGTTGACCCACATCCAAAAATTCAGAATTCTGTCTCCCAATTTATTTGATAATTTTTGGAAGTTATTTGGATTTCATTTGAATTTTTTTTTTTTGAATTTGCTTTGAATTGATTTCTCGTTAGATATTGACGATTCCGGAGAGTTTGAATTCGACGAATCGCAGCAGGACTTCGATCAAGGCAAGTTACACCTTTGACCATGTTGAACCTAATATTTTAAATTAGTTATATTGTTTTATCAGATATGCATGCGTATCTTTATTCAAATGTGTGAGACCGGAGTAGAAACTCCTGCACCCACTGTATATCTTGTACTAGTCCTGAGATCAATGCTAGTACACACGTTCAAGCGAAAAGATGATACATTGCCAACCACGCTTTATTACAATAGTAATCAAGTTTTACAAAGGCCATAGCCTTACTAAGGTTCACGAACCTCAAGCAAAAATAAACACAATGGAAGCAAAGATAACTTGATCGACCCATCAATGCGCCACGGCAATTGGTGGGAAACGAATCCTAGGCATCCGGAAATAATCCACCGCATCCACATTCGCGCAGAAGTCATACTCTCGACTTGATCTTCTCCATTCTCTCGCTTTTATATTTATAGAGCAACGGTGAGTACAAAATGTACTCATGAAGTCTTGGGAAAAATGCATAGATGTAAGCTTTCACAAAGGAAGGCTATATGGTTTATTTGCAAAAATCCGCATTTTATTTCAAATCTACATAATTACTTTAAAAGCCATTTTGTAAACAACTTGTTTTTAATAATCAAAATTGGATAAGTACTTTAGTGAAGGTTAAACTATCAACACTAATATCTCAGGCCATCACAGCCAATTTTCAAAACCTCAGGGTACACCCCCTGATCTGAACATCACGAGAGTTATACTACTCCCGAGTTTTTCTCCAATTCATTTTGTTTTGAAAACAAAACCAAAACTTCTACCATGTGAATGCATTCTTTGCCCGCCCTTGACCGTGGGCACGGCTATTCGAATAGTTTTAACTCTGCAGAGGTTGTACACTTTACCCACAAGAGATAAATTATCTTAATAGTCAACACGCTTCCTTTGGCATGAGACCCAGATAAATTATCACAAAGCCTTTCGCCTACTCCAGTATAGTTTAAATACCACCCGCTAAGGTTTCACCACAACTTGAATCCACAAGTTGGAGCCCCCTCTTGCGCCATATGAGTACAGTAAACCATGTCCCTCACTATGAGTAACCAGTACACCCTGGCACTCAATACACCGCTGGTGATATCTAAACTACACTATTATAGGGTAGTTAGCTAGGTCGTACCCATTTAGACTTGTGGTTGCACTGTTTTGCTCAGTTTGGACAAACACAAGCGTCGGTCCTTAAACGACTGGGTGGCTCATTCACAATTCCAAACATTCTCGTGCTAATTGCACCACCAAACCTTCCATCCACCCTTGTCAACTTCTCCTTTGAATTTCATTTTTATTTTCAAATTAACAGTGGTAACATCCATTACCACTTTTCAAACAAAACATTTAACAATGGTAACATCCATTACCAATGTTCAAACAAATCATTCATCAAAGCATTTGATAAACATGACTCTCATTTGAGCATTATTATATTTATTTGCTACGCTAAGCATTTGCTAGTATTTAAACATTCAACAATTGTAACACTAACTCATTATTGAGTCAAAGGGATATCCTAAGTTGACAATGGTACAAGATAAACAATTTTCAATGGAAGGTATAGCAAATTGGGTATTTAACTAAATTTCTAAATCAAATTATCACTTGATATAACATAAGCATGCAATAATTTTAAAATAACTACCTAATCATTTTATAAATCATTGGAGCAAGTTGATCAAAGGAAACTTGCAAAACATAGGAGCAAAATGGTCAAAGGAGACTTGCCTTCACGTGTGCAGTTGAAATCTTCCACAACTTGCTCTGAGGTTGCTCGGACAAATCGGTCTCTACACGTAAATCGAGAATTCCAAATAAATAAAATAAAATAAAAATTCAAAAATTGAAAATAAATATACCAAATGAAAGATTGAAATTTTAGATGAATTTAGAAATTTGAATGGACCAATTTGGAGCTAAAATGAAAAAAATATGGCTATTTGAAAATCTCAGATTTGAATAAATCTAGAAATTCGGAAATCTCTGACATGTGGGGTCCACTGGTCAGCAATTTCATTAAAATAAGTCTCGACATGTGGGACCCACTGAACTCAGGACCCACTTGTCGCTGGCTAGCGCAGAGGGTGGTCGCGACGGTGGGGCCTACAGTCAGCCGCGGATTAAAACGGAGAAAACTCAACCTCGGTAGCGGGCTCGAACGCGCCGAGGAGTGGGAGGGGAAGAGAGCGGCGCTAGCCAAGTGAGCGGGAGGCACCGCCTACCCCTAATGGGTAGGTAACCCTCTTGAGGTTATCTGCGGAGGCCGGGCGGCAACGTGGCGTACACGTGGTCGACGCGTGGTCGCCGCGTGGTCGCCACGCCACGCTTTTTGCCGACGTGGCGCGCGCCGCGAGGTGGCGGGAGGCGCTCGGGTGGCGCCGACGTGGCGCCGACCGCCGCCACGCCGCTGCCACCTTAGCCCGACGGCCGACGGCCGGGCGGCGGTGGTGGCGCCGGGACCGAGGGTCGCGAGTTCCGTGACGGGCGCGCCGCCAAGGGTACCAAATGAGGAGGAGGATGCAGGAATGCATCGGTACCTTTGCGCGAGGCCGAGGTGACCGGAGGAAAGGATCGGCGAGGAGGGGCGGCGGTCGGAGAGGACCTCACGGCGACGAGGAGCTCCGTGGCGCAGCAGCTTCGTGGAGGGGTCGCCGAATCGCCTTGGCACCAGAACGCCGGGAGGCGCTCGGAGAGTGAGGAAGCCCGAGACGGCGCAATTGCTCGCCGGAGTATTTGAAGCCGCGGGAAGAAATCGGGCGAGGGGCTCGCGCCGGGTGATTCGCTTGAGAGGTGAGGAGGGACGGCAGCGGTAGAGGGACCTCGGGTGCGGGTTTTATAGACCGGGAGGGTTGTAACGCCGCGCGAAGTTCGCCGGAGCTGAAACGGTCGGAGGATGAATGCGACGGCGAGAGAGGAGTAACGCGCGTCTTTATGCCGGCCCGACGCGGTGGAGGCGGGGATTAATATGCGATCGGCACGGGAAGTAAATCGAAAGGAACCAAGCATTGAAAGCTTGATTTTGGCACTAATGGCGGCAGCGCGGGTGCGGGGAGGAAGAATCGGCGGAGACGACGGTGCGATAATGGGCCCGCATGTCGGCGAGAGAAAGAAAATGGGAAAGAATGAGGGGACGGTGGATGTGCGACGGGTGGCAAAGAGAAGCGATCCGACCACCGATTGCCGGCGAAGGGTAAGTGATCGGGGGCGATCACGATTTAATCCGACAACCGTGAGAGAATCCGAGCGGTTGGTGCATTAAGTGAGAAGGAGCGGTGAGATTAAGTGCGGCAACAGGAACGGTGCCGATTGTGCCACGCCACGCAGAGAGAGAATAAAGCGGCGAAGCGGTAAGTGGTCGAGCGGCCGGGATTGAATCGGGCGCGAAGCGGACGGTCCGATGCTTGCCACGTGTCGATCCAAGATAGGGAAGGCGGGATTGAAACGGTAAGTGAGATCGGACGGTGGAAATAGATCCGCGGCGTGAAATGGCCCGATGGGCGACACTTGTCGGCTCCAGGAGAGTTTCAAATTTTAATTACTTTTGATTTTCGAAAATGATTAGGAGGCTTTAAAATACTCGAAAAATACCAAATAAATTCCAAAAATTCCAGAAAAATTCACATAATTCACGATAATGTTTTAAACATATAAAAATATTTCCAACTTATTTTGATATTAAATTTTCTTTTCAATGAAACTTTAAATTCAGAAAATTCGTATAATTGGAAATTATTAATTTAAAACTATTTCTTCAAAATAAAAGCAAAAATTGGGATGTTACAAACCTACCCTCCTTAGAAGGAATCTCGACCCGAGATTCGGATGAACTGAGAAATAGATTAGAAACTCGTCAAGATCCTCTTCTCGCTCCTGTGTTGCTTCGATTCGGGCGGTTGCTCCATTGCACTTTGCGAATTTGATAGTCTTGTTTCTTGTGCGGCGTTCGCCTCTTCTAAAATCTTGATAGGAAATTCAGATATGTCAAGTCTTCCTTTAAATCAACATCCTCAAAAGGTATCAATTCCTCTGGTACTCTCAAACACTTTTTCAACTGTGATACATGAAATACATCATGTACATCTGACAACTGAAGAGGAAGTTCTAGCTGATAAGCGACTTCACCTCTTCTTGCTATAACTAGAAATGGTCCAATATACCTAGGGCAAGCTTACCACGACTTTAAATCGACGCATCCCTTTCATAGGTGACACTTTCGGATACACATGATCGCTCGCTTAAATTCCAACATTCTTCGACGATTATCGGCATAACTCTTTTGTCTTGTCTGCATGCTGCTTTCAATCGGTCTCGGATTAGCGAACTTGATCTTACGCTAACTTTAAGACATCCGGTCCGAATACTTGACTCTCTCCGGTCTCTGACCAATATAACGGTGTTCTACATTTTCTGCCATACAAGGCTTCAAACGGAGACATCTTCAGACTAGATTGATAACTATTATTATATGAGAATTCCGCATAGGGCAAACTTTTATCCCAGCTGGCTTTATTGGCTAAAGCACATGCTCTCGAAAGATATCTTCCAATATCTGATTTACCGCTCATCGACCATCTGCTTGAGGATGATAAGCGATCTTGAAATTTAAATTGGTGCCCAAAACTTCATGAAGCTTCTGCCAGAATCTTGAGGTAAATTGTGTTCCTCTATCTGACACTATCCTCTTTGGAACTCCATGCAAACACACAATTTTTGACATATAAAGCTCTGCCAATCTATCTCCCGAATATGTAGTCTTCACTGGTATGAAATGAGCGACTTTTGTTAAACGGTCAACTATAACCCAAATTGAGTCATAACCTAACTTGGTTCTTGGTAGTCCCGTTATGAAATCCATTCCAATTTCCTCCCATTTCCATTCAGGTATATGCAGAGGTTGCAAAAGACCAGCAGGTCTTTGATGCTCTGCTTTAACTCTTTGACATATGTCACACAAGGCTACATATTCTGCAATTTCCCTTTTCATATTGTTCCACCAGTAACTTTCCTTTAAATCCTGATACATTTTTGTACTTCCAGGGATGAATTGAATATCTGATTCATGAGCTTCTTTTAAGATTAAATCTTTTATTTCCTTTTTCTCGGTACTAGTATTCTCTTTCCAAACCAAAGAGTCCCTTCTTCATCTTCTGAAAATCCAAGCGTTTTACCTTTCTTCATATTCTCTTTAATTTCTTTAACATATTCATCCTCTCGTTGGGCTGCCTTGATTTGATCTTCCAAGGTAGGATGAACCTTCAATGCGCAGACAGAATACCTTCGTTAACTATTTCCAAATTTAATCTTTGGAATTCCTCATGGAGGGTTAATCGCTTATCCGAATTGACAGATTATTCATATGACTCTTTCGACTCAAAGCATCGGCTACCACATTAGCTTTTCCGGGATGATAGTGTATTCCCACATCATAATCCTTTATCAATTCGAGCCATCTTCTTTGTCTCATATTAAGGTCAGGCTGGGTGAATATATACTTTAAACTTTTATGATCTGTATATATCTCACACCGATTCGATTAAGTAATGCCTCCATAACTTTAGAGCATGCACAATAAAGACTAGTTCTAAATCATGAGTGGGATAATTTTCTTCATGCGGTCTTAACTGCCTTGATGCATAAGCTACTACCCTTCCTTCTTGCATTAGTACACAACCAAGACCTTGTTTTGAAGCATCACAAAATATCTCAAAATCTTTTTGAATATCGGGTAACCGCAGAACCGGTGCTGAAGTTAACCTTTTCTTTAACTCTTGAAAACTATCCTCACAGATTTACTCCATTCAAATTTCTTCTCCTTCTTTAACAAATTGGGTTAAAGGTCTGCAATCTTGGAAAAGCCTTCAATAAATCGACGATAGTAACCGGCTAATCCCAGAAAACTTCGGATCTCGGTTACTGTCTTGGGTGGAGTCCAATTTAATACATCCTTAACTTTTCCAGGATCTACAGATACTCCTTCTGCTGAGATCACATGTCCCAAAACTCAATTTCCTTTAACCAAAATGCACATTTGCTAAATTTGGCATATAACTGGTGTTCACGGAGTCTTTGCAACACTATCCTTAGATGACCTTCATGTTCTTTGTTATTCTTTGAATAGATAAGAATGTCATCTATGAAAACAACAACAAACTTATCTAAATAATCCATAAAGACTTTATTCATCAAGTTCATGAAATATGCCGGTGCATTTGTCAGACCAAAAGACATCACCGTATACTCATATAATCCATATCTTGTGGCGAAGGCTGTCTTGGGTATATCTTCAGATCTAATCTTCAACTGATGATATCCTGACCTAAGATCAATCTTGGAAAAGACACTTGATCCTATGAGTTGGTCAAACAAATCATCGATCCGAGGTAAGGGATACTTATTCTTTATAGTGACTTCATTTAAAGCTCGATAATCAACGCACATCCGTTGACTACCATCCTTCTTCTTTACTAGAAGCACCGGGCTCCCAAGGCGAAGAACTTGGTCCGATGAATCCTTTCTCATACAATTCTTGGATCGCCTCTTGACTTCGCTAAATCATCGGTGACATCCGATAAGGTCTCTTTGATATTGAGTATGCGGGCACGGTTTATAACAAATTCAACTTCTCGATCGGTGGTAATCCTGGCAAATCTTCAGGAAAAACATCGGGGTACTCGCGAACTATCGATACATCTTCCAAACTTTTCCCTTTTAAATTTGGTTAACATATCGTCCTTCTTTGAGTGCATAACTGCCTCATGTCTTATCTGAATTCCATCAGTATTGGTAAGGATAATGGCACGATTGGCACAATCTATCTGTCCTTTATACTTGATCAACCAATCCATACCAAGTATTATATCTATGCCATCGGAGTCTATTATAATAAGGTTCGCTAGGAACTTTACTCCATTTATAATTATGGTTGCACTAGGGCTAACCAAATTAGTCCTCAATTCTTTTCCAGGGGATTGGACTATCATAAGGTCCTTTAGCAAACAAATTTTCCAATTATTCTTTTCAACAAAAGCCTTTGTTACGAAAGAATGTGTAGCTCCAGAATCAAATAATATAATTGCTGGTACTGAGTTCACTAGAAACTTACCCAGAACTACATCTGGTGCATATTCCGCTGCCTCTGCGGTAACATGGTTGATACGCCCTCGATTAATGTTTTGTGGAGTCTTGGGAGTTTGAGGGCTTCCACGTCCTTGACCATTGGTTGGAGCTCTTGCTGGTGTAGGGTCAAGATTGAAACGAACCGGGGTTACCGCTTGACGTTTCTGTGGACAGTTGCTGGCATAGTGTCCCATATTCTTGCAATTGTAGCATTGCACTCCTGCAGCTACATTTCTGTTTTGCTGCAGTTGGGCTGCATTTCCAGTTCTAGGAGCTTGAGGTAAAGGACGAGGTGCGTAAATCGGTATCCTTGTATGACTATGTACTTGGAGGTCGGTTGTATTGTGGTGGCGTGAATCGTGAACCGCCGCATGATCGCGAGCTTGGAACTTCCTCTTCCGGGAGTCGAAGAGTTGGCGTTGAGCATCTTCTTGCAATAAAGCTTTATTCACTAGATGCTGAAAAGTAGGGTAGTCATTGGAGACTAATTGAACCTTAAGATTGGGGTCTATCCTCCCATGAACCTCCAAATCTTTGCGGCATCGATCGCCACATCTTCCGGGCATATCTAGATAGCTGAATGAATTTGCTTAAATAAGCGAAACGCTCAGTTTCCTGCAGAGATGATGGAACTCCTTCCTCTTCATTTCCATAATACTCATAGGAATATGGGCATTACGGAAGGCTTCCAAAAATTCTGCCCAACCAATGTTCTGGCATCCCGTGTGCTGTGTGATGGTTGTCCCACCAATTGGCAAAGAACTCCTTGGAGTTGATGAGCAGCATATATAACCTTCTCATGTTCAGCACATTGAGCTAGATTCAGCTTCCTTTCCACTTCCTTAATCCAATCATCCGCTCCAACGGATCGGCAGATCTGCGAAGGTCGGGGTCGGGTCCTCATAAATTCCCGAGCTTAGACTGCGGTGGGTGAATAGGTACTTGCTGAGCTTGATTGACTTGATTTTGGGCCAAAGCCGAAGAAGTTGTAGTTGCATGGCCATCATTTGTTCCATATTGGGAGCTTGGGTCATGGAGGTGGAATTGGGGCCTCATTGTTGTTGGGCGCTGGTTGTTGTTGATGTTGCTTCGTGTTCACCATCCAAGCTCCATCAAGAAAAGTACAGAAAAGAGAAAAAGCATAGATGAGAGACGGGCAATTTATCATCCCAAAACCACACACAAGATCAACACAACAGATTGAGAAAACTCAACTTTTGAAATTCAAATTAACTTTGAAATGGCTGTACCACAAATGCACAAGGCTCTGTACAATCCATTTTATTACATCATATCATTATAAAAGCGTTCTAGTATCGATAAACGCATCAAAAAGGGTAGTCTATCTAACATCTAATTGTCCTCAATGATGATACGCTCCTCTGCTCCTCCTCGGGATCCTCCTCTGAGTCCGACGAGTGACTCTGCCCACAACCACGGCAGTTGTTCGCGAATCGCGACCGTGATCGGCTTTGGCTGAAAGTAGGTGATCTGGAACGGAGCGCCGGGCGTCCTCGGTGGATCCGTCAATGTCTAGGTCGGGTAGCGGATCGGGCGTCGCACACTCTTCCTTGCCGTGAGCCTAGTGCGAGGTCCCGAGTCGATCGAGCGCAACAGAGCCGGTGGAGTCGGTGTAGTGGTGGCGGCTCGAAGACGCTCCACCTCTGCCTCGGCGGTGTCCTCGCTGTCTGGCGTCGGCGTGGGCGATCGACTCTGCAGCACCGTGCTCGGAGAGTGTCGGAGTGATCGTAGCTCGACGTCAAAGCATCCGGAGAAGTCCTATCTCTGCCGAGCTCGCGTAAGTCGCGTCGATGCTTGGGTGAATCGCACTGATGAGACAGCGTGGGTCGCCCACCACGATCCGAAAGCCTCGGGTGGGTCTGCCCCGCTCGTAGTCGGAAAGAAGCGTAAGGCGATCGTCAGAACTCCTCCTTGTGCCTCTGCACAACTCGCTATCGCCATCTTGGCCGCATCTGGATAGCGTCCGTCTGATGGGTCCGAGGGTGCTCGATCCTGCGATGACGGGTCAAGCTGCCCATCCGGAGCATAGATGAATACTTCCATGGTCCATGAATCCATAGTCATCACTCTAGTGTTCCGCCCTCTGAAAATGGGCTGTTGATTATATTTCGATGCTGCATTAATCGTCGTGAGAAGAGTCGCAAAGCTCCTCACTCTCGCCATGAGAATGGTGATCCCATGGGGTTTGAAGACGACGAAGAACCCGCCATCTATAAGTTTGAAAATAAGAGAGATCGAGAAAGATTTTTAAATGGTGGGAGTAGGACAAGAACAAGATACTAAGTAAGAAAAGAGTAGAAGCAAAAGAAACTTATATTTTTGTACATAAATTTTTATTAAATATAAATCCTTAAAGCTTCCCAAAACCTAGGCTCGTCCTACATACCAAGATGGCTCGATACCACTACGTGAGACCCGAGTAGAAACTCCTGCACTTCGTATTCTTGTACTAGTCCTGAGATCAATGCTAGTACACACAGTTCAAGCAGAAAAGATGATACATTGCCAACAACGCTTTATTACAATAGTAATCAAGTTTTACAAAGGCCATAGCCTTACTAAGGTTCACGTAACCTCAAGCAAAAATAAACACAATGAAGCAAAGATAACTTGATCGACCCATCAATGCGCCACGGGCAATTGATGGGAAACGAATCCTAGGCATCCGGAAATAATCCACCGCATCCACATTCGCGCAGAAGTCATACTCTCGACTTGATCTTCTCCATTCTCTCGCTTTTATATTTATAGAGCAACGGTGAGTACAAAAATGTACTCCATAAGTCTTGGGAAAATGCATAGATGTAAGCTTTCACAAAGGAAGGCTATATGGTTTATTTGCAAAAATCAGCATTTTATTTCAAATCTACATAATTACTTTAAAAGCCATTTTGTAAACAACTTGTTTTTAATAATCAAAATTGGATAAGTACTTTAGTGAAGGTTAAACTATCAACACTAATATCTCAGGCCATCACAGCCAATTTTCAAAACCTCGGTTACACCCCGATCTCAACATCACGAGAGTTATACTACTCCCGAGTTTTTCTCCAATTCATTTTGTTTTGAAATCAAAACCAAAACTTCTACCATGTGAATGCATTCTTTGCCGCCCTTGACCGTGGGCACGGCTATTCGAATAGTTTTAACTCTGCAGAGGTTGTACACTTTACCCACAAGAGATAAATTATCTTAATAGTCAACACGCTTCCTTTGGCATGAGACCCAGATAAATTATCACAAAGCCTTTCGCCTACTCCAGTATAGTTTAAATACCACCCGCTAAGGTTTCACCACAACTTGAATCCACAAGTTGGAGCCCCTCTTAAGCCATATGAGTACAATGAAACCATGTCCTCACTATGAGTAACCAGTACACCACGGCACTCAATACACCACGGGTGATATCTAAACTACACTATTATAGGGTAGTTAGCTAGGTCGCACCCATATAGACTTGTGGTTGTACTGTTTTGCTCAGTTTGGACAAACACAAGCGTCGGTCCTTAAACGACTGTGGTGGCTCATTCACAATTCCAAACATTCTCGTGCTAATCGCACTCACCAAACCTTCCATCCACCCTTGTCAACTTCTCCTTTGAATTTCATTTTTATTTTCAAATTAACAGTGGTAACATCCATTACCACTTTTCAAACAAAACATTTAACAATGGTAACATCCATTACCAATGTTCAAACAAATCATTCATCAAAACATTTGATAAACATGACTCTCATTTGAGCATTATTATATTTATTTGCTACGCTAAGCATTTGCTAGTATTTAAACATTCAACAATTGTAACACTAACTCATTATTGAGTCAAAGGGATATCCTAAGTTGACAATGGTACAAGATAAACAATTTTCAATGGAAGGTATAGCAAATTGGGTATTTAACTAAATTTCTAAATCAAATTATCACTTGATATAACATAAGCATGCAATAATTTTAAAATAACTACCTAATCATTTTATAAATCATTGGAGCAAGTTGATCAAAGGAAACTTGCAAAACATAGGAGCAAAATGGTCAAAGGAGACTTGCCTTCCTGTGTCTGGTTGAAATCTTCCACAACTTGCTCTGGAGGTTGCTCGGACAAATCGGTCTCTACACGTAAATCGAGAATTCCAAATAAATAAAATAAAATAAAAATTCAAAAATTGAAAATAAATATACCAAATGAAAGATTGAAATTTTAGATGAATTTAGAAATTTGAATGGACCAATTTGGAGCTAAAATGAAAAAATATGGCTATTTGAAAATCTCAGATTTGAATAAATCTAGAAATTCGGAAATCTCGACATGTGGGGTCCATCGGTCAGCAATTTCATTAAAATAAGTCTCGACATGTGGGACCCACTGAACTCAGGACCCACTTGTCGCTGGCTAGCGCAGAGGGTGGTCGCCGACGGTGGGGCCTACACATCGCCGCGGATTAAAGCGGAGAAAACTCAACCTCGGCACGCGAGCGGGCTCGAACGCAGCGAGGGAGTGGGAGGGGAAGAGAGCGGCGCTAGCCAAGTGAGCGGGAGGCACCGCCTACCCCTAATGGGTAGGTAACCCTCTTGAGGTTATCTGCGGGAGGCCGGCGGCAACGTGGCGTGCGTGGGTCGACGCGTGGTCGCCGCGTGGTCGCCACGCCACGCTTTGCCGACGTGGCGCACGCTGCGAGGTGGCGGGAGGCGCTCGGGTGGCGCCGACGTGGCGCCGATCGCCGCCACGCTGCTGCCACCTTAGCCCGACGGTGTGGGGCGGGGCGGCGGTGGTGGCGCCGGGACCGAGGGTCGCCGAGCTCCGTGACGGCGCGCCGCCAAGGGTACCAAATGAGGAGGAGGATGCAGGGAATGCATCGGTACCTTGCGCGAGGCCGAGGTGACCGGAGGAAAGGATCGGCGAGGAGGCGCGCGGTCGGAGAGGGACCTCACGGCGACGAGGAGCTCGGTGGCGCAGCGGCTTCGAGGAGGGGTCGCGGGAATCGCCTTGGCACCAAAGAACGCCGGGAGGCGTCGGCGAGGAGTGAGGAAGCCCGAGACGGCCGCAATTGCTCGCCGGAGTATTTGAAGCCGCGGGGAAGAAATCGGGCGTAGGGGGGCTCTGGCGCTCGGGTGATTCGCTTGAGAGGTGAGGGAGGGGCGGCAGCGGTAGAGGGACCTCGGGGTGCGGGTTTTATAGACCGGGGAGGGTTGTAACGGCCGCGCGAAGTTCGCCGGAGCTGAAACGGTCGGAGGGGATGAATGCGACGGCGAGGAGAGGAGTAACGCGCGTCTTTATGCCAGAAACTGACGCGGTGGAGGCGGGGGATTAATATGCAGTCGGCACGGGGAAGTAAACTGGAAAGGAACTGAAGCATTGAAAGCTTCAGTTTTTGGCACTAATGGCGGCAGCGGCGGGGTGCGGGGAGGAAGAATCGGCGGAGACGACGGGTCTGACAGCGGGCCCCGCATGTCGGCGAGAGAAAGAAAATGGGAAAGAATGAGGGGGACGGGTGGATGTGCGACGGGTGGCAAAGAGAAGCGTTGGACCACCGATTGCTGGCGAAGGGGTAAGTGATCGGGGACGATCACGATTCAATCCGACAACCGTGAGAGAATCCGAGCCGGTTGGTGCATTAAGTGAGAAGGAGCGGTGAGATTAAATGCGGCAACGAGGAACGGTGCCGACAGTGCCACGCGTCACGCAGAGGAGAATAAAGCGGCGGCGGTAAGTGGCCGGAGCGGCCGGGATTGAATCGGCGCGAAGCGGACGATCCGATGCTTGCCACGTGTCGATCCAAGATAGGGAAGGCGGGATTGAAGCGGTAAGTGAGATCGGACGGTGAAATAGATCGTGGCGTGAAATGGCCCGATGGGCGACACTTGTCGGCTCGGGAGAGTTTCAAATTTTAATTACTTTTGATTTTCGAAATGATTAGGAGGCTTTAAAATACTCGAGAAAAATACCAAATAAATTCCAAAAATTCCAGAAAAATTCACATAATTCACTGATAATGTTTTAAACATATAAAAAATATTTCCAACTTATTTTGATATTAAATTTTCTTTTCAACAGAAACTTTAAATTCAGAAAATTCCATATAATTGGAAATTATTAATTTAAAACTATTTCTTCAAAATAAAAGCAAAAATTGGGATGTTACAAAATGTAATTCAAATTTGATTTGAATTTTAGATATACCCACGATCCTTTGTATATGGCCAATTTGAATCTTGAATTCATATACCTTGTCACCCTAGCTGAAAACTAGTTAGTACCATAGTATTGACTAGAAATTTTTATAGAAACGCTTAGCCTGGCTTAGTATAATTTTAGGTGGGATCGATCTTTCACATGAAATGACGGACTTTGAAATTCAATATCTTGACTTCGGTGAGTCAAGGATGGTTTTACGGAAATTATTTAAAAATGAAAATAGAAAACATGTTTTGGACTTAGGCTAATGGTTAGGTGGTGGGTACCGGTATGCCTCGTGTTTGGTGACACCTGGTTGATTATCGTGTACGGGGGTATGTGGTTGAGCCTAAATCAACTTAAGGACCGTTTCTGTGAATTATTTTACGTCACTTCAGACTACCACAAGTCCGGTATGGGACGGACCTGGCTAAGTAATTTGTGAAGTTCCAACTATAGTCTCGCTATAGGCTGAATGTGAGCGCGGCGTAGGCTGTGGGAAGTCTCACATGGCACCAGAGGGGGCTCCAACTCGTGGATTCGAGTTGTGGTGAAACCTTAGTGGCGGCGTGATTATGTTGGCTATGAATCATCGGAACAGCCTTGTCATGAACTCTCCGCCGCACACCTAAGGCGGTGTGTTGATCGCGTGGCTCAAATGAGAGGAATGTCTTGTGGGTAAAGTTGTACACCTCTGCAGAGTAACAAACTATCTGGATAGCCGTGTCCACGGTCATGGACATCTTGAGTAGAGTCTTCACAGATTAGACTTGAATTTTCATAAAACTTGGTTTTGGCAAACAAGCGTTGGATTTGGTAATAGTCCGGTGGATTCCGTGGATAGGTTAGTGTGGGTTGGAGCCTACACTAACGATATTACTTGTTAAAAACAATGTTTCATATCTTCGTATTTAATTTCAGCTTTTCATACTTACGTTATTGTATTTAAATTCAAGTATTGCTTTCCGCACACTACCCTATTAAGCTCCTTTGAAATCCCTTAAGCATGCATCAACTCTGTTATATTTCCTGGTGTAACTTGCGTAAGCATTTACTTGCTTACCTTGGGAGTACTTCTGTACTCACCTTGCTAAATCTGTTGCCGGACTTGAGGCGACTACAACGGTGAGGACTACTTGGAGTAGGATCGTCTTACAGTCATTCGCTGTGGGAGGCCGGATGGGCTGTGCTGCCACCTTTATTTTCTTTCCGCTGTTTTGTTTACTTTGCTGGCCTGGTGCCTTATTGTAAGACTTGGCCTTAAGGCCGTATTTTCGTTTAATAATATCTCGTGGTTATTTTTGCATGATATACATTGCTGTTAAACCTGTGTGCACTAGCTTTTCCTGGGATAGTGCGACTTACACAGAGGGGCTCGGAGTTGTTGTTCCGGGTCCCGACAGAAACAATATTTTAACCAAGTATTATCGTTAGTGTAGGCTCCGACCTACACTAACCTAACCACGGGCATCCTACCCGGACCATTGTCAAAATCATTGGTGTTTGTCCAAAAACCAAGTTTTACAAAAATCAAATCTAATTTGTGAAGACTCTACTCAGCATGTCCGTGACCACGGACACGGGTATCCAAATAGTTTATTACTCTACAGAGGTGTACAACTTTACCCACAAGACATTCCCTCTCACTGAGCCACGCGATAAACACACTGCCTTAGGTGTGTGGCGGAGAGTTCATGACAAGGCTGTTTCGATGATCCGTAGCCAAAGTAATCACACCGCCACTAAGGTTTCACCACAACTCGAATCCACGAGTTGGAGCCCCCTCTGGTGCCATGTGAGACTTCTCGCGGCCTACGCCACGCTCAATTCAGCCTATAGCGAGACTATATTTGAAACTTCACAAATTACTTAGCCAGGTCCGTCCCATACCGGACTTGTGGTAGTACGAGGTGACTTCATAAATTAATTCACAAAAACGGTCCTTAAGTTGATTTAGGCTCAGTCCTCATACCCACATGCACGACAATCAACCAGGGGTCACCAAACACGAGGCATGCCGGCACCCACCACCTAACCCTTAGCCTAAGTCCAAAACATAAGTTTCTATTTCCATTTTTAAACAATTTCCATAAACCACCCTTGACTCACCGAAGTCAAGATTTCATTTTCAAATCGTCATTTCATGTGAAAGATTTGATCCCACCTAAAATTATACTAAGCCAGGCTAAGCATTTCTATAAAGTTTTAGTCAATACTATAGTACTAACTAGTTTTCAGCTAGGGTGACAAGGTATATGAATTTGGGATTCAAATGGGCTATAGTCAAAGAGTTATGGGTATAACTAAAGTTTAAATTGAATTTAAATTAAATTTGAATAGAAGTACGCATGCATATACAGTAAAACAACATAAATAAATTTTAAATATTAGGTTCAACATGGTCAAAGGTGTAATTTGCCTTGATCGAAGTCTTGCTGAGAATCGTCGAACTCGAATTCTCCGGAATCGTCAAAATCTAACGCAAAGAGCCAATTCAAAAGAAATTCGAAAGCAAAATTTAAATAAACTCAAAATTTCAAAAGGATGCCAAAAATGGATAGATTATGATTTTAGAAAATTGTAGAAATTTGAACGGGTCAATTTGGAGTTAAAATGAGAAAGTTATAGCCTCCCAAAGATTTAATACAATAAAAGAAAAAATACTCAATTTCTGGAATTAATTTTAAACTGAAAATCATTTATGACGTCAGCCTGAATTATTTTCCTAAAGGAAATAACAGATTATGACGTCAGCATAGGGATTTAATTTTGGCTGAATTATTTTTATACTGGAAAATCAGATTTATTGCGTCAGCATGATGTCAGTAGGGATTTACGGATTTTATTAAAAATTGGTAGGGCTGACGTGGCCTCCACGTGGTTGCCACTTGGCACCACGTGGTCGCAACGTGGCTTCCACGTCACGGCATTCTGCCGACGTGGCAGCGCACGGGGGAGGTGGTAGTGGCGAGCGGGGGGTGCTGGTGTGGCGTCGATCTGGCCGCCACATGGCTGCCATGCTTCTGCCAGCTCGGCTCGACGAGCCGACGTGGCCTGGCCGGCGGCGGCGGCGCTCGGGGCCCGATGGTCGCCGGAGCTTCGATGAGCGGCGGCGCCGGCCGAGGGCACCAAAATGAAGAGGGGAGTGAGGGGAGTGCTCGGGTACCTTCCGCGAAGCTTGAGGATGGCCAGAGCGGATGGCCGGCGGAGAAGGGCGGTGGTCGGAGAAGGGTTCACGGCGGCGGAGAGGTTTCGATGGCGCACGGGCCCGGGGAAGTGGTCGTCGGGGATCACCGGGGCACGAGCAACATCGGGGTGGTGTCAGTGAAGCTCGGGGAGGCTTGAGGTGGTGGCGATTGCTCATCGGAGTCGTTGAAGCCGCGGAGAGGGAATCGAGCACGGGGAGGCCTGAGGGCTCTGGAGCTCAAATTGTGAGGCGAGGGAGAGGCGGTGTGGGTAGACGGTCCTCAGGGTGTCCTTTATATAGGCGGGGAGAGGTGGTAACGGTCGCGCACAACTCGCCGGTTTTGGAACGGTGGGGAGGATCAATGCAACGGCGCATAGGGTGTGAAGGCGGGGCCCAAGTGTCAGCAAGAGAAAGAAACAGGAAGGCGCAATGGGGACGGTCGGATTTACGACGGGTGGCGAGGAGGGAAGATCGGGGCCACAGGGTACTGGCGAAGAGGTAAGTGAACGGGGACGGTCTAGATCCGATCCGACAATAGCGGTTGAATCTGGGCCGATCGGTGCGTTAAGTGGGAGGGGGCCGACAATATTTTCAACTTAATTTGATAAATGATTTCCACAAAAACACAAATTGACTTTAAAGGGAGGGTTTTAAATGTTTATAATTTCCTGAAAATTAAAGTAATTACATATTTGACTTTAGGAAAATAAAAAACATTTATTTTGACTTTCATGAAATGCAGTAGATTCTTTTGGCCGTAAATAACAAAAAAATTAATTTTCTTAATCCAAGGCTTGGAATAAAACCCAGGAAAATCCAATAAATTCCAGAAAATACCTTAATAAAGGAATAAAATTTTTGGGATGTTCTGCCCCGGCCTCCGAGCAGAGCCCGCCGCCTAGCAAAGATCCGCGCCACGTGCCCGCCACTTTGCGGACACCTCCGCTGCTTGATCCTTGGCCGCGTCCGGGAGACCTTGTCTCTCCTGAGGTTGATGACGGAATGAGCGAGCAAAGCAGAGAGAGCTTCGCGAAGTCGCGGGAGGAAGAAGAAGTACGCCGACCTTCCACACCCTCCCTCAGAGCGCGAGGAAGCGTCCGCACAGTCTCCACCTCCATTGCCGGGGCATCAACGGCTGGGGGCGCGCTGACTCCCCCAGCCGGAGCGGCGTCCCCACCGGACCTTAGGTCCCCGCCGACCATGCCTGCTACACTGAACCGCCCCCTAGCGGGCGGGGGTGATTGGATCCGAGGGCACTTCACCCTTAGGGACGTGGGCGGCGCGTCCTCGGTCGCCCCACTGGCTGTACAGGCGGGGACAGCCGGCAGGTCCTCACCGATTGCTATGGAGGAGGACGGTGCAGGCAGCAGGTCTTCGATTGCCGCACCGCGCGCAGGCTGCCCACCATCGCTAAGACATCCTCGCTGAGGCGTGTCCCCCCGAACCGAAGGACGAATGCACCAGTATAGGCAACAAGGCCTCGTCCCCGATGGTATCGCCACCAAGGCCCACCTCACCACCATTTACGCCCTCCCCGCTCGGAGCGGTGCGCTCCCCTGAACCGGCGTGCCTGGACCCAGCGTCCGACATGCCCTCTAATCCGGCGCTGCCTGCTGGAGATGCGGCTGACGAAGCGGAGGCAGTGGCGCTGGACCGACCTCTCCGCCGCTTGGGAGGCGTACTCACCTCGCCGTCGTCACCGTGGCGACACGGCACCTCGTGTGCTGGTACGGGGAGGCCTAGGGCCTCGCACACCCGATTTATCCACCCCAGCTTCGTAGGACCGGTCGTAGTTTTCACGCAGCGAGTGCTCCTTCGCCGTGTATGGCCCAAGGAACATGACTACGGCACTCTCCGTGTCCTCCATCGAGAGCATTGATCTCTCTGGCTCTTCGTGGCGTACGACCGCTTCTCAACCCACGGTGGCTTACGAGCCACTAGGGGGAATTCCACCAGTGGCGGCGTCAACCCGCGCTAGCTCCGCGAGATGCCGCTGCTAAGCTGGCGACCGAGATCTCCACGGCCTGCCATCCTACTTCCCAAACGAAGGACTGAAGGAACAGGAACACGCGCCGCTTTCGCACACCAGGAAAGAGCAAGCAGGCAACGATGCACAAGCAGGAGGTGCGTCCGCACACCGGCAAGGATGCCTTATAAAGACCCTCCATATCCCCACGATCGGGAGCGCAACCGGCGGGAGCCCGTCGATTCGGCTCCCCACGGTCGGGGAGGGCACCCGTGAACAGATCGAGGCGTGCGTCCGACACTGCTGGGCAGCGCATGACACGCCAGTAATATCCCGCCACGTGCCCCACCTCTCTCGGGAAGGGACGCGGGCTCGCGGTCGTGCAACCGCTGACATCCCATGACGTGCCAACCGCGCCGCACCACGTGTAACTCTCCCTCGGGACAGTGCGTACGGCCGCACCAGCCCGCCCCTGTCTTTTCAGCACTCCGCGCGGCTCACGCCAACAATTAAGCCGTCAACTCCGAACCGCATAGCTGTCAGGACATGACGTCTCCAACCCAGCCGAACACTCACTCAACCAACTCAGCGTTGCACACCAAGACTGGGGACGACTTCGACACCACACCTGACTCTGACTCTTCGCCGTGAAGCATGCCTGCACGCAGTGCCCGCACTTTTCTCTACAGCAGGTCACAGGCCGTAGGGACGGAGGGGGCCAAAGGACTCAGCAACATGGCTTCGACCTGTGAAACCTTTCACCATGAGAGGCTCCTGTTGTAGGGGTGGCCCCCACCTAAACCCAGCTGGCCTGCTAGAAAGGCGCAAGCATCGAGTGAGCCATGTATAATGACGTGAATGCCCTCTAAGGGTATTCTTGTAACGACACTCCTCGCAAGGAGATATATGCGTGATGCAAGCTCTGGGAAGAACAGAAAAAGAGAGCATTGCTCACCTAACTCTCCACTACCACACACCCTCTCTCTCTGTTTGGTCTGTAACCACAATAATTACTATCTCAAATGATCTTTCTATTTCAAATGTATCTGTCTAGAAATATTAAATTTTAACTTGCTATCTATTGCTAAATTGTGTGATTTAGGATTAATTTGCTCCTTTTCTAAAAATGATGTCACCATTTCAAAAGAAAGGAATAAGAACTTGTTTTCAAAGGTTTTAGGTTTGAAATTATTTATTTAGTAGAGTTTTCCTCAAGTGATTCGGGTTTGAAAACTTGTTTATTATCAAAAACTTCTTTGGGATGGTTATGGCATAGAACGTTGGGTCATGTTGGTATCATTCAACTTAAAAAGCTTTTTAAACATGATTTAGTTGTTGGCTTGAAAGTTGTGAAGCTTAATAAAAAAATAAATTATGTAGCACATGCCAAGTCGGAAAGTAAGTGGCAAACTCTCATCCTTCCAAAAGTATCATGTCAACTTCTAAACCATTGGAGCTCTTACACATGGATTTGCTTGGGCCAATAACCTACAAGAGTATCGGGGCAATAGCTATTATTTAGTGATTATAGATGATTACTCTAGATATACATGGATGTTCATCTTAAATGACAAAGGTGAAGCCTCTAGAATTTTCAAAAACTTTGCAAAAATGGCCCAAAATGAGTTTGACTTCAAAATAAAGAAATTTAGAAGTGATAATAGTTCCGAGTTCAAAAATACTAAAATTGAAGATTTTTGTGATGAACTTAGAATAAAGCATGTGCTCTCCACTATCTACACTCCAGAGCAAAATGGAGTTGTAGAAAGAAAAAACTGAACATTAATTACAATGGCTAGGACAATGCTTGAAGTGCTTGGACGACCCTTGGGTTTTTACCTTCGTTTCCATTCCCGTTTGAGCTTCCTGCCAAGCAAGTTGCCCTCCACCCTCAAATTTCTTCCAGAATTCAAATTTAGTAGTCAAAAAGAGATAGATGACTCCAAGCTGAAGGAGCTGGAGAGGGTGGAGCACATTCTGCCAGGGAAGTTAGTCTGATGGATCGAGGCCGCCTGGCAATATTGGCCATCGGGGGAGATCGACCAAATCCTAGTATTTCAAGAGTTTTGTGAGTGCGGCCTTCAACTCCCTACTCATCCCTTCCTCACCGCCATTCTGGAGTTCTTCAGAATCGAGTTGGTGAACTTGGTTCCCAACTCAATCACGATGTTGAGCATCTTTGTATACTTATGCGAAGCTTACATGGGAATCCCCGCCGACTTGGAGCTTTTTCGCTATTACCACGAGCTAAGTTGTCAGGCTGGGATCGTTGGGAGCTATGGATTCAAGCTGCATATCAGCAAATCTGAAGCCTACATCCCGATGTTTACGAAGTCGTCGTGGCCATCGTGGAAGAAGAAGTGGTTCTCCTGGGAGACCACAAGTGAAGACATCCTCTCCTTCGTGGGGAAGGGAGCCGAGAAGAATACCTCCTGGAACTCGGTCCCGAAAGATATCACAAGGATTGCTCCCTACATCTCCGCGATCAAGGAGCTAAGGAACAGAGGGCTGATGGGTTGGCACATAGTCAAGGACTACATCACTCACCACATTAGCCCTCTGAAGAGGCAAGAACATCCTATGTGGATGTATTTTGGTGCTTCTGACACAACGAGAGACTATGAACACGGTAAGTGTAATTGTTATTGCAAAGTTTTAGTTCTTCTCTTTTTGAGAGTAACTCTGGATTTTACATAGCAATTTTGATTTGATTGGTACAGATCTTGACCTGAACGAGATCAACGACCGGGTTAGGAACATCTACGAGAAGGCTCCGTCCATTGATGGAAGCTCCTCGCATCTTGGAGGATGTGTCCACCGAGGAGAGAGAGTGATGGGGTCCCGATCTTCCAACAGGTTCTGGATATGTTCGATTTGGTGGAGACGCGACACAAATCGATCCGGCTTCCGAACAACATGTTCCGAACCCCGCAATCGCAGCACCACGTCTCCTTAGGTTATCAACCGTGTGCTGCCCGATTGACCTCACCAAGAAGGCTAATCCTCGCCTGCGAATCGAAGAACACAAGCAAGAACAAGGAAGAACACAACAGAATTGCAGATGTATTGGTTTAGCACTCGAAAGTTGGGGTCTCACAAACCGATGAACAGCGAAACTGTTCAAGACAGAATTAATCTAAGCAAAACCCAACCCTAATGGTGGGGGTGGCGGCTGTATATAAAGGAGTGAGAGGCGTGCAAAACCCCTGGACACGCCCTAATGGGCTCCAACACGATACAAAGCCGAACGGCCCAAAAGACGGTGGCGTAGCAGCCTGACAGATTCTGAACGTCCACTTATTTTGATGATTCCTGTTGACTCAGAAGGAATTTTGATATGGGACCAGAGCCATTGGAAAGGTCTCCTTCTCAGCTTTCTATACATATGTGGAACGTCCAAAATGGAGTCCGTATGCGTCCTGGACGTCCGTTTTACTACAGGCTGGTCCTGAAGGCCGAGGCAGACACAAACTCGAGTTGGACTAGGCCTCCGGCTAGACTTGGACGTCCTTGCTGGTCTTCTCCGCCTCCACACCTCTCTCCATGTACTTCATGACCCTCTCCAATGTTCCTAAGCAAGATAACATCATTAGGTAGCAATCTATTCCCAAAACTATAAAAATGATCGCTTAATAACGAGCTCACCTCTAGATTTAATTATCGCATGCGAGCTCGGGTCATTGGACCTTGCATAACGGTTGGAGGATCAGCGGTTGCATCCAAAGGAGTGATGTCCTCATCAGAGAGAAACTCCTAAAGGTATTCAAAACTCCAATGCTAACTTTTAATGTGTAGTTGTAGAAGTGTTTACGCCTACGTAGTCATAGAAGAGCTTACGACTAGATAGTCTGTATATGATCTTACGATTAAGTAGCCATAGAAGATCTTACGACTAGGTTGTCGTAGAAAAACTTATAACTAATCGTAGAAGGATTTACGACTAGGTAGTTGTAGGAAAACTTATGGCTAGTTAGCCGTAGAAGGACTTATGACTAGGTAGTCATAAAAAACTTACGGTTCGTTAGTCGTAGAAGGATTTCCGACTAGTTATCATACTCTCTTTCTCTTTTTCTAGAGTGTAGGCGTAGGGGACCGTCAAGACGACAAAGGAGTCGAACTGATGGTTCTCGGATAGGTAGTAGAGGAGAGATAGGCTCTTGCTACAAAAAGGCGTCAGCTAACTAAAGCTACCAATAAGAAGAAGGATAGCTTGAGTGCTGCCACCTCTTCAGCTCCTACTACCAAAGTTGATCCGCAGAAGCAGTTCGTCGCGGACATTAGTACCACGTCCAAAATAAATGAAACAGCACTCAAGTGACAGACCCCCAAGCTCAAGGTACCCTTCTACTACAGTACTGAAACCCATTCGGTGTTTGTATCTCAAGGTTTTGCTAAGAAGCTCAGTAAAGAATACTAGAGGGATTTCATGTCTTCTGTGAAGGAACTTGTCGCAGTGGTAGCACCTATACTGGAGGAGGGGTCCATTCCAGTTGTAGTCGAGGCTGCTCTTGACTACCATAAGAGTCAAGAAAAGCAAGGCGTAGAAGACCTTGCTCAAGTCTCTCGGCCAGGCG
Source organism: Melocanna baccifera (assembly GCA_036346265.1). Lineage (NCBI taxonomy): Eukaryota > Viridiplantae > Streptophyta > Magnoliopsida > Poales > Poaceae > Melocanna > Melocanna baccifera. The sequence continues at coordinate 11,213,778 of CM070707.1, read as the reverse complement.
TGGTCGAGAGTGTCTCCACCCAACTAGAAGCGGTTGAGAGTGGCTCCACTCGACCAGCAGCGGTCGAGAGAGGCTCCATGCAACTAGAAACAGTTAAGGAGCAGAGGCCGAAGAAACTCATCACCGGAAGGGTTTGTATAAACATGCATGCAACTCTTTTCTTTTGTTTCGAAAAACTTTCTTATGTTCTTTAATGTGCAGCTCGGTGTCTCCATCAAAAAGAGATGATGTTGCGGGTAAGTCCCTTAAGACTTTGCCCGCAGCAGGCAAAGAGATGGCAGTAGTCAAAGAATCGACCATTCAGCCGATGGAGTTAGAGGCGTACGTCGAGGCGTCCACAACTACAGAAGTAGTCGAAGACACTGCAGCTCCTACGACTGAGGAGGGGATCGTAGCGACTACTTTTCCCCCGACCACAGAGATGGTCGTGGGGACTGTTGTGCCCACGACCGAGGAGATCATGGAGACTACGAGCCCATGACCATGAAGGTGTTGTGGGAACCGAAGAAGGAAGGATACTTCCTGAGGAAGTCGCCGAAGACACTCCTCAAGAAGGTAACGTATGTGAAGAGGGTAAACCTCCTACATTCGTCTCTGCTCTATTTAATCCTTCCTTTGTAGTGAGGAGCTTGTTCGACCATCCTGATGCCCCACACCCAAGAGACCTACCCCACCAAGGGTAGATTTTCGACGACAGTCGACTCGAAGAAGTGTGGTAGAGGAGGGTCGATGAGATCAACCAGCTTCGCGACTCCTCGCTCATTCTCGAGACCTTCGCATGTAGGGAGATGAACGCAAGTGTCGAGCACTTAAACATTCATCCCTTGGCTTTTGCTGGTGTCTTATGTAGAGATCCTTGGAGAATATGGCTACCATGGCTGAGTACCACAAGCAGCTAACTCTCTTGTGTGAAGAGAATGCAAGACTCTCCAAGGAAGCAGAATCATGGTAAGTTTTCAAAATCAAAGTTTGTTTTGATTGTTCAACTAACCTTCTTATACTGACCGCTAATATTTCCTGGCTTAGGAGCGATGTGAAATTCCTGGTGGCTGCGCTCAAGAAAGAAAATCTCCAAACGCACAAGCTTAAGAAGGAAGTCACCAACCTTAAGACTGGCCTAGTGTTGGCCAATTCCAAGAGCAAATATCTAGATGAGAAGCTGAATAGTGAGTTGTAGACCCACGATTGCTTTCCCTTCTATTTTTCTGTTTTCATTCTTTGAATTCCTTCTTTTTACAGAAAGAGAACCCCAAGAGAAGAGTCTCTACATCAAAGTCGATGAAAAGACTAAGGTGATTAGAGTCTTGGCTTAGAGGGAGATAGAGATGAAGAAGGACATTGAAAGTCTTAATGTACAACTTTCAGGTAAGACTTACTTTACTGAGTCTAGGTTATCGTAGCAAAACATACGACTTTGTGGTATTGTTATCTAACCAATGATTGCCTTTTTTTCAGCTTTAGTGGCCGAAATGAAATGGCTTCTCGAGGTCTCGAGGAGGAAATAAAGTTGGCGAAGCTAGCTCTTCACGACAACATCATCCTCTTGAATAATCTACTCGGCAAGTTTGGTGATGAGGACATCACTTCTACTGATATGAACACTCCTCTTACTGCTTCCATGAATGATGGGCAAGATCCAATCACTCGGGCATGTGCTCGTCAACTTAACTATCAGGTTAACTCATTTTTAGGACTCAATAATATTTCCGCTGAGCATTCGATACTTCCTAAGACTTATGATTTTCTTGTTCTTAGGAACCATGGAGAAGAACCACACGAGCTCAAGTGTAGAAGTGGAACCGTCAAGTGCAAAACAACTCATATTCGCGAGTTCGACTCATATTCGGACTGCTTCACAACGCCAACTTCAAACGGCCATAACTTTTGATCCGGAAGGTTTCTTGGGGCCCGTGAGTACTCGTTGGAAAAATCTTGGAGTCTATTTTCAGATGAATCTGGTCTCACCTCGAAATACCATCCGAGCCAATCAAAAACTGCAAAACAAGTTATGTCACTTTTTCAATCCGAGTCAAAGTGGGCATTGGGTCTTGTAATCACACTTAGACTATTTGGGCCAGTATTATTCATGGGCTGATACTGTTCATGTGAACAGTATCCATAAATAGTATTGCACCCCCTTTTGTTAGATAAGTGCGGCCTCTCCCACCCCTATTTAAGGAGGTTGCACCCCTTTAGTTTTCCTTGGGTTTTTCTTAAGAGTTTATTCTGCTTAGCAGTCTCACCGCACGTCCGGTTGAGGAACTCCAACTTGTGAACTTAATCTTTATTCGTAATATAATTTTAGATTGCATTTTTTACTCTCTTGCTTGTGTTCTCGATTCGCTTGCAGGAGATAACTTTCTTGGCGAGGTCAACCGCGTTCGGCACGGTTGATAACCATCGGAGCAGTGGTGTAGTGATTGCGAGGGGATCGATCTGTTTTGGTCGGAGCCTTTGGATCATCAACGTCGAGTTCTCTCCAATCGACTTATTAGTATCTCTCGGAAGATCGGGCCATCGTCACATTATTTGGCTCCAAGAAGGTGGTCTTACTCGAATGCTTCATTGGCTTCCTTAGTCCACTCAAAACCTTCATGTTTCCTAACAAGTTTGAAGAAAGGAAACCCCTTTTCCCCTAGATGCACGATGAAACGACTCAGAGCTGCCATGCAGCCAGTGAGTTTTCGGACTTCTTTCTTCGTTGTTGGAGGGCACATATGCTTGATGGCCTTAATCTTCTTTGGATTTACTTCAATACTTCTCGCCGAAACAAGGAATCCGAGCAGTTTTTCAGAAGAGACTCCGAACACATATTTCTCTGGATTAAGTTTCAAGCGATGCTTTTTGAGGTTATCGAAAGTCTTCTGCAGGTCTGAAATGTGATCAAGTCGTTTGATACTTTTTACGACTATGTCAACAACATAGGCCTCTAAATTGTGACTCATTTGATCTATAAAAGTCAGTTGCATCAAACGCTGAAAAGTCAAACCAACATTTTTTAGAACAAATGGCATTTTGACATAACAAGATATCCCAAATGGTGTGATAAATGCGGTCTTCTCTTCATCTTCTGGACACATACTAATCTGGTGATAACTAGAGTATGCATCTAGAAAACATAATATTTCAGAACCAGCAGTAGAATCTACCAGTTGATCAATACGAGGCAAAGGAAAATTATCTTTTGGACAAGCTTTATTTAAATCGGTATAGTCTATACACATACACCACTTACCGTTAGACTTTTTGACCATTACAGGATTAGCTAACCACTCGGAGTGATCAACTTCTCTTACAAAGCCTACTTTTAGCAACTTGTCCAATTCAGATTTGATTGCTTCCTGCCGATCTGGTGCAAATCTTCATAATTTCTATCTTGGGGGTTTCTTATTAGGATATAAAGCTAGCATATGCTCAGTCACCTCCCTGGGGACTGCGGGCATGTCGACTGGCTACCACACGAACACATCTGCGTTTGCCCGGAGGAAGGTGACGAGGGAGTCTTCCTATGCAGGGTCAGAAGATATTCCGATGCGAAGTGTCTTAGAAGGCTCCACAGGATTCAAGGGGACCTCTTTAACTCTTTTGTTCTATTTTGGCGCAGTCGACTTCGAGTACTTGCTCGAAGGCTGCGTCACAATGGCTTCTCGAGCAAGTGGTTGGCCAGCCATCTTGAGAGACTTGCGGTCGCACGATAGCACTTTATTCTTGTCATCATGCACTGTGGTTACCCCTTTGGGACCTAGCAACTTAAGACATTGATAGGCATAATGAACCACCATTACAAATCGTGCCAACGTCGGCCAACCAAGAATAGCATTATAGGTCGTATCAAAATCGACCACGTCAAAGGGGGATCTTCTCTGTCCTAAAGTTGTTCAGAGTACCAAACATTATAGGCAAAGAGATTTGGCCAATGGGTTTAGCCGTAGAACCCAGTACAATTCCATGAAAGAAATATTGTACCGGCTTGATCTTACTTCGTGGGACCTGCATCTCTTCTAGAGTAGTGACAAATAATATATTTAGAGAACTTCCACCATTAATCAACACCTGATTAACTCGGTAGTTGTTGATGGTGGGTTCAACCACAATCGGGAACCGACCGGGTCAAACTAAGGGAATCGGATAGTCATCTTTCCCAAAGGAGACTGTGATATCCTACCACTTAGGAAAATTGTTGCCATGAGAGGGATTAACGGCATTTACTTCATGTTCGATGGTCTTATAGTGTCTCTTTGACTTGTATGAGATGTGCTCGATCATATGCTTCGGGCTCTGGAAAGGCATGTCTTTGTCCATATCTGAGTGCTTTTAACCACTCGATTGTCCCGCTTCCTTGGTTGCGAGAAACATTCCATCACCAGAATAATATTCCTTAAGATTTTTCTGGGAGAATTGGCAATTGCGGAGGTTGTGGCCTTCCTTCTAATGGATGGGACACCACTTCGGCTTGTCGTCTCTCTGAGCAAATACTTTGCCTTTGCCTTTGTCAGGGTTATGAGGCTTCTCATCACCCATGACTAAGACTTCATTTGAAGAATTGGGTCGAGTCTTGTGACCCTTTGCCTTGCTTTTGGATTTCTTCTTCTTCCTTCCACCTTCCCCTTCCTCCATTATACCTCGATCGGCTCGATCAAGGGATTTCGTCCATTGGACTGCCTCGGAGGCAGCTGCGTATCGATCGACCATCTCAAAGAGTTTGACCACGGTGGATAGAGGATGCAAGGCAATATCCTCAGTGATCCTCTTTTGCAGACTCCCTACTTGAATGCCAAAATCACGGAAGCGTCAAAGACCTGTGGAATCGAATTATGAACCTGGCTGAAATGCCTGACGAATTGATGTAGGATCTCACCACTATTATGCCACATTCGATGCAAGTCGTCCTCTTTTCCGGAGCGGTTGTACGTCCCCTGGAGGTTAGCTATGAGCAAGTCGCAAAGAGGCCTCCAAGAGTAAATTGACTCGAAGGGATGGTTAAGCAACCAAGGTCTAGTAGACCCTTCGAGCACTATTGGAAGGTAATTGGCCATGACATGCTCATCACCTCCTGCTGCCCGAATCGCCATCTTATAGATTTGCAGGAATTCTATGGGATTTTGAGATCCGTTGAATCTCTCCATGTTGACTAGATAGAAACGTGATGACCAGTGTACTACTCAGAGGTTGGATGTGAATGCCCGATATCTGGTAACAACCTCCTATCATCTCCTTTGCAGGAAGGGATAGCTTGGGTCATCGGGCGACCACAATCGACGATGCTCGAAAGTTGATTGGCTCGACTGATAGTAGGCCTGATCCACACAAGGGTAATACTCCTCGTATTACATCTACCGATGCAAATTCCAGGGCTAAAGGGGTGACTGATCACGCGATCAGTTGGTCCGCTAATCCGAAGTTGCCCTAGCAATGTTCTTTCGGCTAGATCTATGCCCAAGCGACTATCGAAGATCATCTCCATGTCGAACCCTTCGCGAAGAGTTCCGTGAACGACTTGAGATGATCATGTTCGTCCAACTCCTCGGATTATGCCGACTGGGCCGCTCGAGCCTATCCATCATCTTGCGTAGTCTTTGCACAATTCCTTCGACGAAGTGATCGTAGCTAGGCGCCTCCTCGAGCAAGATCCGGAGTAGGGTTTTTGAGAAGATCGTTGATGTCTTGGAGTTCTCAAGCCTCCTCTGACTGATACTGGATGTGCCCAGGCATAGTCTTCTAAGCGGCTAGTCGCTTCCTCCGAGCAGTGTTGGGATCTTCAATTTTTGAGGCAGTGTGTGCCCACCTCAAAGGATAGCGATAATTTCTAGGATTTTTTCCACGCTCATCAGAGTATTGATCCCGTTCATAGTCGGAGGTATTTGCATCATCCCCAGAAGAGGGGGTAGTATGTGCCCCAGGGGAAGCCTCGGGATGATATCCAGCGGAAGTGTGATGAGGATTTGAGGGGAGGGCCAAGACCTCCTGTGTAGAACCTTGACTCCCTATGGAGGTTGATTCATCTGAGGAGATGTGAAGCAACAATGCCTCGCAATCGAGAGCAATTCCCGCCATATAGTGAAAGTCTGGGTTATAACCGTCTCTGACGAGGGGAGCACTCTACGATGGTGCGAACAAATCCTGAGGATGCAAATTCCTCGATGACTCCATCGGAGAGCCACCAATAGTAGGCCGCTGTCACTGGTTCACTCCGAATACTTGGGATGGAGTTACCATCGTGTTGCTCGTTCCGCTCGACGTCAGACTGTTTGTCACCACCTAGGGGGATGAACTCTCCCGTAGGCACACTACTACAGAGGATCCTCTACCGAATCACCAGGAACATCCTCACCATAGGGAGCAAGTAGGACCTGATCATAATTATAGCAGGCCTCCATGTCGATATCTGCGTAATCCACCAAGTCGAACCAATTCTCCTCATTCCACTCTCCCGCCATAATGGCATCAGAGGGCTAAGAATTCGTCGATGATGATTTCACCGAGGACTTGGAATAAACCTTCCCTATAGACAGACCAACTTTCGATGCTCTAATATCGATCTTACATAATATTTATTGCATTCGAGGGGAAGCTCTCAAGATAATGAAAGTGAACACACAGAGGGAAGACACACGGATTTTATACAGGTTCAGACCTTCTCCTGAGAGAATAACAACCCTGCGTCTTGTGTTCTTACTGCTATGAAAATTGCTTACAGTGCAAGGGATTACAGAACAGATTACACCTCACTAAGTCCTATCACTCACACTGTCCTCCTCTGTCTACACAAAACCTATCCTTTATATAGTTGGTGAATAGGTGGCAATTTCTCCTTGCCCAGGAGGCGTCTTGTTGCTTCGGGAGTAAGCCGCTAGATGGCGGTTAATGTCAAAGAGATATGGGTGCAGTTCGCCATAGGACGGTTATTGTCAGAGAGATATGGATGATAACATGTGCGGTTACGGTGTATTGGCATATGCTTAACTGCCTTGTCAGATCACCTTACTATGGGTGTAGGGCAATTGCTATGAGACTTAACCAAGTAGTCATAGGAAAGACTTACAACTAGGTGATCGTATGAATTTACGACTAGGAAGTCATATAAGATTCTATTAGGTAGTCGTAACAGGTCTTACGGCTAGATAGTCATGGGAGGGCTTACGACTAGGTAGTCGTAGAAGGGTCATATTAGGTTTTACGAGTACTTTATGAATTCTCTCTCTTATTGCTAAGGGGTATATTCGAGGGATATGATAATGTAATAAACTAGAGGATGATTTTATCCTCGTCAAGAGCATTTGGATGCAAATGCTATATCTTAAGAAAGGTTGTTCGGCTCTCTAAATTTTAAAGATGATGTGATGAAGGTTTTTTGCTCGGTTACTCTTCTAATAATAAAGCTTACAGATGACTCTCAAGAAAAACAAGAAAAATTTAGATGATGTAGATGATGAAGGATTAAGATGTGTAATAGAAAATATTCAAATTGGTGATATTAAGCCAAACGAGGATACAAGTGACTCACCCTCATGAAAACAAGTTGAACCTCTCACCTCCTGCACAACAAGCAAAATTCAAGCCATAGACGTGGAAGAAAAGGAAGAACAATGTCTACCACTAAAGATCCACAACGCCGTAACTAAGGATCATCCAATAGATCAAATATTGGGTGACATGAGTAAGAGTGTTCAAACTAGATCTAGAGTAGCTTCATTTTGTGAATATTACTCTTTTATTTCCTCTCTTGAGCCAAAAATTATAGATGATACTCTAGATAATCCAAATTGGGTAAATGCCATGCACGAGGAAATTGATAACTTTGCTCGAAACAATGTTTGAACGTTGGTAGAAAAACCCAAGGAACACAATGTGATTGGTACAAAATAGGTCTTCCGTAACAAATAAGATGAAAATGGAATTGTGGTAAGAAATAAAGCAAAATTAGTTGCTCAACGCTTTACTCAAGTAGAAGGCTTAGATTATGATGAAATATTTGCTTCCATAGCTAGACTTGAGTCAATTCAAAGTTTGCTTGCTTTTGCCTCAATATTTGATATTAAGATTTATCAAATGGATGTTAAAAGTGCTTTCTTTAATGGCAAAATTACCGAACTCGTGTATGTTGAGCAACCTCCCGGATTTGAAGATCCTAAATATTCAAATCATGTGTATAAACTCTCTAAGGCGCTATATGGAATAAAACAAGCTTCTAGAGCATGGTATGAGCGTCTTTGAGATTTTCTAATCTCAAAGGGATTCAAAATCAGGAAGGTTGATACAACATTGTTTATTAAAATCATTGAGAATGATTTCTTTGTGTGCCAAACTATTTTGATGATATTATATTTGATTTTACTAACCAAGACTTTCGAAAAAAAATTGGTGATATGATGTCTAGAGAATTTGAGATGTCCATAATAGGAGAATTGAGCTATTTCCTTGGACTTCAAATCAAGCAACGAATGGACATCTTGATGTCAATGAACGAGGTAAACTGGTAGACTTAAACCTTTATAAATCCATGATTGATAGTTTACTTTACCTTACCGCATCAAGACCCGATATAATATTTAGTGTTTGCATGTGTGCAAGGTTTCAAGTATCCCCAAAAGAATGCCATTTGATGACTGTAAAAAGAATTCTAAGATATTTAAAGTATTCCTCTAATATAGGCTTATGGTTTCCCAAAGGTACAAAATTTGATTTAATTGGATATTCATATTCCGACTATGCGGGTTGTAAAGTGGATAGAAAAAGCACCTCGGGTAGTTGTCAACTCCTAGGTAGATTCTTAGTGTCTTGGTCTTCTAAGAAACGAAATTCTGTTGCACTATCCACCGCTGAAGCCGAATATGTTTCTGTAGGTAATTGTTGTGCTCAATTTCTTTAGATGAGGCAAACTTTGATGGATTATAAGATCAATTTTGACAAAACGTCTCTTTTGTTTGATAATGATAGTTCAGTAAAAATAGCAAATAATCCGATCCAACACTTAAGAACGAAGCTATAGATATACATCATCATTTATTGAGAGATCATGCAAGTAATGGAGATATTGAAATTAGCCACATCCGGACCGAAGACCAATTAGCAGATATTTTTACCAAACCTTTAGATGAAAATTGTTTCTACAAATTGAGGAATGAATAAAATATCTTAGATTACTCAAATATTGCTTGAACACTTACCTTATGTCTTTGTGTTCTTTTGGTGTTGTTTTGATGTATTTTGAAGGGTTGTTCAAAATTTTTGCAAAAGCCTCATATGTTCATAAAAACTATGTTCTTAGGCTTCTCCTAGGTTCATCAATGTATAATGATCCTGAATGACTCTCAATTGTATGCAAAACTAGGGATCATTTGCATATTTTCTAAGATCAACTTTAGTCCTGAAAAGTTTTAGAAAAATCGGAACCACCGCCTCACATTCTACGGTACTACCGATCTTCGGTACTACTGGCGTTAAATTTGCGGTACTACCGATGTTTGGAACTATCAAAGTGTAAACTGTAGAACTACCATTTTCTAATAACTGGCGTAGTAACTCCTGGGTATAACACCTATATTCCCTCTCCTCCATTTCTCTCTTCAGCCACATCTCACATTTGCAGTTTCTTGCCCCCTCTCTCTCCTTCCCAAGAAACCACCCACACTCCACATCTCAATCTCCAAATCCCGTGGGGGATTTCTTGGATTTTTGGTGACCTTTCTCCACATCTCACACGGTTGCTCCGATTCATTACGGGCGTTGTCGCCATCGTGTCTCCTCTCCTCAAGGACCGCATGATTAGACCTTTTTGGTACTTTGATGCTACAGGGTGAGAAGTAGACAAAGGAGGAAATGACAAGTTGATGCCATGTTCATGTTAAGTTTATGCTATGTTATGTAATGTAGTGCTATGGTGTAATGAACCATATGATGTTTTACTATCTTGAATGTCATGTTATGATGTGTTGAACTTATTTTTGTAATCATTAATTTGAAGTTGAATTTCAAGTTATTTTGTACCATATGTTTGCAATTGTCTATTCTCTTAAAATTCACCCTTCAAAGGAAGCTCTGTCAATATTCTTTCTTAACATGTGCTTACAATGCATCTTATCATCTATATGCACACATTTGGGGGGAGCTTTCCTAAACGAACTTTAGAAAGCAATTAATACCTTAGCTTCATCTAACTACCTTGTAAAGAATTAATTGCTTCTTAAAAGTCACAAAAGGATATACACTTGTTCTCAAATGGGTAGTATATTCAAAACTAAAATTTTCCTTAATTAATTTGAGTGTTGTCATCAATTACCAAAAAGGGGGAGATTGAAAGCACCTAGGCTCCAAAAATAGTTTTGGTAATTAATGACAATATATGAATATGGGACTAATGTGTTTGCTAAGTATCACATAGGTTAAGTTTCTAATTGAGCATGTCAGAGTGTATGCTAAAGGTCAAAATGAGGATCAAGACTGTTCTTGGGAGAAAGGATGCAAGACCGGATTATAGATTAATTATTGTACTATTAAGAGGGATCATAGAAAATAACTTGAAAGTATGTTCTTGCGCTATTTGGATTAATTTACGATCATACATACACTTAAAATTAAATTTGAAAGCCAACTATGCTCTGTTAGCAAAATCGAAAGTATCGGAGTGTAAGTTGTGGAACTACCGGTTTTTGGAAGCACCGACGTGTCAATTGCAGTACTACTGGAACTCGGTAGCACCAGCGCCTTGAGTGGTACGTTTTTTTCCAGAGAACACCCTCTTTAACACTTAGACTTGTCGATATCGGTAGTACCAGAGTTTGAACAGTCAAACTACCGCACAGCTGTATGACCGCACTCCAAATTGGAACTACCGGAACTCGGAAGCTCCAAAAATTTGGGCGGTACATTTTTTCCAGAAAGGACCAACTTTTGGTCCCTAAGCCAAACGGTAATACCGCACTAGAAATCGAACCTACTGATGATAAGAACTACCACGATTTCAACAGCGGTAGTACCGCGCTGACTTTCAAAAGGCTAGTTCTAACATTCTGACATAGCCGTTATACGTTGCTACAGTACAATGCAATAGTTCCGTAGTTTACACAGTGGTACTACCAATTTTCCTGATTTTTCGTGGAACACTCCTTTGACAAGAATTATGGTTTGGGGATTGATTCCCATGAGGTGAGTTCTGTGAACGACTGGATGCAGTTGTACCTATCCAACTGAGGAGTTGTGTCGATGAGAGTGCTCGAGCTGGGTCATCATGTCATGAAGTCTTCACACGATCCCTTCGGCAAAGAGGTCATAGCCTGGCGCTCGAGCAAGTTCTTCAGTTGGGTTCTCCAACAGGTCATTGATGCATGGAAGCTCTCAAGTCTCTTCGGACTGGTACTGAATGCACCCAGGCAAAGATCTCTGGGCAGCCAATCGCCTCCTCTGGGTAGTCTCTTGGTCCTCAACCACTGAGGCAGGTTGTTATCGCCTTATAGGAGAGTGATTATTTCTAGGATTTCTCCCACGCTCATCAAAGAACTGATCTCACTCATCGTTGGAGGCCTCCTCGCCATTCTCAAGAGAAGACGGAGAGTGTGCTTGGTGGAGAGCATCCTAAGAGCCTCCTCCGGGAAGGTGATGTGGATCTGCGGGGAGAGCCATGGCCTTTAGTCTTTAAACTCCACTTCCGGTGGAGGTTCACTCATCTGAAGAATCCTCTAGCGATAGCGTATCGCGGCTAGGAGTAAACCCCGCCAGGTAGGAAAATTTCATGTTATAAGTATCTCTGGTTGGATCTGTGTTATGCGATGGGACAAATGAACTCTTAGGGAGCACACCCTCTGTAGGTTCCAACGGAGAGTTACAACCACCAGGTGATGCTGATCTTCCAGAATTTGAGATTCTGGGATTGGCTAGAACTGGGCAGACTGCTGCTGCTAGTGGACTCAAGCTCTTTGGGACGGGCCCACTGTCGCATTGCGAGTCCAGCTCATGTTCGGATTGAGCCTTGCCATATGGGGGAAGTGACTCCTCCCTTGGGTGTACTACTGTAGGGGATATGGATCCTCCCTTAGCCTTTCCTATGGTGCCGCTGTCGAGGTCTCTGGATGAACATCCAGAGACAGCCTCCATGTCGAGAAGATGGACAGCAGGGGTGGCATTGGACCAGAGGTGGAGAAAGAGGGGGTCGCTCCATAGGACAAAAAACCTTAAACGCACAGTCAGTGGCGTTCATCCATCTCCTATTTGTGCAAGTAGCGCCAATGCACCGCTGCATGCTGCATTTGGCATGCATTAGGATTGAGAACCAACAATGCAAGAATATAGTTTAAAGATCACATTTAAAGGCAAGGTTAATATATACATAACCAAGCAATCATAGGGATGTTAGGACACTACCTAAGCATATGTCTATCTAATATAATTAAACATGGCAAACTAAGCAGGCACCCCTGAAATTTCCCCCCTCATAAAACAAGATCCACGCTCGTACGGACAAAAGCAACACGCACTTTGTTGTTAATCTTTCAACCCTAAAGCGAGTTAGCTTTTCCATTTCTATATTTATGTTATGAATCTGATTCATTTGTATAATTTCTCCTCCACATCTTTCGGCACAAGCTACACATGAGAGTACATTCCCCCTTAGGAACCTATAAACTAATTAAAAGGAAACATTGTAGCACATCAATTAAGTAGCGAAAAATATTAGAAAGATTTGCATTGGGTATGATCTAGCATGGGCCATGCTACAAGGACATATAAACATTGGAAATTGCTGAGCATCTGGGAACAAAATTTCAGGGATTTGGCACTCTCTTGCTTTCGATTTTCAAAGAGCATTATTTTGGCTTTGGATTACTAGTTTGGGAAAGGGTATGTATTCCTATGACTACACATACGGTGAGCGTATCGAACCAATTTTTCTTTATGGATATGACTTTAATCCACTTTTTACCGAGTGAAATCTACATGCCTCATCTGCATGTTATAATAAGAACAGGAGATTAGGTAAGAGTGATGAGGTGGCATCATTAGCCTATCATCTTTCATTGCTTTCTGGTAACAGTTTTGGTTCCATTAGTTATTTTAATTAAGTGCAGTATGGGGTTATATTAGCTACTTGTACTATCCTTTCCCTTTCCTTTGAGCTTAGGTTCTAGTTTCTGATTTCTAACTTCTTACCTTCATCTTTTTCTAGCGATATAGCTTTTTTGAGATTTTTTGCCTTTTCTTTTTTTTTCTTATTTCTTTTCATTATCCATGACGATATAAATTTTTTATTTTTTTAAATTTAATTACGTCGAAAAAGTTATCAACAGTTACAGTGTTTTTTTTAACTATTACAATGCAAATAAGCCATAAACCATAGCTTTTAAACCCAAATAAGCACCACCTAACTTAGCTTTAGGCATAACTGCATTCTCTTTTATAAGAGTTTGAGTAAGTTGTTCATGCCATCATTTTGTATCTGTGTTTCTCTGTTACCAACCCACCATTTAGTCTAGGCAAGAATTACTACATGGAAAAGAAGGATGTTCAAGGAACAGAGTCTAGTAAGCAATATCCACCATTTTGGCCAAAAAAAATAGTTAGCTAATTTTTTTCTAAACTAATTGAAATTGATGGCCTCCAATAGTTAGTTTTACCTATACTATCCATTGCTTGGTTTTACCACAAGGGATCGTCCCTCACATACTTTTCTAGTTAAGATCTATAGCTGATGGAGATTGAGAATCCTACATATGGGCTTAATTTAGATTCCCTATGTATCTTACATTTTAATTATTGATGCAGGGTCTGTCCGATCTTCATGATATATGATTGAAGATAACTGAACTCATGCAATCTAATGAATGACATCGTCAACCACCATCACTATTATGGCAACCTGTGGCACCCGATTCACCCAATCATATGCTCCAATTCCTTTTGTCTACTTGCCCACGTAGAGTAAACATATCCTTACAATCGGTGAGGCAATCACAAGAATGATAGAGATGAGAACTCTCAGAAAATTCTTAATTCTATGGCGATGGAATTTGTCTCACACAAATCCTACAACAAGAAATTTGTATTTCTGATAATTTTCAAATCTTGGATTGCATGGAGGTGGTGCCCTCATACTTTAGCATTCTAAATCAGCTGCTATAGTGCGCATAGAAAGGCACCTCCACAGTTTTCGGCGCTACATTATTTGGCATACATATCACCAATTGTAACATCCCAAAATTTCTTTTATATTTTAAAATGATTTCTGGAATTCAATTGCACTTTCTTGATTTTATTTCAAGCCTGGATGTGAGAAATTAAATTATTTCATTTTAGAAAAGTCAAAATAGGTGCATTTCATTTTCCTAAGTCGTTTCTGTATTTATAAAAAGTTTTCAGGAATTTCTAGAAATTAAAAACTCTCCCTTTTAAAGTAAAATTGTGTCTTTGCAAAATCTAAGTATCAAATTGAGTAAAAATATTTTTATTAAGTCAAAAATCATTCAGTGAAGATGAGCATGGCACCGTTTGGTTCGAGAACCGTATCTGCGTGTCGAATAATCAGGAAATCAAAAACCTGATCCTCAAGGAAGCTCATGACACCCCATACTCCATTCACCTAGGTCGTACCAAGATGTACCAGGACCCGAGGGAAAGATACTGGTGGGTCAGTATGAAAAGAGAAATAGCAGAGTTTATTAAAGCCTGTGGCACCTGTCAAAGAGTTAAAGCAGAGCATCAGAGACCCGTTGGACTTTTGCAGCCATTGCCAATACCAGATTGGAAGTGGGAAGAAATCGGTATAGATTTCATAACCGGACTTCCGAGGACTCGATCGGGTTATGATTCGATCTGGGTAATCATCGATCGATTGATGAAAGTGGCTCACTTCATACCAGTCAAGACCACTTACTCCGAAAGTAAGTTGGGTGAGTTGTACATGTCTCGAATTGTGTGCCTACATGGAGTTCCCAAGAAGATAGTGTCAGATCGAGGAAGCCAGTTCACTTCCCGATTTTGGCAAAAACTGCATGAAGAGTTAGGGAGTAAGCCCAGTTTCAGTACAGCTTACCATCCTCAGTCAGATGGTCAAACAGAAAGAGTGAATCAAGTACTCGAGGATATGTTGAGAGCTTGTACCCTGGATTTTGAAAACAGTTGGGACAGTTCATTGCCCTATGCGGAATTCTCGTACAATAATAGCTACCAAGCCAATTTGCATATGGCACCTTTCGAAGCCTTGTATGGCAGAAAGTGCAGGACACCTTTGCTTTGGGAACAACAAGGAGAACCTCAGGAAGTGGGACCGAATCTACTTCAAAACGCTGAAGATAAGGTGAGGAAGATCAAGGACCGACTAAAAGATAGCTCAATCTCGACAGAAGAGTTATGCGGACAATCGTCGTCGAGACTTGACCTTCGAGGTCGGGGACTAAGTTTATCTCAGAGTGTCCCCACTCCGAGGAGTGAAGAGGTTTCAAGTCCGAGGAAAGCTTGCACCAAGATATGTGGGACCCTTCAAAATTCTGAACCGAAGAGGTGAAGTTGCATATCAGTTGGAGCTGCCACCAAGCATGTTAGGAGTGCACAACGTCTTCCACGTCTCTCAGCTGAAAAAGTGCCTCCGAGTTCCCACAGAGCAATATGCATTGGAAACCTTGGACCTTTAAGATGATCTCACCTATCAAGAGCAACCAATCAAGATTCTCGAAACAGCAGAGCGTCAGACCAGAAGGAAAACCACCAGATCCTGCAAAGTTCAGTGGAGCAACCACACTAAAGACGAAGCCACCTAGGAGCGAGAAGAAGACCTAAAGGCCAACCATCTCCATCTCTTTTGCTAGCCAATGCAAATCTCGAGGGCAAGATTTCTTTTAAGGGGGGTAGGTTTGTAACGTCCTAAAATTTCTTTTATATTTTAAAATGATTTCTGGAGTTTAATTGCACTTTCTTGATTTTATTTTAAGCCTGGATGTGAGAAATTAAATTATTTTATTTTAGAAAAGTCAAAATAGGTGCATCTCATTTTCCTAAGTCGTTTCTGTATTTATAAAAAGTTTTCAAGAATTTCTAGAAATTAAAAACTCACCCTTTTAAAGCAAAATTGTGTCTTTGCAAAATCTAAGTATAAAATTGAGTTAAAAATATTTTTATTAAGTCAAAAAACATTCTAGATGATTCTTTGAATTTTTCTGGAATTTTTAAGATTTATTTGGTATTTTTCTGAGTATTTTAAAGCCTCCAAATCATTTCTGGAAAATCAAAAAAGAAATTTAAATCCTAAAACCCTTTCGGGCTGACACGTGGCACCACCAGATTCAATCTGTGCCGTCGGATTCAATCCCGACCGCCCGATCTCACTTACCTCTTCACCCCGCCTTCCTTCTCCCTCTGGCCGACGCGTGTCGCGCATCGGACCAACCTCCCCCTCCGCCCGAACTAATCTTAGCCGCACCCGCTCACTTACCCCTTCACCCGCTCCCCTCTTCCTCCGATCGACAATTGGCTTGATCTAAACTGTCCATCGTTGCCGGATTGAATCCTCACCGCACTCAGCCACTTACCCCTTCGTCCGAAATCCCAACGGCTTAGATCTAATCTCAATTACCAAATGGAATCTCGACCGTCTCCTTTCGCTATCGATCTGACGGCCGCTCTCTTCCCATCTGCCACCTATCACAAATCCGACCGTCGCCCCTCCCTTCCTTCCCCTTTTCTCTCTCGCTGGACTGTGGGGCCCCTCTGTCAGATCCTTCGTCCCCACTTTTTTCCTTCTTCCTCGCGCCATCCCCGCCGCCATTGATGCCCAAAATCGAAGCTTTGAAAGCTTCGGTTTCCATCCACCTCTCCCGCTCGAGCCGGCACCCATTTACTCCCCCATAATCACCGCGTTCGTTTCTGGCATTACTTTCCCCTTTACACCTCTCCTCACCGTCGCATTCAATCTCGACGCCGGGGTGAATGCGTGCGTCCGTTACTGGTATGGATGTAGCATGAGAAATTGTGGTTTGTGGTAACATGCCTAGATAACAGTAAGGGATGAATCTTGTGGCAACCTCTCAATGTAAAATAGTGCAATAACAAGTCTATAATAGGTACGAACTGGCTAACTAATTTTCATCTACCAGTATGAGGTTGCACCATTGGAGTCACCTACAAGTCGTGTCACTGATTATAAGTCATCGTGGACATGAGTTATGTTGCTAGTGTAAGCCACTATGTGGTGCAAGAGGGGGTCTGGGTATGGTGGATGTAACCTCACTCAGATGAAACCTCAGTGGGTGTAACGTAAACTGGGTGATGCATTTGTAAAGGCCTTTTGGTGATCTTCTTTATTCACATGTTTAATAAAATATGTGAAACATAATAAGTTGATTATCTCTTGTGCATAAAGTATATGACCTCTGTAGAGTTAGCACTGTTCAAATAACCATGCCTACGGTTATGGGTAGGCATGTGAACTTACTCGAGTTAGTATCTATTTCTAAAACAACTATATGGATGGAATTAAAACTCGTCAGGTGGATATAACCTTGGATTTGAATTGCCATGGGTGGATGTCACCTAGTGATATTAATAGGTGAATGTAACCCTAGTAACAGAACTAGCATATGGTGGATGGAATCATGCTCTGTAACAGGTGGATGGAACCTGTATTACTATTAATATTGCATACTCTTACAATCTTTAAAAATATGGTTTAGTAAAAAATTTTCTCTGGAATTTCCTATAATTGTATCTCAAAATAATGGCATTTTCACAACTAAAAGAACCTCAAAACTCCCTTGACTGCCTTACATGTATTATTATTACATTATGTGTGGTGGCTTGTGGAGTACCTTTGTACTCATTTTTGCTTAGTTACCATTATTCAGTCACTAAGAAAGATAAAGTCAAGTGCTATGGTCATTTAAAGGAGTTGATAGAGTTGGAAGATGATAAGGCTAAGAACTAAGTCGTGAACCCCAGTTGGCTGCCTTTGGGCATGTCCTAAGGTTTTCACCTGTGTGAAACTTTCCTTTTCACTAATGATTTCAACAAGACTGGCCTATGTGTAAGTTTATTATTGTATTATTTATACTTTCGCATGATATGATTTTGATATATAGTAATGTATTTCTGAGTACTATCTACTTATCCAAGGAATAGTATGGTGGAATCACAGAGAATTCTGGATTGACAAAATCTAGGTGTGAGTAGTGGTTTGGCAGCACTACTCAACATCTTAGTCGAAAGGAATGTCGCATGCTCGACCGTCTCTGGGACCTTTTGTCGATGTACCATTGGTGACACAAGAGCACTTTGTATATAGAAACAAGAAACAACTACTGGAGGTGTCTCTTCCATGACTGGAGCTTCATCATCATGTTGTTGAACTGAATATATGACCTTCTTTGATGACACAACAGCAAGGGCTTCTTTTTCATTACTAGCTCTAGGTAACCCAAGACTAAACCTAGCTGATGAAATAAGGCTTTGGTCCAAATTGAACCAAGGTGTGTATGCTTCTCCTTAATTCTCTTCTCCTCCTCAAGCATACTTCACAATATCCTGCATACTGCTATTATATTTCAAATGAATAGTAGCAGCGATCTTAGGATTCAAACCTCTTTTGAAGTATGCCATTGCATTAGATACATTCGTGATGTTGGTGCGATGCATATCACAATCTAGCTCCTCGTGATATGTTTGGATAGTTTAGGATGCTTGTTTAATGCTATTCATTTGATGAAGCAACTTGTGCTCATATTCATATGGCACAAAATTTTTCCCTCATGATCTCCTTTATTCTTTCCAAGTTCTCACGAAGTATCTTTTGAGATGTTACTTCCCCCAATTGTAAACATAATTCCCGAACTCCACGGTGGCTTACATCAATTTTTTGGCTTTGGATAACTTATGGGATTTAAGCTCAACTCTATGTGTTGTACCTATTCATGGTACTCCTCTAGATTAACACTTCCATAGAAACGGAGTTTCACAAACTCATGACCTGGCATGTTTAATTGCACTAAACAAAATTTCAATTCTAAATAGTAGATGTATAATGTGGAATCACTCAATCTCACTTCTTGCTTACCAAAGTATTATGATCGCTTCACGGATTGAAAATTGTACGTATTCCGATTATGGTAGACAATACAAAGGTGATGAATTAAGTGAATCAAGATCCAAGTGATGTAAATGATAGTGGCTATTTGTAGAGCTTAGATGGTTAGTATAATCCTATGTAATTGAAATTATAGATATTGTAATAATAAGTAATAATCCAAACTAGAAAATATTGCCTAGTTGCTAATCTTTTGATATAAATGAAGATTATAGTAACTCACACGCAATGACAATGGAACTTAATGTATCCAAGGAATGAGCTATAACACCAGGTATAAGTGAAGAACAAAGTAGCTCATATTACACAAGTTATGGAAAGACACTAGTTTGATTGCAATTAATGTAAATGGGCTATGGATTTGCATACAAGAATAATAAACTATATAGAACTTTGGAAAGGAATTTATACCTAATAAAAGTATTGACCATAGCATTTCTTTCTTACTTCTTCTTTTCTATTTTTTTTTCTTTTTTGTACTATTTTCTGTTTGCTTTTATTTTGCACCAAAGTTAGCATATGTGTCAAGAGCTCACAAGATACCCAATACTCCAGTTTCAAAATTCAAGAATGATATCAAGTGTGCAAAACCCTAGCAATACTCAAAAGCTAGTATTCAAGTAGGAACAAAGTATATGCAAATGGTAGAAAGGTTAACAAAGGATATATGCGAAGATTAAGTTAACTTAGTTCTGAAAAGTACCTGTGGTTTGACCGAAAACAGCTCAAACAAAAACAAAACAAATAAAAATTTTGGATCATTATATAAGCAAGGTTCTAATGGATCAAAACTTAGCAAAACTCACCAAAATTTTCAATTAAAACTACGGCAAAGAACATTTTTTGTGTGGCTTTTTTTGAATAGGGATAAAAAAAATAGTAGTTAAGGGTAAAATCTTGACATGTCAATCTTGAGCTCTCTGATACCGACTAATACAGGGAGGGTGATGGAATTAATCATACTCAAACCCTAGAACAAGAATTTTGTGATTTTGAAAATTTTCAGATCTTTTATTGCGTGGAGGGGTACCTCAAATTTGTGGCTCCACAGTTTTTTGCACTATAGTGAATCGACGGTATAGTATGGGCCTGTTCTTTTTGGCTGTTTACGACAAAGATTGCGGAAAGAGAGATACTCACTTGCGATTTTTGATGGTACAGATATTAGTTTTTTAACGTGTACTACAATTAATTTATAGACCCCATCTTAAAAAAATACCCCGTTTAAAAGTTAGTTACTGTAGCAAAAACCAAAAGCGGCTTTTAGAAACCGCAAAGAACAGACCCTATTTTTGGCATTACAGTACATGCCGGCGCTAGAGTATTTGTTGCTATAGTAATTGTCGCGCTACAGTTTTCTGTACTTCAAATTGCACATGCCCATCTTATGACCTGAGATATCAAGAAACACACGTAATGGTCGAAAACGTCCTGTTCGTTTTCTTTTCCGTGGACGATTGGCTGCGGCTCAACGCATGTTGATGACATGATGTCTCAAGAAATGCATATGCTTCTGTGGTTATAATTGAGGATGAAGAGTTTGAGAACGCCCTGAGACAAAATTTTGTTTTCTTTTCAGTTTCTCCAGACCTAAGGATTTTCATACAAGGATTTAAATCATGATTTGCAGTTTGTCACCGTGAGAGATAGGAAGAAGTTATCACGGAAGCTATGCTACATGTCGTGGTTTACTATATAATATATACATATATATTTACATAATTAGCTACAAGACACTATAATTTTGTATCTCTTTGTTGTAGGACATCACACCCATTATAATATCACTTCCAGCTAAGTTAGTATAGAGAAGGCTGGCGAAATGTACAATATGTCATTGGGCTGACAAAGCGATGGGCTTGGGAGCGAGACAATTGGGGATGTGAAATGTGGCTAGGGTTTGGGGGGTATAAGCCGGTGTGATCTGATTCAGGTCCAGGCTACTTAGTTAAACAACATCTAGATAGGTCTAGGGGCCCTCGCTGTCATTTACAAAATTTGTCTCTAGCTCAATCGGAAATGATATTATAATGAATGTAGTGTCCTACAATAGAGACACACATTTTCACAATATGTTTCGGCAAAGACATGAATTTCCAGTGTCCATAACAAATGCCACAAATTTATATTGTCTTGTAGAAATTTTGCCATATATTTTTTACTATCTTAAGTATGCATAATGTATATGTAATTAATATATAAGGAGCTATATTAAAATTCAGAGCGCATGTTTGATCATTACATACTAGTCATACAAAAGAAAATTTATTTCATACCTTGCTATGCTTCATGCGGTTTTTAAGATCTAGCCACGTCACATCACGCAGGGCTACAAAGGAACATGAAGGGCGAGACACGAAGGGTTTGGACATCATTCCTAGGGACAAATCGAGAAGATAGCAGGGGCATCGTCAATTTTGAAAGCTTGTCAAGACTTTCAAGTTGAAGGTAAAAGCCTAGATCGTGCTCCCCGCTATTTTTGGCTTAATAGATGCGTTTTGAGGTCAAGTTAGTGCTAGATTGGATTGTTGATGACGTGGTTCATTGAGGTTGCTGTCCAGAGATTAGGGCCTAGTTTTGGTGTCTGTATGTGCTTTTTCATAACTTGGGAATAACTAGTAAATGTCTAAGGATTCTATAATGTAGGACCAAATGGCAACAGAGGAAGGTGAATGGTGCCATCCAAAAATTTTCCCAAGTATTCTAGATTCTCTTCTCAAATGACTACAGAGTTATTGAGAATCGAATCCATAACCAAAATCTCAAGTCAAATCAACCAAGAATTCAACTTCAGAGAAAAACCAAAGCGTAGAGGTCTAACCTTCAACCAGGGGGTGGTCTGACCTCTCTTCGGGTGGTATGACCACTGTGTATATCCTTGAGGTTATCAATCTAAGATACATGAGTTAGTGTTGCATGTGAACATTTGGAATTCCAGGATTTAAGACTTAATTTATTCCTTAAAAGTTGAGTGAGTGTGTTTTGTTGGGGTAGTGAGCTACCCATCTAGTTCTAGATTGATTTATGTGTTTATATCAGATGTTTATTTGTGAACTAAGTTGGTTTTATGTTGGAATTTGTAGTCATTTCCTTGTAATAAAAACAGGAAGTTGTGGGCTTTGTGGTTTTGATTTTGCACTTGTTTAATTGGAAGTTGAGGGTTTTCATTTTGAGTCCTTCGTTTTTTGGAGCATGTTCTTTTTAGAAGAGAGAGTGGGTTCAATGAGTGATTTATTTTCTCCTCTTGTAAGGGAGATGCTCCTAGCAAGTTATAGAGATCTCGCTTGATCTCAGGTTATTCTCTCCTAAGAATGGTTTATTCTGGAATGGAGTGATTTTAGAAATGGGTTCCATGTTAAGGAGGAATGGGTAATTTTTTTACTTGAGGCATGGAAAAGTCAAAGTGCATATTGCATTTGCATGCACACAAAGGTATTATGGGGTCCAGGGTTGTGCTGTGCTCTTCAAGCTATTTGCTTAAAGTCGGAGTGTATGGGTGACCCGAGTATTTCTTTGTGGGTATGAGTTTGAGTTTGTAAGTTGAGTTGTGAGGTAGGGAATTTGGGGTCAAATTCTGTTAAAGGGGTAGAATGTAATATTCCAAAAATACTTATTTGAGGACCTGTGTGTAAATAGTAGAAAGGGATGAGTTAAAAGGGAATGTGTGAAAATTTAGAAAAGAGATTAGTTTTCTAGAATGGACATACAAGGAGTTAGAATAAGATCAATAAAACCCTAGTTTTTTTCTCTACACACCGCCGAAACCGTTCACGCGTATCAAAATCCATCACGTCGCCAGCAACGCCTCCTGCCATCGCTTTCTGTCCATTACGCCACGCCCCAGCTGAACGCATCTCGCCATCACTCGCAGCCACGCGCCGCGCTGCCCAGCAAGCTTTTCCCGCGCGCAAAGACCCTCCAGCTTCGCCTTCGCGCTTTGGCGCTAGCGCCCTTCAATTTCCGCACCAGCAAGCCAACTCCGCGCAGTTGCGTGCGCGCTAGGCACGCCTCACGCCAGCGCCTTTCACGTGCAGTGTGTGCCTAATGCCACGCGCCGCTGCACCAGCTAGCAGCCAATGAGCCACGTCAACACGCCGCTCGGTGGTGGCTCGCACATGCATGAAGGTGCAGTTTGCCGGCGTGAGTGTTTGTGGTTGTACGCATGCATGGATCAGCCTGCTATCAACTCACTGCCTGGGCACTATCAGAACCGGAATTAGACATTTCGAATTTCTCTGTGATTTCTATACTGTTCCCTGAATCAGTAGCCAGTGCTCACAGTTACATTACTGTATATCAAAAACATATTAAGCAAAGGCATAATTAATACGGTAATAATTTACATGGGCCGATGAGGCCGAGAAAGCAGAGAATACAGCAGCGGAAAATCTTCATACAAGTGGAACCCTCACGACTTGCCCACAGGCAGTCAACTGGGGTTTCGCGACCTATATCCATGGCTTTCTTGAGTACCAGCTCCATCGACCCTTTTGAAGTATTTACAGGGCCTTCTTCTATTTCCTGACTGACTGGAGGGTAATAAGCAACAGTGAGTACAAAATTGTACTCAACAAGCCACCACACAGAATGCAATACTAATAACTATTACATGTACGGCTGTGAAAGGAGGCTTAAGGTCATTTTATTTGTTAAAGTAGCATTTCCAAATATTATAAATAAAATTCCTGCGACTTAGCAATTTTAACAAAATTCAAGTTGTAAAGAGAGAGTGCAATATTAAGAGTAGTGCAGGTTACATCCACCTGTTGAGGTGCATTGTTACCTCTGCCAATGCTAATTTTGATAACTGGGCTACATCCACCCTAATTATCACTGGAGTACATCTCTCCAGGAAAAATCCAACAAAGTAGAGTACTTCCCTCTACTTAGTTTTCATCCCGCCTGAAAAAGATTTTTTAAATAGAACTAACTCGAGAATGCTCCCATGTCCGCTCCTGACATGGATTATTATCTAGGGCGATAAGGATTGGTTAAATCAACTGGTAAAGGATGTCACATTAATAATACTGGTAACATAAAAAGGCAATATCTACCTTATATTTGACATAAATTTGAATAACAAGTAAGCATGCACTTTGATAATTTAAAAGAACATAACTTTTACAAAATGTAGGACCAATATGATCAAAGTGATGATTTGCCTCGATTATTTACCGCAGCCTTGATTTAAATCAAAGCTTGCTTAACCAGTCCGTCGCAATAAATCCTGAACTTTCACTGTAGTCCGAATCCGCTTGATCTTGTTGTCTTCAGACTGCAGCTTCTAATTACGCGGCAACAAAGGGAAAACTGAATAAATCCAAACAGCGGTAAAAGTCTAGTTTAAATTAATTGAATTTATTTTAGTGTTGCTTATAGATTGAGAGTAAAAAGGGAGCGATTGGAATGGATTTATTTGATAGGAAGGAGTTGATTGAATAACTTTACCGAGAGGGAAAATTTTAAGAACAGGAAGAAGTTGAATAAAGGATTACCCGCAGGGTCCTTCTGCTAGGTTTAAGATACGGGTTGGAGAGGAAGGCTATGGCTTGATCTTTTTCTTTATAGCTTTATTTATATTATTTTATATTTATCAGGGAAGTTTCAAGAGTTAAGTGAAGCTTATGCATCTCTTAGAAAGATTGATTGGGAGGGTAACTTGCCAGAGACTTGATTTTAAGCATTTTCCTTATTTTAATTATAATTTGGAATTAGCTATTTATCCGATTAAGATTTAGGAATTGGGTTGTTTACTGAGATGATTAATAACTCCATTCGAGATGATTGAAGATTTTATTTAATTAACGTGAGAGCTAGGACTTGACAAGGTTTAGGTTGACAAGATTGCACAAATTTATTTTGTTTGCAAGTACTGGAGAATGATTAGATTAATTGGAATGCAAGGTTGTATTTTTAGCAAGAATTGTTAGTTAAGAGTGTTCTTGCTCAAAAATTATTATTTTATGTCTTATTCTCAAGATAGTCTTAGGACATATTTTTACAGTTATTCTAAGACAATTTATTTGAGGTAAAGAGCAATGCTTCTATATTAAGGCTTGATAATTTCTTATGCCAAAAGATGGTTGAATCTCTGTATCATATAGATGATATTAAAGATTGGATTTACAATTATCTCATTTATGAAAAGAAGTCTCACTGGTTTTAGCAAAGGAACAATTTGTGCATCGCTATTTTAGGTGCACAAAATATAGTTAACTTGATGAGCTTAGTTTGCTTTTAGATGACAAATGCTCAAGATAAGGATACTAGAGATGCTATGCAATAGAGCTTCTGGTATTAATTTATTTCTGAGCAAGATTTTGCACATTCTCCTTATCCATAATAGTTTCCTCTTTTGGTTTGGTTTAAAACATCCTTTGAATAATATTGCCCAACAACAGTTAATGATACTAAGCTAAATGG
Organism: Melocanna baccifera; assembly: GCA_036346265.1. Taxonomy (NCBI): domain Eukaryota; kingdom Viridiplantae; phylum Streptophyta; class Magnoliopsida; order Poales; family Poaceae; genus Melocanna; species Melocanna baccifera. The sequence continues at coordinate 11,188,295 of CM070707.1, read as the reverse complement.
AGAATGGTCATGAGTGATCTGCTTTTAACGGTTCTTTGCACAAAGAGAAATTTACAGATGGTTGGCACAAGTATGCTTAGTGCGAAATAACCATTGTTATACTTGCTTAATTAAACTTGTAATATTCAATTAGTAAGAATATGCCATCCATTGAAAAATTGGCCATGTGATCTTGGTTCGAAATAATTTCTCATATAAGGGTAAATGGGTATTAGATATGAACATAATTATTTCGCAACCACAGTTTTAATACAACAAAGGAGCTCTCTACAAACATGATCCAAACATTGGCTTCATAGCCTAACTCTTAGAGATAAATTTTAGAAACTCACCATGCAATAAATATTACACACATCCATCCTCTAGTCAAGTAGCATCTCAATTGGGGCCCACCTGCCATAGATAGAAAGAGGGTGAGTAAGGCAGGGGAGAAGAAATGCTCGGCCGAGGATAATAGAGAGGGAAGGAGGCGCCGGGTTGGGGTCGGCGTCACCGGTGAGGAGCAGTTGGAGGAGCGTCGGCGGGGCTGGTTGGAGAGACTTCCCGAGATGGTGAGGCACAGGTGGAGAAGGCGTAGCATGCGATAGGGCCGAAGGAGCGGGTGGCGGCGCTGGACGGCGACCTCAGTGGAGCTGCGGGGCAACATCACTTAGGAGAAAAGAAACGGAGAAAATGTGCGAGCACGAGCTGGGGTAGTACATAGGGGTCTCACCGGAGGTGGTTACTCGGCCGGGTCAGCTTCAAGGTGGGCCGGCGACGATGTCCACTGGCAGCATGGAGAGGCTTCTGTGGGGAGGCCGCACCGGCGGGGAGGAGCATCGGCCAATGGTTGGGGAAGGTCCGGGGCGGTGATATGCTGCTCCTGGAGCGAGGAATTGGAGGATGACCGACGGTGGAGAGAGCGACGGCGAAGCTGATGGTGTCGGCGATTCTTGAGGTGAAAGCCGATTTGGGGAAATCCTGGAGTGAGGGATTAAGCTTAATTGACTGGAGGGGAGGTGGTTGGCACACTTCATGGTGGAGTAATGCCGAGCCTGGTGCTGGCGGAACAGCGAACGTAGACCGCAAGCTGATGTGACGCGGAGTAATGTTGGGCGGTGGATGCAGGCGAGGCCGGCGCAGGGCTAGGGCGAAGGGAGGGGTTCAGGGACAAGCCGGCGCAGGGCTATGGCGCGACAGGAAGTCCTCCGGGGTAGCGTGCGACCTTGAAGTCGGAATCAGGCCGATGGAGCGGCGCGACATTGAAGAGGGCGGAGGGCGGTAGGTCGGTGGAGGTGATGGTGCCATGACCGCTCGACATTGAAGTTAGGCGGCAGGGCTAGTGAGGTGCGGCGACTAGCTCAGCGAGGTGGCGCGCAGGGCCTAGCGAGGCATTGAAGCCGGGGAGGATGCCGGTGGTAGGAGGAGCAGGGGGTGGCGTGGTAGCTTGGCAACCTTGCAGCGGTGTGAGGTGACGGATGGACCTGCGCAGCATTGAAGCTGGGGAGAGCGAGGGGAAAGGCGGAGCTAGATGCGCGGCGCTAGGGGTATGGCGCAGAGCTGGCCGGCGAAGGTAGGGAAAGGGCAGCTCTGGCCTGGGGCTGGGCCAGAAGGAGGAGAAGAGGAATTGGGGCCGGCATCCGTGCGGGCGGAGAAAAGAAGAGAAACTGCAGCGCTGGAAGGGAGCCAAGTGGGGGAGGGCAGGAGAAACGCAGGAGCCCGGGTGGGCCAGGTAGGCCAGAAGGAAGAAAGGGGCTGGGCCAAGAGAATTTTTCTGAATTTTAAGATTTTCCCAATTTGAATGCCAAGGATTAATTTGCTGATTTGCTAATCCTTATTCTTAGCTAAAATAATTTGAAAGATAACATTAAAATTATTTTGAACCTTGATGTTTTAAATTTTCAGAAATTTGGATTTAGGATTTCCAAGATTTTGAATATCAAAATTTTAAATTCTTGGAGACTGGCTTTTAACTCTTCAACGATTCCGATTTAAGATTTAACCGAAAGAAATTAAGAGCTTTCGGATTTTGAATTTTTGGGAACTTAGTTCTAGATTTCGAGATCCTGATTTTCTTAATTGAATTTTTACCGCCAGAAAAATTCAAATCAAGAACTCAAATAAACAAAAATTTGGAATTCACCACAAATAAGAAAAGATTTTTATTAATTTTGCAAATCACAAATTTGGGATGTTACAGGCACACAGTGGTTGCATTCATGGGCTAGCACTGCTGCATGACTAGGGGAGAGAAGGGGTAAAAGAAAACGAGAGGAAGAAAAAAAAAGACAGCAATGAGAAGAGAAGAAAAGGTGAGGAGATAGCAATTTTGGCATTTATCACTTGGGTAATGATCCAAAGTTTCTTGTCTGGTTAGATTAGAGAGAGAGAGGTACTGCGTGTTCATTAGAGGGATTGAATAGTAGTTTGGTTTGATCGGCGGTTGTGTTATACTGTGATTACGGGTCATGTATCGGTATGATTTGAAATTTTCATCTACAAGATAGTTATAATGGTTTTTGATAGCTTTCTGTAGAATATTTTTTCTTGTCAATCGGATGAATAGATTGTGATATATGAATTTTATAATCTTGTTGTCTAGTAAATTTATTGTATTTTGGCAGCATGTATTAATCTATAGATTAAAAATAGTAAATGAACTAATTTGGGTATTTGATATACATGAAAACTGTAGGTAATCTCCTAAGTATTCCAAAAAGTCAAAGAACATAATTTTTAGATAAGTAGAATAGAAGTTATGAATTTTGGGAGGCTACTATCCAATACTAGATTACTGTTGGATGCAATCGTGGGAAAACATTAATTTGACTAATATAATGGTAGAATTAAATTTTAAAAAACTAAAAATAGTAGATAATTTTCTGTAGTTTTTGAAAATATCATAGTTCAATAGGTTTGCATGTGTAGATAAATAGATATTAATTTAATAAATTAGCTGTTTAGAAGATGATAGATTTATCTTATGGGTTAAAAATGAGAGTTTAGATGATTTAATCTAAACATGTGATCAACTAAGAAGTTGTAGAAAATTTGGTATAGATTTCAGAAATGCTATGGTTTGCTATAGTACAATGTAGTATTTTTAGTACCGTGACAACAGAAGTGGCTATTCGCTAAAGGGGGAAGTTGTGGATTTGGATAACATGTAGGAGCATTGTTGATGTAGTGTTGTATTGTATTGTATTGCTATAACTTGTATTGAGATTAGGTGTTTACTATAGAAGGAATAACTTCTAAGTTGGAGTCATCCTATGATTGAGGCAAGTGCTTAGTAGAATGATAAATGATGATTAAGAATTGCTCACAATTATTAAATTATTCATGTCATGCAACAATTTTGATTAACCTTTTGTTCAGTGTGATATTAATTTGATGACAAATGTGATTTTGCGGTAAAATGACGGAATATTTCATTCATGATATATTACATATGAATTATGAGACAGAATGGTAAGAAAGTCAAATGGTGATGAGAAAAGCTATTTAACTGCTCCAGTGTGCTCTTGAGTAAGACCTAAACAGAAAGGCACATCCTTAGGAGTAAAGGGAAAGACCTACTTGGTAAACACCTCCACGGAATGAAGGTAGAGAGTGGCGTCGATGGGTGTACCATTCGCTATACCGGTATGAGCTATAGAAAGAAACATGAGTATTACATTGCATTCGTAAAAATAGAGATGAGATTGTAAGACATGTGGATGAGAATGAGATGTGAAAATTTGTATTAATGGTAAATGGATATAAATTGTAAAAATAATGTGGATTTATTTATTGTTTTGCTTTGTACTTGGTGAGTCATAGACTCACCCTTGCTCTAATCTTGTTTTTAGGTGAACATTGAAGATGTTATGCACGGGTGAAAGTGGCACATGAGACATTGCACACTTATAGTTCTTTATTCGCTTAGATTCAATAATTTTGGATCATATTCAGTTTAGATAATCCATGTAATAATTATACGATCAATGGTTTTTCCTTAGCTGTATATGGTTCGTATTGATGCTTCTAGGTGCATACATTTGCCTAGCTTTATAATTATTCATCCTAGTGATTAATTGGTCCATGTTAAGATCAATTTATTAGTAAATTTGTTGCTAAAATTTATGTTCATTTTTATATGGAATGTTTATTCTGAAAGCCTAATTATTGGTAATGCTTATTTATTGGTTAAAATTGATAGCAGTAGCAATTGTAGGCGATATCTTGGACTTTTGTTAAGTCAGGGTGTTACAAAGGGGTGAGAGGAGAGAAAAAATCAAGCAAATCAATTAACATAAGAGTAGTCATGGAGGTCAGCAAAGATTGATATATTTCTATTTGAGGAGAAATGTTTTACAGCCACTCCATTTTAGAGGATAGAAAGCACACCATAAGCATTTAACTCTCAAACCCTAACCCTAACACATGAACACTTTAGAGAATGGTTAGATGGTTAACCGCAAGTCTCCATCATAACCTATTGAATAGATGGGCTAACCAGCCATATCTAACTCTTAGTACATAATATCTACTCAGCACAATAGAAAAACCCGATAACCACATGCACACATGTTTTAACTCACTTACTATACTTATGTACTATTGTGGCTTATTGTTGAAATTGGGTGTTTACTCTAGGAGTAACGTCAAGGTTGGTATCATGTTCACTTTAATCCATTCCTCTCTGTTAGAAAGAAAAGTGTATAGTAGAATAGTAACATGAGTGGTTTGCTCTTGTGTTATGTTAAATAAATACTTGACATGCTAATTCATATTTGTATACTCTCTTTCTAGACTGCTTATTTGATTATGGTTTGAATGATGATGATATCAAATGGTTAATGTTGATAAGTGATTAATGAATAAAAGAACCATTGTATTTACATGATGAACATTCATGATGGAAGAGGTGACCTATATGGCCCTCTAGAGCCTACTTTGTATGGACGACCCACATAAGTGGGTAGAGAAAGACCTATTTCGATAGGCACTCCATGAGAGTGGAGTTGAGGTTTCTATATAAAAAAGAACAGGCATGAGGTCCTTCATGAAAAAGGGTGGGTTTGAGTGGATACCGACAGATGTAACACTTTGCTATACTGGTATAAGCAAAAAAGAAATTGAGACCTATACATTACATTTATGAAAATATAAATGAGATGTTAATATATGTGTATGGTATAAATGAGAAGAAATATGTAAAATTGAGACAGTTGTGAATTGACATGAATATTTGGTACCATATTTTATACCATATATTATTCTATTGTATACTTGCTGAGTTCTATTGTGTATTTGCTGAGTCGTGGACTCACTCTACTTTTGTTGTTATTTTTAAGTGATCATTGAGGACGACATGCATGGATAGGGAGTAGTACATAATTGATCTTGCCCTATTATAACTTCTTTTATCACTTAGTATCCAATTATGCATTGTTAGAAATAAACAATACTATCCATGCCTTTTTAGTTTTAATATGATTTCCCTTAGAATATAATTGATAATATATTGTTGTTGCTGGTCGAAGTTCCATTGATTAGATTTAAAATCAATTCATTTAATTTAATGTTATTTAGTGTTCCCATCTTGTGATTATAATTGTGTTACATAATATCTTGTGAAATTATGGTTGAAGTATAGTTGTTAGTAATATATACATAATGGTTAAAATTGGTAAAAACATTATAGTTGTTGGTGACATTTAAGGCTTTTATCGGGCTAGGGTGTTACATAGTCCTATCTCCAAATCGGTCCCCTCGTTACCATTCCCACTCCTCTGCGGCTCCATCGAGCCGCCCATGGTCTTCCTCATCATCTTCGTCTTGAGAGACGTCGTTGCAGTGCCCTAGCCGCGCTACCTCACCCCCAGAACCATTGCTCTAGCCACCCGCAAACCCTCCTGTTCAATTCATCGAGTCGGGTCCACCTTGGCCTGATGGAGCTCTTCGTGCCCACGCCCCAGCCTCCCCGTAACCAACCCATGTCATGCCACCCCAGACCGAGATGCCACACTAGAAGCTTCTCCATGTCGCGTGGTGCCCATGTGCTCGAGACCCGGTTTGGGAAGTCGCTAGAGTTTGCCACAGGCATACTTTAGCTCCCTACGACCGCTGCCTCCGCTCGCCTGTTCCTACCACCACCATCATACCCGTCTTCTCACACCACCAAAAATGAGCTCCCCATGTCCAGGAACACACCGTGCTCCCATCCCCTCTAGCTCCCTCTCATTTTGCGCATGTCATTTTTTTGCATTTGCTTCTTCCTCACTAGAGAAACAGAGCAAGGGAGAGAGAGTACAAGAAAGAAGATGGCTATGGTCAGAGAGAGAGAGATGAGAGGATGGCATGTGGGGTTTGGCTGCGGGTAAATAATATAATGGCAATGAAGCCACGGTAGGGTAACAGTGATGGCACGGAAGGAATCACTTTCCCAAGCCGATGGCTTTGAAGGAATATGTTGCTTGTTGATGCAAACTAGCAACGTAAGCGCAGCGCCACACCACGTTAGCTACCGTGAAGACCAAAGTAAAAGAGACGAAAATTCACAGTAAAAGGAGAGCGTAGGGACTTTTTGCAAAAAATGGAGGGCCTTTTCGAAAGAACCAAGCGCCTGTACGTAATTACTTGAAATCACAGGGCATTATCCAGTAAAAGAAAAGCGAAGGGGCTTTTTCGCAAAAAACTGAGGGCTTTTTTTAAAGTACCAAAGGCCTGTACGTAATTACAGAAATGAGGGGGATTTTTGTGAAAATGCCACGTGGCATGGGTGGGGGGACGGGAAGTCCCCCATCTTTGATATACTAATTAGCAACATAAGCGCGGCGCCACGCTGCGCTAGCTACCGTGTAGACTAAAGTAAAAGAGACAAAAATTCACAGTAAAAGGAGAGTGGAGGGGCTTTTCGCAAAAAACCGAGGGCCTTTTCGAATGAACCAAGGGTCTGTACATAATTACTTGAAACCGCAGGGCATTATCTAGTAAAAGGAGAGCGGAGGGGCCTTTTCGCAAAAAAAAACTGAGGACCTTTTCGTAAGAACCGAGGGCCTGTATGTAGTTACAAAAACTAGGGTTTTTTTTTTTAAATGTGCCACATGGCATGGGTGGAGGGACAGGAAGTCCCCCATCTTTGATACTAGTAATGTGCCCATGCGTTGCTATGGAAAATAAAACTTAGTAGTAGATATTATGATACAGTTATATATTTTTGCTGGAAGGAATAGAAGTTTGTTTCTGTTTGACTATATAGCATTTTCCATACTCAAACAAAGAAAAGTAAAGTGTTCAAAGTCTGGGAACTATCGGTTTGGAAGTGCAATTTCTCGCATCATGGTATAAACATTTCTATCCATGACTTTCTATCACAAATAGAAAAGGGTAGACTTAGCTACATCTATATTACTTGGAAGTGAATTGTGAGGTAACTGCTGCTAAAATGGCTAGCTAATGTCCCTTGTGCCAACTCATCGAAGTCATTCCAAATCCATCCTAATTCATAGACTTTATGTTGAATAGGGAGGGGGAAATGATGAATCATTAACTAAAGAACTATGGTAGAAAAAAAGCATATTAAGAATTAGATAATTATTTTGTGCAATCTAGAGAAACAAGAAACATAACTAAAAGCTGATAAAATAAAGAGTTCTCAGAAACAACTGAATGTCAATGGAGATAATAAGATGACTGCAAATTTAAAAATGTGGTGCATACAAGTTCCAACCTAAACTTCTAAGCTTCTAAATATCAAGTAATTTAAGCTGACTATTCTAAACCATCCACTGAACGTTTTGCACATGAATCAACAAGATAGAGAGAGCATTTGGTCATGCAAATCATAGAGTTTTGAAGATTACTTAATCACAGAGCACTTACGTGTATCCTACAACTATATCCTCTTATCACAGCCTTGCTGAATATGACCCTTTTACCGGTAGAATAGTTATTGTAGATCATCTTGCAGAAGTCAACAGATTAACATATCAGGGAAAAAATAGGCAACTCCTATACTGGAACTTAAAAAGGTTTGCACGTAAAAATTGTTGTACTGGAACTTCAAAATTTTGGGTGCAAATTGTTGATCACTTATGGTTTCATAGTTTGTCGTAAGTTAATAAATCTCAGTTTACCTGAAGCTAAAAAATCAGATATCATTATCAAAAAGAGATTAAAATGATGGCAAAATACACCAATGATGATGAAATTTGAAATGAACAACATATTAAGTTAAAACAGATTACCTGTCCCACTCTAGTTGATTCATCCGATAATACAGAGTAACCTGCAAAAAGAATCAAACTCAAAAATAGTTCTAAGCTTGACTATCAGTTTCTACTCCACGTAGCAACCTATGGTGATTGGAATTCCTTAACTCATTCACAACCTTGGTAGCACCCAAAGCATGATGTTCTTGGTACTATCGAGCAGACGAATAGTACCTGGACTTGGAATCAATGATTCATATGCCACAGCAACAGTTATCTTCACTTCTTCAGTCCAAAATTAGATGCCAGATCAAGTACTTCTTTCTGTGCTCCAGGTGGATCCACTAATAAATCAGGAAGGCACATACATTATCTAAATGAGAAAACAAAACAAATGAGGTAAAGCTAAACTACAGTATGTCAGTGTGCATATCTTACTTGCTCCCATGTTCATTATTATACAAACTTCTCTATCCAAAGCCAAGGGTAGAAGCACAGACAACCACTCCTTAACTGCATATTGATATATTAAGAAAAGGTGTATCAAAAATATGTTATCTACAGTATAAGATGCAATACAGTAAAAAAAGTTATAATTGTTATCCCTCCAGAGAAAAGGATCTTCCTGATTATCAGGCTGATGCAACTGGACAGATGTAAAAGAAAAACTAACAAGTGTATAACAGTTATTCCATGATAACTACAATGAAACTTCAGGAAAGAAGCAGTTTGCAGAATCCCAGGGAAAAAATGACCACTTTCATACTTTGTGGACTTTGTGATGCAATGTAATGACTTACCTGAATTCCAAGTATCTTGATGACACCACACATACAATTTCCCTAATCACAGTATTAATCTCAGGGCATAGTCCTCCACAAGTGACAATGCATGCATGGACCTCATCCAATTCAAAATAGACCTGACCAAGACAAACATGAGGTTAGAAAAAACCCTTTGTCCGGTTAGACACACGCATTGAGCAACAGGAAAGTGGACTTCAAATCTATGCTATAGCACATATTAGGTATTTACCTTGTAGGCAACATTTGGAATGCCCTCAGTCCTCCTTTCCCCTTAAAAGTATATGAGTTAACTCCTCATCTATTTCTCTTAGGTACAGAAAAAACCAATAAAAACCACATTACAGAGATCTCCATCATACTACCCTGCTTTCATGCTAACAACAAGTACATGGACCATACCCAACACAAGTTCACTGTGCTAGCAAAAAAAAATTATGCTATGGGTTTGCTTCAGTGCATGTAATCAACACGAATGATGAACATGAACTATAAAGCTGTTCTGATAGTATAGGAGATGATGGTAGTCCGGCAAGGTAAGATCCATTTTGGCACCCTAACTAATGCACCTGCTAATGCTACATGAAATATCTTTTGGATAAGTTTTTTTTAAAAAAAATCAAAACAGTTATCTGTGGCAAGTTCATTTACCATAGGACAGCAATGCTTTTATGATACAATTATATAACTCTTAAAGACCTAATATAATGGTCACTATTGTAAACATATTTGGATAAGATTTTTTTTAAAAAAAAATCAAAACAGTTATATGTGGCAAGTTCATTTACCATAGGACAGCAATGCTTTTATGATACAATTATATAACTCTTAAAGACCTAATATAATGGTCACTATTGTAAACATATTTTTACTTTGTGTATTACATTGATCAAATGACAGAGTAACTAAAAACAGATGTATTCTTTAGATATGTGTACCTTCCCTTGAGTTGTTGAACACAGAGTAGATGCTAATCCAATGCCAGCTAATATCCCCATGACATTGCAAAGTGTTGAGATGGCCTCCATTTAGGAAACAAGTCACTAAGGTTACCTTCTGTTGTAGGGGTGGCCCCCACCTAAACCCAGCTAGCCTGTTGAAAAGGTTATAAACCATATACAAGGACATAGTTGCTCTCGGTCGGAGGCTCGGTGTAAGGTTACGATGGTAAAGGCGCTCCTTACGATGGCGCACACACACACACACACACATATATATATATATATATATATATATATATATATATATATATATATCATACAGAGCTCTTGGGAAAGACCAAGAGGACATTTGCTCACCTAACTCTCCACCACCATACACCTCTCTCTCTGTTTGGTCTGTAGCCACAACACCTTCCTTAGCAAAACAAGAATATATTGGTAGACTTGTTGCTCTTGCTGCAACGACAGCCATTTCCTACAATAAAAGGCAATGGCTTATTTTTTTGTAACATAATTTTCAGGAAGAAAAAATTGGACAAACACATTGTCATTTTTATGTTATTTTTCTATATATTTAATGGGCCCACAAATACTCTTATTTCATAAACCATTAGGTACAGAGGAACACTATTTTTATCTTTTCATACATCCTCAACTAAATTGTATATGCCAATGTCAAACAGAAAATTATATCACAACGTTCATGCCGTCTGAAGTGCAACATGCATGGATAAGATTACATGCAATGACCAGGAAGCACAATCCAACAAACAATTAAAACTTGACAAAGTTCGCTTTGTTAACACCCAAGCTAATTGTTTGCTAAAAAGGACAAAATATTTGTAATTCCATGAATTGGCTTTGCTAGCTTTCCTGTGAGAGATGTTCTCTACTGCTAAGATAAAGCATCTTAATCACAAAATGAAATACTACTCATGTTCTTGAGGGAGCAAGTATTATTACTGTCCTCTACTGCAGCTGCGCATAACCCATGAGACATAAGCAGCAGCCATTCGGGTATCGATGATTCTTCCACATTACCCTGCAGATCTTCTTATTTGCATCTAGGAGGAGATACAAGTAAATAGGACATCATCAATCGGACTACAGGATCCAGGCCATCATCTACAACTAACAGCAGTCCAAACAATCTAACAAGATTCCCGTATCTCAAGCTGGAAAAGTGGATCAAGAACTGAATATTCCAAGAACCCAGAATCAATCAACAATCTGACTTTGCCCAGTTCTTTTAGCCTCAGCATGGTCTCATCCCTATCTCCCGGTAAAAGCCATCTCCTCCCAGCTCCAATCCATCTACTCAATTTAGCAAAATCAGCGGTGAGAAAAAATCACAAGAAACGAAACATTTGAATAGCTTGCAACGCATCACCCACCCAAGATTGGAATCGAGGTGAAGAGGATGGAAATGGAGAGGATTAGGTGGTGGAGCCCGTGCAAATGGCAGAGAGACAGGTGGTGGTGCCTCGGGCACAAAAGGGTAGAGGAGGGAGCCATGGGCCGCTGCTGGTGTGTGTGTGTGTCTTCCCTTCCCACAGGGAGTGTGGTTGTGGCGCAAGGTGCCTACTTTTATAGCATTCGCTCACGGCAGCGGAAGGGGTTGCCGGTGATGGCACGGACGGACATATGGACGACATCGATGGGTACCAGATGGGGGACAATGGCTCGCGGTGCGCTAGAGAGGATGAGGGAGGCAGCGCGGCACGCTAGAGAGGAGGAGTGGCGCCGCGAGGGGAGGAGTGGTGAGGGCGCTGCGCGAGGGGAGGAGGTCTCCAATCCAGCCGCCGTGCACCCCATCTCATCCTCGTCAGGCCACCACGGCCTCGCCTCACACATATCTGGCTGCCGCCGACATCGCCTCGCTCCTCCTCCCCTGATTTGGGGAGAGCGAGCGGATCTAATGGTGACCGACAACGGAGCGGGGGAGGAAGCATTGGCTGGGTGAATAGGGGTGAGGCGGGGATGGGAGGGGGTGAGGCGGTGCGCGGTGTGGTGGGGAGACAGCGGTGGCGGTGCGGGGTGGGATGGGCAGGGAGAGAGGGCGAGGTGGCGCGGGGTGTGGTGGGGAGGCGGTTGCGGCGGTGTGGGGGAGGGAGCGAGAGGAGATTTGGCAAGTGCTTCGATGTGGTGCGGCGGTTTGTGCGAGGGGCGCGGTGGTTGCACGAAGATGGAGGGCGCCTGCAGGTTGTTGAGAAGAGAGGTGGGAGGCTGTACCAACCATCAACTCCTTTTATAATAGTAAAAATAAGGATTATGATAAGGAATTTGAGCGTGCGTTTGTCAGTGATTTGAAAGGAATTTTGTCATCATACAATGTGTAGCAAAACTAATCTATATCATTATATAAATTTGTGGGAGAGATCTGAAGTTTAACTAATATTTATTATTTGCAGGAGTCAAATTAATTAAATTTAAGTATAACACGAATATGATAATGAAGAAGAGCATAAAGAAAACAAAATTAATGTTTATAAATATCAAGGGAATTGTCATATAATAGCATAGCAGAACAATCGTAGTTACCAAAATAGCAGGTTTTAGCTGTGTTCGCAGAATTTTTTGCAATCGCAGAGCGTTTTATGTCAGAAAAAGTTATAGTAGGCTAAATTCGCAGAACACTGTTTTTAATATATATTTTGGACATTTTCTCTGAAACTTAATTCTGTTTATACTTTCTTTTACACCTAGCTCGTAATTTGTATCGCTAAATAGAGTTGAAAATGTGAGCAAAGAGAACATATTTTTCATAAAAAGGGAGATCTAAAACGTGAAGTTAAGAAAGTGGATTTTTTTTCAAAGAACGAAAGTGAAGAGATTTGGTAAGGGTCATTGTATAAATTCAATAAATGTCTCTCTAAAAAAAGATAAATTCAAGAAATAATGGAGAATCAGTGTGAACTTCTTTTTAATAAAAACTAGATAAAAAAGAACTATATACCACCATTGAAAATTATCCACAAATTAAAGTGATTTTTTTTGGAGGAGCAACAAGCGCTATTATCTTATATTTCTAACTAAGGGTGCAAAGATGAAACCTTACTGAATCATATAACTGATGGTTCCAACCAATAGATAAAAATAACTACCCACCGTACCATTGGCCCGACTACCTACAAGTATATCTCCGCGTGTGTGTAGTGGTAGCTAATATTGACCGAGGAACATCGATTCTTTCAACAATGAGGAAATGAAATAAATATTATGTAAGAAGAATATTAAAATATTTTAATACTGCTAAAAAATATATTTACAAAAAATATAATACTAGTAAAAGAAATAATATTACAGTCAAATGTCAAATATATATTTCAGATATTTAAAATGAAATAAAAATTATATGGCAACAAAAAATAATTTTGAAATGTATTAAAACTGGTTTGTGCTTTTCGTCTATATTATTCAAATGCATATCATTTTCCAGCAATTTCACATTTCTGAACATATTTTATATTTTTAAAATAATTTATTATTTAAATAAATGATTTTTAGTATTAATAATATTTTTAATTCTATGTTATTTTCGAAATATTTCTTGCTATATCAGCACCATATCATTCCAGAATTAAATCGACGACATATGAAGTCTCACTGATGAGAGACAATGCACATGCGGTAAAACTTTAAAAGCACACATATGGTATACTGAAAAGCTCTCTAAATATGGTGTTTTACACGTGTCAAACTATCTAGGTTTCATTTTTTGGAATTTTCTTGTCCTCGATGGCAAAATGGTGTACTTAACTATTTCAAACCATATTTAGCTTTAAAAGCACATATATGGTATAAATGCATGGGCGTCTGAAATTTGTTTAGACGATGGGTGTCTGAAACTTAATACTATATTAAGCTCTACCACAATTTATTCCAGGCTTACTTAATTATTTTAATCTCTTACTACTTAGTGGTAGAGCAAGGAATTCGGAGAAGTTGGATCGATGAACATTCAACCACATATATAGGCCTTTATATTGAGATACAGTAGCTAATACCTATAGCAATAGGTTATAAGGTTTTTCTTCGTTTCACTATTCTGACCCCAAGATATACTGCATCGTCACAGCAAAATCGAAGTGAAAAATCTATGACTCAAAATAGTAGAGTAAACTTGCTCGAAATCATCATGATCAGAACCTAACCAGTTGAACAAGTTGGTACCACGTGGATATTCCACACTTCCTACGCCCGTTCAAAATGGTTTTTAACTTTTAGATTCTAACTTTCATAAGTAGAAAGCCGTTTTAAACATATTGGTTTTTAATGTGGCTTTTTTTTCTTTTTTCCTTTGCATTGTCGCTAAATATATAATGGTTTTTTTCTATTTTTTTATTTTGAGTTAATTGAATGCCTCGATCAAAAGCTAATATTCGCTACCGTGCTTATTTCAGCCAACAGCTGCAGCCAAAACAGCAAAAACCATTTTGAACGGTCCTAGTCATCGTGCGGACAAAGATACAGTAGTCACTGCTTAATTAATTACTCGCAGATATCTCCTTGAGATATGCGTATGGCATTTTGTGATTGCTGCTCATAAAACAACACAAGTAGTAGCGTGGAAGAAGGGCTGCCGAGAATATCAAGAGGTCTCTTTCACAGGAAGAGCTTTTCTTAAGGTTTCTGATTTTTCCAATTCGTTATCTTCTTTTCAAATTTAGGTTCTGATTTGGTATGACCACACTGCACAGAATGTGAATATCTCCAGGCTCTTTATGACTTATAAACCGATCGAGGATATAGATGATCAGAATTTTCAGATAATTGCACCGCCCATCTAAGAGTTTGCGCATGCATCGAACGTAAAAGAAAAAAAAAAAGAAACAACGTGTATTTGTGACTGGAGTAGCCAAGGCTGTCATCAACCTCCAGCCCTCCATGTGGAATAGACCACAGGCTGAAGTCTGCCGGGTCGGCGTAGACCAAAACGCGAACCACCGATGTGAAAATGTCAAGGGCATACCAAGCAGCCAAAAGAAGCCATTTCATGTTGTACGGCCGGATCGGTTCTGGCGAGCAACGCCTCCATCGATGTCTGTCGTTCAGCAGCAAGCACTCTACAAAGGTTTCAAGGGCAAGTGTTTCTTCATCCTCAACAATTCCGGTACTTTGCAGTTTGCACGCATCAGAGAAGATCCAAAGTGCTACACGGCCACATGTTGTAATTTTGTTTTTCTCTGGGTATTTTTCTGCAAAATTTGGGAACTTGTACTCCACTAATTTTGCAATATCCATGATCAACCTAGATATTAAGGCCAGTTAGGTTGGCCTTCAAAGCAAAAAAAAAAAAAAGGAGAAAGATATGGCACCCACTTGCATCAGCAAAGGTGTGCCCACATGATAGAACCAATGAACTAAAAAATATTTGAAGAATCCAAGCATTTAAAATATTGTAAAATTTATATAATTTTACAATGCGTAAAAATAAATGAAGCAGTTTTAAAAATATTTGTTGGAAATTTAATAAATATTTTTAGGTATCTTTTAAATATAAATTTTACAAAAATTATTAAATTTAGTTTTTTGAAAAATTTAAGAATAACAATAAACAACTCTATGACACAAAGAATGTAGAGTCTTGGGAAATTAAATATATATAGGTTATCAAAAACATACATATTAGTAAATTTATAGAATATTTCCCATCATTTGCTACTTAATTAATTTATAGTGACCGCAAATACTATATATTTTGAAGTGGCAGAGAAGATAAAGACCTGGGCGAAGGATTTCATGAATAGTTTGGTCTCGGTGTTTTGTAATCTGGACTGCTTCTGGTGAGCTGGAGTCCCCAGCTTTTTCTTTCTTTGTTTTACTTTGTAAGAACTGGTAATATATATGCTTCCAGTATAAGCAGGTGATATCTGTTTCAAAAAAATGTATTTATCTGGCATACGAAAAACCTTTGAAAATCTCCATAGGACAAAAACTCTCTCTAAATCAGTTCATGCCACTCACACATGGATCAGTTTGCATTGTCAGAGGGCTAGGTAGAATAGAGTATTTTCCCAGCTGGCGATGAGACACTTGGCCAATATATGAAGGCAAGGGCCTGAGTGCCTGACCAGTAGCCCCTGTAGATGGCAATTCAGTTTGCACAAGTCGGCGCGCATGTGCATGCCAAGATGCAATGTACAAAGATCTCCAAGCCGTTCTTGTCATGTGGCATGCTCAAAACAAAGCATGCCTGTTGATTTCTTGCATGTTACTCGTCACTTTCAGTTAGCAGTGGTCCATGCATCACAAATTAAGCTGGCCAGCTCGATCTCATGATTCTAAAGGGTGCTCATTTGGAATTATTTGGTACTGTTGAGGTTCTTTTACTATATCTATTATAAGTTTTTTCGACGTAATTAAATAAACAAAAAAGGCCAAAAAAATCAAAAAACCAGAAAAAACGAAATTAAGAAGCTCAAAATTAGAAGCCAAAAGCATAATAAGCCAACTTAAGCTGGGCTATATATCTCCATCACAGGTAGCTTGTTTTTCCTACCCTTCCTTTTGGCCGCCTTTGATGAAACTTTCCGGAGTAAGCATCTCACGTAATAATCTGCCTAATATTTCACATCCATGCATGTGTGATTTGTGCTCAACGACGTGCATGTCCCCTCTTCCACAAGCGCATAACGCATATGCTACTTAATTTCAGTCGGTTATAAAGGGCCGCCGAAATTAATGTTTGATTCATAGGTGGTCCTAAATTCCTAATTAAACATTTACTTTGTAATATCCAAGATCTCCAATTTATCTCAAGGATATGGTATATTGTATGCAGTATTTTATCCAAGAACATTTCACTTTACGCGTCGGCAATCACTGTTGTTATGCTAAAACACACTCATAATCTCATTCCCATACTAAAGAAGATTTTCTCTTAGCTTATGAAGGAAGGTAAGTAGACAGATGATTCTGGCCCTCCTCCCAGTCAAAAGCTTAACTCTTTGTGTTGTCACTTACATTTGACATTATTCGATGCAAGTCTCCATATCCTAATTGTATATATGTCTTGGTAATTGGTAGTAACTTCTTTTGTCTAATAGAGAGAGAGAGAGAGAGCAAGTATTGTAGGTTGGTTTTTTTGGCTACATATATCTTTATAGCTTAAAAACCGTTCGGTATGTTTGTTTTGAGAAAAATTATAAACCATAAAACTTAAAAGCTGAAAAAGAAGGAACCGTAGTAATACTACGGGAGGCTTTGCTGCTTTTTGACTCTTCCAAGCGTGATGAGAGAGTACTAGTGGGAAAGAAATCGATGCGGCTCCTCGACTTTATTTTGCAAAGCATGCAGCGCCCGGATATGATTCCTGCAGACGCCTTTGCCCTTTACGGCGTTTGCGTGCGATTGATCGATCACTACGTACTCTACTTGATATATACTCCACTCACGTACACACAAAAGCTAGCTTGGCAGATTGATCAGAGGATACAAACATATAAAGTGCATGTTTGTGTCCAGTTCTACACGCGCACTTTGCATCAATCATGCGGCTGTTGTGGACCCTAATAAGCTATCTATGCACATCTCTCTATCCTGCACTGTATATATCTCTCTATCCTGCACTGTATATCGCTCTCTATCCTCATCTTTATAGGGAGGCAGAGAAGACATGCAATTAAATCCCTACTCATATGGAAACTCTCGAGATCTTTTCCGGAGATCACGTTATGTGTCTCTATCATGTGTTTCAGATATGGGGAGAAGGAAAAGAAGGGCTCTCTAAATTCAATGTACTGGATATTGTTCTTGTGCTCCTTAGAATTTAGTTTCTATGTGTATCTAGTTACTACTAGGATCTGTTTAGCTCCCAGAGCCAAAAACACTTTCGGGAGAGGCCCTAAAATCCTACTTCTACCTGACAGGTGGACCACCCTCTCATCTCTCCGTGACATGGTAAAATATCCTGACTGTACGTGAAGAGTACTCCCATGATATAATGTTATATCGTTATGGCCACCATAAATCCCGTTTGGCATCTAAACTTCCCTAATGCATCTCCACCACAATTCGTATCTTTTCCAGCATGCCGAGTGCTTCTCGTTGCACTCGATAAAATTGCCTAGTGTTGGACGGTACACTCGGTGAACTTCTATGTACTCTGGAGCACTTCCCCGATTATGGTAGAGTATATGGAGGATATACAAAACAAGGAGAAAAGCTCAAAGATATATAATTCTATCGGTAGACCCAGGTTGCAAGTACTATTGCAAAGATTTGAAAGTATTGGTTGAATTAGTGTGCGTGATTCACAAGGAAAAACGTGGCGTATGAACATATATAGTCTGCTCAATTACAGTTGAATTCATGTCACTACTACAGAAAATGTTATCATAGATAGTTCAAAAATATCATCATAAACGGTTTCGTGAGTCATCTGGATTTATAGGACAGGAATAACATAAGGTTATCACAGACGATTTTCGAACCGTCTGTGATGCAACTATCATCAATGGTTCCAACTATAAAACGTCTGTGATATTCATTTATATTCCTAAATCTATTTATGTTTGTTAGTTAGTCTCAAAAATATTAGCCATACTCTCTGAAACAAGTAGATCAACACAGTATACATCTAATTCACATTCATTCAATTCAGAAACAAGGACATCTATTTTGCAAATCAATTAGCCGAAATGAAATAAATTATCCTTTAGCAAAGACACACATATACAATTAAAGTCAATCTTATCTCAATTAAATTCATTCTATATTGTGGAACTCCCCACACGATTTTATGACTTTAGACATCAAGAAGTACACACACTCTCCACGAATTTTTGCGAGGTCCATCTATTCCAACGCAGTTGTAGGGATGAACGCAACCTATCGGTAGGAATATCAATGTCGTGCACACATATATAGATAAGTATGAAATAATTATTGCAAGATTGATAAACCTGAGGATCATTGGTCTTCGAGGAATCGAGGATTAGTTGCATGTCGCGGCAAACATAGAATCCATAGGTGTTTCCCGGCGGCTGTTGGTGGCACTACAAAAATATAATTTGTTAATTTAAGAGGTATTACTACGAAGTGTTATATATATATGATTAATATGTACTAGCGAATACCGGGAAATCTAGATCGTGTCGTAGGGCATTGATCCCTCTCTTGGATTTCTGTACCTCTGCAACGTACGTGGCGAATGACCTACGAGATTCTAAAAAGTTGGCCTTAGTCATTGGGAAGAAAGAAAAGCTATAATAGAGTTATCTATGGAGGAAATATGTTTACCTATTAATTAATTATTGGATAACTGTAAAGTCAGTTTTGATTCCCTTTAGGAAATCAACATATATTGCCCTATTCCATTTTAGTATAACTATAATTAGAATCCAGTGGAACCTATATAGGTATATCGTCATGGTCATTAAACCTAATTTTGTGTTACTTATAAGTACAAATCAACAAGTATAGCCACTAGTATAGCACTTACCCTTGGTTGTAGGGTATAAGTATAAATTCCTTATTGCGGTGAGCCACCAAAGCCGTCGCAGCATAATTCTCGATGAATAATGCATCCTCCTCGATGATATCTATGGTGACCAAGCGTAGGTCGAGGAAACCAATCGGTGATTTCAATAATCTGGCTTCAGTCACCATTTATCGATATTACATGAACATAGACCGTGATTATACATATTTACAGTGTCCAGCATCGAACGAGTGAGGCATCGAAGGCGTTGACTGTGAAGAGATCGAATAAGTTCTTAAAGGTCACCATGAAAACACAGTCATAAATATCATGCTAAAAATGATGCAACCTGAAATGGTGAAACTTGAGCACCGTTATCCCTCTAGCTTGTTGGTCTGTTCCATGTACCATATATGCAATCTTTGGCAACCCAGTCCTAGGGTTAGGAGGTGCTCTTTCGAGAAAACCATCAGCTCGTCTAGCATGAATTTCTGCACCAATGACAAGTAGAGGATATCATCATCGGTTTCTTTTGATTTTCCCTTGTCGCCTCGGTTGTAAGTCGACTTCACAGTAGTCAACCGTAAAGATAGCTTCGGTGCGGATTGCCCTTGTGGTTTTAGCATCGGTGCAAGTGCTCAGGTGGGAATAGCACCCTAGTCTTAGCGCCAGTGTAAGGTAGCTCTGGTGTGGATACCCTGGTAGACTTGGCACCGGTGCGATAGCTCTGGTGCAGATAGCCCCTATAGACTTGGCACTGGTGCAGATAGCTCTGGTGTGGATAACCCCTATGGACTGGGCACCGGTGTAGGAGCCTCAAGACAGATGTCTCTTTTAGGCCACTGGATGAATATTCCAATGACTTGCCCTAGAGTCATGACCTCGTCTTTTGGGGGTTTCTGCAGTAGGACGACCTTGAAATTGGCATAAACACCATCCATATTTACTTTTCTAAAACCTAGTGCTAGAGTTACACCGTGCACTAAAGCCCTGGGACCAGACTAATATGCCTGGCCCTAAGTAGCACACAGGGCAACAGAGGCATATCTCACTTGGAGCTTGCACTTCGTAGCCACTTACATAACGATACAAAATTAGCTACTCCAATAGGCCTATCAATAGATCAAGCATTCTAGAGATAATAATTTTTATCAGCATGTCATTGACAGAAAATCTGTGGTCTCTTTCCGAGGTAGGGTTAGATGCGCAGCTACGCCGACGGTTTAGGGGGGCTGGCTAGCATAGGTGCGGTTGGGTTTCCTACTGATTTTTTCTATACCTTTGCATCTCATCTCTGACATAATCAGCGAGCTCTACTCTAAGGGATACCTTAATCTCCTCTCATAGCTGTGCCTCATGCTCGGCTTTGGCTCTCTTCCTACTTTAGTATGATTTAGAGTCATCTGAGAAACCATGTTTCTAAGGAATATAAAGACCAAGGCCTCTCATGCGACCTAGGTACTTGTTTCTAAGGGCCGTGGAGAGTGTATCTCTCTCCCTGACTACCTGGAATGATCCTTGAGAAGATTCTGCATTCAACGTTTCCTATAAGAGTCCGATATGTCATTTCACTTCCTATGAAGTTATGAAGTAATTACAAGCTACGTAGTTCAATATCTTACCAGGCAGTGGGACACATCCTCATTTGCGGGGTTTCGAAAGGAGATGGCCTCCGACGATACAATAGATGACCTCGCTCTAATCCTGTTTTGGGCACGCTCATTAGGGATCGCTGCAAATGGCGGAAAGGTGTCCCACAGGATTGCCTGCTCGTCCTCTTTCCTCTATTGCGGGATTTTACCACATATCTAGTTGTACTGAGTCTATGGGGCTATGTGTTTTTTGCCTGGAAGGCCCTGTGCTCCGCATTTGCACTCCTAAAATTTTCTGTTGTCTTTATCGCCACAAACTCTTCCCATTGTGGTTCTAGGAATGGACAATTGTGGAAGGGCGTCAGATCCTTCTTCGCATATTGTTTGACAAGCAGGCTCTTGAAGTTCTTCCATGCTTTGAATACCGCTAGCAACGTATGTCGTTGCACGAAGTCCTTGTGTTCTTCTAAGATCTCGAACAATGCAAAAACTCCCATCAGCATCTTACTTTTTCGAGCTTCGATCATGGTCTTCCATGAATCGAACGTGGTCTCAATCCATTCCCATGCAACTATTCCAACCATTCTCAAGAATGCGGACACTGCTTGGCAAGGATTTAGGGGGTCCTAGATGCATCGACATCTGTGATGATAGCTTTTTCGATAATCCTCTTCCATGGTGCTTGGATTTTGTAGAGGATGGTGCATCACACGCATCTGACGATGATGATGAAGAATGAGTGGACAACATGTTAGCCTTCTCATATTAATTCTAAATTTGAGCGGTTTTAGCAATTTTCCATTTTAATTCCAATTATAATTAAGAACATTAATATATTGCAATATATATTCAATAGAAAAAGTATGTGAGCATATAAATCTAGCATAATGCACATATTAATGAAACTTGGCATATTTCACAAATATAATGTTAAATGTATTGTTCTCAGAGAGGAGTTGCAGAAGTTAAAAAAAAAGTTAGCCTTCTTCGACTCATCCCAAGTTTTCAATTATCACAATGATACAATCTTCAAAGATACTACTAGTTTAAGCTAATTCAACATTACCTCAGTGTAGCATAATGTATCAATAGCAAGCATAAATAACAGATCTTAGTTGAAATAAGACAATAGAGACTAAAATAAGCTAGTGTAGGGAATAACTTATATTCAGCAATTGCAGAATAAACATAGGAATATGATTTTGACAAGATCAAACCACAACAATAGGCAATACTGAGTAGGAACAATAGCAAAATGCAATTAATAGGACCACGAACTACACTCAACAGAGATAATCAATTAACATGTAATAGATTAAACTGGCAAAAATTAATTTAGAGTATCATTGTGATTTCAATTTGATATATATCCTCATCGAGCAATTAACAAGCCCAGAATCTATCATGTAAAGCCCCTAGTGCTAGCAACAGTCACAAGTTTTAGAGATAATGAATTAGAAACATTAGCACGATTGACCAGAGCACAATAGATATGAAAGAGTAGAGATCAAGCTCACAGAGTGGCGGCACTCCAAGCCACTGTGATGGCAAAAGGGGCTTGGGGAAGGCGGCGTGAGGCCAAGGTACTAGGGCTAGGGGAAGATGGCAAAATCGGTACTCACAAGGCTTGGGGAAGGTGGTGTGCTCGGGGAAGTAGGAGGGCCCCAGACGCAGGGGACGAGGGCAGTCAGAGTCGGCGGAGGCGGCGATGGGCTCGGGGGTGGTGGTGACGAGCTCAGGAGAGGTAGCGTTAGGCTCCAAGGAGGCAGTGTCGGGCTCAAGGGAGGAGGGCGCCAGATGCAAGGGACGAGGGCCGCTGGAGTCGGGGGAGACAGCGAATAGCTCGGGGGACGTCCATGTAGCATTGGTACAGCGCAAACCCTAGCACAATATATATAGGGGAATAATGATAGACTGTTCTATTTATGAACTCTCTATGATATTTATTATCACAAAGGGTTCTATTTATAAACCGTCTGTGATATTTCTTATAACAGACGGTTCTAAAATAAAATCTTCTATGGTGTTTAATTATTACAGACAGCTATATTTTCGAACCATCTGTAATAATGAATCACAGACAGTTTTACTTTACAAGTGTCTATGATAATACTTCCTAGGGAACCATATATATCACACATTCTCATATACATAAATGCAAATTCACATATATATGACTCCTTCTCATATACATAAATGCAAATTCACATATATATCATACATTATTATAAACATATAAATACAAATTCACATATATATCACATATTCTCGTATACATAAATGCAAATTTACGTATATATCAGACATTCTTATATACATATAAATACAAATTCACATATATATCCCACATTCTTATATACATATATAAATGCAAAAAACGTAACATATTATACATAAATTTTTCATTCATTATTCTACTTGCTTATTTTCTTTAAAAATTAGCCCTTCACGATGATCGACGTATATGTAGCTAGTTTCATCACGTTGTTCTTCCTCGACCCCTATACCATTTTCAAAAGGATGCAACTCATCAAATTGATTGTATTTTTCCTCGTCCACTACATGCTATACTATGACAATTCTCCTTTTTCCATGAAGAATTACATGGTGCTTCTTATTTGCTTGGTCAGTTACATAGAAAACTTTAACAACTTGGTTAGCGAGTGCGAATGGTTCATTTTTGTATCCGACACATTTGAGGTCCATGGTAGTAACACCGTACTTGTCGACCTTCACCTATGGGAGATAGCCACAGCAACAATAAAATAAGGAGATCTTGAAAAGCACGTAGTTGAGCTAATAAATCTCCTCTATGAACCCATAGTACGAGTTCCTCAACCCATTGGTACTGAACGCATCTATACGAATACCGCTGTTCTAGTTAGTGCTCTTTACATCGTAAGCCTATATATAGAATATGTACCCATTTATGTCATATCATTACCATGTCACAACTGTAAATATTAGCCCTTTTGCCAATCATGTTAGCATTTCACTTGATAAGCTCCTAGTGACTCGCTCTTTCAACCATTGGTTGAAATGACTATTGTATTGTCTTATGATCCAAACATCAAGTTGCTCTAGATTCTGTTGTCGAGGCACATCCTTGTGCTACTCGATATATGGGGATACTTCAGTCATGTGTTGAAAGACTGTGAAATGGGTTTGAGAAGACGCATCCATATCTGGAGTGATTACTTTCCTTTCGATGGTCCCGATACCCTTAAGCGCCCCCTCATGACGAGATTGAGGCACACCTATCAGTTCAACCTGAGTCATGTAATCAACACAGAACTTAATAACCTCTTCGGTTGCATAATCACCGATGATGCTGCCTTCCAACCGAGATCGATTATGTACATAGGATTTGAGAATTCCCATGAACCTCTCGAACGGGTACATGATACGTATGAATATGGACCCGTACATTTTTGTGTCCCACACAATGTGAACAATGAGATGGACCATGATGTCAAAAGATGACGGAGGGAAATACATTTGAAGATGACATAGAGTCGTCACCATCTCGTCATGTAGAGCATCTAGTCATTCGGGATCGATGACCTTCTGAGCCATTGCGTTAAAGAAATAACATAGCCTCATGATTGTCTCTCAGACCTTGATTGGTAAAATATTTCTAATTGCAATAAAGAGCATATGTGTCATCAGCACATAACAATCATGAAACTTCATGCCAATTAACTTTAAATTTTCCATCGAAATAAGTTTCTTCATATTGCTAGAGTAACAAGACAAAACTTTAATACCATGCAAGTATTGGCACAGTTCAGTTTTCTTGTCCTTGGATAGAATGTAACAAGTAGGGGGAAGGTATATTCATCCCTTATCGGTCTTTATCGGTGCTAACTTATGCCTGATGTCCATATCAACCAAGTCAAACCGTGCGTTGGCACCATTATCTATTTTATCACGAATGTTCAGTAAGAGAGCAATCAAGCTGTTAAATATATTCTTCTCTATATGTATGATGTCGATGCAGTGTTAAACTTCTAAGTGCTCCCAATAAGGTAAGTCCCAAAATATTGATCTCTTCTTTCATATGTTCTTCTTATGGGTTCTCGATTTACGTCCCTTTTTGAGGACAACATCTAAATCCTTAATTATATTATAGACTTCTTTTCCCTTTTTGATGAATTGTTTTCCTTCTCTCTGTCGAATTGTTTCTTTATCTTACGGTATTGGTGAGCCTTCCGAAAGAACCTACAGTGATGTATGTGCATGGTTTTACGTGAGTGTTTCAACCACACACTCTCGGTACCATCTTAGTAGTGAGTACAGGTTTTAGCCCCTTTTGTACTCTAGCCTAAGAGTTTAGTAAGGGCAAGATAATCATTAATGCTACAGAATGACAAGGAGTGTAAAATGAAGTTATCTCATTTGTACACATCCCATACCTATATCCCTTCGGTCAACAGTATTTTTAGATCTTCCACCAACACTGCTAGGTACACATCAATATCATTTCCATGTTACTTTGACCCTTGGATAAGTATTAACAATAAAATATACTTTTGCTTCATACACAACCTAGGAGGAAGGTTGTTGATGTAGAGAATCATGGGCCAAGTGCTATGTCGGCTACTCATATTACCGAAAGAATTTATTCCATTTGTACTCAATCTAAACCTTATATTCCTTAGTTCTGCAATGAAGTATGTAAACCTCCTATCGATATTTCTCCACTAGATGGAATCAGTAAAGTGTCTTAATATTCCATCCTTCTTCCACTCCTTTGAGTGCCAACACAGCAGTTTTGCTTCCTTTGGATTCACAAAAAACCGCTTCAAACGGGGAATTATAGGAAGATATCATACCACTTGAGCAGGAGGTCCTTTCTTCACATATATTCCCTCGTCGTCATCTAGTTGATTCTTACGTTTGTATCAAAATGCGTTGCACACCAGACATACATATATATTTGCATACTCTTTACGATAGAGAATACAGTTATTTGGACATATATGTATTCTTTTTACTTCCATCCCCAATGGACAAATAACTTTCTTGGCTTTGTTGGTAGTTTTAGGTAACTTGTTTCCCTCTGGAAGCATGTGCACTAAAAGACCTAACAACGCCATAAAACTCTTGTTAGACCAACTGTTACTTGCCTTCAATTTCAGCAGTTCAAGCACAGTTGATAACCTCATGTACTTTGACTTGCTGCATGTGAATAAAGGTTTCTCCGAGTCCTCCATCAAACCCTGGAATTTAACATATTCTTTCACATTATAGTTTTCTTCTGCATCGCGAAACATCTGATTCAGATGCTCATCGTGTAGCCTATCCAATTTGGAACCACAATCGACATCCTTCCTGTGCAATCTGTTCTTCACCATGACTGGTCCAACATGCATACCCCTTTTTGAAACCCTTTCAAATCAAATGTACTTCAATCTGCTCTCGGTTCTTAAACATCTTTAGATTCTCGCAATCAATGTGTGAATAGTGCATATATTCCACTCTCTTTTCAACATATCCTCTTTGGTAGCTCTTATAAAAGCAGACATGCATTTAATGTACTCTTCACTTACATGGTTCCCAGCGTACATCTAGCTTCGGTCCTATGTTACACACATATATATTATAATTTAGTATTAAATATTAAATTAATGAATTAGTATACTAGATATATACCACATGCATTGAGGCTTTGCTTGACACAAAAGCCATTTTCCCTAGAACTAATTATATTCAACTATTTTGACAAATTTGTCCCACATGACGGGCACTGATATGTATGGCTATGTAGAACTAGATTATAACTTGACTAAATTCTAAACCCAAAACCATGCTAGATGTAAATAATTTTCTCTCCACATCAAGCTACCCAGATCTAAACTATCTTCAATTCTTCTGTCATCAAAAGTTAGATCTAAATTACAAGGCAACTAGGAACAAAGTACTAACGATAAGTAGTTAAGAACTTGATGGATCTTCAATCACTCTTACCAAATAATCTTCTTTCATCAAATGGCCTCAAAGCCTCGCATCTAGCGCAAAGCAACAACCTAGATCTAGAATTTAAGATAAAGGGTCGTGGTTCTACGTGCAATTAATATACTGGAATTATCATAGATAATTTTTAATACAAACCGTCTGTAATGTCTTAATTATCATCGATGGTTTGTAATACAAACCATCTATGATACTTCACAGATAGTTCAAAGAAAAAATCATCTGTGATATTTGGTAATATCACAGATGATTCATGGTAAAAACCATCTGTGATACTTTACAGACAGTTTTTACCATGAACCGTCTGTGATATTACACCTTTATAGACAGTTTTTAGTGCCAGCAGCAACTCAGATGGTCTCCAAACTAAAACCGTATATGATAGTATTTAATATTGACGGTATTGGAAAACGTCTGTGATGTGGCGTCTAGTATAATAAGGCTTTTTGTAGTAGTGTGTTTTGGCATATTCTTCAGAAGATTTAGTATATTCAAGTTTTTTGAAGGATAAGAAAACTAAAATTATTTACCATATCAAAATGTTGAAATTTTCAAGAATTAAACTACAAATTTGAAATTTAATTGATTTCTTTGTATCCAAGATTATGCATCTAAATACTCCTTTATTATGCATGTAAATACTCCTTAACGAATAAAATAAAGGAGTATTAATTTCATATTTATTTTATTCGTTAAGGAGTATTAATGACCTTTATTTTATTCGTTAAGGAGTATTTAAATGAGGCATTAATATTCCTTAACGAATAAAATAAAGGTCATTAATAAGCAACTTTTTGTGACGCATGTATTAAATTTGTCACTGTTATAAGTAGAGGCATTCTTTGTGACATTTCAAAATTTTGTGTCACAAAATGCAGTTACATATCGTCACAAATTGTCAGGTCAGACGGGTGGCTACGCGCCAAGGTGTTTTTGTGACAAATTAGTTTTTTTGTGACTCATTTTTTTTGTAATGTATGATTTTACTTTTCTATGATGAATTGTTATTGTCATAATAAGACATGATCACAGTTCCATTCATGCACTAACATCAACATTTTCATCATGAAATGTACGTTCCTTGTACAGACATGCGTGCTGACCTTGTACAAATGCATGCATGGCCCATGCAAACATGCATACTAACATGAACTTTCATCCACTTGAAGAGCTAGGCGTGTGCATGTCATCTCTAGAGCGATAATTTTGGTGGCAAAGATGGCTGCTCTAGTGGGTTGACAGAAGAGATGAGGCATGGGCATGGAATGCAGAGGAAACAATGGAGCACGGGCATGGTGTCGAGACTCAATTATGTAAATTCGCACTCTCTGTGTATACCACACTAGTCCACGATCACGCTAGTACACATAGTGTAACATAAATAAAATATTAACCATATACATGATAAATAAAGGAAAAGACTCAAATATTAATAATTATCAGAGTACGACCTTATGGCCAAGCTAACAATTAATAGTCTGAAGGGCTTAAGAAACTAGCAGTGAAAAACAAAAATAAGCATGATAGCCATTCGATATGTCCACAGGCAATCGACTAGAAAGCGAAATTCTAATCCGTGAAGTCACCGAAGTATCCTCTTTCTAGTACCTCCTACTGATATGGTTCCTCCTCTTCAACTGACCATAATAAGCATAAAGTTGTGAGTACATTGGTACTTAGCAAGTCATTTGTAACAAAAGTACAATATAACATGTAAGGCATATCAATGGATGGTTGAAAGGTTATTTTGCAGAAAGTAATAATTTAAAGTAAATATAATAACTAGATTGAAAATAAACTGTAAAGAAAATGACAATAAATAAATAACCAAAGGAATTAAATAGACTATAAGTGAACTACCAGTGAACTAACTGTCCACTTCCCAAAATTATCCAACTCAAGTTTTATGAAATATCTACTCCTCATGTGAAATCATTGAGCATTGTCCATAACTAGGGACACGACTATTCGAATAGTTTTACACTCTACAGAGGTTGCACAATTGTACCCACACGATGTGATCATCCTCACGTTAAAGAAAATTACAACAAGACCTTTAAAATGCTCAATCACAACTCAATTTCACCTGCTAAGGTTTCGCTGTCAAGTAGATTAATCACTTAGTCAATAATTGCCCTCTCCTATGCCTCATGAAAATCAGCAAATATGTTCAACTCAATGGCGAAATTGAAATTGAAATCTCACAAATTAATCATACAAATCTATTCCATATTAGACATGTGGTTTACACGGTATAGCTCAGATCAATAGCGTATAAAGTTAAGTCCTTAAACATTACCTAGGTGTGATTTCCATATCCTTCAAAGTGAATCCACAGTTCTCCTTTACTGCACGATCACTCGTCCAAGTGAAAATTAATTTTGTATAACCAACACCAATGACACCATTGTCATGGCATACTAATTTTATAACTTTGGTACCAACCACGATTCAATATCTCATTAAATCAAATTAAATATTTGATAACATGTGATGATGAACCCAACGAGACTATAAGCATGACTAAGCAAATTAATCATACAACCTATATGACAACTAGTATTGTACACTACAATAATTTTTCCACCCTATAGTTATAAAATCATGGCATTCGAATTATCAAATGGATGATTAAGGCAAATTAGACAGTAACTACCAAATACAAGGACTTATAAGAAAATAGCAATGCACGTCAGTTAAAAATAAAATAAATAAATAATAGATTAAAAATTTGGTTCTACATAATCAACGGACATGACTTGACTTGGCCTTGCTCAATTAACTACTCTAGATCTTCAAATCTTGCTTTAGCTCCTTTGAAGATACGATCTAACGAGAGAGAAAGCAAATAAGGCATAAAATAAAATTAAATAAAATTAAAATGAACACCAAAAACTTTAAAATATAAACCAAAAGATAGATCTCAATTTTAGATGAATTTAGAAAAAAGAACAGGATCAATCGGAGCTAAGACGATGGAGAATGGGCTCTCAAAAAATCTAATCTAAAGGAACATACTAAAAATTCAGAAATTCTATTGTGCTGTAGACTTGGCTCATGGAACAGTGCATGCGGCTTGGCTGGATGATGTGGCTGCTAACTAAGTATCTAGGGCTGATGTATCAGTGATGTGGCAAGACACGTGTACACTAGAGCTAATGTGGCGGTTGACATGGCTTTGACACATGGCATGCAGACATGGCACTCTGGTTGGCTCGGGAGCTGATGTAGCATTGACGTGGCTGACACGTAGTGACCACGTGGGATTAGGGTTGAGGTGGCAACTGGCATGGATGACTGACTCGGTTGGGTGGTTCGGACCAAGTGAATGGCGTGGACATAGCTATTTATGGCACGGACATTGAGAGTCCGGCATGGAGACGGCACCGACGGTGAGGCGGAGTCCGGAAGGGAGAAGGCGGCGGTGAGAGTGCGCTTCATAGATTACTGACACATGACACGGTGATGATCCAACGACTGTCGTAAACGGTACATTTGAACTGTAACGACTCGGCTTGGATGTTTGATGCGTGGCGCCAAATAGTATCCAGCGGTCAAGGTGGGACTTGGCTGGATGGCCAAGACAAGTCAATAGGAGATCGGACGGTTGAGGTTTACTGGGCCAGAGGGAACAATAATGGGCTTAGCCCATTACTGTGCTGAGGATTTTTGGGTTTTCTTATTTCAAAAATTCAAATAAAATAAAATGAGTTCTAAAAAATAGCAAATAAATTCAAAAAATTTACAGAAAATTTTAGAAAATTCCTAGAAGCACTGGTCAATTTAAATCATAAAATATGTAGAGGATGTGCTAGTGATGATGTAATTGCAAGGAATCGAAGAATGGCTTATTAGAGATGATTAATCGACGATAAGGAGTGGAAATAGCTTGTTTTAGAAAAATCTTGATTCTCATTGATTGACTGAACCAAAGTCAAAATAACTTGGTAGATGACTTGCTTAGAGGCTGGAACATGAAATGACATGAACAAAAATAAAAAACTCACCGGAGCGAAAGATAGCTTGGTTGGGTGAGGGACGACGCTCGGGAAGATGATTCATGGTGGCAACGGTGTTTGGAAGCCCTAGAAAGTTTGAAAAAGTGTGACAGGAAAGTAACGTAGTTATGGGAACCCAATTTCAAGGCGGGAACGAGTAATCAAAGAATTCGGGAACGACGGTTTGTGGTCATTAAATCTGGAAACTATCGAATAAAAGGAAATGATAGAATAAATGGGAAATAAATAGCCAAGAATTGATGCTTGAGTAATTTGGATCATTTTTCATTTTTGCACGAGGTGGACATGAGGCTTGATTTGAAAATTAGTTTGGAGAAGTAAGGAGTACAAAAGGCTAAAGGTGAATTGTTCAATTGAATAAAAGAAAAAGGCATCATGGCTTTAGACCTTGAAAGAACATTGAAGTTAAGTGAGCTCAGCATGAGAACACTGCTACAAACAGGCCTATCACAGACGGTTCGGAATCGTCATCACAGACGATTTTCGAACCGTCTGTTTTTATGTGTTAGTGATAATAGGTGGTTATCACAGACGGCTTGGGAGCCGTCTGTGATAACTTACATTACAGACGGTTTTTGCAAAAAACCATCTGTGATAGTCGACTTTTACAGATGGTTAAAAACAACGACCGTCTGTGATACACAATATCACAGACGGTTCTTGTTCCTAACCGTTTGTGATTTACCCGTCCAGTATAGCCTGTTTTGTAGTAGTGGAAAATAGTTAGGATGGGTGACCTTCGGGAATTGGGACGAATTTTAGGGTTCTTACAATGAAAAAAAGTCTAAAACATACTACCCAAAGCTTGCCCGGTCGGGTAGGCCTAGAAATCTATGACAAAATGGGATGTTTACATGACATTTACCAAACCATACATGACAATTATAAACATCACTAATTGTTACTATTCCGCAACAATAATATTTTTGTCATTAAATTCTTTCATGATGATTTCTTGTCATCATTGAAAATTAAATTTGTAGTAATGGTGAAACTAATATAATTATTTTTAAAAGATTTTTCAATTAAGATAAGCCCCTATGCATGTTGTGTAATAAAACTAGTTTTAACTTAAATACAAATTTGAATGTCATGTTAAATAGCACATTAAATTTGAATATTGTACTACTAATTACATCGAAATATGATTTCATATTTGCCCATTTTTAATTTTTTAGTTCTAATTAACATTAAAAATTAAACATAAAAATAGCCAATGTAGTAAAATTGAAACTAACAACACTTATTTAGTTACTTGCAGGGTTATCAAAACCGATTTTAAATTTTTACCAGGGGTCCGGTAGTACCGATTTTTGGAAAATTTCAGTAGTTTTCGGGCCAAAAATTTCAAATACAAATCAGCTGAAATTGATCTAAATTGGTGGACATCGGAGAAACATCAGAGCAAATTGGATGAACTCGGAGTAAAACGAAATATTTGAGATTGCAAAATTTGTACTCTAACTTGGGGTATTTGTATTTCTGTAATACCCCGGCCCCTTCTCTGAACCCAAAGTGCTACCACCTACTCTATGATGCTACCGATTCCAACTTTTACCGTTGATCTTGCGCAGCGACTCCTTTTGATAAATAACAACTAAATGACAAAAGTCATAGACTCGACACTAGGTGCAGAAGCAAAGGAATAACTATGTTAACTGTCAAAAGAAACCCAGGTGCTAAACAAGGTTAACTGATTCTTGTTGTATGTGAAGTAACTGTGCTTGCCCCGCCCTCTTTCATGTCGCCTTCAACGATTACCTAAAAAATCAACAAGGCAAGGGTGAGTCTGGAGACTCAGCAAACACATAATAAAATAATGGCGACAACAAAAGCAATTCAATTATCTTTGTAAGACACAATCCTTGTAACTATCAGTAAATCACTTATTTCATAAAGCTACCACATAAGCTCTGCGTATGTTCCATTCTCACTAGTTTCTTTCATGCAATGCAATGCCATATTCACATACAATCGCAAGCTCATATCGGTAAAGCTGAGTGTCCACCCGTCGATGGCCCACTCGTGCCTTACCCTCTTTCATATGGGCCACAAACTCCACTCCCGTGGAGCGCCTACCTTAGTAGGTCTTACTTGTGAGCACCCTGGACTAGTCATGTATCTTTCTCACCGACCTCACCGGAATAGTTACATGACTTTGTCTCCGATTTAGCTCATACAACTCATGTTAGGATGAATGTAAATGATGCAACATCCTTTCAGTATTCACAACCAACTCTCTACTAACTCCACTCCTATGGAGTGCCTACCGAGGTAGGTATTTATCCCACCACCGTGGGATGTCTACGCATAGTAGATCTTTAGTACCAGTGTGTAACACGATGCAACACTATTTCAACACGATAATAAACCAAAAGCATCGCTTGTCACAGTATAATTGACAGACAGTAAGAGATATCATTTTATAAAATGACATAAAGCATAAAATAACAAAACAAATATCAGGCATTCACTACAATCCACTATTCTACCATGCACTTGCCTGTTAATCTGGCGGACGACGCGTGGAAGGCACTAAACTCGAACCGTCACCTAAACAAGCATTACCCAATTCAACTCATCGCTAAAGCAATATGCGTAAGTATGCAAACGTCCTCGGTTCTATGTGCATCGACAATGTTCCTATGCGCAAATCCAACACCATCAACTTCTTTCTCACCAGACACCTTTCAGATGCCCTAGTGCCAAAACGACCATTTAAGGATCGGGCCATCTACAATAGTGAATAAACCTTATTCGTACGGGTTAAATACTTTTTCCTCTTTTCTTTTCTTCTTTTCCCTTTTTTCCTCTCTCTCTTCTTTTCTCTCTTTCTTTCCAACCCGTCGGCCCACAGCCCGTTTCTCTGCCCGTCCACTTTTCTCCTTTACTTTCCTTTTTTTCTTTTTTTCTTCACCCAATCCTCCTTCTTCTCCTTATGCCGCCGCTCCCTCATCTCTCTCTCTCTTTTCCTTGTTAGCCTCCCCGCCTCTCCTCCTCACACTGCCGCTCCCTCATTACCCTGGCCCTCCCCTGGTGCCTCTCTTCTGACCCTGGCCGCATCCCCGACGCTCGGCGCTGCGCGCCACCCTGGCTCCTCCACGCGACCCTCGGTTTCCCCGTGCTCAGTGCTACACGCTGCCCTGGCTCCTTCGATGTCTTGCGCCTCCTCCGGCCGTCGGATCTGTAGCTTATAGCTCGGATCTGATGCCCCCTTAGCCTGGTTATCTATATTTTGTACTCTACTTCGGTTGCTAATTACTTCCTTAAGATTATTTTGGTTTTGGCAACAGGATGAGGATTGGCCTGGAGGTACATTACTATGGCTCGGCATAGCGGAGCCCGAAGCCGCCTGCATGCCGGGGGAATGCGCGGTGGCACTCGGTGGCGCATGCCTGGCTGCTGGTAGCGAGTTGCCGCCGACCTCCCACTACGGTAACTTCCTTCCTTTCTATTCCCCCTCCTACTGTCGGTTGATAATATATGTGCTGGTTAATAGTTGAGCATAAAGTTATACCGAGAAAATGCTAGTGTTGTTTGGGGGTTTATGCGCTACCTTTGGTCGGTTGCTTGCCTTGGGATGATTTGAATGTGTACTCCTGGTGATCGTCTTCCTGGTTGCTGGTGTGCCGATCAAATTCGGGGGTGGTTGCCCCTACCTGTGGCTTCTTGCCTGCTCCCTGTTGACTGCACTTGGGTTGGCCTAGAGATGGCCAGTGGGATTTGATTGTGGTTAGTTTCGGGTTTGACTCGGAGATGGGAAGGGAAAAGGAATGGGGACGGGGATTGGTCTTGCTAATGCCGTGACTTGGTTTTCTTCTCCCTTCTCGTTCCCTCTCCTCGACTGGCTCGGGGTTATAACCCGTGGCTGAATTGCCTAGGTGGCACTTGGGGCTGCCCTTTTGGAGGCTTGAGCTGGCCTTTGTGTTTAATGGTCGTTCTGTGCTGTGGGATGCCTTCTGGATGCTGTCGTGCTGAATGCTGGCTGTTGCCGTATGGGGGTGTTTTAACTGATGCTGTGCTGGCTGACACCTGTTGGGTTTTTGCTACAGTGTTTGGATGTAAAACAGGCTTGTTTAACACCTAATGATGACCCTACGGTTGTGAGAGGTGCTGACTGGCCTCCGGATGGTCAAGTATCTTTGTGAACGGAATACCCTGCCCGAAATTAAATTCTAGGGTTCTGACGGCAACTTCTTTCTCTTTCTTTAATTAACTTCATACCTTGCTGGCCTTACTTACGGGTATTACAATTTATTCTATAAATTCAAGGCTGATCGAGAAGTTGGTACGGTACTGTCCCTTTGTTTCTCTGTTTCACACAGTAAAGTGGTAACATTGCGTGCATTTCCTATTTGAGAAAGCAAAATTGCAGACATTCTTCACAAATTTTCCAAAGTGTTGATTTACTTTTTTATATTGCTTCAGCTTTAATTTTATTAAAAACAACTCAGATCTCTACTCAAAGACAAGGATAATGGCTCAGGACTTATTGTCAATACACTCATCGATGTAGCCATGCCTGCACGGTGCCTCACAGTCTCAGCATGGAGAATAATGCTCTCGGCACATATGTAGTAGAACAGTACTCTATCCCAGCCTAATAGGATGATTATTCGCACCATATTGGTCTTTTTTCTCCTTTTAATAAAAAGTAGAGAACAGAAGTAACATCCTTACAAACACACGCAGTGCATGCTACGGATTACATAAGTGTACAGTATTGCCTCAGATTATCTTGTCGGAGCATGAGATATGGAGGTTCCTAAACAACCTAGATACTTGTTATACCGTACAAGAATTGATCATGTAAAGATCCGCAACAGTAGTGGCACGAGGTGAGCGTGCATGTCCCTAGTGTGTTATGGCAACACAAGATAACAATCATCTAGCCATCTGTCTCTTCTCCTTTTTTTCTTATTCCTTTCGATAAAACCTATCTACAGTGTACTCTCAACTGCATAATATTAATTTGTAGCTGTTTCATGTCCAGAAATAAAGCAGGCTTACTAACTAAACCTTACTAGCTAGATCACTGGGACATTGTGATAATTAAGAACCACAGATGGGATATTTATATTTTGCAAGTCCAAGAAAAAGAGGCTAGGATAGGTAAGTCTGCAATAAGTAAACTTTTTCGTCAACATGCTTTGAAGCTAACTTTCTTCAGCTAGTTTATTTCATCTGAACAGTAAACTGATAACTGGATTGTTTATATCGATGTTGTATATGTTGACGGAACATTCCTCTAAAACAAATATTATTCTATATGTTTCCATTATTTATATGTAAGATTTGACCTACAAATTATTAAATAATGTACTTTTGTACCATCTATATAAATATAATTAACTGTTGGAATTCAAGGAACCTTCTTAAAAAATTCCCACATTAATTCGTAAAAAAATAAAAATAAATCTCATTAATTGAGACAAAAGGAGAAGGACCTACCCTAATTCTTTTGTTTGAACTAGATTATAATGGTGTACATTAATCAAATATATTGTGGATGTTATAGGTGTGTAACAAATACATCTAAATTTTCAATCATATGTACGAGAATTACGTAACAGTTACAAATTGTATTTGAAATAAACATATATATATATATATATATATATATATATATATATATATATATATATATATATATATATGTCATCCAAATAATAAAAAAATGCTCAGCTAAACTTTTTTTACATGCTATAATTGGGTCAGACTTGCGGTTTCATATGAATTGCATCGACTACATATTTGATTCATTAAGTGCAACTCTCTTAATGATATTAAAAATGCTCCTATATGTTCTTGTACGCGTGAACTGCACATTCCAGAACAAATAAATGAGAAAGTTTAGGGACTACTTTGAACCAATTCGTTACTAACCGTATAAATTTTCTTAATTAGGGGAGCGAAGGAAGCACTAGCTACTTTAGTTAGTTAAGCAGAACATCAAGGTAACAGAGAAAGTAAGCTGTTATCAGTCGATACTTTACTTGCTTTGGCTTATAGTAATTTATCCATCAAACAAACCTCTCAACTAAATGACAGTTGGACCCTTAAACTAACGTAAATGCATCTCACATCTCCAAGAAAAGCCTTATACTTCATATAAACTATGTACAGTTGGTAGCTAGCTAGGAGTAGGACCACTACTACATATCATGTATGTACATTTAGCAATCTGTGGTCGGCATGCAATTTGCTAGTGTCGCCGAACCATGCTTTTACCTCTCGAGAGACGCTTCCAAAGTTTGTTTAATTGGCGCATGCACACTTTCATGTTATGAGATCATTTGAGCTGAACTCACGTTTAGAGCAGATCCTAAAGCGCATGCGCTGCAATTGCATGCGTGCCCAACACACGAAGGACCACCCTGCTAATTACTATCTAGCTATAGGATACATCTCCACAAATCAGTGCTTCTTCTTACCTAGCTAGCACACTTAGAGAGAGAGAGAGATAGAGAAAGAGTAGGGTTACTTGCAGGCGCATCCCTTGATTAATGGCTTTTGCGACTTTTCATATGCAGATTTACTAATTTAATATGTATGATTAGCGATAATCATTTGGGAATATATTGGAGGGAATGATTCTAGAAAGGCCCATACGTCGAAACCTAGCTATCTAGCCATGTAGGCATGCATATTAACCAACATGACCAGCCTCTTAGTGAGCTTAATTGTATAATGTGATGATAGATGATAGGTAGAATAACAAAGGCACAATTGCTTTTCAAAAAGGCTGGGCGATGGGAAAGGAGGACAGAAGAGTATGGAGAATATAAACTGAAGTGTCGATCAATCAATGAAAGCTAGGGGAGAAACAATGCAATGTATGCAGCTAGGTAGCGTCCTCAATTCTGTTGTCTGAGTTTCAACTTTCAATAATGGCGTTATATTCTCTCTCTCCCTCTCTCATTATATTGAAATACAATTGAAGGACCTAAAGTATCTTCCCTTTGCAGTGCGCTAGCTAGGCTTAACAACACCCCTAACCTGCTAATCTATCTCAATAAACAGTCCAGTTGATGTTCATGTTCTTGCAGTACATGCACCATTGATCAGTGCAAAAAATTTAAAGCATCGTCTAGATACAGTGTATCACTCGCTCCTAGTATCAAATGTACTAGATTACATTTAAGAGATTAGATTTTACCATATCTATAGCTATTATGCCAGTTCCTTGAAGGGAAGAGGCGTCTAATTAAGATGATAACTTAAATACAACTGAGTCCCTTTCGTATATATGCAAATGCCATCACTAATATTGCAGAATCCGCAAATAGCTTGCTTGTCTAGTTAATCCATTGCCCAAAGGTGGCTAACATTTTTCATGGCATACGGACGGGTCATTCATATATATTCTTGATTCTATATTATAAACAAACACTGCCACATGGATAACTATTAGGCAATCCACATTAGCAAGATGCTATGTTAGGCCTAGAGCACAAAGCAACCGTAAGGTACTGTCAATTAAGGTAAATTCGAGTTATTTACCCAAGAATGATAGGTTTGATCTAATGATTGCATTTCTAGTTATAGGAAGCTTATACCATACTGGTCATTTACTCTTCATTTGGTGTTCAGCCTAACAGCATAAGTTAATTCTAGAAGAGCATATTGTTAATACACAGGGACTAATAAAAAGAACTACATAAACAGTAGTATCTATGCATGTCATGAACAGCACATGCTT
The DNA here is from genome assembly GCA_036346265.1 of Melocanna baccifera. Classification (NCBI taxonomy): domain Eukaryota; kingdom Viridiplantae; phylum Streptophyta; class Magnoliopsida; order Poales; family Poaceae; genus Melocanna; species Melocanna baccifera. The sequence goes on along the minus strand of CM070707.1, from coordinate 11,149,661 downwards.
TACAAAAAGAAAAAAAAACCCTGGTTAGCGTAAAAGCAATCTGATGAGCCTACTATGCTCTTTGACACAGTTAAATGAATGCATTTTTTCTTCAACAAGTCGAATATTTCGATTAGCAGTAATAATAACCTTCTCAAGTTATTATCTACTATATATATACTTCCGTTATCTTTTGGGTCGTGGAATCCAATTAATCTCGTGTGGGGAAAAAAATAACCTTCTCAAGTTTGACAGCACCAATGTAGCATGTACTGGAGTATTAAATGCTCTGACCAATGCTTGCTTAGCTAGATGAAAGTACACTTTGTATTCTACTTGTAGACTGTAGAGAATTACCGAGAAGAAAGTAAGGTCAAGTAATCTAGTACGAATGTACGATACCTTAATAGCTGGATTGCATCGACACGGTTACTGTCTTCTACGATCATTTCTTGTCACGAGACACATATTGTGCATATATATATAGGTTCTAGAAGATGCATGTAAGGGATATGTTCTCCATCTTGACCAAATAGCTCATTCATATCATCGGTCGTCATGGAACAATATTTGACGGAAAAACAGTAGCCCTAGAGGGCTTCTACATAGCAAGAACATCTTTCTACGTAGGAGAATTATACCTTTGAATACTAGAACGCACATGTCTGGATTACTGAGACAGAATAGACGTTAAACATTCTGTACGTCCTCTCAACTGTTATTCTTGCATCCTTGGTTGTGTTCATTGACATGCTCATCCTCTCTGCTACACAGTTCTGCTAGCTTTCTGCACGGCCACTTTACATGGAGTGCCAAATCCAATGCTGTGACCCCATTATTCGAAAAATGTGCGAGAAAAAAGTTAATGTCATGCTGTGAATTGGAATCACTTCTCTGATGTCACGACGAATTAAACTAAGCTAGAGTGCGAAAGGAATGCTACCTCCTAATGTGGCATATTTGTCCCAGGCAAGAACTACACCACTCTCATAGCCTAGCTGATCAGTTCAGTGAACGCATGCACCGTCGTGCTTGACAGGACCTAGGTCAAAAGTGAGCTATCTTTTCTGCCTTATTATTCATTTTATGTATCAAATGGGTCCAGATTTAGAGAATACGTGACACGGCAGCCTCAAGATTTTATTCACCAATGGAGGAGAGCAAACGGTCTATGCGCCCGCACTAACCCTAAAGGATGGAGAAGGAGCTTCATAACCTCTTTCCACAACCACCTAAATACATTCTTATATGTCCTAAAGCATATTCCAAAACCCCTGGAGAAATAGGGTGAAACTTTAGTTTGGTCTCTAGCCAGCGATCAGGATGTCTTGATCATTCAGCATCTCTCTATAAATAGCCCCCCTTCACTTCAACATCTCATCAAGACCTCATAGGAAGCCACATTTGAGCTCTCTTATCCTATCCTAGCTCAACAAGCTATAGTGTTCCTTTCTCCCCAATCATTTGATGTTCAATATGTCCAGGGACCCATTGGTCGTCGGGCATGTTGTGGGGGATATTGTGGACCCCTTCATCACGACCGCGTCGCTGAGGGTCTTCTACAACAACAAGGAGATGACAAACGGCTCTGAGCTCAAGCCATCTCAAGTGTTCAACGAGCCAAGGGTTCATATCGGTGGGCGTGACATGAGGACTCTCTACACGCTTGTAAGTGTGATGATCATATTTTTTTTGTTTGAGAACTTCATCTTGCTTCAAATGATCAGTTGTGGTCTGGTTTTCTCGTTTCATTTAAATTGAATTTGGAGTGGTCCTTGAGGAGCTTGACTTGGCTATATATATTAGTTGACCCAGCCCAGCATATCTCTTAAAGTGTCTTCTATATCCATATCAGATAGAAAGCAAAGAATATATTGTGTTGTTGACTTATCAAGCCTTTAGGTGTCTCTACTCTGTATTAGCAATTAAGACTAACTGACCTTATTATTTGATAAGGTGCAATATTTGGATCATACCTGTAAAAGCTCTGTCTTATGGCTATTTTATTTTTCTCTAACGTCAAGCCCATAAAAATTTCGATGTGGTTGTAGCCTTTATGCCGTCATGCTCCATTCTTTCTAACGTTAATTAACCCTATAAAAATTTTGATGTGCTTGTAGTCATGGTATGTATATTATCTACTCGTACAAGAAGTACGCTTAATAAGGATCTAATATATTCGTGCAGAGAATAAAGAGCATATGATAATATTGGAGAGTTCATTCCTTGCTCACATGTGTCTATCCATCTATCTTGTTGCTAGGTGATGGTGGACCCTGATGCACCAAGCCCCAGCAATCCTACTAAAAGAGAGTACCTTCATTGGTAAGCTCTATGTAGCTTTCCTCCTTGCGGCTGAGTGGTTAAGCACAGGCCCTTTCCACTGTACATGTTCACTTTATATGCATGCCCTGTGTGATATGCTGCTTCTGTTGTTTATTAGAGGAGTATAATATCATTACCTTGACACAGTACTGATTAGGTAGTTCTCACTGTCGCATGCATATATAGGTTGGTGACAGACATTCCAGAGACTACTGATGCCAGTTTTGGTAAGTGATTTGACTCTCACAATGACAATCTCTAAAATGTCGTGTGGCTTCTGTCTTGTGTTCAAGTAAATTATTATTTTCATTTTTGGCGCCGGCAAAGCCAAAGTGTCTTTCAGGGTTTCTCTGAAACTGAAATAAATAATATGGAATTAACAGTAGCGTGAAAAAGAGAACATGATGCTAATTGGACCTTAAGCTTCAAAGGAACATGGTATTTATGTTACATTTGCTCTAGGTCTGGAAGAAGGAAAAGGCTCTTATTGGCAGTAATGTTAAAAGGATTTTGTTGTACTGAAACTTTTTCTTACATCCAAAATATATCTTGAATGTACATTAGACCTTCAGCTCCACGCATATCGCGAATAAAAACAACATCTGGTCAATGAAAAATAGCCTATTTTATCATGGAAAGGCTTGATCCGATTCGATTACAAGATTTCTAGTTGCATATTGTGTCACATGAACATTTTGAAACTCTAGATTCATGCACGAAGATGTAAATAAAGCAACACTGAATTGTACTTCCATTACTAAATATGTTCATATTGTATGCGCGCACCAGGAACTGAAATAGTCCCCTATGAGAGCCCACGTCCAACTGCCGGAATCCATCGCTTTGTGTTCATTCTGTTTAGGCAGGCAGGCAGGCAGACCACCTATGCACCAGGGTGGAGAGCAAACTTCAACACGAGGGACTTTGCAGCGATCTACAATCTCGGCTCGCCTGTCGCTGCGGTCTACTTCAACTGCCAACGAGAGAATGGCTGTGGTGGTAGAAGGTACATTAGGTAATATAGTTGGGCGTTACGTTCCCTCCTATATATGTAGTTGTCAAGTGTGCTTGACTGTCTCAAGGCATAATAGCAATTGGGAGAGATAATTTTCCTGGAGATAAGTTCCTAAAGGAAAATATATATGCTTGGGTGTCTCTGTTTGTGTCTGTTGTGTGGGCAGTGCATGCTAGCACAACGATAAGAACTATAATTAGTTCACTGAAAAAAATGTAGCTCTGATGTAATGGTGTCCTTGTTTGTCCTAGCTCTCATTCCCAAGAAGTTGGGCTAGGCACAAATATTCCAATTATTGAAAAATTAATTGGTTTGAGAAAAGGGGGAAATACCATTGTGATGCAAGTTGTGATGTTGAAACACAACAGATTCACTCTACGTACCTATATAGTTAGCTAGATTAATAAAAAACCTACGATGCCCTTTTCTCTCGTAGCATTACTGGCAAAAGTGAACGGCATGCATGACTTCAGATATGCTCAGATAATCTCTCTATGTATACAGTATATCATTACCAAAAGTAAGCATGTAAGCTTCGGTCTCAGCTAGTGGGGACTAATGTGTACCTATATAGGATACATCAGAAAACAGGGGATACTTTAAAGATATTTAATATTAAATGATCCTAATGGAAAATCCTTTAATTTTTGTAATCACTCACCCAGAGATCTGTAATATCCTAAATTCTAGAAAGTTTAAAAATAAGTAAAATTTAAAAAATTTGTCTGTATCTTATTTTCCTTGGCATTTGGTTGGAGTTTCTTTGAAAAATAATTTGTAAACACTAATTTTGGCATGGAATGTACAATTGATGAAATTCAAATCGAAATAGAATTCGAACATGAAAAGATGACCTATATAGTGGCATAGGAGAATTTACTGTAGAAACCAATTAAAGAACTCAAAAATAAGTTCATGGTGTTGAAAATAAAAATCGAAACATTTTGGAACATGTTTCTAAAATTCACCAAATCAAAATAGTGCCTTTTAATAAAATGGTGACATTGAAAGAATTTTTTAGAAAACTTTAAAGTATAAGAAATCATGGAAAACTTACACACTACTACAGAAAACCGTATTACAGACGGTTGAAAAACGTCATCACAGATGGTTTTGTGAGCCGTCTGAATTGAACCGTCTGTGGTGTAAATATCACAGACGATTTTTAACTAAAAACCGTCTGTGATAGTTGATAATCACAGATGGTTTTTAACTAAAAACCGTATGTGATATTTATGGACCCTTCCGTTGAGTGATGTGCCTCTGCAACGTACCTGGCGAACGACCTACGTGATTCGAAAAAGTTAACCTTAGTCATTCGGAAGGAAAAAAAGAGTAACTATAGTTATGTATGGAGAAAATGTATTTACCTATCGATTAATTGGGCGACAAATGTGTAGTCGATTTTGTTCTTACTTAGGGAATCAAGATATATTGCCTTGTTCCATTTTGGTACATTTACTATTAAAATCCAGTGGAACCCCTGATTGTAGGGCATAAGTACATATTCCTATCGTGGTAGGCAATAGTGTTGCTGTAATGTATCTCTCAACAAAGGATGCATCCTCGTTGATGGTATGCATGGCGACCTGATGCGGGGGATTGCCCGATCTTCACGGCGTAGGATCGATGAAGATAGTTTGGATCCGTGCAACCTGATGAATTGATGGCGTCAACCACTATTAGAACAGCAACCTGTGACAAAAGAATTCGCCCAACTACACGCTCGTGATCCCGTCTACCCGACCACAAAGTAGATGCGTTGTCGCTCCGGCCAATCACAAGGAATCACAAGAATGACGGGGAAGAACGTCTGATTCCTCTCTAGGTTGCAATCATGTGCCAAACCCTAGGAGGAACAAGCGCATGGCTCTCTCTGAAAATAATGGATTGATTTTTGTGGTCCCCAAAAAGACTCACGTACAGGAATTAAAAAGGCCAAGTGGCCAACTCAAAACACAAAAATAGTTCGGACTCGAAGGAAAAATAAAAAAGACATATTACCGATTCTTAACTGACTCAATCAAAGAAAAGGACACGCAGGTCCATCTCCTGTTCGGGCTTGGGTGACTCAATCAAACTCAAGCTAATGTTGATGAGAAGAAAAACATCACCCAAGACCAGGTGGCTTGATTTGCTAATGACTGACTTAATCACGTAACTAGGTGCATGGCTATATATGCCTTGAGCTCTTCACGGAACATGTGCAATTAAGTTGTCTTGTGACTTGAGTTCAGTTCTTCTAGCATTCGTCTATTTCCAGCTTCATTATTCTCAACTAAAGCTTTTGCTATTCAAACCTAAGAATAATTAAATAGCAATTATTAGGTAGTATATCATTCTCATATAAATTAAAACCAAATTCAACTAAGAGCGAGTTCACCTGTTGATTAATCTTTTTAGCTCGTGCTCGCGTAATCGGTCCAGTCGTGATGCCCTCATCATCCTCCCCCTCTTGAGAAGGAGTCATCCTCGACTCTGATTCTTTCGGTCCAAAAAATGGTGACAACTCAGCAATATTAAATGTAGAACTCACAGCATAGTCATCACCCAGAAGCTTGATTTTATATGCATTGTCATTGATCTTCTCAAGTATTTTGAATGGACCATCTCCCTGGGGCATTAACTTAGATTTGCGCTTATCCGAAAAGCGTTCTTTGCGTAGATGCACCCAAACCAAATCACCTGGTTCAAATAACATCTTCTTTCTTAACTTGTTCGCCTTCTCAGCATAGTAAAGTGCCTTCTTACGTGCCTTCTTGTCAATTTCTTCTTTAGTTTTGACATGAACCTTCTTCACATATTCAACACGTTTGGATGCCTCAATATTAATTTGTTCATGTAGTGGAAGTGGCAGCAAATCAAGTGGCGTGATGGGTTTGAAACCATACACCAACTCAAACGGACATAATTGAGTAGTAGAATGTACCACTCTATTGTACGCAAACTCCACATGCGACAAACAATCTTCCCACTCTTTGATATTCTTCTTGATCATCGTTCGTAGTAGCATTGATAGTGTTCGATTTACCACCTCCGTTCGTCCATCCGTTTGTGGGTGACAAATTGTTGAGATTAACAACTTTGTTCTTAGTTTGGCTCACAAAGTCTTCCAAAAATAGCTCATGAATTTGACATCGTGATCTGAGACAATTGTCCTTGGCATACCATGCAAGCTCACAATTTCCCTTAAAAACAAGTCAACTACATGCGATGCATCGTCGCTTTTGTGACAGGGAATAAAATATGCCATTTTAGAAAATCTATCCACAACAACAAAAACTAAATCCCTCCCCCTCTTAGCCCTAGGTAATTCTAAAACAAAATTCATACTAATATCCTCCCATGGTGCACTAGGAACTGGAAGTGAAGTATATAAACCATATGGATTAAGTTTAGATTTCGCTTTGTGGCATATCACACATCGCTATACAAACCTTTCGACGTCACACCTCATTTTAGGCCAATAAAAGTGATCACTCAATATCATGAAGGTCTTTTCTCTCCTAAAGTGTCCCATCAATCCTCCTGCATGAGATTCCTGCAATAAAAGTAAACGCACGAACGAATCTGGAACACACAATTTGTTAGCACGAAATAAGAACCCATCATGAACATGGAACTTATCCCATCCTCTCTCATCTTTGCATTTAGAATATGGTTCTGAAAATTCATGGTCGGAAGCATATAAATCTTTCAAGCTCTCTAATCCAGATACCTTTACTTTCAATTGATTTAAAAGCACATTATTCCTAGATAAAGCATCAGCTACTATATTCTCTTTTCCTTTCTTGTACTTAACAACATATGAAAAAGTTTCAATGAATTCTACCCACTTGGTATGTCTACGATTCAGTTTAGCTTAGCTCTTCAAATATTTCAAAGCTTCGTGATCAGAGTGAATAACAAATTCTTTAGGCCAAAGATAATGTTACCAAGTTTCAAGCACACGCACCAAAGCATACAATTCTTTATCATACACAGGATAGTTCAATTGAGCACTTCCTAGTTTCTCACTAAAGTATGCTACCGGTTTTCCTATTTGCATTAAAACACCACCAATACCTATTCCACTAGTATCACATTCAATTTCAAAAGTTTTAGTGAAATCAGGCAAAGCAAGCAATGATGCTTCAATTAATTGTTTCTTTAATTCTTGAAAAGCGTTTTCCTGTGATGTACCCCATTCAAACACAACACCCTTTTTAGTTAACTCATTTAATGGGGCAACAATGGTGCTAAAATCTTTAACAAAACGACGATAAAAGGTAGCAAGACCATAAAAGCTTCTGATTTAACTAACATTCAGAGGTGTAGGACAATTCTTAATTGCTTCAATTTTAGATTCATCTACCTCAATGCCTTGTCCAGAAACAACATAGCCTAAGAACACAACTTTATCGGTATAAAAAGTGCATTTATCCAAATTAGCATATAATTTCTCACTTTTAAGCACTTCGAGCACTTGTCTAATATGATCAATGTGTTCATCCATCATTTTGCTATAGATCAATATATCATCAAAGTATACCACAACAAATTTGCCAATGAATGCTCTTAAAACATGATTCATCAACCGCATGAATGTACTAGGTGCGTTAGTTAAGTCAAAAAGGCATTACTAACCACTGATACAATCCAAATTTTATTTTAAAAGCAGTCTTCGATTCATCACCAAGTTTCATCCTAATTTAATGGTATCCACTTCTCAAATCAACTTTAGTGAAAATAACAGCACCACTAAACTCATCTAGCATATCATCTAACCTAGGAATAGGATGACGATATCTAACAGTGATGTTGTTAATGGCACGACAATCCACACACATTCTCCATGTACCATCTTTCTTAGGAATAATAATTACAGGGATAGCACAAGGACTAAGGCTTTCGCGTACATACCCTTTCTGAAGTAGCTCTTGCACTTGGCGCTGAATTTCTTTAGTTTCCTCTGGGTTGGTGCGGTATGGTGGATGGTTTGGAAGTGATGTGCCGGGAACTAGATCAATTTGATACTCTATGCCACGCAATGGTGGAAGTCCCGCCGGTATCTCCTCCAGAAACACGTCCTCAAATGCCTGCAAAAGAGAAGAAACACCACTAGGAAGAGAGGTTAAGTCATTAGTTAAAAGCAAAACTGTTACATCTTTGTACATAAGCACAAAGTGCATCTTTGATGGTCATTGCTCACATCTCTCAAATCTGATTTTGTGGCTAACATAGCCATCCCTCTCTCACTCTTACCTTTTCCTCTCATATTTGGCTTGTGGCTCTTACTCATCGATGTGTGGAAGTCTTTCTTTTCTTTCTTTTTACCCTCATTTTCAGCAAGCTTCCTTTGCTGAAATTTAACTTGTATTTGACTAGGAGTCATTGGATTAAGCTCCTTTGTCTTTCCCTTCCACTTAAATGTATATCTATTGGATCGGCCATCATGTTGCACACTTCTATCATATTGCCATGGCCTTCCCAATAGCATGTGACACACTGTCATGGGCACCACATTACACTCAACGGTGTCCTCATAATCACCAATCTTGAAAGTAACATGCACTACAAATTGAACCTTCACATCCCACATTTGCTAAACCATTGCACATGATATGGACGTGGATGTTTCAGCATCTTTAAACCAAGCTTTTGACATAACTCAACACTAGCCAAGTTATGACAACTACCACCATCAATGATAAGCTTGATTACCTTATTGTTTAACTTGGCTTGTGTTTGAAATAAGTTGAATCGCTGCTGATGTGCATCTCCTTCTTGTGCAAGCATGCTCAAATTTTTGGTAACAACTAATGCCTCTACCGTTTCATAATTCAACACATCAACATCTTCCTTGTCATCTGATGCATCCTCATATTTCTCCTTTTCATGACTAAGCTCAACCGGATCTTCGCTTGTAGATTCATACTCTCCATCTTCCGTTACAAGCATAACTCGGTTGTTGGGACACTCTCTAGAAATATGTCCATGCCCTAAACACTTGAAACATTAAATTTCTCTACTCTTTGTCGTAGCTCCAATTGAGGATGTAGGGAATGGAGTGGCCTTTTTCTCACTTGAAGTAGGTGCTGTTTTTGCAATTGAGGAAGAACAAACAGTAGTATTTGAATTAGTACTAGCTGAAATTGTACATCGTCCCAAATTGAAACGTGCTTTGGTGGCATTAGATAATGATGATGATAGAGCTTTCAAGATGAAAGATGCTATCCTTGGTGCTGGTTTTAAATCTTCTAATAACTGCTTCTCCGCCTTGGTCGCTTGATGCATCAAATCAACAACAGTATTGTAGGGCTGATATTGCACAATGCGTTTAATGTTTTTGTTTAAACCAAACAGAAAACACGCAAGTGTTTGCTCTTCATCTTCATGCACATGTGCCCCAATCATAGCTTGCTCCATATCCTTGTAGTATTCCTCCACCGAGCGACCTCTCTGTCTCAAATTCTGCAGTTTATCAAAAAGATCATGCTTATAAATGTTAGGAACAAAACGAGCTCTCAGCTCTTACTTCATTTCAGCCCATGATGCAATTGAAGGTTCTCCATTCTCTTCTCTTTGGTTCAATATTTGCTCCCACCAAATCAATGCATACCCATCAAACTCAAGTGATGCTATGTGTAGTTTCTTCTCCTCCGAATAATTGTGCATTCGGAAGATTTTATCTACCTTGAGCTCCCATGTGAGGTAAGCATCTGGATCGGAAGCATCTTCAAATTTGGGAATAGTGAATTTGAGTTTCCCAAATTTCTCCTCCACGCGTGGGTCATCATGACGACGGCCGTGGCGTTGGTAGTTGTCGTTGCGGTGTAGCCAAACATCGTCGTCAAGTCCTCATTGTGGGCGATGATGGGAACGGGGTCCCGATCTTCCAACAGGTTCTGGATATGTTCGATTTGGTGGAGGCGCGACACAAATCGATTCGGCTTCCGAACAACACGTTCCGAACCCCGCAATCGCAGCACCACGTCTCCTCAGGTTATCAACCGTGCGCTGCCCGGTTGACCTCGCCAAGAATGCTAATCCTCGCCTGCGAATCGAAGAACACAAGCAAGAACAAGGAAGAACACAACGGAATTGTAGATGTATTGGTTTAGCACTCGAAAGTTGGGGTCTCACAAACCGATGAACGGCGAAACTGTTCAAGACAGAATTAATCTAAACAAAACCCAACCCTAATGGTCGGGGTGGCGGCTATATATAAAGGAGTGAGGGGCGTGCAAAACCCCTGGATGTGCCCTAATGGGCTCCAACACGATACAAAGCCGAACGGCCCAAAAGACGGTGGCGCAGCACCCTGACAGATTCTAAATGTCCACTTTTTTCGATGATTCCTATTGACTCAGAAGGAATTTTGATATGATACTAGAGCCATTGGAAAGGTCTCCTTCTCAGCTTTCCATACATATGTGGAACGTCCAAAACGGAGTCCGTATGCGTCCTGGGCGTCCGTTTTACTGTAGGCTGGTCCTGAAGGCCGAGGCAGACTCGAACTCGAGTTGGACTGGGCCTCCGGCTTGACTTGGACGTCCTTGCTGGTCTTCTCCGCCTCCACACCTCTCTCCATGTACTTCATGACCCTCTCCAATGTTCCTAAGCAAGATAACATCATTAGGTAGTAATCTATTCTCAAAACTATAAAAAGGATCGCTTAAGAACGAGCTCACCTCTAGATTTAATTGTCGCATACGAGCTCGGGTCATTGGACCTTGCATAACGGTTGGAGGATCAGTGGCTGCATCCGAAGGAGTGATGTCCTCATCATCCTCCCCCTCTTGAAGTGGAGTCGTCCTCGACTCAAGCTCATCTTCTTCTCCCAAGTATGCCTTCAAATCTGCAATGTTAAAGGTGGGACTAACCCCGAACTCGGGTGGCAACTCAAGTTTATATGCATTATCATTTATTTTCTCAATTATCATAAAAGGACCAGCAGCTCTAGGCATTAATTTTGACTTTCTTAACTTAGAAAATCTATCCTTTCGCAAGTGCAACCAAACAAAATCACCCGGATCAAGTTTAACTTCCTTTCTACCTTTACTACCAACAATCCTATATTTTTCATTCATCTTTTCAATGTTTGCCTTAGTAGTCTCATGCATTTTGACAATAAAATCAGCACGCTCCTTAGCATCATTATGAACTCTCTCACTAGTAGGCAAAGGTAAAATATCAATAGGGGCACGGGGATTGAATCCATACACTACCTGAAAAGGACTTACCTTGGTGGTGGAGTGTTCCGCTCGATTATATGCGAACTCAACATGCGGCAAACACTCTTCCCACAGCTTCAAATTGTTCTTCAAAACAGCTCTCAACATGGTAGACAATGTGCGGTTCACCACCTCGGTTTGGCCATCAGTTTGTGGGTGACATGTTGTAGAGAACAACAACTTTGTACCCAACTTGTTCCATAGAGTACGCCAAAAATGACTCAAGAACTTGGCGTCACGATCTGAAACAATAGTAGAAGGCATACCATGCAAATGAACTATCTCTTTGAAAAAGAGGTCAGCAATATGAACGGCATCATCGGTTTTATGACATGGTATAAAGTGAGCCATCTTAGAAAAATGATCCACAACAACAAAAATGCTATCCCTCCCCCTCTTAGTCCTGAGCAATCCTAAAACAAAGTCCATAGAAATATCTTCCCACGGAATAGAAGGAACAGGAAGAGACATATATAAACCATGTGGATTCAAGCGAGACTTAGCTTTTTGACATGTAGTGCAGCGAGCCACAAACCGCTCGACATCTCGCCTCATTTTTGGCCAAAAGAAGTGTGTGGTCAGAACGTCTTTCGTCTTCTTAGCACCAAAATGTCCCATCAAACCGCCTCCATGCGCCTCCTGCAACAACAAAAGATGAACGGAACCAACTGGAATGCATAGGCGGTTAGCTCTAAACAAAAACCCATCATTGATCACGAATTTATTCCATGCTTGTCCCTCTTTACAATGCAACAACACATCCTTAAAATCAACATCAAAAGCATATTGTCCTTTAATGGTTTCAAGACCAAAAATGCGACAATCAAGTTGAGACAACATGGTATAGCGTCGAGACAAAGCATCAGCAATGACATTATCCTTCCCTTTTTTGTGTTTAATGACATAAGGAAAAGATTCAATAAATTCAACCCACTTAGCATGTCTACGATTCAAATTGGTTTGACTACGAATATGCTTAAGTGATTCATGATCAGAATGAATGACAAATTCTTTAGGCCATAAATAGTGTTGCCACGACTCTAAAGAACGAACAAGAGCATACAATTCTTTATCATACGTGGAATAATTAAGAGCAGGATCATTCAATTTTTCACTAAAGTAGTCAACAGGTTTGCCTTCTTGCATCAAAACACCACCAATACCAATTCCGCTAGCATCACATTCCAGTTCAAAAGTCTTACCAAAATCCAGAAGTTGGAGCAATGGTGAGTGTGTAAGCTTTTCCTTCAAAAGATTAAAGGACTCCTCTTGTGATGGTCCCCAATGGAACACGACTCCCTTCTTTGTCAACTCAATCAATGGTGTCGCAATGGTGCTGAATTCCTTGACAAAGCGGCGATAAAATCCTGCAAGGCCAAGAAAACTTCGCACTTGGGAGACCGTCGTGGGCATGGGCCAACTCCATATCTCCTCCACCTTGGCTCTATCAACCTCAATTCCCTGTGGAGTCACAACATAGCCAAGAAAAGAGACTCGATCCGTGCAAAAGGTGCACTTCTCAAGGTTACCAAATAAACGTGCATCTCTCAAAGCATTAAAAACAGCACGTAAGTGATTCAAATGTTCATCCATGGACTTGCTATAAATCAAGATATCATCAAAGTAAACGACCACAAATTTGCCAATGAAAGGACGTAAAACCTTGTTCATTAATCTTATGAAAGTGAGGTGCATTAGTTAAACCAAAAGGCATTACTAACCACTCATACAAGCCGAACTTAGTTTTAAAAGAAGTTTTCCATTCATTGCCAAGTTTCATTCTTATTTGGTGGTATTCACTACGCAAGTCAATCTTTGTGAAAATTATAGCACCACACAACTCATCAAGCATGTCGTCTAGCCTGGGAATAGGATGACGATACCTTATAGTAATGTTGTTAATGGCTCTACAATCTACACACATACACCAAGAATCATCTTTTTTGGGAACCAAAAGAATAGGAACAGCACAAAGGCTAAGGCTCTCACGTACGTACCTACGGTCCAAAAGGTCTTGGACTTGTCGCTGAATCTCCTTAGTCTCTTCGGGATTGGTCCTTTACGCCACACGGTTTGGCAAACTCGCTCCAGGGATCAAATCAATCTGGTGCTCAATCCCTCGAATGGGTGGGAGTCCTGGAGGTATCTCATCAGGAAAAACATCTCTAAACTCGTGCAAAAGGTTAGTGACAGGAGCAGGCAAAGTGCAAGGCATGTTATCAAGAGAAAATAAAGTATCTTTGCACACAAAAGCATAGCATGTATTATTAATATCATCAATTTCAGCAAGGTCTGATTTTGTGGCAAGCATAATAGAATTTTTCAAATGGATTACTTGCTGTTTTTCAGATTTAACATGTTCCTTTGGATCATTAGCAGCAGCAGCTCTCTCCCTATCGGCCTCTATAATCTCAGCTGGGGACAAAGGCAGTAAAGTAACTTTCTTTCCCTTTTTGCATAAAAGTGTATTTGTTACTACTACCATGGTGTAAAGCATCATTATCAAATTCCCAAGGTCGACCCAATAAAAGAGAGCATGCTTGCATAGGAACCACATCACAATCAACATGATCAGAATAACCACCAATAGAAAAATGGACTCGGCATGTTTGTGTTACCTTAGCTTTTCCAGAGTCATTTAACCACTGAATATGGTATGGATGTGGATGCGGTCGCGTGGTCAAGCCAAGCTTGTTGACCAAATCAGAACTCACCAAGTTGTTGCAGCTTCCTCCATCAATGATGACACGTGCGTGCCGGTTCTTGATTGCGCAGAAAGTTTGAAACAAATTATGGCGTTGAAGCTTATCGGGTTGTTGTACCTGTGTGCTGAGGACTCGCTGCACAATGATGCTCCGTAGCGTCGCTGTGGACGCTCCACTAAGGACCAAGTCGTCATCACCACCGCCATTGTCGTCCGAGGCAGCAGCAACATCATCATCCTCCTCGACATTCGAAGTGCTGATGTAGCCTCCATCTTCTGTGGCGATGTATGCCCGTTGGCTAGGGCAATTCTTCTGCACATGACCAAGCCCATGGCAGCGATGGCACTGAATGTCGGAGGAGCGGCCCGTTGAAGCCACAGAAGAAGAGCTCTTGGCTGGACCCTGCAAAGAATTTTTTGTTGAATCTGCAAGGCGTGTCGTGGAATGTGGCTTCGGTGGCGCTGCTGCAAACTTGTTCACAGGTGGTGGAGGAGAACGAAAACTCGTAGAAGACTTGGGCAGTCCCGTCGAAGTAGTCGTTCGCGGCGTGTAGGAGGGTCGTCCAGTGTTTGCCTTCGCTGATTCCTTGCGTTCCTGGAATTCTTTTTCTGCAAGCATAGCAAGCTGGAACAGCTGGTTGACAGTAGTAAATTCTTTATAATCAACAATATCTTGAATTTCACGCCGTAACCCCCCGTAGAAACGACAAATCTTATCCTCCGTTTCCTCAACAACTCCACAACGCACCATACCCTTTTGAAGCTCAGCATAATAGTCCTGAACAGAACTATCACCTTGTTCTAAGCGCTGTAATTTTTTTCTCAAATCACATTTGTTGTGGCTACAGACCAAACAGAGAGAGAGTATGGTGGTGGAGAGTTAGGTAAACAAATGACCTCTGCTCCCCAGAGGCTTCGTCAAGTCCATACATATATCCCGAGGGAGTATTTTTACAATGGTGCCCTTACACTTGAATTCTTCCCGAGACCATCTTGTCATCGTACACGGGTTCATAACTCGCTAACAGGTAAGCTGAGCTTAGGTGGGGGCCACCCCTACAACAGGAGCCTCTCATGGTGAAGGGCTTCACAGGCCGACGCCATGCCGCCGAGCCCTTTGGCCCCTCCGTCCCTACGGCCTGTGAGTTGTGTGATATTGGGCGAGGGTGACTTTGGAGCTGAGCTGTTGCACGGGGGCGAAGACCTTGCCGAAGGCGGAGCTGGTCTGCTCTGCGGGCGCAAAGACTTTGCCGAAGGCGGAGCTGAGCTGCTCCGCGAAGGCGAAGATCTCACCGATGTGGGTCAGATACGTAGGGGATGAAGCCGAGGTCGGGCTCGAAGCCGGCTTGCGGAGGTGGGGACCTCGTCGAAGGCACGGAGGCAGAAGCGCATCAAAGCGGGTATGCTGCCCCCACCGGTGACCGTTGCACTAGAGCATTGTGTGACCTAGCATCCATAGAAAGGCACGGGACACGTCAGAGTACAAAAACGGTTGTGGTAAGAGCGAAGGGGTTTAATGTGCGGCAGACGTCGGGTTGTTCCGAGCCAGCAGAGTGGAAGGGACGTCTTCGGGTGTGGCGCGCGCGACGTCGGCTGCTGCCGCGATCTTTGTGGCGGCGGACTGGGCTGGTCTCGTAGAGGTGAAGGCTTCGGGGAAGTCGCAGAGTCTTCCCTCCACCGGCTCTGGTATTGCGGGGCCGTCTTTGCGAGCCAAAAACTTTGTTTGGCGCAGGACGGTCCCGCGGGCGATCCGGAGTTGCTATGCCGTGCGTTGGAAAGGCTGGGGCGGTTTGCGACCGTCGTACGCATGGTCCCGAGGTGGCGGTACACGCGGCGCTGCCTGGTTGGTGCGCCGTGGGATGTCAGGAGCCTTGCGACCGCGCGCCCACGTCTGTTCCCAAGGGAGGCGAGACACGCGGCGAGCCATCCCGCGGTCAGCTATAGTTCCCGGCCGTGGGCGAGACGAACCGACGGCTCCCGCCGGTTGCCCTCCCGATGGCGGGACGCGAAGGGGCTGTATAAAAGGTGCTTTATTGGCACACGGGCGTGCATCCCATTCGCGTGCGCCCAGTTGGTTGTTCCGCTTTGCTGCGCGAAATCCACTCGTCGCTACTCCGGCCCTTCCGTCGTGCGGAAAGAAAGATGGCAAGCCACGGAGATTCTGGCCGTCGGTTGAGTGGCAGCGCTTTGTCGGGCCAGCGAGGCTCGACGCCGCCTTAGGCGGAATATTCGGTGGTGGCTCGTGAGTCAGTGCAGACCCGAAAGGTGTACAACGCCCGACAGAGCTCGCAGGGGCGGTGCTCTGCGGTGCTGGGGCGAAGCCATGCCATCAAAGAGACAATCGAAGCTCTCCTGCGGGAGAAGAAGATAGACAACCGTTACGTAGCCCGGCTGCTTGCTCGCGACGAAGTGGAGCCTCATCCCGAGGAGTCAAAGGCGATTGTCTTCGCCGCATTCTTCGAGGCGGGACTCCGGATGCCGTCGACGCTCTTTGTCGGTGAGGAGTCAGCGTTCACTTCATGGTGCGGTTGGGCTACGCGCATCTGGTCCTTGCTCTGGCGATGAAGGAGAAGTGGGAGGGGTGGATGCGGTAGTGGTTCTTCTGCCGCGTGACACCGACCAGCAATCTGCGGTGCCGGGGTGAACCGATAGCCTTCGACTGCTACCCTGGGCTGAAGCCGGTGAGCGAGGATCAGTGGCAGGCGCGGAGACTTGGCGGCGTGACCCTTCAATTCAACATGCGCGATCTTGCCGAAGAATTTACCATGTACGGGGTGTCTCCACTCTCTGGCCTGTGGAAATATGAATGGCGTGATACGCGGAGGGATGGCGTCCGCCCCTCAGTGTCGTCGCTGCAGGAGCCCACCGGGTATGCAGTGCTCTCGCTGTGGGACGCTGAGCGCGCCGTCGATGCCTTCCTGGGGTTGTACACGTGGAAAGAGCACACTCTGCGCGAAGCCGCAACTAGGCCTGCGAGGTTAGGGCGGATAAACCGGGTGTGCGAGGTTCTTGGCCTCGCTGTGCCCGAGCGCCCAGTGCCGGTGCGGAGTTCACCCCGTCGCCGTGATGGTGCCGGCGGGGTAGGGGCGTCGTCCCGGCGGCAAAGGTCCGGTCCCAAGCTGCTATTTCTGACCCGTCGGCCGGCTTAGCGGCAGAGGCCGCTGACCCGGACGACGTGTTAGGGGGTGGGTCCGAGCATGGCAGCGCGGGGGGTCATGCTACGGCCAGTGAGGACCTAGGTGGCGAGGCGGGTCTTGGCGGTGACGTCGTTGGAGACGACACCTTGTCGCCGATGCCAGTCGGTGAGGACCTGCCTCCCACGCCGCCGTCGCCCGTGATGGCTGCCACAGGCCTTCCACCGGCGCCCGGCCTGGCGACGATTGGAGCAGCGGAGCACTCATCGTCGTCACCGGCTGCAACCGCCACAAGCATGCCGCCCGCGCCGGAAGGTGCAGGTACTGGAGCGGTCGGGGGTGCATCCTCTGGCTCCCCAGCGGTGAAACGCCGCCGAGTGCAATCGCCTTCGTGGGCGGGGCAATTCCATGTGGCGGGCGCAGTCGGCGGTGGCCTAGGATTCGACCGCGAGGCCACCCGGCGAGGAGGGGTTATTACTTCGAGCGCGGGGAAATGACACCTCCCCACGTCATAGTGGGGGGTGGCGGAGGTAGGCGTAACTCCTTTTCTCCCCGTGACTTCGTGAAGATCTCTCCGATTTGTTCGCTTATGCCGTCGTCGACGTCAGGAGAGGGGAAGTCGCCCGGGCGCGGGCAAGGCTCGAGCAGCGGTGGCGTCTGCGAGGTCAGTGGTGGCGCTGCGCGAAACACCTCGCGGACACCCGATCTTGCGCGAGGCCGCCGCGGCTCACCGTGTCGACCGTGCCTGGCCGGGCGCTCCGTGCCCTCAACGGAGCCGCGGAATGTGGTGACGGCAGGCTGGATCGGTGAGCGCTGTCGTCATGCGAGGCGGACCTGCTTGCGCTTGCACTGGGTGCCGCGGGGATGAAGGTAAGCTCCTAAGCCCGCCATTAACATCACCTACCGCGTGCATGCTAAGCAGCCATGTCCTTCTGTCGTTAGGCGGTCGCCATCGGGCGGGCTCTGGATGAGGCGCGCCTCCGTGAATGGAGGGCGCTGGCGGAGCAGCTTCGTGCTGCCGACGAGGCTCATGCCACGAAGGACGACCGCATCTGTGTGTTAGAGGCAAAAGTCCGCGCGGCGGGGGCGTCACAATGCGCTGCCGAAGAGGCCTAACGTGTTGCGGCAGAGGATCGTGCCGGCTTGCTTGGGTGAATCAGCGCGTTGGAGGAGGAGAGGGCCCAACTTACCATGGCCCCAGAGGAGAAGAGCCAGGCTCTGAGCGACGTGTCTGCGGCAGCGTGGAGGGCCATGGGGTCTTTGGAGGGGGCCCTGCGGGGCCTTTCCGTCGTCGTGCTGGACCTCACCCACGACGCTGCGGACGTGAGGCAGTCGTTGGCGCGGATTGAGGAGGGCTCGGGCTTGGCGCTTGATGGTGCGAAAGCCTTCGGCGATCACTGCGGCTACGCCAGCGCGTGCCTTGCCTTTGCCACGCTCCACGCCCGGGGGTGCGAGCACGTGGAGGGGCTGGTGGCTCCCAGCTTGAGCGCTCCTACCGGGGCCGGGGTATGGTCCGGCGCAGTCCGCACCACCCTACCCGCCGTGCAGAGCTTCTACGAGGGGATCTGGCGCCAGTTCGGAGAGGAAGCGGCCAAGGCGTTGTTGCGGCGGACGCTACACCGGGAAGGCAACTTCTTCGAGTGGTTGGAGGAGGCTCATTAGCGCGCCGAAGATGGCGTGGACTCCTAGTGTCATCTGGGAGCTGGTGGTGTGATGTAACTTTTGTTTTTACTGTTGTTTTCTTTTGCTTGCTAATGGAAAAGAGGGCCATTATGTCGAGTCCTGCACAACTGCATGCTGCTTGTACGGTTGATGTTGTTGTAGAGGCAACGGTGCCCTGTGGGCAAAGAGTGGTGGCGACGGGGCCGGCGCTTGGTTGGAGTAGACGCGATCGCGCTCCGTCCCCTACCCTTCGAAGTGGTGGCAGCGGAGTTGGCGCCTAGTTGGAGTAGATGCGATCGCGCTCCGTCCCCTACCCTTCGAAGTGGTGGCAGCGGAGCTGGCGCCTAGTTGGAGTAGACGCGATCGCGCTCCGTCCCCTACCCGTCGAAGTGGTGGCAGCAGAGCTGGCGCCTAGTTGGAGGCCTAGTTGGAGTAGACGCGATCGCGCTCCGTCCCCTACCCTTCGAAGTGGTGGCAGCGGAGCTGGCGCCTAGTTGGAGTAGACACGATCGCGCTCCTTCCCCTACCCGTCGAAGTGGTGGCAGCGGAGCTGGCGCCTAGTTAGAGTAGACGCGATCGCGCTCCGTCCCGTACCCTCCGCGGGATGTCCGCATCTAGTTTATACTCCGGAGCGTGCGTGGGACTATCAACCACAGCTTAGTTAGGCTCCGGAGGGTACGCCAACGCGTGCGCGGGACATCCGCGTCTTGTTTAGACTCAGTATCGTGCGCAGGGAAAACATCCGCGTCTAGTTTATACTCCAGAGCATGCGTGGGACTATCAACCACGGCTTAGTTAGGCTCCGGAGGGTATGCCAACGCGTGCGCGGGACATCCGCGTCTTGTTTAGACTCAGTAGAGTGCGCAGGGAAAACATTTGCGTCTTATTAAACTCCGCAGAGTGCGCGCGGAGGTGTCCCCCCGCTACGTCTTATTTACACTCCGTAGAGTGCGTGCGGAGGCGGACCTCATCGCTACGTCTTATTTATACTCCGTAGAGTGCGTGCGGAGGCGGACCTCATCGCTCGTCTTATTTATACTCCGTAGAGTGCGTGCGGAGGCGGACCTCATCGCTACGTCTTATTTATACTCCGTAGAGTGCGTGCGGAGGCGGACCTCATCGCTACATCTTATTTATACTCCGTAGAGTGCGTGCGGAGGCAGACCTCCGTGGAGTGCGTGTGCGGAAGTGAGTCCATGTGGTGCGCGTGCGGGGGTGAGTCTCTTATGCGTGCGTGTGCGGAGGTGAGTCTCCATGTGGTACGCGTGCGGAGGTGAGTCTCCGTGTTGTGCGTGGGAACATCAACCACGTCTTTATACTCCGGGGAGTACGCGTGGTGGGAACACCAGCGCGTGCGCAGAATCCCGCGTCTTGTTTATACTCAGTAGAGTGCGCAGGGAAAATATCCGCGTCTTATTTATACTCCCTGTAGTGCGTGCGGGAGCAAGCCTCCGCACACTGTTGGTGGGGGGCATGAATAGCCTCGCAAACGGCGAATTTTATTAAATTCTCGTTTACTTGGGTGAGCGAGTACAAGCAATCAGGGACTAACCGCTGTACTGGTTGCCGCAAGACGGCCCTTATTGGCTTAGACATAATACTTCCGCAACCTGTCTGCATTCCATGTGTGGCGGAGCGTCTGCCCTTCCAGCGTGGCGAGGTGATAAGCTCCTCGCTGCAGTGCCATTGCGACAATGTACGGGCCTTCCCACTTGGACTCCAGCTTGCTAACCGTGTCCGCGTGAAGCGCCCTCCTGAGGACAAGGTCCCCCGGCTAGAATGCTCGCGGATACACGGAGCGGTTCTGGCTGCGGGCCATTTGGCGGGCGTACTTGGCGACGTGTTGGGTGGCATTGACGCGCTCTCGTCGAGAGGTCGAGGACAATGGCGCTCTTCATCCGGTGCTGGCGAGGACCCTTCGTGAGCGATCTTGATCTCTTGGGCGTCATTGCCTCATCATCGAAGAGGAGTTTGAACGGCGTGAACCCCATCGGACGTGTCATTTGTTGTGCGGCGACCGAGGGCGTTGTGGAGCTCGCCGGGCCACTTGCCTTTGGTAGCCCGACAAGGCGTTTTTGATTCCGGCGGAGATGGCGCGTTCGCCCTTCGACCGCTCCGTTGGGCGTGGGTGTCGGCCAAGGCGAACGAAGCATAATGCCCATGTCGTCGCAGAACTCCCTGAGCGGAGCGAGTCGAGCGCAAACCATTGTCGCGGTGATCTCCTTGGGCACTCCGAAGCGGCATATGATGTTCTGCCAAAGGAAGCGCTGCATGGCTGTCGAGGTGATCTTGGCTAGCGCCATAGCCTCTGGCCACCTGGAAAAATATTCCAAAGCGACCACGATGAAGCGCAAATCTCCTGGGGCTCGGGGCAGAGGTCCGACCACGTCGATGCCCCACCGCGCCAACGGCCATACAGGGGGGATGGGGTTGAGGCCGGTGGGCGGTCTATGAATTACCCGCCGCATCCATTGGTAGCGCCGGACACCGCGCACGGTTCTGGCGTCAGCGACGGCGGTTGGCCAATAGAAGCCCTGCCTGAATGCCTTGCCGACGAGCGACCTTGGCGCCAGATGCGAGCCGCAAAGGCCCGCGTGGATTTCCGCTAGGAGGTGCTGTCCTTCTTCGCATGAGAGGCACCGTAGGAGCGGTGCACAGACTCCTTTTTTGTAGAGCACTCCGTCGAGGAGCTGGAAGGATCGGGCGCGGTACTGTAGGCGACGAAGGTCAGCGGGGTCATCTGGCTCGGCGATGCCCTATAAGAAGGCATGAATTGGCTCTCGCCAGTCACCCTGATGGGTGATCTGGTGGACTAGGGTAGGGTCGCGATTGTCCTGCGCGATGGCCGCTGCGTGCAGGACCTCGTAGAATGCGCCTTCGGGGGTGGGGAGCTGTCGCTGGCGGCCTTTGCAAGAATGTCCGCTTGCTCGTTTTCTGCGCGGGGGATGGCCTTGACCGTGACACCCGGAAATGCCGCTCCTTGGCTCGCCGGCTGCCAAGTACTTGGCCAGTCGTGGTCCTTGGCACGTAAGACTTGTCGACCTGCCCGCCACCACACAGTTCGTGCGGATGAGGACTCGCCGCGCCCCAGAGCTTTGCTAGGCCGAAGAGTAGCGCCTCGTACTCCGCGGTGTTGTTGGTGGCAGGAAATGCGAGGCGTGCCGAGTATAACAGGCGGCATCGCTCCGGGGTAGTGACCACCGCCCCCACGCCCACGCCGGAGACGCAGTACGCGCCGTCGGTGTCGAGCGTCCATACCGGGTCCTCTGGCTGCTCGACGTGCTGGACCGCTAGGGTCCACTCCGCGAGGAAGTCCGCAAGGATTTGGGACTTGATTGCCGTGCGCGAAGCATATGTCAGGGAAAAAGGGGCGAGTTCGGCTGCCCACTTGCCGATGCGTCCCGTGGCCTCTTTATTGTGCAACACCTCCGCCAGAGGGAACGAGGACGGCACAGTGATTGGGTGGGCGAGGAAGTAATGTCAGAGCTTTCTCGAGGCCATGAGTAAGGCATGAGCCAACTTCTCAAGCTTCGTGTACCACGTCTTGGCGCCTAGGAGGGCTTCAGAGACAAAGTAGACTAGGCGTTGGCGAACGCCCTCCTCGAGAACGAGAACAGCGCTGACGGCTGTCGCGGAGGCGGCAAGGTAAAGTAAAAGGGGAGCGTCTGGTGCCGGGGCTACCAGTGTGGGTAGGCTTGCAAGGTGCTTCTTGAGGTCATCGAAGGCGCTGGCGCAATCGGCGTCCCACCGAAACCCGTCGCAACCGCGCAGGGTTTTGAAGAAGGGCAGGCCGCGCTCCGCTGCCCCTGGACAAAAAGCGGCTCAGTGCGGCCATGCGGCCGGCGAGCCTTTGGACCTCCCGTGTCGTTTTAGGCGGTTCCATGGCAAGAATTACGTCGACTTTGTTGGGGTTGGCTTGGATACCGTGCCCGGACACCAAGAAGTCCAAAAGCTTGCCCGCCCGTACACCGAAAACGCACTTGTCCGGGTTGAGCTTGATGCCTGCCTTCCGGAGATTATCGAAGGTCTCTTGGAGATCGCAGCCATGAGCCGCCAATTGCTTGGTTTTGACTACCACGTTGTCCACGTACGCCTCGACATTCCTCCCTAGCTGGGAGGCCAGCGCCAGCGCAATTAGGCGGGTGAAAGTTGCGCCGGCATTCTTCAGGCCGAAGGGCATTTTGACAAAGCAGTATGTTCCTATCGGAGTGATAAATCTGGTTTTGTCTTCATCATCCTTGGCCATGTAGATTTGATGATAACCGGAGTAGGCGTCCAAGAAGCTCATGAGTTCGCAGCCAGCCGTGGCGTCGACTAGTTGGTCGACGCACGGGAGGGGGTAGTCATCCTTCGGGCACGCCTTGTTGAGGGCGGTGAAATCGATGCACATGCGCCAGGCACCGCTGGCTTTCTTCACTAGCACCGGATTGACGAGCCAATCCGGGTGCAAAACTTTGCGAATGACGCTGGCGTGCAGGAGCTTCATCACTTCCACCTTGGCCGCCTGTTGCCGGTCCGCGGACATGCGTCGAAGCCTTTGCTTGACTGGCTTGGCGTCTTAACGGACCGCGAGGTTGTGCTCGATGAGGGAGCGGTCCACACCCGTGAGGTCCCCCGGGGACCAGGCGAAGACGTCTGCGTTGTTCCGGAGAACTTGGAGGAGCTCTTGCTCCATCTCCAGAGGGAAACCGTCGCCTATAGAGACGACTCGGCCGTCGGCCTGGAGGGGGACCCTCTTGACTTCGCCCTCCGGTCGAGGCTTAGGGGTCCACCCTGGGGCGGATGGTATGTCCGCCTTAGGCTTGGCTGCGAGGGCGTGCACCCGACGGCGGGGACTGGTGAACTCCATGCGTCGGGCGAGGTCCTGGTCGCCGAAGATAGTGATGACGCCTCGCGGGCCCGGGAGCTTCAGGCACTAGAAGCCATGATGTGGGATCGCCCCGAAGGATATGAGGGCAGGGCGGCCCAGAATGGCATTGTACGGGCTTGGGGTGTCCGCGATGTCAAAGACGACGCCCTCCGTCCTGACATTATCGCCTTGATAGAAGGAGACTTGGAGGTGTACTTGGCCTAATGTACTTAGGGGTTGGCCGCCGAGACCACATAATGGGGTCCTGGATGGTTGCAATCGACGGTGAGGGATTCCCATGCGGCGAGGGCCTCGCGAAAGCACATTCGCCGAGCTGCCTCCGTCGATGAGGACGCCAGCGCGACGCGTCGCACCACTGCAATGTCGGCCCGACGGCGGGGGTCGTGGTGAGAAGCTTCGACGCCTCGGGCATCGGCGGGCCGAAGGTGACCATGCCGAGCTACTTCCAGTGTGGCTCGCTGCGAGACTCGACGCAGCGAACCCCGGAGATGGCGTTGGCGGCTGAATCTGCGGGGCGCTTGCTGTGAGTCTTGTGGGCGAGCCCACAGCGCGGCGACGCATCGGGATCTGCAGGCTCGAAGCCTCTTGCATGGCGCTCACAGTGTCGTGGAGATCTGCCAGCTCCCGCTGGAGCGCATAGAGGGCGGCCAGCAGGGATCTTTGTGCTATGGGTGTAGTCAAAGCGACGCGGCTGGTCAGCATTGCTTGGCAGCCGCGACTAGCGTCCGCGCCGCCGGATTGTCCGCCTTATCTGTGTGGTGGATTCCTACGTTACTGGCCCGAGTCGCAGTATTACCAGGGCTGTTGAAGATTTCTGTGTCGCCTTGGGGGCCGACGTCAGGGCCGTGTACCGCCTCGCCGGTGCTATGGTAGCTGGTAGGGATGGAGTCGTCGGCTACGTCAGCGGGGGCGGGGTTGGAGTGGACGGCTGCGTCGGCGAGGCGGTGGTCGAGTCGGCAATTTCTGCGTCGGCGAGGCGGGCTGAGTCGACGATCGCATCGACGAGGCGGGGCTCAGTCGGCGGCTGCGTCGTCGGCGGGCGGGCTGAGTCGACAACTCGTCGGCGAGGCGGGCAGCCGTCGCAGAGCGGGCTGAGTCGGCGGCCGCGTCGGCGAGGCGGGCCGAGTCGGCAATTCGCGTCGCGCGGCGCGGCGAGTCGACGGCAATTGCGTCGCGGAGCGGGTTGGAATCGATGGCTGCGTCGTGAGCGTTATCATTCACTCCTACAGCCGCCCATGCCGACGCCGCGGTGCTGACACTGATGCGAGGTGTCGCCTCCGCGACCCCTTTCCTTCTTGCCGTCGACGATGTTGGTGCCATCCTTCTTGAGGTCTTGCTTCCGTCGTCCCCACGGACGGCGCCAACTGTTGTGGCTACAGACCAAACAGTGAGAGAGTATGGTGGTGGAGAGTTAGGTAAACAAATGACCTCTGCTCCCCAGAGGCTTCGTCAAGTCCATACATATATCCCGAGGGAGTATTTTTACAATGGTGCCCTTACACTCGAATTCTTCCCGAGACCATCTTGTCGTCGTACACGGGTTCATAACTCGCTAACAGGTAAGCTGGGCTTAGGTGGGGGCCACCCCCACAACAACGTTTATATGAGGGAGGAACAAAACGATTACGCATAGCCTCTTTTAATCGCTCCCATGTATCAGGTTGTAAACGCATGGTACCCAGTTCATTTCACCAGATAATAACAAAGTTCTTAAACTCACTAGTAGCTTGTCTAACTCTATGTTGTTCAGGAACCAAGTGAGAATTAAACTTCTGCTCTACCGTCATCTCCCAATCAAGATATTTTTCAGCATCATAAAGACCAGAAAAAGATGGAATGGTAAATTTAACTTTAGCAAAAGGATCGTCGTTACCATGACGGTTCTGGTTATTACCTCCCATACCATGTCGGTTTTGCTGAAGACGCCGATGTACTCGTGCATCTTGTGTTGCCCGCTGATCAATGTTGCCATCCGCATCAGACACTGTGTCATCATCATGACGAGGGCTGTCATTGATAGGTGGCAGGTGTGTCTCCAATGTGTCCATCCGACCAGTGAGGTCAGCCATCCGCCGCTCCACCCGCTCAATGCCTTCTGTGGTGTTCAACTGGGCAATGGCGGCGACGATGGTGTCCATTCGCGCGCCGAGATCAGTGAATGAAGCATTTTATTTGTCGAGAGCAGCTTGTAGCTGGCTGCGACTAACACACTCATTGAAATCAACCGGTGTCCCGTCCCCTTCGTGTCCTGCCATGGTTAGTGCAAACACAGGGAAAACAAAAGGATTATCCCTATCAACTACAAAGGAGGACAGTGGAAACCCGCAAAGGAAGTGGCTTACCAAGCTCTTACAAGTGTTATTACTGTCGCAAACAGTAGGTGGTACAACCGGTGGCTGGTTCGTGATACCTCGAGAGTGTGACCCGGCGATTGCAAGGGTCAAAAACTGTGCTGTCCGGAAATATGTATATGGAGTTTGGAAGGCCAAATATGTGAGTGGAACACAAATCAATAACAAATAGTAATGCTGAATAAATGTCCAAAGTACTAGTCCTAGTTGCTGGCCTAAATGTGTCCTATAGCAGATATGATATGATGAACAAGGAGTCGACCAGAATAGTAAAGCAAAGACAGCAACAAAGATGGTCAGGCAAAGACAGTACAAAACAAATGAATCTCTGTCACCTAAAACTGTTCTCTCTTTTTTTTTCTTTTTTTAAGCCACGGAGAGCAATTCTCTCTCCTCTCTACTATAAGCATTTTTTTATTTTTGTGTCTTTTTTCTTGTATTTTTTCACAAAGCAGAGCACAGAAATAGGAACCACACAAAGTTTCACCTCAATCTGGTGTAAGGTGTGGCCTACAGAAAATGATGAATGTGCTGTAAATTCGATGATGAAAGTTCGGAGCTCGAGTACTGCACTTTCCAGGCCGAATTTGGGCAAAATAAATTCACCGAACCCGACAAAGTATCGGATGTAAAATTTAAGTTTGCCCAATTTCAAAAAAAATCGCCTGATTTCGAGTCCGTATGCGAAAGTTATGGCCATTTGAAGATGGGCCTCCAAGTTATGATTTCTGTAGAGGTCAAAACGAGATCGGGTGGAGGAAATTGGTGGAAATTGGGGGCGGAAGCTCGGGAAAAGGGTGGGGGATGGTGTTGGGTGATCACGAGACAAAAACAGAGGGTGGGATATGGGTGGGAAGCTGGGTGATCACGAGATAAAAACAGAGGGTGGGATATGGGTGGGAAAACAAAAGTTGACGGCTAGGGTTTGTATGAGAGGTAGCGGAAGCAAGACAACCCAAAACAAAACACGATCTAAACCAGCAACACAACTCGACTAAGGATACAAACTCAACACTACGGACTCTGAAATCAAATTGTGCAAAAGGCTAACGAGATCTGGGACAGGGAACAACCTATGACTACAATTTTTTGTAGGGCTTTTTCTTGGACTCTAGGATAAAACCGAAAACAACAAGGATAGGGTAAACACGAACCTGAAGGAACACCTAAAGCTCTAATACCACTTGCTGGAAACAGGGTCCCGATCTTCCAACAGGTTCTGGATATGTTCGATTTGGTGGAGGCGCGACACAAATCGATTCGGCTTCCGAACAACATATTCCGAACCCCGCAATCGCAGCACCACGTCTCCTCAGGTTATCAACCGTGCGCTGCCCGGTTGACCTCGCCAAGAAGGCTAATCCTCGCCTGCGAATCAAAGAACACAAGCAAGAACAAGAAAGAACACAACGGAATTGCAGATGTATTGGTTTAGCACTCGAATGTTGGGGTCTCACAAACTAATGAACGGCGAAACTGTTCAAGACAGAATTAATCTAAGCAAAACCCAACCTAATGGTGGGGGTGGCAGCTGTATATAAAGGAGTGAGGGGCGTGCAAAACCCCTGGACGCGCCCTAATGGGCTCCAACACGATACAAAGCCGAACGGCTCAAAAGACGGTGGCGCAGCACCCTAACAGATTCTGAACATCCACTTGTTTCGATGATTTCTGTTGACTCAGAAGGAATTTTGATATGGGACTAGAGCCATCGGAAAGGTCTCCTTCTCAGCTTTCCATACATATGTGGAACGTCCAAAACGGAGTCCGTATGCGTCCTGGGCGTCTATTTTACTGCAGGCTGGTCCTGAAGGCCGAGGCAGACTCGAACTCGAGTTGGACTGGGCCTCCGGCTTGACTTGGACGTCCTTGCTGGTCTTCTCTGCCTCCACACCTCTCTCCATGTACTTCATGACCCTCTCCAATGTTCCTAATCAAGATAACATCATTAGGTAGCAATCTATTCTCAAAACTATAAAAAGGATCGCTTAAGAACGAGCTCACCTCTAGATTTAATTGTCGAATGTAAGCTCAGGTCATTGGACCTTGCATAATGGTTGGAGGATCAGTGGTTGCATCCGAAGGAGTGATGTCCTCATCAGGCGGCACCGCCGTGCCCACAGCCTTGCCCACGGCCACGGTCTCTCCCTTGGTCATGGTCAGTGCCGAAAATACCTCCCCCACGCTCGGGAAAGGGTGGTCGAACTGCATTGGCAGCGGCTCGATCTGCTTGAGCTTTTCTAGCGAACCATGCAGCCCTCTCCTCATCGGTCTCGTCAAGCTCAATACCTCCTTCATGGACGCCAATTGGGCTCCGTTCTCTTCGAAGCTCCTCTAGTATCTCACTTCTCAAGACGCTCATGTTGTCATTTAACTGAGTGTTGAAATCATTCGTGAGCTTCTCATGGTCTGCCTGGGTCACATATGCTTGTTCTTCTTCTTTCCCTGCCATGGTTAGTGCAAACAACAAGAAAAGTTATGTATGTGAATGTAGAAAGCTTTATTTGTGGAATTTACTCAACCTCACCTTCTCTTACCAACCGACGTTCTTATGCGTTCTTGATGGAATTTGAAGAGCTGCATGCACTTTGGTGACGGTAGACAACATGAGGTGATAGATTAAGCGAATTCAATTCCACAAGCGCTGTTATAACAATGGCTTATATGTGGAGCTTGGAGAGAAAATAACAACCTATTCAATATGAAATTCTTGATGTTGTTAAGTTAAGTAATAGTCCAAGTTAGAATATTTTGTCTAAGTGCTGATCCAAAAAGGTTTAAGTGTATGAACGAACACGCAAAGATCAAAGTGACTCGATGCAACAAAGGAATGAGCTAAATAAAAGCGATCTGAAATTGAGAATTAAATAGCTCGTTTTGCACTAAGTACTAGGAGAGACGCTAGACAATTGTAATAATATAAATGTAAGGGCACAAGATTGCTCAAAGAAATTAAATACATAAGCTGAAATTATATATTAAAATTAGCTAACCCCAATTTGACCAACGCACACTTTCTTTCTCTCTTTTTTTTGTCGGTTGCCTTCTTTCCTTCTTTTTTTTTAAACTTGTAGTTGGCACTAAGGTTTAGCTTTCTCTTTCACAAAAAGGTAAATTTCAGCAGGTGTAAATTAATACCAAGAATAGCCCTTATTGCAATTGTCAAAGACTAGTCTCAAGTTTCAAAGAAAGATATAAGTGAAGCTCACAATCTCAACAATGTGCTCGGCTATTTTGTTTTTGTGCGGTCAGGACACACGTTGGCATAAGCAAGAAATTCTCCCAAGCCACTGCAGTGATACACGGGAATTGGATTTGGCTTCTAACTTTCCAAGAGGTTTCGGATGGATGGCTACCGACGGCAAGGAATCCGTTTCGAAAGAGACTTCTAGTTCGGCTCAAAAGAAAATCAGATCAAACTTGGAAACCCAGCTCGGATGGATAACTAACTAGCTAACTTTTGTCTTCGCCAAGAATTACCACAAGGATCGGTTCGGCTGTCCCATTCAACACATGGTGTAAATTTTTTTTTTTGAATTCGGAATGAAGCAATTGTAAAACAGCCAGGCACTTTCTGGAATTCGGATGAAGTAAAGGAACAACACAACAATTAAGCGACGCAGAAGGACACGACGATCAGCACCTAAACAAATTTCTAATGGACGAAAACTTAACAAAACTCACGAAATATAACAGATGCAAAAGCTAGGGTTTACATTTTTTTTGCTTTTTGTGTATGGGAACAAAAATAAATCTAACTACGGGTAAATTGATCCTACCGTGTCAACAGCGCTCTGATACCAAGATGATGCGAGGGATTGCCCGATCTTCACGGCGTAGGATTGATGAAGATAATTTGGATCCGTGCAACTTGACGAATTGATGGCACCAACCACTATTAGAACAGCAACCTGCGACAAAAGAATTCACCCAACCACACGCTCGTGATCCCGTCTACCCGACCACCAAGTAGACGCGTTGTCGCTCCGGCCAATCACAAGGAATCATAAGAACGACAGGGAAAAACGTCCAATTCCTCTCTAGGTTGCAATCATATGCTAAATCCTAGGAGGAACAAGTGCATGGCTCTCTCTGAAAATAATAGATTGATTTTTGTGGTCCCCCAAAAAGACTCACGTACAGGAATTAAAAAGGCCAAGTGGCCAACTCAAAACACAAAAATGGTTCGGACTCGAAAGAAAAATTAAAAAAACACATTACTGATTCTTAACTGACTCGGTCAAAGAAAAGGACACGCAGGTCCATCTCCTGTTCGGAACATGGCAAACTCAAGCTAATGTTCATGAGAAGAAAAACATCACACAAGACCAGGCGGCTTGATTTACAAATGACCGACTTAATCACGTAATTAGGTGCAAGGCTATATATGCCTTGAGCTCTTCACGGAACATGTTCAATTAAGTTGTCTTGTGACTTGAGTTGCCTTGTGACTTGAGTTCGGCTCTTCTGGCATCCGTCAATTTCCAGCTTCAGTCTATTTCCTGCTTCATTATTCTAAACTAAAGCTTTCTGTTGTTCAAACCTAAGAATAATTAAATAGCAATTATTAGGTAGTATATTATTCTCATATAAATTGAAACCAAATTCAACTAGCAGCGAGTTCACCTGTTGATTAATTTTTTAGCTCGCGCTCGTGTAATCGGTCCAGTCGTGATGCCCTTATCACGACCAAGTGTGGATCCAGGGAACCGATTGATGATTTGGATGATCTAGCTTCAGTCACCTTGTGTCTATATATATACACACGAAAGTAACAAATTATATATGTTATTTACTAATATGACATGAACAGAGGCTGTAATTGTACGCACTTACAGCGTCCAGCATCGAATGAGTAAGGCGTCGAGAGTGTTGAGTATGAAAAGATCAAATAAATCCTCAAAGGTCACTGCGAAGACACAATCATGAACTTCGTGCTGTAAATGATCCGGCCTGAATTTAACAATGATACCTGAGCGTCGTTCTCCTTGTGGCTTATTAGCTTCTTCCATATACCAAGAGTGTAATCTCTGGCAACTAAGTGCTAGGGTTTGGAGGCGCTCTGCTGGGACGATCAACAGCTTGCCAAGCACGAATTTGCGAGCCAATGGCAGGTATGGGATATTATCATCGGTCTTCTTTGATTTGCCCCTGCTGCCTCGGCTATAGGTCGACTTCATGGTAGTCGACTGTAAAGGTAGCACTGGTGTAAGTTGCTTCACCAGGAATAGCACCGTGGACATGGCACCGATGCAGATAGCGGTGGTGGAGATAAGCCTTGTGGAGATGGCACTAGTACATGTAGCTCTGGTTCAGATTGCCCTTGTGGACCTGCCACTAGTGAAGAAGCCTCCAAGCAGATGTCGCTTTTGGGCCACTGGATGAATGTTCCAATGGCTTACCCTAGAGTCACGATCTCGTCGTTGGGGAGCTTCAGTAGCGGGACGACCTCGAAATTGGCATGCACACCATCCACATTAACTTTTTCGAAGCCTGGTGCTAAAGGTGCACGGTGCACCATGGCCCCGTCACCAGACGGATATGCCTAGCCCCAAGCAGTTCACAAGGGAACGGAGGCATATGTCACATGGAGCTTGCACTTCGTAGGTGATGAGGACATCACTTCTATTGATATGAACACCCCTCTTACTGCTTCCATGAATGATGGGCAAAGTCCAATCACTCGGGTACGTGCTCGTCAACTCAACTATCAGGTAAACTCATTTTTAGGAGTCAATAATATTTCCGTTGAGCATTCGATACTTCCTAAGACTTGTGATTTTCTTGTCCTTAGGAACCATGGAGAAGAACCACGCGAGCTCAAGTGTAGAAGTGGAACCGTCAAGCGCAATCCAACTCATATTCGCGAGTTCGACTCAGATTCGGACTACTGGACAGCGCCTACTTCAAACGACCATAACTTTTGATCTAGAAGGTTTCTCGGGGCTCGTGAGTACTCGTTGGAAAGATCTTGGAGTCTAATTTTAGATGAATCCAGTCTCACCTCGAAATTCCATCCGAGACAATCAGAAACTGCAAAACAAGTGATATCATTTTTCCAGTCCGAGTCAAAGTGGGCCTTGGGCCTTGTAATCACACTTAGACTATTTGGGCCGGCACTAATCATGGGCGTACTGTTCACATGAACAGTACCCATAAATATTACCGTACCCCCTTTTGTTAGATAAGTGCGGCCTCCCCCACTACTACTTAAGGAGGTCGCACCCCTTTAGTTTTCCTTTGGTTTTTTCTTAAGAGTTTATTCTGCTTAGCAGTCTCACCGCACGTCCGGTTGAGTAACCCCAACTTGTGAACTTAATATTTATTCATAATACAAATTTAGATTGCATCTTTTACTCTCTTGCTTTTGTTCTCGATTCGCTTGCAAGAGATAGCCTTCTTGGCGAGGTCAACCACGTTCGACACGGTTGATAACCATCGGAGCAGTGGTGTAGCGATTGCGAGGGGATTGATCTGTTTTGGTCGGAGCATTTGGATCATCAACGTCGAGTTCTCCACAATCAACTTATCAGTACCTCTCGGAAGATCGGGCCATCGTCACATTAGTACGCTATCCAACAAGCCTATCAACGGATCAAGCATTCCAGAGATATTACCAGGATGTCATCCGTAGGAAATCTGGCCTCGCTTTCCATCGTAGGATTGGACGCGCAGCTACTCCGACAGTTGGGGGGCTGGCTAGCACAGGAGTGGCAAATTGTATATCTTCGCATCTCATTCCTAACGTAATTAGCCAACTCCTCTCTAAGAGATGTCTTAATCTCCTCTCGTAGCAATGCGTCACTCTCAGTTTTGTTTCTCTTTCTACTCCGATACAATTCGGAGTCATCTGAGAAACCATGTTTCTAAGGAACATAAAGCCCAAGGCCTCTCGTACTGCCCGGGTGCTCCTTGTTTCTCAAGGCCGCGGAGAGTATATCTTTCTCCTTACTTGCCTGGAATGATCCCTGGGAAGATTCTACACTCAGCGCTTCCTGCAAAAGCCTGATATGTCATTTTAGTTCTTACAAAGTTGTGGAGTAATTACAAGCTACGTAGTTCGATATCTTACCAGGCGGTGGGACACTTCCTAGTCTGTAGGGTTTTGAAAGGAGATGTTCCCCGACGATGTGGTAGATGATATGCTCTAATCCAATTTCGAGCTCGCTCATCTGGGATCGTGGGAAATGGCGGGGCGGTGTTCCGCAGAATTACCTGTTCATCCTCATTCCTCCACTACGAGATTTTAGCCGCATACCCAGCTGTGCCGAGTCTATGGGGGTGTGTGTTTTTTGCCTGGAGGGTCTTTGCGCCGCACTTGCACTTCTAAAATCTTTGGTTGTCTTCATCGCCTTAAACTTTTCTCATTGTGGTTCCAAGAATGGGTACTTATGAAAGGGCGTTAGATCCTTCTCCACGAACTACTTGACAAGCACGCTCTTGAAGTTCTTCTATACTTTGCACACCGCTAGTAAGGCATGTCATTGCACGGTGTCGTGGTGTTCTTCTGGGATCTCGAACGATGCAAAAATTACTGTTAGCAACTCACATTTTTGAGTCTCAGTCATGGTCTTCCACGAATCGAATGTGATCTCAATTCGTTCTCGTGCAACTATCCGACCATTCTTCGAAATGCGCATGCTGCTTGGTTAGGAAGGAGAGGGGTCCCAGATCCATTGACCTCTGTGATGGTAAATCGGCCCTCAGGCTTTTTCGATAGTCCTCTTCCTTGGCGTTTTGATTTTGGAGCGGACGCATCCAGCGATGATGTTAAAGAATACACGGATGACATGTTGGCCTTCTTATATATGAAAAGTAAACACAATGTAGCATATATATATATATATATATATATATATATGAAAATAACATGGAATTACATATATTCATAAGTATATGTATTCATGTACAAGAGTCTAGACTTTCTAGTCAATGTCAGTAATATACAAGCTAGCCCAATGTAGCAATGGATATTTCTATCGACATGTTCAAGAGTCTAGACTTTCTAGCCAATGTCAGTAATAAGCTGACAACAAACATAAGCTAGACTTATCCATTGCTAGCTGTAGACACTAAACTAATGTACTTTAGTTGGTTCACCAGCACTTGTGGCCGCATAAGTTATAAAGGTTTTGGTCATTGCTGCTTCCAACAGAGCAAAAGAAGACACTAGAGTACATTGTTGAGTTGATCATGGAGTTAAACTAACATACAACTACATGGAAAGAACTCGTAGTGAGAAAGAAATTGCAAGAGCAAGAGATACTCACAAAAACAGCTTGAATAAGCAGCGCGGGAGAGGAATGGACCGTTCTAATTAACGACAGGCTCGGAGGAGGCGGTCGGCGGTGGGCTCGGGGGAGGCAACCGGCGGCAGGCTCGGGGAAGGCGGCCAGCGACGAGCTTAGGGGATGTAGGCGGTGATGGGGACAGGGTCCCGACCTTCCAACAGGTTCTGAATAAGTTCGATTTGGTGGAGGCGCGACACAAATCGATCCGGCTTCCGAACAACACGTCCCGAACCCCGCAATCGCAGCACCATGTCTCCTCAGGTTATCAACCGTGCGCAGCCGGTTGACCTCGCCAAGAAGGCTAATCCTCGCCTGCGAATTGAAGAACACAAGCAAGAACAAGGAAGAACACAACGCAATTGCAGATGTATTGATTTAGCACTCGAAAATTGGGGTCTCACAAACCGATGAACGGCGAAACTGTTTAAGACTGAATTAATCTAAGCAAAACCCAACCCTAATGGTGGGGGTGGCGGCTGTATATAAAGGAGTGAGGGGCGTGCAAAACCCCTGGACGCGCCCTAATAGGCTCTGTCGTAGGGGTGGCCCCCACCTAAACCCAGCTAGCATGTTAGCGAGTTATGAACCCGTGTACGATGGCATGATAGTCTCGGAAAGGAACACGAGTGTAAGGGGCACTTGTAAAGGCACTTCTCGGGGGATATATGTATGAGCATGATGAAGCCCTGAGGAAGGCAGAAGTCATTCGATATCTAGCTCCCCACTACCTCTTTCTCTGTTTGGTCTGTAGCCACAACAGTTGGCGCCGTCCGTGGGGACGACGAAAGAGCCTCGAAACCGTGAGAGAAAGGATGGCACCGAAGAAAGCCGTCATCATCGGCGCGAAGAAGAAGGAGGTGGTCGCGCAAGGCCCCGCATCAACACCGTGATTCGGCATCGGCGGTCGGGGCGAAACGGCGACGCTCATCGCGCGATGGTGACCCGCCACCACCGGCGGCGGCCGCCGACCCGCCACCACCGATCGCACGCCGACCCGCCACCACCGATGCAGCGGCCGACCCCGCCACCACCGACGCAGCGACCGACCCCGCCACCACCGGCGCAGCGCCTGACCCCACCACCACCGACACAGCGACCGACCCCGACACCACCGACGCGGCGATCGATCCTGCCGTTGGTAACGCGACCGTTGGCCTCACCACCACCGGCACGACGGTTGAGCCCACCCTCCGCGCGGTGCTCCATCCCGTGCATGGCGTGACCGCCGATCCCAGCAGTGCCGCTCCGGCGCTCAGAGACGGTGGCATCGGTGCCCACCGGCCGCGCCACCGCCCACGCACTCAGCGCGGTGGTCCTCAATACACCGGCAACACGGCCGGCCGCACCTATGGCCACATCCACGCCAGGCGTAGAGCACACCCTGCTAGCGGTCCTTGGCACGCTCCAACAGGAGCTAGCAGACCTCCGGGGTGCAGTGCAAGGCATGCAAGAGGCTCGAAGCTTGCAGGCCCCGCCAGTGGCCGCGCCGGGCAACACGCCCGAAGGGGCGGACAGCCGTGACATTCCCGCCCACCGTGCCCGCCACGTCGCGTGGATCCGAGTCCGCTGTCCGCTGGCTCTGCAGCAGCGCCATGGCCCGAGGACTTCAAATTTCCCAGCTCTGTCACGTCGTATAAAGGCGACACGGACCCCCGAGAGTTCGTGCGCGTGTACGAGACCGCCATCGAGGCGGCAGGCGGTGACGACACCACCAAGGCCAAGGGGCTCCCACTCGCCCTGCAGGGGGTGGCGCTCTCTTGGTTCTTCACCATGGAGCCAAGCTCAATTTACGCATGGGAGCAGATTCGCGACCGCCTCTACAACAACTTTCAGGGGAACTATGTCGAGCGTGTCCACGCGGACCAGCTCTTTGCCATCAGCAAAGAACCGTCGGAAGGGCTCCGTGAGTACTTCCGACGTTTTGCGAAGGTCCGTTGCCAGGTCCAAGACGTTAACGAGACCACGATCATTAACGCGGCACTACAAGGTCTCCGCCCGGGGCCTCTCGCCGAGTACAACGCACGAAAGCCGATCAAGACGGTGGCAAAGCTCTTCGACAAGATGGCGGAATATGCTCGGGCGGAAGACGACGCGAAGCGGCGCCGAGGTAGCGACGCCGGCGCTAACGCAGCGGCCGATGCGGCGACAAGCGCCGACCACGCGAAGGCAAACTCTCTGCGAAGCAAGCGTCGGCAGGAGCTGCCTAAGGACGCCTCCCACCACACGAGCGCATCAACCGACAAGCCTCAGCGTGGTCGCCAGGCGTCCCACCGAGCCCGTCATGTCTTTGACATTGAAGGCGGTTCGAAAGACAATGCCCCCACCGGCCGCGGGGGTAGGGCTCGCCGAGGTCGCGGCCGGGGCCGGGGCAGAGGCCGCGACGGGTGGGCCAGTGGAACACTGGCGATCGGCGACGCTGTCAGTGGTGCGCGAGGTGCACGGCCAAGGCAATCATGACACCCGCTCGTGCACCACTATCGCGGCGCTCCGGCAAAGCTGTAACAGCTCACCTGTTTTATTTCAAAAATAAAGGAAAAAAATTACTTTAATTTAAAATAAAAATATTTACTTTTGGTTGTTTAAATTTAATTGCTTGATTTTCGGCTAAAAAAAAGTTATGAAAAGGTGATTTTAAAAAAAACATAAAAAAATAAAATAATAATTAAGTTAGTTTAAAATAAAAATTAAAGTTATTTGGTCGCTTGAATTTTTTTTTGTAAAATTCTAGTTGAACTGATTTTCAGCTTTAAAGAAAAGAGCCTTTCTGTTAAATAAAAAATATTTTATAAAGAAAAATATGAAAATTTGAGTTGGAATTTTTTTTCATAAGTTCCAAATAGCCTAAGAAACTTCCATGAATTTTTCTAAGATTTTTAAGCTTTATTTGTTATTTATTGTATTATTTAAAGCTAGAAAAAGGAAAACATTTTTTAAAAATTAAAATAAACATCAAAAAATTTCGAAAATATTTTATGTATTCTTTTCATGTTCCAAGGATTCTAAAAATATTTTTTCCGAAATTTTTCCGAATTTTCTTTTTCTTTTTCTTTTTTTCCTTTTCTCTTTTTCTCTCTCCTCCTTTTCTTCTTCTCCAGAAAAGCATACGTGCGTGCGCAGCGATAGAGCCTCCATGAACTCGGTTTTGAAGCTTCTTCAATCCTCAATAACTCATGATTTACTCAACGATTTTTAGTGAAATAAATTACATTCAACTCCCCTCATCAAGCTCTTTCATTTCCCACCATTTCCCCCCACATTCATGAGCTATTTTCGCGGGATTTAAACCATGTCATTCAAAGACATGCAACGTCGATCTCTCTCCTCGGACCTCCTCAACCCCTATAAAAGGGAGCCCCGTGAGCCTCTCCTCATCCTCACTCAACCCCGAAAATCTCAAGTCCCCACTCCTCTTCTTTTGGGCGCAATCGAAGTTTTAGTTTTGTGTACTAAGCGGCGTTCTTCGGCCTTTTGTGCCTCGTCCGGTGGAGCGCCACCACGTTTGACCACACCGTTGGCTTCGCCTCGTCGCGTTCTACGCGGTGCTCACCTCATCTTCGCTGGAACTCCGTCGGAGCATCGTCGGCACCGTGGGCCAAATCGAGTCCGCGTTCGTGGCGTCGCCACCGGTCGACCGTGCATGCCCGACCAAAACCAAGGTGAGCATCACGATCCCCACACTCCCCTCTTCGATTCGCCGCAAGTCTCGCATGTTAATTCCTCTCCGTTTGCCCGGAACGCCGATGTCAGCCTATAGGCTGTTTAACGTCTTGTCCACCGTGTTTCGCTTGTCCGTTGGCTGAGCCTTCTGCGGCGTTGAGTTCGTCTTGACACGTTCTACGCCGTGCTCCCCTCCGTTCATCCAAAAACCTTCCACAAATATTTGCGCCCGACACCTCGCCATTGCCGCAAATGGCACTGCGCGTCCCTGCCTGTTCGGGAATGCTTTCAACGATCCGTTCACGTCAAAACGTGCCAAACCATCCCAGGAGGCTACGTTTCAGACGGTTTTGGATTCGCCACACCGAGCGCGAAGATATTGAATTTTTAGTGTTTCTGTACCGTCGTCGTTCAAACGACAATTGCGTCGCCACCGGTGAGTGTTCGGCTTTGCCGATATTTTTCCTAGACTCACCTCACCGCGTTCTAGGCCATGCTTACCCTACTTCTCCATATTTCATTCCCAAAAATTATTCTTCTCTGCACACCCTAGTCGTTGTCACCGTAGACGTCGTCATCGTGCTCCGTTTGACGTACCGCCAATTCCTACATGTGGCTCGGGTCCCTAGCAAACCATTTTGCTAGTTGGCTTCACCTCCGTGCCTTTTCTCACCGACGCCGCGACCAAAACAGTGGAAGGGCTGTTCTCTGCGAAGGAATATTCCTGATTTTTCTTTTTTTAGGATTTTCTAATCCGACAATCTTCCAATCGCTCGTTCTCCTCCGTCTGAACTCCGAATCCGGTGATTCAAGTTTCTAAATTCATCTAAATTCATAATCTACCTTCCAGTATATATTTCATAATTTTTGGAATTTCTCAACCGCCCTTGGTTGAGCTTACTCACCGCCGGAACACCGTCGCCACCGCCGCCCGAGTTACGCCACCGCTTCACCTCGCCGCCGACCACCTTCCAACCACTTCCAGCATTGAACAAGAGCACCAGAGCACTCCTCGTAGTCCCCGCTCTCTTTTTGTGCCCCTCGCCAACCCCCGCCATGCCCCGCACCGCTAGTGAGCCCACGGGCTTTGTGCGCCGCACCACCGTCCATGGGCTCGGCTCCACTAACCTTTCGCACCGAGCAACTTCTACCTTCTTCGTCTGAGGAGCTCCGGCGAGTAATTGCCTCGAACCTTCTTGCGCCCCGCCGATGCAACCGATAATCGTACCCACCTCCGCTACGCGCTCACCGCCATCTAACTCTGTGCAGCTCGAACCTTGCTGCAAGGTAAAAACCAGACTCATACTCTTCTCCCACTTTTCTACATCTCACCGGTCTTCACCGCCGTTGGATCGCTCTGATCTTGTCGCGTGAAGCCGTCTGACTTCTCCCAACCATCCGATTCTTAGACTTCGACGTTCGGAGGCTCTTAGGACTCCAACGTCCGAAGGTTCTTTAGACTCCACCGTCCAAAGGTTCTTTAGACTCCAACCATTTGGAGGCTTCTTAGACTCCGACTTTGACCTTGACCTTTGGAGACTTCGACTCTAGCCTTTGACCTTCGACCTCGAAGACTTCAACTTCGGCCTTCGATCTTGGAGCCTTCGACTTCGACCTCCGTCTTCGAGCCGACCATGGTTCTTTGACCGTTTTAACCTCCGCACCCTCCGACATCTCTGAACCCTTCGATCTCTCCGACCACTCGAAGCCGTTCGACCTCTCCAAGTCGTTCGATTCTTTTGACCACTCTGCATAAATTCAATTCTTTCGACCACTCTACAGTTCTGAGCGGGTCTTCGACCGAGTCTTCGACTTCGACTTCACCATACTTAGAGTCTCTGTCTTCGACCTTGACCTCCGCAACTTTAACAGTTGATTCGACTATGGTCTTGACCATGTCTTCGACTACACCTTCGATCATGACTTCGACCCCACACAAATATTGTAGCTTCCAACCACTTTTCCTTCATAAAGAAAAGAATTCCAATAATTCCTTTTATTCATTTATTTGGAATTCAAACTTCCAGAAGTCGTCCTCCTTCGCCCTAACTCCATTGGACCAATTCAAATTCCAACATTCAAATTCTATCTCCTAGATAATATTTTATAAAATTTGGATTTTATTTGGATTTTATTTGAGTTTAGTTTGTTCTTGCTTTTCGCGTGTAGACTACGACTATTTCGGAGAGTATAACTTCAGCGAACCTCGGCAAACTTCAAAGAAAGGCAAGTTACACCTTTGACCATGTTGAACCTAATATTTCAAATTTAATTATATTGTTTTATCAGATATGCATGCGTACTTCTATTCAAATTTAATTTAAATTCAGTTTAAACTTTAGTTATGCCCATGATCCTTTGATTATAGCCCATTTGAATCTCGAATTCATATACCTTGTCACCCTAGCTGAAAACTAGTTAGTACTATAGTATTGACTAGAAAATTTTATAGAGATGCTTAGCCTGGCTTAGTATAATTTTAGGTGGGATCAATCTTTCATATGAAATGTCAGACTTTGGAAATGAATTCTTGACTTCGGTGAGTCAAGGATGGTTTATGAAAATGGTTTAAAAATAAAAATAGAAACTTATGTTTTGGACTTAGGCTATTGGTTAGGTGGTAGGGTGCCGGCATGCCTCGTGTTTGGTGACACCTGGTTGATTGTCGTGCATGTGGGTATGTGGATTGAGCCTAAGTCAAATTAAGGACCGGTCTGTGAGCTCTCATTTGCAAAGCCACATCAGACTACCACAAGTCCGTATAGGACAGACTGGCTAAGTAATTTGTGAAGTTCCAAGTATAGTCTCGCTATAGGCTGAATGTGAGCGGCGTAAGGTGTGGGGAAGTCTCACATGGCACAAGAGGGGGCTCCAACTCGTGGATTCGAGTTGTGGTGAAACCTTAGAGGCGGCGTGACTGTTTTGGCTATGGATCATTGTAACGGCCTTGTCATGATCTCCTCGCCGCACACCAAAGGAAGTGTGTTAATCTAGTGGCAATGTGGGATGATCGTGTCTTGTGGGTAAAGTGTACAACCTCTGCGAGTGTATAACCTATCTGGATAGCCGTGCCCACTGTTATGGGCAAGCTGAGTAAAGTTTTTCATGGATTAGACTTTGGTTTTTAAAATGATTTCTGAAAAAGCTTATGGATAGATGGATGGAATCCATGACCAGGTGGGATACCTGTGAATAAGTTGGTGTTTGGTCGGAGCCTGCACTAACAAAATGAATCCATAAGAGATTTTGAAAAGCATATGGATAGATGGAATCCATGTGAAACCTTTTGAAAAGATGAACCAGTGGGATACCGTGACTAGGTTAGTGTTTGGTCGTGCTTTGCACTAACGATATTATTTTGTAAATTATTATTTCTAGCTACTGTATAAAATTCAGCTTTTGCACTTATGTTATTGTATTTAAATTCAATACTGTTTTTCGCACAAATAACCTTATTAAGCCTTCCTTTGTTATCCCTATGCATGCATTCACTCTGTTAAAACTCCTGGTGTAACTTGCGTAAGTACTTTATATGCTTACCTTGGGAGTACTTTATGTGCTCACCTTGCTAAAATCTGTTGCCAAAGGATGACGTCAACAACTTCGATGAGGATGGTGACGACTAGGCCGCGTCTTCTGATCATTCGCCTGTGGCGAGCGGGATGAAATCTTTTTGCTTCATTGGTTTTCTTCCGCTGCTTATATTTAATTTTGGTTTATGAACCATTGATGTAAACTTTGGCCATCAGGCCCATATTTAGTAATGAATAAATGTCATTGTGCATGATATGAATCTTTGTTATCCACTGTGTGCACTAGCTTGATCCTGGACTAGTGCGATTTACACAGAGGATCCAGGAGTCGTTGCTCCGGGGTCCGACAAAAGCGCCACCCGTGATAAGGCGCTGGAGGCGTGGCCATCTGTCGTGGCACATGTCCAGCAGCCCCCGGACGACACCCTGCGAATCCGAGACCAGGAGCCGCAGGCTTATGAAGGTCTCCGACGGCTGCCGGCCCAAGTACAGCAGCCTCCAGAGAGCCCGCTGCGCGTCCACGTCCTAGAAGGCGCTCCGACTAGAGCCATACATGTAATCTC
Organism: Melocanna baccifera; assembly: GCA_036346265.1. Classification (NCBI taxonomy): domain Eukaryota; kingdom Viridiplantae; phylum Streptophyta; class Magnoliopsida; order Poales; family Poaceae; genus Melocanna; species Melocanna baccifera. The sequence continues at coordinate 11,107,361 of CM070707.1, read as the reverse complement.
TGGAGGCTCATCCTTGGAGTTCGCTTCGGGGCGACAACGCAAGGCATACGTGCGGCGATTACACCACAGGCGCCTACCGCGCGCGCACACCACCGCCCGCCCAATACACGACACCTTCACCCCCGATCTTCAGGCGTGGAGTTCCCTCATCAAGACCCCACAGTCGTCCGTGCCACGATCGCGGTGCGACGCCAGCGTAGTCCTAATTGATGGAGGAAGTTACTGCGAACGTCTTGTTCGCAGCAGCCTTTGACGGATGGCGATTCCTCGCGGCCGCTTAGGCCCTCAAAGATCCCGCTTCAAGGTTTCGGAGGTGAGCCCTTACTAGCGCTCGGTCAAATATGTCTGCAGGTCTCCTTCGGACGGGGCGACAACGTGGCGAAGGCGGACTCTACATTCGACGTTGTTGACATGCAATACCCCTACAACGCCATACTGGGAAGACCGACCCTCAACTCCTTGGGGGCAGTCCCGCATCACGGCTTCCTATGCGTCAAGCTGCCAGGCCCAAGGGACATCATCACTGTCCCCGGTGACCAACATATGGCCCGCAACATCGAGCATGGCACCAGAGGCTCGCGTCAGGAAGCTCGACGTGGTTCCTAAGTTCGGTGCGCCCCTCCAAAAGCCGGAGGCCCCGTACCTCACCATCGCGGCGTCCGGTCAAACGGTTAGTTCCTCGCCGTTTGTACACGCCTACCTGCGCAAACGGGGCTTTAATAAAGTTCGCCATCTGCGAAGCTGTTTATTTCTTCTGCAAAGCCGCGCGGGGGCGAGTCCCCGCGCGCACTCTTCCGCGCACCAATAAGACGCACGGTCTCCACCTACTGGGTTCACGTGCGCACTCTGCGGAGTCTAAACTAGAATAAGACGCACGGTCTCCGCCTACCGGGTTCACGTGCGCACTCTGCGGAGTCTAAACTAGAATAAGACGCACGATCTCCGCCTACCGGGTTCACGTGCGCACTCTGCGGAGTCTAAACTAGAATAAGACGCACGATCTCCGCCTACCGGGTTCACGTGCGCACTCTACGGAGTATAAATAAGACGTCGCGGGGGCGCCCCACGCGCACTCTGGAGTATAAATAAGGCGTAGCAATGAGGCTTGCCCCTGCACGCACTCTACGGAGTATAAATAAGACGTAGCGATGAGGCTTGCCTCCGCACGCACTCTACGGAGTATAAATAAGACGTAGCGATGAGGCTTGCCTCCGCACGCACTCTACTGAGTATAATCAAGACGCCGATGTCCCGCGCGCGCGTTGGCGTACCCTCCGGAGCATAGCTAAGCCGTGATTGATAGTCCCACGCATACTCTGGAGAACAAATTAGACGCGGATGTTTTCCCTGCGCACTCTACTTGAGTATAAACAAGACGCAGATGTCCCGCGCGCGCGTTGGCGTACCCTCCGGAGCATAGCTAAGCCGTGGTTGATAGTCCCACGCATACTCCGGAGAACAAATTAGACGCGGATGTTTTCCCTGCGCACTCTACTTGAGTATAAACAAGACGCGGATGTCCCGCGCACGCGACGGTGTACCCTCCGCGAGTGACCGGTAAGCCATGGTTGTAGAACCACGCCCCCTCCGGAGTACAAACAAAGACGCAGATGTTTTCCCTGCGCACTCTACTGAGTCAAAACAAGACGCGGAAGTCCCGCGCACGCGCTGGTGTTAACATCACGCGTACTCTCCGGAGTATAAACACGACGTGGATGCTGATCCCACGCACTCGACGGAGGCCATACGCAATGGCGCGGAGGGCTCCAGAGGCTTCGCGAATGCTCGGCAAACCACACGTGCCGCACGGGCATGGACAGCCGGCCGCGAGTACAGGGGCGAGCACGACTCCTGCATGCCGATCAAGCAGGCGACGCAGGAGCTCAACGGCTAGCGCCTCTGCAGGCGAGCGAGGAAGCGAGCGCCCTCGGCGAAGTGCGTGCAGGCTGCCGACCTCCAGCACGGAGCGGACGCCTGGCACCATCGACGTCCGCCCCCGGGATGTGGCGTCGTCCCAAAAAGGCACCACAAGGCGGAGAGCGCCCAGGACTCCCCGCGGGGCCTACCGCCTCGAGCCGAAGGAGCCGGAGCCTGCCCGCGAAGCAGTGTGGCTCCCGGAAACACCGCCGGCACCGCGAGCCCGCGACCCCCCATCTCAGGCGCCTGGTAGCAAGAGAAGGAGACGGGGGGAGCCAACAGGCGCTGGCATGGGGCAGCAGGGTGGAACGCCGCCCTGCCCCAACGCGCTATAATAGTCCATTCTCGAAGCGGCAAGCAACCCGGATGAAGTACAAGTGAATTGCCCATTACCCTGCGCCAACCGCGGCTCTCTGACGAGCGGCCGTGGACGAAGCACACCGCGGCTTCGCATCCCCCACCAGGACAGGATGCTCGACCCTGCGGTTGCCTGGGCGTCATCGGCCGCGTGTGGGGTCTGGGAAAGCGAGTGCCGTTTCGCTCCCCCACCCGCCCCCTTTTTAAAGAGCCCCAGAGGCTAGACCCGGGTCTTACGCTTCAAGAGTTCCGTCACCACCCCAGGGGCACGTGGCGCGACAATTGTGCCCCCACCCCACTCACAGGGCTCTGTCAGCCACGCGCCGCGTGTACCCAACCCTACTCCGTGCGGTCTAAAGCTGTGGGCGACGGCCAAGGGACACCTCCCCGCAGCCGTACCACACCACATGCGGCCCACCGCGGATCCCGCCTCACCTGTCCAATCGGCGCTTGCAAACACAGCGCAGCAGTGGCGCCCGTGAAGCCTCCCACTTGCGGTTACCGACAGGGCCTACGGAGCTACGTCTCTGACATTCCATCATCCTACGTTACCCTCACCCCACCCGGCAGCACAAAGTCGCGCGCGCGTCTACTGCGACTAGGCGCCAGCTCCGCTGCCACCACTTCAGAGGGTAGGGGACGGAGCATACGCGCATCTACATCGACTAGGCGCCAGCTCCGCTACCACCACTTCGGAGGGTAGGGGACGGAGCGTGCGCGCATCTACATCGACTAGGTGCCAGCTCCGCTGCCACCACTTCGGAGGGTAGGGGACGGAGCGCGCGCGCATCTACATCGACTGGCGCCAGGCTCGCGCCACCACCGGGGGTAGGGGCGGGAGCGCGCAAGCATCTACATCGACTGGCGCCACCTCGCCGCCACTGCCGGAGGGTAGGGGCGAGCGCGCGCGTCATCGCGACTGGCGCGCCTCGCCGACACCACCGGAGGGTAGGGGCGGAGCGCGCAAGATCTACATCGACCAGGCGCCACTCCGCTGCCACCACTTCAAGGTAGGGGCGGAGCGCCGCGCGTCTACATCGACTAGGTGCGGCCGCGCCACCGCCGGGGTAGGAGCACATCGACATGGCGGGAACAAACGATCATGGTTATATACCACACCGATACATACAAAGTCACGACTACAAAGCCAGCGCTACTCATTCGGCTCCGTCCGGCTGATCCTCCGCGCCGAACCCTCACCCGTTGAGCGCCGGTTCGCCTAGAAGCTCCGCGCCTCCTCGGCTCGCCACGGTATTTAGCGTCGGCGAGCCACAATATCGAAACCAGAACCGACCCTCATCGTTCACCCGCCAGGAATGAAATGGCGCGTGCGGTCGGAAAGCGAGTACTTTTGGACTTTATTCCTTATAACATGAGGTACATAAGTCACAACACACGATGAAGTACAAGAACCCGAGGTCACACCTACCTCGAGCGCCGCGCCCGTCGTCATCACGCCGAGCGACTCCATCCACCACTCGCCAAGGCTTCCCCGCCAGTACATATTCCGCGCAGCTCTACCTTTGCGGCCTCTCCGATGTACTCCCTGATCCGTTCGTGGAAAACTTCGAGCGGCGGGCCGCTGGCTCGCCGCAAGACGGACATCACTCGGCCCCAGCAGTGTCTCAGTGCAGTCGCGAGTTCGGTGACATGACCGCACCTCGATAGCGGAGAAGAGCGCCGCCAGCGGCGGTCACGCACGAGCAATGGTTGCCAAGCGGCGTGGCGGCGGCTCGGGCAAGGTCGGCCGCTTCCCGATCCGCTGAAGGTCGCGCTGAAGCTCCTCCGCCCGAAGGAGCGGGCGCACGCCAGCCACGAGATTCTCAACCAGGCCTTCCACGGCGGCGCAGCTTCCCATGCCGTTGCGAGGCCTCCCCAGGCGCTGGTCGTTCGCGAGATGCACAAAGACGGCCCTTCTCTTCTTCGGCCACGGCAACACAGCCGGAGCAGCCATCCCGGCTCCTCGGCGCCTCTGCTGAGCACAGGCGCAAGCTCCATTGCATAACCAATAGCCCCGCGCGTACGCTTCAAGCCCGCGGTAGGCGTCCTTAGTCGTATGTGCCTCCTCCGACGCAAGCGAGCCTTCTCCGCGGCGTGTACCCGCCTTCTAAGGCCTCGTTCCCGGATATCGCCGCTGCGGTGCCCGGCTAAGGCGAAGGTCTGCGCAACACAATAATCGATCTGACATCCAAGAGCTTGGCGCTACCATAGGGCCTGCAGCTTACCCTCATTTCAGAGACCTCCAATACTCTGTCTAGTAGCCCTACCGCCCCGCACGCCTGCAGCGCCTGTTGGTCCAAGCCAGCGATGGCACTATCCATCGCCGCCGCGCCGCCAAAGACACCGGTCGGGGACAAAATCCGCCAAACTCTGTGCGGCGCTGGCAGCGACGGTGTCCCCCTCATCAGACGTCCTTCCCAGGTAGACGCCTTCGCGCGCCGTGGGACTCCTACGTCGGAGCGGCGTTGCGCAAGGTAATGGCGGTCGGCCCTCTCAATGTATGCACCACAATGTCAATGTACGTTTACCTTCAGCTTCGCCCAAGTCCACCGGGATCCCCGCATCCTCCACCTCTTCGTCGGGCACAGCAACCTCTGTGTTGGAGCTCAGTTCCACCAAGCTTTCGCCCCCAACAGTCGTGCATCCGACCACGCCCGCGGGGATCTCCAGACATTCTGCGTCCACGTCGGGGCCCCACAGGGCTCCGACTTTGCCCACAACAGCGAAGCCCCGGAGAGGTGATTGTATGCGGGGCCTCTTCACCTGTGCGGAATGGCAGGCCGGCTCCGCATCAGAAGAGCTCGCAGGAGGCCTCACCACGGCGGAAGCACGCCCCGCCCCCGCATCCTTCGCGGGCGACAATTCTGTCTCAACGACGGCGGCCCGCAAAGCAGGGTCCCTACACGCCTCCGAGACGGCGTGCTCCACCAAGTTGGGGCCCGCGCCGGCGGGCCCTCCCTCCCCCAGCGGGCCGCAAGGGGGCAGGCTCGGGACCCGGACAGGGCGTTTAGGCACCTTCACACCTAGAGCTTCGCATATGCGGTTCAACCGCCCAAGCCCTGCCTCCGCGGTCGCAGCCACGCGCAGTGCGTGTTCCCTGGCCGTATAAGGCCCGAGAACTGCGCCCACCGTGCGCTCCGCGTCCTCAAGAGACACCCCTGCGAGTGGCCAAGGGGGAAGTTAACACAACATGCTCAGCACCCCGCATAAAAAGCCGAGCCCCGACACTTACAGCGGTCGGTGGGTCTCGGCAGCGTGCACACACCCGGGCGTATGTTGTCACGTCGAAGCTTCCCAGGAGCAAGGCGCCACCCGTCAGCAAGGGGTGCCGCGCCATACATGACAAGCTCCTCCATGAGGTCGCGCACATTGAAGCGGGCGGTGATCCCCACAAGCCTTCGTGCTATCTGCTGCGTCTTGATTACCTAGCGGGGTGTCCGTGCGCGGGTTGATCTGGCCGCCGCCCGAACACTCAAGGCGCTACCACTCGCCACGCGATGGTAGAACCACCACCTCGTCCAACCGGGCTCCCACTGCTGCTCGCCCGACTCGCGGGAAAAATCTTCTTACGACCAAGCAGATGAGGTCGACACGGCCCGAAGTCGCACAAATATCCTATCACCCCACCCACTCGGTTCACACCGGCGTCGTGGAGGAATGCGAACAGCGAGGCGGTCGGCCAAGACGCCTCGAGCGCAGGCCCAGCGTACACCGCAAGGCGAGGCTATCACGATCGGCATTATCGTGCCAACTCAAGACCGAAGGCCCGCAAGACGCCCCGACAAGTTCGGCGGCGGAATGCGAACGCATCAAAGAAGGCGACAAACACGATCGCCTCCGCCGTGTTGGGACGCGGTTCGGTCTCGCGCGCGCGAGCAGCCATACCTCCCACGGTCCAACAGCTTCCTCGCGTAAAGCCCGCAAATCGTCTCCTCCGTCACCAAGACGCCGGGCGGGGCGGGGCGCGGATCACCCATCCTCCCGCCGCTGCTGCCCGATCGCCTACATCGCCGAATCCGCCCACGAGTGTGTACGCCACCTCGAGCGATGACTCCCGCCTGAAGACGACGCCGGCGTCGGCTGGCTGGGCGCGCACCTCATCTTCCGCCATCATCCTTCTACCTCGTACCGTCCCGCGAAGAAGGGCGCTGCAAGAGAAGACAGTGGGGCGGGCAACAAGGGCTCGGGCAATGCAAAGGAGGTGGTCTAACTTAGGGGTATTTAAAACCCCTTCACCTCCCACGATACCGCCCAACGTAAATGCCGGAGGCGAACCACCCACCTTCCTGTAGCCAGAACCGTCGCATCACTCCCACCCACGCGCGCCAGGCCCGGTCAGGGCGCCCAATCCAACGGCCCTGATGCCGCATGACACACCAATGGCGCCCTGCCGCGTGGCCCGTCCGGGGCAGTGATCCGCCCCCGGCCTCGCCAAGCACACTGACCGGGCACTCCGCAACAACCCCCGCAACAGCAGGCCACTCGGGTGCGGTGTTACCAACGAAATATCCGTAGGGCATACTGCTCACGCTCGGAGGCGATCTTGTTCTCGTAAATAGGCGCCGGGAGCGACGAAGGCCTATTTACGAGAACAAGACCATCTTAGAGCGTGAAAGCACGGGGTGCAGGTTTGGCAAGCGCAGTGCTACACCACGGGTATATATATATATGCGTACCGGCGGTCGCTCCATCAGGAAGTGCAACCGACGGAAGTCCAATAGGCGCGACTGCTGGGCGGAAGCTCAAAAGTTGAGGCGACGCGGCCGCCTGCGTACGGGGCGCCACAACCGGCAGAAGACGTGTGGCCGCGACCGTTCAGCGCGCCGCAACGCGTTGCGCATGGCCCAGATCAAGGGATCTGAGTTACGCCCCCGGCATCGCCGGCAACTCAGCGGAGCGATACGTGGTTCAACCGAGCTGTCCGCGCGACGCTTCCGCTACAACGGGCGACTTCGCCTACGCTGACCTGTCGTGGCTATTCCACACCGGCACCACACGGAGTCACACCACTCCGAGCCTGCGAGGTCTTCGCATCGGGGGGGCGACTCCGACAACGCCATAGATAAGCCCTTTGCGCCCTTGCCGCACGATATACCTTTCCACTTTTACTGCAACCACTTTTCATACTCTAAATGTGTCCCATGCCTTTCAGTAGGCGCAGATCGCGGAGAGCGCCGACGCAGCGGGTCAATCGCTGGCAGTCCGCACTAACCGGCGCAGGCTTAACCATCCCAGCTCCCGTCTTCGCAGCGCACATACAACTACGCCCGCCACAATAACCCCGCTGCGGGCCCTCGGCTTCGGCTCCGCCTCGTTCACGGTCATACAACGTCACAGGCCGCAGGGACGGAGGGGGCCAAAGGACTCGGCGGCATGGCTTCGGCCTGTGAAGCCCTTTACCATGAGAGGCTCCTGTCGTAGGGGTGGCCCCCACCTAAACCCAGCTAGCCTGTTAGCGAGTTATGAACCCGTGTACGATGGCATGATAGTCTCGGAAAGGAACTCGAGTGTAAGGGGCACTTGTAAAGGCACTTCTCGGGGGATATATGTATGAGCATGATGAAGCCCCAAGGAAGGTAGAGGTCATTCGATACCTAGCTCCCCACTACCTCTTTCTCTGTTTGGTCTGTAGCCACAACAGGCTCCAACACGATACAAAGCCGAACGGCCCAAAATACGATGGTGAAGCACCCTGATAGATTCTGAACATCCACTTGTTTCGATGATTCCTGTTGACTCAGAAGGAATTTTGATATGGGACTAGAGTCATTGGAAAGGTCTCCTTCTTAGCTTTCCATACATATGTGGAACGTCCAAAACGGAGTCCGTATGCGTCCTGGGCGTCCGTTTTACTGCAAGCTGGTCCTGAAGGCCGAGGTAGACGCGAAATCGAGTTGGACTGGGCCTCCGGCTTGACTTGGACGTCCTTGCTGGTCTTCTCCGCCTCCACACCTCTCTCCATGTACTTCATGACCCTCTCCAATGTTCCTAAGCAAGATAACATCATTAGGTAGCAATCTATTCTCAAAACTATATAAAGAATCGCTTAAGAACGAGCTCACCTCTAGATTTAATTGTCGCATGCGAGCTCGGGTCATTGGACCTTGCATAACGGTTGGAGGATCAGTGGTTGCATCCGAAGGAGTGATGTCCTCATCATCCTCCCCCTCTTGAAGTGGAGTCGTCCTCGACTCAAACTCATCTTCTTCTCCCAAGTATGGCTTCAAATCTGCAATGTTAAAGGTGGGACTAACCCCGAACTCGGGTGGCAACTCAAGTTTATATGCATTATCATTTATTTTCTCAATTATCTTAAAAGGACCAGCAGCTCTAGGCATCAATTTTGACTTTCTTAACTCTGGAAATCTATCCTTTCGCAAGTGCAACCAAACAAAATCACCCGGTTCAAGTTTAACTTCCTTTCTACCTTTACTACCAACAATCCTATATTTTTCATTCATCTTTTCAATGTTTGCCTTAGTAGTCTCATGCATTTTGACAATAAAATCAGCACGCTCCTTAGCATCATTATGAACTCTCTCACTAGTAGGCAAAGGTAAAATATCAATAGGGGCACGGGGATTGAATCCATACACTACCTGAAAAGGACTTACCTTGGTGGTGGAGTGTTCCGCTCGATTATATGCGAACTCAACATGCGGCAAACACTCATCCCACAGCTTCAAATTGTTCTTCAAAACAGCTCTCAACATGGTAGACAATGTGCGGTTCACCACCTCGGTTTGGCCATCAGTTTGTGGGTGACATATTGTAGAGAACAACAACTTTGTACCCAACTTGTTCCATAGAGTACGCCAAAAATGACTCAAGAACTTGGCGTCACGATCTGAAACAATAGTAGAAGGCATACCATGCAAACAAACTATCTCTTTGAAAAAGAGGTTAGCAATATGAATGGCATCATCGGTTTTATGACATGGTATAAAGTGAGCCATCTTAGAAAAACGATCCACAACAACAAAAATGCTATCCCTCCCCTTCTTAGTCCTGGGCAATCCTAAAACAAAGTCCATAGAAATATCTTCCCACGGAATAGAAGGAACAGGAAGAGGCATATATAAACCATGTGGATTCAAGCGAAACTTAGCTTTTTGACATGTCGTGCAGCGAGCCACAAACCGCTCAACATCTCGCCTCATCTTTGGCCAAAAGAAGAGTGCGGCCAGAACGTCCTCCGTCTTCTTAGCACCAAAATGTCCCATCAAACCGCCTCCATGTGCCTCCTGCAACAACAAAAGACGAACGGATCCAACTGGAATGCATAGGCGGTTAGCTCTAAATAAGAACCCATCATTGATCACGAATTTATTCCATGCTTGTCCCTCTTTACAATGCAACAACACATCCTTAAAATCAGCATCAAAAGCATATTGTCCTTTAATGGTTTCAAGACCAAAAATACGAAAATCAAGTTGAGACAACATGGTATAGCGTCGAGACAAAGCATCAACAATCACATTATCCTTCCCTTTCTTGTGTTTAATGACATAAGGAAAAGATTCAATAAATTCAACCCACTTAGCATGTCTACGATTCAAATTGGTTTGACTACGAATATGCTTAAGTGATTCATGATCGGAATGAATGACAAATTCTTTAGGCCATAAATAGTGTTGCCACGTCTCTAAAGAACGAACAAGAGCATACAATTCTTTATCATACGTGGAATAATTAAGAGTAGGACCATTCAATTTTTCACTAAAGTAGGCAACAGGTTTGCCTTCTTGCATCAAAACACCACCAATACCAATTCCGCTAGCATCACATTCCAGCTCAAAAGTCTTACCAAAATCCGGAAGTTGGAGCAATGGTGCGTGTGTAAGCTTGTCCTTCAAAAGATTAAAGGACTCCTCTTGTGATGGCCCCCAATGGAACACGACTCCCTTCTTTGTCAACTCAATCAACGGTGTCGCAATGGTGCTGAATTCCTTGACAAAGCGGCGATAAAATCCTGCAAGGCCAAGAAAACTCCGCGCTTGGGAGACCGTCGTGGGTGTGGGCCAACTCCATATCGCCTCCACCTTGGCTCTATCAACCTCAATTCCTGTGGAGTCACAACATAGCCAAGAAAAGAGACTCGATCCGTGCAAAGGTGCACTTCTCAAGGTTACCAAACAAGCGTGCATCTCTCAAAGCATTAAAAACAGCACGTAAGTGATTCAAATGTTCATCCATGGACTTGCTATAAATCAAGATATCATCAAAGTAAACGACCACAAATTTGCCAATGAAAGGGCGTAAAACCTCGTTCATTAATCTCATGAAAGTGCTAGGTGCATTAGTTAAACCAAAAGGCATGACTAACCACTCATACAAGCCGAACTTAGTTTTAAAAGCGGTTTTCCATTCATCGCCAAGTTTCATTCTTATTTGGTGGTATCCACTACATAAGTCAATCTTTGTGAAAATTATAGCACCACACAACTCATCAAGCATGTCGTCTAGCCTAGGAATAGGATGACGATACCTTATAATAATGTTGTTAATGGCTCTACAATCTACACACATCGCCAAGAACCATCTTTTTGGAACCAAAAGAACAGAACAACACAAGGACTAAGGCTCTCACGTGCGTACCCACGGTCCAAAAGGTCTTGGACTTGTCGCTGAATCTCCTTAGTCTCTTGGGATTGGTCTGTATGCATACGGTTTGGCAAACTCGCTCCAGGATCAAGTCAATCTGGTGCTCAATCCCTCGAATGGGTGGAAGTCCTAGAGGTATCTCATCGGAAAAACATCTCTAAACTCCTGCAAAGGTTAGTGACGGGAGCGAGGCAAAGTGCAAGGCATATTATCAAGAGAAAAAAAGCATCTTTGCACACAAAAGCATAGCATGTATCATTAACATCATCAATTTCAGCAAGGTCTGATTTTGTGGCAAGCATAACAGAATTTTTCAAATTGATTACTTGCTGTTTTCAGATTTAACATGTTCCTTTGGATCATTAGCAGCAGCAGCTCTCTCCCTATCGGCCTCTATAATCTCAGTGGGGACAAAGGCGATAAAGTAACTTTCTTTCCCTTATGCATAAAAGTGTATTTGTTACTACTACCATGGTGTAAAGCATCATTATCAAATTCCCAAGGTCGACCCAATAAAAGAGAGTATGCTTGCATGGGAACCACATCACAATCAACATGATCAGAATAACCACCAATAGAAAAATGGACTCGGCATGTTTGTGTTACCTTAGCTTTTCGAGTCATTTAACCACTGAATATGGTATGGATGTGGATGCGATCGCGTGGTCAAGCCAAGCTTCTTGACCAAATCGAGAACTCACCAAGTTGTTGCAGCTTCCTCCATCAATGATGACACGTGCGCCGATTCTTGATTGCGAAGAAAGTCTGAAACAAATTATGGCGTTGAAGCTTATCGGATTGTTGTACCTATGTGCTGAGGACTCGCTGCACAATGATGCTCCGTAGCGTCGTTGTGGACGCCCCACCAAGGACCAAGTCGTCATCACCACCGCCATTGTCATCCGAGGCGGCGGCAACATCATCATCATCCTCCTCGACATCCGAAGTGCTGATGTAGCCTCCATCTTACGTGGCGATGTATGCCCGTTGGCTAGGGCAATTCTTACGGACATGACCAAGCCCATGGCGGCGATGGCAGAATGTCGGAGGCGCGCCCGTTGAAGCCACGGAAGAAGAGCTCTTGGCTGGACCACGCAAAGGAGTTTTGTAGAATCGCAAGGCGTGTCGTGGATGGTGGCCGGTGGCGCTGCTGCAAACTTGTTCGCAGGTGGTGGAGGAGAACAAAAACTCGAAGAAGACTTGGGCAGTCCCGTCGATGTAATCGTTCGCGGCGTGTAGGAGGGTCGTCCGGTGTTTGCCTTTGCTGATTCCTTGCGTCCACGCAATTCTTTTACGCAAGCATAGCAAGTGGAACAAGCGGTTGTGATAGTAAATTCTTTATAATCAACAATGTCCTGAATTTCACGCGTAACCCCGTAGAAACGACAAATCTTATCCTCCGTTTCCTCAACAACCCCACAACGCACCATACCCTTTTGAAGCTCAGCATAATAGTCCTGAACAGAACTATCACCTTGTTCTAAGCGCTGTAATTTTTTTCTCAAATCACGTTTATATGAGGCAGGAACAAAACGATTACGCATAGCTTCTTTTAATCGCTCCCATGTATCAGGTTGTAAGCGCATGGTACCCAGTTCATTCCACGAGATAATAGCAAAGTCCTTAAACTCACTAGTAGCTTGTCTAACTCTATGTTGTTCGGGAACCAAGTGAGAATTAAACTTCTGCTCTACCGTCATCTCCCAATCAAGATATTTTTCAGCATCATAAAGACCGAAAAAGATGGAATGGTAAATTTGACTTTAGCAAAAGGATCATCGTTACCATGGCGGTTCGGTTATTACCTCCCATACCATGTCGGTTTCTTTGAAGACGCCGGCGTAGTCGTGCATCTTGTGTCGCCGTGAGCAATGTTGCCATCCGCATCGGACATTGTGTCATCGTCATGGCGATGGCCGTCATTGGCAGTGGCGGCGTGTCTCAATGTGTCCATCCGACCGGTGAGTCAGCCATTCGCCGCTCCACCGCTCAATGCCTTCGTGGTGTTCAAGCGGGCAATGGCGGCGGCGATGGTGTCCATTCGCGCGAGATCGATGAATGAAGCATTTTGTTTGTCGGCGCAGCTTGTAGCTGGCGCGACTAACACACTCGTTGAAGTCGACCGGTGTCCGTCCCTTCGTATCTGCCATGGTTAGTGGAAACACAGGGAAAACAAAAGATTATCCCTATCAACTACAAAGGAGGACGGTGGAAACCCGCAAAGGAAGTGGCTTACCAAGCTCTTACAAGTGTTCTTACCATCGCAAACAATAGGTGGTACAACCGGTGGTGGTTCGTGATACCTCGAGAGTGTGACCGCGATTGCAAGGGTCAAAAACTGTCTGTCGGAAGTATGTATATGGAGTTTGGAAGGCCAAATATGTGAGTGGAACACAAATCAATAACAGATAGTAATGCTGAATAAATGTCCAAAGCACTGGTCCTAGTTCTTTGGCCTAAATGTGTCCTATAACGGTATGATATGATGAACAAGGAATCGACCGAATAGTAAAGCAAAGACAGCAACAAAGATGGCCAGGTAAAGACAGCACAAAACGAATGAATCTCTGTCACCTAAAACTGTGCTCTCTCTTTTTTTTCTTTTTTTTTAGCCACAGAGAGCACTCTTTGTGTGTTTTTCTCTCTCCTCTCTACTATAAGCAAAAAATTTTTATTTTTGCTTCTTTTTTTTATTTTTTTCACAAAGCAGAGCACAGAAATAGGAACCACACAAAGTTTCACCTCAATCTGATGTAAGGTGTGGCCTACAGAAAATGATGAATGTGCTGCAAAATCGATGACGAAAGATCGGAGCTCGAGTACTGCACTTTGCAGGCCGAATTTGGGCAAAATAAATTCGGCAAACTCGATGGAGTATCGGATGTAAAATTTAATTTCACCCAATTTCAAAAAAAAATCGCCTGATTTCGAGTCCGTATGCAAAAGTTACGGCCGTTTGAAGTTTGACCTCCGAGTTATGGTTTCTGTGGAGGTCAAAACGAGAATAGGTGGAGGAAATTGGTGGAAATTGGGGGCGGAAGCTCGGGAAAAGGGTGGGGGATGGTGTTGGGTGATCACGAGACAAAAACAGAGGGTGGGATATGGGTGGGAAGCTGTGTGATCACGAGACAAAAACAGAGGGTGGGATATGGGTGGGAAAATAAAAGTCGGCTAGGGTTTGTATGAGAGGTAGCGGAAGCAAGACAACCCGAAACAAAACACGATCTAAACCAGCAACACAACTCGACTAAGGACACAAACTCAACACTACGGACTCTGAAATCAAATTGTGCAAAAGGCTAAAACAGATGCAGGACGAGAAACAACCTATGACTACAATTTTTTAGGGCTTTTCTTGGACTCTAGGATGAAACCGAAAACAACAAAGGTAGGGTAAACTTCGAACTGAAGGAACACCGAAGCTCTGATTACCACTTGATGGGGATGGGGTCCCGACCTTCCAACAGGTTCTGGATAAGTTCGATTTGGTGGAGGCGCGACACAAATCGATCCGGCTTCCAAACAACACGTCCCGAACCCCGCAATCGCAGCACCACGTCTCCTCAGGTTATCAACCGTGAGCAGCCGGTTGACCTCGCCAAGAAGGCTAATCCTTGCCTGCGAATCGAAGAACACAAGCAAGAACAAGGAAGAACACTACGCAATTTGCAGATGTATTGATTTAGCACTTGAAAATTGGGGTCTCACAAACCGATGAACGGCGAAACTGTTCAAGACAGAATTAATCTAAGCAAAACCCAACCCTAATGGTGGGGGTGGCGGCTGTATATAAAGGAGTGAGGGGCGTGCAAAACCCCTAGACGCGCCCTAATGGGCTCCAACACGATACAAAGCCGAACGGCCCAAAATACGGTGGCGTAGCACCCTGATAGATTCTGAACATCTACTTTTTTCGATGATTCCCGTTGACTCAGAAGGAATTTTGATATGGGACCAGAGCCATTGGAAAGGTCTCCTTCTTAGCTTTCCATACATATGTGGAACGTCTAAAACGGAGTCCGTATGCGTCCTGGGTGTCCGTTTTACTGCAGGCTGGTCCTGAAGGCCGAGGCAGACGCGACTCGAGTTGGACTAGGCTTCCGGCTTGACTTGGACGTCCTTGCTGGTCTTCTCCGCCTCCACACCTCTCTCCATGTACTTCATGACCCTCTCCAATGTTCCTAAGCAAGATAACATCATTAGGTAGCAATCTATTCTCAAAACTATAAAAAGGATCGCTTAAGAACGAGCTCACCTCTAGATTTAATTGTCGCATGCGAGCTCGGGTCATTGGACCTTGCATAACGGTTGAAGGATCAGCGGTTGCATCCGAAGGAGTGATGTCCTCATCACCGCCATCGCTGACGTCGACTCCAGCCCCGCCAACTACCGCAGCACCGGCCGGGCGGAGTAGGGAGATGGCGTCGGCGTCTACGGAGGCATGGTCACCATCTTACTCCTGGTACAGGAGCTACAAGCGGCCCCGCCAGTCACGCAGGCCGAGTTAGCGACGCGGGAATCCACCACACCGACGTAGCGGGTAGCTCAGCGACACAAGCACTGGTCGCGGCTGTCAGGCCAGTGTGGACGGGTGTGCCGCTCGCTTTGACCATGCTGGTAGCGAAGAGCTCCCTGCTAGCAGCCCTCCATACGCTCCAGCGGGAGCTGGTGGATCTCCGCGAGACCGTGCGAGCCATGCAAGAGGCTTGGGGCCTGCAGGCCCCGACGGCCATCGCACCAGGGACCTGTCCGCAGCAGCCACCGAGAACGCCCCCGCAGGTTCAAATTATCAATGTCATCTCCGGAGGTTCCTCGTCGGGAACCTCGCAGCAGCCAAGGCCAGGAATAGTTCAGGGCGAACTCACCTTCGCGCCTACCGACACCCGGGGCGTGGGATTTCCCCACCAAGACCCTCTGCTCATCCGAGCCGACATTGCAGGATGTGATGTCAGGCGCATCCTCATTGATGGAGGTAGTTCGACGAACGTGCTTTTCGCGGAGGCCCTCGATCGCATGGGAATCCCTCGATGTCGACTGCAGCCATCAAGGACCCTGTTACATGGTTTTTGGGGCCATTCGCTAAGTACATTGGGACATGTATGTCTTCAAGTCTCCTTTTGCCAGGGCGATAACGTCAGGACTGAGGACGTCATCTTCGATGTCACGGACACCCCAACTCCGTACAATGCCATTCTTGGCCGCCCTATGCTCATGTCCTTTGGGGAGGTCTCGCATCATGGCTTCCTATGCCTGAAGCTCTCGGGCCCGCGGGGCGTCATCACTGTCTTTGGCAACCAGGACCTCGCCCAACGCGCGGAGCTTACGAGTCTCCGCCGTTGGGTGCATGCCCTCGCAGGCAAGCTCAAGGCGGACACACCATCCGCCCCGGGGTGGACTCCCAAGCCTCGACTGGAGGGCGGAGTCACGAGGGCACCCCTCCGGGCCGACGGCCAAGTCGTCTCCATCGGCGAAGGCTTCCCCCGGAGATGGAGCAAGAGCTACACCACGTTCTCCGGAACAACGCAAATGTCTTCGCATGGTCCCTGGAGGACATTAAGGGCGTGGACCACTCCCTCATCGAGCACAACCTAGCGGTCCGCCAGGATGCCAAGTCGGTCCGGCAAAGACTTCGGCGCATGTCCATTGACCGGCAGCAGGCAGCTAAGGCAGAGGTAGCGAAGCTCCTGTAGGCTGGATTCATCCACGAAGTCCAACACCCAGATTGGCTGGCCAACCTGGTGTTGTGGACGAAAGCTAACGGTGCCTAGCGCATGTGCATCGACTTCACCGCCCTCAATAAGGCATGCCCGAAGGATGACTACCCTCTACCACGCGTAGACCAACTGGTCGACACCACTGCGGGCTGCGAACTCATGAGCTTCTTGGACGCTTACTCCGGCTATCACCAGATCTACATGGCCAAGGATGACAAAGATAAGACCAGCTTTATCACTCCGATAGGGACATATTGCTTTGTCAGAATGCCCTTCGGTCAGAAGAATGTCGATGCAACCTTCACCCGCCTCATTCCGCTAGCGCTGATCTCCCAGCTAGGGAGGAATGTGGAGGCTTACGTCGACGACATAGTCGTCAAAACCAAGCAATCGGCCGCTCACGGCCAAGATCTCGAAGAGACCTTTCACAATCTCAGGAAGGCGGGCATCAAGCTCAACCCGGACAAGTGCGTATTCGGTGTGCGGGCGGGCAAGCTCTTAGGCTTCCTGGTGTTGGGTCACGGCATCCAAGCCAACCCCGACAAGGTCGACGCGATCCTCGCCATGGAGCCACCCAAAACGACAAGGGAAGTCCAAAGAATCGCTGGCCGCATGGCTGCCCTGAGTCGCTTTTTGTCCAGGGTAGCGGAGCGGGGCCTGCCCTTTTTCAAAACCCTGCGCGGCTGTGACGGGTTTCGTTGGGACGGCGATTGTGCCAGCGCCTTCGATGGCCTCAAGAGGCATCTCATAAGCCTACCCACTCTGATCGCCCCGGCACTAAAGGCTCCCCTCTTACTTTACCTCGCCGCCTCGGCCACAGCGGTCAGCGCCGTCCTCGTCATCGAGGAGGGCGTTCTTCAACGCCCAGTCTACTTCATCTCCGAAGCCCTCCAAGGCGCCAAGACGCGGTACACGGAGCTCGAGAAGTTGGCTTACGCGCTGGTCATGGCCTCGAGAAAGCTCCGACACTACTTCCTGGCCCATTCAATCACTGTGCCGTCCTCGTTCCCCCTGGCGGAGATGTTGCACAATAAAGAGGCCACGGGACGCATTGGTAAGTGGGCAGCCGAACTTGCCCTTTTTCCCCTAACATATGCCTCGCGTACAGCAATCAAGTCCCAAATCCTTGCGGACTTCCTCGCGGAGTGGACCCCCTCGACCCAGCACACCCAGCAGCCGAAGGACCCGGTGTGGACGCTCGACATTGACAGAGCCTACTACGTCTCCGATGCGGGCGTGGGTGCAGTGGTCACTACGCCGGAGTGGCACCGCTTGTTATACTCGGTGCACCTCGCATTCCCCACCACCAACAACACCGCGGAATACGAGGCGCTACTCTTCGGCCTCGCGAAGCTCAAAGCTCTGGGCGCGCGGTGAGTTCTTGTCCGCACGGACTCATGGCTGGTGGCGGGGCAGGTGGACAAGTCATACCAGGCCAAGGACGCCGACCTCGCCAAGTACCTGGCGGCCGTGCGAGCCAAGGAGCAGCATTTCCTGGACGTCATGGTCAAGGCCATTCCCCGAGCAGAAAACGAGCAGGCGGACATCCTCGCCAAATCCGCTAGCCAGCAGCTCCCTGCCCCCGAAGGAGCATTCTATGAGGTCCTGCACGCGGCGGCCATCGCACAGGACAATCGCGATGCGGCCCTTGTCCACCAGATCACCCACCATCAGGGCGATTGGTGAGAGTCCATTTACGCCTTCCTGCAGGGCATCGCCGAGCCTGACGACCCTGTAGAGCTCCGCTGCCTACAGTGCCACGCCAGATCCTTCCAGGTGCTCAACGGAGTGCTCTACAAAAAAGGGGTCTGCGCACCGCTCCTACGGTGCCTCTCGCGCGAGGAGGGACAGCACCTCCTCGCAGAAATCCACGCGAGGCTCTGCGGCTCACATTTGGCGCCGAGGTCGCTTGTCGACAAGGCGTTTAGGCAGGACTTCTACTGGCCAACCGCCGTTGCTGACGCCCAAGACCTCGTGCGCCGATGTCAAGGCTGCCAATGGATGGGATGGGTCATTCACAGACCCCCGACCGGCCTCAACCCCATTCCCCCTGTATGGCCGCTGGCACAGTGAGGCATCGACGTTGTGGGACCTCTACCTCACGCCCCAGGAGATTTGCGCTTTATAGTGGTCGCTTTAGAGTATTTTTCTAGGTGGCCAGAGGCTGTGGTGCTAGATCACCTCGGCTGCCATACAACGCTTCCTTTGGCAGAACATCATATGCCGCTTCAGGGCGCCTAAAGAAATCACCGCTGACAATGGCCTGCAGTTCGATTCTGCCCCGTTCAAGGAGTTTTGTGACGACATGGGCATCACTCTTCGGTTCGCTTCGGTTGGGCATCCACAGTCCAGCGGGCGATCAGCAAGCGAGCGGTGCCATCTCCGTCGGGGTCAAAAAGCGCCTTGTCGGACTACCAAAGGGCAAATGGCCAAGCGAGCTCCACAGCGTCCTCTGGTCCCTCCGCACAACGGTGACACGCCCGATGGAATTCACGCCGTTCAAACTCCTCTTCGGCGATGAGGCAGTGACGCCCGAGGAGATCAAAGTCGGCTCGCGAAGGGTCCTCACCCAGGCACCAGACGATGAACGCCAGTTGTCCTTAGACCTCCTTGACGAAGAGCGCGTCAATGCCACCCAACATGTCGTCAAGTACGCGCGGCAAATGGTGCGCATGCAAGGCCGATCTGTGTACCCGCGGGCATTCTAGCCGGGGGACCTCGTCCTCAGGATGGCGCTCCGCGCAGACACGGTCGGCAAACTGGAGTCCAAGTGGGAAGGGCCGTACATCGTCACGGCAGCATTGCAGCGGGGAGCTTACCACCTCGCCACCCTTGAAGGGCAGACGCTCCGCCACACATGGAATGCGTACAGGTTGCGAAGGTACTATGTTTAGGCCTATAAAGGCCACCAGGAAGCAGTAGAGGCTCCGCACCCCATTGTCGCGGCAACGAGTCCAATGGTCAGTCCCTGACCTTTTGTACTCGCTCACCGTATAAGCGAAATTTAATAAAGTTCGCGTTTGCGAAGCTATTCGCGCCCCACCAAGAACATGCGGAGGCTCGCCTCCACACGCCTCCGGAGTATAAACAAAGCGGATGTTTTCCTGCGCACTCTCACGAGTATAAACAAGGCGGAGTTTCGCGCGCGCGTCGGTGTTACTACGCGCGTACTCTCGGAATATAAAGGCGTGGTCGATTTTCCCACGCCTTTGCGGAATTCACCTCCGCACACGCCTTGCACGGAGATTCACCTCCGCACGCGCCTTGCGGAGATTCACCTCCGCATACGCCTTTGCGGAGATTCACCTCCGCACACGCACTGCACGGAGATTCACCTCCACACATGCACTGCACGGAGATTCACCTCCGCACACGCACTGCATAGATATTCACCTCTGCACACGCACCTCACGGAGTTCCGCCTCCGCACGCACTCTACGGAGTATAAATAAGACGTAGCGTCGAGGTCCGCCTCCGCACGCACTCTACGGAGTATAAATAAGACGTAGAGTCGAGGTCCGCCTCCGCACGCACTCTACGGAGTATAAATAAGACGTAGCGGGGGGACGCCTCCGTGCTCACTCTGCGGAGTATAAATAAGACGCGGATGTTTTCCCTGCGCACTGTACTGAGTATAAACAAGACGCGGATGTCCCGTGCGTGCGTTGGTGTACCCTTTGGAGCCTAACTAAATCGTGGTTGATAGTCCCGCGCACGCTCCGGAGTACAAACAAAGACGCGGATGTTTTCCCTGCGCACTCTACTGAGTATAAATAAGACGCGGATGTCCCGTGTGCGCGTTGGCATACCCACCGGAGCCTAACTAAGTTGTGGTTGATAGTCCCGCGCACGCTCTGGAGTACAAACAAAGAGTAGGAGATGGAGCGCTCGCATGTCTACTCGGTAGGCACCGGCTCATTGCCACCACTTGAAGGTGAGAGCAGCGCTCGCGCGTCTACTCGACTAGGCGCCAGCTCGCTGCCACCACTTGAAGGTAGGGGCGGAGCGCTCGCGCGTCTACTCCTACTAGGCGCCCGGCTCGCGCCACCACTTGAAGGGTAGGGGCGGGCGCTCGCGCGTCTACTCCGACTAGGCGCCGGCTCATTGCCACCACTTGAAGGGTAGGGGCGGAATGCTCGCGCGTCTCGCCGACTAGGCGCCCGGCCAGCGCCACCGCTCCTCACCGCAGCAGCGCTATTCCGTCGGCACAACCAAAGGCGGCCGGAAGCGCGCCATTTGTCATATCAACAATCAACTGTACAAGTAGCACACAGCTATGGAGTACTCAGCGCAACGATCCTTTCTTTCATACAAAAAAAAGAGGTTACATCACAACCACCAGGTCCCAGCACCACACTAGGGGTCAGCACCGTCTCCGTTGCGCTGATGAGCCTCCTCCAACCACTGAAGGAAATTACCTTCCCAGTGTAACATCCGCCGCAACAGGACCTTGGCCGCTTCCTCCCCAAGGTAGCCCCAGATCCGCTCGTAGAAGCTCTGCACGGTGGGCATGGTGGTACGGACTGCGTCGGACAATACCCCAGCTCCGGTCGGCACACTCAGATAGGGAGCGACCAGCTCCTTCACGTGCTCACACCCTCAGGCGTGGAACGTGGCAAAGGCGAGGCACGCGCTGGCGAAGCCACAATGATCACCAAAGGCTTTCGCACCGCGAAGCGCCAGGCTGGAGCCCTCCTCAATCCGTGCCAGCGACTGTGCCACATCCGCGGTGTTGTGGGTAGGTCGACACGGCGGCGAAAGGTCGTGGGGCCCCTCCAACGACCCCATGGCCCTCCACGCGCGCGCGGGCGCGTCGCCCGAGCTGGTTCCTCTCCTCCAGGGCCATGATAAGCTGGGCTTTCTCCTCCTCCAGCGCGCCGATTTGCCCAAGCAAGCCAGCACGCTCCTCTGCTGCGGCACGTTGGGCCTCTTCGGCAGCACTTTGCGCCGCCGTCGCTGCGCAGACTTCTGCCTCTAATAAGCGGTCGTTAGTCGCCGTGGCGTGAGCCTCGTCGGCGACGACGAAGCTGTTTCTCCGGCACCCTGCGCTCGCGGATCGCGCCTCATCGGCGCCCGGCCGATGGCAACCGTCTAACGAGAGGACGCGGCTAGTTAGCATGCACCACGATGCCGATGTCGAGGCGGGCTCATCCGATGGTGGGCTCAGGCGCTTACCTTCATTCCCGCGGTGCCATGTGCGAGGGCAAGAAGATCCCCGCCTGGCGATGGCGCTCGTCGATCGAGCTTGCTGACACCGCACTCCACAGCTCCATCAAGGGCGCGAAGCTCCTCCGGCTGCGGGACGAAGTCAGACACGGCGAGCCTTGGGGGCCTTGCGACAGCATCAGGCACCCGCGCTACATTGTGCGCAATGGCACCGCCGACCTCGCAAGCGCCTCCGCTGCTCGATCCTTGGCCGCGCCCGGGCGACTTCCCTTCTCCTGATGTCGACGACAGCATGAGCGAGCAAATCGGAGCGACCGCGAAGTCACGGGGAGAAAAGGAATTACGCCTACCTCCGCCACCTTCCACTATGGCATGGGGAGATGTCGGCTCAGCCCCTGCCCGAGAAGCGATGACTCCCTCCTCGATCGGAGTGGCTTCCCGGTCGGACCCTAGGCCCCACCGACCGCGCCTGCCACATGAAATTGCCCCGCGCGCGAAGGCGATCGCACCCAGTGGTGCTTCGCTTGTGGAGATTCAGGCGACGCGTCCTAGGCCGCTCCAGTACCTGCACCGGTAGGGGCGAGCGGCAAATCCACGATGCCCGCAGCTGACGATGACGACGAGCACTCCGCCGCTCCAATTGTATGAGATGGAGCAGGCGGAAGGTCCGTGGCAACCACCACGAGTGACGATGGTACGGGAGGCAGGTCCTCATAGGCCGGTGCAGGCGACACCGCCTCGTCCTCGACGACGTCGCTGCCAAGGCCTGCCCCGCCTAAGTCCTCGCTCGGGGCAGTGTGACCCCCCGCAGCTGGCATGCTCGGACCCGCCACCTGACACGTCGTCCAGGCCAGCGGCGACATTCGCTAGGCCGGCGGATGGGTTAAAAACAGCGGCTTTGGACCGAGCCCTCCACCACCGGGGCGACGCCCCGCCTCACCGGTGCCATCGCAGTGCTGAGGCGAACTCCACACCGGCACCGAGCGCTCCGGTACGGCAAGGCCTAGGACATCGCACACCCGATTTATCCGCCCCAGCTTCGCAGGCTCGGTCGCGGTTTTGCGCATGGTGTGCTCCGTCGGCGTGTACAGCCCCAGGAAGGCCTCAACGGTGCGCTCCGCTTCTTCCAATGAGAGCACTGCATGCGAAGTGTGGCTCCGTTCACAAAATAGTTACATATGCATCGCGCGATGCGGTCAGTACCTACCACAGGCGGGGTGGCTGCAGCGAAGACACTGAGGGGCGAATGCCATCCTGCCGGGTGCGCCCTCGCTCGTACCTCCACCGGCCAGAGAGAGGCGACACCCCGTACATTGTGAACTCCTCGGCGAGATCGCGCATATTGAACCGGAGGGCGACACCGGCGAGTCTCCGTGCCTGCTGTCGATCGTCGCTTTGCGGCTCCAACCCCGGACAGCAGTCGAACGCTATTGGCTGACCCTGGCACCGAAGGTTGCTGGTAGGCGTCACGCGGTAGTAGAACGACTGCCGCATCTATCTGGACTCCCATTTCTCCTTCGTCGCCAGAGCGGGCACCAGCTTCGCGCAGCCCGACCTCACCACGAAGTGAACGCTGCCAAATTGGACACCGCCCCTCCTCCAACCTTCTTCGGCTGACAGCGCGTATCATGCAGAAGGGCGAACAAACTCGCGCGGGGATGAGCATCTTCCACTCGGACCGCCCAGGCGAACTCCAATCCGTAAGCCTCCAAGACCTCACCGACGAAGAGCGTCGAAGGCATTCGGAGCCCAGCCTCAAAAAATGCGGCGAAAACAATCGCCTCCGACTCCTCGCGGTGAGGTTCTACTTCGTCGCGCGCAGGAAGACGAGCTCCTGCGCACTCCTCTATCTTCTTCTCCTGCACGAGGGCCTCAATTGTCTCCCTTGTAGCATGGCTCCGCCCAGCACCCCGGAGCAGTGCCCTTGCAAGCTCTGCATGGTGTCGTACCGCTTGCGGACCTGCGACGGCTTGCGAGCCACTAGGGAGACCTCTATCAATGGTGGCGTCGCACCGCGTTGGCTCGACGAAGCACTGCTACTAAGTCGGCGACCAGAATCTCTGTGACTCACCATCCTTCTTCCCAAGTAGAGGGTTGATGGCGCAGGAGACGTGTGGATTTCACACAGCATGAAAAAAGCAACCGAAAAAGGCCTCCAACTCCCCACGATCGGGGACGCAACCGGCAGGAGCCTCATCGATTTGCCTCCCCACGATCGGGAAGGGCAACCGACGACGAGTTGGCTCCCCACGTGCCCCGTCTGTCTTGGGAACGGATGCGGGCTTGTGGTCGTGCGACTGCTAACATCCCACGACGCACCAACCATGCGGCGTCGCGTGTCCCCCTCCCTCGGGACCGTGCGTACGATCGAAGCTGACCGCCCAGTCTTTTTAGCACTCCGCAGGCTGACTCCGGACTTAGCGAGGGCTCACCTCACCGACACAGCATTGTGCGAGAAGGCCTGCTTCGCCCCGCACCAAGCGGAGCCTCGACACCTCTCCTACCACGTTCGACACCCTCGGCTCCGCAGCATGGCCTCACCGACAAATGTGGCACCGCCAGGGAAGTCTCTGAGGCCACAGACGGTTTCGACACCCCACCGACGTGCGTTGTTTTTTACGTTATCACCCCTTCTATCTACGGTGGATCACAGGCCGTGGGGACGGAGGGGGCCAAAGGACTCGGCAACATGGCTTCGACCTGTGAAGCCCTTCACCATGAGAGGCTCCTGTTGTAGGGGTGGCCCCCACCTAAACCCAGCTAGCCTGTTGTGAAGGTTATAAACCATGTAAATGACGTAGCTTGCCCTCGAAGGGAGGTTCGGTGTAAGGTTACGATTGTAAAGACGCTCCTTAGCGAGGAAGCATATATATTACGATCAGCCCTTGGGAAAGACCCAAGAGGACATTTGCTCACCTAACTCTCCACTACCATACACCTCTCTCTCTCTCTCTCTCGGTTTGGTCTGTAGCCACAACAAATGGAGTTGAGTGAATTGATCACTAGCAAAAATTTGGATTTGTAGCCTTTGGTGAAACTCGGATTCATAAGAGTTAGTTGATTATGAATTGATAAGATTGGAAGTTCTTATTGTTAGTGATATGCCCTAGAGGCAACATGGAGATGTTGTATATATCACATACTATGTTTATGATACATTACTTTGTTCCTTGGAATAGACATCATCATTATTGATCAATGAGTATGTGACTTATTCATGAGACTCTTAAATACTAAAATGTTGCTATTTCTAAATGATCCCTGATCGTATATCATATGAGGAACAAATATGATTCAAAGACAAAGATCAGCATATGTATTGATTGATGATCATGTCTCATGGATCATGGTATGGTGATACCAAATCAATAATATGGACATGTGTTAGTGAACATATGTTGGATAGACCTGCCATGAGACACTGCAGAGATTCCATGTGTCATCAGTTGGTCTCGAGTAGTGTTTATGTAGAATCCTTAGACTTGAGATCATCATGGTTCCCAACATGAGTAGTAGCTTATTTTGGGACTACTAAACACTACTCCGTAAATCGGGTAGTCATAAAAGTAGTCTTCGGTTTTGCCATGAAACATGTAGTGGGATGTGAATGATCAAGATAGAATTTGCCCCTCCTTATGGAAGAGATATCTCTGGCCTCGATGTAATGGATTATGAAAGTGCATGGCCATGCCAAGGTGATTGAGGAGTCAATCACAAGTTTATAATCCATCACGGAATCGAGAGAGTGATTGAGCTATTAAGAGGATGACACGAGTCTCGCCTTGAGCTCAATCTATATCGTGAGGCAAAGGAATTCGTACATGAGAGAACATTACGAGTTCGGCCGATATGATCTTTACATATACTTTAGGGTTAATATGTCTTACTAGAGGCGCTATTAACGGGGTGACCGGAAAGGCATTTCGGGTCACGACCAAGTATCGTGAACCTACAGGTCGCACGCTTAACGGGTTGGAACAACGATTCGAATATGATTCGGATATGGGCTCAATTCGGATAAAGATCGAATAGACTCCTAATGGGCCTTGGTCGCAAGGCCCACGTGAGGAG
The DNA here is from genome assembly GCA_036346265.1 of Melocanna baccifera. NCBI lineage: Eukaryota > Viridiplantae > Streptophyta > Magnoliopsida > Poales > Poaceae > Melocanna > Melocanna baccifera. The sequence goes on along the minus strand of CM070707.1, from coordinate 11,081,532 downwards.
GTCTATATATATGGAGCGAGGGGCTGAGGATTCGTCGGTTAACATCTAGCAAAACCCTAGCCGCCACCTCCCGAGCCAAACCCTAGCTGCTCACGAGTGCTAGTACACTCGCGATCGGCGTTCGACCCAGCGTGTGGATACGGTGGAGGCGCTGCTCGTTGCGATCTTGATCGGCGTGCGTGGAGAGCGATCTGTTCGGGACGATCGGCTACTTCTACTACTACCTCGGCGCGCGTGATTGGATCGGTTTCAATTCTTCTTCATTGCGCTGCGCGTCTAAGTGGTAACGATCCATGATCCTTCCTTAGCATAATGTTCTTGGGTGCGCGGTAGAAAAGTTTTGTTTTCTGCTTCCGTAGCCTACGCGTATTCCTTTACTTATGGACTAAATAACCTTGATTGATTTTTGAACCCCAAATACTGCAATTTTATAATGGGTGGATCAGATAACAGATAGCATCTGCTAATTGAGGATTTATACCAACAGTGTTACCAATTGAAGCTAGAAGGAGAGAGTTTGGATTTAATCAAGGAGGAATAAAAATCATGGATTATAAGCCTAAGCTGAAATACCTTGGTTCGTGAAGTAATATGAAAGAAGGATGGAGTATCATTGCAAAGAGAGATTTTGTTTCTTCCCCAGTCCTAATAGGATCTAGTGCTCAGAACCCTGTGCTCTCTTTTGTGTGTCGCCTCGCTTAGACGTTGCTTCTTTGCAAAATTTTATTTGAACCTGTGCATTGCCTTCTTGCCTTTGGGCAACCTATATTGCAATCATAGGAAGAGCTTGTTAGTAAAAAAATTTTGGTTGATTTGTGTGGCTGGTGTGTTGCCCCAATTCTCTGGGTGCGCTCTCCTCAATTAGATTAGAATATCTTGTCTGGGCGGATCCTTCTCGTACCTCATGCTGCTTCCTTCTCACCTTATTGCTCAAAACCTCATCAAGCTTCAAGCAAGACATGGATGATGACCAAGTCAAGGCAATCAAGGCTCGGACGCTCGAAGCAAGCAATACCTCATTAATGGACAACGGATTGAAGGAATCGATCTACAAGAGAGTCAAGACTCAGCACCTGCTTCATGACGAGCAAGCTCCTCAACCCAACCTCAAGCAAGTGATCATGAAGAGCAAGATAGCTGCCACTGGCCAAAGGAAAAGAAAAAGACAAGAAAGTGATGCTCGCCAAGGATATGACCCTTCATACGAGCAAAAGTCAAAGGAAAGCCAACCTAAGGGAAATCTTTGCAACAGGATACCCGGCAAACCCTTAAAGGACATCAGTTGCTTTAATTGTGGGGGTATCGGACATTATGCCAACAAATGCCCTCAAAGGAAGTCAAACAAGACAATTAAGTGTTGTCATCCTTGCGGAATAAAAGACCCAGCAAATGAGTACTCCCAACCGAAAGTGGCAAAGCAGATAAAGGATGTCACTATTACCAACCCCGACACCAGCACGGAAGAACTATTCAGCATCAAGTATCCCCTCAAAAAGAACAGCAAAAATATCCAATGTTGTCATTGTAACTTCATAGGACACTATGTAAATAGATGTCCCCAAAGAAAGAAAAGCACGCGAGCCGTGGAAACCATTACCACTCACCCTGGCCCTAGCAACATAGAATGTTTTATCACCAAGGGCACTACTCAAGGACAAACTGTGCTTGCTCCAAAGCTAAATTCGGATCCAGAAGTTTTACCAACTACCAATTGTTGTGAATGTGGCAAGAAAGGACATAGTGCCCAATCGTGTCCTCCCTTACGACAGGATAAAAGAGGATCATGTTTTACTTGTGGACAAAAAGGACATTATTGCCACAATTTCCCAAACCCCTATTGTCTCCATTGCAATGAACACCATTTGCCAGGAGAATGTTACAAAACTCTAGTGGCATGCACGCAGTGTGAAAAGAAAGGACATCAGGATGACCAATGCACCGTTAATTGCCCAAATTGTGACAAGGATCACCAAATCGGAGAATGTCCAATGAGTAAGGTCACATGCTTTCTTTGTGAAAGACAAGATCATCGCCCAAAGGATTGCTCTATGAGCATACTATTGACTAAGGTAGCTGAGATGCAATGGATGAGCTTGCAAGTTGCCATTAAGCTCGCTATGACAAGAGCAGATAAAAGAAATGAGTAGCAAGAACCTTATTTTAAGGGGGGTAGCAAGGATAACACCAGAGTATCAGAATACCCCAATAAAGGATCACTACCACCTTTCCCGCTTAAAAAGAATTTTTGAGTTTGGCATTAATGAACAATAAGTACCGGGAAGGCCAAGTGTGTTGCAGCGAAAAGACAACTGTCACGAGGTCTACGTGAAAGAACAAGGTTTCCCCTACCGCTTCTCTCCAAGTGTTAACCCTTTTTGTGCAGGTTTTCATCTCACTCCCGACTACTCCAAGAGAAGAGACTAGCTCGCCAAGCAGATCCTTGTAACCTAGTGCTAGCCAGTTGTTCCCCGCCCTTTTCTTTCTACTCTGCCCGAATCTCGGGGATGAGATTCCTTGTAAGGGGGGGTAGGATCTGTAACATCCCAAAATTGCGATTTGCAAAATTAAGAAAAATCTTTTCTTATTTATGGTGAGTTTCAAAATTTTGTTTATTTGAGTTCTCGATTTGGAGTTTTAGGTGGCAAAATTTTATTTAAGAAAGAGCAAAACTTCAAAAAGAAAGAATCAAGATGTAAAAAGTTAAAAATCCAAACTCTCAAAACTCTTGGTAAATCATAAGTTCAAATTTATCAAATGCTAAATATTTAAATGAAATTAAGAAGCAATTAATTCTTTGGCACTTAATCTTTTCAGCAAGAAATTTTAATTGTGGAAATCTCAAAATTCGAAAAATTCTTCTTTGGGCCTCAGCCCCATCCCTATTCGGCCTTTGGCCCACTTGGCCGCCCAGCACCCCCTCCTTTTTCCCTGCCTCCTTCCTGATTTTTCCCCTCCTCCTCAATTCAGCACCGCCGCCTGGACTCCTCCATCCGCCCCAACACTTCCTCCCCTTCTTCCTCTCCTCCTCTGGCCCGTTCCACCATCCCTCGCCCCCTGGCGCTTGCTCACTACCAGCCCGGCTCCGCCCCAGCCCAGCCCTTTGCTTCACCTCCACCAGCGGCCCGCCCCAGCGCCGATCTCGCCCAGTGCCGCGCCCGCATCCACATCGCCTCGGGTTTCGTCGCCCGAGTTCGATCGCATTCATGCCGCCTGCACCCGTACGCCTAAGCACCTCCCCCCTACCTCGCCCGCACTGGCCTAGCACTGGAGCCACCCTCGCCCATGTCGCATCCGAGCTCTGCGCTTGGCGCTCCACCCTTACTCCCCACTTCAATGCCGAGCTACCGCGCATGCCTTCAATACCCAGCGGCCAACGACTTCTCTCGTGTGTAAGTAGCCCATGAGCTCACCTTCTCACCCCAGTGCCTTCCCCTTCTTTTGCATACTCCTCGTTAGCACCGGCCGCCGCCCCGTCCCAGCTGCTCCGGTGAAGCCGCGGCAAGCCACCCGTGTTCCATTGCGCCCCGGTGTGTCCTCTGCGTCACCTCAAGAGAAATTGTAGCTTGGCTACCAGGATTCGCCGCGATGGCCATTTCCCTTCGGTCTGGTCAGCGCCCCCTCCATTGCCGCCACCCTCAAACCGGTCGAGCTCCCATCGATTCCCCGCTCCTAGAGCAGCGCCTCAACGCCCCAAAGCCTTCCCAACTGCCAGCCGATGCTCCTCCCTGCCGGCAAGGCCTCTCCGTGTGCACCTTTGTGCCGCCCGTCGCCTCCATCGACAGCCCACCTCGGCACATCTCTGGCCAATCCGCCAGCTCGTGCGCATTCATTTTCTCCTTGCCCCCTCCTCTGATCAGCGTCCCTTCGCAGCATCACCGAGCCCGCTGCCTAGCACCGCCGACGGCTCCTTCGCCCCCATCACACGCCATGTCTCCACCTCCTGTGACTTCACCATCTCGGGAAGCCCCTGTGGCCGCCGACGCCGACACCCCTCCAGCTGCCCCTCGCCGGTGCTGCCGACCCCAACCAGGTAGTCTATGAGCCTGGTTAACTTTGTGTCACCATCCCCAACCTTGATACTAAGAGAAGCATACAGTTCCACGTACTCCCTTTACCTAGGGAGTACTAGAATGTATCAAGAATTGAAGCAATGGTACTGGTGACCACGAATGAAGAGGGATATTGCCGAGTATGTTGCCTGTTGCGATGTGTGCCAAAGGGTAAAGGCTGAACACCAACAGCCAACAGATTATTACATCCCTTACAAATACCCCAATAGAAGTGGGAAGAGGTAGGAATGGATTTTATCATAGGGTTACCTCGAACCAAAGCAGGGTACGACTCCCTATGGGTTATAGTGGACAGATTAACCAAAATCACCCACTTTATCCCCATCAAAACTACCTACAAAGGAGACAAGTTGGTAGAATTTTATATGTCTGGAATCATGTGCCTACACAGTGTGCCGAAAAGGATAGTCTCATACCGAGGTTCTCAGTTTACCTCGCACTTCGAGGCTAGCCTTCACGTAGCCCTCGGCACCCATCTTGATTTTATCATTGTCTACCACCCCAAACAGACGGCCAAACAGAAAGGGTGAATCAAATACTGGAAGATATGCTTCATGCCTATGCCTTGGATTTTACTATGGATTGGGACAAATGCTTGCCCTATGCCAAATTTGCCTACAACAATAGTCATCAAACTAGTTTGAAGATGTCCCCATTTGAGGCCCTATATGGAAGAAAATGCCATACCCCTTAACACTGGTCAGAGGTAGGGGAAAGCTCTATCTTCAGACCAAAAACCCTACAACAAGCAGAATAAAAAGTTCGCCAGATTAGGGATTGATTGCAAGCTGCGCAATCTAGGCAAAAGAGTTATGTAGACAAGAGATGCAGGCCGTTAAGATTTGAAATTGGAGACTATGTGTACCTGAAGGTGTCACCCCTAAGTGGAGTTAGAAGATTCAGAGTCAAAGGCAAGCTCGCCCCATGTTATGTTGGACCATTCCCAAACAAGGCCAAAAAAGGAAAGGTAGCGTATCAACTAGAGCTACTCGTGAATCTAGCAGATATACATGATATTTTTCATGTATCCCAAATTAAGAAATGCCTTCGCATGCCAGAAGACCAAACTCCCTTAGAAGCAATAGAAATCGAGAATGATTTGACTTACCAAGAACGTCCCATCAAAATCCTCGATGTTGTGGAAAAGAAAACAAGAAATCAGACCATTCGGATGTGCAGGGTATAATGGAACCACCATACCAAGAAGGAAGCCACTTGAGAACGTGACAACCAGTTGAGGAAGGATTACCCCAACTTGTTTTTGGAATAGGCCGAATCTTGGGGTCGAGATTCCTTTTAAGGGTGGGTAGATTTGTGATATCCTGGAAATTTGGATCTTTGAAAAATATATAATTTGGACATGTTCTGAATTTTTGCATTTCTTGTTATTTTAATTTTATGGATTTCCTTGGGTTTTGATTTAGGTTCCAGAAAAAAAACAAGAATAATATAATAGTAAAGTATAAAATAAAAGGGGGACTCCCAAAAAGAGAAGATATATCTAAGAGAAGAAAATTTCAAATCAAAATATGAATCTGAAAAGATGAACCAAAAGTTGCCAAAATTCCCAAAAAAAATAATTAGCCACAAATTGAAATTTTGAGACTTGCAAAATATGAAAAATTTAAAAGAAAAGTCATAATACTTGAGAAAAATCTCTCTGAAATTGTATGTAACAAAATATATATACATATATACACACACATATGCCCCAAAAATAACAATAGAAATTAAAACAAAAATAAAAAAAAAGGTAAAAGGGGAGAGGCTTAGGCTGGCCTGGCTGTAACATCCTGATTTTTGGAAGTTTTTAAAATCAGGAATTTAAAAATTAATTTTTGAAATTTTTCTAGAATTAGTAAAGCTTAATTTGAATTTTTTTCAGAATTTAAAAAAATTTAATATGATTAAATTAAACTTCAACATTTACTGAAAATATTTTATTTATGTTCCTTGTGTCTCAAGGAATTTTTCTGGTATTTTTGGTGAATTTTTGAGATTTATTTGTTATTTTCTAGAGCTCCTTTACTTTTATTTGAATTTCTGGAATTACGAAATTCGAAAAAATCTTTTTTTTAATCACGGGCCGCTTCTCAGCTGCCCGATCCCTTCCCCCTCCACGCTTCAGCCATCCCGCGGGTGTCCTCGTGCCACCGCCATACCCCTTTCCCACGCCTCGCCTCCGGCCGCCCGATCGCGTCGCCCCGCCACCTGGCGCGCATCCGCACCGCGCCTGCACGCACCCGCTCGGCCCGGCCAGCTCCCCGCCGCAACCCAACCTCCCTCCGCGCTGAGCCGCCCGATCCGAAACCCTAGCCACGCGGCAGCATATGCGCGCTCCGCGCGCATCCGCCCGCTCCCGCCCCGCGCTCGCTTCCCGCCGGCCGATCTTCCCGTGCGCCACGCGTCGCACATCCGCACCGCGCCCACGCGTAACCCTAACCCGCTCCCGCGCGCGCCTGCCGTTCGATCCGAACCTCGCCACGTGGTCGCATCCGCGCGCGTTCGAACCGTGCCCGCGTCGTGTCCGCGCCGTAACCGATCGGGACTCCCTCGGTTCGCGTGTTAAAACCCGTGTTCTTCCCTCGGTTCGCGTGAACGCCCCGCCGCCGCTCTCGCCTCTGACCTCGCGCCCACGCCGCCGTTCCGTGCCGCTCCCCGCCGCGCCTCCGCTGTCCGCACCGTCGCCGGAGCCCGTCCCGCCGCCGTCGCCGTCGCCAAACCCCGCCGGTGAGCCCCCGTCGCCTCCCCGTCGCCAGACCCGGCCACCCTGTGCTCCCGCTCAGCCCCTCGGTCTCCGCGCCGCACCCGCACCCATGCCCACGCCCGCGCCACGCCCGCCACATGTCACCGATCCGTTCCCCGCGCCTTGCATCTCAGCCGTCCGTTCTAGATCCAAAAATCCACCGCTCGGATCGTGCCACGTGGCCCTCATCCGACCGTCCGATCCGTGCCGCTGCCGCGCATCGACAGAGCCACGTCAGCCCTAGCCACGCCCGCTGCCACGTCAGCCCTAACGCCACGTGGCAGCCACGTGTCATGCCATGTCAGCCAAAACCTGTGCCCGAGCCACGTGGCAGCATCAACAACTGCCACGTCAGCCCTAGCCCACCGCATCAGCACCCCCTCCCCCGCGTGCACTGTTTCACGGACCGAATTCACCGTGGACTCGCTTTTCCGTGGACCGAGTGTAACATCCCAATTCTTGCTTTTATTTTGAAGAAATAGTTTTAAATTAATAATTTCCAATTTTCTGGAATTTTCTGAAGTTAAAGTTTCTGTTGAAAAGAAAAAATTTAATATCCAAATAAGTTGGAAATATTTTTCATATGTTTAAAACATTGTCAGTGAGTTATGTGAATTTTTCTGGAATTTTTGGAATTTATTTGGTATTTTTCTGAGTATTTTAAAGTCTCCTAATGATTTCAAATATATATAAAGATTTAAATATCAAATCTCCTCGGTGACACTTGTCAAGCATCAGAGCCCTTCCTCCCGGCCGAGCTCATCCCGCCGTCTCGCCTCATCCCGCCTTCCCTCTCTCGCGGCGCCAAGTGTCGCGCATCCGACGGCTGCCGAGGCTATCCCAAATGACTAACACTCAAAAGGATTAATCATCCTTATAGGGTAGGTTGATCCTCCCCGCCCGACTGGTTACCGCCGCCGCTCTCTTTCCTTCCCCGCTCCCTCGGCGCGCGTTCGAGCCCCGCTCCGCGCGCGAGGTTGAGTTTCTTTTTTTCGAATTGCGCTGACAAGTGGGCCCCACCTGTCATTGACCGGTCTGTGTGGACTCACTGCCAGCAGGTCCCACCTGTCAAAGCCGTCGTTCCCAACGCGTGTCGTCATCTTGACCGTTCATGATTGCCGTATTAAATCGCAGCCGCCCGTTGCCACTTAGTACACCCCATCGGCTCAGATTTAATCAACGTTGCCGGATTGAATCTCAACCGTATCCTTTCACTTACCCCTTCACCCATCATCCTGCGGCCTTGATTACTTTTCTCTGCCACGCGTCGTGCATCCGCGCCGTAACCGTCGCCTTCTCTCTTTTTCCTCTCTCACTGACATGCGGGGCCCATCGGCCAGTCGTCTTCCCCGCCACCTTCTTCCTCCCCGCGTCTCGCCGCTGCCGCCATTAAACCGAAAAAACTGAAGCTTTAAAAGCTTCGTTTCTTAACCAATTATTTCCGTCTGCGATCGCATATTAATTCCCCGCCTCCACCGCGTCAGTTTCTGGCATAAAGACGCGCGTTACTCCTCTCCTCGCCGTCGCATTCATCTCCTCCGACAGTTCCAAGTCCGGCGAACTTCGCGCGGCCGTTACAACCCTCCCCGGTCTATAAAACCCGCACCCGAGGTCCTCTACCGCTGCCGCCCTCCTCACCTCTCAAGCGAATCACCCGAGCGAGCCCTCCCTACGCCCGATTTCTTCCCGCGGCTTCAAATACTCCGGCGAGCAATTCCGCCGCCGGGCTACCTCATTCCTCGCCAACGCCTTCCGACGTTCTTTGGTGCCAAGGCGATTCCCGCGACCCCTTCCCGAAGCTGCTGCGCCATGGATCACCTCCGCCGCGTGAGGTTCCTCTCCGACCGCCGCCCCTTCTCGCGATTCTTCCCTCCGGTCACCCTCGGCCTCGCGCAAGGTACCGATGCATTCCTGCATCCTTCTCTTCATTTGGTACCCTTGGCGGCGCGCCCGTCACGAGCTCGGCGACCCTCGGTCCCGTGGCGCCACCACCGCCGCGGCCGTCGTGCCGTCGGGCCGAGGTGGCAGCAGCGTGGCGGCGGATCGGCGCCACGTCGGCGCCACCGGCGCCTCCCGCCACCTTGCGCGTGCGCGCCACGTCGGCAAAGCGGTGGCGTGGCGACCACGCGGCGACCACGTCGACCACGTGTGTGCCACGTTGCCGCCGGCCTCCCGCAGATAATCCTCAAGGGATTACCTACCCATTAAGGGTAGGCGGTGCCTCCCGCTCACTTGGCTAGCGCCGCTCTCCTCCCCCTCCCACTCCTCGCTCGAGCGTTGAGCCCGCTCCGTGGCGAGGTTGAGTTTTCTCCGTTTATTCCACGGCGATGTAGGCCCCACCGTCGACCACCCTCTGCGCTAACCAGCGACAAGTGGGTCCCGAGTTCAGTGGGTCCCACATGTCGAGACTTATTCTAAATGAAATTTCTGACCAGTGGACCCCACATGTCGAGATTTCCGAATTTCTGGATTTATTCAAATCTGAGATTTTCAAATAGCCATATCTTTTCATTTTAGCTCCAAATTGGTCCATTCAAATTTCTAAATTCATCTAAAATTTCAATCTTTCATTTGGTATATTTATTTTCAATTTTTGAATTTTTATTTTATTTTATTTATTTGGAATTCTCGATTTACGTGTAGAGACCGATTTGTCAGAGCAATCTCAAGAGCAAGTTGTGGAAGATTTCAACCGCACACGGAAGGCAAGTCTCCTTTGACCATTTTGCTCCCGTGTTTTGCAAGTTTCTTTTGATCAACTTGCTCCAATGATTTATAAAATGAGTAGGTAGTTATTTTAAATTAATGCATGCTTATGTTATATCAAGTGATAGTTTGATTTATAAAATTTAGTTAAAGACCCAATTTGTTATACCTTCCATTGAAAATTGTTTACCTTGTACCATTGTCAACTTAGGATATCCCTTTGACTCAATAATAAGTTAGTGTTACAATTGTTGAATGTTTAAAAACTAGCAAATGCCTAGCGTAGCAAATAAATATATTAATGTTCAAATGAGTAGCATGTTTATCAAATGTTTTGATGAATGATTTGTTTGAACATTGGTAATGGATGTTACCATTGTTAAATGTTTTGTTTGAACATTGGTAATGGAGGTTACCGTTGTTAAATATTTTGTTTGAAAAGTGGTAATGGATGTTACCACTGTTAATTTGAAAATCAAAGGAAAAGTTGACAAGGGTGGATGGAAGGTTTGGTGGTGCGATTAGCACGAGAATCGTTGGGTTTGTGAATGAGCCACCACAGTCGATTAAGGACCGACGCTTGTGTTTGTCCAAACTGAGCAAAACAGTACAACCACAAGTCTATATGGGTGCGACCTAGCTAACTACCCTATAATAGTGTAGTTTAGATATCACCGGTGGTGTATTGAGTGCCGGGTGTCTTGGTTACTCATAGTGAGGGACAGGTTTCTTCAGTACTCATATGGCGCAAGAGGGCTCCAACTTGTGGATTCAAGTTGTGGTGAAACCTTAGCGGGTGGTATTTAAACTATCTTGGAGTAGGTGAAAAGCTTTGTGATAATTTATCCGAGTCTTATGCCAAAGGAAGCATGTTGACTGCAAAGATGACTTATCTCTTGTGGGTAAAGTTGTACACCCTCTGCAGAGTTAAAACTATTCGAATAGCCGTGCCCACGGTCAAGGGCGAACAAGGAATGCATTCACATGGTAGAAGTTTTGGTTTTAATTTCAAAACAAAATGAGTTGGAGAAAAACTCGGGAGTAGTATAACTCGTGATGTTGAATCGGGGTGTAACTGAGGTTTTGAAAATTGGTGTGATGGCACGAGATATTAATGTTGATAGTTTAACCTTCACTAAAGTACTTATCCATTTTCGATTATTAAAAACAAGTTGTTTACAAAATGGCTTTTAAAGTAATTATGTAGATTTGAAATAAAATGCTGATTTTTGCAAATAAACCATATAGCCTTCCTTTGTGAAACCTTACATCTATGCATTTTCCCAAGACTTGCGGAGTACATTTTTGTACTCACTGTTGCTCTATAAATATAAGCGAGAGAATGGAGAAGATCAAGTGGAGAGTATGACTTCTGCGCGAATGTGGATGCGGTGGATTATTCTCGGATGCCTAGGATTCGCTTCCCACCAATTGCCCGTGGCGCATTGATGGGTCGATCAAGTTATCTTTTGCTTCCATTGTGTTTTTGCTTGTGGTTACGTGAACCTTAGTAAGGCAATGGCCTTTGTAAAACTTCGATACTATTGTAATAAAGCGTTGTTGGCAATGTATCATCTTTTGTTTGAACTGTGTGTACTAGCATTGATCTCTCAGGACTAGTACAAGAATACACTGAAGTGCAGGAGTTTCTACTCCGGGTCCCACGTAGTGGTATCGAGCCATCTTGGTGTAGGACGAGCCCTAGGTTTTGGGAAGCTTTAAGGATTTATATTTAATAAAAATTTATGTACAAAAATATAAGTTTCTTTTGCTTCTACTCTTTTCTTACTTAGTATCTTATTCTTGTCCTTCTCTCATTATTTAAAAATCTTTACTAATCTCTCCTTATTCTCAAACTTATAGATGGCGGGTTCTTCGTTGTCTTGACCCCGTGGGATCACCATTCTCATGGCGAGAGTGAGGAGCTTTGCGACTCTTCTCGACGAGTTAATGCAGCATCGAAATATAATCAACGGCCCATTTTGAGAGGGCGGAACACTAGAGTGATGACTATGGATTCATGGACCATGGAAGTATTCATCTATGCTCGGATGGGCAGCTTGACCCGTCTCATCGCAGATTGAGCACCCTCGGACCGCATGCGGGCGCTATCCAAGATGCGGCCAAGATGGCGATAGCGAGTTGTGCAGAGGCACAAGGAGAGTTCTGACGATCGCCTTTACGCTTCTTTCCGACTACGAGAGGGACGCACCCATCCCGGCTTTCGGATCGTGGTCGACGACCCAAGCTGTCTCATCAGTGCGATTCACCCAAGCATCGACCGCGACTTACGCGAGCTCGGCGGAGATAGGACTTCTCCGGATGCTTCGGCGTCAAGTTACGACCACTCCGACACTCTCCGAGCACACAATTGCGAGTCGATCCGCCACGCCGACGCCATGCAGGCGAGGACAGTGCCGAGGCGAGGTGGAGCGTCTTGAGCCGCCACCACTACACCGACTCCACCAGCTCCCGTTGTCGCTCGATCGACTCTCGGACCTCGCACTAGGCTCACGGCAAGGAAGAGTGTGCGACGCCCGATCCGCTACGACCTCGACATCGACGGATCCACCGAGGACGCCAAAGATTCCGTTCGGATCACCTACTTTCAGCCAGAGCCGATCACGGTCGCGTTCGCGAACAACTGCGTGATTGTGGGCGAGTCACTCGTCGGACTCAGAGGAGGATCCCGAGGAGGAGCCAGAGGAGCGTATCATTGTTGAGGACAATTAGATGTTAGATAGACTACCCCTTTTCTTCAGTTGTTTATCGATACTAGAACGCTTTTATAATGATATGATGTAATAAAATGGATTGTACCGAGCCTTGTGCATTTGTGGTACAGCCATTTCAAAAGTTAATTTGAATTTCAAAAGTTGAGTTTTCTCATTCTGTTGTGTTAATCTTGTGTGTGGTTTTGGGATGAAAAATCGCCCCGTCTCTCATCTATGCTTTTCCCTCTTTTCTGTACTTTTCATGATGGAGCTTCAGATGGTGAACACGAGAAGCAACATCAACAACAACCCAGCGCCCAACAACAATGAGGTCCCAATTCCACCTCCGCCAGCCCAAGCTCCTAACATGGAACAAATGATGGCCATGCAACTACAACTTCTTCAGGCTTTGGCCCAAAATCAAGTCAATCAAGCTCAGCAAGTACCTATTCACCCACCGCAGTCTAAGCTCGGGGAATTCATGAGGACCCGACCCCCGACATTCGCAGGATCTGCCGATCCGTTGGAGGCGGATGATTGGATTAAGGAAGTGGAAAGGAAGCTGAATTTAGCTCAATGTGCTGAACATGAGAAGGTTATATATGCTGCTCATCAACTCCAAGGAGTCACTGCCAATTGGTGGGACAATTACTGCGCTGCACACCAGGATGCTCAGAACATTGGTTGGGCAGAATTTTTGGAAGCCTTCCGTAATGCTCATATTCCTATGAGTATTATGGAAATGAAGAGGAAGGAGTTCCATCATCTACAGCAGGGAAACCTGAGCGTTTCCGCTTATTTAAGCAAATTCATTCAGCTATCTAGATATGCCCCAGAAGATGTGGCGACTGATGCTGCAAAGATTTGGAGGTTTATGGGAGGGATAGACCCCAACCTCAAGGTTCAATTAGTCTCCAATGACTACCCTACTTTTCAGCATCTAGTGAATAAAGCTTTATTGCAAGAAGATGCTCAACGCCAACTCTTCGACTCCCGGAAGAGGAAGTTCCAAGCTCAGCAGTCTGCGAGCAGTTCACGATTCACGCCACCACAGTACAACCGACCCCCAGTTCATAATCATACAAGGGTACCGATTGCTGCACCTCGTCCCTTACCTCAAGCTCCTAGAATCGAAATGCAGCCCAAGCTGCAGCAAAAACAAAATGTAGCTGCAGGAGTGCAATGCTACAATTGCAAGAATATGGGACACTATGCCAAAGAATCGTCCACGAAACGTCAGCGGTAACCCTGTTCGTTTCAATCTTGACCCTACACCAGCAAGAGCTCCAACCAATGGTCAAGGCGTGGAAGCCCTCAAACTCCCAAGACTCCACAAAACATTAATCGAGGGCGATCAACCATGTTACCGCAGAGGCGTGGAAGATGCACCGATGTAGTTACGGGTAAGTTTCTAGTAAACTTCGATATCAGCAATTATATTATTTGATTACGGAGCTACACATTCTTTCGTAACAAAGGCTTTTGTTGAAAAGAATAATTGGAAAATTTGTTTGCTAAAGGACCTTATGATAGTCAATCCTGGAAAAGAATTGAGGACTAATTTGGTTAGCCCTAGTGCAACCATAATTATAAATGGAGTAAAGTTCCTAGCGAACCTTATTATAATAGACTCGATGGCATAGATATAATACTTGGTATGGATTGGTTGATCAAGTATAAAGGCGGATAGATTGTGCCAATCGTGCCATTATCCTTACCAATTCTGATGGAATTCAGATAAGACATGAGGCAGTTATGCACTCAAAGAAAGACAGTATGTTAACCAGCCTAAAAGGAAAAAGTTTGGAAGATGTGACGATAGTTCGCGAGTACCCAGATGTTTTTCCTGAAGATTTGCCAGGATTACCACCTGATCGAGAAGTTGAATTCGTTATAAACCTGGTGCCTGGTACAGCTCCAATATCAAAAAGACCTTATCGGATGTCAGCCGATGATTTAGCAGAAGTCAAGAGACAGATCCAAGAATTGTATGAGAAAGGATTCATCAGACCAAGTTCTTCGCCTTGGGGAGCCCCAGTGCTTCTAGTAAAGAAGAAGGATGGTAGTCAACGGATGTGCGTTGATTATCGAGCTTTAAATGAAGTCACTATAAAGAATAAGTATCCCTTACCCCGGATCGATGATTTGTTTGACCAACTCATAGGATCAAGTGTCTTTTCCAAGATTGATCTTCGGTCAGGATATCATCAGTTGAAGATTAGACATGAAGATATACCAAAGACAGCCTTCGCCACAAGATATGGATTATATGAGTATACGGTGATGTCTTTTGGTCTGACAAATGCACCGGCATATTTCATGAACTTGATGAATAAAGTCTTTATGGATTATTTAGATAAGTTTGTTGTTGTTTTCATAGATGACATTCTTATCTATTCAAAGAATAACAAAGAACATGAAGGTCATCTAAGGATAGTGTTGCAAAGACTCCGTGAACACCAGTTATATGCTAAATTTAGCAAATGTGCATTTTGGTTAAAGGAAATTGAGTTTCTGGGACATGTGATCTCAGCAGAAGGAGTATCTGTAGATCCTGGAAAAGTTAAGGATGTATTAAATTGGACTCCACCCAAGGCGAAGAACAGAGATCCAAGTTTTCGGATTAGCCTTACTATCGTCGATTTATTGAAGGTTTTTCCAAGATTGCCAGACCTTTAACCCAGCTGTTAAAGAAGGAGAAGAAATTTGAATGGAGTAAATCCTGTGAGGATAGTTTTCAAGAGTTAAAGAAACGGTTAACTTCAGCACCGGTTCTGCGGTTACCTGATATTCGAAAAGATTTTGAGATATTTTGTGATGCTTCAAAACAAGGTCTTGGTTGTGTGTTAATGCAAGAAGGAAGGGTGGTAGCTTACGCATCGAGGCAGTTAAGACCGCATGAAGAAAATTATCCCACTCATGATTTAGAACTAGCTGCTGTTGTGCATGCTCTAAAGTTATGGAGGCATTACTTAATCGATGTCGGTGTGAGATATATACTGAGATCATAAAAGTTTAAAGTATATATTCACCCAAATGATCTTAATATGAGACAAAGAAGATGGCTCGAATTGATAAAGGATTATGATGTGGGAATACACTATCATCCAGGAAAAGCTAATGTGGTAGCCGACGCTTTGAGTCGAAAGAGTCATATGAATAATCTGTCAATTCCAGATAAGCAGTTAACCCTCCATGAGGAATTCCAACGATTAAATTTGGAAATAGTTAACGAAGGTATTCTGTCTACATTGAAGGTTCACTCTACCTTGGAAGATCGATCAAGGCAAACAATGAGAGGATAAATATGTTAAAGAGATAAAAGAGAATATGAAGAAAGGTAAAGCGCTGGATTCTCGTAAGATGAAGAAGGAATTCTTTGGTTTGGAAAGAGAATACTAGTACCCGAGAAAAGGAAATAAAAGATTTAATCTTAAAAGAAGCTCATGAATCAGGATATTCAATTCATCCTGGAAGTACAAAAATGTATCAGGATTTAAAGGAAAGTTACTGGTGGAACAGTATGAAAAGGGAAATTGCAGAATATGTAGCCTTGTGTGACATATGTCAAAGAGTTAAAGCAGAGCATCAAAGACCTGCTGGTCTTTTGCAACCTCTGCATATACCTGAATGGAAATGGGAGGAAATTGGAATGGATTTCATAACAGGACTACCAAGAACCAAGTTAGGTTATGACTCAATTTGGGTTATAGTTGACCGTTTAACAAAAGTTGCTCATTTCATACCAGTGAAGACTACATATTCGGGAGATAGATTAGCAGAGCTTTATATGTCAAAAATTGTGTGTTTGCATGGAGTTCCAAAGAGGATCGTGTCGGATAGAGGAACACAATTTACCTCAAGATTTTGGCAGAAGCTTCATGAAGTCTTGGGCACCAATTTAAATTTTAGTACTGCTTATCATCCTCAAACAGATGGTCGATGACGAACGGTAAATCGAATCTCGGAAGATATGCCGAGAGCATGTGCTTTAGCCAATAAAGCCACCGGGATAGAAGTTTGCCCTATGCGGAATTCTCATATAATAATAGTTATCAATCTAGTCCAAGATGTCTCCGCTTGAAGCCTTGTATGGCAGAAAATGTAGAACACCGTTATATTGGTCAGAGACCGGAGAGAGTCAAGTATTCGGACCGGATGTCTTAAAGTTAGCGGAAGATCAAGTTCGCTTAATCCGAGACCGATTGAAAACAGCACAGACCAGACAAAAGAGTTATGCTGATAATCGTCGAAGAATGTTGGAATTTACGCCAGGCGATCATGTGTATCTGAAAGTGTCACCTATGAAAGGGATGCGTCGATTCAAAGTCAGTGGTAAGCTTGCCCCAAGGTATATTGGGCCATTTCTAGTTATAGCAAGAAGAGGTGAAGTCGCTTATCAGCTAGAACTTCCACCTCAGTTGTCAGGTGTACATGATGTATTTCATGTATCACAGTTGAAAAAGTGTTTGAGAGTACCAGAGGAGTTGATACCTTTTGAGGATGTTGATTTAAAAGAGGACTTGACATATTCAGAATTTCCTGTCAAGATTTTGGAAGAGGCAGAGCGCTGCACAAGAAACAAGACTATCAAATTCTGTAAAGTGCAATGGAGCAACCGTCCAGAGTCAGAAGCAACCTGGGAACGAGAAGAGGATCTTCGAGCAGAGTTTCCTAATCTATTTCTCAGTTCATCCGAATCTCGGGGTCGAGATTCCTTCTAAGGGGGGTAGGTTTGTAACATCCCAATTTTTGCTTTTATTTTGAAGAAATAGTTTTAAATTAATAATTTCCAATTTTCTGGAATTTTCTGAAGTTAAAGTTTCTGTTGAAAAGAAAATTTAATATCCAAATAAGTTGGAAATATTTTTCATATGTTTAAAACATTATCAGTGAGTTATGTGAATTTTTCTGGAATTTTTGGAATTTATTTGGTATTTTTCTTGAGTATTTTAAAGTCTCCTAATGATTTCTGAAATATATATAAAAGATTTAAATATCAAATCTCCCTCGGGCTGACACTTGTCAAGCATCCGAGCCCTTCCTCCCCGGCCCGAGCTCATCCCGCCGTCTCGCCTCATCCCGCCTTCCTCTCTCGCGGCGCCAAGTGTCGCGATCCGACGGCGACCGGCTATCCCAAATGACTAACACTCAAAAGGATTAATCATCCTTATAGGGTAGGTTGATCCTCCCCGCCCGACTGGTTACCGCCGCCGCTCTCTTTCCTTCCCCGCTCCCTCGGCGCGCGTTCGAGCCCCGCTCCGCGCGCGAGGTTGAGTTTCTTTTTCGAATTGCGCTGACAAGTGGGCCCCACCTGTCATTGACCGGTCTGTGTGGACTCACTGCCAGCAGGTCCCACCTGTCAAAGCCGTTGTTCCCAACGCGTGTCGTCATCTTGACCGTTCATGATTGCCGTATTAAATCGCAGCCGCCCGTTGCCACTTAGTACACCCCATCGGCTCGATTTAATCAACGCTGCGGATTGAATCTCAACCGTATCCTTTCACTTACCCTTCACCCATCATCCTGCGCGCCTTGATTACTTTTCTCGCCACGCGTCGTGCATCCGCGCCGTAACCGCCGCTTTCTCTTTTTCCTCTCTCATCGACATGCGGGGCCCATCGGCGATCGTCTTCCCGCCACCTTCTTCCTCCCGCGTCTCGCCGCTGCCGCCATTAAACCCAAAAACCGAAGCTTTAAAAGCTTCGTTTCTTAACCAATTATTTCCGTGCCGATCGCATATTAATTCCCGCCTCCACCGCGTCGGTTTACGCATAAAGACGCGCGTTACTCCTCTCTCGCCGTCGCATTCATCTCCTCCGACGGTTCTAAGTCCGGCGAACTCGCGCGGCCGTTACAACCCTCCCGGTCTATAAAACCCGCACCCGAGGTCCCTCTACCGCTGCCGCCTCCTCACCTCTCAAACGAATCACCCGAGCGCGAGCCCTCCCTACGCCCGATTTCTTCCCGCGGCTTCAAATACTCGGCGAGCAATTCCGGCCGCCGGGCTACCTCATTCTCGCCGACGCCTTCCCGACGTTGCTGGTGCCAAGGCGATTCCCGCGACCCCTTCCCGAAGCCGCTGCGCCATCGATCACCTCCGCCGCCGTGAGGTTCCTCTCCGACCGCCGCCCCTTCGCCGATTCTTCCTCCGGTCACCCTCGGCCTCCGCGCAAGGTACCGATGCATTCCTCGCATCCTTCTCTTCATTTGGTACCCTTGGCGGCGCGCCGATCACGAGCTCGGCGACCCTCGGTCCGTGGCGCCACCACCGCCGCCCCGTCACCGTCGGGCCGAGGTGGCAGCAGCGTGGCGGCCAGATCGACGCCACGTCAGCGCCACCCGAGTGCCTCCCCGCCACCTTGCGCGTGCGCGGCCACGTCGGCAAAAAGCAGTGACGTGGCAGCCACGCGGCGACCACGCGTCAGCCACGTGTGTGCCACGTTGCTTCGCCGGCCTCCCCGCAGATAATCCTCAAGAGGATTACCTACCCATTAAGGGTAGGCAGTGCCTCCCCGCTCACTTGGCTAGCGCCGCTCTCCTCCCCCTCCCACTCCCTCGGCGCGCGTTCGAGCCCGCTCCGCGCGCTGAGGTTGAGTTTTCTCCGTTTTATTCCACGCTGACAGGTAGGCCCCACCCGTCAGCGACCACCCCTCTGCGCTAACCACTGACAAGTGGGTCCCGAGTTCAGTGGGTCCCACATGTCAGAGACTTATTCTAAATGAAATTTCTGACCAGTGGACCCCACATGTCAGAGATTTCCGAATTTCTGGATTTATTCAAATCTGAGATTTTCAAATAGCCATATCTTTTTCATTTTAGCTCCAAATTGGTCCATTCAAATTTCTAAATTCATCTAAAATTTCAATCTTTCATTTGGTATATTTATTTTCAATTTTCAATTTTTATTTTATTTTATTTATTTGGAATTCTCGATTTACGTGTAGAGACCGATTTGTCCGAGCAATCTCAAGAGCAAGTTGTGGAAGATTTCAACCAGACACAGGAAGGCAAGTCTCCTTTGACCATTTTGCTCCCGTGTTTTGCAAGTTTCTTTTGATCAACTTGCTCCAATGATTTATAAAATGAGTAGGTAGTTATTTTAAATTAATGCATGCTTATGTTATATCAAGTGATAGTTTGATTTATAAAATTTAGTTAAAGACCCAATTTGTTATACCTTCCATTGAAAATTGTTTACCTTGTACCATTGTCAACTTAGGATATCCCTTTGACTCAATAATAAGTTAGTGTTACAATTGTTGAATGTTTAAAAACTAGCAAATGCCTAGCGTAGCAAATAAATATATTAATGTTCAAATGAGTAGCATGTTTATCAAATGTTTTGATGAATGATTTGTTTGAACATTGGTAATGGATGTTACCATTGTTAAATGTTTTGTTTGAACATTGGTAATGGAGGTTACCGTTGTTAAATATTTTGTTTGAAAAGTGGTAATGGATGTTACCACTGTTAATTTGAAAATCAAAGGGAAAAGTTGACAAGGGTGGATGGAAGGTTTGGCTGGTGCAGTTAGCACGAGAATCGTTGGGTTTGTGAATGAGCCACCCCGTCGATTAAGGACCGACGCTTGTGTTTGTCCAAACCGAGCAAAACAGTACAACCACAAGTCTATATGGGTACGACCTAGCTAACTACCCTATGATAGTGTAGTTTAGATATCACCGGTGGTGTATTGAGTGCCGTGTCTATCGGTTACTCATAGTGAGGGACAGGGTTTACTGTACTCATATGGCGTAAGAGGGGGCTCCAACTTGTGGATTCAAGTTGTGGTGAAACCTTAGCGGGTGGTATTTAAACTATACCGGAGTAGGTGAAAAGCTTTGTGATAATTTATCTGAGTCTTATGCCAAAGGAAGCATGTTGACTGCAAAGATGACTTATCTCTTGTGGGTAAAGTTGTACACCCTCTGCAGAGTTAAAACTATTCGAATAGCCGTGCCCACGGTCAAGGGCGGGCAAGGAATGCATTCACATGGTAGAAGTTTTGGTTTTAATTTCAAAACAAAATGAGTTGGAGAAAAACTCGGGAGTAGTATAACTCTCGTGATGTTCAGATCAGGGGGTGTAACCTGAGGTTTTTGAAAATTGGCTGTGATGGCCTGAGATATTAGTGTTGATAGTTTAACCTTCACTAAAGTACTTATCCATTTTCGATTATTAAAAACAAGTTGTTTACAAAATGGCTTTTAAAGTAATTATGTAGATTTGAAATAAAATGCTGATTTTTGCAAATAAACCATATAGCCTTCCTTTGTGAAACCTTACATCTATGCATTTTTCCCAAGACTTGCGGAGTACATTTTTGTACTCACCTGTTGCTCTATAAATATAAAAGCAGAGAATGGAGAAGATCAAGCTGGAGAGTATGACTTCTGCGCCGAATGTGGATGCGGTGGATTATTCTCGGATGCCTAGGATTCGCTTTCCCAGTCAATTGCCTGTGGCAGATTGATGGGTCGATCAAGTTATCTTTTGCTTCCGCTGTGTTTTTGCTTGTGGTTCTGTGAACCTTAGTAAGGCAATGGCCTTTGTAAAACTTCAGATACTATTGTAATAAAGCGTTGTTGGCAATGTATCATCTTTTCTGTTTGAACTGTGTGTACTAGCATTGATCTCTGGGACTAGTACAGTAATACACAGGGGGTCTGGGAGTTTCTACTCCGGGTCCCACACCGAGTTCATAGCACAGTGCGATTTCCGAATTTCCCGATTTAACTTTAGGGTTTATTTTCTGAGAGCCCGTTCTCCTCCGTCCTAGCTCCGATTGACCCTGTTCTTTTTTCTAAATTCATCTAAAATCGAGCTCTAGCTTTTGGTTCTAGTTTCATGATTTTTGGAGTTCATTTGCTTATTATTTTATGTGTTTTTCTTATTTTGGTCGTTTTCTCTCTCGTTAGATTCAGATTCCGGAGGAGCAGGATCTACGCCCGAAGACCTGGAATACCTCGCTGAGCATAACCAAGGCAAGTCGTGTTCTTTGATCATGTTGAACCCAGTTTGTAATCTATTATTTAATTATTTTATTTTAAATTACATTGCATCGCTGTTTTTATTCAAACCCTTGTATTGGTAGTTATCGTCCCAATTGAATTCATCCCTCCTTGATAATTTAGAATGCCATGATACCATTGTCACCGTAGGTTGGGAAACATACTAGTGATGCTAGGATTATTTGTCACATGGGTTGGTACGATAGAATGCTTAGCTTTGCTTATAGTTACGATTGGATTTATCATCACACGTGAATAATTAATTTGACTTAATGAGATATTGAACCGTGGTTGGAGCCACAGCAGATCATGGTTGGTGCCACAGTATTAAAATTTGTGACATGACGTTGGTGCGTCATCGGCGGTGGTTATACAAAACTGGTTTTGCACTCGGGCGAGTGATCGTGCAGTAAAGGGGGAAGTGTTGGAGCACTTTGAGGGATGTGGTAGTCTCGCCCGGGCAGAATTAAGGACTTAACTTTGTGCGTCATTGATCTAAGCTTTACCATGGAAACCACATGTCTGGTATGGGACGGACCTGGCTGATTAATTTGGGATGTTTCAACTTTAATCTTGCCATTGAGATCAACATGGTTACTGATTTCCATGTGGCGCAAGGGGGGTGTGATGCGAAACCCTAGCGGGCAGATTGAGTTGTAACTGAACTTTGTAAAGGCCTTGTTGTGGTTACCTTCAGCCGAGGCTAATCACATCGTGTGGGTACAGTTGTGCAACTTCTGCAGAGTGTAAAACTATTCGAATAGCCGCGTCCTCGGTCATGGACAATGCTCGGTGATTTCACACGAGGGGTAGTTATTTCTGAAAACTTGTGTATTGTGGTTGGACAGTGGATGGTTAACCCACTGTTGGTTTAGCTTATGGATGGGAGGTCCATAAGCGGTTGGTTTAGCTTGTGAATGGGAGGTCTGCAAGTGGTTATGTCAATTTCTTTGATTATTTATTTACTATTGTTTTACTTAAGTTCGCTTTCAATCTAATTACTATATTTACCTTTAAATGTCATTTTATGCAAATTAACCTTTCAGCCTTCCATTGGTAAGCCTTGCATACTATATTGCATTCATTTGTTACAAACGACTTGTTGAGTACCAATGTACTCACAGCTTTATGCCTAATGTTGCTCAGTTGAGGAAGAGGAGTATCACCAGTAGGAGGTTCCAAAATGAGAGTACTTCGACGGTTACGCGGATTAGGCTTCGTTCTCCACTCGATAGCCTGTGGGCTTGTCGATTGGCCACTACGCTTTAATTTGGATTTTTGCTGCTAGTTTTTGTTAAGCCCTTCGGGCTAGTCTATTGTAAGCTTGATCATAAGGTTGTACCTTTAGAGATTTATCGATATTTGAGCTTTTCCTTTATTTTAACGTGTATATGGTTGTGATTACATCTATATTTGACTGTGTGCACTAGCGTGATCCTGGGACTAGTGCAGTATACACAGGGAGTCCGGATTTGCATATTCGGGTCTCGACACCGGCCCAGTCGAGCGGCATCGCCCCCCTTTTCTCCTTCTCCCCCTCTCCTTCTCCCTGTGTATACTGCACTAGTCCCAGGATCACGCTCACGAGGCTCCTCCCCTCTCCCCCGAATCCCACAAGCCCTGGCCCCACTGCCGCTCCTCCCTTCGAACCACCGGTTGCCGGGGTACACCCCAGGCCCATGCCTCCGCCTGCCCTCCGTGGTACCCCCTGCATCCGCAATCCCTTCGTGTGCTGCTAGGACCGCCGCATCAGCCACGACCAGCCCCACATCGCCGAAGGCCATCATGCCTTGCTTCCATCAGTAAATGCACACTTACCTACTACTTGTCCCTTCGCGACGTGAGGCCGTGATCGGCTACTCTATAGCCACGCCGCTGCCTGCGTCACCCACCATGGCCGCCTCAACCGCTCCGTGCGGACAGCTCGTTCCGCCGCTTATAAAAGCCCGCCGAGGCGGCCAATCGCTCCCTCGCATCCCCCTCTTCCTCCCACTGCACGTAATCATCCCCCGGTGCACTGTAGCTCACCGGCGGCTCCTTCTTCCCCAACTTCGGCCGATGGGAAAACCATCAATTGAAGCTGCCTCAGGACAATTCTGCCGACAAGGAGCATCCTTAGAGCACGGTGATGCCATCCTGACCCTCGGCCGAAGCTCCCGCTGCCCGAGCTGCACCCTCGCCGTGTTCTTCCAAAGTCTTCACTTATAGCCTAATTACACTCGTGCAAGCAGTTATGGTATCTTCGAGAAGATTCATCTTCTTAGAACCAAACCTGTCGAGTAAATTGTTGAAGAGCTTAACGTTGTCGTGAAGGATTATCTTCAACGACTTCGTCTCCTCTTCACTACGAGTGGAGATGCTGAAGAGTCATTTGATTTCGGCTACAACCCCTGCAAAGACAATAATGATTGTCAGATTGTAATAAACTAGTGTTGGTGTTCTAGTCATAAGTTATACTACGACCTCCCAATCGTAAGTTATGTTATGACTACATAGTCGTAAGTTATGCTATGACCTCCTAGTCATAAAAAAGACTACGAGTACCTAGTCGTAAGCATTGTTACGGCTACTAGTTTAGGTGAAGTATCTCCTACTTGAAAGTTGTGTATCAAGGCTTTCAAGATCGTTCTTCATCTTCACTTCCTTCTCCTTATTCTAGAAATAGCTCTGATCACCCTGGCCTTTTCTTCGACCTCAGTGTGGAGGCTGTTTATTTTGACTTCTTTTTCTGTGAAAGGAAGGAAGTAAGGGAAAGTAAGGAGAAAAGCCAAAAGAATAAACATTATTCAATTCAGAACTTACTGTTTATTTTTTCTTATAGGGATTTGCCCTTGAAATCGGCTTGTAAAAGGTCTATTCTTAGATCGGTGACTTCCTTCTTAAGTCTTTGTGTATCGAGATTTTCCTCCTCGAACATAGCCACCAGAGCCTTTTCATCACTCCTACTCCAAGAAGGGTCGACAGTCAATAAGAAAAAGTTGGTCGAGCAATCATTTGATTGCAAGAGAAATTACCACGCTCTTGCAACTTTGGAGAGCTTTGCGTTCTCTTATCGTAGAAGAGTGAGCTGTCTGTGGTACTCGGCCATAGTTGCTATGTTCTCTAATGTTCTCTACATTCAAGAAGATATAAGATACCAGAAAAGATTATGTGTGAATGTCTAAGTACTAAATACTTACATTCATCTCCCTACGAGCAAAGTTTCCAAGAACACTCATGGAGTCTTGTAGCTGATCAAGTTCGTCGACCCTTATCCACCACACATTTTCGAGATGGTTGTCATCGAAAATCTGCCCTTTGTTAAGCAGGTCGTTTGGGTGTGCGGCTTGAGGTGGATCGACCAAATGCCTCGCTATAAAAGGAGGATTATAGATAGAAGAAAAGAAGTGGTGAAGCACACTCTCTTCCCAGAGGTTACCTTCCCGATACTGAGAAGGGATGCCTTCGGTGGGCTCTACAGCACGCTGCTCGAAAGATTCCCCCTCTCCTCTGTTTGCATGACCAACTCTATGGTCGTGGGCATCACAGCACAGATGTTGCCCTCAGTAGTTTGGGTGGTCGTTTGTTCAACCACCGGTTCCATCTCTTTGCTAACTGTGGGTAGAGACGTGAGAGACTCTCCCGTGGTATCATCTTTCCCTGATGGAGGCATCAAGCTATACGCCACAATAGTAAGATAGTTTTTCAATATAATATGAAAGGAAAAAACTACGTGCATGTCGATACGTATGTTGTTTTCACTCCTTTGATTTTGAATTTAGAAGAAACTTTTCTACAGATCAGTTTCTTCGTTTTTCTTCTCTTCGACCATGTAATGCCCTAAACATCATTTCGGCGTTCCTGAGAATATTTAGCAAAATCGTGAAGTTTTCTTTTTTTTTTTTGGTGAATCACGAGAGGAAGGAAAGAGTTGCGGAATTTTCTAAAGTAAAAAAAAATAAAAAAAATTGGGCTGCCTAGAGGGGGCCTAGCCACTTTGGGCCAGCTGGCCCAAAGGGCCCAAGCCGCACCCCCTCTTCCCCCAAAAAAACCCTAGTCGCCCCCTAAACCACCCCCCACCTCCCTTTGGCCGCATCCCCCCTAGCCAGGCTACCCACCCCCCTGCGCCTCCACCCCCTCCCCCCCCCCCCCAATTGCATCTTCTTCCTACTGCCCTACTGCAAAGGAGATCTAGAGAAGAGAAGGGAAGAAGGGGAGGAAGAGGAGGGAGAGGAAGAAGGGAAGGAAAGAGGAAGGAGAAGAAAAGAAAGGGGTGGTCTGTAATAACCTGAACGTCTTTACGAAGTCCCTAGGAAGGTTTAGCGTAATCGCGGAGTCCTAGTTCTTTTTCGGTAAATCGTGGGAGGTAAAAATAAATTTGTGAAATTATCCAAAAATAAAAAATAAATTAAATAAGTAAAATGAGGATTTTGAGCTGTCCGGAGGGGTAGGCCAGCCACTTCGGGCCAACTAGCCCAAAGGGTGCCGCACCCCCCCAAACCCTAGCACCCCCTTGTAAAACCTCCCTCCCTTGGCCACCACCCCCTTTTTCCCTTTCTTGGCCACCACCCCCTTCCCCTTGCACCTCCACACCTCCCCCAATGCCTCCTCCCTGCTGCTTGCTGCAAAGAAGAAACCAAAGAAGACAAGGGAGAAGAAAAGGAAGAGAAGGGAGAAGGAGGGGAGAAAAGAATAAGAAGAAGGGTGATCTTGAGGGATTCCCCTAGGTAACTTTTCTCACCTCAATTCTCCCTATTTTAGGTGTAATTAGGGTTCTTGACACAGGATTAGAAGGGGATTAGCAAAGCGATTAGCCGATTAGTGATTTCCTGCTATTTGCGCGTAGGCTAATTCGCGCAGCACGGCTGTTTGTGCCGATTAGGGTATCGAAACGATTTTTTCTGCGGATCTGGCCAAAAGGAAAGTTGTAGAGGACGATGAGATCTATCTTCTACAATTTTTCTAGAAGTTTTGTCCATGGGGTTTGTGCGCAGCAGAGTCGGGAACTGTGTTATTTGGCAGAGGTGTAGTCCGAGATAGATTGTTGTTCGGGTGTAGTTTCAGAGTAATAGATGATTTTTATGATTTTTCTCACAATAACAAAAGTTGTAGGAAATCTTGTGACCTAGTTGCTATAAAAAAATCACGAATTTTAGAGTTTTGTACAGTAGGTGGGTTATAGCGGCGTCTTTATTTTCTGAAGTCACAATTACCTTGCTGTATTCATGTGCTGAGAGGTAATTTTGGATAGGTGGCTTCGCTCCTGACCACGCGTGATCATTTCGCTTTAATGGTAAAGGCAAGTAAACGTAGCGGATGTGCTACCGTTTAACTCGTTAATCATACTACCTTAATCTGATATGCTTTGCCGTTGCTACATGATTTCTTAATGTGATCTTTGTGATAGCAATTTAAAAATCATTTTTTATACCTTGATGGACTATTTGTGGTTAGTGGTGGTGTTCTTGATGAAACATATGTGGATGATAAGGTACAATACTTGATGAATATATTGTTGATCTTTGCGGTTATATTATTGTGAATCATGTGAATCATATCATTCATATTATAACATGTCAATTTGCATTGTGGATATCCCGCACATCGTTGTGACCGTACTGGTATAGTATTGTATATTACCGTAGTACGATGCACACTCTTACCTTGTTGGGTAAGGGTGCAGTGGATCATATGCATTTTCATTGTGGATGGATCATTTGCATACTTATGCAATGTGTGGTGGATGTATTATTTGCAAACAAATACAACTTCTTAACTTTTTTTGCGGAATTGGCTCATGAGAGTCCCTTGTGGTATGAGGGATATGGCTGTGGTCGTGGAGTGGAGTTCACCCACCTTGTGGTATGGTAGGGGATGTAGCTGTGGTAGGAGGAATATCTAAATATGCAGAGAATACTGGGTGCTCCTACTTTGATATCTTAGTGATTAATCTCTCTGTGTTCACTTAGATCGCACCCTACTGTCTAATAATCTGTGTAAAGAAGCAGATAATTTCCGTCCGACCGACCGAAGGCTCACGGAGCAGATATGGAAGAGTTAAATAGGTATTCGACACTATCCGTGTCTGACTCAGATTTCGAGAAAAAAATACGGAATAGAATATAGGATGAGCGATATCCGTCCATATCCGCTCCGATTGCACTCCTACAACTCCCCTCCCGTCCCTCCCCACCAAGAATTTTGCGGGAAATGGGAACCAAAATTGAAAAGACATCGACGTGATTTTATAAGTTTATCGTATGATTACGTAGAAATAAGTAATAATTTTATAATACATAAGATAGTAGAGTAATACTAAATGAGCAATATACTATAGATTATACAAAAAAAATTATAAGGCTTGAGGCTAAATACCTATATTTTAGATATAGATGTACCAATCTACATGTACATAAGTATATAATGAGACGTCGCAATTTAAGGTACCGGGGATAAAATCTCCCAGCACCCCTCCCTTAATAAACGAAATCCTCACGACTGCTGTGATACCTGGGCTCGACGAAGCCCAGCCCAGCCCACACCTCACCCTATAAAAGGGCAAGCCAGGTGGGAGGAGGAAGCAAAAAATATCGACATTTGCTTCCTCCCCACCCGAACTATCTCGGCCCCACCACTGCTCCTGCTGTTCCTGTGTACTTCACCACTAGTGCGTGCGCCGCCGCCGTCGGCCGGCCGCCGCTGCCACCGTTCCTTGGCCGCACCTCGCCGCCTCCACCCTCCCTGCCTTGCCCTCCACTACTGCCACCCCCATCTCGCAGCTCGCCGCCGCCCCCTCACCCTGCATGCCCTTGCTGTCCTTCTGGCCGCTCGTCGCGCTAGAAGGGGCAGGGGAGCGCTGGGCGCTGGCCAAGAGAGGGGCAGGGAGGGGCTGGCCGCCGCAAGAAAGGAGAGGGAGGGGCCACCGACAGGGTGGAAGAAAAAGATGAGAGGGAAGGGGGAGCAACCGTGAGAAAGAAGAGGAGAGAGTAGGGGGGCAGCCGTGTGAGGAAGAGAGAAGGAGAGGCCGGGCTGGTGGCATGAGAAAAAGAAGGGGAGGAGAAGAAAAGAAAGAAAGAGGAGTGCCCGGCGTGGGAAAAGAGGAAGGAGGAAAGAAAGAAAAGGAACGGGAAAGAGAAAGAAAAGGAACAGGGGAAAGAAAGGAAAGAAAAACGGGGGGAAATCACCTGATCCGGTGCCATATTTGCCAGATCCAGTGCCAGATCTACCATATCCGATGCCAGATCTGCTAGATCCAGTCCAGGGATGACAGATCGGGGCCTAATCCAGTCATCGGGTTCAGGTATCGGTTCGACAAACCCTTTTTTCAGTTATTTGCCGTTTCTCGCGTAACGTAGTATGCCGACTAAAACCGGGACAGCAGGTCTGTGTCCGGTAAGAGGGAGGTCGGCAACACTGGGTTTACGCGTAACAGTGATGCTATTTGCTCACGTGTATTTGTACCATGTTAGCGATGTATTGAAATGATTAATGTTTGCACAGGTGGCGGTTCGAGTCAGGTGTAGTCCACGCACCGTCCGCTAGGTTAACAGGCAAGTGCATGTTAAAACAATAAATTGTGTTGAACATTGGTTATTTGTGTTTCTATGACATGATTTATAACAAGCAAGAGATGATGTATATGATTATGCATTAATCATATATGGAGCAATACAGTTTATGAGTAAACAGTCTCATTTGAAAAGCATTGCATCATGCAAAGTGCATAAGAGCCAGGTCGGTGAGAAAGTCGTATGACTAATCTGGAGTGCTCTTGAGTAACTCCTACAGAGTTAGGCACCTCCACGGGATGGAGGGGGAGGGTGACATCGACGGGTGTACCCTCCGCTATACCGGTATAAGCTACAGTTACAGTTGCATTGCATGTCATTGCATTGCATGAACAGAGATACAGACAGTGATATAGTTACAGAGATTCGACTTACAGTGTACAGTTGCAAATGTATTGCATTTTTTTTAATACTCTGCATACAGAGTGATACAGACAGTGGTACAGTTACAGAAGTTTGATTTACAGATTACAGCTTACAGTGAATAGGTTTTTTACAGTTTACAGTAGAGGAGATTTACAGTGTACAATAGGTCGACTTACAGTTCATAGTTTACAGTCGATTGGCTTTACAGTTTACAACATATGTGATTTGCAGTTACAGTAGATTTCATTTAAAGTTTACAGCTACAGTAGATGTGGTTTGCAGTTCACAGTTACAGGACCGATTCACAGTCCACAGTAGACGTGATCTATGGCATACAACCGTAGAACTGAATTACAGTTTACAGATAAGGAATGATGTGTTGTTTTATCGTGCGCTTGCTGAGTCATCGGACTCACTCTTGCTTTGTTATCTTTTTTTTAGGGTGATCCGGAGTGACGGCATGCATGGATATGGGAGTAGTTCCTTTTGCACTACACATATGGAATAATGGCTTAGTTTTACACTAAGCATCCTGTGTAAATCTTATGTTTAGAAGTTTATGTAAACTTTCTAGTTAAGGCCTGCTTTCATTTGAAGAACGCTTTTTTGTGTTAATACAGTTCTAGTGCATTATCGCTGTTTGTGGTGCGCTTTTGTGAGATAGTAATAGGTGGTGGTAACATTTTGGACCCTGTGGAGGATCGAGATGTTACAATTGCTGGGGAACAAAGCTCCATTGCCATCCCTAGACGGGGCCCTGGTAGCCATAGGAATATGGGATGGGACCTTGGGAGAATGCCTGTTGCAATCCCTAGTGGCGAGGGACCAGGCCAAGGCGTGGGATTTGGGGTGTTTTTTGTTACATCAATAGTAGGTTGTTCGATGGGACGAGGGGGAAACGCATATGTTATTTCAGCCGACTTTTGATTTCAACTTTTTTTTAGCAATCACTATTCATAAGCCATAACTGAAATAAAAAGTCTCCGGT
This sequence comes from Melocanna baccifera, assembly GCA_036346265.1. Taxonomy (NCBI): domain Eukaryota; kingdom Viridiplantae; phylum Streptophyta; class Magnoliopsida; order Poales; family Poaceae; genus Melocanna; species Melocanna baccifera. The sequence goes on along the minus strand of CM070707.1, from coordinate 11,051,380 downwards.
TCTCTATCGTTTTCAACACTACTTGCCATTAGCTCTTGTTGGAAATGAAAAATAGGTTAAAGTTTGAAAGAAAAATAAGGTAAAAATGAAATGTCGCGGATTGGACTGGTTACCGGTGCTCATCCTAGGTCCAGGAAACTCAAGGCGGGATTCCAAACCCTGCATAACACAACATTACCATAAATGTATTCTTGTGCTTGCTAGAGGTGAAATGTGGTTCAGGATGGGCACCTAGAAACAAATAGCCAAGATAAGAGTACGCAATTCTTTTTTTAAGTCAACCCAGTTTGAAAGATGCTTAGCATGATTATGGTTCCCAGCGCTGATATGGTACCCAGAAAGGAACAACCACAGAAACCAAACAGTAAATCCTCAGGAGCAAACTGTACAGCGAAATAACAAATCATATGTATTATGTATAAACACCACCAAGTGTGCTACAGGTGATTCGCTTTAACTAAATTTAACATCTCAGATTGTTCCGAACATATTTATTTCCCTATAAATCATGACATGGTTCAGGTATCTCTTGAATCTGATGCGGTGCTGCCATCCCACTATTTCTTGTCATCGCCTCCAAACTCCGTAGAATTCCCATTCCAGAAAACATTTCTATCATCAGATGGACCTTGATCATCGTTCCTCAAAGTGTGAATATTACCACCGAATTGTCGAGGCTGCCTTCTCAAGGTGTTTCCGGAGCTATCACTAGCTGCTTGTTGGCTCCCGTTACCGGGAAGAGGAAGGCGTTCAGCTGTCTCCATTCCATGACGATTCGAGGAACCAGAGCTCGGTCCTATATCACAGAAATGTAAACATAATTGCAACAGTAAGAAATTAAGGACAGATAAATATAAGAAAACAGGGAAACTATAATCTACAGTTGCACTCAGACCGAAAAGAGGGAACATCAGCAGAACAGATTAACTGTACAAGAAGGAAATAAGAAAAACATACTGTACTGCTGCAAGCCTTCATTTGCCAGTTGCTCAGGATTTGAAGAAGCGGGGTTTCCTCTTAAGTAGGACAATGGATTCACGTATGACAGGGCTGTTCTGAGATAACCAAAATATCCCCAAATACCTGGATTGTCTGCAGCTATATTGCAGTCCACATCGTTGGACAATGATGATGATTGGCGCCCTGCCACTTTAATAGCTTGACGATGTGGAACAACAATAAGAGCCTGGCGGGTTTCAATACCCAGGTCACACAGAGTGGATTCCATATCTAAACAAGAATTTGACGATCAGTTTGATGCCAACAATTCAACAGTATAGTCCAAAGATAAAATGCCATTGAGTAACCACAAATGCAGGAAATATTCTGATTAGAAATGATCATGATGCAAAATCACAATAGAGAAAAAAAAAAGGTCACCATGCTTGTAATCCAACTTCACACAACTCAAACACAACGTGACCATACCTGAAACACCAAATTCAAATTGACCTACGATCCAAGACAGTGTAAAAGTAGTATAGTCAAATTATAGAGGAAGTATCTGATAGTAATAATCTATTTTACAAGGTAATTTCTATAATCTGCAATTATTCTTATATATTACAAAATTCATTTTTATAAGGCATATTAGCTTTTTCAATTTTATTTGCAGATATAAGGCGTGCATGCAAATTTAATGCTAGTTTCTCTCGTTTGCCCTTATTTATTTCATTTTCTTTGCCAACCATTTATACATGACCATCCACACGACCATCATTTGTCATCATTCCAAAGCACTTAATGCAAGGGCGTGCAAGTCATTTTCTCTTATGGATTCCTCAAATTTAGAACTCTTATAAACTTTGTGCCTGGTCAAAATACGTCTAATAAAAGGGAGAAATGGTTTACCAAATAAACGATAACTGTCCGTTAAAAAAGTATGGTGATTCACGTGCTACCATTTGCACATTGATTACATGATCAGCATAGTATTTAATTTCATTTAATGTACGAATCTTAACCGAGCAGATTTTACCTCCATTTGCCCCTTTCTAAATTCCACTTCACCCTTACACAGAACATACCTAAGAAAAGTCAAGAAAATTCAATTGATATCATTCCATCTAAAAATTGTTAAGGGTATTTGTGGTATTTCCTAGTGTTATAGGGTTTACTCTTGTGTTGCGTGCATGTACTCTATGGTCCGTTCGTTTTGGCTTTTCAGCCAATTTTTGGCTTCGACTTCTATTAACCAGTACTATTCATCAAACCTACCAATCGCAGCCCAAAAGAACCAGGCCTATATATTGCTCATTGGGCTATTGCAATACAACTAACTATTCATATTTGCATTCCTCCTCTTCGTGTAAAATGGTATCAGAGCACTAGGTTTTCTCCTAGCTTCCATCCTTCTACTACCAAGTCGCTGCCCCCGGGACGAGCAATCTCCACTCCTAAGGGCAGCCACATCCTATTAGCTTCTATATTGTCCAGCAGCAAGCAACCTCCTTTAGCTTTCCCCGCATCGGATCTGGCCCCTTAAGCTCGCCATGGTTGCTGCTGGTCGTCTTCACGTCTCGGACCTTGATTCGCGCCGAATACGAGCACCCTGCCGCTAGGAGCCATGGCTCAGCATTGTCTTCCCTGGCAAGCCTCTTCATCGTCGATGTCGTCACTGAGCTCCTCCATCAGATCCAGGCTCTGGGGTGCCACCTTCTGCTCATCCGATTGCCAGCGGCCTCGTCGTTGTCTCCCTGAGCTCGGCCACGCCGCCGTGCCGCCCAAGCTCCGCCTAGAATGGATCTAGTTGCACCCCTTTCCAAGCCAACACCGCATCGTTGCCCGAGGCTACCACACCAACCTTCTCCGGGCCGGATCTGCTCATCGCCGCCCAGGGAATAGCAGCCGCACCACCGCCCTAGGCTCTCTTTCTCTGGCCACTGCCACCACATCAAATCTTTTCTTGTGCTGCTGTCACCACTACATATCCTGCCCTGGGCTGTTGCAGATTTGCCAGTATTGAGTTTCATGTACCAGTCAGTTCACCTAAAAACTTAAACTGATGAGGAAAAGTAGACAATTCATTTATACTTCAACGCTCCCTCACGTGTAGGCTCTCTCAGACCTAAAACGTGGAATAGAAGTAGGCTACAATTATTTTTATTTAATTGCGTCAACCGAGTCTCGAACTCAAAACCTCTTGGTTCTGATACCATATTGAGTTTCATACACCAGCCAGTTCACCCAAAAGCTTAAGCTGATGAGGAAAGGTGGGCAATTCACTTATCGCTGTTGGTCATCATCCTTACCCTGGGACGCCGCCACACCGTTGTCCAGTGGGTCGCGGCTGCAACGTCGGGCCTCTCCTACCAGATCTAGTGCTGTTTTCCATGGCTGGCTCGTTCACGACCCAGCACATCTTCATCTTTGACGCGGCTGATCCGGATCTGCTTGCCCTTGCGCTATTGCTATTGAGGGTCACCACTGGTGGTCACCCTCAGGCTTCCCCGACTAGCTCGCTCCTTGGTCGTCGCCATGCACCTCCAGTCAGACCTTACACCAGTATTCATGTTGCTATTTTGCTAATGCTACTAGTATTCCTATTGCCAATGAGTCTTCTGTTGCATCCATCCAAGTCCGTAGCACCTATCTATGAGTTTGTCCATGTTATGCAAGTCCTCATATTCCTAGTCAGTCAGCCGATTGCTTTTCTAGCCACGGTCCATCTTTTAGATCAAGTATAGCCCTCTCCTTCCTTTTCGCATGGCACCAGCCACCGCTCTTCTCTCTAAGCCGTTGCAGATCATAGAAGTCATTATGATGATGACGCCTTGAGAAGGCCGCCACGCTTCCCTTCTGTGGCACCACCATCTCAGGCTTCGATCTGCGCTGTCATATTTCTATCTATCCTCATCGGCTTAATTTAATAGTCCTTATCTTCTAATGTTGGTTTCATCATCTTCTTCATTGTATTGCCGCGGTCAACTCTGCTCCCACTGGTCTTTGCCTTAGCAGCCCCTGCACTTTTTGAGGTATAGTTTGTTGCACTACCCTGAAGGGAAGAAGACCGCTTGATAGTTGACGGATATTTTGCAAAAGCTGCACGCTGAAACATCTTCAAGATTAGGACTTTGAATTTTTCCTATTTTAGTATCAACCCTTTCAAATACAATACTATTACATACGTCTTGCATTTAAGAGGTGTTAAGGGTACTTGTCGTATTTCCTAGTGTTCTGGGATTTACTCATGTTGTGTCCATATACTGTATATATTGCCTCCTAGGTTATTGCAATACAACTATTCACATTTGCATTCCACCACTCCATCTAACAAAAATGTTCTTCACTAGTAAACTTCCTACAGCTCAAATGTCTCAGGTAGTTTTAGGAAATTAGTATTACCATGTTCACAGTAAAGGGGCAATTCCTCCTGACAAAAACCAAAACTTAACTAGTTTTACTTACAAAGAAGTGCAAAGAATGAGCATGTTGAAAAAATAATCTGTACTGTCTCAATGTATAAATTGAAATAAGGTGGGCTGCGCCTTGCAATAAATAAAGAAAGTCACACTCATTCCACTATTCCAGAATATAGATGCACTCTAGTAGTTCCATAGAAAGGAATTAAACAAGACGTATCAGTAATTCAAGTTCCATAGAAAGTAGTTCCATAGAACAAAAGGGTTATTTCCAGAACCCTGCTTTACTCTAGGATACTGCATAGAATTCTTAGTAGGTTTATGCTACAACTTGGAAAAATCAAGATGTATCAGTAATTCCTGTAGTCAACTAACCAAAATTACCATAAGGAACTAAACAAACAGAATGAAACATGTGCATAGCTTCAAAATACTGCATAAAAACATCTGATGTAGCCATTATTCTAAAAAGGATTTTGCCCTCCGTGTGTAAGGATTACATATTGTGGGGGAACTTCTATACCACCACTCCATCTGCGAGGTCATAAGTCCTCTCTTCCCTAAGGCATGTGGTTCAATCCAAATTTTCCCATCAACCAACAGGAGCAATGATTATCCACTTAAGCACACAACGGCCGAATATAAATATAGATATCTCATTTTTCAGGGTTCCACCTTCAGCTTTAGGGTGGAGCTACTAACGTCTCTAATGTTCCAAACCAATTTCAGTTTTTTTGTCCCACTGGAGTAGAAAGCCCACTTTGTGCAACATGCAATGCAAGAGATCTCACAAACTTGATCGTATTTATCGGTGTGGGACAACCAACACCCTGAACCCGATTCAGATTTTTTTTTGGTCCCATTAGTAGTAAGAAGCACATTTTGTGCAACATGCAAGCATACTTCATTGTTATACAGAAGCTTGATTGTCTTTATCCCATCTACATCAATTCTCGGCAATTTGGAATTCAATCAAGAAACCATCTTCATAGTCCATACATTCTGATCAATCAAGCAAAGTTATAACTTACTAACTTATTTGCAGCAGAACCAGCCCTCACTGATGCAAAAAATAAGACAATTAAAAGTAATTCCTTGAAGTACAACATTACATGGGATTAGTATCTCGTCAAGATGCAAGAAAAACAACACTTTATGCCTATGCCTGCATAAGTAAGATGTCTATAGGAGTATAGGACCAACAAGCTCTAAGTAAAAAGTGAAGACAAAAAAAATCTTTCGTACAAGGTGAAGATTATGTACCTTGTTCCGTGAAAACTTTTCTTGGATAAAGCATAGCAAGATCATATGATCTGACCCCACTACCTTGGTTTTCGTCCACAAAATTCTTCACCTTTCTTAAAACATCTTCTTTTGTCAGTTTAATCTGCAAGCTAGGTCCATTGGGCATACGAACTACCAGCTGAATATCATCTGACCTCACAGAATTTGAGGTTAGTTCAACAGGGGCACTAACAGTTGCTGTCTTATCTTGTTCCACAGGCAACTGCAAAGAAACACCTCTATTAGTGGTTGTGCTAGGAGCTGACTCTGAAGGAACTGTAATGCAGCTTTCGTCCACTTCAAACTTTCTTTTTGGTGATGGTGTACTGCCTGTTTGATTTGGATTTGTGTAACTGTCCATATTTGAGCTTTTTGAACAATCAGGCAAAGAACTTTTAACTTGGGTACTTGCTGAATCTGGCTTTTCCTCAACAGTTGTGTTGAGTGGAACTGATTCTGATTTTGAGCCTTCTTTTTCACTTCTCTTCAAAGGTTCCTGGTGCAGATGCAAGCAGCAAGTTATCCCTTTTCTTGCACTCCACTGATCAAAACTTCCATTTAATGTTAAAATAATAGACTATGGGCATGGGGGAAAAAACCTTACATCATGGCTTGTGCTACTTGGTGATTTTGACACCACATCAGAATTAGCAAATCCACTGGCTCCAGAAGTCCCTGTGGATTGATTTGATGAAATAGAAGGACTTTCTAAAGTAGATGGACCTCCTTGAGTAGGCAGAGTGGTAGAAGCGGTATTCACAGGTTCAGCCATTCTTGAAGCAAGTGATGCTGTTAACAACGTTGCTGCTGCCTCCTACAATGATCGACAGTAGCTCATATTTAGAAATTAGAAGAGCTATAGAGCTAGTGAGAAAGTGTGAAGAACATCTTAACACAGTTCCTATGGTAACGTAACAAAAAATATAGAATTTCCTACAGAGAGAGAGACCAATGTTATTTTCTTTTCTCAAATATATGATCTTTTACTGGTAATGCAGTCAGAGAAAGTTAATCGCATAGCGCACATGTAAGATCTCAAAAATGCAAGAATATAATTTCTCACTTTGATGATGGTTGTTATTGGGCAAGGAAATCCAAAACATGCTCTTTGGAATGATCATTCAGGAGTAAGACTGAATTTCACTAAAAAAGCCGCCTGATCTTCTTAGGTATTATAAATATTTGTAGAAAATATGATAGTAAATGTCAGGGGTGTGGGCCTTGGGCCCAAGGCCCAGTCGGGTTATAATTAGAGATTGGTTTCTATTTAAATTAGAGATTAGAGTCCTTTTGTTAGAGATATAATTAGAGATATGATATGAGTTGCTATAATTGTTGGAGATATAATTGGGATTAGAATCTATCTGTTAGGAGGAGCCATCTATATAAGGAGGCTACCACATGCTATTGAGGAATCAATCAATGAAGAGAAATATTATAGTCTTCCTCATCTAGTTTCTCCCTCTCCCTCTACGCCGACGCCATCCGGCCATCTTGGTGGTGTTTACCCCGGTTCATGACAACTTGGTATCAGAGCAGTTGATCCCGTCCCACGACTTCGGCTGCCATGGTTCCTACGAGTCGTCTTGCTGCTGAGTCGTTGGCCATAATAAAGGCTAACGCCGACAAGATGGAGAAGCACAGCAAGGAGAGAGCGGACTCCTTCCGCAACATACATGACATCTTTGAAAAAATCTTAAAGGAGCGAGAGAAGGCGCAACAAAAGGCTGCTCGCAGAGCAGAGGAGACGGTAGATATCAACCTGCTGGCTGCGAAAGACGAGAAGATTGCGCCGGCAGTCAGACCGGGAGAAGAACATCGTCCTGCGCCGCCTCGACTCACCGCCGTCGTCCGGCGTCGGCCAACGCCACCGACCCTTGCCATCGGCCGCAGCCCCGCCGCCTCGTCTTTCTTCTTTGTCGGCCGCCGCCCGATCCGCTCGCGATCTTGCCACTGCCGCTGGCTGTCTCGTCTGCGCCACCACCGGATCCGACATTTTCCGCCGCCGGAGCCGCCGCCGGCAGCCGTTCGCCGCAGTCCCCGCCGCCTCGCGCTGCCGCTGTGCCGCCGCCACCACCGGATCTGGCATTTTCCGCCGCCAGAGCCGCCGTCGGCAGCCGTTCGCCGCAGTCCCCGCTGCCTCGCGCTGCCGCTGTGCCGCCGCCGCCACCAAATCCAGCGTTCACCGCCGCCGAATCCGTCGTCGCAGCCGCTCTGCCGACCGTTGCTCCACGTTCTACGGCTTGTGTCTTCCTCGGTTATCCTTGTCATCATAAAGGGTACCGCTGTCTTGATCTCGCCACCAAACGTGTTATCATCTCTTGCCACGTTGTCTTTGATGAGAGAATCTTCCCGTTTACCAGTAGTGACCGATCTTCACCCCCTCCCTCTCGCACCGACTTCGATTTCCTAGACGTCGATACTGCCATGCCGGTGCCTCGCACTACTACAATGGCACCCCTGCAGGTACCTCAGATGACTGCTCCACCGCTGCTTGGTGTCGAGCTATCATCTCCTTCGTCCACAGCGCCATCTGTCGCTCTGCCACCGCGTCCGCCCATGCATCTGGTTTACTCCAGACGGCCACGTGCGGCTCCTTCCGACCCAGCTGCACCAGCACTGTTGCCCGCGCTGGCTCCAGCTTCCCTGACTCCTTCAGCGCCTGCACCTCCCCGATCGGCTGCTCCCTCAGACCATGCGATGGTGACACGGGCTCGATCTACCGCCGATTCCTCTGTGGAGTTTTTCTCCCTAGCGGCTGAAGACTCCCCAGCTTCGGCCGTTTCGGCGAACTATCGCAGCGCCCTCGCCGATCCCAATTGGCACACCGCGATGGCCGAGTACAAGGCCCTCATGGACGACACCTAGCGACTTGTACCGCGCCCACCAAGTGCTAACGACGTCTCTGGGAAGTGGATCTTCAAGCACAAGTTCCACTCTGATGGTAGTCTGGCCCGCTATAAAGCGTCCTGAGTTGTTCGTGGCTTCTCTCAGCAGCACGGTGTTGACTACGACGAGACATTCAGTCCGGTGGTCAAACCGGCCACCATCCGGACTGTCCTCTCCATCGCCGCATCCCGCTCCTAGCCGATTCATCAGCTTGATGTCAAGAATGCCTTCATGGCACTCTTAATGAGACCGTCTACTGCCAGCAACCTTCTGGATTCGTGGACCCTGCTCATTCCACCCACGTGTGTCTTCTCCAAAAGTCTCTCTATGGCTTGAAGCAGGCTCCCCGAGCATGGTACCAATGGTTCGCCACCTACACCGCGGCATCGGTTTCGTTGCCTCCTCCGATATGTCCCTGTTTGTCCTCCACGGGAGTGACATAACCTATCTACTGCTCTACGTCGACGACATCGTCCAACACAGCTCAGGTGATCTAGGAATTCAGGCAACCATCACCATGATATAAAGTTGTTCTCCCAAACAGGTTCTTTATGCACATAAGCTTTCAATTTATCATGGCAAATTAACTTGTTAAGCCCAAGTAGCACTAGATCTGTAGCGGTAAGAGTGATTACTCATTGAAGTTATGACAACTGTTTCATGAAGCCCCAGAAAGAAAGAATGCACATATCTGGAAAGTCATGTGGGAAGTTCCAAACTTGGGAGATACAAAAAAACCATATATCAACTGGAGGACAGTGTCATACATGACTAAAGCATAAAGTGAATTATGCTACCCAAATGGTGGTCCAAAATACAAGTAGAAAGTAAACATAATATACATAATCAGAATTGAGCAAACTGAAAACATCTAACGAACAGGCATGCAGTAAAATATAACACATAATCTGGGCTTTGTATAGTACATACCTGCAAATGAAGCGCAGCCCATGCTTTCTCAATACTTTCTTTGAGAACTTCAGAGCGGATATATCCCTCTGAGAAATAAAAAGGCACTCATTTTACCACTGGTCCAAAAGTCACTTACTGAAAGACTGTTCATGCTAAGAAAATTGAAAACTACTATTTTACAGTACTCATACCATGATGCCATAGCATGACACCATTCAGTCCAATGACAGACATACTTGGTATAAACTTCTGTGGATCTGATTGAGATGATTTAAGGATGAAACTGCACAAACTAATTAGAACACTATGATTATAGAAATGGAGAAACACTATATCTTAGATTTAGCTGCAAGACCTATTCAACAGATGTCGTACTGCAAAACACAGCTACACATACTCAAGCTATGACAAGCAACAAAGCAGGTGTATCACCAGAGATTATAATTGTAACAGTTTATATATATTAACCATACATGATCACATGGAGTTTGTCAGGATTGGAATTCTAGGTAGGGTCGTTTTTGCGTTAGCAGGATCAGCATTGTGGGATCATACTGTACAATCTTGGTAGATCTTTGTAGATTGTACCTTGAAAGATCCTATGTAGGATCGGGATCGGAATGGTTCCACAGGATCGTATGACACGGATCGAGATCCCTACAAACTTGCATGGAGTGTGTGACGTCTTGCTGATGACCAATAAGAAGTGCTCTAGCAAAAGGATGGTTTATTGCTGCAAATCTCACTAGCACTCTAACAGAGCACCAAAGGAAGTCAATGGAACCATCCTTATATTCAAGCCCGCTACCAACATTGACACTATACCCAAAAAAAAATATTCCCTCTGCTTTTAAAAATCACTACTCAAATATATCACACAATGTTCCAAAGTTTTTTTTCTCCATCTATCCATGTGAACTTGTGGATCTAAAATGTAACACCCAGCCCAGCTGGAGGTGGACTAGCCCAATTAGTGGTCGGTTAGTCCCACATTGGAAGTTTTGAAGTGAGTAGTAGTAGCAATATAACGCTTGAGAATCCAAACATGTTAACTCTGGATTTATTCTTTTAGGGGAAGCAAGGATGAAATCCCAAGGGAGTTGCTACACATTTGTAGGCCCATCCCACATGGATCTTTAAGCGAATTTTGGATGCCGTGTGTTACGTAAAATATGGCAGCAAGATAAATTTGTGACAGTGAATCACTTTGTTGTCCTTCCACTGTTGCCCAGGAAAATATGAAGAGCTGCTTAAGTTTGTGATGACAAATGAATTATTTCCACATTTCTTATCAAACTGCTAACTATCTATGATGTTAGTAAGATGTCCTTGCAATTGTAAGTTTTAAATTAAGCATATAAAAAACATGTTTCACCATCAAAAAGAATTGTGAACTGAAGTTTATAGATGAACATTATCAATTAATTGATACCAGATTATGTTATCAAATAATTGATACCAGATTATAAAATCAAGAGGGCACTATCCCTCCAGCAGCTATCCAGAGCAAACATAAACATAGTATCAAAACAAATAAGGCTGTGTATAAAAGGATACAGATAGCTGAAAATTGTAATGCATCAACATCGCCTTGTTTTAGATGCAAGAATATGCAACATCTGCCTACCACTTCGGCCACCTGTGAATATAAACATACATGGATACATGAGCAACTTGCCAACTTTAATACATAACAATCACAAAAAAAAAAGATCTTCTATCTCACAAAAGAAATTTGAAAGAACTCACATGTTCATCAACCAACGTTGACTGTTCCAAACTACTTGAAGTTTCATCTTCACCTGAAATGCAGCAATATATGATGTCCTATCAATAGGCTGGATTGATAACTGTTAAATAAATGAAATTGTGAATTACAACATCAGACAGGATTATATTGGACATTATCCTACATGGCACTTTTTTGTATTAAGAAGGAAATAGGAAGAACTACTGCAACATCACTGCAAATATTAGGCCACAGCACGAATTATAATTAAAAGATAAAAAGGTCAGCATCAAGCAGGCAAGCCTCAGAACTACATTGGTCAAACCTGGTCAACATTCTACTTCACATCATCACATGACAATAATTGGACCTCAACTGCAACAGCATATCTCATTATCTATTACTGCAGGCCCTACACTAGTGCAGGAGAATTCCAAAAAAAAACTTCCAGGTCATCATATGCCCAAGACTGGAGCAGCTTTGTAGGCTAGGGTAGTCACGCTAAATATCCATTAGGTTATATATTTGCAGGAAGGAATCATACAAACATGTCCATGTTCTACTTTTTCTATCCAAAATCTCTTTACTAAAGCACAATGGCACGCTTAATCCAGCATGGGCAGGACGCAGGATATCAGTCTTGTGCATAGGTACGGTTCACGTGAATGGTACTGTGTGGTACTGTATCGTGTCCTGGAGCGTGCGCCAGTAAGATAAGCAGTTTGAGTTAGATTGCATATTATCTTTAGTTGGTTTAGTTTCCTTCATCTCTAAATCCAGTCAGTTAGGAGCCCCTTATTTATAAGGAGGCATTGTCATCCTTTTCAGAAAGCAAGAAGAATGGAATAGCCTTTCTCTTATCTAAAGTCTTCCCCAATCTATTGTCTTCTCCCCCTCCCCGTACCCTGATCTCCATCAACTTCAAGCCATGCTGTCAGGCCCTCCTCTATATGGTAGTTACTCAGTTATTAACTAATGTTCATAACAGCAACTTATTCACTTAAGTTGCAATAAAATACTTGGTGAGCATTTGACTTCCACCAATTTGACTTCCACCAATCAAGGGGAAAATTGATCTAGATTAAGAAAACCAATAGGATAGAAAGGTCCCAAGAAATACGGATGATATAACAACTAGTTACAAAGTACATAAGAACAACACAAGATTTGGATTTTGACTTAATCTAACATAGTTGTCATTTGTGCATTTATAATATTGGTCCAATAAAAATAAAAGAAAATGTTTACATCCTGATTGCCTTATGCAGAATAATCATGGATACTGCCATCCACCATCAGGCAGGCAATCAATGAGGACGAGGTAGACAGCATAGCTACAAGCTGTTAAATATAACAACAAACTCACCTGATATGAAGACTACAAAGAGCTTTTTCGCCCTTCTTGATTGCTTAATTGCATCTGGAATGGAGCCTTTGTACGTCAAGGAATTTATTGTCCTTTCCATCTAGAGTTAGACAAAGAGAAAGTGTATCATTACATGAAAAAAAACATGGAATCATGTGTACATACCAAGAAAGATTACGAAAGGAGAGTCAACTACATAAAATTAAACAAGAAAAAAAAGGAAAATATCAGTTACAAATTTTTCTTACTGTTACTAATGTCACGTAACTCAAGTTAATTGGATTTTTGTGCTGTGAAATATTTGTTCTTCATTTCTTTTTACTATCTCCTTTATGAATTGAAAGCGCATTGCTTACTTGTTGTGATATGTCCAATCATCTCATAATATAACAGCAAGAGTGTTTTTGAAAAGAGGAGCAAGAATGTTTACATGGAATTAAAAGAATAATTTTTTGAACGAAGATGTTCACTTTCTTCTAATCACCAAATGCACGCCACAGGAGCAATCAAAATAGTTTTTTCAAGTCCGGAACATAGACGCAATAATCAAGTCAAAATCATGAGATTTCACTACAACTGAAACAAGGTACCTCATGCAATAATTAAATCAGCCAAAAATCACGAAACACCATCACTGGGCAAACAAAGAACATGCAACTAGTATTAGACGAATGGTAAAACAGAAATCTGAAACAGACCATGGTACTGTGTTAGACGAAGGGTAAAACAGAAATCTAAAATACATACCACGAAAAAGAACCAAATCTTTAGGATCCCATGGCTTATACAGTTATACTAAATTCGTAATCTCAAGTAGAAAAGGAACCCTCCAAACCCTGTCGACTGATACATACGATACATAAACACAGAGCTCAACAAGAATCATTAAAATTCATACACTGACAGGTTAGCAACACCAAATTTGCACAGTAATCTCATCCAGTCAAAGCACGGACGGAGGCAAGAACTAGACCCGAACCAGAAAGATTGCGCAAGAATCAGCGGAAATTTGAGACCGGTCAATCAGACCATACCAACAAAGAACCGGACGCACAAGCACAGCGCGTCGAAGAACAGTACGAAACTACGAATTTCTCCAAATCGCAAGTCACGCAGCCTGTTCAAACAAGTCACTAATAACCAATAAACATGTATATTAGTAACAGCGAATCAGGCTAAGAACCTTGGGCCGGGGGGGAGGGGGTGGAAAAGATTGGTCAAGGGAGAATTCAGGAGAGTGAGGGTAACGAATCAAAGACTTACCAAGGAAAGTCGGACCGGATCCCGAATCGGGGAGGAAGGGAAAAGGACGGAGGAGGAGTGGGGCGGCGGAGTAGGCGACGAGCAGGGCGGACGGCTTCTCGGATCGGCGACGGGTGGACAGCCGGTGAGTCGTGGGAGAGAGAAGAAGAAGCGGAGGACGTCCTGTAGTGCCAGGCCTGGTTGAGAGGAGTGAGGAGTTGGGCTAAGGTCGGTGGTTTTTATCTTTTTATTAAAATTTTATTATAACTAATTTATTTTTTACTGTAACTAAGTTGAATTATTAGATATAATTAAATTTAAAAAATTATAAAAAATGAAAACGGCATGTCAATCTAGAGCGGACAATGTAAAGAAATACGGAAAAAAATAAAACACAAAAAATCGAAAAAAAAGAAAAACAACAAAATGTATAGTGAAAAGAAAGTCGACCGAATGCCCATCGCCACCGCTCACAGCCGATGTGAGCGAGGCCTAAGAGTGGGTTCTTTTATACTATAGTTTATGATTTATGATTTAAATATTTAAATTTTGATTGTTTGTGAGAGATAGTATGTATAAAAAATAGTTGTATATAATTTTAATTAATACAGCTGAAGTCAGTATATTTTTTACTACAATATTTTTGTTAACCCTGCTTTAAAAAAGTACCGTTTAAAAACTAATTACTATAATTTGTATAAGTATAAGATAGAAAGTGAAAAAAACCCAACCTAAGAGTTTGATTAGACCTCAGTGGGGTTAGGCCAGTCTTGGTTTCATCTAGATGGTGAGCCTGGTCCCTAGCCCAACTAGTGTAGAAGATGGGCTAGGATTTGGGCTCTATTTTGTTTTCCCAGGCAGCATTCGTATCGGACCACTTTTGATAGATGTCAGGGATACTCTCGAAAAAACATGTCATGGTCTTATTTGCTATTTTCTAAAATCCCAAAAATAAAATGAATTAAGACTAATCCAAATCAGACTTAAATTACAAACTAGAGCTGATGGGATTTTTTTGTTTAAAACTAATAAGTGAGTATGAGCACACAAATTACATGAATGCCCTTAACAACCATTGAAATAACATTAAAAGTTATTTAGATAGATGCTACTACAAAGTTCCACTTTAGAAATATGCCACTGTAAAGATTCTTCCTCGAAATATGCCACTACTTAGTGTGTAAATTGAATGCATGCCAGTATGTGGCTTTCTAACCCATTTCCGAGCAATACCAACCCTGCATTACAATTTGTATTTTCGTATAGACCATTTTGCCCCCAAGCCAACTTCCTTTCTATCTGGTTCTATACAACCTAATCTCCTCTCTCCATCCATTCGACCCTAGAGGCAGCAGCGGCTAGGGTGACATCAAAGGCGTGCTTAGATTCGGTGATGCTCGGGCTGGCTTTGCCAACCCACCTTGCTGGCCCATGAGGTACGTGGCCCAATCCACTTTAGAGCGAGCTTAGAGCTCGCTCTCATGGTGGCTGAGACAGAGAAGGTGATAGCACTAGATTTGGTGATAACAATGGCGGATGACGGTGAGCGATGGTGCGACAAGCAACTATGGGATGTGAGCAACCCATTTTGGGCACACACACCAATGATGACAACTTGGAGATGGCTGCAGACGGCGAAGCTCGACTTGAATAGGGGCATGGCACAGCGATGCTATTGTGATGCTTTAGTGAAATTGGAGGCGGTTTGAGTATCTGGGAGATGAGGGGAGCTCAGCGATGGTGATGGCTCTACTCAGGGAGGTCTGTGGAAGGTTGGTGGCGTTGATCGTGGGGGTGAGGTGATGGCACATGGTAGCAGCAAGCAAGGGGTGACAAGACTAGGTAGAAAGCTAGGGAATAGCTTCGTGTTGGTAAGGAGATGCTAAGGATGTGAGTAATTGGATTGGAAAGGAGGCGGTGGTGAGGAATCAAATCTAGGGCTCACTAGCGAACAATTGGGCATTGGTGATTATGACACAGCATGGCCAGAGCAAAGAAAGGAGGGGTGGCAGTGGGCGTGAGTTGGTTCAGAAAGAGATGGAGATAGTCAAGGGGATTGGCTAAAAGGCAGCGAGATGTAGTGACAACAGGAGTGGTGCAGCAGCATGCTCGGTGCGTGGACGATGGCGTGGACGGTCACGTGGTTTCAGCGCTAGGACAATAACGGGGTGGTAGCGTAGAAGTTGTTGGTTCTCCCTGGAGCGGGTACACGAGATGGTGGTGAAGAACAGTGGTGGCGTAGTGTGTCGAGCAGTTGATGGTAGATTTGCGATGGTGTGAATCGATGACAAGGTTGACATGGCACTAGCATGGGCTGAGTTTATTTCCGGAGTTAGGTGGTAGGCGAGATGGCGTGGGCGAAGGTGATGGTAGATCAAGGCGGTTCGGGAGTGTGCAAACAATGGTGAGACATGAGGCAATAGGAACGGGGGAGAAAATGGTTTGCACTAATAAACTTCCTTAAGGTGGGAAGCGTTTTTCCAAAATAGGAAAGTGAATTTTTTTATTAGGTTTTTTATATTTGGCAAAAACTTCAAATTGAAATGAAATTTGCTCAAATTCATTTTTTTTTCAAAATTTTGGGTAGTTTCACTAAACTCAGCATGGAATTTTGATAAAATAAATAAATAAATCTGCAAGGAGTCAATGTCAATTATCATAAGTCAAAATAAGCATGCCAATTGTTATAATTCATCACAAGTCAATGTCTATCATAACTTAGAATAATCTTATCCATGATTAAAAAAAGGATAATCCTATCCATATGAAAGTTGACATAACACTCCATGTCAATTGTATAAATAATATACGAAAAAACTAGTATTTAGTGCAACAACTCATCTTAATCTCAAATATGTAAACTAATCATAATTTTTACAAAAAAAATGCTTTTGAGAAGATGGGTCTAAGGATGATAAACCCCTCTTCATATGGCTATAATTGCAAGATGTGGTACACTGAAAGCAATATAAAACTAAATGACAAAGACCATTGTTGTGAAAATGCTACAGCAAGTACATTGAAAGCAAGCATGATTCTCTTCACCTATTATTATCAAAGAGCATATATTAGATAACAAACTAGTCAAAGTCAACAGCTCCAAAAAAATCCCCTAAAAGAGGGAAAAAAGAATATGCTTTTTATTAATTTGACTATTGATTATTACTACTCTACTATCTGTGTACTTTGATAGAACATTTCTATAGTAGTGCTCAATAAAAAATCTTTTTAAGAAATTGTTTCTAAACTGATAAAAACTAAAGCAATCTGCATATTCCATTGGTCTCTAGTCAATGTATTGCAAAGTTCATGAGGATGACCACCTTAGTTTCTAGATTAGAGGAAATAAACTCCAGCGAACAAAAAAAACCACTAATCCCTATTCACGTCTTCGAGGACATGACTGACTAGAAAAAATAAACTATGACATTGTAACATCCTATTTTTCAGAGGTTTTTAAAGTTTTTAAAATAAAAATGATTTTTTGGAATTTTCTGGAATTAATAAAGCTTAATTTGAATTTTTAGAAATTAAAAATGATTTAATAAGATCAAAATAAACAACAACACAATCTGAAAATATTTTATTTGGATTCCTTGAGTCTCAAGGATTTTTCTGGACTTTTTTGGTGAATTTTTGTGATTTATTTGCTATTTTCTAGAGCTCTTTTCGATTTATTTAGTTTTCTGAAAAAGAAAAATCGAGTAAACCCCCAATGAACAGTGTTAGGCTATCCCAACACTGTTCACCGGCCTGCGCCGCCCTCGACCGCACGATCTAGCATCCGCCATGCGTCGCGCATCTAGCGCGCCCATGCCTGCGTCCGCCGCCCGCTCCGCTCAGCCAACTGATCCCCTCCACCCCACCGCGCGTCGCTATCCCACGCCGCGTGCCACGCGCCCGCACTCACCCTCGTGCGTTCGTGCTCGTGCTACGCCCCACCGTTTGATCTGCCCCTTCGCCGCGTGTCGCGTATCCCGCATCTCCGCTCGCGCCCCCGCTTCAGACTCGCCTCAGCCGTCTGATTTTTCACCGCCATGCCACGCGTCAGAACGTCGTGCATCGTCTCTGACGTGGACTCACCGCAGCCGCCGTGTTCTTCCCGAACATGGCGTCAGTTCGCGTGCTTTTAAGCCGTCGCCACTTCTTATTCCGAGCCGCCCCGTCTTCGCGTGCGTCGTCATCCTCTCGTCGGAGCTCGCCACCGTTCCGCCATGCACTGCCTCACCCGAAGTCCATCTTCCGTCGGAGCACCTCGCCGTATTGGGGAAGCGACGGACCTCGCTCAAGCCGCCGCGACTACCTTTGGCAACCATTGCTCCTACGTGGCCGTGTGCCTGGCGTGCGCGCTTCTCCAGCACCGGGGCTGCCGACATGTCGATGAGCTAGGTGACCCGCTGTTGGAGATGCCAGCGAGAGCCGGGGTGATGTCGGGTGCCGTTCGCGCCATTTGACCGGCCGTTCGGTTTTTTCACGAACGGATCTGGGAGTATCTCGGGGAGACCGCTGCAAAGGTGGAGCTGCGGCGGAACATGTACGGCGGGGGTAGCCTTGGCGAATGGCTGGACGGAGTTGCCCGGCGCGACGATGACGGCGCCGACGGCTTGAGGCAGGTGTGACCCCGAAGTTCTTGTGCGTCGGTGTGTGTTGTAATCTATGTACTCCATTCTGCGAATGAAGCAAGGATTATTTCCCTTGCATTGACCAACCGCGCCATTGTATTCAAAGCAGCTGCACGACAGAGACCGGCTACTGATTTCCGATGCCGTAACCCGACGTCGCTTGCGGCGCTGGTGGCGAGCCGAAGACTCACTGGACTTCTGGGCCAATCAATCGTCACCGGGCGAGGCCTCGGCGCGTGGAGCCGTTCAAGCGGAGCCAGACGAGTAGTGTCGGTCTGGCGGGTTTTGTATGACTTTGTTGCAAAGATGGCGTATAAGCGAACATTCGTCTCCACCGCCGTTGTTGGATGCGTCCGCTTTGTAACTTTCTCACGGAGTTTGTTGTTTAGTTGGGGTAGACGCTTGAGGTAGGTGCGGGGCTGGCGCGTAGTTGAAGCAGACGCGCGAGCGCTCCGTCCCCTACCCTTGGCGCGGCGGCGAGCCGTGCTGCCGGCGACACGCGAGCGCCCGCCCCTACCTTCGGTGGTGGCGCGAGCCGGTGCCTAGCCGGCAGACGCGCGAGCGCTCCGCCCCTATCCTTCGAAGTGGTGGCGCGAGCCGCGCCAGCCGGCAGACACGCAGCACTCCGCCCCTACCCTTCGGTGGTGGCGCGAGCCGGCGCCAGCCGGTGAGACACGCAAGCACTCCGCCCCTACCCTTCAAGTGGTGGCGGCGGAGCCGACGCTCAGCCGGTAGACGCGCGCGGCGCCCGCCCCCTCCCTTCGGCGGTGGCGCGAGCCGGTGCCTAGCCGGTAGAGACGCGCGAGCGCCCGCCCCTACCCTTCGGTGGTGGCGGCGAGCCGCGGCTGCTGGGTAGGATGAGGATGATACTGGGTTAGGGAGTGGCAGGGACCTAGCTCCGTAGTTCCTGTCCACGGCAATCAATGGGGGGCCTCACGAACGCCACTGTTCTGCTGCGTTCCAGGCGCTGACGAGACAACTGGGGTGCGATCAACGGAAGGCCACACACGACGCCAGCATACCGAGGCGTGTCCTTGCCCCTTGTCCATCGCCGGGTCCCGCGATAGGGGACGCGTGGAAGGTAGCTGGCGGTGCCCTGTGGCTGGAGTGGGGCAACACCATCGCACCACGTGCATCGAGCGACGGGACTCTTGCGGCGTAAAGTCCGCGGTCTTGCTTTCGGGGCCCTTTAAAAAGGGGGCGAGTGGCCAAGTGAAATGGCACTCGCCTTCCCAGACATCACGCCCCGACAATCTTCTGCTGAAGTTGCCGTCCTCAGCGTGCCGCAGCTTCGCCGAGTAGCGTCGAGGGCTCCAAAGCGCGGCTGATGCCGCCTGGGCGATCGCGGGGTCGGACATTCCGCCCCCACGGGAGGATGCGACGCCACGGTGCACCTTCCCTTCAGTGGCTGGTGCGGGGTGGTGGACAATTCACTTGTAATTCATCAAGGCCGCACCTAGCTTTAGGAGTGGGCTTCTATGTGGCGCTGGCGAGGCCGCATCCCGCTGTGCTGTCCCGTACAGGCGTGCGGTCTCTCCCCCAGTCTCCTCCCCTAGCCATTGGACGCTTGGGGTGAGGGAGGGGGGAGGGGGCTTGGCGCCGTGGTGGGCCACGGACTGGCTTGGGCGCTCTCCGTCTTGCGCCCCGAGCTCGGACGTCAATGGCCCTGGGCGTCCGCTGCAGCCTTTCTTCGCGCTGGAGGCCCGCGCGTGCATGGGCGCCTTCGCCGAGCGCACCCAGTTCCTTGGCTCTTCTGCAGAGACACGGGCCGTTGAGCTCGTGCGCCTTGCTCCTGCCCTCGCGGGCGCCCGTCAACGTGGTGCCTACGGTTTGCTGGAAGCGTGGGGAGCCTCTGGTGCCCGTGCGCCGTTGGATGCGAACGCCGGCGAGTGCGTGGGAAGACTGTCCACATCTTATTTATACTCAAAAGAGTACGCGTGATGTCGATACCAGCGCGTGCGCGGGACCTCCGCGTCTTGTTTAGACTCAAGTAGAGTGCGCAGGGAAAACATCCGCGTATTTGTTTGTACTCCAGAGAATGCGTAGGACTATCAACCACGGCTTACTTAAGCTCCGGAGGGTGCGCCATCGCGCGCGCGGAACTTCCGCGTCTTGTTTAGACTCAGTAGAGTGCGCAGAGAAAACATCCGCATCTTTGTTTGTACTCCGGAGAATACGTGGGACTATCAACCACGGCTTAATTAAGCTCCGGAGGGTACGCCCACGCGCGCGCGGAACTTCTGCGTCTTGTTTAGACTCAGTAGAGTACGTAGGGAAAACATCCGTGTCTTATTTATACTCCGTAGGGTGCGCGCGGAGGCGTCCCCCCACTGCGTCTTATTTATACTCCGTAGAGTGCGTGCGGAGGCGGACCTTGTCGCTACGTCTTATTTATACTTCGTAGAGTGCGTGCGGAGGCGGACCTCAATGCTACGTCTTATTTATACTCCGTAGAGTGCGTGCGGAGGCGGACCTCATCGCTACGTCTTATTTATACTTCGTAGAGTGCGTGCGGAGGCGAACCTCGACGCTACGTCTTATTTATACTCCGTAGAGTGCGTGCGGAGGCGGACCTCGACGCTACGTCTTATTTATACTCTGTAGAGTGCGTGCGGAGGCGGACCTCCGTGGAGTGCGTGTGTGGAGGTGGGTCTCCGTGCGGTGCATTTGCGGAGGTGAGTCTCCGTACGGTGCGTGTGCGGAGGTGAGTCTCCGTGCGGTGCGTGGGAACATCGACCACATCTTTATACTCCGGAGAGTATGCGCGGCAGTGACACCGACGCGTGCGCGGAACTCCGCGTCTTGTTTATACTCAGTAGAGTGCGCAGGGAAAACATCCGCGTCTTTTTTATACTCTAGGGAGTGCGTGCGGAGGCGAGCCTGCGCACATTTTTGGTGGGGGGGTGCGTGGGAACATCGACCACGTCTTTATACTCCGGAGAGTACGCGCGGCAGTGACACCAACGCGTGCGCGGAACTCCGCATCTTGTTTATACTCAGTAGAGTACGTGCGGAGGCGCGCCTCCGCACATCTTTGGTGGGGGGTATAAATAGTTTCACAAACGGCGAACTTTATTAAATTCCCGTTTACGCGGGTAAGCGATTACAAAAGGTTAAGAACTAACCACTGGACTCGCCGTCGTGGTGGTGAGATGCGAAGCCTCTAGTGCTTGGGCTGCCGCAGGGCATGTACGGGCGCGCCCGACCTAGGTACCGCCTTGAGCTCCCAGGCATGGGCTTCGAGTTCCATGCTCCAAGTGCCGAGCCACGTGCTGGTCGCCGAGAACGGTGATAACACTTCACGGGCCCGGAAGCTTCACACATAGGAAGCCATGGTGTGGTACCGCTCCAAAGGAATTAAGGATCGGTCTCTCCAAAATGGTGTTGTAGGGGTACTGGATATCAACGACATCAAAGGTGGCGTCCTTGCTCGCCACGTTGTCCTCCGGGCCGAAGGAGACCTGCAAACATATTTGGCCCAGCGCCAATAGCAGCTGACCTCCGAAGTCTTGCACCGGAACTCTTGAGGGGCCAAGGCGACTGCGAGGGATCGCCATCTGGTCGAAGGCCTGTGCGAACAAGATGTTCGCGGAGCTGCCCCTATCGACCAGGACGCGCCGGACATCACACCCAGCAACTGTGACCTGGATGACTAGGGGATCCTGATGGGAGAACTCCACGCCTTCAACGTCATCAGGCGTGAAGGTAATCGCGTGCTGCGCCCAATCTGGCGGCGCCTGAGCTGGGTATGCCGCCACATGGTGTAGCCTCCGTATGTAGGCCTTGCGCTATCGCTCCGAGGCAAACACCAAGGAGGAACCGTCAGAGATGACGTTGATGACCCTGCGCGGGGCGCCCTCGAGGGTATGGATCCGCAGGCGGCTTTCCTGGGGCTGCTGTATCTGGGCTTGTATCCGCCGGAAACCCTCCTGAGGCTGCGGCTCCTGATCGCAAATCCTCAGGGGGCCGTCCGAAGGTTGCTGAATGTGCGCCACGATAGGTGGGCGTGCCTCGAGATCCCTGTCTCTGGCAACGCTTTGGCGAAGTGCTGCGATGGTGGTGCAGGAGTAGGTATCATCATTGCCTTGGCCATGCACCTCGCACCACTGTGGGCGCTGTTGGTCGCCGTACTCCGCGCGGGCCCAACCATCGTGACCCCGGCCTCGACCTCACCCCCGACCTCGTCGGGCCCTAGTCCCGCGGTTAGCAGGGGCGTTATCCTCGGAGCCGACCTCAATGTCAAAGACGTGCCGGGGTCGCCGGGACGTCTGATGGCCACGCTCGGGCTTGTCCGCCGGGATGTCCTTCTGTTGGGGGGTGTCCTTCGACATCTCCTGTCGATGCTTGCTCCACGAGGAACTTGCTTGCGATGGGTTGACGCTCTTCGCGACGCTTCCCGCTGAGTTGACATCGGCTTCGTTGCCCTGGCGTCGCTTTGCGTCTTCTTCCGCCCGAGCGTATTCCTCCATCTTGTCGAAGAGTTTCGCCACGGTCTTGATCAGCTTGCGCGCGTTATATTCGGCCAGTGGCCCCGGGCGAAAACCGTGTACCGCTGCGTTGATGATTGTTGTCTTGTTGACGTCTTTGACCTGGCAGCGGACCTTCGCGAAGCGTTTGAAGTACTCGCGAAGCCTTTCCGATGGTTGTTGCTTGATTGCGAAGAGTTGATCCGCATCGACGCGCTCGATGTAGTTCCCCTGGAAGTTATTGTAGAGGCGGTCACGCATCTGCTCCCATGCGTATATGGAGTTCGGCTCTATGGTAAAGAACCATGAGAGCGCCACTCCCTGTAACGTGAGCGGGAGCCCCTTCGCCTTGGTGGTGTCGTCCCCGCCTACTACCTCGATGGCAGTCTCGTACACGCGCACGAACTCCCGGGGGTCCGTGTCGCCCTTGTACGATGTAACGGAGCTGGGAAATTTGAAGTCCTCCGGCCACGCTACTTGCTGCAGGCCTGGCGATAGCGGGGATTCCGGGTCCACGCGTCGTAGCGAGGCTTGGCTGGAAGTTGGGGCGTCGCGGCTGTCCGCCCTCTCAGGCACAGGCTCTGGCGCGGCCACCAGTGGGGTCGGCTGACTCCGAGCCTCTTGCATGCTCCGCACGGCCCCCCTGAGATCCGCCAACTCCCGCTGAAGCGTGCTAAGGGCTGCCAGCAGGGCATTCTCTGCGGCGGGCGTAGATAGGGCGAAGGGTGCACCTGGTTGCACGGTCGAGGTTGCCGCGACCACTGCTTGTGCTCTTAGGTTGCTCCTCCCATCCGCACGGTGGAGTTCAGTGCCGACGGTGGGGCCCGTGTGGCCGGTGGGACCGCTTGGCACTTCCGCACCGGGTGCAGAGACGGTGGTCGCGCCTCAATGGTCGTCGAGGCTACCACTCCCTAGCGCCCGGCCGGTGTCGTCAAGGTTGATCGTCACACCAATGGCGGGTTGGGGTGCGACGCGCGGGTTGGGGCCGATGGCGTCGGTGGTAGCGGGGTCGATGGCGTCGGTGGTGGCGGGGTCGATGGCGTCGGTGGTAGCGGGGTCGATGGTCGCGCGATGAGTATCGCCATTTTCGCCCCCGACCGCTAATGCCGAGTGTAACAACCCAGCTGTTTATTTAAAAAAATATTTATTTGATTTAATGTTAAATTAAAACCAATTGCTTTTGTTTTCTTAAGTCTGTAAAAATTTAATTGCATAAATTTTTGTTTTAAAAAGAGGCTATTGTTGTGGAAAATAATTTAAAAGAAACTCTTGTGCTTTATTAATTAAAGGGTAATTGAAATCCCGTTTAAAACTATTTCAAATTAATTACTGATATTTTCTGAAATTTAATTGGATTTTTTGGATTTTATTTCAAGCCTTGAAGTGAGAAAATAAAATTAACAATCTCATTTTATAAAGCCAAAATGAAGTTATTTCTTTGTTCAAAGGTCAAAATAAATGCATTTCATTTTCCTAGTCAAACCTGTAATTATAGTGATTTTTCAGGAACTTATAAAGATTTAAAACTCTCCTTTTAAAATCAAATTATGTTTTTACAAAATCTAAATATTAAAATGGGTTGAAAATATTTTTATTAAGTCAAAAATCATTCCATATGATTCTCTAAATTTTATGGAATTTTAAAAAATTTATTTGGTATTTTTCTGAGCTTTTTAAAGCCTTCAAAGCTTTTCTGAAAATCTGGAAAAGAGATTTAATCCTAAAACCCCCCTTCGGCTAACACGTGGCAACGCCGGGTTCAATCCCTCCCGCCGGATCCAATCCCGACCGTCCGTCCTCACTTCCGCCTTCCCCTTCTCTCGGCCCGACAAGTGTGGCGCATCCGAATCATTCTCACCCCGCCTATCTAATCTCAGCCGCCCGTGCAAACTTACCCGTTCGGGCACCCTCCCTTTTCCTCCAGCCGCCAAGTGTCACCCTCTGGTGCGATCCAACCCTTGCCGATTTAATCCACGTCGCCCACTTTCACTACCCCTTCACCCCCTCTCCTCTTTCCTCCGATCGACAGATGGCCTAATCCAAACCGTTCCCCATTGCCGTACCAAATCCTCGCCGTCTACAGTCACTTAACTCTTCGCCCCTCTCGTGAACGGCCCGATCTAACTCCTTTTTGCCGGATTGGATCTCGCCCGTTCACGGTCACTTACCGGTTCGCGCTAGATCTAGCGGTCCCGCTTCCCTCCCCTCACCACTTGTCATCGATCCGAACTACCAGCCTCCTCCCTCTCTCTTTTCCCTCTCACCGACAAACGGGGCCCACTTGTCAGGTCATCTCCCCCGTCTCCTTCTTCTTCCTCGGGCCGCCGACACCGCCGCCATTATCGTCCCCACCGAGCTCCGCTCTTTCCGCCTCCCGGCCGTTACTTACCGCCATTAATGCCCGTTAATGCTCCCCCTTTCACGCGCCATTCATCCCCGCCATTACCCCTCGGTGTGATGCCGTCCCCGTCGATTTCGCACCATTATCGGCTGCCTTAAACCCCGCCACCGTTACACCCCTCTGGCGCCACCCCTGCCTATAAAACCCCACCCCGAGCTTCTCCTCGACACACTACCCCCCCTCACCCCTCAATTCAAGCCATCGAGCCCTCAAAACTCCCCACGCCCCATTTTCCTCCGCGGACCACTTGAAACTCCGGTGAGCAATTCCGGTGTACACGGACCTCTTCGCTCCTCACCGACGCCACCATCACCTTGCCTATGCCTCGGCGGTCAGAAGCCCCCTCTTCCACGAGCGTTTGCGCCACCGGAGCTCCTCGCCGCCGATCTCACCCCTCCGACCGCCGCCCCTCGCTGTCGGCAGCCCCCTCCGACCACCCCCGGGCCTCCCCACTGGTACCCCCGAATTCCCCTCCCCTCCCTCTCGCTTTTGTGCGCACCGACCGGCGCCGCCACCCACCAGAGCGTCGGCAACCTTCGGGTCCCGCGCCCCCCGGCGGCTGGGCCACGTCGACTGCAGCACGCAGGTGGCAGCTACGTGGCCGCCAGGTGGTTGCCAGTCAGGCGCCACGCCCCTGCCACCCGGGCAGCCGATCGCCACGTAGCCCAGGCTGGCCACGCCAGCCCGATGCCGTGACGAGGCAGCCACGTGGTGCCCTGTCATAGGCCACGTCAGCCCCTTTGCCACGTCAGCATTCTTTTATTTATTTAAATCCGAAAATCATCACTGACGTCATCCTGACGCAATAAATCCAATTTTCAGTATCAAAATAAATCAAACTGAAATTAAATTATGGTGCTGACGTCATTATCTGGTTTTTCCTTTAGAAAAATAATTCATGCTGGCGTCATAAATGCTTTTCAGTTTAAAAATAATTCCAGATAATGAGTATTTTTCTTTTAATTGTATTTAATCTTCCAAAGACCATAACTTCTTTATTTTAACTCCAAATTGACCCGTTCAAATTTCTAAATTTTTATAAAATCATGAACTATCCATTTATGGATCCCTTTTTAATTTTTGAATTTTATTTAGTAATCCCAGCATTTAAAATTCAAATTATAATTCCTAGTTCATTTTTAACCTCAATTTCTTTCCAAATTTTCAAATTCAAATCTTGCAAAAATTCAAAACCTCAATAAAAATATTTATTCTATTTTATTTCTGAGTCCAAATATTATTATAGTATTTCTCTCTTTCAAAATAAAATAAAAAGGAGACTTTCCCTAGGCCAAAAATCTGCTTTTGTTTAAGCACTCTCAGCTAATAATTCTCATCCAGTGCCATAGATCATTTTCATTTTCAGGTGTTGGACTATTTATTTTATCCTAATATTTATTTTTCCCTCCTTTGCTGTCCAACTCCACATATCTGACAAACAAACAACCTGTTTTTAGCTAAAGCCACCATAAACAATGCATGCATGCATGAAAAATCAATTCCCTTTTACCAAATTAATTTGCATGCAGCAATAACACCTTTAGTCATTGACAAGCATCAATTCCTTTCAGTTTTTATCCATTAAAACTTCAGTTTCTTGCATGCAAAGTTGAAACCGACATTTCATTCAATTCGGCCATTATTTCGGCATTCAATTCCGGCCATCCCCATGCTCCTCTCCACCTATAAATTGAACCCCAACCCCCTCACCTCATTCCCCACTTGTTATGCATTCTAGGAAACCAGAAACCCAGCCAAGAAGAAGCTTTGGAAGACTATTCCTTCGGTTGGCTTGTTCCAACAATTTTCCTCCCAACCGATCTTCCGACGACTCGTTCTCCGTCGTCCGGACTCCGAATCTGGTGATTCAAATTCCTAAATTCATCTAAATTCATATTCTATCTCCCAGTATATATTTTATAATTTTTAGATTTTATTTGGATTTTATTTGAGTAGAGTTTATTCTGGCTTTTCGCGTGTAGACTACGACTATTCCGGAGAGTATAACTTTGGCGAATCTCAGCAAACTTCGAGCAAGGCAAATTACACCTTTGATCATGTTGCTCTCAGTAATTTAAATTATTTATGTTGTTTCTAAAATTATTATGCATGCGTACTTTTATTCAAATATAGTTTAAATTCGATTTAAATTCTAGTTATACCCAGATCCTTTGTGTATGGCCAAATTTGATATTGAACTTACTTATGCCTTGTCACCTTAGATGAAAACCTAGTTAGTACAATAGTATTGACTAAAAATTTTATAGAATTGCTTAGCCGTGCTTAGAATGATTTAAGTGGGAATAATTGTTTCACTAGAAAATGATAAGTTTTTAAAATCTATTCTTGACTTCGGTGAGTCAAGAATGAATATGAATGTTTCAAAGAAAAATATAAAAACTTGGTTTGGACCTAGGCTAATGGTTAGGTGGTGGGTGCTGGCATGCCTCGTGTTTGGTGACACCTGGTTGATTGTCAGGTATAAGGGGGTATGTGGATTGAGCCTAAGTCAAGTTAAGGGCCGGTCTGTGAGCTATTGTTGCAAAGCCATATCGTACTACCACAAGTCTGGTATGGGACAGACCTGGCTAAGTAATTTGTGAAGTTTCAAACATAGTTTTCGCTATAGGCTGAATGTGAGCGTGGCGTAGGCCGCGAGAAGTCTCACATGGCACAAGAGGGGGCTCCAACTTGTGGATTCAAGTTGTGGTGAAACCTTAGTGGCGGTGTAACTATTTTGGCTACGGAACATTGTAACAGTCTTGTCATGATATCCTCGTCGCACACCAAAGGAAGTGTGTTTATCCGGTGGCAATATGGGATGATCATGTCTTGTGGGTAAAGCTGTACAACCTCTGTAGAGTGTATAATCTATCCTGCATAGCCGTGCCCATGGTTATGGGCAAGCTGAGTAAAGTTTTTCATGGATTAGACTTTGGTTTTTAAAATGGTTTCTGAAAAAGATTATGGATGGAGGGATGGAATCCATGACCAGGTGGGAAACCTGTGAATAAGTTGGTGTTTGGTCGGAGCCTACACTAACGATATGAATCCATAAGAGATTTTGAAAAGCATATGGATAGATGGAATCCATGTGAAATCATTTGAAAAAGAGAGACCAGGTGGGATACCTGTGACTAGGTTAGTGTTTGGTCGGAGCCTGCACTAACGATATTACTTTGTTAAATTATTCTTTCTATCTACTATATAAAATTCAGCTTTTGCACTTACGTATTGTATTTAAATTCAGTACTATTTTTTGCACAAATAACCTTATTAAGCCTTCCTTGGTTATCCTTATGCATGCATTCACTCTGTTAAAAACTCTTAGTGTAACTTGCGTAAGTACTTTATGTGCTTACCTTGGGAGTACTTTGTGTGCTCACCTTGCTAAAATCTGTTGCTAGAGGATGATGTCAACAACTTCAGTGAGGATGGTGATGACTAGGCCGCGTCTTACAGTCATTCGCCTGTGAGCAGGCAGGATGGGCTGCTGCTTTATGGTTCTTCTCCACTGCTTATATTTGATTTTGGTTTATGAACCATTGATGTAAATTTTGGCCATCAGGCCCATATTTAGTTAATGAATAAATATCATTGTGCATGATGTGAATCTTTGTTATCCACTGTGTGCACTAGCTTGATCCTGGACTAGTGCGATTTACATAGAGGATCTTGGAGTCGTTGCTTCAGGGTCCGACACCGAGGCTCTGGTGCTGATGCGGGGCCTTGCCGCAGTCGCTTCCTTCTTCCTCGCCGTCGATGATGAAGCTTTTTTCGGTGCCATCCTTCTTCTTGCGGTCTTGAGGTTTGCTTCCGTCGTCCCCACGGACGGCGCCAACTGTTGTGGCTATGGACCAAACAGAGAGAGAGGTATGGTATGGAGAGTTAGGTGAGCAAATGACCTCTTGGGTCTTTCCCAAGACTCGATATCATATATATATACGTACCCTCGTAAGGAGTGTCTTTACAACCGTAGCTTCACACCGAAGCCTTCCTTAGTACATAGTTCTCAACAGGCTAGCTGGGTTTAGTTGGGGGCCACCCCTACAACACCACACATGGTCTATTTTCAATTTAAAGAAAGGAATATGACCATGTTGATAGGAAATGGAATAGAGTTAACACAAGAAAAAGCAAGTTTTTGACAAGAAGCTCTGAACACTCCAAAGACCCCTTAAGGACAAAGTCTTGCTTATGGTCCAAAAAAAGAGGAATTGCTCTACATGACTATTTTCATTGTAAGAAAAGGAGTTAAAAATACAAATGCAATGCACATGAGCTACTCTTTGCTTCATGTTTAAATTTAATGCTCACTTTGCATTTTTATCACTCTCCAGCTCATTGTCTCAAAGTGCTGTCTAATTCTCCTTCTTTTTAATTTTAGCCTTCTCATTCTCCCCCTATTCTTATTTTCAAATTTTGCCTCTTTAATTCTTCCCCTTTTGGCAAAATAATCATCAAGAGCAAGTAGAAGATGCAAGCTCCCCCTCAAATGATGCAATGACCACTTGGGACAAAGGAAGGTATAAAAAGAGCATGTATGCATGAATGCAAATTCGATGACTATAAGAGTTTTGAAAAATATCTAGATTGAGATAAAAATAAAAGGATATCACTCAAGAACATGAAATAGGCATGCAAAGCTATCAACATCATGACTAAGCATGGATATGCAATCTCAAGCAAGATAGCAAGTTGTAACATCCTGATTTTCCTAAAAATTAAACGTCCTTATTTTAAAAATGAATTTTGGGATTTTTCTTAAATTAATAAAGCTTAATTTGAATTTTTTTAGAAATTAAAAAGGATTTAATATGATTAAAATAAACATTAACATAAGCTAAAAATATTTTATTTGGATTCCTTGTGTCTCAAGGATTTTTCTGGAATTTTTGGTGAATGTTTTGAATTTATTTGCTATTTTCCAGAGCTCATATGGATTTATTTTAGTTTCTAAAAAAGAAAATCGGAGTGAAACCCTAAAAATCCTTGGGCCGAATTCCCTCGGCCCATCTCTCCGCCGCCCGCGCCCGTGCGCGCTCCCAACCATCCGATCCGCGCCCTCGCCGCGTGTCGCCCATCCGGCGGTGCCACGTGTCGCAGCAGTTCCCGTCTTTGTCGCGAACTCTCCACCGCGTCGTGCCCTAATCGGCCATCCTCAGCATGTGTGCCTTTATAAACCGCCGTCGTCCTCGCCACCTCCCCTGACCTCGCCCTGCCGCCTCGCTGCCTCCTCTCGCCGAGCGCCGCCGCCCCCCTCAGAGCACTGTCGCCGTCGCACCGTGCCACCGGTCATCGACGTTCCCCACTGTCCTCACCGCACCTGTCCCCGCCGTCATCCTCGTTGCTGGTAAGCCGCCCCGCCCTGCCGTTCTCCTCGACACCGTCGTCCTGCATCGCCTCGGCCAACCCGAGCTCGCATTGCGTCGCCTGCCCTCGATCCCCGCGACGCACCCACGCCCGCGACGCCTCACGTCGGCCATCCGACGGTCGCCGTGCCGCATCCCCACTGTCGATCTTCGTCATAGTTCAGATAGTTTGAACGTTGTCGCGTCTCCGCAACCGTCCAATCTCTCCCAACGGCCGAGATGCGCCCTGCTCAGCTTGTATAGTCCGAACGTCTCCACACCTCCGCAGCCGTCCGATCGACGTAGGACCACACGATCTTTATTGTCGTCAGACAGTCCGAACGTCACCGTTGTCACAGCCGTTCGATCGTAGGACCGTTTGATCGTCGTCGCTTAGATGTCACCGTTCGATCAACATCATGACTAAGAATGGATCATCGTCGCCGTTCGAGTTAAGCACCAACCTAGGCTGTCCAGGAGTTAAGATAACCATTCAGGGAGTGGAGTTCAGTGCCGACCTGATTTTGTTGGATATCCAGTCCTTAGATATGATCTTGAGTATGGATTGGCTTAAAAAGCATAAGGCAGTATTAGATTGTGGAAGCAGAGCAGTGACCTTGACTAGTTCAGATGGGAGTAAGATACAGTTTGCAGCCAGCATGTGTT
The DNA here is from genome assembly GCA_036346265.1 of Melocanna baccifera. Taxonomy (NCBI): domain Eukaryota; kingdom Viridiplantae; phylum Streptophyta; class Magnoliopsida; order Poales; family Poaceae; genus Melocanna; species Melocanna baccifera. The sequence goes on along the minus strand of CM070707.1, from coordinate 11,020,091 downwards.
AGCCAGAGAAAGTCCTGGTTTGCTAGAGCAAAGTGATCAAGTTGGAGGATGTACCAGTTGTCAGAGAGTATCCTGACGTGTTTCCAAATGATCTTCTAGGCATGCCACTAGAGCGAGAGGTTGAGTTTTTGATCGAGTTAGTACTAGGGACTTCTTCGATTTCCAAGAGACCCTATCGGATGCTTGCTAATGACTTAGCAAAATTGAAGAAGCAAATTTAGGAGCTGTTGGACAAGGGTTATATCAGACCGAATTCATCCCCTTGGGGAGCGCTAGTGTTGTTTGTTAAAAAGAAGGATGGTAGTCAGCGCATGTGTGTGGATTACAGAGCACTTAATAAGGTCACCATTAAGAACAAGTATCCTTTGCCCAGAATTGATGACTTGTTTGATCAGCTTAAGAGAGCTAGAGTTTTCTCCAAAATTGATTTGAAGTCAGGATACCATCAGATGAGGATTCGAAAGGAGGATATACCAAAGACAGCTTTCTCAACTCGTTATGGTCTATATGAGTTCACAGTGATGTCATTTGGTTTGAACAATACTCCGGCCTACTTTATGTACCTGATGAATAAGGTGTTCATGGAATATTTTGATAAGTTCATCGTGGTGTTCATTGATGACAACTTGATCTATTCCAAAGATGAGAAGGAACATGAAGAACACTTGAGAATGGCGTTGCAGAAATTGAGGGATCACTAGTTATATGCTAAGTTCAGCAAGTATGAGTTTTTGATGAAGGAAATCGCCTTCCTAGGCCATGTGTTGACAGCAGGAGGAGTCGCAAGTCGACCCTGGAAAAGTAAAAGATGTTTTGGATTGACAGTCACCTTCGTCAGTGACTCAGGTCAGGAGTTTTTTGGGTATGGCAGGATATTACCGATGCTTCATTGAGGGATTCTCCAGTGTAGCGAGACCCCTTACGCAGTTGCTCAAGAAGAAAAAGAAATTTACTTGGACGCCAGAGTGCGAGAAAATTTTTCAGGAACTGAAAGAGAGTTTGACCATAGCTCTAGTGCTAGTGTTACCAGATATAAACAAGGATTTTGAGATTTATTGTGATGTCTCTCACAAAAAATTGGGTTGCATGTTGATGCAAGAAAAGAGAGTGATAGCTTATGCCTCACGCTAGTTGAGATCACATGAGGAGAACTACCCTACTCATGATTTAGAGCTAGCAGGCGTAGTGCATGCTTTGAAAATTTGGCAGCATTATATGATGGGTAATAGATGTGAGGTTTACATGGATCATAAGAGTCTGAAATATATCTTTACCCAGTCTGAGATTAACCAGGCAGAGGAGGTGGTTGTTTGTCAGTATACGTTATCATCCTAAAAAGGCCAATGTGGTTGCAGATGCCTTGAGCAGAAATGTTTATTGTAATACAATGATAGTTAAAGAGAGTGAGCCAGCTTTGCATGAGGAATTCCAAAAGCTTAGCCTAGAGTTGGTTGAGCAAGGATTTTAGCTGCAATGGAGTTGCAGCCAACTCTGGATGGTCAGATTCGTTAGGCTCAGTCAAATGATGAGGCATTACAGCGTATCAGGGAAAACATGAGTAAAGGAAAAGAGTGAGGATTTTCAGAGGATGCCCAAGGAACCCTATAGTTCAAGTAGCGTTTGTGTGTGCCCAACAAGAAAGAGCTAAAGGATTTGCTACTAAAGGAATCTCATGAGTCTTTGTATTCGATTCACCCTGGCAGTACCAAGATGTACCAAGATAATAAAGACAAGTATTGGTGCCCAAGCATGAAGCGTGAGATCGCTGAGTATGTGGCACTTTGTGATGTATGTCAGAGAGTGAAGGCAGAACATCAGAGACCAGCAGATTTGCTACAGCCATTGAAAATCCCCGAGTGGAAGTGGGAAGAAATTGGTATAGACTTCATAGTCGGTTTGCCAAAGACCAAAGAGGATTATGATTCAATTTAGATCATTGTGGACCGTTTGACCAAGGTTGCTTGATGGAGACGGGGTGCCCGATCTTTCGGTGAGATTGATAACTATCGATTTGGTGGAGGTGACTCTCGCGATCCGACTACAACCGTACGACGTCGCTTGCGCCTTAGCAATCGCTGAACCAACTCCGAGATGTTATTGATCTTGCTGGAAGCACGATCAACTCGAACACGGTTCAATCCTGCAAGCAATCGAAGAACTAGCAAGAATAAGACGAAAAGCAATCTGATATTGTGAATAACAAAGTTGGTATTGAAAAACAAAGGTGGGATCCCGAAGATAGTCTTGACAGGTGGTCGTCTGACACAACTGAAGAACCAAAGTTTGCGCAAAGGCTAAACCTAAACTCAACGAAATCCAAGTCCTAGCAGGGGGCGGTGGCTCCTATTTATAGAGAAACGACCAGGGGGGGACGCCCTAGGGTTACAAGGCCCATGGGCCCAAGTGGTGGTGGCGCAGCACCCTTTTTGGATTCGAACTCAGAAACCAATGTGGATTGTTTTGATGATTGCGGTCTGCTCAGATGGAATTTGAAGATGAGGTTGGATCCGTTGGAAAGTAGACTTCATAAGCTTTCCATGAAGTACAAGAACGCCCCAAACGGAGTCCGTATGAAGAAGTTATGCCCGTTTGAATGTGGTACCAATGCAGCAGTCCGAATCCGATTCTAGAACGTGTCCAACTCGGATTCTTGCTTGACTTGATCTCAAAGTGACGTGGTGACCTCCATGATTCCGTCCTTGCATGTCCATGACTCCATGTCCCTTTCCTTCATCCTTTTCCAGGTTCCTAACCACGATTAAATCACTTGCATTAGGTAGCGGTCTATTCTCAGTAATATATGAACCTAGGAATGAATTCACCTGGTAATTAAGTTGACGAGCACGAGCTCGAGTAAGTGGTCCTTGTTGTGGATGAGTTGTATCCATGGAAGTGATGTCCTCATCATCCTCCCCTTCTTGCATTTGAGTCGTCCTCGACTCAAGTTCATCTTCTTCCCACAAATATGGCTTCAAGTCTGCAATATTAAATGTGGGACTAACCCCGAATTCTGCAGGCAGATCAAGCTTATATGCATTATCATTAATCTTAGCTAACACCTTGAATGGACTATCAGCTCTAGGCATCAACTTAGACTTTCGTAACTCAGGAAATCTATCTTTGCGCAAATGCAACCAGACTAAATCACCAGGTTCAAAAGTTAAACTCTTTCTACCCTGATTACCAGCAATCTTATACTTAGCATTCATGCGCTCTATGTTTTCTTTAGTTGTTTCATGCAATTTGAGGACAAATTCAGCACGCTTCTTAGCATCTAAATTCACTTTTTCAGAGATAGGGATAGGCAATAAATCAATAGGAGCACGAGGATTAAAGCCATATACTACCTAAAAGGGCTCATCTTTGTGGTAGAGTGCAGCGATCTATTGTGTTTAACTCTACATGAGGTAGACATTCTTCCCACGCCTTCAAATTTTTCTTCAAGATAGCCCTCAACATAGTTGATAGCGTGCGGTTGACAACTTCAGTTTGTTCATCTGTTTGTGGGTGACAAGTAGTAGAAAACAGCAGCTTGGTACCCAATTTAGCCCATAATGTGCGCCAAAAGTGACTCAAAAACTTCGCATCTCGATCTGAAACAATGGTATTGGGCACTCCATGTAGTCGAACAATCTCTCTGAAAAATAAATCAGCAACATTTGTAGCATCATCGCTCTTATGGCAAGGTATAAAATGTGCCATTTTAGAAAATCTATCGACCACCACAAAAACACTATCTCTCCCCTTCTTTGTGCGAGGTAATCCCAAAACAAAGTCTATTGAAATATCCTCTCAAGGAATGCTAGGTACAGGAAGAGGCATATATAAACCATGTGGATTAAGTCGAGACTTAGCTTTATTGCGAGTAGTGCAATGAGATACATAGCGCTCAACGTCGCGCCTCATCCTTGGCCAATAGAAGTGTTCAATGAGGATGTCCTCCGTCTTTTGACACCAAAATGACCCATTAATCCTCCCCATGTGCCTCTGTAATAACAAACAACGAACAGTGGCCGGAATGCATAGTTTGTTAGCTCTAAACAAAAATCCATTATTGAAAGCAAATTTATTCCAGCATCTACCATTTTTGCAATTGGACAGGCATCTTTAAACTCATCATCGAGGTGTATAGTTCCTTTATTGTCTCCAAGCCAAAAATTCTACAATCAAGTTGAGACAACATTGTATACCGTCTAGACAAGGCATCAGCAATCACATTTTCCTTCCCTTTCTTGTGTTTTATGACATAAGGAAAAGATTCAATGAATTCAACCCAACGAGCATGTCTACGGTTCAGTTTAGATTGACTTCTAATATGTTTCAATGATTCATGATCAGAATGGATAACAAATTTTTTGGGCCATAAATAATGTTGCCATGTTTCTAAAGTTCGAACAAGGGCAAGTAATTCCTTATCATATGTAGAATAGTTCAAATTAGGTCCACTCAATTTCTCACTAAAATTGTATCAACACACCACCAATTCCAATTCCACTAGCATCACACTCAAGTTCAAAAGTCTTACCGAGGTCAGGAAGTTGGAGCAATGGTGCATTTGTGAGCTTTTCTTTGAGAAGGTTGAAAGCTTCTTCTTGCGCTTTTCCCCATTTAAATGAAACACCTTTCTTTGTTAATTCATTAAGTGGTGCAGCGATGGTGCTGAAATCTTTCACAAAGCGGCGATAGAATCCCGCAAGTCCATGAAAACTTCGCACTTGTGTGACCGTTTGTGGTGTTGGCCAACTTTTTATAGCTTCAATCTTGGCTTCATCTACTTCAATTCCCTGCGGAGTAACAACATAGCCAAGAAAACAAACTCGATCGGTGCAAAAGGTGCACTTTTCGAGATTACCAAACAAACATGCATCCCTTAAAGCAATGAAAACAGCACGTAAGTGTTCAAGATGTTCATCTAGTGACTTGCTGTAAATCAATATATCATCAAAGTAAACTACCACAAATTTACCAATGAAAGCACGTAAAACTTCGTTCATTAATCTCATGAAAGTGCTAGGGGCATTAGTTAATCCAAAAGGCATCACTAGCCACTCATATAATCCGAACTTAGTTTTAAATGCCGTCTTCCATTCATCTCCAAGTTTCATTCTAATTTGATGGTATCCACTACGCAAGTCAACTTTAGAAAACATTGTAGAGCCACTTAATTCATTAAGTATATCGTCTAACCTAGGAATAGGATGACGGTATCTAATGGTAATATTATTGATAGCTCTATAATCAACACACATACGCCATGATCCATCCTTCTTAGGTACTAAAATGACTGGAACAGCGTAAGGACTAAGTGATTCACGTACGTACCCTTTATCAAGCAATTCTTGAACTTGGCGCTGAATTTCTTTAATTTCTTCTGGGTTTGTCCTGTATGGTGCGCGGTTGGGTAGTGATGCACCGGGAATTAAATCAATTTGATGCTCAATCCTCGAAGCGGTGGCAATCCGGTGGTATGTCCTTCGAAAGACATCTTTGTACTCCCGCAAAAGGTTAGTGATAGCAGGAGGCAAAGAAGATGGTATCTCCTCAAATGAAAACAAAGTGGCTTTGCAAACTAATCCATAGCAAACAGATTTACTAGCATCCAATTCAGTCATATCAGATTTAGTAGCAAGAAAACTAGCACCTTTCAATTGTATTTCTTTTTTGTTCACATGAGCAGATTTCAGTTCTTTCTTCCTATGTTGCACAAGCTCTTTTACTACAATCTGATTTTCGCTCTTAGATTTCTCTAAACTCTTCTCTCTACTAGCTCTAGCAAGTTCATCTTTAACAATCTGTTCTGGAGTCATAGGATGCAGCACAATTTTCTTTCCTTTGAACATGAGAGAGTATTGATTATTCCTACCATGATGCACACAATCAGTATCGTATTGCCAAGGTCTTCCTAATAATAATGAGTAAGCTTGCATAGGTACAACGTCGCAATCAACATAATCATGGTATGAACCCATAGAAAGATGTACTCTCACCATCCGTGTTACCTTCAACTTACCACTGTTGTTGAACCATTGAATATGGTATGGGTGAGGATGAGATTTAGTCGGCAAAGCAAGCTTCTCTACTATGTCCATACTTGCCAAATTGTTGCAACTCCCACCATCAACAATTATGCGAATCGAGCGTTCGTTGACAACGCCCTTGATTTGGAACAAATTATGGCGCTGGTTTTGCTCGGCATGAAATACTTGAGCACTTAGTACGCGTTGCACTATAATGCTCAAATACTTGTCGGCATCTTCGGCGCCAACATGCTCCTCATGATCATATTCTTCTTCATCTCCTATAGGGTCAGTTGCAAGCATAGCATATGTTTCTTCATCAAAATCACTAGCAGATGAATACCCACCATCATCGCGTATAATCAATACACGCTTGCTTGGACAGTCCCGCATCATGTGTCCATAGCCTTTGCAACGATGGCATTGAACGTCCCGTGTTCGTCCGGTCGAAGCAACTGAAGAGGTTGTTTTTGCAGGAAGTTGTGGTGCTGATTTGTGTGCTTCAGAAACTCGTGGCGTCGAAATTGATGTAGTAGGGCGCGGCTTGTTGTTGGAGTGTGATGGCGCCACAATGGACGAGGGAGCAGGGGTGCGCGGAGTCCATGAATTTGTGCGACCTGCAGAAGAATTAGATCGCATTCTCGTCTGGCGTCCCTGCAACTCACGTTCAGCTTTGCAAGCAAGATGAAACAATCTAGTAATGGAATGGTAATCTTTATAATCAAGGATGTCTTGAATTTCTCGACTCAACCCTCCCAAAAACCTAGCCATGGATGCCTCCTCATTCTCAACTAAACCACAACGCAACATACCAATTTGTAATTCCTGATAATATTCTTCCACAGATTTTGCACCCTGTTGTAGACGTTGCAGTTTATTTAACAGATCACGAGCATAATATGAGGGAACAAATCGATGACGCATAAGCAATTTTAAAGCCTCCCAGGTGTTAGGAATGTGATTGGGATTTTGACGACAATGTTCTTTCCACCAAACAGAAGCAAAGTCGGTAAATTCACTAGTAGCAGCCCTAACTCGTCTATTCTCAGGAAATTCATGGCAAGCAAATTTTTGATCAACAGCTAGTTCCCAATTAAGATAGCTATCAGGATCATATTTACCATTGAAATATGCAAAAGAATCGCCGTGGGGGTTCCCTTCGCATACCTTGTCGGTTAAAACGCAATTGTCGACGAGCTCGATCGTTGTTGTGGTTGATCCGGCCATCGGCCTCGGAATCACCCATATGGTCGGAGTCATCTTGTCTCCGCACCGTCGCAGCAGGGGAATGCAGACAATCTTGGGCAATCTCCTCAAGGCGCGCCATAATATCGCCAACGAATTGTTAGTGGTACCTTGCGCTTTCTCCATCGCAATGAGTGTGGCATTGGTCTCAATCTGGCGCCCTCAAGTTGAGCAAGTCACTCATTCGTCACTCGACATCCTCCTCAAGACCCTCTCGCACGAAGGTTCATAAGGCGAGAAAATGTTGTACAATTGCCTTAGTACGAGGAGTATGAGATTGATCCTCATCCGTTGTATGACCTGCCATTGTTAGCAAAACACAAGAATATGTCCCTAACAGCAACTACTAGGATGAGGAGGTTCAAAAAGTCGCTCACACTCAAGCATTTTATCGAACTCTTACCAATTCTTACCAAGCAAAACAGGGGTGATCGGCTCCCAGCGATGTCAACGTATCTCTGAAGATTGGATGGAGCGATTGCCGTGTGAAGCTCGGCTGCATGCGGTGTAGGAGAGGTGTAGCTGGGAAGGCTCAAGTTTGGTAGCAAGGATTAGCAATAATCAAATCAGAAAATGCAAGCTGAAAAATCGCTCAACGCCGGTTGGTGCTGGTCCTAGGCTAGACCGTACTAGAGACGCGAGCCTAGAACACAAACGAGTACACCGCACAGAAAGAATCTAGATGACGTTGCCCACGGAGTTCAGAGGCTTAGAAAAGGACGCCGTCTTCACGGAGCACCTTAGAATCACTTGTAGAAGGTCCCTGCAAATTTTGAGCGAATTCCGAGAAAGTTGACTTTTCTTGACTTTGCGGGCCTGTTTTGAGGCCCTAAACGACCTTTTTTGGGGTCAAAGTCGCTGCGCGTATGCGTGGTGGCTTACGCGGATCTAAAATCTTTAGTTTTTCCAGACTTCAATTTTTCTGGCCCTATTTTCCCGTTTCCTTTCCAACGGATCAAGAAACGCTTCAATCGGAGGTCGTATGCAAAAGTTAGGATTTTCTCTCTCCTCTTCTCTTTTTTTTTACGCCGCAGCTCTTTCTATCTACGGCTGCCTTTTCCTTCTTGTCTATCTACTTTGCTCCCACTCCGAGTCCAATTCCAAGTCCTACTCCGAGTCCAATTCCGAGTCCGACTCCGAGTCCAATTCCGAGTCCTACTCCGAGTCCAATTCCGAGTCCTACTCCGAGTCCTACTCCGAGTCCAATTCCGAGTCCTATTCCGAGTCCCCCTCTTTTCCTTCCCTCAACGTGGAGTTCGAAACCAACCGTGACGGTGAAACCAAAACGTGAACAGAACTCGAAACTCTAGAGGAACTAGGCACTAAGACCAGCAAGGACACGACGATGCAACCGAAAGTTCAACAATGCAAAGTACTGAAAAGAAAAATTGCGAGGCTAAGATTGGTTTGGACCAGGTGATCTACTACTATTTTTTTGGCTTTTGGTGTACTGTAGGTAGTGAAAAGCAATCTAATCTATGAATAACTGGAAATTCTCACCGAGTAACCTTGAGCTCTGATACCACTTGATGGAGACGGGGTGCCCGATCTTTCGGTGAGATTGATAACTATCGATTTGGTGGAGGTGACTCTCGCGATCCGACTACAACCATAGCTCTAGTGCTAGTGTTACCAGATATAAATAAGGATTTTGAGATTTATTGTGATGTCTCTCACAAAGAATTGGGTTGCATGTTGATGCAAGAAAAGAGAGTGATAGCTTATGCCTCACGCTAGTTGAGACCACATGAGGAGAACTACCCTACTCATGATTTAGAGCTAGCAGGCGTAGTGCATGCTTTGAAAATTTGGCAGCATTATATGATGGGTAATAGATGTGAGGTTTGCATGGATCATAAGAGTCTGAAATATATCTTTACCCAGTCTGAGATTAACCAGGCAGAGGAGGTGGTTGTTTGTCAGTATACGTTATCATCCTAAAAAGGCCAATGTGGTTGCAGATGCCTTGAGCAGAAATGTTTATTGTAATACAATGATAGTTAAAGAGAGTGAGCCAGCTTTGCATGAGGAATTCCAAAAGCTTAGCCTAGAGTTGGTTGAGCAAGGATTTTAGCTGCAATGGAGTTGCAGCCAACTCTGGATGGTCAGATTCATTAGGCTCAGTCAAATGATGAGGCATTACAGCGTATCAGGGAAAACATGAGTAAAGGAAAAGAGTGAGGATTTTCAGAGGATGCCCAAGGAACCCTATGGTTCAAGTAGCATTTGTGTGTGCCCAACAAGAAAGAGCTAAAGGATTTGCTACTAAAGGAATCTCATGAGTCTTTGTATTCGATTCACCCTGGCAGTACCAAGATGTACCAAGATAATAAAGACAAGTATTGGTGCCCAAGCATGAAGCGTGAGATCGCTGAGTATGTGGCACTTTGTGATGTATGTCAGAGAATGAAGGCAGAACATCAGAGACCAGTAGATTTGCTACAGCCATTGAAAATCCCCGAGTGGAAGTGGGAAGAAATTGGTATAGACTTCATAGTCGGTTTGCCAAAGACCAAAGAGGATTATGATTCAATTTGGATCATTGTGGACCGTTTGACCAAGGTTGCTTGATGGAGACGGGGTGCCCGATCTTTCGGTGAGATTGATAACTATCGATTTGGTGGAGGTGACTCTCGCGATCCGACTACAACCGTACGACGTCGCTTGCGCCTTAGCAATCGCTGAACCAACTCCGAGATGTTATTGATCTTGCTGGAAGCACGATCAACCTGAACACGAAGTTCAATCCCTGCAAGCAATCGAAGAACTAGCAAGAATAAGACGAAAAGCAATCTGATATTGTGAATAACAAAGTTGGTATTGAAAAACAAAGGTGGGATCCCGAAGATAGTCTTGACAGGTGGTCGTTTGACACAACTGAAGAACCAAAGTTTGCGCAAAGGCTAAACCTAAACTCAACGAAATCCAAGTCCTAGCAGGGGGCGGTGGCTCCTATTTATAGAGAAACGACCAGGGGGGGACGCCCTAGGGTTACAAGGCCCATGGGCCCAAGTGGTGGTGGCGCAGCACCCTTTCTGGATTCGAACTCAGAAACTAATGTGGATTGTTTTGATGATTGCGGTCGGCTCGGATGGAATTTGAAGATGAGGTTGGATCTGTTGGAAAGTAGACTTCATAAGCTTTCCATGAAGTACAAGAACGCCCCAAACGGAGTCCGTATGAAGAAGTTATGCCTGTTTGAATGTGGTACCAATGCAGCAGTCCGAATCCGATTCTAGAACGTGTCCAACTCGGATTCTTGCTTGACTTGATCTCAAAGTGACGTGGTGACCTCCATGATTCCGTCCTTGCATGTCCATGACTCCATGTCCCTTTCCTTCATCCTTTCCCAGGTTCCTAACCACGATTAAATCACTTGCATTAGGTAGCGGTCTATTCTCAGTAATATATGAACCTAGGAATGAATTCACCTGGTAATTAAGTTGACGAGCACGAGCTCGAGTAAGTGGTCCTTGTTGTGGATGAGTTGTATCCATGGAAGTGATGTCCTCATCATTGCTCATTTCATTTCGGTCAAGACGACCTACACTAGTGAAAGATTAGCAGAGTTATATATGTCAAAGATTGTCAGTCTACATGGAGTGCCAAAGAAAATAGTGTTAGATCGTGAATCGCAGTTCACCTCTTATTTTTGGAGAAGTTTCCATAAGGCTCTGGGAACTCATCTGAATTTCAGCACAGCATATCACCCCTAGACAGATGCTCAGACAGAGCGAATAAATCAGATTCTTAAGGATATGTTTAGGGCATGTGTATTGGATTATGGAGCCAAGTGGGATAGTTGTTTGCCTTTTATAGAGTTTTCGTACAACAAAAGTTGTCAGGCCAGTTTGCAGATGTCACCGTTTGAGGCACTTTATGGCAAGAAATGTAGGACCCCTCTCAATTGGAAAGAGACGGGGGAAGACCAGGTGTTTGGTCCAGATTGTCTAAAAGAAGCTGATGACAAGATCCGTTTGATTCAGGAAAGATTGAAAACTGCACAAGCCAAGCAGAAGAGTTATGCAGATACCAGACGCCACAAATAAATTCGATAAATACACCACAAATTCTAGAAAAATCCTTGAGACGCAAGGAATCCAAATAAAATATTTTTAGTTTATGTTAATGTTTATTTTAATCATATTAAATCCTTTTTAATTTCTAAAAACTTCAAATTATGCTTTATTAATTTTAGAAAAATCCCAAAATTCATTTTTAAAATAAAGACTTTAAATTTTTCTGAAAATCAGGAGGTTACAAACCTTACCCCCTTAAACGGGATCTCGACCCCGAGATCCGGGCTCACTAAGAGAATAGGTTTGGAAACTCGGATTTAAGGTCCTGCTCGCGCTCCGAGGTGGCTTCCTTCTCGGAATGGTTGCTCCACTGAACCTTGCAAAAGCGGACAACTTTATTCTGGGTGACACGCTCTGACACTTCCAAAATTCTGACTGAGTGCTCTTTATAAGACAGATCCTCCTGAAGATCAACGGCCTTAATTAGCACAACTTCTTGTAGCACTCTCAGACACTTCCTCAGCTGAGATACATGGAAGACGTCATGTACCCCACTAAAGGACTGTCGGACCCGGATTTTTAATCAAGAATCCTCTGTGAAACCACTACACTATTCCCTGGATCAGTAGATAGTGCTCACAGTACATTGCTGAATTAGTCCATACATCGCATGATGATCATACAATCAAAATCAATATAATTTACATAGGAGTCCTAAAAATATACCACGCCGGGTAAGGGTCTTACATAACGGCCGCTCAGGCCAAATACTACAATCAAAAGATACAGCAGCGGAAGATAAAGATGATAGTGGAACCATAAACCACAGGCAGGCGACTGGGGGTAATTGTATATGTCTATATTACCCAACTCTGAGCTATATAGGCGAACACCCTTACGGCAAGTCTACTGCCTAAGACTAAGTATTTTGAAATCCGCCCTAGTTTCCATCATCAACTCCTTGGTTAGGCGCATCTTCATAAGCATATTGATCCTGTCCTCTAGTTTCTGGATTTGATTGTGCGAGTGTGAGCACTCCAACCCCGTGCTCAGCGAGCCAACACACAGAATGCAGTTATATAGTATGCAGGGCTTGACAAAGGTAGGCTCAGGTTATTTTGTTTGTTGGAAATTGCGATTTTGAAAGACTTAGGATTAAATATGGACAATTTCTAACTTAGCCATTGGACCAGAATATATAATACCTTTGAACAAAAGATTTTATTGAATAAGTGCAAATCTCATCCATTACCCAAGATGCTTGTACCACAAATCCGTTTCAGCGTTATAGCCGCTTAATTTACCACTGGGACAACACCCAGGACAACTCAAACCAGGACATTCCTTTGTCCTCCATTTTCCCATTCTAGACCCAAGCATATAAATCATTTTGAAATAGAACTATATCGAAGTTAAGTTCCCATGTCCGCCCTTGACCGTGGGCACGGCTGTTCGAACAGTTTTGACTCTGCAGAGTTTGTACACTTTCACCACAAGAGACAATCAACTCGCTGCCCCGCATGATTCCTTAGTCATGCAGTTGAGCAGATCATCACAGTAACCTTTCAATACCATCTGGCCTCGGGGTTTCATCTCACCCTATGAGTCTGCCCCACTTGCGGTGGGACCCATAGTTGCGCGGGATGTTAATCACTCTTTTACTAGCGCCTCGAGCTCCCTTCCCATACGCTAGTAAAATTGAGAAACAAGTCACCCTCCACTGGTGTCCCTTCAGCCCCTCCTTGCCATGGCCTTCTCTCCCCCAGGTTGTGAGATGAGTCCGAAGTTCGATAGGATTTACTTAGCCAACTTGCACTTTACAGACTTGTGGTTGTACTGTTTTACAATGGGAAGTCATGACCCGATTCGGTCCTTGATTATCTGGACGGTTCTACCACAAACCCACACTCTCGTGCACCCGGTGCACCACACCCCCGAATCAGCCGCCCAGCCACATAAGCAATTTTTGGGGATTTTTGGGAGTATAAAATAATAATCATTGTGAACATACCCAACCATTCTCAGTCATAACTTTTCCCCAAAACTTGCTCTTTGCATTTGCATATGATATTGGAGCATTGTAGACACCCTCGAGACTAAGCAATGCTAAGCCAAGTAATATAAACGTAACCGCTTTTTTTTGAAACTCTACATTTATAAGTTTTCCCTAGGGTAACAAGGCTCATAGTATAGAGTTTTGAAACTCTACATTTATAAGTTTTCCCTAGGGTAACTCTACATTTATAAGATATAATAGTAGCACTTGTTAAATGGGCAGCTAGCTAAAGCATGAAATCTAACATAAGATAATACATAAAATAACAGCATGCCTTTGATAATTTAAATCTAAATAATTTGCAAAATGGGTATTCAAAATGATCAAAGTATTGACTCGCCTGGTTCACAATTGTCTGGGTCTTGCTGGCCTGGACTTTGGTTTGCCTCTGCTTCTTCTTCTTGTTCGTCGTAAGCTAATTTTTCGCCGAACATACATTTTAAAAGAAACGGAACAAATTAACAAAGCCAAACAAAACCTCAACAAAGATTCAAACCAACTTCAAATTCTTATGGTCTTGGCTCCACTGGACAGGAAATAAATTTAGATTCATGTTGCAACTTTTCTCACTGGATTTGGAATTAAAATGAATTAATTATGAGGTTTTAAAGTTTAAAAGCAATTAATCATAACCAATTAAATTGTATCATAATTTAGATCTAACTCAAAAGCTCATGATTTTGGTTTCTCTGGAGAGAGGATGAATTTAGATGAATTTAGAATTTGGTTTCATCAAATTTGGATTAAAAATGAGAAAGTTATCTAGGTTTAAAGTTTTCGGATTGAATTAAATCAGAAATAGGAAGGGACACGTGTCGGGCTGTGGTTATCCACGCGCGGGAGTCAATCGATCTCGATCGGGCGTCTTTGAACATGCGCTGGCGTGCAGGAACGCACTGACTCGGCGTGGGCCGTCCGATCGGCATCGGGTGGCTGCTAGCGAGCGCATGCATGCCTTGGCTGCGGGCGGCCACGCGGAGCCGTTCGATCACCATCCGACGCGTCACGACGAACCGTGCCTCGGCCGACACGTGTGACCGGGGATCCCCAAAATCACGCGCACTGTTCTTCTTCCTCCCTCCGATTTCGGTGAAGCTTGCCGCCGACGAGTAAGGCTGCGGCCGCACGAATTCATTAGAAAAATGGAACCCTTGCCTTGCCGCCTACCTTTGTGCAATAGCTCGCCGGCCAATTTGACCGCTATGGGTACCGGCGGTGAGCCATGGCGGCGGCGAAATAGGACAAATGGTGCTACCGAGATACAGTGCATGATACTTCAATTAAACAAGTAGGGAGCATCTAGGGGCGACACTGAGACTACCTCGGGGGTCGGTTGAGCTCGGGGAGGTCTGAGGGAGGCTGTCGGCGTGCGGCGGCAGAACTGGAAGAAGGTGCACGGTGGGGGAGGTGCTCGGGCGCGGAGAGCTTCCGACGGTGGCGGGGATGGCTTCGCCTAGCTGCTGTGGTGCTCCCGGAGCGAGGAATTTGCATGAGATGCCTCCAATCGCCGGCGAGCTCGGCTGTCGGATTTGGGGAAGAAGAAGGCTATGGCGTGAGGGGAGGCATGGTGGTTCAATTGGGTGCTAAGGGAGTGAGAGGAGGGTGTGGGGAGATCATCGCGGGCACTGGCTGGCTTTTATAGCCGCCGAAGTAGTCTAGCCACGCGGAGAGCATGCAGGTGGCCATGGTGGCTGACGGAAGAAGAAGTGTGGCCATAGTGCTGGGGAGACGATGGGCGTGGTGACGAGGCCGGGTAGGCGAGCTCAGGAGCTGGCAGCTGGCTCTCGGCGGTTGCCTGTCTTGTCGGAGCGACAGAGGATAAGGCGACGGTATGGGCAACTGATGCTGCCATCCGGGGAAGGGTTGACTGCCGGGCGCGCACGTGTGGAGCCGAGAGAGGTAGCTCGGCACAGTGCCGGCTCGGCCAAGGGATGAGGCGGTCAGATGCGCCAGCAGGAGAGGCATGGCATGCGAGCGCGCGAAATTGAGAAGGAGTAGGAGCTGGCGGCTCGATCGCGAGGAAGAGACAAAGAAGGGCGAGGGGGAACGGGAAGAAGGGGGAGCTGGCTGGCTGGCTTGGGCCGAAAGGCCTGGCTGGCTGGCTGGCTCCAAAACAATTTTTTTTGAATGCTCCCTTTTTAATCTTCCTCCAAATATTATGTGCTTTCTTTTTATATGCATATATACACATATGCCTTATTTTGTTTTTAACGGAACCTTACCAAAACTTGAAATTCCAGAGAACTAACAAAACCAAGAAATGCCAGGATGCCAAATTTTCATAAGGTTGATCTTTTACAGAAATTGGAATGTTACAAGGACACAGGTAGCTGTAACTGATACGCAACTTCTCCCTTGCATTTCAAAATTCTGAACAGTCCAACATACCTTGGCGCTAGCTTTCCTTTTAACTGAAACCTCTTCACACCTTTGAATGGTGTGATCCTGAGATACACAAAATCATCTGGTATCTGCATAACTCTTATACATGTCTTGTGCAGTTTTCAATCTTTCCTGAATCAAATGGACCTTGTCCTCAGCTTCTTTTAAGCAATCTGGACCAAACACCTGTCCTTCCTCTGTCTCTTTCCAATTGAGAGGGGTCCTGCACTTTCTGCCATACAATGTCTCAAACGGTGACATCTGCAAACTGGCCTGATAACTGTTGTCGAAGAACTCTACGAAACGCAAACAACTGTCCCATTTGGCTCCATGATCCAATACACATGCTCTCAACATGTCCTCGAGAATCTGATTTACCCTCTCGGTCTGACCATCTGTCTGTGGGTGATATGCTGTACTTAAATTCAGGTGAGTTCCCATAGCCTCATGGAAACTTCTCCAAAAATGAGAGGTGAACTGCGATCCATGATTTGACACTATTTTCTTTGGCACTCCATGTAGACTGACAATCCTCGACATATACAGTTCTGCTAATCTGTCACCAGTGTAAGTCGTCTTGATTGGAATAAAATGAGCAACCTTGGTCAAACGATCCACAATGACCCAAATCAAATCATAACTCTCTTTGGTCCTTGGCATACCGACTATGAAGTCCATACCAATTTCTTCCCACTTCCACTCAGGGATCTTTAATGGCTGAAGCAAACCTGCTGGCCTCTGATGCTCGGCTTTTACTCTTTGACACACATCACAGAGTGCCACATACTCAGCGATCTCATGCTTCATGCTTGGCCACCAATACTTATCTTTAATGTCCTGGTATATCTTGGTACTGTTGCGGTGAATTGAGTACAAAGACTCATAAGCCTCTTTTAACAACAAATCCTTTGGCTCTTTCTTATTGGGCACACATAACTGCTGTTTGAACCACATGGTTCCTTGCTCATCCTCTGTAAATCCTGACTCTTTTCCTTTACTCATATTTTCTATAATCCACTGGAATGTCTCATCCTCTGACTGAGCCTGACGAATCTGACCATCCAAAGTTGGCTACAACTCCATTGCTACTAAAAATCCTTACTCAACCAACTCCAAACTAAGCTTCTAAAACTCCTCATGCAAAGTTGTGACTCTCTTTTACCATCACTGTATTGCAATAAACCTTTCTGCTTAAAGCATCGGCAACCACATTGGCCTTCCCAGGATGATAATATATGTCAACATTATAATCCATTATTAGCTCTAACCACCTCCTCTGCCTAAGATAAGCTCGGACTGGGTAAAATGTATTTCAGACTCTTATGATCCGTGTAAATCTCACATCTATTAGCCATGAGATAATGATGCCAAATCTTTAGAGTGTGCACTACGACTGCCAACTCCAGATCATGTGTATGATAATTCTCCTCATGCGGTCTCAACTGGCGTGAGGCATAAGCTACCACTCTCTTGTCTTGCATTAACACACATCCCAATCCTTTGTGAGAAGCATCTCAATAAATCACAAACTCCTTATTTATATCAGGTAACACTAGCACTGGGGCTATGGTCAAACTCTCCCTTAGTTTCTGAAAACTCTTCTCGTACTCTAGCGTCCATGTAAATTTCTTTTCCTTTTTGAGCAACTGTGTCAGGGGCCTGGCTACACTAGAAAATCCCTCAATGAAGCGACGGTAATATCCTGCGATACCCAAAGAACTCCTAACCTGAGTCACTGATAAAGGTGACTGCCAATCCAAAACATCCTTTATTTTTCTGGGGTCAACTGCGACTCCTTCTGCTGACATCACATGGCCTAGGAAGGCGACTTCCTTCATCCAAAACTCACACTTGCTGAACTTGGCATACAATTGATGATCCCTTAATTTCTGTAATGCCATCCTCAGGTGTTCCTCATGTTTCTTCTCATCCTTGGAGTAGATCAAAATATTGTCAATGAACACAACGACAAATTTGTCCAAATATTTCATGAACACCTTATTCATCAAGTACATAAAGTAGGCTGGAGCATTGATCAAACCAAAAGACATCACAGTAAACTCGTATAAACCATAACGAGTTGAGAAATCTGTCTTAGGTATATCCTCTTTTCGAATTCTCATCTGATGGTATCCTGATCTCAAATCAATCTTAGAGAAAACTCTAGCTCCCTTAAGCTGGTCAAACAAGTCATCAATCCTGGGCAAATGATACTTGTTCTTAATGGTGACCTCGTTAAGTGCTCTGTAATCCACACACACGTGCTGACTACCATCCTTCTTTTTAACAAACAACACTGGCGCTCTCCAAGGGGATGAACTCGGTCTGATATAACCCTTGTCCAACAGCTCCTGAATTTGCTTCTTCAATTCTGCTAAGTCATTGGCAGGCATCCGGTAGGGTCTCTTGGAAATCGGAGTGGTCCCTGGTACTTGCTTGATCAAAAAATCAACCTCTCGCTCCGGTGGCATACTTGGAAGATCATCTGGAAACACGTCAGGGTACTCTCTGACAACTGGTACATCCTCCAACTTGATCACTCTGCTTTGGCAACTCATGACTTCCTCTTGCTGACCCATGCTAGTTGCAAACTGTACCTTACTCCCATATGAACTGGTCAGGGTCACTGCTCTGCTCCCACAATCTAACACAGCCTGATGCTTCTTGAGCCAATCCATACCCAAGATTACATTTAAGGACTGGATATCCAACAAAATTAGGACTGGTTATCCTAACTCCTGGACAACCTAAGTTCGTACTCAACTCAAAACCCGGGGATTGGATTAGAAGAACAGATCCAAGAGCAACAGTTTTTAACCGTTGCTTTAAAGCAAAACTCCGAGAAACAAACGAATGTGAAGCTCCCGAATCAAACAAAACTGTAGCAGGGTTTGAATGGACTAGAAACTTACCGATCATAACTTCTGGTGCTGCCTGGGCCTCCTCTGCAGTGACGTGGTTCACCTAACCTCTCACCACCAGTGTCCTGCTGGCCTGGCCTGATGCCTGGGGTGCTCCTCGTCCTGCCCCTAGGGCAATAGTCCGATCTGGTGTGACTCCCAGATTGAAGCGAACTGACGTAGGGGCTTGCCTCTGGGGGCATTTGCTAGTATAGTGTCCTGGCTCATGACACTTGAAGCAAGTGACGGATGCCGCTGGGTTAGCAGTCCTCTACTGCTAGCTGCTGGATCCACTAGGTCACTGCCCTGACTGCTACGAACACAACACTAGGGCCGGTGTCCTCAAGACTGGCTGCTGCGGTGCTCGTGCATGCTGATAAGTACCAAAATGAGGTCTCTGAACCTAGTGCAACTGTGATCCCTGCTGGATTATCCTCCTCTTGAGAGACTCCTCTAGCTCACGACGACTCTCCTCAATAAGTATATCCTTATCCACCATATACTGAAAACTGATATAGTCATTGTCCACCACCTGTACCTTTAATCCTGGGTTCAAGCCTTTCTTGATCCTCCTCTGGCGAGCAGCATCTGTGGCTACATCCTCTAGCGCGTATCGAGCTAACTGATAGAATTTATTGAGGTATTCATTCACTGACATGTTTTTCTGCTGCAGCTCATGGAATTCCTCCTTCTTTATCTCAATCACCCCATCCAACATATGGATGTGATGAAAAGCGATGGTGAACTCCGCCCACGTGATGTTGTTCTGGTCCACATGAGCGGTGCAGTAGTTCTCCCACCACTCTGCTACTGCTCCCTCAAGCTAGTGTGCTGCATACAACACCTTTTCTCTATCTATGCACTGGGTCAGGTTCTGTTTCTTCTCAACTAAACGGATTCAATCATCTGCCTCCAAAGGCTCTGAAGAATTGGAGTAGGTGGGTGGCCTCGTCCTCATGAACTTTGCGTAGATGGACTGCTGACGTGCTGGCTGAGGTGCTACTGCCTCCTGGTGCTAACGCTGCATCAAAACATTCATATTCTGTATCATTTCCTGCATCATCTGGGTCTGGGCCACCAAAAACTGGCTGAGGGCTGGGTCCAAGCTCAGTGGAACTGGCTGAGCAGTACTACTTTCTGGATCCTGGTTTGCCTGGCTACGGCCTGAAGAGTTCCTGGTATCAACCATCTTGCTGCTACTCTGAAAAGGGAAACAACTGCTGACTTCTGAAGGCATAAAGGCAAGAGGGAAAAGCATAGATAAGAGGATGAATTCGTCTAAGGGGGTTTTGCTAATGATAACCTAGACTAAACAAGCACTTAGCCAAAAGGCTAACAAAACTGAGCGAAAAAAATTAACTCCAATAAAAAGATTGATATGGTTGCAATATAATGCTTTTAAGGGTAAGATTTGCAGCTCACATCACACACAACTGCAAATAAGATCCATCATTCTACTCGCACTATCTAATCTAGAGGCTCCTACTTGGGTCCTGACAGGTAGGGCTCACTACTCTCGTCCTCTAAATCGCTATACACCACCTACGAGTTGCGGACTTGCGGCGACTGCTCTTCGACTGGAGCTGGAATGAAATGCCGAAGGTACTCTCGTCGATCACCGGTGATGCGTCATCTCTCCTCCGGGCTCGGTGGTGTAGGCAACAGTAGAGGTACTGGCGACTGCAGTTGGGGCTCCTCCCTGACTGGGTCTGGTAGTCTAGGAATAGCTCCGTATTGTTCCTTGAACTTCCGAATGAGTCTGGACATGTTGATCTTTTATTATTTGCAAAGTCGTCGGACAGCCTTGTACGCAGCTCCTTGTGCTAACTCTTCTCCACATGCACCGGTATTCTTGAAGCCGTGATGTAGAACTTGTTTGTCGACTCGCGTGGTGAAGTACAACCTAGTGATGCTTCCGATGCGTTGTCCTTTATTTTTCTCATCCATGGTGAGGTAGATGGGTGATCTCTTTAATCCAAGGCTCCGCAATAGAATTGTAACAGCCCAGCTGTTTATTTGAAAACATTCGATTTAATTTAAAATAAAACATTTACTTTTGGTTTCTTAAGTTTTTAAAAATTTATTAGCCTGATTTTCTACTTTAAAAAAAGAGGTTATTTTTTTGAAAAATAATTTAAGTAAAAAAATGAAAAGTGAAAATAAAAATAATAAATAAGTTAGTTTAAAATAAAAATCAAAGTTATTTGGTTTCTATTAAAATAATTTTCTGCTTAAAGAAAAGAGCCTTTCTGTTAAACAGAAAAATTTTTTATAAAACAAAATATAAATTTTAGTTGAAAATATTTTTATAAGTTCAAAATAGCTTTAGAAAGTTCTATGAATTTTTCTAAGATTTTTAGGCTTTATTTGCAATTTATTGTGTTATTTTAAAGCTAGAAAAGAAAAATATTTTTAAAAATTAAAATAAACATCAATTGATTCCAAAATTATTTTATTTGATCTTTTTAGGTTCCAAGAATCTTTTAAAAAAATTTCTTGAAATTTTTCTGAATTTTCTTTTTTTTCTTTTCTCTCTTTTCTCTCTCCTCCGTTTTCCTTTCTTCTCTTACCTTTCTTCTTCCCTGGACGTTACGAGCAAAGCGCAGTCAGCCATGAACCGATTCTTGAGCTTCCTTCAAACTCTCATAACTTGTGATTTACTCAACGGTTTTTCACAAAATAAATTATATTCAACTTCTCTCGTCTAACTCTTCTATTTCCCCACCGTTTCCCCCCTCATTCATGAGCCGTTTCGCGAGAATTTAACCCATGCCATTGAAAGACATGGTTCCTTAATCTCCCTCAGACCTCCTTAGCACCTATAAAAGGGAGCATCGTGAGCCCCTCCACATCCTCACTCAACCCCGAAAATCTCAAGTCCCCACTCCCTTTCTCTTGGCCATAATCGAAGTTCTTGTTTCGTCGTCCAAGCGCGTTCTTCGGCTTATGGCGTCGCCTACAGTGGGGCATCGTCACTTTTGACCAAACCGTTGGCTTCACCTCGTCGCGTTCTACGTGGTGCTCACCTCGCCTTCGCCGAAGCATCATCGCCACCGTGGGCCAAATCGGGTCGCCGTTTGTCGTGTCACCACCGGTCGACCGTGCATATCCAACCAAAACCAAGATAAGCACCATGTTCCCCACGCTCTACTCTTCATTTCGCCGCAAGTCTCGCATGTTAACTCCACTCCGTTTGCCTGGAATGCCGATGTCAGCTTGTCGGTTGCCTAAAGTCTTGTCCACCACGTTTCGCTAGTCCGTTGGCCGAGCCGTCTGCATCGTTGAGTTCGTGCTCCCCTCAGTTTGTCCAAAAATCTTCCTCAAATTTTTTGTGCCGAAAAATGGCACTTCGCGTCCCCGTCTATCTGGGAATGCTTTCAACAATCCGTTCACGTCAAAACGTGCCAAACGATCCCAGGTGGTTACCTGTGAGACGGTTTTGTATTCGCCTCACTGAGCACTAAGATATTGAGTTTTTAGTTTTTCTCTACCGACGTCGTTCAAACGGCAATTGCGTCGCCTCCGGTGAGTTTTTGGCTTAGCTGATATTTTTTCTAGCTTTACCTCGCCGCGTTTTAGGTCGTGTTCACCTTACTTCTCCTTGTTCTATGCCCAAAAATTATTCTTCTCTCCCACCCTATGTTGTTGTTTTGTCCGCGTCGTCACCGAGCTCCGTTTGATGAGCCGTCACTTCCTACATGTGCCTCGGATCCTTAGCAACCCATTTTGCTAGTTGGCTTCACCTCCTGTGTCTTTTCTCACTGGCGCCACAACCAAAACAGTAAATGGCTACTCTATGTTTACTATTCACACTGGAATATTCCTTCAGAATATTCCTGATTTTTCCTTTTTTAGCATTTTCTGATCCACCAATTTTTCAATTGCTCATTCTCCTTCGTCTGAATTCCGAATCAGGTTATTCAAGTTTCTAAATTCATCTAAATTCATAATCTATTTTTAGTATATATTTCATAATTTTTGTATTTTCTCGATCGGCCATTGGCTGAGTCCCCTCACCACCGGAACACCGTCGCCGCCGCCGCCTGAGTTGCGTCACCGATTCACCTCGCCGCCGACCACCTTCTAGCCACATCCAGTAATATACATGAGCCTATAACAATCCCCTTGCTCTTCTCTTCATATCCCGCACCCCGTCGACCGCCGTCGTGCCCCACACTGCCAATGAGCCCACGGGTTTCGTGCGCCGCACTACCGTCCCTACCCATCGCCGTTTGTA
Organism: Melocanna baccifera; assembly: GCA_036346265.1. NCBI lineage: Eukaryota > Viridiplantae > Streptophyta > Magnoliopsida > Poales > Poaceae > Melocanna > Melocanna baccifera. The sequence goes on along the minus strand of CM070707.1, from coordinate 10,997,235 downwards.
TGGTCCGAACGTCCCCTAGGACCAATCGGACTATCCAAACTCCTCTAACCTTTTAGATGGCCCAAACTTCTCTATGCATCATCACCGTCCAATTCCCATCTAACGGCCTCCACTAAGCCTTCACTTCTCTTACCCACTTGGCAAGCCATGTCCGCACCCAACCCATGTGGCAGCCATGACAGTGCCATGTGGCATGTCACGTTAGCCCCTGACCACTCCCGACCACTCTCTAAAGCTTTCAACCATAGCCTTCCACTACTACTTTCGACACCTAAAGATTCACTAAATATAATTACTCTGACCACAGTGTAAACTCCAGTCCTTTCGACTACAGTTGTTTTTTCGACTACAATCACTCACGACCACAGTCGCTCCCAACCACTGCTGTCTCTATCTACCTCTGACTGCAATCGCTTCCGACTGTTGTTGCTCTAAGCCTCTAACCACCTTCGCTTTCCACCATTGTCGCTTCTGACCACTAGCGTTCATTATCGTCCTAACCACACATAGAACTCCTTATACAACCGCTCGACTCTAACTACTCTTGGTTCTTGACCACTGTAGTAATCACAACTGCTATAGTATTCTTCAACCATGGTTCAGTCCGATTGGGTCTTTGACTGAATCTTCGACTTCAACTTCACCCATATTTGGAGTCTCCGTCTTCGACTTTGACCTCCGCAACTTCAACCGTTCATTTGACTATGGTTTTGACCATGGCTTTGACTATGCCTTCGATCATGGTTTCAACCATACACAAATATTGTAACTTCCGACCACTTAACCTTCATAAAGAAAAGAATTCCAAGAATTCTTTTTATTCATTTCATTGGAATTCAAACTACCAGAAGTCGTTCTCCTTCGCTCTAACTCCATTTGGACCCATTCAAATTCCTAAATTCATATTCTATCTCCCAGTATATATTTCATAATTTTTGGATTTTATATGAATTTTATTTGAGTTTAGTTTGTTCTGGCTTTTCGCGTGTAGACTACGACTAGTCCGGAGAGTATAACTTCAGCGAACCTCAGCAAACTTCGAAGCAAGGCAAGTTACACCTTTGATCATGTTGCTCCTATTAAGTTAAATTATTATGTTGATTTTAAAATTATTATGCATGCGTACTTTTATTCAAATATAGTTTAAATTTAATTTAAATTCTAGTTATACCCAGATCCTTTGTGTATGGCTAAATTTGACATTGAACTTCCTTATGTCTTATCACCTTAGATGAAATCCTAGTTAGTATAATAGTATTGACTAGAAATTTTATAGAATTGCTTAGCCATGCTTAGAATGATTTAAGTGGTAATATTTGTTTCACAAGAAACGATGATTTTCTAAAATGTATTCTTGACTTCGGTGAGTCAAGAAGGTATATGAATGTTTCAAAGGAAAATATAAAAACTTGATTTTGACCTAGGCTAATGATTAAGTGGTGGGTGCTGTCATGCATTGTTGTTCGGTGACACAATGTTGATTGTCAAATACAAGGGGTATGTGGTTTGAGCCTAAGTCAAGTTAAGGACCGGTCTGTGAGTTACTGTTGTAAAGCCATATCGTACTACCACAAATCTAGTATGGGATAGACCTGACTAAGTAATTTGTGAAGTTCCAAACATAGTTTCGCTATAGGCTGAATGTGAGCGTGGCGTAGGTCGCGAGAAGTTTCACATGGCACAAGAGGGGGCTCTAACTTGTGGATTCAAGTTATGGTGAAACCTTAGTGTGGCGGCGTAACTATTTTGGCTACGGAACATTGTAACAGCCTTGTCATGATATCATCGCCGCACACCAAAGGAAGTGTGTTTATCCGGTGGCACTATAGGATGATCATGTCTTGTGGGTAAAGCTGTATAATCTCTGCAGAGTGTATAATCTATTCTGAAAAAGATGGACCAGGTGGGATACCTGTGAATAGGTTAGTATTTGGTCAGAGCCTGCACTAATGATATTATTTTGTTAAATCGCTATTTCTATCTATTGTATGAAATTTAGCTTTTGAATCTATTTACAGTATTTACTTAAATTCTGCTTTTACGCACAAATAACCTATTATGCCTTCTATTGTCAATTATTATGCGTGCATAAACTCTGTTAAACCTCCTGGTGTAACTTGTGGAGTATTTTATGTACTCATGTTGCTTCATTCACTATTTTTAGAGAAGGAATTCATCAACTTCGGTGAGAATAACGACGAGTAGGCCACGTCTTACAGTCATTTAACTGTAGGCAGGCAGGATGGGTTGCTGCTTTATGGTTCTTTTCCGCTGCTTATATTTAATTTTGGTTTATGAACCATTGATGTAAAATTTGACCATCAGGCTCATATTTAGTTAATGAATAAATATCATTGTGCATGATATGAATCTTTGTTATCCACTGTGTGCACTAGCTTGATCTTGGACTAGTGCGATTTACACACAGGATCCAGGAGTCATTGCTCCGGGGTTCGACAAGAACACGGAGAAGTCCTCTCCATCCTCCCGTCTGGCTGAAAGAAGCTTGAGACATCTAATACATTTATAAGGGTAAAGATCAGTTTAAGGATTTATGAAAACAAATTTTGCAAGAGTAGGGCGAAGAATGAGAATCCTTAAAAAAGAGGTAAGAAGATAGAGATTTTACTAAGTATCCAATTTGGTTGATTTGATTTTTTTTTAAAAAAATAAGTTTTTAGGCTAACGACTATTCTAACTAGGGCTTTGTCCTTCAGTCAATATGGCTCTGATACTATCTCTGTCGAGACCTGAATATGCAAATTTAGACTCTCTGTATAAACTGCACTAGTCTAGGATCACGCTAGTGCACAGTCAACATAGATGCAATCACAACCATACACACGCTAAAATAAAGGAAAACCTCAAATAATAATAAATCTCAAAGGTACGACCTTATGGCCAAGCTTACAGTATCTCTAGCCAGAAGGGCTTTAAATCTAGCAGCGAAAATCTAAAATAAAGCGTAGTAGCCATTCGACATGCCCACAGGCTACCGAGTGGAGAACGAAGTCCTAATCCGTGAAGTCATCGAAGTACTCTCCCTTTGGAACCTACTAATAATACTCTTCCTCAACTGAGCAACATAGGCATAAAGCCATGAGTACATTGGTACTCAGCAAGTCGTTTGTAACAATTGAATGCAATATAATATGCAAGGCTTACCAATGGAGGGCGGAAAGGTTAATTTGCATAAATGACATTTCAAGGTAAATATGATAATTAGATTGAAAGTGAATTTTAATAGAAAATAATAATAATAAATAATCAATGAACTTGAAATAAACCACTTGTGGGCATTCCATCCACAAGTTAAACCAATAGTGAACTACATGTTCACTTTTCAACCATAAACCACAAGTTTAAATGAAATCACTACCCCTCGTGTGAAATCACCGAGCATTGTCTATGATCGAGGACGCGGCTATTCGAATAGTTTTACACTCTGCAGAGGTTGCACAACTGTACCCACACGATGTGATTAGTCTCGGCATAAGAAAATCACAACAAGGCCTTTACAAAGTTCAATTCCAACTCAATCCCGCCCGCTAGGGTTTCGCATCACACCCCCCTTGCGCCACATGGAAATCAGCAACCATGTTCATCACAATGGCGAGATTGAAATTAAAATAACCCAAGTTAATCAGTCAGGTCTATCCTATACTAGATATGTGGTTTGCACGATAAAGCTCATATCAATGGCGCACAAAGTTAAGTCTTTAAGTCGACCCGGGCGAGACTGCCACATCCTACGAAGTGAATCTACACTTCTCCCTTTACTGCACGATCACTCGCCCGAGTGAAAACCAAGTTTGTATAACCCCGCCAATGATACACTAATGTTATGGCACAAATTTTATAGTTGTGGAACCAACCACAGTTTCATATCTCATTAAGTCAAATTAATTATTAACATACGATGATAAATCCTTTCGTAAATTAAGCAAGACTAAGCATTCTAGTCGTACAACCCTGGTGACATCTAGCATAGCATCACTAATAAATTTTTCAACCTATGGTGACAATGGCATCATGGTATTCAAAATAACAAGGAGGAATTATTCAATTTGGGACGATAACTACCAGTACAAAGGTTTGTATTAAAATAGCGATGCAAGATAAAGTAAAATAAAATAATTAAATAATAGATTGTAAACTGGGTTCAACATGATCAAAGGTTACGACTTGCCTTGATTATGTTCAGCAAGGTACTCAGGGTCTTCTGGCGTTGCTCCTGCTCCTCCGGAATCAGAATCTAACGAGAGAGAAAGCGACCGAAACAACAAAAACACATAAAATGATAAGCAAATGAACTCCAAAAACTTTGAAACTAAAACCAAAAGCTAGAGCTCAATTTTAGATGAATTTAGGCACGACGTGGTGCTGCCACGTGGTTAGGGCTGACGTGGCTTGCTAACGTGGTAGTGGGGGCGGATTTTTGCTGACATGGCGCTGACGTGGCATGACATGTGGTGCTGATGTGGCACTAGAGCTGACGTGGCATGACACGTGGCTACGGCTGACGTGGCATGGTTCGGGGATGGCGGCAGCGGCGGAATCGGACGGCTGTGGAGAGGACACGTGGCGCGTGTGCGGCGGTGCGGCTCAGGGACCGAGGCATAGCCGCTTCCAGTGCGGGTGCGGGTCATGCACGCGAACCAAGGAGGTGAGGTCCGAGAGGAACGGCAGCGCACGGTTGGTGGCGGAGGACCGTGGCGGCAGCGCACGACGAGGGCGAGGCGGCTCAGCGTGAGAGGCAGCAGCGGGGCGATGGCTTTTAAGCGCGCAACCCGAGGATGGGTTTGAGGAGGAGACGACGCGGTGCCGGATCGGAGACGAAGACGGGGACACTGACGCGTGGCGGATCAGACGGTCGGGATGCAGTCCGGGCGAGCGGGTGAGCGGGCGCGGGGCGAGGGCTCCGGATGAGCGACGCGTGGGCAAGGCAGGAATTGAGAGGCGGGGAGCGGGTGTGGGCAGCGGCGGAGAGAAGGTGGGCCGGGCCAAGGCTAGCATGGGCGGATGGGGTTTAGGGTTTTTCTTTTTCTTTTATTTTTCCAGAAGATCAACCACACAAAAAGAGCTCTAGAAAATAACAAATAAATCCCAAATATTCACCAAAAATACCAGAAAATTTCTTGTGACACAAGAAATTTTCTAAAATATTTTCAGCTTATGTTGAAGTTTATTTTAATCATATTAAATTATTTTAATTTCTAAAAATTAATTTTAAGCTTGTTTAATTTCCAGAAAAATTCTAAAAATTCATTTTTAAAAGTAGGGCTTTAAATTCTTCAGAAAAACTGGATGTTACATCATATTTATCTTAAAATATCATTTTATGCAAATTAACCTTGCAGCCCTCCATTGGTAAGCCTTGCATATTATATTGCATTTATTTGTTACAAACGACTTGCTGAGTACCAATGTACTCACGGCTTCACGTCATTGTTGCTCAGTTGAAGAGGAGGATAATGGAATACGCGTAGGCTACGGAAGCAGAAAACAAAACTTTTCTACCGCGCACCCAAGAACATCATGCTAAGGAAGGATCATGGATCGTTACCACTCAGACGCCTTGTGCGCAATGAAGAAGAATTGGAAACCGATCCAATCACGCGCGTCGAGGTAGTAGTGGAAGTAGCCGATCGTCCTGAACAGATCGTCTCCTCCACGCACGCCGATCAGCACTGCAACGAGCAGCGCCTCCACCGGTATCCACACGTCCGGGTGGAACGCCGATCGCGAGTGTACTAGCACTCGTGAGCGCCTAGGGTTTGGCTCGGGAGGTGGCGGCTAGGGTTTTGCTAGATGTTAACAGGATGAATCCTCCGCCTCGCCTCCATATATATAGACCTCCTCACGTGGGCCTCGTGGACCGAGGCCCAATAGGAGTCTATTCGGATCTCTATCCGAATTGAGCCCATATCCGAATCATATTCGAATTAGTGTTCCAACCCGTTAAGCGTGCGACCACAGAGGTTCACGTATACTTGGTCGTGACCGAAACGCCTTTCCGGTTACCATGTTAATAGCGGCCTCTAGTAAGACATATTAACCCCAAAGTATATGTAAAGATCATATCGGCTGAACTCGTAATGTTCTCTCAAGTACGAATCCTTTTGCCTCACGATATAGATTGAGCTCAAGGCGAGACTGTGTCATCCTCTTAATAGCTCAATCACTCTCTCGATTCCGTGATGGATTATAAACTCATGATTGACTCCTCAATCACCTTGGCATGGCCATGCACTTTCATAATCCATTACATCGAGGGGCCCAGAGATATCTCTCCCATAAGGAGGGGCAAATTCTATCTTGATCATTCACATCCCACTACATGTTTCATAGCAAACCCAAGACTACTTTTATGACTACCCAGTTACGGAGTAGTGTTTAGTAGTCCCAAAATAAGCTACTACTCATGTTGGGAACCATGATGATCTCAAGTCTAAGGACTCTACATAAACACTACTTGAGACCAACTGATGACACATGGAATCTCTGCAGTGTCTCATGGCAGGTCTATCCAACATATGTTCACTAACACATGTCCATATTATTGATTTGGTATCACCATACCATGATCCATGAGACATGATCATCAATCAATACATATGCTGATCTTTATCTTTGAATCATATTTGTTCCTCATATGATATACGATCGAGGATCATTTAGAAATAGCAACATCTTAGTATTTAACAGTCTCATGAATAAGTCACATACTCATTGATCAATAATGATGATGTCTATTCCAAGGAACAAAGTAATGTATTATAAACATAGTATGTGATATATACAACATCTCCATGTTGCCTCTAGGGCATATCACTATGATCTCCCACTTGCACTAGAGTCAACCATGTAGGTATCTAATACCCATTGCCCTAGTGTGAGCCTCATGCTTTGGTGGGAAGCGGCTTTGTCAACGGATCTGCAATGTTCAAATCCGTTTGTACTTTGCATATCTTCACATCGCCTCTCTCCACTATCTCGCGGATGAGATGAAATCGCCGTAAAATATGCTTGGACTTCAGTGCGATCTAGGCTCCTTGGCTTGTGCAATGGCCCCACTATTGTCACAAGAGAGGTCCATTGGGCCGAGGCACTAGCCATCACACCAAGCTCGAAATAAATTTCTTGATCCAAACAGCCTCTTTGGCGCCTTCTGTCGCTATGTACTCGGCTTCATTGTAGAATCAAGAACCGTCTGCGCTTGGAACTCTTCCACTTACCGCACCGCCATTCAGCGAACACAAATCCAGTTGCGATCTAAAATCATCTTTGTCGGTTTGGAAGCTAGCATCGGTGTAACCATTTACAACGAGCTCTTCCTCACCTCCATAGACAAGGAACACATCTTTAGTTCTTCTCAAGTACTTCAAGATGTTCTTTACGCAATCCAATGACTTTCACCGGATCTCGATCGTATCTACTCGTAGCACTTAAAGCATCTGAAACATCCGGGCGTGTACAAAGCATGGTATACATAATGGACCCAATAGCCAAGCATATGGAATCGCATTCATTTTATCCCGCTCATCGGTGTACTAGGACACCGATTCTTGCTAAGATTTATACCATGTGACATAGGTAGAAAACCTTTCTTGGAATCATGCATGTTGAACCTTTTCAACACCTTGTCAATGTACGTATCTTGGCTTAATCCAATTAGCCTTTTGATCTATCTCTATAGATCTTGATGCTCGAATATATGCTGCCTCTCTAAGTCTTTCATAGAGAAACTATTTTTAATGAAGACTTAACAGATTCGAGTAAAGGAATGTCATTTCCGATCGAATATGTCATCCACATATAAGACCGTAAATACGAGTGCGCTCCACTAGCCTTTTGTAAACACAAGGCTCTTCTTCGTTCTTGATGAAACCAAACCCTTTGATTACTTCATCAAAACGAATGTTCCAACTCCGAGATGCTCGCTTTAATCCATAAATGGATCTTTGGAGCTTGCATATCTTTCCAATCGATTGCGGATCGACAAAACCCGTGGGCTGTGTCATGTACACATCCTCACTCAGATTTCCATTAAGGAAAGCTGTTTTGACATCCATTTGCCATATTTCATAGTCGAAATATGCAGCAATCGCTAGAATGATCGAATAGACTTTAGCATTGCGACGGGCGAAAAGTTTCATCATAATCAACACCTTGAATTTGTTTGAAACCTTTGGCCTGTCGCGCTTTATAGATGTGAACATTTCCATCAATGTCTATCTTTTCTTGAAAACCCATTTGCACTCAATGGTTTTAACACCATCAGTGGATCAACCAAGTTCCAAACTTGATTCTGTGCATGGATTCAATTTGGATCTCATGGCTTCAAGCCATTTCTCGTAGTCCGTCCCACCATCGCTTCTTCATAGGTCTTAGGCTCATCATTGTCTAACAACAAAATGTCCCTTTGTTGAGTAGTCAAGAACATGTACCTCTCGGTGCACGACGTGACCTTCGACCTCACGTGGTGCCGGTGTGTCCACAACAGTTCTTCAACAGTTTGTTCATCTGTTGTGGTTCTGTAGGAGCTGAAACGTTATCGGTGTTTCTTGAATTTCTTCAAGTTGCACTGTGCTCCCACTATCCCTTCTTGAGAGAAATTCTTTCTCTAAGAAAACACCATGCCAAGCGACAAACACTTTGCCTTCTCCTTGATTATAAAAATAATATCCTTTTGTTTCCTTAGGATACCCGATAAAGAAGCATTTATCGATTTAGGAGTGAGCTTGTCAGATTGTAAACGTTTTACATAAGCCTCACATCCCCAAATCTTAAGAAAATACAAGCTAGGGCGTTGTCTGTCCACATCTCATATGGTGTCTTTTCTATCGATTTTGATGGAACCTGTTTAGTGTGAACGCGGTTGTTTCAAGAGCGTACCCCAAAAAGACAACGGAAGATCACTTTGGCTCATCATGGGCGCACCATATCTAATAAGGTGCGATTTCTCCGTTCGATACCCCATTCCATTGAGGTGTTCTGGCGAGTCAATTGTGGAACAATTCCACAATCCTTTAGATGATTGCCAAACTCATGGCTCAAATACTCGCCTCCACGATCGGATCGTAGAAACTTGATTGTCTTGCCTAAATGATTTTGGACTTCATTTTGGAATTCTTTGAACTTTTCAAAGATTCGGACTTATGCTTCATCGTAGATATACCCATATCTACTAAAGTCATCGATAAAGTTATGAAGTCTCAAAACCACCTCTGTCATTAAGCTCATTGGTCCACATACATCGGTATGTACGAGTGCCAATAAGTCATTTGCCCGTTCACCTTGACCGGTGAAAGGTGCCTTTGTCATCTTGCCAAGTAAACAAGATTCGCATGTCTCAAATGATTCAAAATCAAATGAGTGCGAATACCATCTCTATGGAGCTTCGCATGCGTTTCTCATTTATGTGACCTAAGCGGCGATGCCAAATAAACGTGGGATTCGAATCATTCTGACGTTGCCTCTTTGCATTAATGTTATAGACCGTGACCCTTCAAGAGTAAGAACGTATAACCCATTCACCAATGGAGTATGACAATAGAACATATCTTTAAAATAAAGAGAACAACCATTGTCCATAGATTTAAAGTCATAACCTTCGCTTGCAAACATGAAACAGAAATAATGTTCTTTGAAAGAGATGGAACACAATAACAATTATTCAATTCCAAAACTAATCCTCGAAGGTAAAGACAATGGCATGGTGCCAACAGCTACCGCAGCAACTTTTGCTCCATTGCCAACGCGAAGATCCACTTCGCTCCTCCTCAAACTTCTACTTCTTATTAGCCCCGCAACGATTTGCAAATGTGAGCAACCGATCCGGTATCAAATACCCAAGAATCGCTTGATGAAGTAGCAAGATTGATCTCTATAACATTTATACAGGTGGAAGTCGTACTTCCTTCTTCTTCTCAAGATCCTCCAAGTACTTTGGCGGTTCCTTTTCCAATGTCACGATTGCTTACAGAGTAACAATTTGCATCGGGATGAGCATCGCCCTTCTTGTCTTTCTTGGCCTTAGAACTGCTCGCGATCGCATCGAGCTTTCTTTCTTTTGACCGCGTTCTCTTGACATAGGGCTTGCCCTTGCCTTTCTGCATCATCATCACATGATTGCTGCTTTTCTTAATGCTTTCCTCGGCAGATTTTAGCATCCCATGCAACTCACCCAGGTCTTGTCCAGTTGTTCATGTGAAAGTTCATTATGAATGGCTCAAAGCTCGGGAAGCGATCGGAGAATCACATCGATAGCCAACTCTTGGCTAAGGGAAAACCAAGCTTTTCCGGACTCTCAATGTAGCCAATCATCTTAATCACATGAGGGTCGACGGATTCCCTTCTCGCAAGCTCGCACGCAAATAAGGACTTTGAAGTATTGAACCTCTCACCCTTGCTTGGTTCTCAAACATACCACGTAACCCCACAATGATATTGTAGGCATCCGTGTTCTCATATTGCTTCAAGCTCGAGAGGACATTGTGGCAAGCATGAGACACTCACATCAAGGCAATCATTCGTTTACTTCTCATAAGCTCTCCGTGCAGCCACAGTAGCATTATCGAGCAAGTCTTCGGGTAAGGAGACTCAAGGACATACTCCTTGCGCTCTTGCTTGAGAACAATTCTCAAGTTGCGATACCAATCCAAAAGTTTGTTCCATTGAGTTTTTCTTTCTCAAGAACAGATCGCAAATTAAAAGTCTTGGATGCGGCGTTAGTGACATGATCTACAACACAAGAATATGCAAAGTTTAGCACTATGTTTATGTTCATCTTTTATTAAACTATTTAGCAAAAGACTCCCACTATGAGTTTTGCAACAAAAACTCCTCTAAGTTACATAGTGGGTAAAGATCCTCATTTCACTAATTCCTAGTGAGCTTTGGCATCACGGCTAGAAAACTAGTGACATGGGTAAGCAACACTTTGCTAATCACATCCCTATGTGACTCTACTTTGGGTGACATTAGTATGCCTCGGCCCCAATCTATGCCCCAAGGTCCAAAACTATTTTGATAACCTTGTTAAGTAAACCAAATGTTTCCGCATGTAGATGTCCGACATCTACCCCAAATGATGATGATAACCGATGGCACTCTACTTTGGTAGACCTACCATGCGGTGATCATTATCTTTTGGTGCAGCATATGGAAGGGCATTAACACCTAATTTTAAGAGGATTCTATCCTACCAAAGCAACATATCACATATATCATTGCATAAGAATAAGATAGATAACATCATAGATAAACACATTTAATCGTGAAGTAGTATGGCCCAAAAATGGTGATATCCATCTCCAAGTAGGTGTAGACGATCTCCATCCTCCACATCACTCCTTTAGGCCACCATGCTTAAAAACTTGTAACCTCAAAACTAGGCTACTACCTATAATAGCTAGAAATCGAAGATTACAAAGATAGATTCAAGCATTAAGGTCGACACGCAGGTCGTTAAATACAATATATACAGCTAACAATAGCTGAAATAATCATGACACGCAGGCCATGAACGAATGTTACATGCATCACATACATCTCATACATTCAAATAAGCTATAGGGCCATACTATTCACATCATTCTCTGCAAAAACAAGTTAGACGTAGAATCGCATTCTACCTAACGATGTGAACCCAAGACTATACAAGGGGGGGATACACACGGCGGTCCCGCTGGCCGGTCAGAATTACATAGATCGCATCTATGAAATCGCTATGAAAATCTTATCGAGCCGATCAAATCAACCCAAATCCGAGCCATTCAAAATGTCTCAATTTTCATTAGATCAATCATATTGATCATCGCGATCGGTATACTTGAGCAGACCACAACACAAGACCTCGATCTGTTGGCTCGATCTACTGATTGTGCGCGCAGTTAGCCCCGATGGTGATTCCAGCCGGTAGGGGCAAGTCGCGCGTATATCAAAGAAGGAGCACGAACTAATCTTTTTGGCCTTATGATGCTATCAACTCATACCTATTTCAACCCCTTATGACCGATTGATCTCATCAACCCGTGCTACCGATTTAGACGTAATAGATCCAATCTACTACTATCGCATATCAACATATGCACCGATCCAGATTGCAAACTAAGCAAGATGGCTCGATACCACTAATGGAATACGCCAGAGGCTACGGAAGTAGAAAACAAAACTTTTCTACCGCGCACCCAAGAACATCATGCTAAGGAAGGATCATGGATCGTTACCACTCGACGCCAGCGCAATGAAGAAGAATTGGAAACCGATCCAATCACGCTGCGTCGAGGTAGTAGTGGAAGTAGCCGATCGTCCCAACAGATCGTCTCCTCCACGCACGCCGATCAGCATCGCAACGAGCAGCGCCTCCACCGGTATCCACACGCCCGGGGCGAACGCCGATCGCGAGTGTACTAGCACTCGTGAGCGCTAGGGTTTGGCTCGGGAGGTGGCGGCTAGGGTTTTGCTAGATGTTAACAGGATGAATCCTCCGCCCTCGCCTCCATATATAGACCTCCTCACGTGGGCCTCGTGGACCGAGGCCCAATAGGAGTCTATTCGGATCTCTATCCGAATTGAGCCCATATCCGAATCATATTCGAATTAGTGTTCCAACCCGTTAAGCGTGCGACCACAGAGGTTCACGATACTTGGTCGTGACCCGAAACGCCTTCCGTTACCATGTTAATAGCGGCCTCTAGTAAGACATATTAACCCCAAAGTATATGTAAAGATCATATCGGCTGAACTCTGTAATGTTCTCTCATGTACGAATCCCTTTGCCTCACGATATAGATTGAGCTCAAGGCGAGACTGTGTCATCCTCTTAATAGCTCAATCACTCTCTCGATTCCGTGATGGATTATAAACTCGTGATTGACTCCTCAATCACCTTGGCATGGCCATGCACTTTCATAATCCATTACATCGAGGGCCAGAGATATCTCTCCCATAAGGAGGGGCAAATTCTATCTTGATCATTCACATCCCACTACATGTTTCATAGCAAACCCAAGACTACTTTTATGACTACCCAGTTACGGAGTAGTGTTTAGTAGTCCCAAAATAAGCTACTACTCATGTTGGGAACCATGATGATCTCAAGTCTAAGGACTCTACATAAACACTACTTGAGATCAACTGATGACACATGGAATCTCTGTAGTGTCTCATGGCAGGTCTATCCAACATATGTTCACTAACACATGTCCATATTATTGATTTGGTATCACCATACCATGATCCATGAGACATGATCATCAATCAATACATATGCTGATCTTTATCTTTGAATCATATTTGTTCCTTATATGATATACGATCAGGGATCATTTAGAAATAGCAACATCTTAGTATTTAAGAGTCTCATGAATAAGTCACATACTCATTGATCAATAATGATGATGTCTATTCCAAGGAACAAAGTAATGTATCATAAACATAGTATGTGATATATACAACATCTCAATGTTGCCTCTAGGGCATATCACTAACAGAGGAGTATTACCAGTAGGATGTACCAGAGGGAGAGTACTTCGACGACTTCACGGATTAGGACTTCGCTCCCTAGTCGATTGCCTGTGGGCATATCGAATGGCTACTATGCTTATTTTGTTCTTTCCGCTACTAGACTTTAAGCCCTTCGGGCTAGTGATATTGTAATCTTGGTCATAAGGTCATACCTTCGAGATTATCGATATTTGAAGTTTTCCTTTATTTTAGCGTGTATATAGTTGTGATTATATCTATATTTGACTGTGTGTACTAGCGTGATTCTGGACTAGTGTAGTTTACACAGAGAGTCTAAATTTGCATATTCGGGTCTCGACACAAGTCAAGTGTACTACAATTTATGGTAGACTTCAAAAATGGCAAGTTTATCAAATGTATACTAATAAGAGCCATGACATGTCAAAAAGACTAAATGAAGTCTAGAAGCTAAAGTTGAGACATTAGAAGTGCTAGAAGTTCTACAAAGAGTCAATTATGCTCAAGCACTTGATTAAAGCCAATTGGGGATTTTGAAAATTCTTTTAAGGTCTTATCTTAGCAAAGCAAGTCCTAAACAATGAGCCATCCACAACTACCTTGTAAGCTTCAACCATTTCCCAATTTTAGTTTGACCAGATTAGAAGATCTCAAGCCTTAGCCGACTATCTGAAGCATGGAGCCTAAAAGTCTAGTCATGGTCATACAAAACTCTCGCTGAGTTCATGCTAAGTAAATGACAAGTAGTCTCTTGAGAAAGAATTGTGGAGATTCTTGGTTAAGCACAAAAGAGATAATTCTTTCAAGTTACGCACTAGTTCATGAGCAAATGACATGATTCACTAAAAGAACTAGCAAAGCTCTAACTAAAGCTCAACACATATTCATGACTTAACTTAGCATTTTAGACATGGTAGGAATCATAAAAGTTCACCAGAGACACAACTAGTTAAAAGATCCATGTTTGCCAATTTTAATTCAAGTTGACATTTGTTATAGCTAGTCATGGTAAGATTTGAAATATATATGCAAAGGTATGACAAAGCTAGCTAAGTAGGCATAGCATGGCAGTGAGCAATATCGATTCAAAATCACCTCAAAAAGAGTAATAGTCAAAGCTCATACTACACAAATAGTATTCACAATATGATGCCATGCAGAATGATATAAAAGCAGAAACCTGACTCTAAAGGAAATCAAGGACACCACTAGAAAAAGATACCACTTGTAGAACAAACAAAAAGACAGGCTCTCACTAAAACACAAACTCAAGAAAACTCAAGAAAGAAAAGCAAGCAATCCTATACCAAAAATGGATCAAAAAAGAAAGAAAAACTCTAAAGAGATCACTTGCAAATACAACCTTAATTCCACATGGTCTCTAAGCATAGAAAACCTCACTCTATAGAGCAAATCTACACCACTAGACATCTCCAATAATAGACTCAACCTAGACCAAAAAGAGGTGATAGGAAAAAGCAACTTAGACAACCTGAAGAGAAAGGAAAAGACTGCTGGTACACACGAGCCTAGCACACGAGACAAGCTAGCCTGAAAACCACTACTATTGCAATTAAGAACCCCATATGGGATGCAATGCAGAATATGGGAAGCAAGATGCTAAAAATCACAAGGGATAATGAGGCACATAAGCGTGCATAAGCATAGCATGATGATGAATATGTCAAGAATAGTACATGCTAGCAAATATGTGATAAGGCTTAAGTTATCAATCATTCACACTAAGGCACAAAACCTTATAAGTATAACTATGACATTGAAAATCATGGATAACGTATGCTAACATGGATATCAAGTAAGTGTATGAATACCTAGAGCAAGACATCAACAGGAGCATGATAATAGATATATCAAGCATAACACATGCTCATGAGAGCACAAGAAAAACTCATACATCCACAAATCATGAACAAGAAGCTAAAACATGGATATACAAGCAACATACTCCGAAAGGCATGATAACAAGTACAAGAAAAGTAAATCATGCCAATATAATACAAGTGAGCATATAGACAAGCACAACACGTTAAAAGTGAAAATCATGAATGTAAAGGTATAAGATTATAAGATAGCTCATAAAGTAGGTGATGACACCATACATGAAAGCACATGTCTCTTGGAGGTCATCAAAGGGTATGAAGAATCATCAATTATCTCGATCACGTGATAAAGCAAAAGACTGGAATCCATCAAGTTCTTGTTCTCCATCTCGTGTCTTGGTACCTACACATGAGAAGAACAAGGTATCCAAGTCTTGGATCCCGAATGTTTAGTAAGCAAATACTTAGGAACCCAAAACTTAGACACACAACTACAAGAAGTATTTGAACCATTATGTCAGTTAGCATGATGCGAAGGATGGTTCATGCAAGAAGATCTAGAAATATCCTTGGAGGCATGCCACCAGTGGACAACTCGATTAGGAAAAATGAAAGACATCTCTAGAAAAGTAGCAAAGGCCTTGCTTAAAAGCATTACAATGAGAACCAACAAAATCTCAAAAGAAACTCACAAATCCTTGACATAGGTGCACACCTCAATGGGGAAGATGAGGTCCACCACATGGGATATAATAGAAATCATGCCTCAGGACAGCTCATGTACCAAAAGCAAAACCTTGGAAACCGAGTCAACGACGTTGTCCAACACCACCAGAAAATGGATCAAAGAACACATCAACAAAGAGAGTCCTTGTGCTAGGCTCTTTAGCGTTCATGTCATGAGAAAAACTATGCACACTTAGATACTTAGAAGCATGGGCTCGATGAATGCGTTTAGCATGCCAAAAGAAAAAGTCCACATGATGCCCATTCTTCTCACACTATGAGAAATGGTGTAAAGGTCTAATAGGAGACATAGTCCGAGAGGATAAAGCACCATTGGTGCTCACAGGAAAAGTCCTTTGGAACAAGCTAGAAGAACCATCAACACTAATCGAGCTCGTGTCGGCACTAGGTGTACACATGCTATGAGATAAGCGATGTGTATCCCTAAAAACTCAATGATGCACTCGACACTCGTACTTGATACGCCAAAAGCAAAACTCAACAATGAATCAACCTTTCTTACAAAAGGTGCAATAGTACTTTATTTGGGAGATGTATTACCATGTGAAGAATAAGCACCATTGTTTTTAGAAATCCCATGGCCAACATTGGAAGAACCAACAAGAGTGGAACTTGCCAAAGAAGAGCTACTCAAAGCATTGGCAGAAGTGCCAATATCAAATGACTCATGCTCAACATGAAAAGAATTCAACTCTGATTGCAAAGAAGCTAGAGAAATTTTCAAAACATCAATCTTGGAGTGGAAGAAAATGCAAGAATTACATGACTTGACGCTTATATCATTGCGCACTTTCTCTAAAGACTCAGTTCAATTTCTCAAAGCAAGGTAAGAAGTGCAAGAATTCAATGATGCTTCATTAGTGCTCATCCAATGCAAAAGCATCAATATCATTTTCTAAACAAGCACAATTATTCCAAGAGACTAAACCATCATCAAGCAATTTTTATACTTTTAGCACATGCTATAAGGACTAGCTCTGATCTCAACAATTTTAGCCCTGCCATTCTCTAATTACTCAAGATGAGTGGAATTAGTCTTTTCTAACCTTTTCATTTTCTTCGTAAGAGCTTTCAATTTGGAATTGTAAAGCAACAAGCTCTTAATGAGTTTATCCTTGTTCACCTTGCTTAGCTCATGTTTGAGATCATCCTCAAAAATATCCTCATTTACAATATCATCCTTGACATGCTCCTCAATAGCAATTCCACACATGACATTAGGTGCCTTCTCCTCCTTGGGCTCGTCGAATATCTCCTCATTGAACCTAGGACACAAATAGGTAAAGTGACCAAGAATGCCACACAAGTCATAACTAATATGTTTATCTATAGCCAACAAATGAGGGAAAGACTTATGCCTCACAAGGTCATTGGCTAAAGAATCATGAAAAAAAGCACACAAAGACTTGTAAGAAATCCTGCTAGCCACCATGCTCAAGACTAGTAAAGATCTTAAAAGAGCAAACCTTGCTCTAATACACTTGTAGGACCGATGGCGGAGATTAGAGAGGGGTTGAATGATCTTTGCCCCCTTTTCAATTTTCAACAAAACAACCTCTTTTGGCTTCTCCACTATAGGCACACAGTAGAAACAAATACAAAACATAAGTCAACACGCCAAGGGAACAAAAAAAGCAACAAATAGACCAAAGCAATAGCTTGTCGGTCCCACCATAGGCAGCATACCTGTCTAACTAGGCTTGGGCAGTTTGATTGCTAGAATGACAGTGGTCTAACCACTCGTCATTCCAGAATAGAGAACAACCTACCGCCAAGAACTCAAATTGGCTTAACTTCCAAACTACATAATCAAAAGACTTGAAACTTGAAATGTCACTTCCTCAAGGTCTTATGAACCTACTCCATCAATGGATCGACAAGCTACTCAATAAAGTTTTGATCTTTGCCCATAACAAGGCAGCTTATATCAAAACTAGGCAAATCGAGGCAAACACCAAGAACTCACTATAGACTTGCCTAGATGGATAGGATATAGCCTCTAGACAGTTCTTCCATCATTTACACATCCTTAAGAACTAGCATGATCAAGAAGAGAGAAAATCAAAACCACAACACCAAGCAAATCAAAAGCACATGGAGAAATCCATAGCATAACTCACTTGGATGAAATTTGGATTTTTATTTCAGTTGGAGATGAATGTTTAAAGCCACTCCACTCTTGGAGGACAGAGCTCACTCTCTATGGAGCACACACACAAAGTTTCTCTCTTGAAAACCTTAACCCTAACTCTCAAAGGGTTCTAAGACTCCCAAAGCTTTGCACCTAACCCAACACCTCTCCTTCTTTATATATACAGGCTCATAAGAAACCTTAACCAACATATCTAGTTGGATTTCATGCACTTACATTGGTTAACCCGTTAATACAACATCATACCAGGTTTTACACGCATATATGCAAGCTTTCAAAGTAGATCATCCCAAGGGCTTCGATAGTCTGAAACACCAATCTAATCCATCAAGGCATCTCCACATTCTTTGAGACGTAGCTCATAGTGTCTAATGACTAACCATCACGCATTTGTACTCCCCTAAACCATATTTACGTGCTTCGACCTTATCACTTGGTGCATCTCATGCACCAACTCGCCTTATCGCAATCCTTGTCTCTACTGTGCTCCATGCTCAAGCCACATAGCCTCACCTGAACTTATCCAACTACACGAACCCCAGCTCCCCCGCCTAGTCCTAATCATTTGTCATTGACCGCTAACATTCTCCAAGCTACTTGGACATCCAAAGACCAAGCAATTCAATTTCGAGCATAAGTCCTATGCATTTAACTCACGTTAGTCAAATCGTAGATCATGCAACACAACATAACCAACCAATGGCTCCCATGCTGTGCACACACTCAACACATGCACTTAACCTTTAGGGCATGTTTGACCGCCAACCACATACTGATCAAACTGCCCAACACCCTCTCATGCTCACCCTGGTTACAGGCGACCGATCCGACCACTGACCCAACGCAAGTTAGACCGCCAGCGGTTTGACCGTCGACCATAGGCCGGTCTGATTGCTTAAGAGTAGCAGAAAACATCCTTTGCTGAAAATTTGATGGAATCTCTATTTAGTTTTGGTTCAAAACTCCAATTTGAGTGAGATTTAGTGCAAATACATCCTCAAACACACCTACACAGGTGTTTGGTGTCCATTTTTCAAAAGGCCATATGGCTGGTATGGCCACTCCATAGCCGCCGGTCTGACCACCGTTGCCAACCGGTCAGACCGGTTAAAACCTGACAACAACTCTGAAAATTGAAAAGCTTTAAAACCAAACTCAAATTTCAATAAAACATACATAACAAAGTTAAATACTTATCACACACTATGGGTCACATCTATGTGGCCTCACATAAATATCAACGGTCGAGATAAACTCAATGCTTATCTAATTCAACTGCAAAAGAATAGCAGCTTAGTCATGAGCATCTGCACCTATCTAATCATGTCAACATCCGTGTGGTCTTCAAATTGGAAATGCAGGTAGGCATAGAGGTTTGGATGTTAACACATTCATCAAACCATACACCATACACGTGCAGTACACTTCACTCTTTAGACAAAATTTTTTCTACCCAGAAAGTGCTTTCCAAACGATTCTGTGTTAAGCATAGACCCGTGAAAGAAGAGAAGAATAGACCACATCAAAATATCAAATTAAGAGGCTGTCCTGAAGAATTAATAACCAAAAAAGGCGCCACTATTTATTGTTGTGGTTGACACTGGTGAGGAGGAAGAGCCCAAGAGGAGAAGGGTCAGCCCAACAAGCCCTATTTATTCCTTCCTAGTGCTTGCCTTGGCCCTATTTATTTACTACATGGGTGTTGGGGTTGTGAGTGAGACGTGTTTTTATTACACATATCAGCTCCCCCTCCTCTCTTTATGAGGATTAGAGCATATGTGATGTTAGCAACTTATAAACACTATCATATAGGATATAAGATGATGTAGAAGAAATAGAAGAGACATAGAGAATTGGGTTGTCTATCATGTAACAATCGATTGTAATATAGAAACAAGACATATTATATCATAGAGAAACTGTCTATACAGATATATAAAAAAATCTATCATAGTAGCTATCTTTAGTACTATTTATAGATACCATGAAGTGATATTATATACAATAGTTGTCTTTTATCATTATATATGCCCTTAGGGTGTACATGCAAAGGCCATGAATGCTCACCCACAAGAAGCAGTTCATGATTAAACACAGTTAATGCTGTAGGTATAGAAGGATGATGGTCACACGGTACAAGAGCGACTTTAATGCATGAGGCGCCCTCTGCCTTGCATGCCATTGCATGCTAGCTGGATTCACCCTACGTACTACTAGCTCGTTGCCATGAGGTGATTACGAACTATCTTGTGCAAGCTCAGTCAGGAGCCATGCATGAGCCCTATGCTACTCCAATACTGTCACATCCAGCATACATAGAACCACAGAGGCATAGACTAATTGATAATATGCCTGATATACAAACAGGACATAACTTGCCACAAGAAAGCGGAGTCTTAATGTTACAGATAACGGCATGCACTACTAAATAACCATCCCAATCCCTAAGTCATTGTCATATGCTATGATCTAATTGTTGATGTCAAGCATTGTAAGAACGGCCACAAAATTTACCTGCAACAAGTCAATGGCATCAAAATACCTTGTTTATTGAGCCAAACACAGGGAAACACATGAGGATTCCATCCAAAATCAAGCAGTGGGCCCTACAAGGAGAAAATGTAAAAAAAATGTACTAGAAACCACTGAAATGGGACCAAGTGAAGGATGCCGAGGCTAACTGTATAGGCAGCTTCAGCAAATGGATGGAAGAGAATAGCCTCCTACATGAGATCCTGAGGAGCATCCGCCTGTTCTATTGAAATGTCTGTGGACAGCTTAGATTTCTACAATAATGAAAGCCCTGGGAAAAAACCATCTGAGACACCAATATTAGTACTGTGAAAGCACACCGTTAAACTTATCTCTTTTTTTCTTTTAGTAATCAGATCAAATAATCAAAGTTTGAATGAAGTTCATTAGACCAACAAAGAAGGCGATAATGTATGATAAAATCAAACACGGCACCTTGCATCAGCAACAATCAAAATAAGGCTGTCTGCAAGAAACATTAGTAATGCATACATTACTTCCCCAAACATATAGTGATCATGTCGTTAAGAAAATCAAACGCAGCACCTTGCATCAACAACAATCAAAATAAGGCTGTTTGCAAGAAACATTAGTAATGCATACATTACTTCCCCAAACATATAGTGGCCATGCTGTTAAGAAATTAAGTATATGATTCACTGAAAAGGCAAAGAAGGAACACATATTTCCAAAAAAGTAAAGCATATCTAAGAATTCACATGATTTTCAGGAGATTCAAGCAAGGCATCTCCTTTAACTTCTCATAGCGACAGTAGTACCTAAACATGCGGGCTGACATAAACATACATGTATTTCCAATTGAGGCAGTAACATACCATGACAAATTCAGAAAAGAGCCAAATAAACATCCGACATTAATCTGTATGAAGAAACTGAATTACATATCACAACCAATGCATACATTACTTCGGCGTTCTGTGAAACATATATTGGTCATGCCTTTACTTGAAGTCCCAGGAACTCCACATAATCTACCTTTCCTTGATGTCTCAGGAACTCCACATAATCTAGAACAACACGTATCCATTCCTACATTAGAATTCAGAAGCAATCACTGTGGCTAAACAACAAATGTCAGAGAACTTGTAAGACATAATCAAGCAAGGAAAAATAGACTGCACACGCAAACATTAAAAAAATCCATGTGTAGGTGTATTGATCCAGTTGGCTGCACTAATAAAGGAAGAGAAAATTCACTCCATATGGATCACAACATAATAGCTAGTTCCAGCGCAAAAATATTAGGCATGCAAGTGTAGCACATCAGACAGAGCTTCATTGAGGATACTACGGTATAATCTAAGCACTTCCACATAAGTCCAGCAAAAACATAAAAATGGTCTCCTACAGATTCTCAGGCACCAACATTTCGCCTCGACATGGTGCAGCCAGCCTCATCAGTGCCTGCGTAGAAAAACAAAAACAGAAACTGAGAGAAGCATACAGATCCATCATCCAATCACAAAAAGATCTACCACATTCATGTATGAATGGAAAAATAAAGCTTTCGTTGGTCCAACAAGTATGCACAAAACTGACAATATCAGTCCACAAATTACAAACTGGAGCAAAACAAACACCAAAAACAGAGGCAACAGCCTAGCTCTCTTCCTCAACAGGTCAACCTATCCCCCGTGAGAGGACAGGAGAGAGAGGAGGCAGCGTGCGGTGATGGGGTCGGTGCAGCCAAAGAGGAGAAGGGCAGCGTAGGCGAAGGGGAGGAAGGGGCAGCCAGCGCGACGTGGGCGAAGTGGAGGACCGAGCGGTTAGCGTGGAAGGTGGGGAGGAGGGAGCGGCGGCGGCGGTGGCGGTGGCTATAGGAGGGGAAGAAGCGAGCGCGAGGGCGGAGACCTATCCCCCGTGAGAGGACGGGAAGGAGAGGAGGCAGTGTGCGGCGATGGGGTCGGTGCGGCCAAAGAGGAGAAGGGTACGGCGGGCGGAGGGGACGAAGGGGCAGCAGGCGCAACGTGGGCGAAGCGGATGACCGGGCGGTTAGCGTGGAAGGTGGGGAGGAGGGAGCGGCGGCGGCGGGGTTGGTGCGGCCAAAGAGGAGAAGGGCAGGGCGGGCGGGCGGAGGGGAGGAAGGGGCGGCAGGCGCGACGTGGGCGAAGCAGAGGACTGGGCGGTTAGCGTGGAAGGTGGGGAGGAGGGAGTGGCGGCGGTGGCTATAGGAGGGGAAGAAGCGAGCGCGAGGGCGGAGACCTATCCCCCGTGAGAGGACGGGAGGGAGAGGAGGTAGCGTGCGGCGATGGGGAACGCACATAGGCCGTGGCCTGCTAACCAGCTAGCACAGCAGCGTTTGAGCCGCCCGCTCCCACGCGTCGAGCTAGCAGTGCTCGGGCGCGATGTGGCAGGGGCGAGAGGCCAGGAACTCCCCTGGCTCTGATTTACGGTAGATGCGCGCCACCTTGCGGGCACGAGAGGCTACTGGCAGTTTGCTTATGGCCTGCCTGCCTGACCAAAGCCCACCAGCTAGAGGTCTCAATCAAATTCAAATTATCAAGAATGCCAATTATATCTTTATTATCTATTTTATATAGCATCCGTATCAAGACTATTCCATTCGTATTCGATCCGTTGATATCCCTACCGCCAACTCCATGGCGCATGCACTAGTTTGGTATTAGAGGGCGAGCTAAATACTAGCTCATGTCTTCGCCAGCTACAAGCATCGCGGAAACTGGCCTCCTTGGCTAGATAAATAGTCGTGCAAGTGTACATTTTGCCCTGTTTGGTCTATATCTAAGGTTACCGTAACTAAGCTTAGCCAATGTGTGGCCAACAAAATGGTTGTCAAAAGTGTGGCGAAGTTAGCCAAAAAGTACAGTGTATGACACCGTTGACACAAACTACATCTAATCAATTATAATCGTATCGCACGAGTTAATTATAACTTTTCATGTAGAGTATTTCAGGGTTTACCGAATCCATAGGCAGTGGCGAAGAGAGGGGGGCCAGGGGGGCCTGGCACCCCCCAACCATCTACTTCCCAACACAAGCTATGCAGTTCTTTCGCTACCTGCCAGCCAGCCTCGATGCTGTTGAGATCCTTGCCGAAGGAACCCCCCAAGACCCAGAGCTGGGACAAGCTGAACTCGTTAATTGCTCGATCTGAGCTCCAGAAATTGATGGTCGCCGCACCATAGTACTTGTCGCCTTGAACGTGCGCTATCGCATGCTGAAATTCACAACAGTTACTCAATGAGTTATTACCAGTGGCACCGCACATCATGGCGCATCAGTGGGAGTTTCCTTCCACCACAACGCGAGATGGATTATGCGTGCTCGTACCTGATGGCCACCCTCGTTGAGCATGTTGGGATCGACGGACATCGGGTTGGCCACCGTGTGCCGCTTCGCATCACGCGCCGAGCTCGCCGGGCAGTCGTCCTTCTTGGTCCTCCGGATTGGGACGGTGTCCTCCGGGCACCTACCGTTCTGATGCCAGAGCTGAAGCATGGGCTCCTCGACGCTGCTGCTGGATGCCACATTGCTCTTGGATTCGTCGTACAGGCGCTCCGAGTGAAAGTTCAGTCTCATCTGCAGAAGTAAAAAAAATGTAAAACGCCTTGAGCCTAACAATATATTGTTGCAGCTGAAAGGAGATAAGCAATCCAAGGAACTTACCTGGATAGTGTGGTTTTTGAGAAAAGGGTGATCAAATGCTGGCTGGCGTGAGATGTGCACACAGTCTATGATGTCTCCATCTGGGCTCTGCTCGATTTGCAATTTGCATAAAAATAAAATTAGATGTGTTTGGGTAATTATTGGAAGAGAGAACTATTACAAAAGAACTACTTTGGCATCCTCTGAAGACTAAAATTTTGCCCAAAGTTGAGCAAGAAAGAACTTCACACAAGAACAAGCAACATGTGCCCCTAGAAGGAAAGTCGCTGTCTTTCGTGCAAAATTTGCTCAATTTTGCCTAATGTAGCCAAAAGAAAGATGACAACTTTTTGTTCTTAGTTCATTGGTTCTACTTTACTTGTTGTCCATCAGTACATGTTGCCCTCCCTATATCTAATTCCTAGCTCCGCCCCTGTCCATAGGAACATATGTAACGACCGACTAGTGTTTACTAATGATCCATCTAACTACCCAAGCACCAAGGGAAGAAATGATTGCATGAAGTAATGATGCAATCCACAAGTTCCTGGAAAATTCTGAACAAAAGATAACTAGTTGCGTTCTAGAGTCCTTAGAAAAAGTTGAGAACAAGCTATGATGCAAACTTAAATCTAACTAATCCAAACTTGTCAAATGCTAACCTAAGGCACAAACTAATCTTGGATCCAGCCCTTTCAAGCTGGTCCATAGGATACCATCAACTGCATAGCCATCAAGTTACGTCTGGACACAAATATCGTCGAATGTCATAGAAGCAATAATCAACACTAGCCTCTAAATCAATCTAAAACCCTAGAATTAGTTACAATCTATATCGTCCACTAGCTAGCCCTTCCACTATTCTCCCCTATCACAGATCCATTGAGCCAATTATCACCGACTAATGATCAGACTAAACTATAAACTCACATGCAAAGATCAACTAATATCTAACCCAATCACCATAATTAGAGAAAGATTCACTACTACAAAAAGGGTTATTATAGACGGTTCAGAACTGTTATGAAAGATGGTTTTCTAAACAGTCCAAATTTAAGGGATGTAATAATTGAAGGTTATCATTGATGATTTGTGAGCCGTCTGTGATAATCACAACACAAACATTTTGTAACTAAAACCATCTGTAAAGAGCACTATCATAGACGGCTTAAAATCAAAAACCGTCTGTGATACTCACATACAACAGATGGTTTCAATTACCAACCATCTAGAATGGACGAGTATCATAGACGGTTGGTATATAGAACTGTATATGATACTTTTCCATCACAAACGGTTGGTAAATAGAACCGTCTGTGATAGTCATTCACAGACAGTTTATACCACAAAGCCACCTTTGATAGTTCATTCTATACCTATTTTTTTTTGTTTTTTGGCTAGCCTCGAAAATGTTAGCTATGCCCTTTGAAAACAAGCAAATACCACAGCAAATACAGCAACACATTCTATTTCCATTAATATTAGAATCCACCACAAAATAATGAGCAGGTTACCCATCTAACACAGCAAGAACATATCACCTAATACTATGAACCCAACTCTTAAACATAGTAAGAACATAGAAGATGCAGAGATCCTTGATGCCTGCCCACCGGCGCCAACTTGAGCACCATCTTGGTAGCCAGTTGCTTTCGCGGTGCCTTGCTACCTGTAGACTTGCACGTCATCAGCTTTGTGTGGGACATCGGGGTTGAGAAGGTGGATGATGAGGAGGCTGGAGAGATTTTGGGTGTAGTAAGTCGATAGGGAATGGGTTTCAGTAAATATTTATATGGGAGGAAGAGGTGGAGCTACGATCCGTGCGGTGGAGGTTGGTGAGTTTCTATTGGCTGAGATTGAGTTGGAGAGGATCGACTGGCTCAGTAGACAGGGACATAATTACCACAGGCGATTTGAACCACAAATTGTCTGTAATATATAAGGTAATATACCTATATATCGATGCAATGTAAACAATTAGTCTCAAAATATGAAATAGTAAAGTTCTATATGGCTTATATATGTTTTTTTGAAAGGTTTTGACGAGATCTACAACTTTGCAGTTGAGATGAACCCTAAATTCCGAAGGGAATATCGAAAACTTATGATGCAAATTTGAGTCTAAAGATGACCAATTTTGAGGGTCTTAGAGGGCGACTGACACTAGTTGATAATTGTTTTGGATTGGGCTCATCATTAGCTTTTCAATGAGTACAAGAACGTCAAAAACAGACATCGTATGCAAAAGTTATACCCATTTTACTAAAGGTGTCTTAAGACAGAATCCTACTCAGACTCAGGTGGGAGACTATGAATTTTTAAGGAATTGTGAGGCAGAAAACATATCACGGACTATTTTTAATACAAACCATCTATGATTAACTTCAATATCACAAACGGTTTGTAATATTAACCGTCTATGAAGTACCACAGACGATTTAAATAAAAAACCGTCTGTGATATTATCTCTTCACAGACGGTTTTTAGCGCTGGTAGCAACACAGACGATTTTTAAACCTAAACCGTCTATAATTACATTTAACACTGATGATTTTGGTTAGCTGTCTATGATGAGACATTTAATTAAGTCTTTTTGTAGTAGTAATTAGCTAAGATGTTCTAATCTGTGGAAGAAAGATCCATAGGTAAAACATTGCCTGAAAAATAATCGAGGAAGAAATAATAGGAGATGCAAACATAACCATGGACACATCTTTACTAGCAATTCGATATTCTAACCAAACACCAAGACTGGTAAAAGACTAGAAACACATCTTTAGCCCTAACTAGTCGTACCTTTGCCTTGAGTATCCACTTAAAGTTTGATGATGCATATCTTCACTTCAAGTCTGAGTCATTTTCTTCTCTTGATTTGATGACCAACTCATGATCATCTCCTTTTTGAGATCTTGATGTGCATCAACATATGATGTATCCTCTTCTTGATGGCTTTTAACTCATGAAACTATCTTCCATCCCGAACCTTTATTTGATGATCTTCAATATATGAAGCCATCCAAAATCTTTATCACCATGGAATATAACCTATTCATCCAACTCATGAAAAATGTTAGTTCCATAATTTGATTATCATTAATTACCAAAATATACCATTAACTCATAATGATGTGTCTAGATTCTTCAATCTTTCCTTTGGTAATTACTGATAACCACCACAATTTTAAATAATTGAATATAAAACTATTAAACTCAAATTGCGGTACTACCACCATTATAAGTTCGATAGTTCTGATTTCTAGCGTGGTACTTCTGTTTGTCTTGAGGACAAAAACTTAGTCCTTTCTAGAAAAAAAACATATTCCCCACAAATCCAGAACTTCCGTGATCTGGTAGTATCGCTCAGGAGTTGCGATCATACCGCTCTACGGTAGTTCTGTCATTCAAACTCCGGTACTACCATTTTCAGAGAGACTAAGTGTTTCAAGGGGTGTTCTCTGGAAAAAAAACATTCTGCCAACTACACGTTGGCACTTCCAGGTTCCGGTAGTTCCGCACTGCCATTTTGGTCATACCGCACTGTGATAGTACTGCTAGATACACATCGGTACTATCGATTTTTCCTGTCAATACACAGTTGGCTTTAGAATTTAAATTCAAATAAATGCATGACCTTTATCTCGAGCCATGTCGATCTTCTTGTCAATCTTAGCATGTATCTCCAAGCCATCAAGCAAAATCCAGGACTAGACCTTTCAAACACTTGATAATCATGTTAGTCCCATACATAAATAATTGAGTATAAAGTAATATTAGTCAATGTGAGTATATATGAACTACACAAGTTTTATATACTCAAAAGATATGTTTCAAAGTAGAGATCCCAATATATGTCATAAAAGAAACATGAATCAATACTAATGAAACCACAAAACATAGAGTGATCTCTCCCTAAATATGTGCATATAAGAATATATAACAAAAACATATGCACATATTCATTTTAGACTTCTGGTGGAGTTCAATCTATATTTTGTATCCGAGAAATACACTAAAATATATGAATGTGATGTAGAATGTATATCTCCATGATTTTCACATCTTCATCCAAATGAGACTAAGCCATATTATAATCATTCAACATATTAGTCTCACAATTGCATTTGTCATTTAACACATCCAAATAAGACTAGTAATATCATAACTAATAAGCATATTAGTCTCATAATTATTTTGTCATTATCACCAAAACCAATTTACTAGATCTTGAACTTACACCTACACTCGATTAGATAAAAGCTACTCCCTCTGATTCTAATTATAGGTCATTTTAGAATCTACGCCGATTAAATATTTTTAGGTTTGACTATTAATATACAAAGAATTACTAAGATTGATAACATGAAATTCATATTACTAGACCCACCATGAAATATATTTTCATAGTGTATAATTATTTTTATTTGAAACAATATTGTCAAAGCGCCACCTTGTAGGTTATATCAATGTGTAAAATAACTTATGTTTGGAGTAAAAGAGTACAAGCATTGCAAATGCTGGATTTTCTCATGTGGCTGCCACTTGGATACTGAGCCCATCGCAGACAAACCCCCTCTCGTTTGGGTACGTATGTTGATACCTTCCTTCTCTCCTGGTTGAAGTTAAGATTAGATTAGATCACTGAGATTCTTTTTTTTTTACAGTGAAATGCAAGGCATTGAACAATAATTACACACACGTGCAAGAAAGTGTGTGCGTGTAAGAGAGGCCTGGCCAGCCGGTCCTGTTTTACTTAGGGTGTGAATGGAATTTGAATTATCCGACATCCGAATTTGGTTGGCAGTGAAAGTGGAAAATGTAAATACATTTGTCTTATAAAAAGGATACGGATCCGAATAGTATCCAATTTTTCTCTGAATATGAATTTGAATGTGGTATGTAGAATTCGATGCTAAATAATATGGATACAAATATTACCTGGATTCGATTGTGGTGTGCGGAATAGTTGACATATCTTTCGTATTTGATCTCTAAATTGGGCATATTGTATATGCATTTCGATCATCTCGATGAGCCTGTCATTATGGTGGACTCTAATTTAGCATTTCATCTTTTCCATTTCGGCATATCCCCCAATAAACCTTTGTAATGCCCTCTTTAGCCAAATTGTATGTGTTTATAAACGATTTATTTGCAATATATCTAGAATTAGTTAGGATTAGCGGCAAATGACACCAATGATCATTATTACGTGATAACCTAGAAAATAAGGGGCATAAATATTACTATAAAATCGGTGTCAATTGACTAAACTTCATTGTGTTATAGGATATTCGCATACGACCGAATTTAGTAGGTATTCGATTCACATTCGTATTTATTATAATATTTAATTTGTATTCGTATTTGAGCATATTCGATATCGTATTGTTATCTAGTTTTTAAACCAGTTCCAGTGCAACCTCCTAGAAACAAAAAGTTAGCATAATCTTAAGATCATACGGTTATACGAGTCTAATTACTCTTCAGATAAAAACACAAGTGTTAGTGATATTCTCTACAAAGTAATCATATAGATGATTATATCATTTCTATATTTATAATATTTTAAATAAATATTATTATATTCTTTGAATGAATTATTATTTATTATTAATATTAGCAGTAGAACCCCGCTTGTGCTTAGCTACACAAAGCTAGCCACCCGTCGCCAAACATCAAATCTCATCATTGCCCACCAGATAGCCGTGCCCCCCTTCGCAACAGCCCATAATTCCGCAGTTTCCACTCCTCTCCTTCATGTCAGGAACCGTTTTCCCCCTTGGCCCCTCTGATCTTCGATGCTGCACCGTCCGTGCCGTGGTCAGTGAGAGATGCGGCACCATCTGTCTTTGTGAGAGATGTGGCCAATACATGTGGGCCCATGTGTCAGTGCCGTGATGGGTTTGAACCGATCGATACGTGCGTGCATGGGACGTTGGAGGGGGTGACTGGGTGAGATGGCAGCTTAGCTGATCACTACGTGCATGCAGCGAGAGTGGAGAGTGAAGAATGAGCGCGTACGCGTTCTTAGATGGGATTATCTATACAATATTTAATTATTTTTGAGAATAAATTAGTTAGAGTTTAGAATTATTGAATAGAGACTAACGCTCTAGACTTGGAACACTTACATTTTTTTTTGAAGGAGATCCATTGAATGAAAATCCAACACCAAAAAAAACTAACTAATTTTATGCTAAAAATAGTTAAGTATTGTTTAGCAATTCCATTCTAGAAAACCAACGGAAGCCGAGCCGGCGATCGTTGTCCCCGGCCGGCCCCGTCTCCTCCCCTTCTGTTGCCCCGCCCGATCGATATTCGTGCCCTTGTTGGCCTTGCCATTCCTAAAACTTTACTCGACTTTCCTCGTTACTGAACCCGAAGGGGAAGTGGTCGCGCGCCGATCGGTGAACCTCATTGCCACGGTGCCATACCTAAATCATGTTTGGATTTACGCGTTGCTTGTCGTCCCTCCAACCAAAGAGGAAGCATATATATGCCGTTCGAAAAAGTAACACGAGTTGTTTATGCGCCTACTGGCTAGGGCTGATCGAGTATTGTTTTACTATACAGCGAGGCGTATGTATGTATCCAAGTATGTACGGGGTTTGAATGGCATGGAATGCAGAAGACAAGGGATGGTGTCCTGTTTTAGGGGGCATTGTTTGTTCCTTTTAAGTGACGCATCCGGTTTAAATATGCGCTAGTACTACTTGTACACTGGACTACCGAGTCCAATAAGCTTTTGGCCCTCTACTCCTTTCAGCACTAAGTCCCCACACACTCAAATTTGTGCAAATGATTCCCTCTCAGACCACGGGAGTATTAGACGAATTGTTTTATCTAATGCAGTATCGGACTGCATTCGATGCGTGACCCACGAGAAACATGCATTATACCATCTACTATGCTTCAATCACTACCACATAAAGAGTCATCATAGATAGTTCTAAACCCTTATCATAGACAGTATTTGAACCATCTGATTTATTATATCTCTGGTAATAGATAATTATCACAGATGGCTCTCAAACCATTTGTGATAAGTCACAACACATATGATTTTTTTTCAAAATAACCATCTGTGATATGTCAGATATCACAAACAGTTTTTAAACATAACTGTCTGTGTCTGTGATAGCTGACATACCACATATGGCTAATACAAAAAATCAGACGATTTTATGTTACAAACTGTCTGTGATAGCTCTTTGAATAGCTAAAATATTTTTTATTGGATAGTCTCAGGAAATGCTAATCATCTCCTCTAAAAACAAGCAAGCAGATCATAGATAATTGCATATCTTATAACACACAATAATCATTATATAAATCTCACAAATGAATTACAACTAAATAAATTATAATTGAATGAATTGTTTGATGAAGCATAATTGAATGAATTACAATTGAATCAAATGTTTAAACATCTATTAATTGTTGTCATCAGGGTTGAACTCTCTTCGGGTAAATGGCCTCCGCCATCAAGAAGTTGGAGCGCTATCATCGAACATCAGAGAGTTCGTCAAGATCGAATACACTTAAGTCGATTCTCATGCCCTATCACTAGGAGTAAAGTTGTTAGCATATATATATATTAATTGTTATCATCGGGGTTGAACTCTCTCTTCGGGTGAATGACCTCCGCCATCAAGAAGTTGGAGCGCTATCATCGAGCGAGAGAAGGAAGGGAGAGAGGAGAGAGGGGAGAGGGCGGCGTGGCCTCAAGGCAGTCCGCACAAGTAGGGGTGGCGAGAGAAGGAGGGGGGAGAGGAGGCGGAGAGCAAGGGCGGCGGCGTAGAAGAAGAAGGGGGCGGCGGCGGCATAGAAGGGAGAGAGAGGAGAAGAAGGGGGTAGGCGGGAGCAAGAGAGAGAGGAAGGAGGAGAGAGGGTGAGAGAAGGGGGAGAGGCGGCGGCGAAGCAAGCGAGAGAAGGGGGAGCGGCGGCACAAGAGAGAAGGAAGGGAGCGACGGCGGTATAGAAAAGGAAGAGCAGGGGCCAAGCGGAAGAGAAAAAGAAAGATTGGTAGAAATTAAATAGAAAATTTAAGAAAAAGAAGATTAATTAAAAATCTGCACATAAAATTTTGATAACATAAGTCCTAAGGTAACAATATCTCTCATTATCTATCAAATTTATAATATTACAAATTATTTTAGGTAATAATTCTCCCTCCAAACATCATATATATCTTGACATCGCCAGTAGAACATCATGTGAAAGTCGGCCGCCTAGGCCTCGCCTAGGCCCCGCCTAGGCGGCCTAGGCGCTAGGCCCCTGCTTGCCGCCCGCCTACCGCCTACTTGAACATTGGAGGAGACGAGGCAACACACTACAAGTGGTGGCGTCGGAAGATTGGGGGCAGCGAGGGGAAAGCGGTGGAGAGTGCAAGGAGCGAACGGGGGCGGTGAGAGGAGCGAATAGGGGCGGCACTCGCTAGGGCTAGGGTTCAGTCATTAATGTTAGATATATATTATATAGCTGTATATTTACCCTATTGTATCAGAGATTTCCTGCATATATGCCACACCTGTACGTGTATATATATTAGCCCATTGGCTTCATGGTGAATATAAGCGCTATTTATAACATGGTATCAGAGTCAAACCTAGGTTTTCGCAAGCCGTCGCTGATTCATCTCTTCAGCCGCTGCCGCTACCACTTGGGGGTTCTCTCCATGCTTCTCATTGACTGTTGTTGTTGACTCTTGCAGTTGCACGCCCGCCCATAGCTGCATCTTTCAGCCACCGCCGCCTAGGGGTTCTTCGCGCTCGCCTGTCGCCTCCTGCTGGCTTCCCCCGCTATTCGTTGACTGCCACTCGTCTCAGTGGTGTTTGGATTGATCGGATCCGGTTCTTTCGCCAGATCTTATGAGGTCTTCCGTTGCCGACCGGAGGATTCATTGAACATGGCTGTTGGATTCGAACTTCTTCACCGTCCGCCGATCTGAGTTGGGGGCCACCTTCGCCCATGGGTCTCACCGACCATCATCGGCGCTATCGGCTCTGATGTGCAAGAGACCTGATCCAAGATCTGACATTGGGCCAAGCCGCTTCATCGTTGGAGACCGCCTCCGCCTTCATCGTCGGAGGCCGAGCCATCTTTGTCACCGGAGGTCGAGCCGCCTCATCGCTGGACACCACCGCCTTGTCTTCGGTTAAAGACTTGTGCGATCCAGTTTGGCCCTTCGGCCGGTTTTATTAACCAACCGAGAGGAAAAAAAGAAGGAAAAAGATAGAAAAATGTCTTTTTTGTAGGTTCCATTTATGTTCCTTGTTGCCTACTGATCTTCGATAGTCTCAATTATCAGGACTGGTTTCTGCACATGCATGGTCAGCGTCTTTCGGAGTTTCTTACTAGCGAGTTGCC
Source organism: Melocanna baccifera (assembly GCA_036346265.1). Taxonomy (NCBI): domain Eukaryota; kingdom Viridiplantae; phylum Streptophyta; class Magnoliopsida; order Poales; family Poaceae; genus Melocanna; species Melocanna baccifera. The sequence goes on along the minus strand of CM070707.1, from coordinate 10,963,476 downwards.
TTGCCCGTCTTACCCTACTCCACCTGTTGAGCCTGTACTTCCAAAGGATGCTTCCGAAGACACTCGTACAAAGGCATATGAGGCGTTTAACGATGCCATGGAGACTTTTCAGACTAAGTATGCAGCTTACAAGACAAGGATCGATGAGGATGCTTGTGTTTTTGCTATTCTAGTTGCCAGCATGGAGATGCACCTCACTGGTGATGTTGTTGGTTTGGCTTCTGCACAGGCGATGTGGGCGCATCTGCACACCCGCTACGAGCCATCTAGTGATTCCTTGTAACTTGCTGTTGTGCAACAGGAGTAGTCGCTGCAGCAGGGAGATACCACTATGTACGAGTTGTATGCTCAGCTGTCCGAAGTATAGCGTCAAATTGATTCTTTGGGGCAAGATGTTTGCACCTGTTAGTGCTGTCCGCGTCAATAGTCTCACCAAGAGATTCGCCGCAGCTACTTCTTGATACGTCTTCGGGTAGAGTTTGAACAGACTCATGCTCAATTGATGGCTCATCATCCTCGTGTGACTCTATTGGAGGCCCTTACAGCTAGTCGTACTGAGATTCGCCTTCGTGGTGCGGGTCTATTGTTGTCATCATTGTTTCCTTCGCCTTCGTACTGAGATTCAATTGAAGATCTTCCTTGCGCTGCCCTGTCAGTCTTGTCACCTCCACTACCTCCGCATCCGCTGAGCTTCCACCACATCTTTTGCTCAGTAGCATCATCGTTTACGACATCTTTGTGGGTCACGTATGTCTGCTTTACTTTGTCATGGTCTTTTAGGGTCTGTCTAGTAATGCTTCTCTCAATTGTCAGGGTTGTACGCTTGGCAAACAGTTTCAACTCCCATATCCTTCTAGTGAGTCAAGTGTCCTAGCGTCCTTTTGATTATGTTCATTCTGATGTATGGGGATCAGCTCTTTTCGTTTCGAAAGGTCATTGATATTATATCATTTTTATTGATGATTTTTCTCGGCCTACGTAGATATATTTTATGTCATCTCGTAGTGAGGTTCTATCTATTTACAAGACTTTTGCCACCATTGACCGTACTCAGTTTGACTCCTATTCATGTTTTTCGCACTGATTTCGCTGGGAAGTACTTGTCAAGAGTTCATGGTTTTCTTGTCCCGGTGCTCATACTCAGAATGGTATAGCTGAACGCAAGCATCACCATCTCCTTAAGATAGCTTGTGTTTTTATGCTTGCTTCTGCTGCTGTACCACACTTCTGGGATTAGGCTCTTCTACTACCACTTTTCTGATCAACATTCAACCCTCCTCTACTCTTCAGAGTGGGATTCTAATTGAGCATCTAAGTGGCAAGACTCCTCATTATTCCAGTCTCCACCCCTTTGTGTGTGCTATGTTCTTCTTGCACCTCGTGAGCGCACTAAGATGACCGCTCAGTCTGTTGAGTGCGTTTTTCTAGGCTACAGTACTAAGCACAAGAGATATTATTGTTGGGACCCTTTTGGCCGACAGATGCGGATTTCTCGGGATGTTACTTTTGATGAGTTTTGTCCTTTTTATCCTTACCATTCTTCCTTCACTTCAGCATTTCTTGTCGAGCCACTTTATTTTCTGACTTTTCCTTTCACCCCTATTGTCGTCACTCCACCACCACACTCTTTAGTCTCTCCGATGCCTCCTTCCCAGTTGGCACCTTCACCACCGACACCCTCTCGAGGTTACTGCTGGCCTTACTCTTTCTCATCCTTTCTACTATACTCGTCATCTACGAGTTGATTCTTCTGATGTGCCCTCCATTTCTGATGGGTCATCCTTTTCGGCTTCTTGCTATGCTCTTCACAATCGTCAGTCTATTTGGCCTCCTGAGCGTTTTGGTTTTGCTGCCGCTGCTCTTGCCCGAACCGACTTCTTATCTTGATGGTGTTATTTATCAAGAGTGGCAGCATGCGATGGGAGAGAAATCGATCCGGGCAGATCGAGCCCACGACTGCATGAACCAACAATTTCGAGAGATGCCAAGGGCCTTTCTACAAAACTACTGATGTGGCACCAGTCTCGTGCGCGGAATTCGTTAGGACAAGTCGCGTGCTACGCTGCGCTGTATTGGGTAGAATCATTGACCAGTCTGTCCCATGCCAACACAATGAATAAACAAGCGCGTAATCATAGGAGAAATTCTTATAATTGAATTCTTATAATTGATAAGATGGTGAGGGATTGATGATTGCTCACAGGCAAGGTTCTCGATGTCCTCATCGAGCCGCTTGGTGTTGACAGATGTGCTGCTGAACGCCGCCTTGTTCAGCCCAACGTTGTCTCCAAACAAAACAATGACAAACATTGATCAAGTGAAAAGGAAAAGGAAATCTAAGAGCGAAAGAAACTGATGAAAGAAAATGAAATAATTCCAAAAGGAACATCTTACTTAGACCAAAAGGAAGAATCTTGTTGCTACAAACATTAAAACTTCTAATAACGAAAATGAAACATTAACATAGTTGAATCCCATTGCATTTATACCCCAACAGGTTATTTGGTCAGTCATAGACACAAAAGAAAATAAATATGCTAAAAACCAAAAGTCAGCATCATACCTAAGCCAAATGTGGATCTGAGATATATAGGTCTCTAGTGCAATCTTGCCAAACCAACTAAAAGTAAAAAGTAGGTTATAAGTCTATCAACTGAAGGAATGCATAGGATATAAAACATCTAAACCATTATTGAGAAAAAGACTTGCGAAGAGAGTCAAAGAGGCATTCCTAAGCTGCTGAATGCAATTGCATTGGGAGATATAAACACTGGATGAAAAACAGTGTTAATGTTAACTCTGTAAAATATACTAACAAATTATGCATCCCGTATCAATTTTGATAGCACATCTGTAGACGCACGTGATAAAAATTCATGACGTGTAGGGATGGTACTTCTTGTGTGCAATTTTGTCTAGCTTGTAAATATATTCATACCACAAATAACCAACCTGAGGAGAGGAAACAAAAAGGCCTAGTAGGTACAGCAGTCAAGTTGGTACATCATCGCAAATTTAAAGTGAACACAGAGGGTGCTTACGCGCAGTGCAACTGCAACCTATCACCAAGGAAATAGTAACAATGGTTCCCTTAACTGACAATCTAACTTTAGTTTCAGATTCTTTGAGCTTCTCCATCCATCTTTCAACCTGTACGGTGTACTAAGAGGGATACTTAACTGTACTAAGAGGGATACTGTAACATTCCAGCTTTTGAGATATAAAAATGTGATGGATTTGGCATTTGAAAGATTCTGGCTTTTGTTGGCATTTGAATTTCTTGGATTTTCAAAGTTTTGGTTAAGGTCTCCATTCGGACAAAATAGAATAAACATATATGTACATAAGAAGCAAAGCACATAAAATAAAGTGGAAACTAGAACGAAAGGAAGGGTTGGGTAATAGAAAAGATAAATAGCAAGAAGGGAAAATAATGCAAGTATGGAGATATTGAAAATTCATGAAATAAAGATACATATAAATACATATATACATGTGTATGTATAAACATGTGCTTAAAAATAAATCATGGAATGATATGGTTAAAGCAGCAACATATGAAAATATGTAAATAAAACTTTGGGAGCCAGCCGGCCAGCCAGCCAGGCTTCGGCCAGCCAGCTAGCTCCCCTTCTATCAGCTACCAAGCGTCCATTTTTCTCTCTGGCACTACCTCAGGCGCTACCTCGCTCGCGCCGGCGCCGTCGCGCTACTGAGCCGCCAGCTCCCTTGCTCGCCCGATCCCGTCGTCGATACTCACCCTTTGGACCAGCAGTCCACCAGATGCTTCATCACCCATTCCCGCCCCCATGTTACTACAGAGACCTACCGCCAATCCCCTGGCGCCGCGCAGTGCTCCCTTGCATTCGGTCATCCCTGCATGCGAGCCATTGCCCAGGCTGCTACCCCTTCGGACTGAAGACGCTGCATCGAATCGCCACACCATACCGCCGCCATTAATGCTATGCACGGCCTCTCCTTTGCCGAATTCCGCCATGTGCACCGAATGATCGCCGCCGCGTCAGCTCAGCCAATGCAAACTCGACAAAGCCTCCCCGCCGTACTTGGACCATACTCTGAGCATCCTTATGCTAAACCTTAGCGGCGTGCAGTTCCTAGGAATAGACCACTGTGGCCTCATTCCGGCATTCGTCAGCCACCACCGCCGCCCATGCCCCTCCACGTCGACAGGCCAATTCGCTCACTATAAAAGCTGGCTAGGACCTTCTGCAGACTTCCCACGCCGCCTGCTTGCTCCCCACCAAAGCAATTGGGGTTTCATCCCCCATAGCTCGCCGGAGCTGCTTTCCTCTCCAAGTCCGACGTCCGGGCTCATCGTCGATTGCGACCACCCCGGGCCGATTCCATTTGCAGAAGGCATCACAGCAGCCGGGCGAGGTCATCCACACTGTTCTTAGGAGCTCCCGTGACCCGATCTGTCTTCTCACCGTGCAAACCCTTCGAGCTCCACCCCCGTACGTCGACAGTACTCCACCGCCTTCCCCGAGCTCACTCGACCCCAAAGGTAGGATCAGGATCACCTCTAGATGCTCCCTGCACATTTAATTGAGTTATTATGCACTCTATCGCGATAGCCCTATTTGCCCTGTTCCACCTCCGCCTAGGTTCACCGCCGATGAGGATCCCGGTCAAATTGGCCGGCGAGCATTTGCATGGAGGTGCGCGGTGCGCCACGGGTTCCATTTTGCTAATATTTTCGGGCCATCACACCCTTCCCGCGCGCAAGCCTCACGAGCTTGGTGGAAGAAGAAGAACAGTGCAGGGGGGCGCGCGCTAAAGTTTGATTTTCCGACCGGGTTAACGACTAACCAACCGTTAAGTTAAACACTCATTGACATGTGGGCCGTGTTCACTTAAAATATTATCCGGGTCCCAGCTGTCATACACATAAAATCTATGGGTCCCGCCTGTCAGTTACTCAGAGGGGAGGAGATATTGGAGTCCACGTGTCAATTGTTGGTGTACGCTGGAGTTTAAAAAGTTCTTGTGGGTCCCGCATGTCAGTCGCGGTAGTGAGTAAAGAATGATACCCGCTAGTAGACCCCACCTGTCAGCCTAATGGAAAGAAAGATAAAATATTCCGAGGGTCCCATGTGTCAGTCTCATATCTTCTCTCTCCTCGGGATATTTAATTAATTACTGATTTCACTTTTGATTTATAGCTGACTGAAGGCTTTAGAAATTCATAGTAAATTCGTATGAACTCCAAACTTAATGGGAAAATTTTCTAAATTTGTCTAAATCTGTCCTCTTTCCAGAGAACTAAACATTATAAATTTTTGAGTTAAAATGAATTTTTAAATGCAAAGTTAGTTGGCTATGTTAATTGGGTTTAGACTTTAAAAATTCATAGTTAATTCATTTCAACCCCAAATTCAGTAAGAAGAGTTGCAATAATTATCTAAATTCATTATCTGTCTCCTGGAACCAAAACCATGAGTTTTTGAGTTTGTTTGAATTCTTATGAAGTTTTACTTGGTGGTGTTGACTCGCTTTATCTCTTTTAAAAATGTACGTTTGACGATAAATTAACGTACGAGGCCCAGGAGGAAGATTCAGAAGCAAACCCAAGCCAAGATCAGTCAGACCAGGATCCTTGCGAACCAGGTGAGTCAATACTTTGATCATATTGGACCTACATTTTCTGCAATTTATTTTTATTTAAATTATCAACTGCATGCTATTATTTTCTGTGCTAAGTATATGCCTGATTTTCCATACCCTAGTTACTTACCCATTTAATGAGTTTGTTAGTAATACCTTCTTTTAGAATAATTGAATATGTGAGCCTTGTCACCCTAGTAAAACTATAATGGTATTCTTTTGAAAATAAGTCCGTAATTATATACCATGCTTAGTTGTGCTTAGATACTCGGGGGTACCAAAAGGTCCCCCTCGTCACTTTATACTATGAGAATTGGATTTGGGAAGTCAGGGTAAAAATGGTTGGTGTATTTGAACAAAGATATTTTTCTGTTCCCAAAAACCCCAACTTGCTTAAATATCTGGGCGGATGGTCCGGGGGTGTGGTTCTGTGGTGCACAAGAGAGGGGTTAGTGGTAGAACCGCCCAGGTAACATAAGAACCGAATCTCCTGATGACCTCCCAAGGTACAACAGTACAACTACCAGCTGGCAAAATGTAGGCGGGGCTAACTAATCTGCATAGCTCTAGTGTGGTTACGTGAAGGTGTGAACACGAGCAAAGGGAAGGATGGTCGCATCCCCGCATTTGCCCGTGATGGCTCACGAGGGACCCTTCTCGAGGGATGTAAGCATCCTACAGAAGATAGACCTTAGCGGGCGTAACCACAAGTAGGATTATGCATTGTAACAGTCTCGTGATAATCTACTCAACTACATGGCCAAGGAATCATGTGGGGCAACGGGCAGATTTATCTCTTGTGGGTAAAGTGTACAACTCTGCAGAGTACAAAACTATTCGAATAGCCGTGCACACGGTCAAGGGCGGACATGGGAACTTGACAAGATATAGTTCTATTTCAAAAACCTGATGGAGTGGGTAAAGTCGAGGGCAGAGAAAGGCCCTGATTTGTGTTGTCCTGGGTGTCGTCCCAGTGGTAAGTTAAGTGGCTATGACACTGAAAACTAATTGTGGTATAAGAGTCATGGATTAGTGGATGAGATCTGTACTTATCTATAAAATCTTTTATTCAAAGGTGTTATAAATATTGGTCCAAGGGCTAAGCCTAGGAATTTCTTACACTTAACATTAAGTCTTTCGAAACGCGGTTTTTCAGCAAATAAAATAACCCGAGCCTATCTTTGTCAAGCCATTCATGTTATATAGTCGCATTCGTGTGTTGGCTCACGAGCACGGGGTTGGAGTGCTCACACTCGCATAATCAAACCCGAAAATGTAAGAGCGAAATCCCTATGCTTATGAGGAGGCGCCCAGCCAAGGAGCTGACGATGGGAACTAGGACGGGTTTCAAAATGATCAGTCATAGACAGTATACTTGCCGTAAGGGTGTTCGCCTATATAGCTCAGTGTTGGGCAATATAGACACGCACATTTACCCCCAGTCGCTGCCTGTGGCTTATGGTTCCACTTATGTTATTGTTTCTTTTCCGCTGCTTATCTTTTGAATGTAATATTTGGCCTGGGAGGCCCTCTATGTAAGGCATTTGCCCGACGTGGCTTATTCCTAAACTCGGAAGTATGTTATATTTAATTTTGACTATATGATCATCATGCGATGAATGGACTGATTCAGCAATGTACTGTGAGCACTATCTACTGATCCAGGGAATAGTGCAGTATTCACAGAGGATCCGGGATTTAAAATCCGGGTCCCACAGAGCTGGTATCAGAGCCTTCGACTGTAGGGTAAAACCTTAGGATGGCGTAGGATTTAATTTTATCTATAAAAAGGGGTTAAAAATATATATATATACCTATATATAGTATGCTTACCTCTTCCTGATCTGATCTTGTCTTTCTGTTCTTTTGATTTTAAAAAAATATATACTAATTAGTGTTCTAATGGACAGATGGTGGGAGCTACAGACGGATCGTGGGACTACTTTTCCCATGGAGAGGTTGAGGGGGACTTTGCGACTATCTTGCACAAGCTGCTTCACTACTTGAGCTACAAGGATCAGCCGATCTACAGGGGCCGCAAGATCACCCAGGGACCCTACGAGTCGTGGGTCATGGAGATATTTATCTACGCACTGGTCGAGACTGATCCGCCACACGTGTTCCGGAGCTTGCACAGGAAGAGCACCGGTGCTACAGCTCTGTAGGATGCCGCCCGCCTAGCTGCGGCTAGGCTATGTGACATACATGCATCAGCTTTGATGACCACGCCGTACTTCTACCACCCGTCGTGTCAGGATGGGACGATCTACTGCGCGACCTACATGCCCGAGCATGAGGATTTACCCCGAGCTGACCCACCAGTCCACTCACACCCGGCCATGGGGCCACTTATACTGCCGCACTAGAGGAGATCACAGAGTTACACGGCTTACGCTTTCGCCGACCCATGGCGCGGCGAGCACTACAGACCACTCGCCAAGTGCGAGCATGCACTAGCAGAGGCGTAGAAGGAGAAGGCGGCCGCCCTCGCCGAGCTCCAGAGGACTGCAGTTGTTGCAGCCATCCACACCCCAGACTCTTTGCCTCACCCATCGCCGACCGACCCGCACCTCGCACCCGCGCCGCAGACTCGCGCTCGGCGCTCGGCACGTAAGAGCGTGTTACTTTCGGGCCCGAGCGATGTGGTCACCTTAGGGGGGCCTATCTTCGTCGACGACCGCTCCCGCACCTACGCCGACTCCTCGAGTTCGCCACCGCCTCGCTCGGGACGCCGACTATACCCCCGTGAGCACACGCCTTGGGGAATGAGCAGGACTTTTGCTTAGTGCTCGACAGATAATGAGCACCACCTCTGTAGAAGTATGATGTATCAGACTTTAGATCGCAGTTGTACTTATCTGCTCCCGGCCTAAGTGCTGAATGGAGTTGTATGAACTTCTAACCCTATGTAGGCCTTGTATTGTTATTTGCCTTGTTGTTTACCTTACTTTGTTGGTTTTTCTTGAGATGGCTTTTGGGCCAAAGGCCTGCATATTGGTGCGTATGTCTAAGAAATTGCAGCTATATCTGCAGATGGCCACACAGAGAGTAACAAGGGCTCAGGCCAGCGCTGCACCAGACACGCAAGCCGCGGCTGACACTAGAAAAGGTACTCCACCAGTGGGCCAAGGCAGAGGCCGAGGCCGAGAAGCCAGCCCACCACCACCTCCGCCAGAACATCCCACGATGGCGCAAGTTATGGCCCAACAAACCCAGTTGCTGCAAGCTATTTACAATGGCCAGCAAGACAATGCTGGCAACCACAACACCAAGTTAGGGGACTTTTTGAGGACCAGACCTTTGACTTTCGCATTTGCTGATGAGCCTCTCGAAGCCGAGGATTGGCATCGAGACACTGAGAGGAAGCTTAGACTGGCAAGGTGCAATGAAGACAAAGTGATCTTTGCCGCCCACCAACTAAAAGGAGCTGCCGCTGCCTGGTGGGAGAATTATATGTCCGCCAGGGGTCAAGAGGAAGCGCCCACCGACGATGATTCGGAAGAAGAGGCAGCTGCAGGATAAAGACCACCAGGACCCCGTCAAGCACGAGCCCCGCCTGCTCATGCAGCCATCACGTGGGCAGAATTCAAGACTGCCTTCAAGGCCAACTTTATTCCCGTCGGTGTCATGCGGATGAAGAAAAATGAGTTCCGCACCTTGAAGCAAGGGAACATGTCGGTAAGCGAGTACCTCACCAAGTTCAACCAGCTCGCTCGATATGCCCCAAAAGATGTGATGGACGACGACGAGAAGATAGACAGGTTCTTTGAAGGTATGAACGAGGAATTGAGGGTACAATTGATCATTCAGGACATCACCAGTTTTCACCAGCTGGTGAACAAGACTCTCATTTGGGAAAATGAGAAGAAGAATTTGGAGGCCAGCCGCAAGAGGAAACAGGTTGTGCAGCGGCCACAAGGAAGGTTTATCCAGAAATTTTTCAATAATCCTTCCTACAACCGACAACAGGCATCTAACACAACTTCCCGCCCCGGTGGCAACAACCCCCAAGCCCCCAGATCTGGTGGTCAATCTACCGAGGGAAATCCTGCAGTTAACCTCAGCTGCTATAGTTGTGGAGAAAAAGGACACTTTGCTTACCGATGCCCGAACAAGACTATCACTCCAGTAAAGTTCAACTTGGGAACCACTCCAGTCCGAGGTCAAGCATCCATGTCAGGCAAGAGGCACCAGACCCCGCAAGTCAACAGGACTGCCCCAACTCCCAACCGTGGCCGGATGAACCACATTACCGCAGAGGAGGCCGAAGAAGCGGCGGGAGTCTTGATGGGTACGTTTTCTGTCAAGACTATCCCCGCGCGTGTTCTTTTTGACTCTGGGGCTTCGCACTCATGTATAGCAAAGAGATATGTGGATAGAGTAGGATTGCCTACTTACCCCTTAAAGAAGCCAGTGGTTTTTAGCTCACCTGCTGGAACCATCACAACCACCCTAGTATGCCCAAAAGTTGAGATCACCATGGAATATAGCAATTTCTTGGCTGATCTTATAGTGTTACACTCAGAGACCCTGGATATTATACTGGAGATGGATTGGCTAGCTAAATACCAGGGAATAATAGATTGTGCCACCAGAATAGTCAGCTTGACCAGGTGTCCGGGGGTAACCATAAGAGTAAAAGTGGACCGACCCTATCGCTGGGGGCGTATGATTTACTATACTGAAGATGTACCTCTAGAGGGGATGCCCATAGTGCAAGATTACCCAGAAGTTTTTCCAGAAGAATTGCCTGGCATACCACCAGACAGAGAGTTAGAATTTGTGATTAATTTGAAGCCAGGGGCTGCTCCAATAGCCAAGCGACCATATAGGATGACTGTCAAGGATTTAGAAGAACTCAAGAAACAGCTTCAAGAGTTGCAAGAGAAAGGTTTCATTAGACCCAGTTCATCCCCTTGGGGATCCCCAGTACTGTTCATCAAGAAGAATGATGGCACAGCCCGGATGTGTGTAAATTATCGTGCCTTGAACGAAGTAACCATTAAGAACAAATATCCCCTTCCTAGGATTGATGACTTATTTGATCAATTAGGAGGAGCCACTGTATTCTCCAAAATTGATCTGAGGTCAGGATACCACCAGCTAAAGATTAGACTCGAAGACATCCCCAAGACAGCCTTTACCACTAGATATGGGCTGTATGAGTTCACAGTCATGTCCTTTGGATTGACCAATGCCCCGGCATATTTCATGAACCTCATGAACAAAGTATTCATGGAGTATCTGGATAAGTTTGTGGTGGTATTCATAGATAATATTCTTATCTATTCCAAGACTGCTGAGGATCATGCTAAGCACTTGCACCTAGTTTTAGGGAAGTTAAAGGAGCACAAGCTATATGCCAAATTCAGTAAGTGTGAGTTTTGGCTCAGTGATATTAGCTTCCTAGGACACATTGTGTCAGCAAACGGAGTATCTGTGAACCCCGCCAAGATTGAAGCGGTAGTAGAATGGAAGCAGCCTACAACTATCACTGAAGTAAAGAGTTTCTTTGGTTTAGCAGGATATTACAAAAGGTTTATAGAAGGATTCTCCAAGATCGCCAGGCCATTAACCCAACTGCTCAAAAAGGAACAGATGTTTGAATGGACCAAGTCCTGCGAAGAGAGTTTCCAGGAGCTCAAGACCAAGCTAACCTCTACTCTTGTCTTAGTGCTGCCAGACATCCGAAAGGACTTTGAGGTGTATTGTGATGCCTCCCATCAGGGACTCGGATGTGTGCTGATGCAAGGAGGAAAAGTGGTGGCATATGCTTCTAGGCAGTTGTGTCCTCATGAAGCGAATTACCCCACTCATGATTTGCAGTTAGCATCAGTAATTCACGCCTTAAAAATTTGGCGGCACTACTTGATCGGTAACCATTGTGACATATACACCGATCATAAGAGCCTCAAGTACTTCTTCACTCAATCGGATCTTAACCCGAGGCAAAGGAGATGGCTGGAATTGATTAAGGATTACGACCTAGGCATTCACTACCATCCCGGAAAAGCCAACGTGGTGGCAGATGCCCTAAGTCGCAAGGTTTACTGCAATAACCTTATGATTAAGGAACAACAACCCAACCTGCATAAGGAGCTAATGAGACTCAACCTCGAATTAGTGGAGCAGGGCACAATGGCAGCCATGGAAATCCAACCCTGTATGGAAGACCTAATCACAGCTGCCCAGAAGGAACACCCTACAACCGTAAGAATGAGAAGTCAAATGGAAAAAGGAAAAGCTCCCAAGATGACTGAGCATTCGGAAGGGGTTATGAGATATGGAACACGTCTTTTCATTCCCCATCAAAAGGATCTAAAGAACCTGATACTAAAGGAAGCGCATTGTTTGGCATACTCCCTTCATCCTGGAAGCACCAAGATGTATCAAGATTTGAAGCAATGGTATTGGTGGCCTAGAATGAAGAGAGATATCGCTGAATATGTTGCCTGTTGCGATGTATGTCAGAGGGTGAAGGCTGAGCACCAACGACCAGCTGGGTTGCTACAACCATTGCAAGTGCCGCAATGGAAGTGGGAAGAGGTTGGAATGGACTTCATTACGGGCTTACCCTGCACCAAGGTCGAGTGCGACTCCATATGGGTCATAGTGGACAAGTGACCAAAGTTGCCCACTTTATTCTGTAAAGACCACATACAAGGGAGATAAGTCGCGAATTATATATGTCTCGCATCGTGTGCCTACACGGTGTGCCCAAAAGAATAGTTTCAGATTAGGGTACTCAGTTCACCTCACATTTCTGGGCAAGTCTTCATGAAGCCTTAGGCACCCACCTAGACTTCAGTACTGCATATCACCCCCAAACAGATGGTCAAACCGAGAGAGTAAACCAAATACTCGAAGATATGCTTCGAGCCTGTGCTCTGGATTTTGATATGGACTGGGACAAGTGTCTGCCTTATGCTGAGTTTGCATACAACAATAGCCATCAGTCTAGCTTGAAGATGTCTCCGTTCGAAGCCTTGTATGGAAGAAAATGCAGAACACCTCTACATTGGTATGAGGTAGGGGAAGGTTCCATCTTTGGACCGTAAACCCGCAACAATGTCGAGGAGAAAGTTCGTTTGATTAGGATCGCCATGCAAGCCGCTCACCTGCATAAAAGAGTTATGCAGACAAGAGGCGAAGGCCCTTGCAGTTTGAGGTTGGGGACCAGGTATATTTAAAGGTATCACCCTTGAGGGGAGTTAGGAGGTTTAAAATTAAGGGTAAACTCGCTCCCTGATATGTTGGACCATTTCCAATTAAAGATAAGAAAGGAGAGGTAGCCTACAAATTGGATCTACCTAAAAATCTTGCGGGTATACATGATGTGTTTCATGTGTCTCAACTTAAAAAGTGTCTCCGAGTACCTGAAGACTAGACCCCCATACAAGAGATTGAGATTGAGAAGGACCCCTAACATATGAAGAACGACCCATCAGGATTCTTGACGTGGTAGAAAAAAGAGAACAAGAAATCAAGTTATTCGTATATGCAAAGTACAGTGGAACCATCACATTAAAAAGGAATCTACATGGGAGCGTGAAGATCAGTTGCGACAAGATTACCCCTACCTATTCTCGGGTTAGGATAAATCTCGAGGTCGAGATTCTTTTAAGGGGGGTAGACTTGCAACATTCCAGCTTTTGAGATATAAAAATGTGATGGATTTGGCATTTGAAAGATTTTGGCTTTTGTTGGCATTTGAATTTCTTGGATTTTCAAAGTTTTGGTTAAGGTCTCCATTTGGACAAAATAGAATAAACATATATGTAGATAAGAAGCAAAGCACATAAAATAAAGTGGAAACTAGAATGAAAGGAAGGGTTGGGTAATAGAAAAGATAAATAGCAAGAAGGGAAAATAATGCAAGTATGGAGATATTGAAAATTCATGAAATAAAGATACATATAAATACATATATACATCTGTATGTATAAACATGTGCTTAAAAATAAATCATGGAATGATATGGTTAAAGTAGCAACATATGAAAATATGTAAATAAAACTATGGGAGCCACCGCCAAAGCCGCCCACCGGCCACTCCCCTTCTATCACCGCTATGGCGTCCATTTTTCTCTGGCGCTACCTCGATCTGCCCTGCGCCGTGCGCGCGCCGAGCCGCCCAGCTCCCCTTGCTCCGCCTGGTCCCAGTGCTGATACTCACCCTTCGGACCAGCAGTCCACCAGATGCTTCATCACCCATTCCCGCCCCCATGTTACTGCAAAGACCTGCCGCCAATCCCCTGGCGCCGCGCAGTGCTCCCTTGCATTCGGTCATCCCTGCATGCGAGCCATTGCCCAGGCTACTACCCCTTCGGACCGAAGACGCTGCATCGAATCGCCACACCATACCGTCGCCATTAATGCTGTGCACGACCTCTCCTTTGCCGAATTAAGCCATGTGCACCGAATGATTGCCGCCGCGTCAGCTCGGCCAATGCAAACTCGACAAAGCCTCCCCGCCGTACTTGGACCATACTCTGAGCGTCCTTATGCTAAACCTTAGCGGCGTGCAGTTCCTAGGAATAGACCACTGTGGCCTCATTCCGGCATTCGTCAGCCACCACCGCCGCCCATGCCCCTCCACGTCGACGGCCAATTCACTCGCTATAAAAGCCGGCTAGGACCTTCTGCAGACTTCCCACGCCGCCTACTTGCTCCCCACCAAAACAATTGGAGTTTCGTCCCCCATAGCTCGCCGGAGCTGCTTTCCTCTCCAAGTCCGGCGTCCGGGCTCGTCGTCGATTGCGACCACCTCGGGACGATTCCATTTGCAGAAGGCATCACAGCAGCCGGGCGAGGTCATCCACACTGTTCTTAGGAGCTCCCGTGACCCGATCTGTCTTCTCACCGTGCAAACCCTTCGAGCTCCACCCCCGTACGTCGACAGTACTCCACCGCCTTCCCCGAGCTCACTCGACCCCAAAGGTAGGATCGGGATCACCTCTAGATGCTCCCTGCACATTTAATTGAGTTATTATGCACTCTATCGCGATAGCCCCTATTTGCCCTGTTCCGCCTCCGCCTAGGTTCACCGCCGATGAGGATCCCGGTCAAATTGGCCGGCGAGCATTTGCATGGAGGTGCGCGGTGCGCCACGGGTTCCATTTTGCTAATATTTTCGGGCCATCACACCCTTCCCCGTCGGCGGCAAGCCTCGCCGGAGCTTGGTGGAAGAAGAAGAACAGTGCAGGGGGGCGCGCGCTAAAGTTTGATTTTCCGACCGGGTTAACGACTAACCAACCGTTAAGTTAAACACTCATTGACATGTGGGCCGTGTTCACTTAAAATATTATCCGGGTCCCAGCTGTCATACACATAAAATCTATGGGTCCCGCCTGTCAGTTACTCAGAGGGGAGGAGATATTGGAGTCCACGTGTCGATTGTTGGTGTACGCTGGAGTTTAAAAAGTTCTTGTGGGTCCTGCATGTCAGTCGCGGTAGTGAGTAAAGAATGATACCCGCTAGTAGACCCCACCTGTCAGCCAAATTGAAAGAAAGATAAAATATTCCGAGGGTCCCATGTGTCAGTCTCATATCCTCTCTCTCCTCGGGATATTTAATTAATTACTGATTTCACTTTTGATTTATAGCTGGCTGAAGGCTTTAGAAATTCATAGTAAATTCGTATGAACTCCAAACTTAATGGGAAAATTTTCTAAATTTGTCTAAATCCTTCGTCTTTCTAGAGAACTAAACATTATAAATTTTTGAGTTAAAATGAATTTTTTAATGCAAAGTTAGTTGGCTATGTTAATTGGGTTTAGACTTTAAAAATTCATAGTTAATTCATTTCAACCCCAAATTCAGTAAGAAGAGTTGCAATAATTATCTAAATTCATTATCTGTCTCCTGGAACCAAAACCATGAGTTTTTGAGTTTGTTTGAATTTTTATGAAGTTTTACTTGGTGGTGTTGATTCGCTTTATCTCTTTTAAAAATGTACGCTCGACGATAAATTAGCGTACGAGGCCTAGGAGGAAGATTCAGAAGCAAACCCAAGCCAAGATCAGTCAGACCAGGATTCTTGCGAACCAGGCGAGTCAATACTTTGATCATATTGGACCTATATTTTCTGCATTTTATTTTTATTTAAATTATCAACTGCATGCTATTATTTTATGTGCTAAGTATATGCCTGATTTTCCATACCCTAGTTACTTACCCATTTAATGAGTTTGTTAGTAATACCTTCTTTTAGAATAATTGAATATGTGAACCTTGTCACCCTAGTAAAACTATAATGGTATTCTTTTGAAAATAAGTCCGTAATTATATACCATGCTTAGTTGTGTTTAGATACTCGGGGGTACCAAAAGGTCCCCCTCGTCACTTTATACTATGAGAATTGGATTTGGGAAGTCAGGGTCAAAATGGTTGGTGTATTTGAACAAGGATATTTTTATGTTCCCAAAAACCCCAACTTGCTTAAATATCCGGACGGATGGTCTGGGGGTGTGGTTCTGTGGTGCACGAGAGAGAGGTTAGTGGTAGAACCGTCCAGATAACCTAAGGACCGAATCTCGTGATGACCTCCCAAGGTACAACAGTACAACAAAAGCTGGCAAAATGTAGACGAGGCTAATTAATCTGCATAGCTCTAGTGTGGTTACGTGAAGGTGTGAACATGAGCAAAGGGAAGGATGGTCGCATCCCCGTCTTTGCCCGTGATGGCTCATGAGGGACCCTTCTCGAGGGATGTAAGCATCCTACAGAAGATAGACCTTAGCGGGCGTAACCACAAGTAGGATTATACATTGTAACAATCTCGTGATAATCTACTCAACTACATGGCCAAAGAATCAAGTGGGGCAACAGGCAGATTTATCTCTTGTGGGTAAAGTGTACAAACTCTGCAGAGTACAAAACTATTTGAATAGCCGTGCCCACGGTCAAGGGCGGACATGGGAACTTGACAAGATATAGTTCTATTTCAAAAACCTGGTGGAGTGGGTAAGGTTGAGGGCAGAGAAAGGCCCTGATTTGTGTTGTCTTGGGTGTCGTCCCAGTGGTATGTTAAGTGGCTATGACACTTAAAACTAATTGTGGTATAAGAGTCATGGATTGGTGGATGAGATCTGTACTTATTCTATAAAATCTTTTATTCAAAGGTGTTATAAATATTGGTCCAAGGGCTAAGCCTAGGAATTTCTTACACTTAACATTAAGTCTTTCGAAACGCGGTTTTTCAGCAAATAAAATAACCCGAGCCTATCTTTGTCAAGCCATTCATGTTATATAGCTGCATTCTGTGTGTTGGCTCGCTGAGCACGGGGTTGGAGTGCTCACACTCGCATAATCAAACCCAGAAACAGAAGAGCAGAATCCATATGCTTATGAGGAGGCGCCCAGCCAAGGAGCTGACGATGGGAACTAGGACGGGTTTCAAAATGATCAGTCATAGACAGTATAATTGCCGTAAGGATGTTCGCCTATATGGCTTTATAGGCTCAGTGTTGGGCAATATAGACACGCACATTTACCCCCAGTCGCTGCCTGTGGCTTATGGTTCCACTTATGTTATTGTTTCTTTTCCGCTGCTTATCTTTTGAATGTAATATTTAGCCTGGGAGGCCCTCTATGTAAGGCATTTGCCCGACGTGGCTTATTCATAAACTCGGAAGTATGTTATATTTAATTTTGACTATATGATCATCATGCGATGAATGGACTGATTCAGCAATGTACTGTGAGCACTATCTACTGATCTAGGGAATAATACAGTATTCACAAAGGATCCGGGATTTAAAATCCGGGTCTCACAGAGCTGGCACTAAGTAAGGGAACTGGCGCTAGCAGGTCGAAGTGCGAAGAGCTGAATTCAATTTAACAACGTAAGCACAGGCACGAAGCAATCTGA
Source organism: Melocanna baccifera (assembly GCA_036346265.1). Classification (NCBI taxonomy): domain Eukaryota; kingdom Viridiplantae; phylum Streptophyta; class Magnoliopsida; order Poales; family Poaceae; genus Melocanna; species Melocanna baccifera. The sequence continues at coordinate 10,945,980 of CM070707.1, read as the reverse complement.
CCTTGCTCGCAGAGGCGGAACAGACGGTCCGTCGAGATTTGGCAACCAGAGGAAACGGATGGGACTGTAGCCGGCCCGAACAGCAGACAAAAAAGCACGAGTAAGCTGCACATAAATGGATAGAAGAGGCAGAAACAGGCAGGAACATATAGCAACATAGACAATAGGACATAACAAACGCACAGACGGTACTGCGTAGTCTGAGTTGTGATCAAAACAAAATGCTTTCATCGCAATTTCAGACTGCCTGGAGTTTAGTTTGCCATACGGATTTGGTAGTAAACCAAAGTGGCATTTAGTAAAGAAACATTGGCATCCCATGGTGTCATTCTGTTGATGAACAAGGAAACAGAGTTTGAATAACAAATTTCCATATCTCGAACATGGATAGGCTATCTAGCTTTACTCAGTTTCCTTGTTATTCATTGTAGCATATAACTTTGAAGCAAAAAAATATAGCTTGTATTCTGTTGTTTGTGCTGAGATAGATATAGCAAATACCTTCACTAACTTCAGGCTTCACATGGAGATTCATCATTGTGGGAATGGATGGTCCATATATGTGAGCATCTAGTAAACCAACCTTAGGCTGGCCGTTGCTGCAGAATGGTAAGGTAATAAATTGGGCAAAACATTGGGAAAGCTATACGTCGGTAATTTGTTAGCTAAAAAGAAAAAAAAACATCTCTAAGAACTTTATTAATTGGTGCACTAAGGGTCAGTACATGAGATGGCTTACTTCAGGACTTTCGCTCAATTTAACGTAAATACAGTTGTTGAAAGTGGGTGTCTGTCTGGTTCATACCAAAGGTAATGAGACAAATCATGTTTTCTGCATGATTACATCCAATTGCTTGCATTGAAGTAGTTTCATGTCCAACAAAAAGACTTGCCTGCATAATAAGCAACTCTAGCGATTGTAGTTCACATGAACATGCTTTTGGCCTCACACGTTTTGACCTCCAAGTTAGATATCCACATAACATAGGCCTACCTCTTTGCTCCCTGTCCTGGCTGTCGATATAACTGTATAAAACAGATAGCAGCAGCATCTGGCGAAAGTGCTAACATGCAGTAGCAGTGTCCATCCTTTTCGAGACAATTTTACATTTGAAGCAAAGAAATTGCATTCTTTGAAGTTACAAAATGAAGGATAAGGCAAAATAGATCATTTACCTTTGCTGTTCCATATTTCACATGTTCTTTTTCAATGACGCTGCTGTGTTCTTTCCTCCTTTGATGCGCTTATTGCAAGACCTCATCTTCAAGACAAAGCACTTCCTAATCATATTAAGGCACATAATCCTTAATATTATAAGATGACAAATCGTTAGCAAATTTGTACAAGCTGACTCTGAAATGCATCCATTGGCTATAAACAGTTGAGATGACTATATTCGGTAACCCTAATGGTTGCATCAAAGAATTATTAAACATAATGACTGGGAAATACTATGTATAAACGTAAAAATTGCATCATATGACTACTGCCCCTGTATAAAGGAAAACAACTCTAACCAAATGATTGTTGATATAGAATGAACACTTCTACATCCATGACTACTGCCTTTAGGTACAAACTGATGGATCTCCACGCTCCATGAGATCAAAAAAATAATAATCTATGGCCATATTCATTGGTATATTCGGTAACCCTAATGACTGGGAAATACTCTAAATGCAAAAATTGCATAGTATGACTACTACCCCTGTATAAGGGAGTTGATATAAAAGGAACACTTATCCATGAAGACTGCATTTAGGCACAAGCCGATGGACCTCCAAGCTGTATGAGATCAAATAAAAAATAATCTATGGTCATATTCATTGGCAAATTCATTTCCCTAGCAAAAAATAGCTCTTCTTACTAACATGTTTGTTACATACCCAACAAAGGTCTTCGCAAAGGAAAGCTTCGGTATTTGCCCAGGGACTTTTCTTCCTGACAATGTTTCCTCAAACATCTCCTTCTAATCATATAAAATATCATAGTTAATTATTGTTATGAATATTGTGTGTATTGAAGAGACCTAATGGGTAATATATATAGGGTACAAAGAGGACAAAAAACTAAAACCTGATACAATAGGAAATACCTTTAATAACTCTAACACCCCCCTCAAATACAAGACGCATGCAATAACAATGCATTTAAAAAGAGTTAACACTAAAATAAAAATCCGTAGTCCGAGTCTTGATAATGTCGTTGTAGCGTGCAACTCTTGGAAAAATAGCAATAGATAGAACCATGGCGGCGCAGATCGAAACCCAAGACAGCAGCGACACAGCGCATAAAAAACGCAGTGCAAAAAAAACGCGGCTACTGTAGAAGCTCAGGGCGGAGGCTCAGAAAGAAGTAACGGCATCATAACAACTTAACATCTGCACGCGACTCAGATAAGAGCGGTGTCTGTTGCCATGCAAAAGGCAATTCCTATGATTCTATAACTGAATAATTTTGTGGACTCACATAGTTTAGACGAACTAAAAGATAGAGACTACGAATTTGGAATGGACACAATCGGAAGGCGTGGCGTCGATCCAGCGGCGAGAGACAGATCCGACGACAAGGAAGAGCCCGCGGCGGGATCCGGTCTAGGGAGCCCAAATCCGGCTGTGGGCCAGGGCATGGCCGCGTGGGAGGCGACAAGGAGCCACATAGCCGACGTGGGATTCCACGCCCGAGCCGCATCCAAGGTAGCTGAATCTCAACATCGCGTGCATGAGGGAGATGACCTGACAATGGGGATGACATCGTGGCCAGCTGGTGGCAGCAGTGAGCACGCTGGTGGTGCCGTGTGTGCTCGGCGGCCGGCGAGGAGCGGGGAGGAGGCCAGATCCAGCAGTGGCGGCCGTGGAGATGCATGGGCAATGACATGACTGCCGCTGGTCACCCCCGCGAGCGGAGTTGGCTCCTCGCAAGGGCAGCAGATGCAGAAGCGCGACGGCTAGGAGGCAGCGGCGATGGCTACAATAATCATAACCCTAACCCAAATTTTGATACTATGTTACAAATATTGTGTATAAATTTTGATACCATGTTATGAATATTATGTATGCATTGAAGATGCCTAATAGGTAATATATATAGGGTACAAACAAAGCACATGACTAAACCCTAGTACAGTAGAAAATACCTTTAATACCCTTAACAAATATAAACCACAAACTCTTGAACATCGACAATTTCCTTTTCTGGATCAAACCGATAAAAGTAGCCCTTGTAAATTTAAGTTAGAACAGGTATAGCAACCACAATTATCTCTGAACAAACAATTTCCCAATTTCATACAGGTTGGGTGTTCGTCACCGATAAGAAGCACAGTAATACTTTTGACACTAATTTAAATATGCAAGCACCAGATAAAAATATGAAACAGTATGAACTACGCCGAAACAGACTAAATAATTCTGAGAAAACCACCTGATGCCATTGGAAAGGATGTGACGATGCTTCATTGCAAGATCTAACATATAGCTATCATGTCAAGAAACCTAGGTAGTAAGCGGTCACTGAAAATAATCGAATCTCACAACGAAACAACATGGCTGAAATGAGGCCTGGGCACCTAGCATAGCAAGAACTACATTACGACTAAATCAAACAAGAATAAGGAGCAAGGAAATCACCAGCGTACAAATAAGCAATGGCGAGGAAGGAGGACGGAGATGGCGAGGGTGCGGAAAGGCAAGGCCGTAGGGTAGGGAAAGGCTCATTGGTGGAGGGCAAGGGTAGGCGTGGGCGAGCGGAGGAGTCGAGGGCAAGCGATGGAAGGGGAGGTCGGGGAGATGGAGGGTGGCGCGAGGTGATCGGGAGCGGCAACGGCCGGAGGAAGGCCACAAAGAGGGGGAGGGGGCGACGGAAGGGGAGGCTAGAGAGATAGGAGGGTGGCCCTGTTAGATCTATGGATAAATAGATGAATCGTATATGTACTACACAACCCAATGGGCAATATATAGTGCAAAACTCAAAGGACACAACTAAACCCTAGAAACTAAGAAAAGACACAAATATCCTTATATCCATAACACCCTTCAAATGCAAAGCGTATGCAATAGCATCGCATTTGAAATGGTTGACACTAAAAAAGAGAATCCAAAATCCAAGTTTTGAAGACGTCGTAGCATACAGCTATTGAAAATTGTGTCAAAACCAGAAGAACACCATATGAGATCATGCGGCATCACATAAAGCTTGTTTGCAGCCCATAAAGCAGATCAAGGCCTAAAACGATGGCGGCGCAGTGCACAAGTGCAACAGAAACGCAGTGCAAAAGAAGCACAGCAGTCTTAGAAGCTCGGGGCGGTGGCTCAGAGAGAAGCGGCGGTGTCATAACGACTTCTACGATCTGCACGCAGCTCAGAGAGAAGCAGTGGTTGCTATCCTGCGAAAGGCCACACTGACACTGAATCCTAGAGAATGGACCGAAGCTAGCAATACAATGGACTAAATGACAGAAATTTGTGGACTCGCATGGCTGATACGAACTAGAAGATACATGACTAGATTTGAATGCACACGACGGAAGACAAAGAAAAAATGCAAAGCACTACCACCAAGACCAGCACTAGCTAACAGAAAAACTCTAGACTCATAACCAGTAGCAAGGCTTTAATAGAAACTAAAGAGCTAGCAAAGCAAATGGCCACAAAATCAAATCAAAGTGAACACGAAATCAAATGCGTGCCACCTTAATGGTGCTATAGACGTTGAGCTCCACAAAACGAAATCAAATCAAAAGCCTTCTCATCAAAAGTTAACACGAACCATTCTAGCCGCACTACTCTTCTTTCTCCACTCGTTTCTTTCAGCTCTATGGATGAATAGATGAATCGCACATGTATTGCACAGCTCAATGGGCAATATATAGTGCAAGACTCAAGGCACACAACTAAACCCTAGAAACTAGGAAAAGGCACAAATACCCTTTTATCCTTAATAGGCGCGAGGCAACAGGGAGCGGCGACAGCGGGACGAAGGCCACGAAGAGGGGGAGGGGGAACAACCAACAGGTAGAGGCACGAGAATAAAATGAGCGGAGACAGGGGGCACTGCGGAACGACTGCATGGGAGAAGATTATGGTGGCGATGCTGACGGCGTGTGAGAAGACGAGGAATGGCGAGGTGAGAGGATGAAGTGGCGGTGCTGGAGCAGATGGGGACAAGCGGGGAGCAACAGGCTTAGCACTGAAAAGCGAGGAGACTCGAGCGGGGAGTGGGCACAGGCACACGCAGCGGGTTAGGCCTACTATAGCCGCCACCGCTTAGCCTCTGCTCATCTTCCGCATCTGCTGCCCCCGGGAGGATCAATCTCTACTGGTGGCGGCAACCTCATTTCGGGTTGCCACCGTCTCATCTCCGGCCACCGCCGCCCTTAGGTAGCCAACCTCGTATGTGGATCTGATCCGCCTCCGCCACTGCTGGTGGCTCTGTTGTCGCCGCCGAAGTTGGATCTGGGCCTTTCTACACTGGATCCGATGATGGCTCCTCGTGCCTTTACCGGATTCTCGCCGGATGGCCTTGCCCCACCCAAATCAAGCCTTCTTCGTGTTAGATCTCTTTGGGCGGTCACACTGTCGCCCACGCCAATGTCATGTCCCGCCGGTGGCGCGGCCTCTGAGCCAATCTCCCCAAGCTCTCCTTCCACGACGATGGGCCGGACGCCACCGATGACCCTAATGGCCGGCGTCCGAATGGCCTTGCCCCAACCGAATCTTGCCACCTTCGTGTAGGAACTCTTTGGGTGGTCACGCTGCCGCCGGCTCCTTGCTGCAGATCTGGCTCGTCTTCGCCTGGATCTAGGCCCTTCGCCACCGCTGTTAGGCCTTCCCTGGCTCAGATCCTCGTCACCCCAGTCAAGACCACAGCTATCGCTGCTTGGCTCTCAGATCCATCATCACCGCGTCACCCCAGCCTGGGCCTAGAGTCAGTGTGGGCTGTTAAGTATATCAAGGCCCATGTGGCCCATGTGGTTATCTATATATTGGCATCTCTACTATTGGAGTAATGGTCTTCTCAAATCTTAACGTAAGTTACATGGTATAAGAGCTTACAGATTAGGGTTAGGTTAGGATTATTTTAGTCCTCTCCCACGATCCAAATCTACCTGGCCAGTCGGCCTCGTCAGTCGGCCCTTCGGCCAACGCCGCCCGTCGCGTGGCCTTGCCAGTCGGCCCTTCAGCCGACGTTGCCTGTCGCGCCAGTTCGCTCGTTCGGCCGCCGTCCTCATCACGCGAATTCCGTCGCCGGCTCTTCGACGCCGCCTGGAGGAGCCGCCTCGTTAGATCCGCCCGCTGCCGTCTCTTCCTCGTCAGATCCGCCGCCCCTGCAATCGCGTGCCGTCCCTACCGTCCTTGCAGCCGCCGATTCGCGGATCCGACCCCGCAAGCCGCCACCTTCTCAGGCCACCAGATCCGGCCCGTCGGCCCGTCGTGGCTCCCTTTTGGCATCGCCGCCCTTGCAGTCGCCCGATAGCCTTGCCGTCGCGGATCCGGCCTGGCAAGCCGCCGCCTTCTCGGGCTGCATCTGCAACGCCGCCTTCGGGGTCGCCACCACCGGATCCGGCCCATCGCGGCTCCCTTCGGGGTCGCCCGCCCTATCACTGCCCGTTTGGGATCTGGGCTGCCGTCGCCTGGGTTCTCTGCAGCTCACCGTCCTTCAGGCGCCCATGGTGATTCATATAGTTTTACTTACAGATTTGTCATGGGAGTCCGGGCTGAGTATGATTCCATTCATACACAATTGCTTCACAATTCTTCTGCTCTCACCATGGCACAGGCATTATCTGATTTACTTGCAGAAGAAACACGTCTCAAGTCTATGTCTTCTTCTGCATTTGTGCTTCAGCGTGTTGGCAGCTTCTTAGAGGACTAGTGCACCAAAAAGTTCCTCTTCAGAGCACTGTAAGCATTATGGCAAGTCTGGCCATCTTCCAGAAAATTGTTTTTCTCTTCGTCCAGAGAAGTTGGCTGACTATCGTGCACGTCGTGCTGCTCGTGGTCGTGGTACTGGTTCCACTCCTAAAGGTTCAATGTCTGTTGCTGCTGCTTCACCTGTTAATGCTCCTTTGTCGTCTTGGTGCGTGATTTAGGGGCTTCTTTTCATGTGACATCTGATCAGTCCTAGTTAGTCACTTACAAGCCGGTCACTGATGGAGCTTCCGTTCAGACAGCTGATGGTACATCTTGTCATATCACTCACCAGGGTTCACTTTACAATCCTCATTTTTCTATACCCGATGTTTCTTTTGTACCTTAGTTGTCCATGAATCTTCTTTCGGTTGGTCAAGTTACTGACCAAAATTGCTTTGTTGAATTTGATGACTCATCTTGTTTTATTCAGGACTGTTGAAGCGGGAAAGTGATTGGGACTAGCCATCGCCATAAAGGTGCTCCTAACCTCTACATCCTAGACTTTGCGTCTTCCTTCTTCCATTGAGTCCCAAGCTCGTGTGTCATCCGCTGCTTCGTCTTGTGCCTCTTCCTTCGCCCAGTGGCATCATCGTCTTGGTCATCTTTGTGGATCCCGATTGTCCACATTAATAAATAAAAGTTGTTTAGGTCATATACCTATTGAGTTTAGTTTTCATTGTAAGGGTCGCAAGCTTGGAAAACAGATACAACTACCATATTCATCTAGTGTTTCTCATTCCGCTAGACCTTTTGATCTTATTCATTCAGATGTATAGGGTCCTGCACCATTTGCTACAAAGGGTGGTCACAAGTATTATGTCATTTTTATTGATGATCATTCTCGATATACATGGATTTATTTCATGAAACATCGCTCTCAGTTGTGTTCCATTTACCAGTCTTTTGTTCGCATGGTTCACACAGTTTTCTACTCCTATTAGAGTTTTTCGCTCTGACTCTGGTGGTGAGTATTTGTCTGATGCTTTTCGCCAATTTTTGTTTTCTAAGGGCACTCTTGTTCAGCTCTCTTGTCCTGGCACTCATGCTCAGAATGGTGTTGCTGAACGCAACCATCGCCATCTTATAGAGACTGCTCGCATACTTTTGATTTCATCTTTTGTTCCTTCTCATTTTTGGGGTGAAGTTGTTTCTACTGCTGTCTATCTCATCAATAGACAACCCTCATCCAAACTGTCCGGCAAATGTCCTGGTGAAGTTCTTTTTGGTATTTCTCCCAGCTATGACCATCTCTGAGTTTTTGCATGTACTTGCTATATTTTGCTTGCACCTCGTGAGCGAACAAAGTTGACTGCACAATCTATTGAGTGTTTTTCTGGGGTATAGTCCTAAGCATAAAGGTTATCAGTGTTATGACCATTCTCGTCGCATACGTATCTCTCGTGATGTGACTTTTGTTGAGGACCGTCCTTTCTTTTATAACCCCTCTACTCAGCCCTCATATTCTCCCACAGAACCTACATCGTTCCTGTGTCTTCCTCCTATTTCACCCAATACTGATGTCATTACACCTCCATATATTACACCTATTCCTGCTCCTATTTCCATCACGCCACCTTCACAGGAGACTACACCACCTCCATTTCATTATAAACCACCTATCACACGTGTTTTCCATCGTCGTCCCACACACCCCACAGCGCCTCCATCCAGTTCTACCACCACGGCCAATCCTGATACGACCGCTGTTGATGCTTCTAATGATATTGATGAGTCTCATACTGTTCCTGATGAATTACAGGTTGGCCCAAGATATAATCTACGAGATCGTACTGCTCTTGGTCCGGCTGACAAGTATGGTTTTCCACGTGTCAATGCCGTTGTTGATGAGCCATCCACTTACCAGGAAGCTTCTAATATTCTGAAATGGCAGCTTGCTATGTCTGAGGAGCTTGCTGCCCTTGATCGTACAGGCACTTGGGATCTTGTTCCTTTACCGTCACATGCAGTGCCTATTACATCTCACTAGGTATTCAAAATTAAGACCAAGTCTGATGTTCTATCGAGAGATATAAAGCTCGTCTTGTTGCTAGAGGCTTTCAGCAAACTCAGGGTCAAGATTATGATGAGACCTTTGCATCAGTTGCTCATATGATTACTGTTCGTACTCTCATCGCAGTGGCTGCTACTTCTTGGACCATCTCTCAAATGGATGTTAAGAATACTTTTCTTCATGGTGATTTGCATGAGGAAGTTTATATGCACCCACCCCCAGGTGTTGATGCTCCTCCTGGTCATGTTTGTCGCCTTCATCGTGCTCTATATGGTCTTAAATATGCTCCACGTGCTTGATTTGAGAGCTTCGTATCTGTGATACGAGCTGCTGGGTTTTCACCTAGTGATCATGACCCTACTCTATTTATTCATTTCTTCACGTGGACGTACTTTACTTCTATATGTTGATGATATGTTGATTACAGGAGATGATGTGGAACACATTTCTCATGTGAAGAAGCAACTTGGTGAGCAATTTCAGATGTCTGATTTGGGTCCTCAGTTATTTCTTAGGAATTGAGGTGTTGCATTCTGCAAAGGGCTACTATCTTTCTCAGTCCAAGTACATACAAGACCTTATTGCTCGTTCTGGCATTACAGATAATCGAACGGCTGCGACACCTATGGATCTTCATTTACAACTTCGTCCTATAGATGATATAATTCTTGAGGATCCCTCTTGATATCGGCATATTGTGGACAGCCTTGTTTATCTCATTGTTAGTAGACCTGATATTGCTCATGCGGTTCATATTCTGAGTCAGTTTGTGAGTGCTCCTACTTCTATTCATTTTGGACATTTGCTTTGTGTACTATGGTACTTAAGGGGGACATCTTCTCAGTGTTTGTTCTATGCTCGTGAAAGTCCGCTTCAGCTTCATGCTTACTCGGACTCCACCTAAGCGAGTGATCCAACAGATCGTCGTTCTATCACAGGTTATTGCATTCTTCTTGGTTCTTCTTTTGCATGGAAGTCTAAGAAGCAGGCGGCGGTATCTCGTTCTAATACAAAGGTAGAACTTCGAGCACTTGCCACTACCACTTCACAGATTGTATGGCTTCGATGGTTGTTAGCAGATTTTGGTATTTCTTGTGATGCCCCTACACCTCTTCTATGGTTGTTAGCATATTGGCGTTGATGCATTCTTTACTCGGTCTCATTGTCATCAGAAAACAATTGCTCTTCAGTATGTGCCCTCAGAACTACAAGTGGCAGATTTTTTTCACTAAAGCACAAACTCGAGAGCAACATCGGCTTCACTTGCTCAAACTCAATATTTCAGAACCTTCGCTTCCACCTTGAGTTTGAAGGGGGGGTATTAAGTTATATCAAGGCCCATGTGCTACAGGCCCATGTGATTATCTATATATTGGCATCTCTACTATTGGAGTAATGGTCTTCTCAAATCTTAACGTAAATCACATGGGCAAGGTGGATGGATCCGGCCGATCATCTTCTCCGGACATTTTCCGTCATCGCCATCATCTCTAGTTGCCGACCTCGCGCTCCGATCTAGCGCCAACTAAATCTGACACCGACCTCGCGCTCCTTATCCGGCGCCATTCCAGGATCCTCTTTGGGCCGCCGACGCCTCGGTGAACTACCGACACCGACCTCGCGTGGATCCCTCAGACCTCATGCCTAATGCGAAGGCCTCATCCCTCAAGTGGAACACTCACGCGATGTAAAGCTAAAATATGGCTAAGTCTTGGGCACCCTCGTGCCCATCAAGCCAAAATTTTGACAAAGTCGTGTACCCTCGCGTGGATCCCTCAAGCCCCGCCCCTCAGGCAGAGCACTCTCGTGATATGAAGCAAAACTTTTCCTAAGTCTTGGGCACCTTCACGGCCATCAAGCCAAAATTTTGGCTAAGTCATAAATGCCCTCGTGTGGATCCCTTAGGACTTGCCCCTCGCGTGGAGCACTCGCGTGTCGTGGGCACCTTCATGCCCATCAAGCCAAAATTTTGGCTAAGTCATAAGTGCCTTCACGTGGATCCATCAGGACTCTAGCCTCGAGTGAAGGCCTCGTCCCACGAGTGGAGCACTCACGCGATGTAAAGCTAAAATATGGCTAAAGTCATGTGTGCCCTCGCGTGGATCCCTTAGGCCTTGCCCCTCGTGCGGAGCACACTCGTGATATGAAGCAAAATTTTGGCTAAGTCTTGGGCAACTTGGTGCCCATCAAGCCAAAATTTTGGCTAAGTCATAGATGCCCTCGCATGGATCTCTTAGGCCTCACCCCTCGCGCGAACCACTCGCGTGATATGAAGCAAAATTTTAGCTAAGTCTTGGGCACCCATGTGCCCATTGAGCCAAAATCTTGGCTAAGTCACGGATGCTCTCGCACGTATTCCTCAACCCTCATGCCTCATGTGGCATCAAGTCAGAATTTGTCTAAATCTCGGGCGTCTGCATTCCTGTCAAGCTAAAATTTGGCTAAGTCTTTGGTACCCTGCAGAAGCACCCAGCAAAGAACACGTTGAAAATGTTCCCAATATACCGCAGTGAGCACATTCGTCAGTAGGATACAAGATCTCAACTCTCTTCTTTGCCCCTTGGGTGAGCACCCAAGGGACAGGGGCTAGTATTAAGTAATCCTACCACCTCCGATCTAAAATGCTCCATACTTTGATAAGTCTACAGAATGGCCACGGGTCGGTGCCCCACACCCGGCACGCCTCGGCGTCCATACCTTGCGAGCCTCGACATCACGGACACAGACAAGTAAATACAGTGCGGCCAACTTTTGCTTTTGTCATGGCGCACAAAAAGAAAAGGTAGCTCAACAAGAAGCAAATACTAAACATATGGTCCACGGTGCCCCAACGTCCTCGCTCGGCCCAGCGCCCTCACGCGGTGACATCTTCGTGCCCCTGCACCCAAGCCATGGTGCCCTGGCGACGACACCTTCGCATGGCCCAACACCCTCACGCCACGATGTCTTCGTGCCCTGGCTCCCGCACCATGGTGCCGTAGCGATGATGCCATCGCACGGCCCAGTGCCCTAGCTCCATGACGTCTTCATATTCTGACGCCCGTGCCATGGTGCCCTAGCGACAGCGCCCTCGCGCAGCCCAGCATCCTTATGCAACGACGTCATGCCCCGACTCCCGCGCCATGGTGCCCTGGTGACGGCGCCCTCGCGTGGCCTAGCGCCCTCACACGACGACATCTTCGTGCCCTAGCGCCCGCGCCATGGCGCCCTTGTGACGACGCCCTCGCGCCCGTACGCCTGCAGGCCCAACCGTGCCCCGACATACCATTGCTATGTGCATTCAAGTCAAGCTGCTACCATGCCAACTATAGTTGCATTCATCTATACATCACCATAGCGCTTTACCAGTTGAGGTTCAAGTTATCCCGAAAAAGCTTCTAGCAAAGGCACCACTACAGAAAACGCCCTGGCAAACTGTTCCCCTGAGTCTTGATAAGTACTTCCTCGCAGGCACCTCAGCAGGAAGTTTTATGGTGCCTCGGCGTGTACTTCTCTCGGCGCCCTAGCAAAAATCCTCGCAATGCACAAGCAAGAGTTCCCAACGACCCGACGAAGCCACCAAGGCGCCTTGGCGAGCTCGTCTCGGCGCCCTGGTAAAGTCCTGCTCCAACAGCCTGCGGGTGCACCCCGACCCAGTGGCCCATGAACGCGCCCGTGTGGCGCGCCCTGCGGAGCACCATGGCAATTTTCCCACGTCATGGGCTCTGGCAAAGTCATGTGCAAAACGCATCAACAAAAAAGCATAAGCGCCTTGGCAAAAATAGAGCGCCCTAGCAAAAAGCGAGCGTCCTAGCAAGCAACTACCGTCACCTAGAGCGCCCTGGCAAAAAGGGTGGAGCACCCCGACAAGCCCCTACCAGTGCCCTGGCAAAAAGGCAGGAGCGCCCTAGCAAAACATTTTGCCAACGCGTTGGCAGTAGGCAATGCCCTAGCAAACGCATCATCACCTCAGCTTGAAAATCAAGCACCCTAACAACAGGCAATGCCCTAGCAATCTCACGACGCCCTGATAACATCCGTGTGCAATGGCAACCGTCGAGCACCGCAGCGGTACCAATGCACCAAGTGCCTACGCCCTTTAGCTTGGCGCCCAACGCTGGTCGGCCCTTCACCCAACTCAAATAAGCACTCCACTTCCATTTGATGCGCACACCCGAAGTAGATCGAATAAACAAGAAATAAAAAACTGGAATCAATAGGGGAATCAGAAGCTTACCATGCCGAGGCCTTCCATGGGAGTTCGCCACCTCGGCGCGCCTTGGGGGCTTGAGTAGTCCTCGCGCGCCCCTCCGCTCAAGACACATGGACTCGAGCTCAAGATCCACCTGCTCGTACCGGTTATCCTCCATGGTGACACCCCTTCTATCTTCATACCATGGCTTCCATCCATGGCTAGGAGGCTGCCGCAGGGCCAGAGGTGGCTCGCCTGCCAGTTCTCAAAGCCTTGGAGGTGCAAAAGCTTGTCGAAAAGAGCTCGAGCTTGCCCTTTCTTCTCTCCATCTCCGGCGCTTGTTTCTCTTTGCCAGGTTGGCTGGCAGCGCATGAAAGGTAGCGAAGTGACTAGGGCGTCCCATATTGTTCCCCCTGCACACGAGTCGGGCCAACCGACTAGGCCGTTGGCACACCGAGTCAATTGGGCCATGGGCGCACTGAGCCGAGTGAGCTAACTCATTTATCTCGAGCTGGCACCAGAAGAGGAAATGGGGGCACATCCCTGTAACCAAAGGAGAATTTCTTTTATCATAAAATGGGTACACTTGCCTTGAGTGAGCCCCCTAATATTGCCACGGCTCAAATACTAAAACTGGGGGCAAGAGGGAAGCCCTGCCGAATTCTAGAAGACCGAAGGATTTTTGTTAAGCTTGGGGGTTTGTCACGATCCCAAGAAGTAATTTATGTGCAACTACGGTAACAAGCCTATAAGATCCTGGCCAAATGTCAATCCTAGCACAAGAGCTTTTCAAGACCGCCCCTTTAGGCGTTTCTCCTCAACACCAAGGGGTAAGGAGGCTAGTGTTGGAAGAATAAACTATCCTTCTACCTACGAGGCCCACTTTACAGAAGACATCTACGTACAGATGAAGAAATGCAATTACACTCGCAAAGGACGATTCTCCCTCACTTGTATTCATAGGGTAGCTATCCCTCGAAGGGTATTTTAGTCATTTGTGCGGGCTCAAAAGCGTATAAATACCCTATGTATCTCTCATTTGAAGGGGGAGCTCTCTTGAGCTCTCATGAGCAATAAAGAAATGTATCCAAACTGGTGAGTCCTCGGAGGCTCCCTCCCCGGAGGTAACCCCCCGTTGGCTTCCCTAGAGGTAACCCCCGTTGGCTTACCGATAAGAGTAGGACGGTCTTCTCGAACCCCCAAACCTGTATAAATCCTCGCGCCATCTTTACTCTCGTGAACGACGGCCCGTCGCATGATCGACATCCACCCCTCACTTGTGTTTGAGTTTCACACCTACAACAATAGGAATTAAACCTAGGGGGATTGAACAATGGCAAATATAGTGAAGAAATAAATGGATTGGAGAAAGCTATCAATTAACAAAACAAAGGCATCATCATTATCGGTTATCAATGAACAAAATTGTAGCCTGCAATTGAAAATATGGTTTGCGTGTGGGGAACTTTTGACATCCAAACTTTCCTATCTAACACGGCATATATGCAGTGATTACAAATGCATTCGAGCGCGATACAAAAATGATCGCTATGAGCATAAGTAAATTAGGCATCCATGGCATCAGGATCATACAGGTGGGTCTGGTTAAGGGGCCAATTCAATGTACGGGCTGCATGTTCCAAGCAAAAGCTACTAATTAACCTCATTTGAGCATCTGTAGAAGACTAAAGCAAAAGGTAATTATGGCAATTCGTCAAGACTCATTTCACTTGTTTTTGTCTTTTCAAGGAAGATAGAAAAGAAACGTATTCCAAGTATCAAAGCAAATATGAGAATTAATCATTCCGGTTTTGTTAAGGAATTTATTCCTCCTCTTACATAAGAACTTACAATCACAAGGGAACCACAAATCAGTGTTATTCGAATGTGCTCTTGCCATCTTTACTGAACGCGTTAGTACAAATTATCTCACCGAATCTTGAGCTACCTATACACATCTAACGACCTTGCTTCCTTATGTGACGTCGTTTCCAAATAATCAAATTCAATGAATTCTACATACTAATTCATTTAACATCTTTTTTTGGTAGTGTGTGAAACAACAATGGCTTTGTAGTACAAGGATTGTTATGCATAATACTTATCTCTGCTAAAGGAAACAAAAGAGAATCGATATGTGTGAATCATCAGTACACAATGCAGACATACATGTGATTGTTACTCATTAGTTCTAATTTCACAATTAATTAGCATACCTGCTCCACTGAATGTTAATTTGCTTGAATAGGGAGAGGGAGTAGAGCAGACCTGCACACACGTACATCCACATGCACACAAGTAGCTTCTGAAGTAAAGCGAATAGAATGGGCAAACAGTAACAAGCACCCTCTGCAGAATGGAACGCAACAGATAATGGCTCTCTAGTCTGTACCTCTGTTTTACCACAGCTAAATGTGTCGCATGTTGATGGGTCTAGAATATTAGGTTTTTTTCCTCTGACCAGCATCGGTTGGCTACCTTGAATCCTGAACATTTGCTCCTTTTCTGTCCATACTGCAAGAATTCCAATCAAGAGCACTTAGCAACTGCAGCCTATCATTGCAACGAAAGGAATGCATTCCCAAAAAAATTCTTAAGTACTAAGCAGGCCATCAAAAGCAACCCTAGTTTCTTTGCACACGGTAACATAGAAATTAGATTGCATAATGCAGATGAATAATCAATATGAGCTTTTGCACTAACAGTCCCTAGCAATACATTGGACACAGGACACAGCGCCACCGTTCGATAGCACCCTATTAAAGGATAATCATGGAGAGAACACAACAAAAATAATCTTGGGTAGGATCCCAAAGACAAAGAAATTTGGATTGGTTATCCTCCTAAACTCTAACTACAGCAAGATAAAAAGTTCATAGCTGAAGAAATCAACATAAGAAATTATAAAAATACAAAATTACCGCTACATTTCTTACGTAAACATGGTTAAGTAATTATATTGCAAACATGGTTATTGCCTACATTTCTTAGTTAAACATTGAACAAACTACAGCCGAGCACTAACATCATAGAAGAATCCAGAGAACGGAATATACCCTTATCCTATATATCATCCAGTGGCCAAGGATATTTCATAATGCAAAATTAAACATTCCTAAACACAGACCACCTGCTCTTTCTATTTTATATAAAATAGCTTCTATCAACAGTAGTGGCATAACACAGAGGAGCAAAGCTAATAGAGACACTGAAACAGGGGGAACCATGCATGTGTAGCCACATTCAATATTTCAAACTCCTATATACTAATCTGCAAAATGGAGCAGCATAGAAAATCTCAGCCAACCAGAGCAACCGACAGCCTTTTAACCTCTTACTGAGTATAACAAAAGAGGTTGAGAACACAGCTCATCATAGCAACAGGGAATAAAGAGTTATTGAAAAGAGCCCCCTTTAAGTGAACAATCAATATTAGAGAGCGCTGACTGCACTATACCACCGTGTTTGTATTTGTACTGCTCCTGGTAGAGAAAAAAAGCAGATGAAAGGAGCATGATGGAAGCCATGTCACAACATGGTAGAATTTATGGCATGAAAATACAATTTAAAGGCGAAAAAAATCACATTTTCCTCATAATCTTAAACTACATATTCACTTATTTGGAACAAGGCCCTGTACATCGATATTCCTCCAGAATGAATAAGAGTACGACGGAAGCCATGTCACAACATGGTAGTTCACGGCATGAAAATACAATCAAAGACGCAAAATCACATTCTCCTCATAATATTAAACTACACATTCACTTATTGAAAAAAAAGGCCCTCTATATCGATATTCTTCCAGAATGAATAAGAGGATACAAAATATACTTTACACTTGTTTGCAGTTTGAATTGGCATTCAACATGTTGAACATCCAAAAAGACTATAGTGTTTTGCAACTGCGTACACCCTCGCAAAGCCCAAGTATAACCCATCTTCAAGACCATTAACATGTAGAACTCATGTTGTCCCTGTTTCTCTGTAAAATCCTTTCTTAGTATCAGCTATTGTTCAAATCTATGACTACCTTTAACAGCATCAAGGATCTTTAGCAACACAAACGGCAATCCAAGCAGGCTCTGAACTGTAGCCAGGAAAGCTACAATGCCATGGGCAGACTCAAAATACTAAAACAGTTTTGAGTATCGTAATGAAGAACATGGGACTGATTTGACCAGTCTGTCCCATGCCAACACAATGAATAAACAAGCGCGTAATCATAGGAGAATTTCTTATAATTGATAAGATGGTGAGGGATTGATGATTGCTCACAGGCAAGGTTTTCGGTGTCCTCATCGAGCCGCTTGGTGTTGACAGATGTTCTGCTGAACGCCACCTTGTTCAACCCAGCGTTGTCTGCAAACAAAACAATGACATACATTGATCAAGCGAAAAGGAAAAGGAAATCTAAGAGCGAAAGAAACTGATGAAAGAACATGAAAAAATTCCAAAAGGAACATCTTGCTTAGACCAAAAGGAAGAATCTTGTCGCTACAAACATTAAAACTTTTAACAACGAAAAAGAAATATTAACATAGTTGAATCTCATTGCATTTATACCCCAACAGGTTATTTGGTCAGTCATAGACACAAAAGAAAGTAAATATGCTAAAAACAAAAAGTCAGCATCATACCTAAGCCAAATGTGGATCTGAAATATATAGGTCTCTAGTGCAATCTTGCCAAACCAACTGAAAGTAAAAAGTAGGTTATAAGTCTATGAACTGAAGGCATGCATAGGAAATAAAACATCTAAACCATTATTGAGAAAAAGACTAGCGAAAAGAGTCAAAGAGGCATTCCTAAGCTGCTGAGTGCAATTGAACACTGGATGAAAAACAGTGTTAATGTTAACACTGTAAAATATACTAACAAATTATGCATCCCGTATCAATTTTGATAGCACATCTGTAGACGCACATGATAGGAATTCATGACGAGTAGGGATGGTACTTCTTGTATGCAATTTTGTCTAGCTTGTAAATATATTCATACCACAAATAACCAACCTGAGGAGAGGAAACAAAAAGGCCTAGTTGGTACAGCAATCAAGTTGGTACATCATCGCAAATTTAAAGTGAACACAGAGGGTGCTTGCGCGCAGTGCAACTGCAACCTATCACCAAGGAAATAGTAACAATGGTTCCCTTAACTGACAATCTAACTTTAGTTTCAGATTCTTTGAGCTTCTCCATCCATCTTTCAACCTGTACGGTGTCTAGGACAGAAAGATATGTTGAAATCCCTCATATCGATAGAAGAAACATCAGTTGAGATACATGTACGAAGACCTAGAGACTGTACTAAGAGGGATACTTAACTGTGCTAGGAGGGATACTTACCAAAGATAAACTTCATCTTCGAAGTTCACGTATGGGTCCCTGGTTTGTATATGCATTGGCAAAACGACGAAACGAACTAAAGCAGTAATCATCCAATCTAACACAGTAAGCATAGGCACTAAGTAAGGGAACCGGCACTAGCAGGTCGAAGAGCGAAGAGCTGAATTCAATTTAACAACGTAAGCACAAGCAAGAAGCAATCTGACCTTGCTCGCAGAGGTGGAACAGACGGGTCCCGTCGAGATTTGGCAACCAGAGGAAACGGATGGGGCTGTAGCTGGCACGAACAGCAGACAAATAAGCAGGAGTAAGCTGCACAAAAATGGATAGAACAAAGAGGCAGAAACAGGCAGGAACATATAGTAACATAGACAATAGGACATGACAAACGCACAGACAGTACTGCGTCATCTGAGTTGTGATCAAAACAAAATGCTTTCATCGCAATTTCAGACTGCCTGGAGTTTAGTTTGCCATACGGATTTGGTAGTAAACCAAAGTGGCATTTAGTAAAGAAACATTGGCATCCCTTGGTGTTATTCTGTTGATGAACAAGGAAACAGAGTTTGAATAACAAATTTCCATATCTGGAACATGGATAGGCTATCTAGCTTTACTCAGTTTCCTTGTTATTCATTGTAGCATATAACTTTGAAGCAAAAAAATGTAGCTTGTACTCTGTTGTTTGTGCTGAGATAGATATAGCAAATACGTTCACTTACTTCAGGCTTCACATGGAGATTCATTATTGTGGGAATGGATGGTCCATATATGTGAGCATCTAGCAAACCGACCTTAGGCTGGCCGTTGCTGCAGAATGGTAAGGTAATAAATTGGGCAAAACATTGAGAAAGCTATACGTCGGTAATTTGTTAGCTAAAAAGAAAAAAAACATCTCTAAGAACTTTATTAATTGGTGCACTAAGGGTCAGTACATGAGATGGCTTACTAAGTCAGTACTTTCGATTAATTTAATGTAAATACAGTTGTTCAAAGTGGGTGTCTGTCTGGTTCATGCCAAAGGTAATGAGACAAATCATGTTTTCTGCATGATTACATCCAATTGCTTGCATCGAAGTACTTTCATGTCCAACAAAAAGACTTGCCTGCATAATAAGCAAACTCTAGCGATTGTAGTTCACATGAACATGCTTTTGACCTCTCACGTTTTGACCTCCAAGTTAGATATCCACATAACATAGGCCTACCTCTTTGCTCCCTGTCCTGGCTATCCATATAACAGAAAAAAACAGATAGCAGCAGCATCTGTCGAAAGTGCTAACATGCAATAGCAGTGTCCATCCTTTTCGAGACAATTTTACATTTGAAGCAAAGAAATTGCATTCTTTGAAGTTACAAAATGAAGGATAAGGCAAAATAGATCATTTTACCTTTGCTGTTCCATATTTCACATGTTCTTTTTCAATGACGCTTCTGTGTTCTTTCCTCCTTTGATGCGCTTATTGCAAGACCTCATCTTCAAGACAAAGCACTTCCTAATCAAATTAAGGCACAGAATTCTTAATATTATAAGACGACAAATCTTTAGCAAATTTGTACAAGCTGACTCTGAAATGCATCCATTGGCTATAAATAGTTGAGATGACTATATTCGGTAACCCTAATGGTTGCATCAAAGAATTATTAAACATAATGACTGGGAAATACTATGTATAAATGTAAAAATTGCATCATATGACTACTGCCCCTGTATAAAGGAAAACAACTCTAACCAAATGATTGTTCATATAAAATGAACACTTCTACATCCATGACTACTGCCTTTAGGTACAAACTGATGGATCTCCACGCTCCATGAGATCAAAAAAATAATAATCTATGGCCATATTCATTGGTATATTCGGTAACCCAAATGACTGGGAAATACTATAAATGCAAAAATTACATTGTACGACTACTACCCCTGTAAAAGGGAGTTGATATAAAAGGAACACTTATCCATGAAGACGGCCTTTAGGCACAAGCCGATGGACCTCCAAGCTGTATGAGATCAAATAAAAAATAATCTATGGTCATATTCATTGGCAAATACATTTCCCTAGCAAAAAATAGCTCTTCTTACTAACATGTTTGTTACATACCCAACAAAAGTCTTCGCAGAGGAAAGCTTCGGTATTTGCCCAAGGACTTTTCTTTCTAACAATGTTTCCTTGAACACCTCCTTCTAATCATATAAAATATCATAGTTAAATATTGTTATGAATATTGTGTGTGTATTGAAGAGACCCAATAGGCAATATATATAGGGTACAAAGGGGACATAAAACTAAAACATGGTACAATAGGAAATACCTTTATTAGCAATGCATTTAAAAAGGGTTAACACTAAAATAAAAAAAATCCGAAGTCTGAGTCTTGATAATGTCGTTGTAGTGTGCAGCTCTTGGAAAAACTGTCAAATCAGGTAGAAGAGCAAAAGATAGAAGTATGGCGGCGCAGATCGAAGCCCAAGACAGCGGCGACGCAGTGCATAAGAAACGCAACAGAAGCACAGTGTAAAAAAAGCACGGCTACCGTAGAAGCTCATGGACGGAGGCTCAGAAAGAAGTAGCAGCATCATAATAACTTAACGATCTGCACGTGGCTCAAGGAGGAGCGGCGTCTGTTGCCATGCAAAAGGTAATTCCTATGCTTCTATGACTGACAATAATTTTGTGGACTCACATGGTTTAGACGAACTGAAAGATAGAGGCTACAGATTTGGGATGGACACAACCGGAAGACTTAGAAGAAAAGGACTCAAAAGACTGACTCAAAAAATAGTAGATACTAGTAGCAATATTTTTCAGTAGCAACAGCAAAACTAAAGGCCAACCCTAACCCCAGCTTAGCTCAGTTCCCACTGCTTCTCGTCGACTCTCCTTAGTAGCCAATAGGAGCAGTACTAGTAAACATAAAAGCCTCTACAGGATCTAAGGCATTCATTTGCTCCTCCCCTCGTTCTCTCCTCTCTCCACCATGACCATTGCTGCCTCGATCAGAGGAGAGGCGGCAGGATGCGGCGATGGGAGAGTAGGCGACGAAGGCCATAGGAGGCGAACGTCGGATCTGGGCGAGGACGAAGGAGCTCGAAGAAGGCTAGGCGAGGGTGGCTTTGACCGGAGGCGTAGTCACGGAAGCAGCACGACGGCGGTGCGGGTGTAGCATGGCAGCCGAATTTAAAGGTCGCTGTCACTCGAGGCGGGCCGAGGTGGCGGCGGCGCAGCCAAGGCGTGGTGTCGATCCAGCGGCAGGAGCTAGATCCGACGACGGGGAAGAGCACGGCGGCAGGATCCAGTCTGGGGAGCCCAAATCCGGCTGTGGGCCAGGGCATGGCCGTGTGGGAGGCGACAAGGAGCCACATCGCCGCCGTGGGATTCCACGCCCGAGCCGCATCCAAGGTGGCTGAATCTCAGCATCACACGCGTGAGGGAGATGGCTTGACGACGGGGATGACATCGTGGCCGACTGGTGGCAGCAGTGAGCACGCTGGTGGTGTCGTGTGTGCTCGACGGCCGGCAAGGAGCAGGGAGAAGGCCAAATCCAGTAGTGGCGGCCGTGGAGACGCATGGGCAATGACATGAGCACCGTTGGTCGCCCCCGAGTTGGCTCCTCCCAGTGGTAGCAGATGCAAAAGGGCGGCGGCTAGGAGGCAGCGGCAGCAGCTACAATAATCATAACCCTAAACTAAGTTTTGATACCATGTTACAAATATTGTGTGTATAAGTTTTGATGCCATGTTATGAATATTATGTGTGCATTGAAGAGGCCTAATAGGTAATATATATATAGGGTACAAACAGGGCACAGGACTAAACCCTAGTACAGTAGAAAATACCTTTAATACCCTTAACAAATATAAACCACAAACTCTTGAACATCGACAATTTCCTTTTCTGGATCAAACCGATAAAAGTAGCCCATGTAAATTTAAGTTAGAACTGGTACAGCAACCACACTTATCTCTGAACAAACAATTTGCCAATTTCATACAAGTTGGGTGTTCGTCACTAATAAGAAGCACAGTAATACTCTTGAAACTAATTTGAATATGCAAGCACCAGATAAAAATACGAAACTGTATGAACAACTGCGTCCAAACAGACCAACTCAATAATTCTGAGAAAACCACCCGATGCCATTGGAAAGGATATGACGATGCTTCATTGCAAGATCTAACATGTAGCTATCATGTCAAGAAACCAAGGCAGTAAGCGGTCACCAAAAAGAATCGAATCTCACAACAAAACAGCACGGCTAAAATGAGGTCTGGGCACCTGGCATAGCAAGAACTACATTACGACTAAATCAAACAAGAATAGGAGCAAGGAACTCACCAGCGTACAAATCAGCAATGGCGGGGAAGGAGGTCGGAGATGGCGACTGGCGAGGGTGCAAAAGGGCAAGGCCGCAGGGCAGGGAAAGGCTCACTGGTGGAGGGCAAGGGCAAGCATGGGCGAGTGAAGGAGTCGAGGGCAAGCGACAGAAGGGGAGGTCGGGGCTATTGTCTTCGTGTTGGATTACGTGCTCAAGCAATGTCTTGCATGAGAGACTGCTTCCCTCCCTTCATTAATTTCCCATCCACTTCAGCACTAATTCTACATGGCATGCTAATTAATGCTATAGGCACTACTTACATAAGACCATTGGGAGTGCCCTTAGAAGAAACCAAGCATCGCGTCTTAATACCAATTGCCACCTTCTGCCGATCTGAAATCTTTTCACTTGATAATTAGCGGTTACTGGTCATCAACCTATGTGGATCCAAAGGCTACATATTTTTAAGCAATATTTTGTAACTTTACACATAAAATAAATTTGAACATGAAATTTGATGCATATGCATAGGTAGAGTAAATCGAGAAGTGCCTCTAAATTTTATTTTGGAATTTTTCAAATTGATTTGGTTCCAAAACTGAAAGTGATATCATGATTAAACCTAATTAGTAACGTCAGATACGGCATTGCAATGCAAAAATCATATGCTACAAAACCAAGAGCATGCCTTCAAACCAACTCTGTTGTACAGGCAAGCATGCCAATCTGATATCATTTCCTTGAAAGGGACACGGTCACGAGGCCTACATGTTGATATATCAAACAGCACGCATAATGTACCTAAATCACAAAGCAAGATTTTGTTTACAAAATGATGCAGGTAGAACTCATCAGTCATGATACGGTTTACAGTGAAAGTAATTATGTTTGTAAGATTGTGTTTAGTTCAAGCAACGTACAATGAAAAGAAACAAAATGCCACACACTAAATTCATACAACTTATAGCTAAAAAAACGATATAACCATACATCTAAAAATTCGTGTTGCATTTCTGCTCTCACTGTTACAGATCAATTTCTGCCATGACTGTTACAGATCATGTTCTCTGTAGCCTCTAGTTTGAACATTCTTATAGAACAGAACATTCAGTCAGTACAAATTCACAAATTTCTTACAACCTAACACAATTCCCCAATCTGAAATAGCAAAAAAAATTGCTTACAACTCACAACACAGTTTGCTTAGTCTAAAATACCAAAAATATTCAACACCCATACAGAGAAATTCTTCGAATGTCATTCACCATCCTGCACAGTACCATCAAGCCTTTGCACAAATTGGAGCTCAAGCATTTAGAAAGGAAAAAGGATAGAAAGTGATGGTACTGTAGTTCATCAGAAAACATAATAATAAGTGAACATAGTACATATATCCTATTGGTTCAGGTAGGTACTCTACTGAATCAAACAATACTAATAGCTAAAGGCAACCAGATCAAGCATAAGTTGACAAACCTTAAGAAGCACTGTATCTACAATTTCATCTCTAAACCGATCTACCGAAATTTATTTGCAGTTACAAAAAAGAATATGGGTAACTCTGTCACGCTATGCTTATCATTCATGAATAAATAACAGAATGGAAGGAACAATGTATAGAACAAACCAGATTGAAGTGCACTGCATATAATCAAGCATAGGGGGGAAGAATGTACCATCATACAATGAACTGATGTGATCGAAAGTCACAATGACCAGTGAGATTCCACCCACCAGATTGAGCCACAAGAGACGCTGCATTGTACAGATGAATACATCCCTAAAAACGCATCATCGCGAGTAATAAAGGCATAAAAACACATCACTGTGAGCAATAAAGCCAAATTAAGTTCGGCTACAGGGAATTTCCCAGAGTGGCACAACAATGGAGGCAAAATTGTCAAAGAGTGCACCTCGTGTTGGGCTATAGGCAGGAGAATGTCCTGCTGCCTGGCCAATTGTACGGACATTGTTGACATTGCGGAAGGACTTCTTGATCTCCTCTTCCATTGGCCATAGAAATGTATGTAAGCAAACCATAGCAGTAGCAGCAGCATTCGCAGCACTGAAAGCCAATAAAGCCTGTTAGATGGAGCATTAATGGGTTCATCATTTCTCAGCATACATAACCTAGCTGTGAAGTTTTACCTCTCCAGATCATGATCAAACAGCAAAGAGTAATCTCCACTTGTGCGACACAGTGGAAGTCCATGCCTTCCAATGATTGGTGCCAGGGGATTTTCTTCACAAACACCATGAAGCCTGATGCACACAAAAATTGGAAATAAGGTTTAGTTTTGGGAATCCAAGTGGAAATGGGAATAAAAATCCCACAAATTCACAACCAAAGGAAGGTGGGGATGTGACTCTGCTGGGAGGCTAGTTTCTATGCTTATTTCCAGATGGAACCCAACAGCCCCGTACCACTGTGCCTAATTTTATCCAAGCAAAGGCATATCAAACATTCAAACTTGACGGTTCTTAGATAGATAAGCTTAAGCTCATTATGGTTTGTGTGTGGGGAACTTTTGACATCCAAACTTACCTATCTAACACGGCATATATGCAGTGATTACAAATGCATTCGAGCGCAATACAAAAATGATCACTTTGAGCATAAGTAAATTAGGCATCCATGGCATCAGGATCTTACCATAGAATGCAAGCCATCTTGGTCAGCTCACAAATCGCCACCTCTGCACAATCAGCTTCCCTTCCTGCTGCTCCTCGTTGATGCCGGTGATGGATCCATCAAAGAGACTAAATTGCCCACGAACCTACCTGCTGATCCTTGCATTGCTCTGCGTGAACCCCTTCCATCCGTTCTCATCCATCAAGGCCTCATATATGTCCTTCGTGCGGCTGTACAACTTCTCCGTCATCTCAACCGTCTTGAATCCTTCCTCCTCCTTCCCATTCGCCGCCAGAGCTGGCGCCTCCTCCTTCTTCGCTGCCGGAGCAGGGGCGGTAGCAGTGCCACCTGCCGCTGCGGGCACCGCGGTGGGAATCTTTTTGGAATCAAGCCCGTCCTTGGCCGGGCCACCCTTGGCCATGTCGGCGACGTACTCCCGAATGTTGTCGAGGACCAGGGGCTTAGAGCGCGCGATGAAGGTGTCCTTGGCGCGGCATGCGAGGGGCCCGTCGTCGCAGCGGAGGTCGGAGTCGTCGTTCGCGTTCTCCTCAGCGAGGTAGGGGACCTCGGCGGCGATGGTGACCTTGGCGACGCCCGACTCCGTGGCGGCATCGGCTTCCCAGGATAACGTGAGGGAGAGCTCGTACCCCAGGATGACCTTGCCCTTGTGGATGTTGACGTTGGCTCGTCGTCGAGCTTGTCGAGGGTGGCGGTGCGGAGGGTGAGGCCGCCCTCGCCGGAGAGGACGGGCAGGCCGGGAAGGAGGGCGGAAAGCCGCGCGCGCAACCACTCGACGCAGTCGCACTCCGCCCAGTGCCAGTTGTGTACGTTCGCGCCGTCGGCGCGCTCCTCCACGATCCACCGCGCGTCGCCCTCGCCGTACTTCGCCATAGGGGGGTGGGGGCGGGGAGGCTTAGGGTTTGGTCAAGCGCGGCTATTCTTCTCTTCTTCGGATCTGCGTGTGGGGCGGCGGCGAAGAGCGCAAAGAGGGCGCCGTTCGGAAGGTATATTAAGCATGTCCCTATTGGGTGGGCCTGGTTTCATTGGGTGGGCCTCGGAGGTGGGTGTGTTGCGTTGTTATATTGTATCAGCGGCATGGATGACTCTGGTGAGTTATCTTATGTGTTCCTTTGTTACTGTATGTGCTGCGGTTTGTGCAGAAAGTACGGTTAGGGCTGTAAAAAAAACTCAAGGCTCGTGAACTACTCAAGTTCAGCTCGTTCTAGACTCGATTCGAGCTTGACTCGAGCTCCAATCGAGCCGAATTCGAGCTTCTTCCTAAACTCGCGAGTTTTACCGAGCCGAGCTCGAATAGCTCGCGAGCTTAGAGTTTTTTCCCCTCCCGCCTCCCCTCTTAAAATCGGTACAAAATCCCCCACCCGCGGCCCAAAAAACCCCTGGCCCGCGCACCCCCCGCGCCCAAATCCCTAACCCTAGCCCCGCGCCCCCCACCCCGCACCCAAATCCCCCCGCTCGGCCGCCCCCCTCGGGCGCCCTCACCGCTGCCCCTCCCTCCTCTCCCCCACCGCCCCACCCCAGTCCCCCCCCCGCCCCTCCTCCCCATGCGCCGTTCCTCCTCCTCTCTCTCCCCGGCGCGCCTCCTCGCCTCCCACCGCCTCTCCCCGTCCCCTTCCTCTCCCCGCCCGCCCGCCGCCTCCACCCCGCCCGGCCGTCCCCCTCCCGCCCCTCTCCCCGCCGCCGCCCCGACCCCACGCCGCCCTCCTTCCCCGTCCCTTCTCCCGCGCGCCGCCTCCTCGCCCCCCGCCCCTCCTCGGCCGGATCTGGCGGATCCGGCTCCGCGCCGGCAACCGGCCGCGCGCTCGGCTTCTTCCCGGCCGAGGCGGCGAGGCCACCTCCACACCCGGCCGCCCGTGCCGCCACTCGCTGCCGCCCTCTCTCCCCGCCGCCGGCGCCCTCTCGCCGGCCCGCCCCTGCGGCTCGGCGCCTCGGCCACGGCTCCTCGGCAAGTCGGCCACGTCTCCCCAACCGCAGCGCCAAAGGTACGAGCCTACACGAGCCGTCCGAGCCGAGCTCGAGCCCAGCTTGAAGCTCGACGACAATCTCAAGCTCGCTCTAGCTCGGCTCGAGTTTCTACCGAGCTCGAGCCGAGCCAGGGCAAGCTCGCTCGAGCTTGGCTCGTTTACAGCCCTAGGTACGGTGTGTTTAGGCGTGTGCGGGGAATGGACAATAGTCGCTTTTGATCAAGGCTACCATGAGGCCGGGTGTTGGTGTTTCTGCGAATAGGTCGACAATGCAGTCCAGGTTGGAGATGGAGGAATAAGGATTTTTTTAATAATCTATTTTTTATTCGAAATTACAGAAATATACTTGTACGTAGATTTTTTATAGGAATGGCCTCCAATCACCCAATTCTTGGGCGACTGGAGTCTGTCGCCCAACGGAAGAGCGACACGCAGGTAGTCGATGGACCATTGTACAACATTATTGCACTCACCTAATGGTCAGGCGACTAAAACCTATTGCCCACCCGTTGGCGAATGGAGGTCCGACCGTCCGACCGTTCGGTAACTAGACACCATATATAAAACAGCTGCTTGGCCGATTCCATCCATCGACGCCGTGCAAAGAGAAAGAAGAGAAGGGGAAAAAGTGGAAAAGAGGAAGGGAAGAAAAGGAGAGAAGGGGAGAGGAGAGGGAAAGGAAGAGGAGGAGGTTCCGCTACATCTGTGAGGTAAACATTTTACTATGTTTCAGCTAATTTTTTGTATGAAGTAAATAGTTTGTTTAGTGCAAAATTAGCATCCGTAAAAAATTATAGTTATAGAAAATAATAGTATAAATTTAGTTAGATGAATTAATCCCATTAGGTAGGAAGGAATTAGTCTGTTAGAGGAAAGACTAGATCAGAGGAAAAAGAAAAGGGAGGAGAAACGTGCGTGTAATAAATTTATTTCATTGCAAATATTCAACTCGGATAATCCCACGGCATGTTAGAGTACTACGAAAAATTTGATTAGTCATGTAAAAATGTAAAACATTATTAGACAACAGTTATGATTAACTAGGATAGAATTTAATGTCATAAGTACATTGAAAATTCACGCGTACCGTTAAAAGTGGTATATTGGCATTTAATTAAGTATGTCGCATACGTAATTACTTAATTAATTATGTCAATATCACGTAAATTCTGGAAACCCATTAGAAATTATTTACAGTAGGAGAGAGCTCAAGCAGAGAGAAAAGAGCGGTGTTGTTGTGCATGGGAGTAGATAGTGCGAATGAGGAGGGATTACACTATGAGGGAAAAATAACCGATATGAAGAGGCCCACACATTAATTGTGACCACTGCCTTAGGGAATGAACGACGCCATAACCCTGCTGTGTAGTTGTTCACGATAGGCGAACAGCCGTAGAAATGTAAATTATAGTACAACAGTAGTTCCGTAATATGCGATGCAATTTGATTAGATGTAACATTGAAAATGTTTGTAGGCAGAAATCAGCAATATTGATATTCGCTACATTGAAAGTGTATTATGGTGTCGACACTGTTCATGAAGGTCCGAATTGTGTTAACTTGAGACTCATGAGCTCATCTCGAAGGTGGAACCACACTCCTGCGTGTTCAATAGGGTTTTACCAAGGCATCGTAATCTAACCTCGAACTTCATAGCTAGTTTGATGTATGGAGAGATAGTGGAGAAGAAAGACGTTGTGGCAAAGCACATCATGGTGATTAGCTACGCGACGGTGTGACATGCGAAGCAGAAGGCTTGGGAAAGATGGTTTAGGTTGTTCGAGGCAACATACAACAACCTTCCTCATATGCTTCGGGTGTTGAAGGACAGAAATCCGGGTATGTACACTTCTTTGAAGGATAAGTCATCTACAACACCATTGGGTTTTTCGGTATTGTAGAGGGCCTTCTTAGCGTTCGGTACATATATTGAGGTTTTTAGGCATATGATGCACGTGATTTCAGTTGACGGGACCTTTTGACCAGGAAATACAAGGGGTAGATACTTATGGCCATTGGCGTTGGCGGAAACGATCAAATTCTATCGTTGGCCATCGCATTTTGTCGAGAGTGAGAATTACGACAGCTGGTTGTGGTTCCTTCGACATGTGAGAGTGGGAGTTGTTAGAGCTCATCCTTGTGTGTGTAATCCATGATCACCATACTGGGATATTGAAGGCTGTAAGAACATTGCGGCATGATCCAAAGGAGTCATTCCCTTAGCTGGATATGAGGAGCAGATGGTGCATTCGCCATATGGGAGCCAATTTCTTCAAGCAGTTCCCAAAGCAACCATTGGTGAAGCTATTCAAGAGGCTGGCTATGCAGAACCAGCAACGCAAATTTGACACTTTATGGGCGTTGTTCGATGAGCACAGCAAGAAGCACATGGATGAGTGGAATAAGGGATTATCTATTGCTGGGGCGGCACAACCCGAACGCCTCACACCACTGCTAGAGTCCGAACTTGCTAGTCCGAGGAGGACCTCGAGGAACATTAAGTGTTTCTCCCACTAGATCAAGGCCGAGCCATTGGAGAAGTGGTCCCTACTGCACGACACGAATGGCGCAAGGTATGACATAATGACCACTAACCTTGCGGAGGTCTACAACTAGGTTCTTAGGAGCCTTCATTCTATACCCCTCATCACCATCATGAAAGGTATTCTGAACAGCACAATCGACTATTTTAAAGAAAGGCATGCAAATGCAGCACTTCATGCCGCTAACCCACAAAGACCCTACTATGTGAAGATTACAACGTACATGCAGGCGAAGACAGAGAAGGGCCAGTTGCACACGGTGTACGTGATGGGCAATACAGAGCATCGTTTCGACGTGCTCCTCTGGGATAGAGTCAGATTTGAGACGACTCATTCTCTTATCACCCACGAGGTATGCCTTAGAGATCATGTGAACCAACTTAGCTGTACGTGGGGTGCAAACGGAGCGGATACGAACGGATATTGCTCATTCCGTATCCGTTTCTATATTTTTTATCGGAGTCGGAATCGGACACAGATAATGCCGAATATGAATACGAATACGGATATTCTCGGTCATGAATACGGAGCAAATACATGCCGCTCTGAATACGGTTAGTCTCGGTCACGAATATTTAGTCGGATAATGCGCGAAAACAAAAATCATATATATCACATGTGTAAGGATTAATCACCACAGTACATACCCATAATGGAACTACATTAGTAGCTTAACAAGCAAATTTCACACGATGACAGAGACAAGTTAAGCAACTAATATATTCTAGTTAGCAAAATAGCATGTAAATGATAGAGACTAGTTAAACAAGTAGTAACTAACTAGCTACATGCCACACAGTTTGAAAGTAAGAATTAGCCATAGCCAAGTAGTCAAGTACGTCACTTGATACAGGGTCGCCCGATCTTCTCGATGTAGGATGAATACTCGCGGGAGTCTTGATGAATCGTAATGATCCTTCAATACTAGTGCAAGGGACGAACACTCTTTAATCTGCCAAAACACGCTCGCATTGATTTCACCGACCATCAAGCGAAGATCTATTGTGCACCCAATTCTTAGAGGAAAGGCTAAATGATCTTGTCCATATGGAATTTCGGTAGCAATGATGAACTCAACAAATTTTAGTATATTTTTTTCTCAAAGGTAGTCTAAGCCCTAAAGGCTACGATTACAAGGCTTATATAGCCCGTTAGGACATCCATATGGTCCCGAAACCGAATACAACTCAACCCTATATTGTTTTAAACTCAAACTCACACAAAAAAGAAACTAGATTTTACAGCCGTTATATTATTTTGGTTATAACAGATGATTCATGATATATTTGAAGATGAGGCCTTATCCATTGCATAGATCTTGAAATAAGCTTTCCAACGAGTACAAGAACACTCGAATCGGACTCCGTTTGTGAAAGTTATGGCCTTTTTAGTAAGTGCTTGTTGAGCTGTCCCGAACCGAATCCGAATTAAGTTCTGAGTTGAATCCTAATTTGAATCCGGTAACTATCCAAAAAAATATCCAGTAACTATCCGAAAAAATATTCGGATAGTTCCGTATCCGTCGGATAATATTTGTTTCGAATCCGTTTCCGTATCCGGCAAAAAATATCTGAATCTGTATCTGTATCCAGCAAAACCTCCGAATATCCGAAAATTTGCTCCGAATTCAATCCGAATTAAAACGGACGGACGGAAGATCGAAAAATATCCGCTCCGTTTGCACCCCTAGCTGTACGTGCAATAATGTATTGACGTACCTCACAATATAGCGGTTATGAAGAGGATCGATCCAGCGGACGAAATTGTATTTCGCCATCTGTTGGAAAGGACAATTGACATGGATGCTCTATTTGGTATCAATCGGTAGTTAGAGCCGAAGTCCTCCCTCCTTTCCATAGGAAGGTGTTCCTTGGGCGACCCCGCTCTGATTGGCTCCTCAACGTCCGCCATGGTTTGTTACTATACGACGGAGAAGGTAAATTGTTTATAGGGTCGAGTGCTCCTACTTTCACGTGGTAGGGTGTGCATTTTATAGCAAATAGGACAACTTTAAGCAGCGATAAAACCAAATGCTTTACGCAGTGATGAGACCAAAGTGTTTAGTGATGCATAGTGACAAGACAACACCAAAGGGGCAGCTTTGCGTAGTAACAAGACCAGACGGGGGCAACTTTGCACAGTGACAAGACCAAACAGGGGCTTTGCGTAGTAACAAGACCAGATGAGAGCATTTTTACGCAGTGACAAGACCAAAGGGGGTAGCTTTGCGCAGTAACAAGACCAGACGGGGCAGCTTTGTACAGTGACAAGACCAAACAGGGGCTTTGCGCAGTGACAAGACCAAAGGGGGAAGTTTTACGCAGTGATAAGACAAGATGGGGGTAGTTTTGCGTAGTGACAAGACCAAACATGGGCAGCTTTATGTAAGTGACAAAACCATAGGAGGCAGCCTTGTGTAGTGACAAGATTAGACGAGTGTATCTTTGCTCAGTGATAAGACTAAAGGGGCAGCTTTATGCAGTGACAAGACCAGACGGGGCAGCTTTGTGTAGTGAGAAGACTAGGTAGGGTAGCTTTGCACAATAAAAACACTCTACCTCGTGAGGTACTTTTCAAAAAGACATGGCAACACTCTACCTTGCAGTATAATAACATGAAATAAATTACGCCATACCAACCCTTTGGCTTATAAAATGAGGTGGAATAGCTTTGGGAGAGAACATGTCGGATCCCGGAACAACATCTCCAGGATTCTCTGTGTGAATCGCACTATCCTAGGAAAAGCTAGTGCATATAGGGTTAATAGGGATATATATCACGCATAACAACCATAATTTATTACAAGATAAAAATATGGGCCTTATGACTAAGTTTACAAATAAAGGGGCTCATGGCCAACAAAAATAAAAGTTCTCGTTTGTCCATAAACCAGATTTTATAAAATAAAAGTCTAATCCATGAAAAACCATAGTCAGCATGTCCACGACAGTGGACACGGCCATCTAGGATAGTTTGTTACTCTGTAGAGGTATATAGCTTTACCCATAAGACATGTCCTTCCGTTGTGCCACGCGATTAATACACTGCCTTAGGTGTGCGGCAGAGAGTTCATGATAAGGCAATTACAATATTCCATAGCCAAAATAGTTATGCCGTCACTAAGGTTTCACCACAAGTTGGAGCTCCACTTGTGCTGTATGAGACTTCTTGTGGCCTACACCACGCTCACTTCCAGCCTTTAGCGAAACTAAGTTTTGAACTTTATAAATTACTTAGCCAGATCTGTCCCATACCAGACATGTGGTAGTACAGTGTGACTTTGTAATAGTAGCACACAAACCAGTTCTTAACTTGACTTAGGCTCAAACACCAACCCTCGTGCTCGACAATCAACAACGTGTCACAAAACACGATGCATGCAAGCACGCCACCACCTAACCATTAGCCTAACTCCAAACCAAGTTTTTATGTTTTTATTTTAAAACATTTCATATATCGTTCGTGACTCACCGAAGTTAAGAATAAATTTTTAGAAATCAACATTTCATTTGAAACAAATTATCCTACATACATTTTTCTAAGCATGGCTAAGCAATTTAGTACAAATTTTCTAGTTAATACTATTATACCAACTAGTTTTCATCAAGGTGATAAGGCATATGATTCCGAGGTCAAATTTGGCTATAATCAATGGAATATGGGCATAACTAGAATTCAAATAGTCTTTAAATTAAATTTGAACAAAAGTACACATGCATAAATATTTAAAAATAACATAAATAATTTAAAATATTGGGAACAATATGGTCAAGGGTATAACTTGCCTTGCTCGAAGTCCTGCTGCTAAAATTCGTCGAATTCAAACTCTCCCGAATCATCGAAATTTAAACACAAAGAACTAAAATAAAATCAAGAAAAATTCAAATAAAATTCAAAAGAAGTCCAGAAATGGATAGTTTAGATTTTTAGAAAAATTTAGAAATTTGAATGAGTCCAATCGGAGCTAAAATGAAGAAATACGAGCTTCCGAAAGTTTGAAAACAAAGAAAATGAAAAAGACTGATTTGCTGGAATTATTCTTATACTAAAAGAGGTAATTATGACGTTAGCAGTATTTTATGGAATTATTTTAGTGAAGGAAAATCTAAATTATGACGTCAGAATGTATTTAATTTCTTTGCTAAATTATTTTTTGGAAAGAAAAATAAATGGAATTGCTGACATGGCGCTTAAGGGTTGACGTGGCCACCACCTGGCGCCACCTGGCTGCCAAGTTGCTGCCACATCACCTCTTTATGCTGACGCGGCTAGGCCCGAGCGACGTGGCGACCGGGCACCTACATGGCCGTGGCGTGGTTCCACTCGGTTGCCACACGGCTGCCACGGGAGCTCGACCGCTGACGTGGCACGGCCGGCCGGCGGTGGCGCACGAGACCCTAGGGTCACCGGCGTTCCAGTGGGCGGCAGCGTCGGCTGAGGTGCGCAATGGTAAGAGGGGTGCGAGGGTAGTTCAACGGTACCGGTTTGGGGTTCCGAGTGCAGCCGGAGAAGGTTGGCAACGGTGGAGGGCGGCAGTCGGAGTGAGGTCTCCAGCGGTGGGGATCTCCACTAATGCTCTCGCTCGAAAAAGGGTGGAGGAGATGCGTGCAGCCCCGACGAAGCTGTAGACGGTGGCAACGTGGCCCAAGGAGGCTCGAGGCGTTAGTGATTTCTCACCGGAGCTCCGCCGACGAAGAAAACGGAAATCGCACGGTGCAATGAGGGATGAGAGCGGAACAAGGGCAATTTGAGGAGGGAAGGGGTGGATCCATGCTCACAGTCGGCGAGGAGGCCCTTTTATAGGGGAGGGGCAGAGTAACGGTCGAGCAATTACTCGCCGAACTTGAAACGGTCCCGCACATGATTTGGCCAATCGGCGAGGTAACGGAGGGGGAAAATGGTCGGTTCGGGTGCGACGGAAAATGGGGAGATCAATGCACATTTGCACGGGATGAGAGGCGGAAGAAACCGAAGCTTTAAAGCTTCGGTTTTTGGCTTTTAATGGCGGCGGCGGTGGTTTGGGGAAGAAGGAGGCGGGGAAGGGGACGGGCCTGACAGGTGGACCCTACTTGTCAGCGAGAGAGGTAGAGGGAGAAAGAAAAGGCAACGACGGGATTTGTGACACGTAGCGCGCGAGGGAGATCAGGGCCGTCAAAATATGAGCGAAGGGGTAAGTGGCTACGGATGACTGGGATTAGCTTCGGCGGGTGGGAAATGAATCCAGGCGGGAGACGTGTCAGCCCGAGGGATAAAAGGGATTAAATTCTTTTCTAAGCTTTTCTTAAATACTAGGAAGTTTCAAAAATGCTTGGAAAAATATAAATAAAGTCCAAAAATTCTAGAAAATTCCCTAGAACTATTCTAGACTTAATAAAAATATTTTCAACGTATAATAACATTTAATTTTTACACAAAAACACTGATTATCTTTAAAAAGGGAGTTTTTAATTTCTAGAAAATTCTGAAAAACACCATAAATATAGAATGGTTTAGGAAAAATAAAATAAGATAATTTTGGCTTTAATAAAATGGGTAATTTAAAATTTCTTTCTTAAGGCTTGAAATGAAATACAGAAAAGAAAAAAAAAGGTAGATAAAATTCTGGGATGTTACAAACCTACCCCCTTAAAAGAAATCTCTTCCTCGAGATTTGATTTGGCTAGAAAAAGAGATGGGGATTGTTGGCCTTTAGATCTTTTTTCTGCTCCCAAGTGGCTTCGTCTTCTGTGTAGTTGCTCTATTGAACTTTACAGAATTTGATGGTCCTCCTCCTGGTCTAACGCTCTATTATCTCAAGAATCTTGATTGGTTGCTCTTGGTAGGTGAGATCTTCATGGAGATCCAAGGTTTCTAGTGCCGCTTGCTCGGTGGGTACTCGGAGGCATTTCTTCAACTGGGAGACGTGGAAGATATTGTGCACTCCTGACATGCTTGGTGGCAATTCCAACTGATATGCAACTTCTCCTCTGCGACTCAGGATCTTGTAAGGTCCCACAAATCTTGGTGCCAGCTTTCCTCTGACTTGAAACCTCTTGACTCCTCTGAGTGGAGATACTCTGAGATAGACATAATCTCCAACCTCGAAGGTCAAGTCTCGCCGACGGTTGTCTGCATAACTCTTCTGTCGAGATTGAGCTATCTTCAATCTGTCCTTAATCTTTCTTACTTTTTCTCGGCGTCTTGAAGCAAGTTTGGTCTAGCATCCTGAGGTTCTCCTTGTTGTTCCCAAAGCAAAGGTGTTCTGCACTTTCTGCTACACAAGGCTTCGAAAGGTGCCATCTGTAAACTGGCTTGGTAACTATTATTGTACGAGAACTCAGCATAGGGTAAAGAACAGTCCCAACTTTTCTCAAAATCCAGAGTACAAGCTCTTAACATATCCTCTAGTACTTGATTTACTCGCTTTGTCTGGCTATCTGTCTGGGTATGATAAGCCGTACTGAAACTAAGCTTACTCCCTAATTCTTCATGCAGCTTCTGCCAAAACGAGAGGTGAATTTGTTGCCTCGGTCTGACACTATCTTCTTGGGAACCCCATGTAGGCACACAATCCAGGACATATATAACTCGGCTAATTTACTTCCAGAGTAAGTGGTCTTGACAGGTATAAAATGAGTTACTTTAATCAATCGGTCAATTACCACCCAAATTGCATCATAACCTGATTGAGTTCTTAGGAGTCTGGTTATAAAATCCATACCAATATCTTCCCCAATTCCAATCAGGTATTGGCAATGGTTGTAAAAGTCCAACGGGTTTCTGATGCTCTGCTTTAACTCTCTAACAGGTGTCACAAGCTTCGACAAACTCTACAATTTTTCTTTTCATATTGACCCACTAGTATTTTTCTTTCAAGTCTTGATACATCTTGGTACGACCAGGGTGAATTGAGTGTGGAGTTTCATGGGCTTCTTGAAGGATCATGGTCTTGATTTCTTGATTATTTGGTACATCTTGGTAAAAGTCCAACGGGTTTCTGATGATCTGTTTGATCATGGGCTTCTCAAACCAGACAGTTCTATGCTCATCTTCACTGAATCTTGGGGCTTTGCCTCTTCTCATATTCTTTTTTATTTCCTGAATATCCTCATCAACTTTCCGAGCTTCCTTAATTTGATCAGGTAAGGCTGGCTGAATCTCCAATGCTGTGAGAACACTTGGATTCACCGGATTTAGACTTAGATGGGAGACTCCCTCCTGAAGTCGTGTCTGGTCTTCCTCCAATAAAACAACATTTGCATAAGACTTCCTGCATCAATATGCAGCCTAGGCCGAGACGAGAGGCATCACAGAAAACCTCAAAATCCTTATGCACATCTGGTAAGACAAGTATGGGTGCTGAGACTACCCTTTTCTTGAGAGTTTGGAAACTCTATTCGCTGGCCTTCGTCTATTCGAACTTTTTTTTCTTTCTTCAACAAATGAGTCATTGGCTTGGCTAACTCTGAGAATCCCGCTATGAAACGGCGGTAGTGTCCTGCGAGTCCAAGAAAACTTCTGACTTCGGTTACTGACTTGGGTTGCTTCTATTCTATTACTGCTTCTATCTTAGAAGGATCTACAGCGATTCTTTCGGCTGTCACAATATGCCCGAGGAAAGAAACTTCTTTTAGCTAAAATTTATACTTTTTGAATTTGGTATAAAACTGATGCTCCCGAAGGTTTTCCAGGGTGATCCTGAGATGACTCTCATACTCTTCTTCATTCTTGGAGTATATAAGAATGTCATCAATGAAAATTACCACAAACTTATCTAAATATTCTATGAATACACTGTTCATCATACTCATGAAATAGGCAGGTGCATTGGTCAGTCTAAAGGACATGACAGTGAACTCATACTGTCCATAACGAGTAGAGAATGCAGTCTTAGGGATATCTTTAGCACGGATCTTCAATTGTTGATATCATAATCAAAGATCTATTTTGGAGAAAACACTAGCTCCCTTCAATTGATCAAACAGATCATCGATCTTGGGTAGAAGGTACTTATTTTTGATGGTTACATCGTTGAGTGCTCTGTAATCCACAAATAGCCTCATACTACCATCCTTTTTCTTAACGAAAAGGACAAGTGCTCCCCCAAGGCAATAAACTTGGATGAACATAACCCTTATCCTCTAATTTATGGATCTGCTTCTTCAACTCAGCTAGCTCATTAGCTGACATTCGATACGGTCTCTTAGAGATTGGAGCGGTGCCAAGGACAAGGTCAATCACAAACTCGATTTCTCTATCCGACGTCATTTCAGGTAAATCCTCTGGAAATACTTCTAGGTATTCCCGCACAACAGGTACTTCTTCTAGTACTTGAAGATGGCAAGGGGCACATTCTCCTTTGTAGGGATTTTAGGAAAAAAACTCACTTCTATTCCTTGGTCATTGGTGAGGGTGATAGATCGGTTAGCATAATTAATCTGACCCTCATTCTTTGCTAACCAATTCATCCCAAAGATTACATCTAACCCTTGAGATTCCAATACCAAAAGGTCGGCTAGGAACAAAGTCCCATCTATGATAAATTCTACTCTTAAGCATAAAGTCTCTGCTTTCATTTCTACTCTAGGGGAGTGAACTATCATGGGGTTGTTAAGGGAAACCATACCCAACCTGCTCTTATCCACAAAAGCTTTAGAAACAAAAGAATAGGAAGCTCCAGAATCGAACAGAACTGAGGCCGGTGCGGCCTGAGTTTCCTCGGTAGTGACATGGTTCACACGTCCTTTGACGAAGTTCTGTGACTTCTGAAGTGGCTGCCCTTGATTTTGACTCCAAGATGCGCCTGATCATATTAGGGCAAGTGTAACATCATGATTTTTGGGGATTTTTAAAACCTTGAATTTAAAAATAAATTTCTGAAATTTTCCTGAATTTTAATCAAGCTTAAATTGAATTTTCAAATTTTTAATTAATTTAATTAAATTAAACATCAACATTAGCTGAAAATACTTTAATTGAGTTCCTTATATCACAAGAAATTTTCTGGAATTTTTTGAAATTAAATTAAGCTTCAAATGATTTTTAGAATTTTAAAATGATTAAATCTGAGTAAAATAAACATCAACATAAGTTGGAAATATTTTATTTGGATTCTTCAGGTCTTAAGGAATTTTCTGGTATTTTTGGTGAACTTTTGGGATTTATTTGCTATTTTCTAGAGCTCTTGGAATTTTTATTTGATTATCT
Organism: Melocanna baccifera; assembly: GCA_036346265.1. Lineage (NCBI taxonomy): Eukaryota > Viridiplantae > Streptophyta > Magnoliopsida > Poales > Poaceae > Melocanna > Melocanna baccifera. The sequence goes on along the minus strand of CM070707.1, from coordinate 10,906,878 downwards.
GAAAACCATTTAAAAGGGGAAAATCTCCCGGCCGTCCGATCCTCTCTCTCTTGACGCGTCGGCCATCCGGCCCATTTCCCCCGCGCGCCCGCCTTCCCCGCCTAGCCTCGCTCCCCGCCGCCCGATTCGCCCCCAGGCCACGCGCGCACGATCCTCCGCAAGCAACGCGGCGCCCATCCGCCCTCGCTCGCGCGCGCATCCCGCCTGCCCTAACCCTAGCGCTCTCCTCCGCCCCACGCCGTCGGATCCGGCCTCGTGGCGCCATCTCCCGCCTCGCTCCCTCGCTCGCCGCGCGCTCGCTCGCCCCGCCCATCCTGGCCGCTCGGTGCGCCACGTGGCGGCACCAGCTGCTTCGCGCGCTTCGCCGCTTCGCCGTCCGTCGCGCCGCGCGCGGCTCAATCCCGGCTGTCCGCACCCCGTACCTGCGCGCGTAACCCTAACGCTAACCCTAAACCGCTCCCGCGCGTGCCCACCGTCCGATCTTTCTCCCGCGCCGTAACCGAATCGAACTCGCCTCAGTTCGTGTGCCATTTAAAATCGCCGTTGTCTCCGCCTCCGCTCACCCGCCGCCGCCTCCTTGCGCTCGTGCCGCTGTTTCCGGAGCAGCGCCACCGTCGCCCGTGCGTCCCCGCCGTCGCTGGACGCCGCCGTTGCTGAGACCTCGCCGGTGAGCCCCTCCGCCCCTCACCGCCGCTACGTCACCCCGGTCCCCCGCGTCGCCTCTCTCGTCGCCCGCTCCCCGCGTCGGACGCGCCGCCCACCCGCACACCCCCGCGCGCCGGCCACGGCCGCCACCGCCCGCGGTCCCGTCTGCTCCCGCGCGACGCGCGACGCTTCACGCAACGCGCCGCGCCACGCGTCGGCGATCCAACCGCCGTCCGCGCCTGGCCGCTTCATCCTCGCCGCCCGTTCAAATCTGGATCGAGAATCCAGATCGCGCCGCGCGTCACGCCCGCAGCCGTCCGATCTCGCCGCCGCTGCGCCCGCCAGCTCAGCCCTGCCATGTGGCAGCACCAGCGTGTGCCACGTCAGCCCTAGTCCACGTCAGCCGCCACGTGGCATGCCACGTCAGCAAAAGCCGGCCCCAGGAGCCACGTGGCAACCATGTCAGCCGTCACGTCAGCCGGGTGACACGTGGCAGACCAGTAGCTGCCACGTCAGCCCTAGCCTGCCGTGTCGGCGCTGCCGCCCCCGCGTGTACTGTTCCGTGCACCGGGTCTACGGTGGACTCGGTTTTCCGTGGATCGGGTTCACAGCACAGTAGGTTTTCCGATTTTACCGAATTTTCTTTAGGGTTTATTTTCCGAGAGCCCGTTCTCCTCCGTCCTAGCTCCGATTGACCCCGTTCTTCTTTTTAAATTCATCTAAAATTGAGCTCTAGCTTTTGGTTCTGGTTTCATGATTTTTGGAGTTCATTTGCTTATCATTTTATGTGTTTCTTTTGTTTCGGTCGTTTTCTCTCTCGTTAGATTCGGATTCTGGAGGAGCAGGATCGACGCCCGAAGACCAGGAATACCTCGCTGAGCATAATCAAGGCAAGTCGTGTCCTTTGATCATGTTGAACCCTGTTTACAATCTATTATTTATTTATTTTATTTTAAATAACATTGCATCGCTATTTTTATTCAAACCCTCGTATTGGTAGTTATCAGCCTAATTGAGTTTATCTCTCCTTGATAATTTGGAATATCATGGTACCATTGTCACCATAGGTGGGGAAACATACTAGTGATGCTAGTTTATTTGTCACATGGGTTAGTACGATTAGATGCTTAGCCTCGCTTGAATTACGAAAGGGTTTATCATCACATGTGAATTATTAATTTGACTTAATGAGATATGGAACTGTGGTTGGTGTCACGTTTATTAAAATTTGTGCCATGACGTTGGTGCGTCGTCGGCGGTAGTTATACAAACCTGGTTTTGCACTCGGGCGAGTGATCGTGCAGTAAAGGGGGAAGTGTTGGAGCACTTCGAGGGATGTGGTAGTTTCGCCCGGGTAATGTTAAGGACTTAACTTTGTGCGCCATTGATCTGAGCCTTACCGTGCAAACCACATGTCTAGTATGGGATGGACCTAGCTGACTAATTTGGGATGTTTCAACTTTAATCTTACCATTGAGATGAACATAGTTGCTGATTTCCATGTGGCGCAAGGGGGGTGTGATGCGAAACCCTAGCGGGCGAATTGAGTTGAAATTGAACTTTGTAAAGGCCTTGTTGTAATTACCTTAAGCTGAGGCTAATCACATCGTGTGGGTACAGTTGTGCAACCTCTGCAGAGTGTAAAACTATTCGAATAGCCGCGTCCTCGGTCATGGACAATGCTCGGTGATTTCACACGAGGGGTAGTTATTTCTGAAAACTTATGAATGGGAGTGGACAGGTGTTCACGGTTGGTTTAGCTTATGGATGGGAGGTCCATAAGCGGTTGGTTTAGCTTATGGATGGGAGGACCATAAGTGGTTAGTTTAGCTTGTGGATGGTAGGTCCGCAAGTGGTTATGTCAATTCCTTTGATTATTAAGTATTGATTATTGTTTTACTTAAAGTTCGCTTTCAATCTATTTACTGTATTTACCTTCAACTGTCTTTTATGCAAATTAACCTTTCAGCCTTCCTTTGGTAAGCCTTGCATATTATATTGCATTCATTTGTTACAAACGACTTGCTGACTACCAATGTACTCACGGCTTTATGCCTATGTTGCTTAGTTGAGGGCGAGGAGTATTATCAGCAGGAGGTTCCAGAAGGAGAGTACTACGACGACTTCACGGATTAGGTTTCGTTCTCCACTCGATAGCCTGTGGGCTCGTCGATTGGCCACTACGATTTATTTTGGATTTCCGCTGCTACTTTTGTTAAGCCTTCGGGTCAGTTTATTGTAAGATTGACCATAAGGTCGTACATTTTGAGATTTATCGATATTTGAGCATTTCCTTTATTTTATCGTGTATATGGTTGTGATGACATCTATGTTTAACTGTGTGCACTAGCATGATCTTAGGACTAGTGCAGAACACAAGGAGTCCGAATTTGCATATTCGGGTCTCGATAGCAAGACTTAGCAAAATGCCATATTTCCTTGCAATAAAAACAGGTCACTCTATCTGATGCAGAGGTACTCTTCAGGAATTGTCCACCAACTGTAGGAGCACGGTTTGCCTGAAGGTGTGGGCGACTAGCCTGGAAGGGTGGGCGGCTAGCTGTTGACCTAAAGTTGCCTGACTGCAGCTTAAAGTTACTGGATTGTGGCCTGAACTTACTCACTTGCGGTGGAGTACTACAAGCCTTAGGGAAACCTCTGGGGTTAACCTTTTGATTAGACATTCTTCTCTTCCTGTTCTCCATTTCAACAAACTTGCCTTCTTGACGAATGGCCTTACTCACCAACTGGTGGAAATCGGCATAATCACCTGATATCAGCTGAACAAAGATGTTATCATTCAAGCCTTCTAAGAACCTTTCTTGTTTTGCCTCATCGGTAGCCACATCTTCCGGCGCATAACGTGCTAGCTGATTGAACTTTTGCAAATACTCATTCACGGTGCTACTTCCTTGACGAAGTGCTCGGAACTCCTTCTTCTTCAAAGTAATGGTATCTGAAGGGATATGAGCTTTGCGAAAACTTTGCGCAAACTCATTCCATGACACAGCCTGGGAGGTAGCATGGGAGGTGGTGAAAGTACCCCACCATTCGGATGCAGCTCCGTTCAGCTGGTGAGAAGCAAATAAAACCCTTTCCCGGTTGGTGAACTGCAGAATATCCAACTTCTTTCTAATTGCCTAGAGCTAATCATCAGTATCCATGGGCTCTGCATTGCCCAAGAAGATTGGAGGTCTTATCCTCAAAAATTTTGACAACCTATTGGGAGGAGCTTAAGTTGGCAGGAACATATTGAGCTAGGTTGTTGATGCTTTGTGCTAGCAGTTGAATCAGCTGATTCTGGTTTGCCATCAACTGTGCCCAGTCTGGTCCGGCTACTGGCAAAGGTGGAGGAATGGAAGTGGACTGGCTTCCCTGAGCTCCGATGTTGGCATTGACAATTTGAAAAGATTTAGTCGACAGATTACTATATGAAGCAATTGAATAAAGTATGTTTAGCAAATAACTTTGAGAATAAGAATGAAAGGAGGAAATTAAATGAAAATGCTTATGCAAATAAAAGGGAAATTAACCCTTGTGTATAGGTTTACAAAAGTAAGGCCACACAGGGCTACTACTACATTTCTCCATATGTTGCTAAACCTTCAATGTTTTCCAAGGAATGCTATGTAAACTTTGGGCACAAGAATGTATCTATACAAATTAAATGTTGCATAAAGGAATAAATTGCAAGTTTTGCATAAGAGTAAAGATTATAGACTTAATCTATGTGAGAATTAAACCATAACTATTGTTTCTAGAAATTAGAACTTAAGTAAAAGAATTGTGACAAGTTGGTTTATCCCCTAAATTAAAATATGCCTTATGTATACATTATATGAACATTGGTAATTAAAAGTTATGAAAGCCCTTTTAGATGGTAGCTAATACAAGTAATTTGCATAGACTTAAATAAAGAATATAATGGCATATAATCTAATTATAGGTATAGATATATATGTGATAAATAATAGGAAGAAATGACTAAGAATCAAATAAGATTTAATATTGGCAAAACTACATGTTAATTATGATTAACAAATTAGTGACCTTACAAGGATAATAAATTGCTTTTGGAATTATAGTGACCAAGGTTAGCACAAATGTTATGACAATAAAGATTATTGAATCAATCCTTATATAAAAGTTAACTAAAACCAAATCATGCATAGACTATTTTCCCAAATAGCAAGTAGATGTTATGTACTCAAAAATATAGTTAGTAATACTAATTATAGGACCATAAAAGTAATCTTGAAAGAGTGCCAGCCAAAGAATGGCAAAGCAAATTGTTAGGAACAATTAATGCAAAGATGTGTGTATATACATACACATGTTCTCGTAAGCTTGCGACTAAAATCTAAGCAGAGATCGCTTCCAAAGTTCCTAGATAGGCATGGACAAACCGAAAAGCTAAGTCAACCCAATAATAATTGGTCTCTTCTCAATCTAAAAGTTCGATGTAAGTTAAACACAAAACGGTGTAACAAGATTTCACCACATGAAACATCAATGGCAAATAATTAATAGGACATCTTTAGTTAAAAAGAGTCATATAGTGCGTCTATTAAAATCCCCTGAGCATCGACCAATAAAATAATCTTGACAATTGTATTTTAATGATCAAGTTAAAACTTGGACCACATAAAATAATACATCTCTAGTTATTGAAAGTATGAACTAATTTGATAAATCAAAATAATCATATATGTTGTGTATGTAACACATGCCTTAGTTCATAAATGTTAACGACCGCCAAAATACTGTTTAGCTAAGTTTATACACCTATCCATATGTCTAACCTGACTCATGAAACTTTCTTAATAAATATAAAATTATAGTAGGAGTTATTAAATAAAATAAGTCGAACCATGGTAATCTACCGTTGTCCATACCTAGCCATCCCTAAAATCAAAGCAGAATGTTCCGGCGAATACTCCTCTCGCCATAACACTTCCTTTATCCTTTTTACCATTCCTCGCTTCGCTCCAAACCCGTTGACTCCGTCAAATTCCTGCATCCAATCAATCCAACCCAAAAGTCACCTTTAACTTCTAATAAAGATTTAAATTGAATTTATTTTGCTTTTCTTAGATCTTTTGAGTTATTTGAGTTTATTGAATTCCATTGCTTAGCGCGTAAATATAGATTGGAATTTTGGAGAATCAGTGGATCTAGGGAGACCAGGATCCAAAAGACGGTGAAGATCAGAAGCTCGAGCTTAGCAAACGAGAATTAATTTATCAATTGCAAGCTGTTATCTTATGTGCTAAATTATGTTGATTCCAGACTTTAGCTAGATGTCCTCTTTATTAAGTGCTACTAGTATAGTTTTCTGGCACATTATGTTGTGAACCTTGTTAACCCTAGGAAAAATTTATACATATACTGTTTCATAAATTAATTATGTTATATACCTGGTGGCTTAGCATTGCTTAGTCTCGGGGGTGCTTAAAATACCCCAACCTCATATGCAAATGCAAAGAGCAATTTTGGGAAAAGATGTAGTTGAAAATGGTCGGGTAATTTAAAAGGATCATTATTTTATGCCCCAAAAATCTCTAAAATTGCTTATATGTTTGGGCGGCTAGTTTGGGGGCATGGTGTGTCGGTGTGCACGAGAGTGTGGTTTTGTGGTAGAACCGTCCAGATAACCAAGGATCGAATCGGGTCATGACCTCCCATTATAAAACAGTACAAACCACAAGCTAGCAAAGTGTAGGCATGACTAATTAATTTGCATAACCGGTAAAGGAAGCACTTCGGAGTGACCCACGAGTCATGTCACTGGATGGAAGCCGTCGTGTGGCGCAAGAGGGGGTCTGGGTGAGGCAACAATAAATCCTTCTTGCGGACGAAACCTTAGCAAGTGTAATCCTTTACTAGGTGCATTGTAAAGGTCATGTGGTAACCCTCTTGATCTGCAAGTCTAAGGAAACATGTGAAAGATAGCAATGAGGTTATCTCTTGTGAGTAAAGATGTACAGTCTCTGCAGAGAATTAAACTATTCGAATAGCCGTGCCCACGGTCAAGGGCGAACATGGGAACTTAACTCTGATATAGTTTTATTTCAAAACAATTTTTGTGGTTGAAACATGGAATGGGAAAATGAAGGACAATGGATTGTCCTGGTTTGTGTTGTTCCATGTGTCGTCCCAGTGGTAAGTTAGGCGGCTATGACGCTGAAAACTGGCTATATGGTGCAGGTGTCATGTATCAGTGGATGAGATCTGTACTTATTCTATAAATTCTTTTCTCAAAAAGTATTATGATTTTAATTCCAGAGCTAAGTCTAGAAATTTCTTATATTTAATCTTAAGTCCTTTAAAATGCAATTTCTAGCAAATAAATTAACCTGAGCTTATCCTTTGGCAAGCCATACATGTTATATATCTGCATTCTGTGTGTTGGCTTGCTGAGTACGGTGGTTAGTGTGTTCACTCTCGCTCTCAAAAATCCAAAATTAGGAGTCGAACCGCTACACTTCAGCAATGCGCCAAGTCGTGGTGAAGATGAAGATGGAAAGGCCAAGAACTAGGTTGCAACCCCCCAGTTGGCTGCTTGTGGACATATTCTGTGGGGTCCTACTTACGTGCTTCATTTTCACTGCTGCTTTCGTTGTTTTTGGCCTAATCGGCCCATGTGTAAGTATTCTATTATAATTACGCTTCTGTTTGATATGTACTTTGATGTTCAGTAATGTATCTATGAGAACTATCTACTGATCCAAAGAATAGTGCGGTGGAATCACAGAGGATTTTGGATTGAAAATCTGAGTTCGATAGAGCTGGTATCAGAGCATATCGACTACAGGTCGTGACCCTAGTTAGCATGGCCGTTAGTTCACAGCTAGAGTTATTTCTTCAAAATCTATGTACAAAATGTAGGTATTATTTCTTATTCTCATCCCTCTTAGATGATTCTCTCTCATTTATATGCTGCCCTGTCCATTTTTTAAGCCTTAAAGCTTTCTCACCTTGAATTTAAAATGTCGAAGGTCGGGACTCCTCTTGTAAGCTCCTTTTGAAAACCCTATATTGTAGGGGTGGCCCCCACCTAAACCCAGCTAGCCTGTTGAGAAGGTTATAAACCATGTAAATAACGTAGCTTGCCCTCGAAGGAGGCTTGGTGTAAGGTTACGATAGTAAAAACGCTCCTTACATGGGAACGCATATATATATTACGACCAACCCTTGGGAAAGAGCCAAGAGGACATTTGCTCACCTAACTCTCCACTACCATACACCTCGCTCTCTTTTAGTCTGTAGCCACAACAGTTGGCGTCGTCCGTGGGGACGACGGAAGCAAGCCTCACGATCTCAGGAAGGATGGCACCAACATCATCGGCGGCGAAGAGGAGGAAAGGGGTCGCGGCGAGGCCCTGCGTCAGCGTCAGCACCAAGGCGTCGGAATCAGCGGTCGACTCCAGCCCCGCCAACGCCAACGCAGCGGCAGCGGTCGATTCCAACCCCGCCATCGCCGACGTCGACTCCAGCCTCTCCATCGCAGACGCAGCGGTCGATTCCAACCCCGCCATCGCCGACGTCGACTCCAGCCCCGCCAACGCCGACGCAGCGGTCGACTCCAGCCTCGCCAACGCCGACGCGTTGATCGACTCGGCCCGCCAACACGACACGCGGCGGCGTGACGATTCCAACCCCACTATTGCCGACGTCGACTCCAGCCCCGCCAACGCAGACGCAGCGGTCGATTCCAACCCCGCCATCGCCGACGTCGACTCCAGCCCCACCAACGCCGACGCAGCGGTCGACTCCAGCCCCGCCAACACAGATGCAGCGGCAGCGGTCGATTCCAACCCCGCCATCGCCGACGTCGACTCCAGCCCCGCCAACGCAGACGCAGCGGTCGATTCCAACCCCGCCATTGCTGACATCGACTCCAGCCCCGCCAACGCCGACGCAGTGGTCGACTCCAACTCCGCCAACGCCGACGCGGCAGTCGACTCCAGCCCCGCCAACGCCGATGAAGCAGTCGACTCTAGCCCCGCCAACTACCACAGCTTAGGCCGGGTGGAGCAGGGAGATAGCGTCGGTGTCTACGGAGGCATGGCCACCATCTTCACTCCCGGCACAGGAGCACCAAGCGGCCCTGCCAGTAATGCGGACCGAGTCGGCGACGCGGGAACCCACCACACCGACGTGGTGTGGGCACCTTGGCAGGGCAAGCGATGGCTGCAGCTGCCAAGCCGGCGCGATTGGGTGTGCTGCTCACCTTGGCCCCGCCAGTAGTAAAGGGCTCCCTGCTGGCGGCCCTCCATACCCTCCAGTGGAGCTGGCGGATCTCTGCGAGACCGTGCGGGCCATGCAGGAGGCTTGGAGCCTGCAGACCCTGACGGCCGTCGCACCAGGGACCCGCCCGCAGCAGCCGCAGCGAACGCCCCCGCAGGTTCAGATTATCAACGTTATCTCCGGAGGTTCCTCGTCGGGAACCTCGCAGCAGCCAAGTCCGGGAGTAGCTTAGGGCGAACTCACCTTTATAGTTCACTTTCAATCTTTTAATTGTATTTATTTTAAATCCTTGCTTTCTACAAACTAACTTTTCAGCCATCCATTGGTAAGCCTTGCATGTTATATTGTATTCATTTGTTACAAAAAAACTTGATGAGTACCAATGTACTCACAGTTTTATGCCCACTGTTGCTCGGTTGAGGAAGAAGAACCATATCAGCAGGAGGTACCTGAAGGAGGATACTTTGATGATTTCACAGATTAGGACTTCACTTCCTAGTCGATTGCCTATGGGCATTTCGATGGCTTCTACGTTTATTGCTGTTTTTCGGTGCTAGTTTCTTAAGCCCTTCAGGCTACTAATTGTAAGCTTAGCCATAAGGTCGTACTCTGATAATTACTAATAGTTGGGCCTTTCCTTTATTTTATCATGCATATGGTCGATATTTCGTCTATGTTACATTGTATGCACTAGCGTGATCCTGGACTAGTGCGGTATACATAGAGAGCCAGGATTTGCATATTCGAGTCTCGACAGAGGTGATACAGAGCCATATCGACTGTAGGACGAAGCCCTAGTTAGAATGGTTGCCTTAGTCAAAGATTTACAAATCTATTTTCTAAATCAGACCAACCAAATTGGATATTTAGTAATTTCTCTATTCTCTTTCCTCTTTCTTAAGGTTCATGCCCTCCGCCTTATTCAAATTTTTTTTCTTTCTGAAATCCTTAAATTAACTTCTCTCCTTTATAATACCTTATATGTCTTAAGCTTCCTACAACTAGTTTGGAGGATGGCGAAGACTTCTCTAAGTTGTTTTGCGAAGCCTTGGATTGAAGATGTCACCAGTCTACACCAAGAATGAGAAGGCAAGGGGCCAACGTATTGGAAGCATCACCATGTTGTACTTCACTACAAGGATCGGCAATCAAGTTCTACACCATAGTTTCAAGTGCACAGGTGCTTATGTAGAGTGGTCCATGCAAGTTCTACACCAAAAAGGAAGCTACTTGGGAGTGTGAAGACCAACTGCGGAAGGATTACCCCTACTTATTTTCCGATTAGACCGAATCTCAGGGTCGAGATTCCTTTTAAGGGGGGTAGACTTGTAACACTTTAATTTTTGAAAACTAAAAATAATGTGTATTTGTGCTACTTGGAAATTTTTGCATTTCTTAGTATTTTAAATTTTTTGGATTTTCAAGTTTCCTTGGTTGAGGTTCCATTAAAATAAAATAAAGTATACATACATACACCTATGATGCAAAGCACATTAAATAAAATGGGTGGCTAAAATGAAAGGATATGCTTGATAATAAAAAAATTACAAATGAAAATTTTGAATCAGAAAAGATAATCTAAAGCTTGCTAAAAAAACTCACAAAATTAAATTAACAATATACCTGTGTATGTGTATATATATACATATCAAAGAAAGAAATAAAACAAAATGGATGTATTGAGATTTCATTCATTAAATGTGTATATATACATATATACATATATGCTTAAAATAAATCATGGAAAGATCCAATCAAAAAGGAAATTAAATAGAATATGTGTGAAACTATATACACACATATATATACTTAAACTAAATTATGAAAATCAAATAGAAAATTGAAAATAAAATAAAAATGATATGAGAAAGGAGAGAGCCAGCCAACCAGGCCTTTGGCCCAGCCAACCATCTCCCTCCTCCTCTCGGTTGCCCCCCTCTGCGTGTTGCCCCTGCTCCCTGCTCTCCCCTTGCGCCCGGTCCTTCCCTCGCGCATATGCTCGCCTGGGTGGCTCTCCCTTTGGACCAGTGGTTAGCAGCACGTCTCCCTCACCCATCCTCTGCCCCATGCCCGCCCGTAGCACCCCCAACCACCTTCATCCTCTTCTATGCACGACCGGACCCCGACCCATGCCACTGCGCCGCCCCTCTCCGTCAGCCACAGTGCCCCTCTCACATCGTGACGTTCCAGCTAGTGCCATCCGTAATTGTGTGTTCTACTGTACAAGTCTTATCGCCTTGCCAAGCTTGGCTCAACCGCACTGTGGCCATCCTTCCCACCATCACCACCATGGCCGCCCATGCCCCTCCATGTCGACAACCTCCCCCGTCTCTTATAAAAGCCAGTCGACGCCAGCATTAGCTTCCCCGCACCTTACGCTCGCCGCCGACCAGACCCACCTCCATCAAATTCCATTCGGCTACAGCCTCCTTAGAGCTCGGCGAAGCTACTCCCCTCATCAACCGAAGCTCCCCGTGCCCGAACAACCCCCTCGCCGTGCGCACCCTTCGGAACTCTGCCGCCGCACGCTGCTAGCCCACCTTGGCCTTCCTCGAGCCTCAGCGACCTCGGATTCGACCTCGTGATCATCTAGAGGTGCTTCCCTAGCTGTTAATTGCATTCTTGTATTGTCTAGAGTCGTAGCCACCGCCTGAGCTTGCCACCAGCAATGGAATCCGCCAAATCGGCCGGTGAGAGTTAGCACGGAGGTGGGTGAGCGCACGTGGATCCCATTTTACAAATGCTACTGAGCGGTCGTCGCCTCCTTCGCCGGCAAGCAGCCTCACCGGAATCGGGAGGAGGGAGATGACACTGTTCCTCCTAGCCGATCATTAGCGCGTGCAATTAAGTGCTAAAGCCGTCATTAATTGTGCTGAGTTACTAACGTGTGGGCCATGCCTTAAATTAAACCGGTACCTACCCCCACATGTCAGCGTCACATAAAGTTTAAATTCCTGTGGGCCCTACTAGTCAGTGAGACCAAGGAAGAGTTAATTACCCTGAGTGGACCCCACGTATCAGCCTCTGGCGCATTTCAAAATTTAAAACCCCCTAGTGGGCCCCACGTGTAAGTCATAGAAAGATTAAGAAATTAATAAACACCAGTGGCCCCACCTGTCAGTGGAAGAAATAAAAAATGAAATACTTAGTGGACCCCACCTGTCAGTCTGATGCACTCACTCTCCTTAGAATTTAATAATGATTTCTGATTTTAATTAAATCAGTTGAAAACTTTAGAAATTCATAACTAATTTATTTTAACTCCAAATTTAATGGGAAAATTGCTAAATTCATCTAAATTCATCCTCTTTCTAGAGAAACCAAAATCATGAATTTTTGAGTTTAATTGAATTTATGATACAAGTTTAATTGCTTATGTTAACTATTTGTAAACTTTAAAAATTTATAACTAATTCATTTTAACTCCAAATTTAGTGAGAAAAATTCACTTATCTTCTTTTTGCTGGATTTTGCTTAAGTTGGCTTTGGGCCAACAGCCCGCATACTTCATGCATGTGTTTAAAGGATAGTTGGTATCTGCAGATGGCAACACAACGTGTGATAAGAGCCCAGTCTAGTGCTGCCCCAGGCAGATAGGCCGAGGCGGAAACTACTCAAGAGACCCCACATGTGGGTCGAGGTAGAGGCCGAGGTCTAGAACAAAATCCTCCACCACCACCCCCGCCGGAACATGCCACACTGGCCCAAGTGATGGCCCAGTAGACACAACTTTTGTAGGCCATCTATACAGGCCAACAAGATAGTGCGTGCGGCCACAACACCAAATTGAGCGACTTCTTAAGAGAAAGACCACTGACCTTCTTATTCGCCGATGAGCCTCTTGAAGCCGAAGATTGGCTTCGAGATACGGAAAGGAAGCTTCGCTTGGCCAAATGCAATGACGAAGACCGAGTGATCTTTGCCACCCATCAACTTAAAGGAGCTGTGACTGCCTGGTGAGAAAATTATGTAGCCACCCGAGGCCAAGAAGATGCACCAACTGGTGACGACTCAGAGGAAGAAGCTGCGGACCAAGAAGCAGTTGCAGGGCAAGAACCACAAGGACCACACCGAGCTCCTCGAGCACGGCCTACCCATGTAGCCATCACATGGGCACAATTCAAGACCGTCTTCAAGGCTAAATTCGTCCCTACGATGTTATGAGGATGAAGAAAAACGAGTTCCGCACCTTAAAGCAGGGGAATATGTCAGTTAGCGAGTACATTACTAAGTTTAATCAGCTAGCCCGATATACCCCAAAGGATGTGGCAAACGATGAGGAAAAGATCGACCGGCTCTTCGAGGGCATGAATGAGGAGTTGTGAGTGCAACTAATCATACAAGACATCAACAGCTTCCATCAGTTGGTAAATAAGACCCTCATTCTAGAAAATGAGAGAAAGAACTTGGAGTGCACGAGTGTGTGGAATGTGGTAGAACCGCCCAGATAACCTAAGGACTTAATTGAGTCTTGACCTCTCATTGTAAAATAGTGCAACCACAAGTCTGCAATATGCAAATTGGCTAAGTAAACCCTATCAAACCTTGGACTCATGTCACAGGCTAGGGGAAAGAAGTGCCGGAACGCCAGGGTCTGGTGTGGATAAAGGGACCTCGAGTGGAGGGTGAATTGTTTCTCTAATTTTACTAGTGTATGGGAAGTGGAGCCTGAGATGCTAGCAAAAAAGTGATTAACATCCCACACAACGTATGGGACCCACCGCAAATGGGAGCATCCCATAGGGTGAGATGAGACCCTAAGGCTAGGTAGTTTTAAAAGGTTATTGTGACGATCTACTCAACTGCATGGCTAAGGAATCATGCAGGATAATGAGCGTATTGTCTTTTGTGGTGAAAGTGTACAAACTCTACAAAGTCAAAACTATTCGAATACCCGTGTCCACGGTCAAGGGCGGACATGGGAACTTAACTCCAATATAGTTCTATTTCGAAAACAATTTTAAAAGGTTGGGACCTAGAATGGAAAAATTGAAGGACGATGGACTGTCCTGGTTTGAGTTGCCCTGGGTGTCGTCCCAGTGATAAGTTAAGCGGTTATAACGCTGAAAATTGGTTATATGGTGCAGGTAACATGTAACGATGGAGGTAATCTGTACCAATACTATCATCCCAAATCTTTTATTCAAAAAACATTATGATTTTACTCCAAATGGCTAGGTCTAGGAATTTCTTACACATATATCTTAAGTCTTGTAAAATGCAATTTCTGTCAAAATAAAATTTACCCAAAGCCTTTGACAAGCCTTGCATGTTATATAGATGCATTATGTGTATTGGCTCATTGAGCACGGTGGTTAGTGTGTTCACACTCGCATAATCAAATCCAGAAGCGGGAGGACAAGATCATTATGCATACAAGTAGGCGCCAAGTCAAGAAGTCGACGATGGCAACTAGGGCGGATTTTAAAATGTTTAGTCCTAGGTAAGTTGGCTTGCCCTAGGGGTGTGCGCCTATATTACCTAGAGCTAGGCAATATAGATGCACACACTTACCCCCAGTCGCCTGCCTGTGGCTTATGATCCGCTGCTGCTTTTATCTTTCGCTGTCATTCTTTTAATTGCAACTATTTGGCCTAGGAGGCCCGTCAGGTAAAAAAATTGCCCGCCATGGCACATTTTAAACTCTGATATATGTAAATTATATTTTGACTGTATGATCATCATGCGATGTATGAAATGATATTAGCAATATACTGTGAGCATTATCTACTGATCCAGGGAATAGTGCGGTGGAATCACGGAGGTTTCTGGATTGTAAATCCGGGTCCCACAGCGCTAGTATCAGAGCATACGACTGTAGGGTAAAACCTTAGGAAAGCCACTAGGAACACCTAGGAATTAATTTTATAAACCTATAAAAAGGGGTTTTAGAAAAATATAGTGTATTATTTCCTCTCTTGCCCCCTAGATCTGATCTTGTCTCTCTTTCTTTTCATTTAAAAGAAATACTAACTCTAGTGTCTTAATTGGCAGATGGCTGGAGCTGTGGACGGTGCATGGGATTATTTTTCCCATGGACAGACTGAGTGCGACTTCGCCTGCATACTGCGCAAGCTACTTCATTACCTGGGGTACAAGGAGCAACCCATCTATTGTGGCCATAAGACCACCGAGGGGCCCTACGAGTCGTGGTTCCTACAAATATTCCTCTACGCCCGAGTCGAGACTGATCCACCCTACGTTTTTCGGAGCCTGCACCGGAGGAGCACTGGTTCCACCGCCCTTCAGGATGCTGCCCTCCTAGCCGCAGCCCGGCTGTACGATATACACGGACTGACCCTGCTGACATCACCATTCTTCTATTATCCATCATAACAAGAGGGGCGACCTACTGCAAGACCTTCTGGCCAGAGCACGAGGACAACCCCTTGCTGACTCATCAGGTTCACCTCACCCGGGCCATGGGGGCCACCTACACTACTGCATTGGAGGAGATTAGCGATCTACGACAGCTTCTACTCGCCAACTACGGTCATAAGCAGGCACTTCAGGATCAGCTTGCCAAGTGCAAGAAGGCGCTCGTAGAGATGGAGAAGGCCTACCCTTGCCGAGTTACAGAGGACTGTTGTTATCACGGCGATCCATGCCCCGGGTCCTACTTCATCACCTATCATCAGTCTGGACCCTGCCCCGTCGCAGCCTCGGGACAACGGGCCCCGCACTTGGCTTACGGCATGGAAGACCATGCAGCCTCCAGGCCTGAGGGATGTTGTCACCTTGGGAGGACCTATCTACGTCAGCATTCGCTTCTGCTCTCACTCCCGCTCCGACTCCTCCGAGTTTAGCAGTAGCCGCTCTCGCTCTGAGTCACTCGACTACACTCCATCTTGAGAGCCAGCTTTGGGGGAGGAGAAGATCTTTTGTGTAGTGCTCGATGTAGGTGATGAGCATCGTCCCTGTAGCAGCAAATGTGTATTAAGGTTAGATCGTGGATGTAACTAATTACTCATAGCATAAGTGCTATGTTGAGCCGTATTGTATGAACATTTAAAATTAAGTATGGATTATGGCCAAGTATAGGCCTTGGTATTGTAATTTGCTTTGTCGCTTATCTTCTTTTTGTTGTTTTCTTGCTTAAGTTGGTTTTGGGCCAACAACCCGCATACTTCATGCATGTGTTTAAAGGATAGTTGGTATCTATAGATGGTAACACAACGTGTGACAACAAGCCAGGCTAGTGCTACCCCAGGCAGACAGGCCGAGGCAGAAACTACTCAAGAGACCCCACACGTGGGCTGAGGTAGAGGCCGAGGTCCAAAAAAAATCCTCCACCACCACCCCCGCCAGAACATCCCACACTAGCCCAAGTGATGGCCCAGCAGACGCAACTTTTGCGGGCCATCTATACAAGACAGCGCCAGTGGCGACAACACCAAACTAGGCAACTTCTTAAGAGCAAGGCTGTTGACCTTCTCATTAGCCGATGAGCCTCTTGAAGCCGAAGATTGGCTTTGAGATACGGAAAGGAAGCTCTGCTTGGCCAAATGCAATGATGAAGACCGAGTGATCTTTGCCACCCATCAACTTAACGGAGCTGCCGCCGCCTGGTGGGAAAGTTATGTAGCCACCCGAGGCCAAGAAGATGCACCAACCGGTGACGACTCAGAGGAAGAAGCTGCAGACCAAGGAGCAGCTGCAGGGCAAGAACCACAAGGACCTCACCGAGCTCCTCGAGCCCGACCTGCCCGTGTAGCCATCACATGGGCAGAATTCAAGACCGCCTTCAAGGCTAATTTTGTCCCTACTGGTGTTATGAGGATGAAGAAAAATGAGTTTCGCACCTTAAAGTAGGGAATATGTCGGTTAGCAAGTACCTTACTAAGTTTAATCAGCTAGCCTGATATGCCCCAAAGGATGTGGCAAACGATGAGAAAAAGATCGATCGGTTCTTTAAGGGCATGAATGAGGAGTTGCAAGTGCAACTAATCATACAAGACATCACCAGCTTCCATCAGCTGGTAAATAAGACCCTCATTCTAGAAAATGAGAGAAAGAACTTGGAGTCCAGTCGCAAGAGAAAGCAAGTAGTGTAGAGACCACAGGGAAGGTTTATTTAGAGATTCTTCAACAACCCTTCCTACAACTGGCAGCAGACTTCCCATGTAGCACCTCGTACCATGTAACCCTTCCTACCTAAAGTCTTGTCTACCACATTTCGCTAGTTCGTTGGCCGAGCCGTCTGTGCCGTTGAGTCCATCTCGACGCGTTCTATGCCGTATTCCCCTCCGTTTGTCCAAAAACCTTCCACAAATTTTCACGTCCAATACCTAGCCATGGCTGCAAATGGCACTTCGCGTCCTTGTCTGTCCAGGAATACCTTCAATAATCCGTTCATGTCAAAATGTGCCGAATCATCTCAGGTAGTTACCTTCCGGATAGTTTTAGATTCGCCTCACTGAGCACCAAGATAGTGAGTTTTTAGTTTTTCTCTACCGACGTCGTTCAAACGACGATTGCGTCGCCTCCGGTGAGTTTTCGGCTTAGCTAGTAATTTTTTTAGCTTCACGTTGCCGTGTTCTAAGCCGTGCTCACCTTACTTCTCCATGTTCTATGCCCAAATATTATTCTTCTCTCCAACCCTATATCGTTGTCGTAGTACACGTTGTCACGGTGCTCCGTTTGACGTGCCGTCACGACCTACATGTGCCTTGGGTCCTTAGCAATCCATTTTGCTAGTTAGCTTCATCTCCTAGGTATTTCCTCACCAACGCCGCGGCCAAAACACCAAAAGCTGCTCTTCTGCGCAGGAGTATTCCTGATTTTTCTTTTTCAGAATTTTCTGATCCGCCAATTTTTCAATCGCTTGTTCTCCTCCGTCCGAACTTCGAATCAAGTGATTCCAATCTCTAAATTTATCTTTCAGTATATATTTTATAATTTTTGGATTTTTTGACCGGCCATTGGCTGAGTCTCCTCACCACCAGAACGTCGTCACCACCGCCGCCCGAGTTACGCCACCACTTCACCTCGCCGCTAACCAACTTCCAGCTACTTCTAGTTTTGCACTCGAGCACCAACGCACTCCTCGCAATCCCCTTTCTCTTGCGCACACGCCAATCGCCGCCATGCCCCACACCGCCAGCGAGCCCACGGGCTTCGTGCGCCGCGCCGTCATCCCTGCCTATCGTTGTTTGGATGATTCGAACATCCCCCAAAACCGATCAGATGGTTTGAACTCCTCTAAACTTTCAGATGGTCCAAACTTCTCCGTGCATCATCGCCATCCGATTCTTTCGACCTGTCCCAGCCATCAGATTCTTAGACTCCGATGTTCGGATCCTCATAAGACTCCGACGTTCAAAGGCTCTTTAGACTTCGTCGTAAGAGGTTCTTTAGACTCCGACTATTTGGATGCTTCATAGACTTCGACTGCTCGGAGCCTTCAACATCGACTTCGACCTTCAACCCCAGAGACTTCGACCTTCGAAGACTCCGATTTTGACTTTGACCTTCGGAGACTTCGAATCCAGCCTTCGACCTCGAAGATTTCGACTTCGGTCTTCGATCTCGGAGCCTTCGACTTCGACCTCCGTCTTCGAACCTGTCGGGACCCGGAGCAACAACTCCAAGTCCCTCTATGTAAATCGCACTATCCCAGGAAAAGCTAGTGCACACAGGGTTAACAGGGATACATATCATGCAAAATAATCCCACTTTATTAAACGGGCCTTATGGCCAAGGTTTACAAATAAAGGGCTCATGGCCAACAAAATAAAGCAGCAGAAGAATAAAGCGTAGAGGTACAGCCCATCCTGCCTACCCACAAGCGAATGACTGTAAGACGCGGCCTATTCGTCACCATGCTCACCGAAGTTGTTGACATCATCCTCTGACAACAGATTTTAGCAAGGTGAGCACATAAAGTACTCCCCAAGTAAGCACATAAAGTACTTACGCAAGTTACACCAGGAGTTTTAACAGAGTGAATGCATGCATAGGGATAACAAAGGAAGGCTTAATAAGGTTATTTGTGCGAAAAACAGTACTGAATTTAAATACAATAGCATAAGTGCAAAAGCTGAATTTTTAATACATCATATGAAACAATATTTTAACCAAAGTATTATCGTTAGTGTAGGCTCTGACCTACACTAACCTAACCACGGGCATCCCACCCGGACCATTGTCAAAGCCACTATTGTTTGTCCGAAAAGTCAAGTTTTATAAAAATCAAGTCTAATCTGTGAAAACTCTACTCAGCATGTCCATGACCGTGGACACGACTATCCAGGATAGATTAAAACTCTACAGAGGTGTACAGCTTTACTCACAAGACACGATCATCCCATATTGCCACTAGATTAATACACTTCCTTTGGTGTGTGACGAGGAGATCATGACAAGGCTGTTACAATGATCCATAGCCAATACAGTCACGCCGCCACTAAGATTTCACCACAACTCGAATCCACGAGTTGGAGCCCCCTCTTGTGCAATGTGAGACTTCTCGTGGCCTACGCCACGCTCACATTCAGCCTATAGCGAAACCGTATTTGGAACTTCACAAATTACTTAGCCGGGTCCGTCCCATACCAGAGTTGTGGTAGTACGATGTGGCTTTGCAACAGTAGCTCACAGACCGGTCCTTAACTTGATTTAGGCTCAATCCACATACCCATATGCACAACAATCAACCAGGTGTCACCAAACACGAGGCATGCCGGCACCCACCACCTAACCATTAGCCTAGGTCCAAATCATAGTTTTCTAATTTCATTTTTGAACAATTTTCATAAACCATCTTTGACTCACCGAAGTCAAGAATTCAAAAGGAACTGTCCTTTCATGTGAAATAGTTGATCCCACCTAAAAATCGTACTAAGCTAGGCTAAGCATTTCTATAAAATTTCTAGTCAATACTTATAGTATTAATTAGTTTTCAGCTAGGGTGACAAGGTATATGAATTCGAGATTCAAATGAGCTATAATCAAAGGACTATGGGTATAACTACAGTTAAAACTGAATTTAAATTAAGTTCGAATAGAAGTACGCATGCATATACAGTAAAACAACATAAATAAATTTGAAATATTAGGTTCAACATGGTCAAAGGTGTAACTTTCCTTGCTGAAAGTCCTGCTGGAAATCGTCGAAGTCGTACTCTCCTGAATCGTTTAAATCTACGCGAAGAACCACAACAAAAGAAACCAAAAAGAAGATTCAAATAAAATCCAAATAAACTCCAAAAATTATAATATAAACTGGAATATAGAATTTGAGTTTTTGGATGTGAACTAAAAATTTTGGAGAGGAATGGAGGCTTTAAAAGGATTGAAATTTTAATTTAAAATTTAAATCTTGGGATTACCAAAAATATTCAAAACAAAAATTAAATAAACTTCAAAATTTCAAAATAATAACAGAAATGGAAAGTTCATGATTTTAGAAAAATTTAGAAATTTGAATGTGTCAATTTAGAGTTTAAATGAAAAAGTTATGGCCTTTTGAAGTTTTAAATACAATTAAAAGAAAAAGACTGAATTCTGGAATTATTTTTATACTAAAAATATTTATGACGTCAGCAGGCAATTTCCCGAGTTAATTTTCTAAAGGAAAACTGAGATTATGACGTCAGCACCATAATTAATTTTTGGCCGAATTATTTTAAACGGAAAAATGGATTTGTGACGTCATCATGACGTCAGCCCTGGGTTTTTAAAATTTGAAGGGAGGCTGACAGGTGGGGCCGGACGGCTGACGTGGTGTGCAAGGTGAAGGGGCATGAGGTGGTGAAGGCCGATAATGGCGGCAGCGGCGCTGCGCGAGGAGGAAGACACGGCGGGGATGACGGACCTGACAAGCGGGCCCCGCCGGTCAGCGAGAGGGAAAAGGAGAGAAAGGGGGCGGGTGGCACGGATTTGCGACAGGTGGCACGAGTTGACGATCGGGGGCGTTGGATCTTAGGTGAGGCGGTAAGTGAGAGGGTACGAGCAAGATCTGATCCGACAACGGTGATTTAATTGGAGTCGTTCGATCGAGGGCCGAAGGGGTAAGTGAGGGTGAGCGGGCGAGATTTGGTACGGCAACGGGGGACGGTGCTGATCAAGACACGTGTCGAGCGGAGGGGAGAGAGGAGAGGGCGAAGCGGTAGGTTGGTGGTTGTGGCCCAGATTGATCGGGCGGGGGAGGGGATTAATCCAGGCCGTTGAATGGAGATGAAGGGGTAAGTGGTTATCGGCGGCCGAGATCGATCGGGCGAGGGCAGGATGGACCCTGCACACGACACTTGGCGCCTGGAGAGAAGGGAGTGTGGCTGAACAGGTAAGTGGAGATGGGTGGTGAGGATTAGATCAGCGGGGCGGGGCTGGCTTAGATCGCGACACGTGTCGGACCGAGAGAGGGGAGAGGCGGGGAAGAGGTTTTAAGTGGGATCGGACGGTCTGGATTAGATCGGGCGTGGGGATTTAATCTGGTGGCGCCACGTGTCAGCCCGAGAGGGATTTTGGATTAAATTTTCTTTTTGGTTTCACAGAAATGCTAAAAGGCTTTAAAAACTCAGAAAAATACCAAATAAAATTTAAAAATTCCAGAAAAATTCAGAGAATCATCTGGAATGATTTTTGATTTAATAAAAATATTTCCAACCCATTTTGATAAATGATTTTTACAACAACACAAATTGACTTTAAAGGAGAGTTTTAAATCTTTGTAAATTCTTGAAAATTATGATAATTACAGATTTGACTTTAAGAAAATGAAATACATTTATTTTGATTTTCATAAAATGCAGTAGATTCATTTTGGCCTTTATAAACTAGGGATTTTAATTTTCTCAATTCAGGGCTTGGAATAAAATCCAGAAAAATCCAATAAAATTTCAGAAGATATCAATAATTAATTTGGAAAGATTTTACACAGAATTTCAAAATACCCTTTATTTAAAATGTTTTTTAATTCTTTTTCACAGCAAGCCTCTTTCAAAACAGAAATTTAAACAATTAAGTTTTTAAAGACTTAAGAAAACAAAAGTAATTGTTTTAAATTAAATAATTAAATTTTTTTTTGAAATAAACAGCTGGGTTGTTACAAACTACCCCCCTTAAAGAGAATCTCATCCTCGAGATTCAGACGGCTAGCAAAGAATTAGGTTTGGATCTTACTCTGCATGGCTTGAGCTGAGATCTAGTTCAGACATCCTTTGACAAAGTTTTGCGGCTTCTACTGTAGCTGACCTTGGTTCTGGCTTTCAGATGCTCCTGAGTTAGCAGCGGCTTGAATCTTCTTGGGGCACGCCATTGCATAATGTCCTGTTTCATTGCAGTAGAAACATGTCACTCCATCCAATGCGGGGTTGATCTTCGCGGTCTGATCACCGTTGGCAGGAGTCTGGTTGGCTTGAAACAGCAGATAATTGGCCTGGAAGGGTGGTTGACTGGCTGCTGGCCTGAAATTGCTTGACTGCGGCTTGAGATCGCTGTTTTGTGACCTGTACTTGCTCACTTGGGGAGGCGTACTGCGAGTCTTGGGATAACCTCTAGGGTTAAACTTTTGATCGGCCATTCTTATTTTCCGATTCTCTATTTCCACGTGTTTGCCTTCCTGGCGAATGGCTTTGCTGACTAGCTGGTGGAAATCAGCATAGTCACCTGAGATCAACTGGATGGATATGTTGTCATTCAGGCCTTCCATGAACCTTTCTTGCTTTGCTTCATTGGAGGCCACATCTTCTTATGCGTAACGAGACAGCTGATTGAACTTCTGCACGTACTCGTTGACGGTACGGCTTCCTTGACGCAGGGCTCTGAATTCCTTCTTCTTTAGTGTCATGGTGCCGGTGGGGATGTGAGCTTTTTGGAAGCTCTGGACAAACTCATTCCAGGTCACAGCTTGAGAGTTGGCATGTGAGGCCGTGAAGGTGTCCCACCATTCGGATGCGGGTCCGTTCAACTGATGAGAAGCGAACAGGACTTGCTCCCGATCAGTGCACTGCAGTATATCCAGTTTCTTGCCGATTGAACTTAACTAGTCGTCGGCGTCCGTGGGCTCTGAGCTGCTTGAGAAGGTTGGTGGCTTGATCCTCAGAAATTTCAACAATCCGTTGGGCGGAGCTTGAGCTGGCTGTTGATGAACTTGATGAGCGGGGTTGTTGATGGTCTGAGCTAGTAGCTGAATTAGCTGGTTCTGGTTGGCCATCAGTTGAGCCCAATCCGGTCCTGCTGCTGGCAGAGGTGAAGGGACAGGAGTAGACTGACTTCCCTGAGCTCCGGGGTTGGTGTTATCCATGCTGTTCCTCCTTGTGTTCACCATCTGTTGAGGTCTTTCAGATTTAGAGGGGTGAGAGGGAACTAGAAGGAGAGGGGTTTCTTGCAACAATCCCACAACTAAACACACAGAAAACAACGAATAAGAGCCTATAAAACTTCTTTATTTTTATTAAATCAGGTAACAGTTATGGCTATTCAGAAAAGAGAAAACCTGGTAGCTCGTAACATCGTCTAATAGCTGCTTAACAACTTATCCTAAAGTGGCAAGGGTTGCCTTGGTGTCATCCTTCGCGGCTCTCTGGGTACAAGGCGCGATCCTTCGATGCGAAAATTGAAATGATGGCAGAGACGAAGAACTGCTTTACGAGCGGCTTCTTGCTTGGCTCGTTCAAACGAGTAAGTGCTTCCTATAAAGCGATAGCGAAGGCTCCCTTGTCCATTTTGCTTGGTGATGAGTAGGGTGAAGCGGTGTCCCAACGTCTGATCTCCATGACTGTTTCTCCGATGTATGTAGATAGCTCGACGCTGAAATCCCAAATGACGGAGTAGTCCATGAAGGCCTACACTCCATCCATCATTCGGTGCATCTTGATAAACGTCCATCTATAGTTGATTTGAACAGGGAAAGGGTTAGAAATATGTTTTTATGTAATGACATAAGGATAAGAGACATTCGAGAGATAAGGGTAAGTATATACTGAGAGGTAAGGATAAGCAAAGACCTTCGAAAATATTTTTTTATTTAAATTAAGTCCTTAAGGTCAAACCATTCTACTCTATTTACAGTCGCGTCCTAGGGTCATTATTGCTCTGATACCATCTCTGTCGGGACCCGGAGCAACAACTCCAAGTCCCTATGTGTAAATCGCACTATCCCAGGAAAAGCTAGTGTACACAGGGTTAACAGGGATACATATCATGCAAAATAATCCCACTTTATTTAACGGACCTTATGGCCAAGATTTACAAATAAAGGGCTCATGGCCAACAAAATAAAGCAGCGGAAGAATAAAGCGTAGAGGTACAGCCCATCCTGCCTACCCACAGGCGAATGACTGTAAGACGCGGCCTATTCGTCACCATGCTCACCGAAGTTGTTGACATCATCCTCTGGCAACAGATTTTAGCAAGGTGAGCAAATAAAGTACTCCCCAAGTAAGCACATAAAGTACTTACGCAAGTTACACCAGGAGTTTTAACAGAGTGAATGCATGCATAGGGATAACAAAGGAAAGCTTAATAAGGTTATTTATGCGAAAAACAGTACTGAATTTAAATACAATAGCATAAGTGCAAAAGCTGAATTTTTAATACATCATATGAAGCAATATTTTAACCAAAGTATTATCGTTAGTGTAGGCTCCGACCTACACTAACCTAACCACGGGCATCCCACCCGGACCATTGTCAAAGCCACTATTGTTTGTCCGAAAAGTCAAGTTTTATAAAAATCAAGTCTAATCTGTGAAAACTCTACTCAGCATGTCCATGACCGTGGACACGGCTATCCAGGATAGATTAAAACTCTGCAAAGGTGTACAGCTTTATCCACAAGACACGATCATCTTATATTGCCACTAGATTAACACACTTCCTTTGGTGTGCGGCGAGGAGATCATGACAAGGCTGTTACAATGATCCATAGCCAATACAGTCACGCTGCCACTAAGGTTTCACCAGAACTCGAATTCACGAGTTGGAGCCCCCTCTTGTGCCATGTGGGACTTCTCGCGGCCTACGCCATACTCACATTCAGCCTATAGCGAAACCGTATTTGGAACTTCACAAATTACTTAGCCAGGTCCGTCCCATACCGGACTTGTGGTAGTACGATGTGGCTTTGCAACAGTAGCTCACAGACCGGTCCTTAACTTGACTTAGGCTCAATCCACATACCCACATGCACAACAATCAACCAGGTGTCACCAAACACGAGGCATGCCGGCACCCACCACCTAACCATTAGCCTAGGTCCAAATCATAGTTTTCTATTTTCATTTTGAAATAATTTTCATAAACCATCCTTGACTCACCGAAGTCAAGAATTCAAAAGGAACTGTCATTTCATGTGAAATAGTTGATCCCACCTAAAAATCATACTAAGCTAGGCTAAGTATTTCTATAAAATTTCTAGTCAATACTTATGGTATTAACTAGTTTTCAGCTAGGGTGACAAGGTATATGAATTCGAGATTCGAATGGGCTATAATCAAAGGACTATAGGCATAACTACAGTTAAAACTGAATTTAAATTAAGTTTGAATAGAAGTACGCATGCATATACAGTAAAATAACATAAATAAATTTGAAATATTAGGTTCAACATAGTCAAAGGTGTAACTTGCCTTGCTCGAAGTCCTGCTGGAAATCGTCGAAGTCGTACTCTCCTGAATCGTTTAAATCTACGCAAAGAACCACAACAAAAGAAACCAAAAACAAGATTCAAATAAAACCCAAATAAACTCCAAAAATTATAATATAAACTGGAATATAGAATTTGAGTTTTTGGATGTGAACTAAAAATTTTGGAGGGGAATGGAAGCTTTAAAAGGATTGAAATTTTAATTTAAAATTTAAATCTTGGGATTACCAAAAATATTCAAAACAAAAATTAAATAAACTTCAAAATTTCAAAATAATGACATAAATGGAAAGCTCATGATTTTAGAAAAATTTAGAAATTTGAATGGGTCAATTTAGAGTTAAAATGAAAAAGTTATGGCCTTTTGAAGTTTTAAATACAATTAAAAGAAAAACGCTGATTTCTGAAATTATTTTTGTACTAAAAATATTTATGACGTCAGCAGGCAATTTCCCGAATTAATTTTCTAAAGGAAAACTGAGATTATGACGTCAGCACCATAATTAATTTTTGGCCGAATTATTTTAAACGGAAAAATGGATTTGTGATGTCATCATGACGTCAGCCCTGGGGTTTTTAAAATTTGAAGGGAGGCTGATAGGTGGGGCCGGTCGGCTGACGTGGCGTGCGGGTTGAAGGGGCGCGAGGTGGTGCTGGCGTGGCTGCCCGAGGCTGAGGTGGCGCCCGCATGGCGGCCACGTTGGCTGCCACCTCAGCTCGACGCTGACGTGGTAGGGCAGTAGCGGCGGCGGGCTCGGGGACCAACGGTTGCCGGAGCTCCGGCGGGTGGCGACGCCGGTCGAGAGGTGCATGAGCAAGAGGAAACGGAGGGGAGTACTCCGGTACCTGGCACGGACCTCGATGTTGGTCGGAGGAGGCGATCGGCGGCGAGTGCACTCCGGCGGCTCTCGGGCTCGGGCAACAGGTGGAGGAGGCAGCGGTTCTGTG
This sequence comes from Melocanna baccifera, assembly GCA_036346265.1. Lineage (NCBI taxonomy): Eukaryota > Viridiplantae > Streptophyta > Magnoliopsida > Poales > Poaceae > Melocanna > Melocanna baccifera. Next base: position 10,880,447 of record CM070707.1, on the reverse strand, counting down.
GGCGGTGGCGGCGTGGCACGAGGCCGCTCGTGGTGTGGCCAATTCCTCGCTAGAGCCTCACTGACGAAGGAGGGGGAGGTCGTATGGGGCGATGGCGCTGCGGTCGCGGCCAAGTTAAATTGGAAGAGGGGAAAGGTGCGGTGTGGAGAGGGGAAGCTCGGGGAGGTGCTTAAATAGGCGGAGGGGCGAGCATGAGCGTTTAATGCCTCGTCGGAGTGGAGAGGCCGAGAATGGCGCAGGGCGGCGATTACGGCTTTAAACCAAGGGGAAATGGTTGGATTGATGGCGGCGAATAAAAGGGGAGTGAATGCGCATTTGCTCGGCGAAAACGGCGGAAGAAACAGAGGTTTGAAAGGTTCGGTGAAAGCCGATAATGGCGGCAGCGGCGCGGCGCGAGGAGGAAGACACAGCGGGGATGACGGACCTGACAAGCGGGCCCCGCCGGTCAGCGAGAGGGAAAAGGAGAGAAAGGGGGCGGGTGGCATGGATTTGCGACAGGTGGCACGAGTTGACGATTGGGGGCGTTGGATCTTAGGTGAGGCGGTAAGTGAGAGGGTACGAGCAAGATCTGATCCGGCAACGGTGATTTAATTGGAGTCGTTCGATCGAGGGCCGAAGGGGTAAGTGAGGGTGAGTGGGCGAGATTTGGTACGGCAACGGGGGACGGTGCTGATCAAGACACGTGTCGAGCAGAGGGGAGAGAGGAGAGGGCGAAGCGGTAGGTTGGTGGTTGTGGCCCAGATTGATCGGGCGGGGGAGGGGATTAATCCAGGCCGTTGAATGGAGATGAAGGGGTAAGTGGTTATCGGCGGCTGAGATCGATCGTGCGAGGGCGGGATGAACCCTGCACACGACACTTGGCGCTTGGTGAGAAGGGAGGGCGGCCGAACAGGTAAGTGGAGATGGGCGGTGAGGATTAGATCGGCGGGGCGGGGCTGGCTTAGATCGCGACACGTGTCGGACCGAGAGAGGGGAGAGGCGGGGAAGAGGTTTTAAGTGGGATCGGACGGTCTGGATAAGATCGGGCGTGGGGATTTAATCTGGTGGCACCACGTGTCAGCCCGAGAGGGATTTTGGATTAAATTTTCTTTTTGGTTTCACAGAAATGCTAAAAGGCTTTAAAAACTCAGAAAAATACCAAATAAATTTTAAAAATTCCAAAAATATTCAGAGGATCATCTAGAATGATTTTTGATTTAATAAAAATATTTCAAACCCATTTTGATAAATGATTTTTACAAAACACAAATTGACTTTAAAGGAGAGTTTTAAATCTTTATAAATTCCTGAAAATTATGATAATTACAGATTTGACTTTAGGAAAATGAAATACATTTATTTTGATTTTCATGAAATGCAGTAGATTCATTTTGGCCTTTATAAACTAGGGATTTTAATTTTCTCAATTCAGGGCTTGTAATAAAATCCAGGAAAATCCAATAAAATTTCAAAAGATATCAATAGTTAATTTGGAAAGATTTTACACAGAATTTCAAAATACCCTTTATTTAAAATGTTTTTTTAATTCTTTTTCACAACAAGCCTCTTTCAAAAAAAAATTTAAACAATTAAGTTTTTAAAGACTTAAGAAAACAAAAGCAATTGTTTTAAATTAAATAATTAAAATTTTTTTTGAAATAAACAGCTGGGCTGTTATAGAACCGACCATGGATATTGGACCATTTTAACCTCCACACCCTTCGACCTCTCTGAACCCTCCGATCTCTCTGACCACTCGACTCCGACTACCCTTTGTTCTCAACTTGAACCCTCTGATCTCTCTGACCACTCGACTCTGACTACACTTTGTTCTCAGCTGCTATAGTGTTCTTCGACCACGGTACAGTTTCGATCGGGTCTTCGACTAAATCTTCGATTTCGACTTCAGCCATACTTATAGTCTCTGTTTTCGACTTCGACCTCCGCAACTTCAACCGTTTCTTCGACCATGATTTCGACCACGGCTTCGACTACGCCTTCGATCATGACTTCGACTCTACACAAATATTGTAGCTTCCAACTACTTTTCCTTCACAAAGAAAAGAATTCCAAGAATTCCTTTTATTCATTTCTTTGGAATTGAAACTACCAGAAGTCTTTCTCCTTCGTCCTAACTCCTTTTGGACCCATTCAAATTCCTAAATTCATATTCTATCTCCTAGTATATATTTTATAGTTTTTGAATTTTATTTGGATTTTATTTGAATTTAATTTGTTCTGATTTTTCACGTGTAGACTATGACTATTCCGGAGAGTATAATTTCGGTGAACCTCAGCAAACTTCGAAGCAAGGAAAGTTACACCTTTGATCATGTTGCTCCTAGTAATTTAAATTACTTATGTTGTTTTTAAAATTATTATGCATGCATACTTTTATTCAAATCTAGTTTAAATTCAATTTAAATTCTAGTTATATCCAAATCCTTTGTGTATGGCCAAATTTGACATTGAACTTCCTTATGCCTTGTCGCCTTAGATAAAAACCTAGTTATTACAGTAGTATTGACTAGAAATTTTATATAATTGCTTAGCCATGCTTAGAATGATTTAAGTGGAAATATTTGTTTTACTGGAAAACGATGAGTTTCTAAAATCTATTCTTGACTTCGATTAGTCAAGAAGGAATATGAATGTTTCAAAGAAAAATATAAAATCTTAGTTTGGACCTAGGCTAATGGTTAGGTGGTGGGTGCTGGCATGCATTGTTATTCGGTGACACAATGTTGATTGTCAAGCACAAGGGGTATGTGGTTTGAGCCTAAGTCAAGTTAAGGACCGGTCTGTGAAGTACTGTTGCAAAGCCATATCGTACTACCATAAGACTAGTATGGGATAGTCCTGACTGACTAATTTGTGAGGTTCCAACTTTGGTCTCGCTGTAGGTTGAATGTAAGCGTGGCGTAGACCATGAGAAGTCTTATACGGCACAAGAAGGGGTTCCAACATGTGGATTCATGTTGTGGTGAAACCTTAGTGGCGGCGTGACCAGGTTGAAGGCTTAGCATTGTAAAGACCTTGTCATGATCTCCTCGCCGCACACCAAAGGAAGTGTGTTTATCCGGTGGTAATATGGGATGATCATGTCTTGTGGGTAAAGTTGTACAACCTTTGCAGAGTGTATAATCTATTCTAGATAGCCGTGCCCACGGTCATGGGCAAGCTGAGTAAAGTTTTTCATGGATTAGATTTGGGTTTTCAAAATAGTTTCTAAAAAGGCTTATGGATGGATGGAATCCATAAGGGAATTTAAAAAGCATATGGATGGATGGAATTCATGTGAAATCTATTAAAAAGTTGGACCAGGTGGGATACCTGTGAATAGGTTAGTGTTTGGTCGGAGCCTGCACTAACGATATTATTTTGTTAAATTGCTATTTCTATCTATTGTATGAAATTCAGCTTTTGAATCTATTTATAATATTTACTTAAATTTCGCTTTACGCTCAACTAACCCTACTATGCCTTCCATTATCAATCCTTATGCATGCATGAACTCTGTTAAACCTCCTGGTGTAACTTATGGAGTACTTTATGTACTCATGTTGCTTCATTCGCTATTTTCAGAGAAGGACTTCATCAACTTCAGTGAGAATAACGACGAGTAGGCCACGTCTTACAGTCATTCGCCTGTGCGTAGGCAGGATGGGCTGCTGCTTTCTTGTTCCCTTTCCGCTGTTTATATTTAATTTTGGTTTATGAACCATTCATGTAAACTTTGGCCATCAGGCCCATATTGTGCATGATATTGTGCATGATATGGATCTTTGTTATTATGGACTAGTGCGATTTACACAGAGGATCTAGGAATCGTTGCTCTAGGGTCCGACAGCCTACCACCCCCAAACCGATGGACAAACAGAAAGGGTGAATCAAATACTTGAAGACATGTTGCGGGTTTGTGCCCTGGACTTTACCATGGATTGGGACAAGTATTTGCCCTATGTTGAATTTGCTTACAATAACAGCCATCAAGCTAGTTTAAAGATGTCCCCATTCGAAGCCCTGTACAGAAGAAAGTGTCGGACACCCCTACATTGGTCCGAAGTAGGGGAGAGTTCCATCTTTGGATCGGAAACCCTGCAATAAGCTGAAGAGAAAGTCCGTTTGATTAGGGATTGTCTGCAAGCTGCTCAATCCCGACAGAAGAGCTACGCGGACAAAAAACAAAGGCCTTTGCAATTCGAGATTGGAGATTACGTATATTTGAAGGTGTCACCCCTGAGGGGAGTCAGAAGGTTTAAAGTCAAGGGTAAAATCGCTCCCTGATACATTGGGCCATTCCCAATTAAAGCTAATTAAGGAGAGGTAGCATACCAATTGGATCTACCTGCAAACCTCGCAGATATACATGATGTATTTCATGTATCACAACTTAAGAAGTGTCTTTGAGTGCCAGAAGACCAGACCCCTTTGCAAGAGATAGAGATCGAGAATGATTTGACGTAGCAAGAGTGACCTATCAAAATCCTCGACGTGGTGGAAAAGAAGACAAGGAATCAAACCATCCGAATGTGTAGAGTGCAATGGAACCACCATACCAAAAAGGAAGCTACTTGGGAGCATGAAGACCAACTGCAGAAGAATTACCCCTACTTATTTTTTGATTGGACCGAAAAATAAGTGCCCCGATCTTTTGAGCCTTTGGAGGCAGATGATTGGATTTATTTAGTTGAGAAAAAACTGAACCTCGCTCAGTGCGCCGATCGTGAGAAAGTACTTTACGCAGCCCATTAGTTGGAGGGAGCCACCGCAAAGTGGTGAGAAAACTACCACACCACTCGTGAGGATCAGGAGAGCATCACTTGGGTAGATTTCACGGCAGCATTTTGTCATGCCCATATCTTAGATGGAGTAATTGAAATGAAGGAAGTGTTCCGCGAACTGCAGCAGAAGAACATGTCAGTCAGTGAGTATCTCAACAAGTCCACACAGCTAACTTGCTTTGCACCAGAGGATGTGGCCACTGATGATGCCCATCAGAAGAGGTTGAAGAAAGGATTGAATCCAGCGCTCAAAATTCAAATGGAGGGAAATGATTATGCCAGTTTCCAGAACATGGTGGACAAAGCAATGCTCATTGAAGAAAGTCACCACGAGTTGGAGGAGTGTCACAAGAGGAGGAGGATGCAGGAAGGACCTCAGATGCATCAGTTCCAGAAGGCTCATTTCAGTACCTACCAGCCCGCTCGTGTGTCACAGCAGGCTGGTTTTAGGACGTCTGCCCCAGCACCACGTCAGTTTCAGTTAGGACCCCATCCTATTGGGTCAAGCAACAAACAACAGAGGAATGCCAACCCTACAGCATCCGTTTCTTATTTCAAGTGTCATGAGTAAGGACACTATGCTAGCATGTACCCTCAAAGACAAGCCCTAATGACAGTTCATTTCCATTTGAGAGCTACGCTAGATCGGACTCCTACTTCGGGACTAGGACGTGGATCGCCCCAAGTGTCAAGTCAAGCTAGTAGGGTGCCTTATTCAGTTGTGCAAGGTCAAGTCAACCATGTCACCGCAGAGGAGGTCGAAGCAGCATCAGAGGTTGTGATTGGTAAGTTCCTAGTCAATTCAATACCTGCTACAATTTTGTTTGATTCTGGAGCTTCGCATTTGTTTGTTTCTTAGAGTTTTGCCTTAAAGCAATGGTTGAAAACTATTATTCTTGAATCTATTCTTTTGGTTGGCTCCGAGTTGAGTACAAACCTAGGTTGTTCAGAAGTCAAAATAGCCATTCAAGTAGTGTTGGATTGTAGAAGCAGAGTGTAACATCCTGATTTTCAGAGCTTTTTAAAAGCTTAAATTTAAAAATAAATTTCTGGAATTTTCTAAAATTAATTCAAGCTTCAAATGAATTTTTAGAAATTAACTTGATTTAATATGATTAAAATATACTTTAACATAAGCTGGAAATGTTTTATTTGAGTTCTTCAGGTCTCAAGGAATTTTTTGGTATTTTTGGTGAATTTTTTAGATTTATTTGCTATTTTCTAGAGCTTTTTGGACTTTATTTCAATTTCTGGAAAAAGAAAAAGGATTTTAAAATCCGACCCGCTTCCCGCTTGCCGCGTGTCAGCTGCGCCCAGCCCGCGTTCTCGCCCTCGCCCCCGCGTTGCACAGCCGCCGCCCGATCATCCCCGCCTGCCACGCGGCGCCATCCCGTGCCCGCCCGCTCGCGCGCCCGCGCGCTCCCGCCTCCCTCGCTTCCCCGCCATCCGATCCCTCCCCACTGCCACGCGGCAGCACCAGCTTGGCCTGGCGCCCTCGCCTACTCCCTCGCCTCCGCGCCGTCCGTTCGACGTGCCCGCTACGCGTCGTGATCCCGCACGCTCGCCCCGCGTAACCCTAACCCTAGCGCCGCTTCTCCCGAGCCGTCCGATCTCTCCCGCGAGGAATCCGGGCCGTCCAAACCTCGTCCGCTGCCGCCCCGCGTCGTAACCGATTCGTACGCCTCAGTTCACGTGTTAAAACCAGCGCGGCTGCCTCGGTCGCGTGCCTCGCCCTCGCCGTTGCCCGAACCCTCGCGCTGCCGCTCCTCGCTCATCCTCGCCTCGTCGTGCTGCCCCGTGCCTCCCCGTCCTCGCCCGAAGTCGCCGGAGCCGCAGTCGTCGCCGTCCCCGCCGGTGAGCCCCTGCACCGTCCCCTCTCGCCGCGTCGACTCCCAGTCGCCGCTACCGCCGCACGGTCGCTGGACGCAGCTGCGCCCCGCTCCGCCCCTCGGTCCCCGAACTGCGCCCACTCCCGCGCCCACGCCCGCGCCCGCGCCTGCGCGACGCTTCACGCGGCGTGCCTGAGCCACGCGTCGGCGATCCGCCCCGCCCCGCCTCCGAGCCGCCTCATCCCCGCCGCCTCATCCAGATTTCGCCGCGTGGACATCCCTCAGCCGCCCGATCTCGCGCCCGCGACGCCTCGCGCGTTGTGCGTGCCACGCGTCGCCAATCGGGCGATCCGGCCGCCCGATCTCAACCGTCCCTGCCGATCTAAATCACCGTCGTAGATCCTGTGCCACGCGGCACTTCCTCCACCGTCGGATCCCACCGCCGCCGCCGCGCCCCGAGCCACGCGTCGACATTAGCCGACTCCCGCCTTCTGCGCCACCCGATCTCAGCCGTAGATTTGGATCTGAACCAAGGGGCCAGATCGCGCCACGTGGACGCCCCTGAGCTGTCCGATCTGCCGCCGCCGACAGCCGCGCAACCCGCCGGGTCAGCCCTAGCCACGTGGCTTGCCACGTCAGCCCTAATGCCGCGTCAGCGCCATGTGGCGATGCCACATCAGCACCACATCAGCCAATCCTGACCCCGTGTGCCACATGGCGGCCACGTCAGTAGGACACGTGGCAGCACCAGCAGCTGCCACATCAGCACCGCCACCGCCCGTGCGTACTGTTCCATGCGCCAGATCCACGGTGGACTGGTTCTCTCGTGGACTGAGTCTACAGCACAGTGCCCTTTTTCGTTTTTCCCAATTTATCTTTAGGGTTTATTTTTCGAGAGCCCATTCTCCTCCGTCCTAGCTCCGATTGACCCTGTTTTTTTTAAATTCATCTAAAATCGAGCTCTAGCTTTTGGTTCTGGTTTCATGATTTTTTGAGTTCATTTGCTTATCATTTTATGTGTTTTTCTTATTTCAGTCGTTTTCTCTCTCGTTAAATTCGGATTCCGGAGGAGCAGGATCTATGCCCGAAGACCAGGAATACCTTGCTGAGCATAACCAAGGTAAGTCATGTCCTTTGATCATGTTGAACCCAGTTTGCAATCTATTATTTAATTATTTTATTTTAAACTACGTTGCATCGCTATTTTTATCCAAACTCTTGTATTGGTAGTTATCGTCTCAATTGAATTCATCCCTCCTTGATAATTTAGAAAGCCATGATACAATTGTCACCATAGGTTGGGAAACATACTAGTGATGTTATGATATTTGTCACATAGGTTGGTACGATTAGATGCTTAGCTTTGCTTATAATTACGATTGGGTTTATTATCACATGTGAATAATTAATTTGACTAATGAGATATTGAACCGTAGTTGGAGCCATAGCAGACCGTGGTTGGTGCCACAATATTAAAAGTTGTGCCATGACGTTGGTGCGTCATCGGTGGTGGTTATACAAATTGGTTTTCACTCGGGCGAGTGATCGTACAGTAAAGGGGGAAGTGTTGGAGCACTTCGAGGGATGAGGTAGTCTCGCCCGGGTAGACTTAAGGACTTAGCTTTGTGCGCTATTGATCTGAGCTTTACCGTGCAAACCACATGTCTGGTATGGGACGGACCTGGCTGACTAATTTGAGATGTTTCAACTTTAATCTTGCCATTGAGATGAACATGGTTGCTGATTTCCATGTAGCGCAAGGGGGGTGTGATGCGAAACCCTAGTGGGCGGATTGAGTTGTAACTGAACTTTGTAAAGGCCTTGTTGTGGTTACCTTCGGCCGGGGCTAATCACATCATGTGGGTACAGTTGTACAACCTTTGCAGAGTGTAAAACTATTCGAATAGCCGCGTCCTCGGTCATGGACAATGCTCGGTGATTTCACACGAGGTATAGTTATTTATGAAAACTGATGGATTGTGGTTAGACAGTGAATGGTTAATTCACTGTTGGTTCAGCTTATGGATGGGAAGTCCATAAGTGGTTGGTTTAGCTTATGGATGGGAGGTCCATAAGTGATTATGTCAATTTCTTTTGATTATTATTTATTATTGTTTTATTTAAAGTTCGCTTTCCATCTATTTATTATAATTACTTTCAACTGCCATTTATGCAAATTAACTGTTCAGTCTTCCTTTGGTAAGCCCTGCATACTATATTGCATTCATTTGTTACAAACGACTTGCTAAGTACCAATGTACTCACAGCTTTGTGCCTAATGTTGCTCAGTTGAGGAAGAGGAGTATCACCAGCAGGAGGTTCCAGAAGGAGAGTACTTCGACGACTTCGCGGATTAGGCTTCGTTCTCCACTCGATAGCCTGTGGGCTTGTCGATTGACCACTACGCTTTAATTTGGATTTCCGTTGCTAGTTTTTGTTAAGCCCTTCGGGCTAGTCTATTGTAAGCTTGACCATAAGGTCGTACCTTTTGAGTTTTATGGATATTTGAGTTTTTCCTTTATTTTATCGTGTATATGGTTGTGATTACATCTATGTTTGACTGTGTGCACTAGCGTGATCCTGGGACTAGTGCAGTATACACAAAGAGTCCGGATTTGCATATTCGGGTCTCGACATAGAGCTATTACCTTGATTAGTTTAGGTGGAACGAAAGTGGAGTTTGCAGCCAACATGAATCAGCTAGAGAAGTTTATGGTTTTCTAGAGTAATAGGATCATATTAGAGGATGTGCCAGTTGTTAGAATGTATCCCAATGTATTTTCGAATGATCTTCCCGGAATGCCTCCTGATCGAGAGGTCGAGTTTTCAATTAAGCTAGTATCTGGTACTTCACCGATTTCCAAGAGGCTGTATCGAATGCCTGTTAATGAGTTAGCAGAATTAAAGAAGCAAATTCAGGAGCTATTGGACAAAGGTTATGTCAGACCTAGCTCATCTCCATAGAAAGCGCCAGTGCTATTTGTCAAGAAGAAGAATGGTAGTCAACGTATGTGTGTGGATTACTGGGCACTCAATGATCTCACCGTAAAAAATAAGTATCTTTTGCACAGGATCGATGATTTGTTTGATCAGCTTAAGGGAGCGGGAGTGTTCTCCAAGATTGACTTGAGGTCAGGATACCATCAGATGAAGATTCATTAGGAGGATATACCTAAGACAGCTTTCTCAACTCGTTATGGTCTGTATGAGGTCATAGTGATGTCCTTTGGTTTAACCAATGCCCTAGCTTACTTCATGTACCTGATGAATAAAATGTTCATAGAATATTTGGACAAGCTTTTCATTGTGTTCATTGACGACATTCTGATCTACCCCAAGGATGAGAGAGAACATGAGGAGCATTTAAAATTAGCTTTGCAAAAGCTCAAGGAGCACTAGTTGTATACTAAGTTCAGCAAGTGTGAATTTTGAATGAAGAAAGTTGCTTTTCTAGGCCATGTCGTGTCAGCAACCGGAGTCGTAGTTGGTCCCGAAAAAGCAAAGGATGTATTCGATTGGAAGTCACCATCGTCAGTGACGCAAGTTAGAAGTTTTCTTAGTATGGCCGGTTATTATCATCGTTTCATTGAATGATTCTCTAGTATAGCCAAACCGCTTACATAGTGCTTAAAGAAGGAAAAAAATTGTTTAGATGCTAGAGTGGGAGAAGAGTTTTCAAAAGCTAAAGGAATGTTTGACCACAGCCCCCCGTGTTAGTATTGCCAGATATTAAGAAAGATTTTAAGATTTATTGTGATGCTTCCCGCAAAAATTTGGGATGTGTGTTGATGCAAGACAAAAGAGTGGTAGCTGATGCTTCACGTCAGTTGAGGCCACATGAAGAGAATTATGCCACGCATGACTTGGAGTTAGCAGCCGTAGTGCATGCTTTAAAGATTTGGCATCATTATTTCATGGGTAACTGTTGTGAGATCAATATAGATCATAAGAGTTTGAAATATATATTCACCCAGGTCGATCTTAATCTTAGGCAAAGAATGTTGCTAGAGTTGATAAAAGATTATAATGTTGGAATACATTAGCAACCAAAAAAAGCTAATGTGGTAGCAGATACTTTGAGCAGAAAGATTTATTACAATAAAATGATGATCAAGGAAAATTAACTAGCCTTACATGAAGAATTTCAGAAGCTTAGACTGTATTTGGTTGGGGAAGAATTCCTAGCCACAATGGAGTTGTAATCGACATTGGATGGTCAGATTCGTCAAGCTCAAGCAGAGGATGAAAATATTCAATGAATTAAGATTAATATGAGTAAAGCTAAAGCATCAGGTTCTACAGAGGAACCTTATGGTTTAAGGAGCGTTTATGTGTGCCAAATAAAAAGGAGTTGTTGCTCAAAGAAGCTCATAAGACATTATACTCAATTCACTCAGGCAGCACCAAGATGTACCAGGACATCAATGACAAATATTGGTGGCAAAACATGAAGCGTGAGATAGTCGAATATGTTGCACTTTGTGATATATGCCAAAGAGTAAAAACTGAGCATCAGAGACCAGCAGATTTGCTACAACCGCTGAAGATTCCCGAGCAGAAGTGGGAAGAAGTTGGCATAGATTTTATTACAGAATTGCCTAATAACAAGGATGGTTTTGATTCAATTTGGCTAATTGTAGACCATTTGACAAAGGTTGCTCATTTTATTCTAGTCAGAACAACCCATGTAGAGTTATACATGTCATGAATTATGAGTCTCCATGGAGTACCTAAAAAGATAGTATTAGATCATGGGTCGTAGTTTATTTCGTGATTTTGGGGGAGTTTCCATGAAGCTATGGGTACTCATCTGAATTTCAGTACAACATATTATCCCTAGACCGATGGTCAGATGGAACGTGTGAATCAGTTTCTCGAGGATATGCTGAGAGCTTATGTGTTAGATCATAGAGCCAAGTGGGACAATTGTTTGCCTTTTGCAGAGTTCTCGTACAACAATAGTTACCAGTCTAGTTTGCAAATATCACCGTTTGAAGCTCTGTATGGTAGAAAATGTAGGACCCCTCTCAATTGGAAAGAGACGGGAGAAGGTCAAATTTTTGGACCAAATTATCTTAAAGAGGCTGAGGAAAAGGTTTGATTAATCTAGGAGAGGTTGAAAACTACCCAGACCCGATAGAAAAACTATGCAGATACTCATCGTCGAGAGTTTAGCTTTGAGCCAGGTGATTATGTGTATCTCATAATCACATCGGTCAAAGGTGTCAAGAGATTTTAGATGAAAGGAAAGCTAACGCCAAGATATGTCAGGCCATTCAAGATCTTAAAGCGCAGGGGAGAAGTTGCTTATCAGTTGGAACTACCTGCGACCTTCAGTGGGATTCATGTCATCTTCCATGTGTCTCAGTTGAAGAAGTGTCTGCATGTGCCAGAAGAAGTAGTGTGAGTCAAAGTCGTTGATCTCCAGGAGGAGCTGTCATATAAGGAGCACCCTATCAAAATCTTGGAAGTGTCAAAGCGTGTGACCAGGAGCAAGATCATCTGTTTTTGCAAAGTTCAGTGGAGTAACCATTCAGAGAAGGAAGCCACCTGGGAGTGTGAGGAGGATCTCAGAGCAGAGTTTCCAAACTTATTATATTAGTGATTCCAGATCTCGGGGTCGAGATCCCATTTAATGAGGAAAGATTTATAACATCCTGATTTTCAGAGCTTTTTAAAGCCTTTCAAAATAAAATTCACCATTTGGATTTTTCTAGACTTATTTAAAGCTTAAATTGAATTTTTATAAATTAAAAGGAATTAATATAACTAAAATAAACATCAACATGCGTTGAAAATATTTTATTTTGGTTTCTTGTGTCTTAAGAAATTTTCTAGAATTTTTTTATAGATTTTCTGGATTTATTTGCTACTTTCTGGAGATCATTTTATTTTATTTGAATTTTTAAAATTGAGAAATCTTCAAAAATCCATGAACAGTAAAAAGCTCTGCCCGTTACTGTTCATTTGGCCCAATCACTCTTAGCCGTCCGATTACCTCTGGGACACATGTCGGCCATCCGAGTTGAGCTTTCCCCTGGCCGCCAGATCCCTTTGTTGCCATGTGTTAGGCATCGGGATACCGTGGTACTGTTCATCTGTACCATATGGCGTGGATTGTCCAATTGCTCACCGTGCCACACGTCGCCAATCCGGACAAGTGTGCACTATTCATCGTCGAGTTCGGGAGGTACTCTGTCTTCACCGCCGCCTCGGTTTCCACGCTCGAGCCAAGCTCTCGCCACCGTCTCCGTCTCGGACTTTCTTGGCGTCCGTGCTTTATAAATGACTGCCGCCCTCGAGCTCTGCGTCCCTCATAGCAGCCTTGACCTCACTAGCTTCACCGTGCGCCGCCATTGTTTATGCCGAGTGGAGTCCATCACTCTCGTTGCCGTCACTGTCCAGCGTCTATGTAGTGCCGCCGGTGAGTCCACCGTTCGCCGACAGCCTCATTGAGCCCGTCTGTCGTCCTGCCTAGCCGGCCGAACCTTGCCCACATCGTCATCAATCACTGCGTCGCCCTGCGCATTTACTGCTGCCTGCAATTCTTCACGCACCGAAGGGTCGCCCTGGTCCACGCACTCGCCGACGTCAGCTGTGACGCCACCCCGCACCCATGCCACCTCAATGATTCGCCTTCTCCATGAACCGAGTCCACCATGAGCTGAGTCACTGACAGTGGGACCCACCTGCCAATCGCCACTATTCTGTAGACTCGTGAGCTAGATCCAGCCGAGTTAGCAGCCACACTGGTGCCATCTCAGCCCTAGAAGCCATGTGTGCCACGTGTCACCACATGTCATGACTCATGTGCGCCATGCTAGCACCAGAGCCGTCCTAGGTGCCATGTCGAATTCCATGTCACCCTACCACATCATCTACCATGTCAGCCCTAGCCGTCGCATTAGCACCCGAGTCACACCGTGCATTGTTTCATGAGCCGAGTCTACCATAGACCAGTCTTTTCGTGTGCCGAGTCCACAACACAATAGAATTTTTGAATTTCCTGTATTTTCTTTACATTTGATTTTTGAAGTGAAACACCCCAGGACCCACATTACCCTGGGATGCCACTCAACCACTCCACAACTAGCCAAAATTCTAGAGAAAATAAATTGGCAACAACTTTTTAAACATGATAAACTAAGCGGAAGCATAACCAATTGAAAGGAAATAAGATAATAATGACAAGATCAATAATTAAGAACAACCACTAAAAATTTAATCAAATAAACGGTTCACAATCTAGCATTATTAATTTAATGTAAACATCATTGAGGTAGATAGTTAAATGGCTAGAATCCTCTCAAATTTATTACAGCATAAATCAATTACTCAAGTGCATTATTGTGGTGCTGCTCTACCCTTCCCATACATGCTTAAGGATCACCTGTAGAGGGGGGAATAAAACAAGAGTGAGATAAAAATCTTAGCAAGCAAACTGCTTAACAGGCATTCAAACTACAAACAATTATTCAACAATATTTATGTTACCACAAAACCACAACTGCAATATACATCAACATTTAATAAACCACCAAGGACTCCCACGAGTCAAGCCTCATAAGTTTTAAACAATTGGCATATGAATGCAGTTAGTCCATCTACAATTAAATGCATATGCATGCTATGACCCACTACACCCTTACCCAACAAGGTAAGAGTGTGCATCGTACTACGGCAATGTACGATACTGTACCGGTACGATCGCGGCTATAAGCTGTGATATCCACAATACAAATGTCATAACATGTTATGAATGATATAACAATCATAATTCACAAGAATTCCAACCTCAAAAGACAACAACATAATCATCATGGATTTAACCTCAAGGGACTACAATATATTCATCATGAATTTATCCTCAATGAGCAACATATAAATGTCATGGATTTAACCTCATATTCCGCATTAGCCCTAATAAGCATATTACCACAAAACTACAAACAATTCATCCAAAGCATAAACAAATAATTATTATTTTGCTACCACAAGCCTCATTTAGAAAACATGCAACCATGGCATAGCATATCAAATTACGAGAATCAATTGCAACGTAAGTAGTATAAATAACGAGTTAAACGGTAGTACATCCGCTACGTTTACTTGCCTTTACTGTTGAAGTGAAGCGATCACGCGCAGTCAGGAGCGAAATGACCTGTCCAAAATTACCTCTCAGCACACGACTATAGCAAGGTAATTGCGACTTAAGAAAATAAAGACGCCGCTAAACCCCAAACCTGACAATCCCCACTCCGCTCGACGATCCTACGCCCAGCCCATTGTAGCGGCGCTGCTTGTTTTTTTGTATCCTTAAAACTATTAAGCTATTTATAGCAAATGAGATATTTCTGGAAACTACACTAAAATATCTTCAATTTTCAAGTGGACCACTAAATTTTATTTTTCTGCTAACATGGTGTAATCTAACACGCAAAATAGAGGACATACTCTGTTTCAGCAATCGGGCCAGTCATCTTCTAACGCACCCCACCTACTGTACAAAGCTCTAGAATTCATGATTTGTTTACAAAAACTAGATCACAAGATTTCCTACAACTTTTGTTATTGATAGAAAAATCATAAAAATTATCTCTACTCTAAATCTACACCCGAACAGCAATCTATCTCAGACTACACCTCTGCCAAACAACAATGATCCTGACACTGCTGAGCCCAAACCCTACAGCCAAAAATTCTAGAAAAATTCAAAAAGATATATCTCATTATACTCTACAACTTTCCTTTTGGCCAGACCTGCAATAAAAATCTTTTCGATGTTCTAATCTATGCAAACAGCCATGCTACATAAATTAGACTACGCGTAGACAGCAGATAATCCCTAATTGGTTAATGCTTTGCTAATCCCCTTCTAATCTCGTGTCAAGAACCCTAATTACACTAAAAACAGAAAGATTTGGGATGAAGAAAAGTTATCTAGGTGATCCCTAATTACACCATGCAGTCTCACCATCTCTCGGATATATAATGAGGACAGATCCCGCACCGTGTTGGTCGACTTCATCGGAATGAAGTGTACGGACTTGATAAGTCTGTCCACTACAACCCAAATGGCATCTCGCCCTCAAGGCAAGCACGGCAAACCAAGCATGAAGTCCATAGTAATATGCTCCCACTTTCACTCTGGTACCTCCAAAGGCTGCAACAAACCAGCAGCCCGCTTATACTTGGCCTTCACCTGCTGACAAACGCCACAAGATGCGACATACTTAGCAATGTCCATCCTCATCCGCTTCCACCAGAAGACCTGCTTCAGATCACGATACATCTTGGTCTCTCCCGGATGTACAGAATATGGAGTCCAGTGAGCCTCACGAAGAATACCATCCTTCACCTCTGATTTCTGAGGTACACACAGTCGGCCTCTAAAATGAACCACACCACTCTCATCCACACTAAAGTCTCGGGAATGACCCTCCAAGATCCTCTTTCGCACCTCCGAAAGGAGCCAATCGTGCTGCTGAGCCTCACAAACGCGCTCGGGAATGGTAGACTGGATGATCATCTGCGTCTCTACCTGTGCAACTCCACTAAAGTAGAAGGAGATACCCATCCTCTCAAACTTTGAAATCAAGGACATCACTGTCTGAGAAACTCCTGTCCTGCTCAGAGCGTCCGCCACCACATTAGCTTTACCAGGGTGATACTGGATCGTCAAATCATAACCTTTGATCAACTCCAACCTCCGCTGCCTTAAATTCAGCTCTCGCTGAGTGAATATGTACTTAAGGCTCTTGTGATCGGTGAAGATATCACACTATTCCCCATATAGATAATGCCTCCATGATTTCAAGGCAAAGACAACCGTTGCCAACTCAAGATCGAGAGTAGGGTAGTTCTGCTCATGAGCCTTCAATTGTTTGGAAGCATAAGCAATAACTTGGCCTTCTTGCATCAACACACAACCAAGACCAATACACGAAGCATTTTTGTACACCGTGAAACGCTTTCCACTCTCGGGCAAGGATAAGATAGGTGCATTCACCAGCTTGTTCTTCAGAGTCTGAAAGCCAGCCTCACAATCATCCATCCACACAAAAGGAACCCCCTTTTGTGTGAGTCGAGTCATCGGCTTGGCAATGATGGAGAAGTCCTGCACAAAGCGCCGATAATAACCGGCAAGGCCAAGGAAACTCCGGATCTCTGACACATTAGATGGCCTCTGCCATTGCGCTACCGCAGCCACATTCTTTGGGTCCACTATGATGCCATGCTGATTGATTGTATGACCAAGAAATCCCACCTCGGACAGCTAGAAAGCACATTTCTTCAGCTTTGCGTAGTACTTATTCCTCCAAAGGGCATCCAAGACCAGACTGAGATGCAACTCGTGATCCTCCTCGTCTTGGAATAAACCAGGATGTCATCGATGAAAACTACCACAAAAGAATTCAGGTACTCATGGAGCATCCTGTTCATAGCTTCCATAAAGACTGTAGGGGCATTTGTTAGTCCAAAAGACATAACGACAAACTCAAAATTCCCATACCTTGTGCTAAAAGCTATCTTCTCTACGTCCTCCTCGCTGATCCACAGTTGATGATAACCAGACTACAAATCAATCTTTGAGAATACCTTGGCACCTCTCAGCTGATTGAAGATATCTTCAATACGAGGCAATGGGTATTTGTTCTTGATCGTCACTTGATTAAGTGCTCGATAATCCACACAGAGCCTCTTGGTGCCATCCTTCTTTTCCACAAACAGAATCGGAGCAGCCCAAACCGACGTGCTCGGTCTAATAAACCCATTAGCTAGGAGTTCATCCAACTGCTTCTTCAACTCCACCTGCTCAACAAGTGCCATCCGATACGGGGACTTATAAATAGGACGCGTACCCAAAACAAGCTCAATGCGGAAGATCAGCTCTCGCTCTTGTGGCAAGCCTGGGAGCTCACCAGGAAAAACATCCGGGTACCTGCAGACCATCGGTATGTCCTCTATCCTCAAGACAACCTCATGACCCTCAACCATGGCCCACAACAATTCTGACTTCTGCATCCGCCGATTGAGAAACAACTGGCACAGCAACGAGAGGGAGTACCATGAGGCACTCCCTTGAAAGACAACCTCACACCCAGACGGAGACCGCAAGGTGACCGTATTCCAGAAACAAGAGATTACAGCCTGATACCGAGTGAGCCAATCCATGCCAAGGGTCACATCAAAAGGCTCCAGAGGTATAACCACCAAATTTGCCACGAACTCCTCATCCGCCAGAACCACCGTACAACCAGGACAAATATGGGAACTGGAGATAAGCCCACTGGGAGAACTAACAACCACTGCCCTCCCTATCCACTGCACTAAAAGTCTTGTCCGCTCAACAAAAACCTCCGAGACAAAAGAGAAACTAGCTCCTAAATCGAAAAGTACATAGGCATCAAAAGAATCAATAGATAAGGTACCTGTCACCACGTCTCCACGATCCTTGTCATCAGACGCAGGCATGGAATACGCCACAGGAATAGCTGAAGAAGAAGAAGGACCTCCCATGCCTGGGTAAGTCGGTGTAGAAGTCCACTGGGGTACAGGCGTCGAAGGAGTAGCATGCTGCTGGAGCCAGTATCCTCCAAGTAGGAGTGATGAAACAGTCGACGAGGGTGCTGAAGGCGCTGGTAGGTAACGCTGTGCAGGAACCGCAGGTAGGAACTGCGGGATAGGAGCCACAACCATCATCTACATGGTGTCGTCAGAGCGAGTAGATCCCGTTGAAGGTGTAGGCGCTAACTCCCACTGCAGTTTCCCCTTGGGATTCTGCCCACAGATAGTACACTGCCCCTTCCAAGGGCAGTTACTCCTCTTGTGCAGATCACCACAGCGAAAGCACACCAAGCCCAGCCCTGGCTTGACCGTGGCACGGTACTGCTGTGAACTCCCTCCGGTGGAGCTGGACTGCCCTGAACCACCACAGTAGGGCAGGTGACGGCGGCTCTTTGCCTTCTTGTGTGTAGGGCCACCAGAAAGGCCCTTCCTCTCGCCTTGGCCTCGAGAGTGGTCTCCTCTAGATGCCTTATAGATGTCCTCTGTGTACGCCTGTTGCATCTCAATCCCCAAATCCTGCTCCACTACGGTACGAAAGTCCGTGATCAGAAAAGCACCCAACAGGTGGCAGATCGAAGTCTTAAGCCCTTGACGAAACTGCTTGACCTTCTCCGCATCGTCCCAAACCACATGTGGGACAAAGCGAACTATCTGGCTGAAGCCCACCTCATACTCTGCCATAGACTACTTGTCTTGAGTGTACTTGTTCATGTCGATTTTCATCTTGTCCAGAATGGTCTCTGGGTAGAACCTCGTCTTGAACTGCCGGATAAATTCTGCCCACGACAACGGTCCATGTGCAGCTGTGCGAGCAGACTGCCCCCCTTCCACCAGATCTGAACCTCTCCCTTCAGAGGTTGCGCCAAGTAGCGCACACGATCGGAGACAACCACCTTGAATGCCTCCATCTTGTCCTCCACGTAGGGCAGCTAGTGAATGACTTGAACAGGAGTGGCTGCCCTGTCAAAGCTATCCAACCTCAACCCCACCCACTCGCAAAGCGAAATGCCACTAACCGCTCTAGCTGCCGCAATCTCAGGCACCGGAGCAGCACCAGCACTAGGGGCCGACTACCCCTGCTTCAACGTCCTCAGCTCTTGCTGCATGGCCCTGACAGCAGCCAACAACTCTTCCTAGCTACCACTCTCTAGCTGATTAACCTCAGCCTCCTCGGCCGCCGGCTGCGCTATCGGCGTAGCTACATGGCCACAGCCACTACCCATAGGCGGCATTTCTGCAGCCACCACAACCCATAATCAAGTAATACATCAACTCAAGCAAGTAAGGTACAAGCAATAATATGAGATTTAATCAAGGTATATGCAAGATATGCAAACCCTTCCCCATCCTACATGTGCAAGTGTGTCAATTTTTTTCTTATTTCTCCTAGAATCTAAAGCCTAGGCTCTAATACTAACTGTAACATTCCAGAGTAATGTGTGTCCTAGGGTGTTACACGAAGAGCACATTCTCCTCCATCCTAACTCCGATTGACACCTTTTTTTCTAAATTTATCTAAAATTGAGCTCTATCTTTTGGTTCTGGTTCCAAAGTTTTTGATGTTAATTTGAATTTTATCTGATCTTATTTTTGTGCCACATTCATTTTCTCCCTTGTTAGATCGGACCTTCGAAGGATCGAGAGCATCATTAGAAGATCAAAAATTCATAACTAAGCAAAACCAAGGCAAGTTGTACCCTTTGATCATGTTGAATATAGTTTTCAATCTATTGTTTACCTATTTATTTTTAAATTATTATGTATTGCTATTTTATTACAAATCTTTGTACATGGTAGTCAGTGTCTAAATTGATTAATCCCTCCTTTGATAATTT
Organism: Melocanna baccifera; assembly: GCA_036346265.1. Classification (NCBI taxonomy): domain Eukaryota; kingdom Viridiplantae; phylum Streptophyta; class Magnoliopsida; order Poales; family Poaceae; genus Melocanna; species Melocanna baccifera. The sequence continues at coordinate 10,860,452 of CM070707.1, read as the reverse complement.
GAATACCATGACTCTATTGTCACCATAGGATAAAAAATTATTTAATGATATCATACTAGTTGCCACATGGGCTATATAATTAATTTTCTTAGCCATGCTTATAGTTCGATGGGTTCATCATCACATATGGTTAATTAATTAATTTAACTTTAAGAGATATTGAATCGTGGTTGGTGCCACAGTCATAAAATTTGTGTGCCATGACATTGGTATCATTGGTATTGGTTATACAAAATTGGTTTTCACTTGGGGTGAGTGATCGTGTAGTAAAGGGGGAAGTGTGGATTCACTTCGAGGGATGTGGAAGTCTCACCTAAGAAATGTTTAAGGACTTAATTTTATACGCTATTAATATGAGCCATACCATGAAAAACACATGTCTAGTATGGGATTGATCTGTCTAATTAATTTATGATATTTTAATTTCAATTTTGCCATTAAGTTGAATATGGTTACTGATTTCCATGAGGCGCAAGAGGGGACAATTATCGACTAGGTTGGAGCCTATTCGACAGCGAAACCTTAGCGGGTAGAATTGAGATCGAGGTTGAACATTGTAAAGGCTTTGTTGTGATTTTCTCTAACGTGAGGATGATCACATCGTGTGGGTACAGTTGTGCAACCTCTGTATAGTATAAAACTATTCAAATTGCTGTGTCCTCGGTTATGAATAATGCCCGGTGATTTTACACAAGGGGTAGATATTTTCATAAAAAAATTTGGCTATGAGAGCTGTAGAAAGTAAATGGTTAGTTCACTGTTGGTTTACTAAGTGAATAAGTAGTTTACTTATAGTTTATTCAATTACTTTGATTATTTATGAAGTATCATTTCCTTCAAAGTTCACTTTCAATATATTTATTGTATTTATTTTAAATCCTTGCTTTCTACAAATTAACCTTTCAGCCATCCATTTGTAAGCCTTGCATGTTATGTTGCATTCGTTTATTACAAACGACTTACTGAGTACTAATGTACTCATGGCTTTATGCCCACTGTTGCTCAACTGAAGAAGAAGAGCCATATCAGTAGGAGGTACCTGAAGTATGATACTTTGATGACTTCGTAGATTAGGACTTCGCTTCCCAGTCGATTGCCTCTGGGCATGTTGAATGGCTTATATGTTTATTGCTGTTTTTCGGTGCTCGTTTCTTAAGCCCTTTAGGTTATTAATTGTAAGTTTGACCATAAGGTCGTACTCTGATAATTACTAATAGTTGAATCTTTTCCTTTATTTTATCGTGCATGTGGTCGATATTTCATCTATATTACACTGTGTGCTCTAGTGTGATTCTGGACTAGTGCGGTATATACAGAGAGTCCAGATTTGCATATTTAGGTCTGGACAATAGGCCAGTGAGAGGGCACGCTGCACAATTATGTGAAGGAGACCACCCCCTACGACCGTAGCACGTACAACAAGTACCTTCACTAGGATGCTCCCTAGATATATACCAGGCTGGTACTTGCTGTCACCCACCCGCAGCATACTTCTCAACACCGACCAACACATACCCCACTCACCTCATGGTACGTTACATTGTAGTCCTAAGACTTTGCTTCTGGCAATCCTACTTATAGGTTTCACCCTTTCATATTTTCCTTGTAGGCGGACATCAGAGCTGTGATTTGGAGGGACTCCCGCTTTGTGGCACAAAGGATTGTCGATGGTGCGGAGATCACACACGAGGAGGTTGTTCAGGCTTTCCATTGTGTGCAAGACATGGGAGCATGTGTTGTCAGCCTGTTGTCGTGCACGAGGCTCCCGGAGGTTGCCATGCTGGCGCATGGTCCACACTTGCTATGTCCACTAGCGTCGTCCCATCCGGCATCACACCACGCAGGAGGGTTAGTGTGGCCACATCCACCATGCCCTAACGAGGTTAGAGGGTCGACCAGGGCATGACCGACACCACCACGGCCTGATGAGGCTGAAGGGTCAGCTTGGGCATGGCCCCATACACTGCTAGTGTAGTAGTTTGTGTGTCCTATGGACTTCTCTGGATTCCTCATGCACGGCACATACGATGTGCCGTACTTCCCTCCAGACGGCTTCGTGTGCGCCATGGCGCTAGCCAAGGGTACGTTGCGTCTCTGTTTGTTTTCTTGCGTCGCTTTACTTGACAAACTAACGAGCCTGTTGAGGGATTTGGGGTCTCCCCAGGTGACATGGACATAGACTGGTACTTTACGGATTGGGATGACCAAGAGGTGGGCCCTGGACCTCAACCCACACCCCTTGAGGTTCTCTCTGGGTCACAGCTTAGCGGTGCACCAGTACCCACACAGCCGGCACTATTGTCCACCCCTCCAGCTTTAGGATCTCGTGAGAGCAGGCCTCTTGATCATCTTTCCTTGTCAGGGCCGAGGCCCCAGCACGCAGCGCTGAGAAGGAGGCCCAAACAGGGCCGTATGGGAGGACATGGAGCTAAAGTGGGCCAGGGTGATGGCAGAGGGGTGCTGGGGGTGCTGTTGGGGGGTCCAGTAGGGGTCGTCCGCTTGCGCTGGCTATACTTTAGTTGTTTCTGTAATACTTACATTTTGTACTTATTACATGATGTTAGAAATACTATTGCATTCTTATTTGTACTCCTTTTTATGATCTACGTTTATTCAATGCATATCGACACATCTAGCTCAATGCACATGATGCTCCACTAGAACAGTCCACTCAATAAATGGCAACCGCAATGACACGTACATCATTTAATTACATGCTTTACGAGATTAAACATAAATATGAACAACAGGGGAGAGTACTGTGGTACAACCTTCTCCGTACATGCCTACTAGTAGAAGGTGCCTCGCACTACCCACATGGAGTGTTGCAGAGGATGGGCGACTCGAATGTGACTAGCCATTGTTGTAGTGGATTAACCGACATTGTCTGCCCTTTTATTAAAAAACAACTTACAAACAACATTTGATAAATATTACGTACCTACAACAATTGCCATTTACCCCTATACGCAGAGGCTGCATGTCTCTTTTGGCCTTTTCCACGGAAATGACACGTGTTGCCAACCAGTTGATCCGTGGTTGAGGAGGGAGGTGCAATTGCACAAAAAATGGGTGGACTGGCAGACACCCAATGGTCAGACGACAGGTTGCTATCTAGGCACCCAACAGTTGGGCGACAGGGTCCAGTCGCCTGACCATTGGGCAACTGGAGCCTGTTGCCTAACGATCCACCTATTGCCTATGTATCACTCAGCCGTTGGGCGACAAGTTCCAGTCGTCCAACGGTTGGGCGACTAGAAGCTATTCCTATAAAAAAATTTAACCGTGGGTATATTTTTGTATTTTTGAATAAAAATAGATTATTTAAAAAAATTTCATTCAAATATTACTGAAATAAAAAATGATGACAACACGAATAGAACAATTGTGTGCATAAAAAATATATGTGCATTTTTAACAAACATAATATGTGCACGTGCATTTTTGTAGCATCATTCTAGTGTACATGCATTTCTAAGAAATATGTGCAGTTATAGCGGGATATAAAACATGCATTAAAATATTATATTACAACAATACAAAATATTTTCCAAATGGACAAAGAAAGTAACATGCATGAGCGTGAAATAATGTACAAACCAAAAAATTATGTGCATGAAATAATGTTCGTGCATTATTAAGTACTGAACGATAAAAATTAGATTAACAAAACATTTAAACACCGTAAGCAAGCGAACGATCAATCGACGAATGCTTATGAGAATTGGTTATGAATGAGCATTGACAGCCGCGTGCTTGTCTTAAATAGGTGTGAAAATGGTGGCAGCAACGAAACATGACGAGACGTGATGTGACGACAACGTGATGTAATGTTAAGAAAAAACGAAAAAGAAGAAAACGATGCACCAACGCGTGGCGCGCGCATTTGCGCATGTGAACACTAATTACAGGCAATGTGCGTGTGTTGCGCCCCCCATAGGGGGCAGGTCACCTGCCACGCTTGGCACAGGGGATAGGTCATTGCCGTGCCTGGCACCTAAGGCAGGTCTCCCCTGCATAACGGGGGCAGGAGCCCAGGAGGGGGCCAGATTTGTAAATTATGCTGGAGGAGGCTAGTTCTGCAAATAAAGATTTTTAGGGGCCAGAAAAATATTGTTATTTCGTTGCACAAAAAGGTAACTAGGATAATGTAACAACCCAATTTTGCCTTCAAATAAACCATGGTTGTTTTTCATCAATTTTAAAAAAATTGGTGTATTTTTTAAAAAGAGATTTTTCAAATAATTTCCTTATCCTGAAAATGTGAATTCAAAATTTCTAAAAGTCAATTGGATGTTTAGGAATTTTTTCTAAAAATTTGTGGACAAATACCTCTTGGAATTCAAATTACAAAGTAAAACTTAAATCAAAGTCAATTGGACTACGACGTCGAGTTGCGATAACGACATGGATCAAGATGGCACGGACAATATGGCATGTGAAATTGGTGTCATCGACACCGAAGGTGCAGGTGGACACGATCCTGATGACATTGTTGGCGGTGTCAGTGGCACAGGCAATAGGGTCGGCGAGGTGGGGCGTGCGCCACGGTGGGTGGACGTGTATAGGAACGAGGTGGTGCCATAGGCATTGGCTCATGAGAGGGGAGAGATTGGGAGGAAAAACTAACCTAAAGTAGTGATCGTGTTGCCGACGATCAAGCACACACAAAATAGTAGACAAAAGTAGTCCCAATAATCTCTCAACTCTATTGTCTTTTGTCCATAGACGATTTATACATATACGATGTGCAGACTGTCCCGTTCTTTTTATAGTGGTAGGACAAGTAAAGGACTAATAATTTAATAAAACTCTTAGTTTAAGTAAGTGTCGATGTATCAGAACAGCCAGAAGCTATTATTCAGCTCAATACTCGTGATTGTCTCTGGTTGGCGATGGACTTATATACTGCCGGACTTGGCGAGCTCCGTATGATTTGGCGACCAATTGTTATGCGCACCGCCTTGCGGGCACGAGAGGCTGCGTGGGCTGGTTCTCTTACCAGTTACCATGGTGCGATTGGTCATGTGCCTTGGTTGGCTCGGTTGCTGGTCAAGTGCTGCTGCAGTTTGGGTCTCTGGGCTTCTGGGCTAACGGTGCGGCTGGGTCGCTACTGGCATTTTGCTTATGGCCTGCCTGCCTGACCAAAGCCCACCAGTTAGAGGCCTCAATCAAATTCAAATTATCAAGAATACCAATTATATCTTTATTATCTATTTTATATAGCATCCGTATCCAAACTATTCCATTCGTATTTTATCCATTGATATCCCTACCGCTAACTCCATGGCGCATGCACTAGTTTGGTATTAGAGGGCGAGCTAAATACTGGCTCATGTCTTTGCCAGCTACAAGCATCGCGGAAACTGGCCTCCTTGGCTAGATAAATAGTCGTGCAAGTGTACATTTTGCCCTGTTTGGTCTATATCTAAGGTTACCGTAACTAAGCTTAGCCAATGTGTGGCCAACAAAATGGTTGTCAAAAGTGTGGCAAAGTTAGCCAAAAAGTAGAGTGTATGACACCGTTGACACAAACTACATCTAATCAATTATAATCGTAGCGCACGAGTTAATTATAACTTTCCACGTAGAGTATTTCAGGGTTTACCGAATCCATAAGAACATATGTAACGACCAACTAGTGTTTACTAATGATCCATCTAACTACCCAAGCACCAAGGGAAGAAATGATTGCATGAAGTAATGATGCAATCCACAAGTTCCCGGAAAATTCTAAACAAAAGATAACTAGTTGCGTTCTAGAGTCCTTAGAAAAAGTTGAGAACAAGCTATGATGCAAACTTAAATCTAACTAATTCAAACTTGTCAAATGCTAACCTATGGCACAAACTAATCTAGGATCCAGCCCTTTCAAGCTAGCTGGTCCATAGGATACCATCAATTGCATAGCCAAGTTACATCTGGACACAAATATCATCGAATGTCATAGAAGCAATAATCAACATTAGCCTCTAAATCAATTTAAAACCCCAGAATCAGTTACAATCTATATCGTCCACTAGCTAGCCCTTTCACTATTCTCCCCTATCACAGATCCATCGAGCCAATTATCACCGACTAACGATCAGACTAAACTATAAACTCACATGCAAAGATCAACTAATATCTAACCCAATCACCATAATTAGAAAAAGATTCACTACTACAAAAAGGGTTATTACAGACGGTTCGGAACTGTTATCAAAGACGGTTTTCTGAACTGTCCAAATTTAAGAGATATGATAATCGAAGGTTATCATTAATGGTTTGTGAGCCGTCTGTGATAATCACAACACAAACATTTTGTAACTAAAAACTGTCTGTAAAGAACACTATCATAGACGGCTTAAATCAAAAACTGTCTGTGATACTCACACACTACAGATGATTTCAATTACCAACCGTCTATGATGGGCGAGTATCATAGACGATTGGTATATTGAACCGTCAGTGATACTTTCCCATCACAGACAGTTGGTAAATAGAACCGTCTGTAATAGTTCTTCATAAACGGTTTATATCACAAAGCCATCTTTGATAGTTCATTCTATACCTTTTTTTTTCGGCTAGCCTCAGAAAATGTTAGCTATGCCCTTTAAAAACAAGCAAATACAACAGCAAACACAGCAACACATTCTATTTCCATTAAGATTAGAATCTACCACAAAATAACGAGCAGATTACCCATCTAACACAGTAAGAACATATCACCTAATACTACGAACCCAACTCTTAAACATAGCAAGAACATAGAAGATTCAGAGATCCTTGATGCCTGCCCACCGACACCAACTTGAGCACCATCTTGGTAGCCAGTTGCTTCCGCGGTGCCTTGCCGCCTGTAGACTTGCACGTCATCAGCTTTGTGTGGGACATCGGGGTTGAGAAGGTGGATGACGAGGAGGCTAAAGAGATTTTGGGTGCAGTAAGTCGGTAGGAAATGTGTTTCAGTAAATATTTATATGGGAGGAAGAGGTGGAGCTACGATCTGTGCAGTGGAGGTTGGTGAGTTTCTATTGGCTGATATTGGGTTGGAGAGGATCGACTAGCTCAGTAGACTAGGGCATAATTATCATAGACGATTTGAACCACAAACCGTCTGTGATACATAAGGCAATATGTGTATATATCGATGCAATGTAAACAACTAGTCTCAAAATATGAAATAACAAAGTTCTAGATGGCTTATATATGTTTGTTTGAAAGGTTTTGACGAGATCTACAACTTTGCAGTTGAGATGAATCCTAAATTCTGAAGGGAAGATCGAAAACTTATGATGCAAATTTGAGGCTAAAGATGCCTAATTTTGAGGGTCTTAGAGGGTGACTAACACTAGCCGCTAATTTTTTTTGGATTGGGCTCATCATTAGCTTTTCAGTGAGTACAAGAACGTTGAAAATGGACATCATATGTAAAAGTTATACCTATTTTACTAAAGGTGTCTCGAAACGGAATCCTACTCGGACTCAGGTGGGAGATTATGAAATTTTAAGGAATTGTGAGGCGGAAAACATATCACAGACTATTTTTAATACAAACCAACTATGATTAACTTCAATATCATAAACGGTTTGTAATATAAACCATCTATTAAGTACCACAGATGATTTAAATAAAAAATCATCTGGGTATTATCTCTTCACAGACGGTTTTTAGCGCTGGCAGCAACATAGACGATCTTTAAACCTAAACCGTCTATAATTGCATTTAACACTGATGATTTTGGTGAGCCGTCTATGATGAGACATTTAATTAATCCTTTTTGTAGTACTGATTAGCTAAGATGTTCTAATATGTGGAAGAAAGATCCACAGGTAAAACATTGCATGAAAAATAATCGAGGAAGAAATAATAGGAGATGCAAACATAACCATGGATTGAACCAATAAGTAATCAATACATCAACTTAGGATTACATGTTACCCTCTTACAAGTTGACCACGAAGGCTTTTGGACCTCACTAATTAGTTGACCTTCTAGTCGGTAGACGATCTAATCCAACTAGAGGCAGTAATTTCGCTGAGAAAAGAACTAGGCTAATCTAACCTAAGCAACTAGACCATCAGGCTTTGGGAGTCAAAATCACGGCAACATCTTGATGAAACTCATGGCAATCTGCAGATTCTGGATGTGCAAAATGGAGGGAGGGGGTGCCCTTTTATAGTTCTCCCAGGAACCCTCAAGCGTTGGGTGGCGCTTGGCTCGTGCGGGGCCGCACATGACCCTGTGCCGAGCCATGCAAGGAGTCCTGAGGCAGTTCCTCGCTTCTAGATGCTTCCATGTGTGTACGGAGTGTGGGCCTCATCCGAATCATGTTGGTTCTCTGTCCAAAGCTCGCATTGATTTTGAAAAATTCAGTAGAGTCTGATTTCTTGACGTGGAAGTAGATTCATCTCCGAGTTGAAACAAACTCTTCATTTCGAAGGACTTTCGAAAGGTTCTTACATGTCAAAAATGCAGAGAAGAGGCTATGCGCCGAGCTGCGCGCATTGAGCACCGAGCAGCCTAACCATGGGCCGAGCAGCATTGGCCAGGCCAATGGCCCGATTACAGGAGGGCTACAGCCCAATGGGGCCCATGTAACATCTTGTTTTTATGGAGTTTATAAAGCCCATAATTTAAAAATAAATTTTTGAAATTTTTTTGGAATTAATTCAAGCTTAAAATAAATTTTTAGACTTTAAAATAATTTAATATGATTAAAATATACTTTAACATAAGTTGAAAATATTTTATTTGAGTTCCTTGTGTCTCAAGGATTGTTATGGTATTTTTGGTGAATTTTTAGGATTTTTGCTATTTTCTAGAGCTTTTGGATCTTTATTTAAACTTCTGGAAATAAATAAAAAGGGGGAAAAGCTTCAGCCACCCGATCCCTCCGCATGCCACGCGTTGGCATCGCGCCCGCACCCGCACCCGCCGCCCGATCTTTCCCCCACCGCCACCTGACGCCCATCCCGCCACCCGCGTGCCCTAGCCGCGCCCGCGCTACGTCGAGCCGCCTCTTTTTCCGCCGCCCGATCCCTCCCATCACCACGCGGCGGCCATCCCTGCAGCTGCGCCCGGGCTAGCCTTAACCCTAGCGCCGCGCCGCGCCCGCTCCGCTCCGAGCCGTCCGCCTTGCCACGTGGTGCCATCCCGTGCCGTGCATCCCGCACCTCGCCCGGACTCCCTCCCCGCCGTCGGATCCGCCACGCGTCCATCTCCCCGCCTTCGTCTCCGATTCGATCGCCCGTGTCGTAACTCTCTCGAACTCACCTTGGTTCGTGCGATATAAATCCTGCCGCCGCCTTGGTTCGTGTGCACCCTTCGCACCGTCGCCGCCTCTACGCCACCCCGCCGAGCGCTGCCGGTCGGAGCCGCCCCCGTCGGAGTCCACGCCCACCGGAGCCCTCACGTCGCCACACTGCACCCCCGACGATCCTCGTCGTCATCCCGTCCTCGCCGGTGAGTCACTGTGCCAGCCCCGCCGTCCTGGATCGCCTCCGCCGCGCGCCACGCCCGCCGAAGCCCTCCCACACCCGCGCTCGCCGGAGCCGCCCTGGCAGCCGCACTGCACCCCGCCGGCCTCGCCCGCGTCGCACGCATCGCCTCGGGCCACGTGCCCCGTACCACACCCGAACCCACGTCGCGCGCCACGACGCTTCGCGTAGCGTGCTCCGCCACGCGTCAACCATCCCTCGGCCGCCGCCCCAATCCAAACCGTTGATCCAGATCTGGATCAACGGTTTAGATCCATCCACGTGGCCACATCCCCACCGTCGGATCCTGGCCATCGCCGCCCACATCGACACCTCCACGTCAGCCCTAGCCACGGGTAGCCACGTGTCAAGCCACGTCACCCGTGCCACGTGTCAACCCCACACCGTGCCACGTCAGCCCTAGGCCACCGTGTCAGCACTGCCCCTGCGTGTGCACTGTTTCATGGACCGGGTCCACCGTGGACTCGTTCTACCGTGCGCCGGGTCCACAGCACAGTAATTTTTTCGATTTTTCCGAATTTCCTTTAGATTCAATTTTCCAAGAGCCCGTTCTCCTCCGTCCTAACTCCGATTGACCCCGTTCTTTTTTCTAAATTCTTCTAAAATTGAGCTCTAGCTTTTGGTTCTGGTTTCATGGTTTTTGGAGTTCATTTTTTTTATCATTTTATGTGTTTGTATTATTTTAGTTGTTTTCTCTGTCGTTAGATTCCGTTTCCGGATGAGCAGGAGCTACGCTAGAAGACCCCGAGTAGCTTGCTGAGTATAACCAAGGTAAGTCGTGTCTTTTGATCATGTTGAACCCAGTTTGCAATCTAGTATTTAATTATTTTGTTTTAAATTACAACGCATCGCTATTTAATTACGAACATTTGGAATATGGTAGTTATTGTCCAAATTGATTCCTCCCTTCTTGATAATTTGAATACCATGATGCCATTGTCCCCATAGGTTGGGAAATTTGCTAGTGATGCTATGCTTAATGTCACATGGGTTGTACGGTTAGTATGCTTAGTCTTGCTTAATCTACGATTTGGTTATCAACACATATGAATTATTAATTTGACTTAATGAGATATAGAACTATGGTTGGCGCCACGTTTATTAAATTTTGGGCCATGACATTGGTGTGTCACTGGTGTGGTTATACAAATTTGGTTTTGCACTCGGGCGAGTGATCGTACAGTAAATGGGGAAGTGCAGGTTCACTTCGTGAGATGTGGTAGCCTCACTCGGGTAGAATTAAGGACTTAACTTTGTACGCCATTGATCTGATCTTCATCGTGCAAACCATGTATCTAGTATGGGATAGATCTGGCTGATTAATTTGGGATATTTTAAATTTAATCTTGCCATTGAGATGGACATGGTTGCTGATTTTCGTATGGCGCAAGGGGGTGTGTGATGCGAAACCCTAGCGGGCAGGATTAGGTTGGGATTGAATTTTGTAAAGGCCTTGTTATGATTTCCTTAGGCCAAGGCTAATTACATCGTATGGGTACAGTTATGCAACCTTCGTAGAGTGTAAAACTATTTGAATAGCCGCGTCCTCGGTCATGAACAATGCTCGGTGATTTTACACGAGGGGTAGTGATTCATTTAAACTTGGTGGTTTATGTTGGAAGTGGACAGGTAGTTCACTGTTGTTTTAGCTTATGGATGGGATGTTCACAAGTGGTTTATTTCAATTCCTTTGATTATTTACGTATTACTGTTTTACTTAAAGTTCGCTTTCAATCTAATTACTGTATTTACCTTCAAATATGGTTTATGCAAATCAACCTTTCAGCTGTCCCTTGGTAAGCTTTGCATTCTATATTGCATTCATTTGTTACAAACGACTTGCTGAGTACCAATATACTCACGGCTTTACGCCTATGTTGCTCAGTTGAGGATGAGGAGTATTATCAGCAGTAGGTTTCAGAAGGAGAGAACTTCGACGACTTCACAGATTAGGCTTCGTTCTCGACTCGATAGCCTATGGGCTTGTCGATTGGTCGCTACGCTTTATTTTGGATGTTCCACTACTAGTTTTAAAGCCCTTCGGGCTAAAAATATTGTAAGTTTGGCCATAAGGTCGTACCTTTGAGATTTATCGATATTTGAGTTTTCCCTTTATCTTAGTGTATGTATGGTTGTGATTACATCTATGTTTGACTGTGTGCACTAGCGTGATTCTGGACTAGTGCAGTTTACACAGAGAGTCCGAATTTGCATATTCGGGTCTCGACAGCCCATGACATTTTTTCATATGATTTTCATTTGTTTCTGCAAAACACAAGAAATGATGAGACACCTTGGTTTTTGGTTAGGGTTAACCACCAAATGGCACTAAAATGCACATTTATCAAAATATAAGCACAATATTGGCGCATAAAATATGCATAAAATGAGCCCCAACAAACACATAGATCGTGGTGCCGAGAAAACATGGCAAGCCACAATTGTGGCATGGAACCAAACACATGCCTAAGAAACTATGGCGTGCCTTAGGTTTGGCGTGGCAATATAAGACATCAAACCAAACAACCCCTTGGTCCACTAGCAATCAGGTCCTATATATACTCGATGCTAGTGTCCACCATTTTTAGAGTGCACACATGCATCCACGTGCATTGGGAAAACGTATGCCCACACTTTGTAAGGTATTTGGTGCCTACGATAAATTTTGAGCATTGTAATGTGTGCGTGGGTGGCGTGAGTGTTGAATGTGTGCATATGTTAGCCTGTTGTAGGATCAAGAAGGCCGACTAGAGGGGGTGAATAGGCGATTTTAATATTATTTCGCCAAAACCAAGTTTATAATGCGGAAGTATAAATCAATTCGCTTTAGCATAAATAAAGTCTAAATCAACTAGGTTCACTTAAGTGCACCAACAATCTAAGTCCATATCAAATATTTACAATCCTAGAGTGACAAGTAATCAATTTAATTCTATAAATATAAATTTCTTGAATATAAATTAAGCACAAGAGAACAAACCACAATTGATACACAATGTTTACCGTGGTGTTCGAAGACTTGCCGATCTCTCCTAGTCCTCATTGAGGTAAACCCAAATGAATTAGACCAACTTTACAAATTAAGCCAAACACCTTAATTCCACTAGTGGTAGCTCTTTTTCTCTCTAGGTAGATGAGCTCCAACCTTCATAATATGCTGGGTCTTCACACAATCTTCTTTCAGAAGATCATCGCGCACGACGCCTCTAATACCGTCTAGGAGTTGGCAAACTCCAAGAGTAGTAAGTCAAACCCCTTGCTTGACTCTCACCATGTGCAACGAATGCACAAGATCAAGTAGATACAAAATCCACCTCTAGATGCAACACATACAACTAGAGACCTCTCTCCTTACTCATAAGGTGCAACACATGCATAATAGAGTGGAGAAACTCACACTAGCTCAAGAGAGTGAAATAAAGTGTTAAAGATGTCTCTCCAACCGGCCACAAGGGGGTATTTATACCCCACACAAAGAACTAGTTGTTTGAGCCAAATCCCTGAAAAAATCAGGGAAATCAGAACTACCGTCGTTGTAATTATGGTACTACTGTTTTCCACTATAACGGCTAGAAAAATAGCTGTTATTTAGTATTTGCGGTACTATCTCAGTTATAATTGCGGTACTATTGTTTTCGGTTTTTCAACACAGATGACACTCGAAAAAATGATCTTAACTTTTTAACTCTGATGTCGGAATTCAGTGATCTTAGACTCTAGGAAAGCTTATTCAGAGGGATACACAGTTCATCTATTCGCATGATCTCAAACACATTATATCTATATAGAAATTATAAGAGATCCAAGGAGTAACTATCATGGTCTAACTCTAAGAAAATAGTAACAAACAATCTTAGACCATGCCAAGTGATAATACATGACCTCCAACAATTTTCAAAACACATTTGCAAACTTAGATCATGTAACAAGGAAAAATTACATGGACTTCAACCATTTGTAAAATATAGTCACATGTTGCAAGGATTAGATGCATGAGCCTCAACTATTTATAAAACATATTTACAAAGTATAGCATCATATCATGGAGAGCTAGGGTAAGCAAGATTGAGCTATCAACAAATGATGAGACTCATGTTACTAGACAAGACTCCTCTTAATAGTACGGCAAACCTATACTAGCAATTCAATCTTCCAACCAAACACTAAGACTGGTAAAAGACTAGAAACACATTTTTAGCCCTAAATAGTCGTACCTTTTCCTTGAGCATCCACTTAAAGGTTTATGATGCATATCTTCACTTCAAGTTTGAGTCATTGCCTTCTCTTAATTTGATGATCAACTCATGATCATCTTCATTTCGAGATCTTGATGTGCATCAGTACATGATGTATCATCTTCTTGTTGGCTTTTAACTCGTGAAGCCATCTCCTATCTCAAACCTTTATTTGATGATCTTCAACATATGAAGTCATCCAAAGTCTTTATCACCATGGAACATAACCTATTTATCCAACTCATAAAAAATATTAGTCCCATAATTTGATTGTCATTAATTACCAAAATATACCACTAACTCATAATAGTGTGTCTAGATTCTTCAATCTTTCCTTTGGTAATTGCTGATAACCACCACAACTTCAAATAATTGAATATAAAACCATTAAACTCAAATTGCAGTACTACCGCCATTATAAGTCTGGTAGGTCTGATTTCTAGCATGGTACTTCCATTTGTCTTGAGGACCAAAACTTAGTCCCTTCTGGAAAAAACATATTGCCCACAAATCCAGAACTTCCGTGATTCGGTAGTATCGCTCAGGAGTTGCGATCATACTGCTCTGTGGTAGTTCCGTCATTCAAACTCTGATACTACCGTTTTCAGAGAGACTAAGTGTTTCAAAGGGTGCTCTCTGGAAAAAAACGTTCTGCCAACTACACGTTGGCACTTCCAGGTTCCGGTAGTTCCGCACTGCTATTTCGGTCATACTGCACTGTGGTACTACTGCTAGATACACACTGGTACTATCGATTTTTCCTGTCAATACACAGTTGGCTTTAGAATTTAAATTCAAATACATGCATGACCTTTATCTCGAGCCATGTCGATCTTCTTGTCAACCTTAGCATGTATCTGCAAGTCATCAAGCAAAATCCAGGACTAAACCTTTCAAACACTTATTAATCATATTAGTCCCATACACAAATAATTGAGTATAAAGCAATATGAGTCAATGTGAGTATATATGAACTACACGAGTTTTATATACTCAAAAGATATGTTTCAAAGTAGAAATCCCATATATGTGGTAAAAGAAATATGGATCAACATTAATGAAACTACATAGCATAGAGCGAACTCTCCCTAAATATGTGCATATAAGAATATATAATAAAAACATATGCATATATTCATTTTAGACTTTTGGTGGAGTTCAATCTATATTTTGTATCCGAAAAATATACTAAGATATAGGAATGTGATGTAGAATGTATACCTCCATGATTTTCATCTCTTCATCCAAATAAGACTAAGCCATATTATAGTCATTCAACATATTAGTCTCAGTGGTGGCTGACTAGTTCGACGTGACTAGTTCGATATGAGCGTCGCTATGTGACTAGTTCGACGTGACTAGTTCGATATGAGCGTCGCTATGTGACTTGTTCGACGTTGAGGGGGACTGACTACCGCAA
Source organism: Melocanna baccifera (assembly GCA_036346265.1). Classification (NCBI taxonomy): domain Eukaryota; kingdom Viridiplantae; phylum Streptophyta; class Magnoliopsida; order Poales; family Poaceae; genus Melocanna; species Melocanna baccifera. Next base: position 10,845,314 of record CM070707.1, on the reverse strand, counting down.
TAACGGTGGTGGCCGGTGACTAGTTGCGGACTTGATTCAGTCCTTCCTTCAATGAATCTATCTCTCCTTGAAGTGAGGTAGTTATCTCTCATTAAAGTGAGGCAGTTAGCTCTCCTCAAAGTTATGCATGAATCTCCTGTTTCAACTGTTCCTTACGCTTGGCCTTGAATCTCTTCATCACTATCTGAGAGATCATGTGGATATGACCCATGTGTGTGATGAGTAATTGACAAGTGTTTTAAAAAATTTGAGTTTGTTTTGAGTATTTTGTGCTTGTGTACTATATACTAATGCTGATATATGATTATATTGTTTCGAGCGATGCTATGTGATGTTTGTTTGTCTGTGATGGCTGCAGGATGTTGGAGCTAAGCCGTGGCGGGGCATCGGATGGCCAGAATAGGCATAGGCGTTGCTGAGGTGAAGCGATCAGAAGGTGTCGAAGACGGCAAGGTTTCAAGGTGGTTGCGAGGCTTGGACAACAAGCAAAGAGAAATCTTCCAGGAAGGTGTAGGAGTGGCATTTTGGTAAATGCGCAAGACTGTATAAAGGAAGTGGATTTGGTTAGGAGATAATGGGTAAAGTGCTGAGTTGTTGAGAGCTAATGGGTAAAGTGTGTTGTAAACCCATTAGTGGAGGCTATAAATAGAGAGGGTACTCTCTAGTGCAAGTAGGGTGTTTTAGGGTTTTCTTGTTCTCTCCATGTGTGTGTGAGTTTTTGCTCTTAAGTGTGAGATGGGAGAGATAGGTGTAAACAATTTCATTATCTAATCATTCATGTCTCTTCCTCCACTCTTTGAGCTATTCCTTCCTTTTTATGACTGTGTTTATCTTCTTTATTTTGATCTTTTCAGTTTTTGTTTGATGGTTAATTTCTGTTTTGCTAGTCTTCTTGGTTTGTCCTAGATATTGATCTGAACGGGGTATCATCTCAAGGCCCTTTGGCTAGCTTGCCCGAGATCAAACATGAAAATCACTCCTCGCTGCTCCTCTGCCGAGCAGGACCTTTTGTGATCTATTTTTGGCTTTCAGTTGTCCTCAATCCTTTCAGTTTTTCAGCAGTTTGTAGGGGTGTTTAATTACTTCATCCTCCCTGTTGAGCTGCTGCTTCTGGTCTCATTCTCAGTCTGAAAACTGCAGTTTTCTGTTCAGTTTTTTGCTTCATCTTTCGGGTATATCTGCTCGCTATTTTCTGCTCTTTTGGCCTAGGGAGAGCTGCTGTCTTTCACTCTGTTCGGCTGTCTGTAGTCTGCCTCTTCAGCTGCAGTTTCAGCTTTTTGCTTTGTGCTTTCCAGGCTATTTTCGGACAGCAACTTGTATTACTTTCAGTTGTTGTTTCCCTGCTCTATTCTCAGCCAGTAGGCTGTTTTTCTTTTAGTTTTCAGTTGCAGGTTTCTTTACAGGTTTTGGCAGCTTTCAGTCCGCAGTTCTCTGTTGTATTATCAAGTTTTTAATCTGTTTTCTGCTGGCTGTTTTTCAGTGTTGTAGTCTATCTTTCGGCCATCAGTTCTTGCATATTTCAGTTCAGGTTTGTGTGTTGTTTTCAATCAGCATCTTGCAGTCTTCATTGGCCTTTTTAGTTCAAGTTTTGTCTCTCTCTTTTGGTTCAGTCTTGGCATTTCAGCTAGGCAACAAGAATCTGTTTTCTAGCCAAGAATTTCCTCTCAGATCAATCTCTACAGCAGCACCTTCTCAAGATATTGTTAGTCTGGTTTTGCGAATTTTGTCTTTTTTCGTAGCTACTATAGCTATTGGAGAATAAAAATTTGTGTGAATACTTGGGGGCGATTAGAAGGCACCATTCACCCCCCTCTATTGCCATTCCGATCCTTTAATTGGTATCAGAGCTAGGTTAGCTCCTTTCTATAGATCTTAACCGGTCTGTTGAGCCATGACGACAGATAAGTATTCCAGCAAGCCACTTATCTTCGATGGGGTCGACTATCCCTTCTAGAAGAGTAGGATGTAGACCAACTTATAGGCTCAGGGCTATGCGATCTGGTGAAAAGTTAAAACTCATTTTATTGTTCTTGCTGATGAGAACATCAATATGACAAACATGCCTGATGTTGAAGCAAATGCTAAGGCAAGGAACATTATAATCCAGGGTCTGAGCCGGAGCGAGTTCGATCGCATTTCTCATCTCTCGTCGGCCTACGACATCTGGGTGACTCTCGATGCATACCATGAGGGCACCACCCAGATCAAGACCATATGACAGGACCAGTTCAAGCGTGATTACAACAAGTTTGAAATGCTCGCTGGTGAGTCCTTGGATGAGTGTTTTGCTAGATTTCACAAAATCTTGAGCAATCTCCGAGCTATTGGTCTCACATAATCTGACTCGGACAACGCTCGACAAATGCTTGCGGCTTTGGATCTGCATGTTTGGGAGATGAAGGTGACTACCATCAAGGACACCACTAACCTTTCGACATTGACTCTTGATGTGTTATACTCACACCTCAAGACTCACAAGATTGACATTGTCTCTCGCAAGTCGAAGTCTCAGTCGATGGCTTTGGTCACCAATCCTAGTCCTACTTCTGGTGTTTTCTCTGATAATGCTACTAGTTTTTCCTTAGTTTCTCTCTGTGAAGTAACCGATGATCAATTAGAGCAGCTACCAGAGGACCAGTTAGCTCTTCTAGCCAGAAAATTTTCCATGCCTACAAGAGAGTGAGGGATAGAAAGAGGAGTGGGCCGATAATCTGCTTCGAGTGTGGTGGCCCCAACCACATTCGAGCGAATTACTTTGATGTGTTTGGGCAGCATCGAGGATTTGGTTTTTCCAAGTTTTCTAATTTTCGTTCTCGGTCTGCCTCTGGTCATGATATCCGTTGTCCTGAGGGTAGATCTCGTTTCCCTCATCGAGATAGCTACCTGCGGCGAGATCAGCATGCTGTTGGTACGTTGACTCGCTCCTCCATAGCAGTCAAGCCCAACAACAGCTTCAGGTTTGCACATAGACCTTCTGGTTCTGTGAGCGACGGAGAGCGTAGGGTAGTTAGAGGTTAATAAGTTACAAAGATTGAATCAAGGTAGTAAGTCTGTCGAGGAATACTATCAAGAACTACAAATTGGTATGATCCGTGCTAATATAGAGGAGCAAGAAAACACGAAGATGGCTAGGTTTCTTGGTGGGCTAAATAAGGAGATTCAGAATATACTTGATTTTTATCATTACAATTCTTTGAACGAGCTGTTCCATTTTGCTTGTAAGGCTAAAAAGCAGGTGCATGATCAGAGACTAAGCTACACCAGGACGAACCACAACTATTCCAGCTCCTCCATTCCATGGAAACCTTCCAGTACACAGACCAAGAAGCCCATAAACAGTTCGGGACACAACACAACGTCACCCAGCCAAGAGCAATCAGCAAGGCATCCTAATTCTTTAGCACATAGACCTACTGATTCAAAGAAGACCACTGCTGTCCCAACCACAAGTTCATCATCCATAGCTTCTACAGGAAGAACCAGAGAGATAGAATGCTTCAAATGCAAGGGGAAGGGGCATTACATGCGTGATTGCCCAAATCAACGAGCTCTTATTATTCGGGAAGATGGAGAGTACATATCGGCAAGCGACGTAGAGGAAGAAGAATCTGACCATGAGGAGCAACAGAACATTTCAGGGTCTGATTCAGAGGAGATCACCTATGATACAAACCATGCAAACCTTGTCATTTTTCGTGTTCTTAGCTCACAGATGGAAGAAGGCAGAGAGAGGACAGTGTCACAATTTATTCCAATCAAAATTTATGATCAAAGAGCACTCATGCAAGGTGATAATTGATGGCGGAAGCTATAACAACATTGCAAGTTCAGAGATGGTTGAGAAGCTTGGCTTGACTACACATGCTCACCCGCAGCCATACTACATCCAGTGGCTCAACTCATGTGGGAAACTGAAGGTAACTGCTATGGTAAGAGTGCCTTTTGCTGTTGGTAGCTATTCTGACTTTGTGGATTGTGATATGGTACCAATGCAAGCGTGTGCATTACTTCTTGGGAGGCCATGGCAATATGACAAAGACACAGTTCATTATGGGCGTTCCAACAAGTACTCGTTTATGCACAAGGGGGAAAAGGTTTCATTAGTTCCAATGACACCAGAAGAAATACTCAAGGATGATTTAGATAAGGCTGAGCGTGAGAGAAAAGAAAGAGAAATGAGCGACACCCACAACAAGGAGAATGAGAGCCACAAGTCCAAATTGAGAGAATAAAAAAGAGAGTGACAAGAAAAGAGACATACAACTAAAGGGATAGGTTCTATTAGCCACAAAGAGTGAGATGCGAGAATTAGAAACACAATCCTAAGAGTGTTATGCACTTGTGTGTAAGAATGTTATCTTTTCCAGTAATGTTTTGCCCTCTACTTTGCCCGTTTCGATTGTTTCATTGTTGCAGAATTTCGCAGATGTTTTTCCAGATGAGATCTCAGGGGGGCTACCACCAATGCGAGGAATAGAGCACCAAATTGACTTGATCCCAGGGGCAAGTGCAAGAGCTTCTTGAAACAAAAGAAATTCAGCGGCAAGTGCAAGAGCTTCTTGAAAAAGGGAACGTGCGTGAGATCTTAAGTCCATATGTTGTTCCTGTATTACTTGTGCCAAAGAAAGATGGATCATGGAGGATGTGTATAGATTGTAGAGCTATTAACAATATTACCATTCGATATCGTCATCCTATCCCTAGATTAGATGATATGCTTGATGAATTGAGTGGCTCTACTATTTTGTCTAAGGTTCACTTGCGGAGTGGTTACCACCAAATCAGAATGAAACTAGGTGATGAATGGAAAACTGCATTTAAGACTAAATTTGGATTGTATGAGTGGTTGGTTATGCCATTTGGTCTTACTAATGCACCTAGTACGTTTATACGCTTAATGAATGAAGTATTGAGAGCTTTTATTAGAAAATTTGTGGTAGTTTACTTTGATGATATATTAATTTACAGCAAGGCTTTGGATGAACATTTAGAACATTTGCACCAAGTTTTTACTGCTTTGAGAGAGGCGCGCTTGTTTGGTAACCTTGATAAGCGCACATTTTGCACAGATCAAGTTGTGTTTCTTTGTTTTGTTGTTACTGCACAGGGAATTGAAGTGGGTGAACAGAAGGTAGAAGCTATACGAGCATAGCCTACACCTACAACAGTCACACAAGTGCGAAGTTTTCATGGACTTGCTGGTTTCTATCGCCGATTTGTGAAGGATTTCAGCACAGTCGCTGCCCTACTCAATGAGTTGACCAAGAAGAATGTGCCATTCAAGTGGGGAAAAGCACAAGAAGATGCCTTCAACGTGCTGAAAGATAAGTTAACTAAAGCACCACTTCTACAGCTTCCTAATTTTGATAAAGCTTTTGAGATAGAATGTGATGCTAGTGGTATTGGGATTGGAGTTGTTCTCATGCAAGATAGAAATCCCATAGCTTATTTTAGTGAAAAGCTTAGTGGTCCAACTTTAAACTACTCAACATATGACAAAGAATTATATGCCTTGGTTAGAGTATTAGAAACATGGCAACACTATCTCTGGCTAAAAGAATTTATCATTCATTCGGATCATGAATCACTAAAGCATATTCATAGCCAAAGTAAGTTGAACCGTAGACATGCTAAGTAGATAGAATTTATTGAGACTTTTCCATACGTTGTGAAACATAAGAAAGGAAAAGAGAATATAATGGCTGACGCATTGTCTAGACGGTACACGTTGTTGTCCCAACTTGATTGTAAAATTCTTGGTTTAGAAAGTTTAAAAGAACTATATGCTACTGATTTGGGTTTTAGAGACATTTATGCTAATTGCAAGGAAGGAAGATGTTGGGGTAAATATGTGTTAAATGATGGCTATTTATTTAGAGCTAACAGACTTTGTGTTCCCGCGAGTTCTGTTCGTCTTTTGTTGTTGCAGGAGGCACATGGAGGTGGTTTGATGGGACATTTTAGTATTCACAAAACCGAGGACGTGTTGGCCATGCATTTCTATTAGTGAGATGAGGCGCGACGTTGAGCGCTACATGGGGAGATGCACTACTTATCAAACAGCTAAGTCTCGCTTAAACCCATATGGTTTATATACGCCTCTTCCTATTCCGAAAGTACCTTGGGAGGATATTTCTATAGATTTTGTGCTAGGCTTACCAAGAACTAAGAGGGGAAAAGACAGTATTTTTGTTGTTGTTGATAGGTTTTCTAAAATGGCTCATTTTATACCTTGTCATAAGAGCGATGATACTACCCATGTTGCTGATTTATTTTTCAGAGAAATTATTCGTTTGCATGGAGTACCGAGGACAATTGTTTCAGACCGTGACGCCATGTTTTTAAGCCACTTTTGGAAGATGCTTTGGGGAAAGTTTGGAACAAAGTTACTATTTTCAACTACTTGTCATCCTCAAACTGACGGGCAAACCAAAGTCGTCAACTGCACACTTGGTACCATGCCACGGGCTATACTCAAGAAGAATTTGAAACTTTGAGAGGAATGCTTGCCACACATTGAATTTGCCTACAACCAGGTTGTGCATTCTACTACAAAGTTTTGTCCGTTTGAGATTGTCTATGGATTCAAACCTCTCGCTCCAATTGATTTGCTACCTTTGCCACCTTCGGAAAGAGGTAATCTTGATGCTGAGAAGCGTGTCGAGATGATTCATAAGCTACATGAGGCAACCAAAGTGAATATTGAGAAGATTCAAGCCCAATACAAGAAGCACGCAGGTAAGGGCAAGAAGGAGATGGTTTTCGAAGAAGGCGACGTAGTTTGGTTGCATTTGCGCAAGGATCGTTTTCCAGAATGGCGCAAGTCTAAAATAATGCCACGAGGTGATGAACCATTTAAAGTGCTTACAAAGATCAACAACAATGCCTATAAGTTGGAGCTGCCCGAGGAATATGGAGTGAGTAATGCATTCAATGTTGCTAATTTATCTCCATATTTGAGAGACGAAGATGAGCAAGAGTCGAGGTCGACTCCTTTTCAAGAAGGGGAGTATGATGAGGATATCACTGACACACATTCATCTTCAGTGGCACACACACCTATAATTAAGTCTACTATCACCTCCAACAAACGGCTCGCCATTTGGACTTCCCAATAAAGAGTTATGACTGTTTTAGTAAGGGCTGCACAGAAGATAAAAGGACGCACGAACAAATCAATTCTCAGCATTATGAAGGCCAACCTATAATGTTTTTGCATGCATAATACATATGGATGGAAAGATAATTAAGTCTACTGTCACCTCCAACAAACGGCTTGTCATTTAGACTTCCCAATAAAAAGTTATGAATGTTTTAGTAAAGGCTGCATAGAAGACAAAAGGACGCACAAACAGGCAGTTGGATGACCTTTGGGCTAGCTTATCTTCAAGTCTTTTTTCAAGAACTTTCACACCTAACTAGGAGGGTTGTTCCTAGTATAAATACCCCTGATGTTTCTACTAAGGGGGACTTGATTCTTGTTTGCATGTTTGCTACTAGCTACTGCAGAACAATTAGGTCTCATCAATATTTCATCTTCGAGTGAAATTCTTCCACTGTTGGTCTTGCGTCTTCTCTTGGATTTGCTAGAGCCGTTCTTCGTGAATAAGCCAATTGTGTTTGACATGGTTGGTAACCAATCGAGAAGTGGTGTAGCGATTGCGAGGTTGCTGGTCACGATCGGATCGTGGTTAGCCTCCCCTTCGTCAACATCGCAACTCAAGTAATCAGATTTCTCCTACGACGGAAGATCGGGCCAACTCACATGCACGCATCTTAAATCGAGGCGTGTGCATATCAGAAGCGATCGGGAGGTGTCGAAGACGGCAAGGTTTCAAGGTGGTTGCGAGGCTTGGATATCAAGCAAAGAGAAAGCTTCTAGGAAGGTGCAGGAGTGGCATTTTGGTAAATACGCAAGGCTGCATAAAGGAAGTGGATTTGGTTAGGAGATAATGGGTAAAGTGCTGAGTTGTTGAGAGCTAATGGGTAAAATATGTTGTAAACCCATTAGTGGAGGCTATAAATAGAGAGGGTACTCTCTAGTGCAAGTAGGGTGTTTTAGGGTTTTCTTGTTCTCTCCATGTGTGTGTGAGTTTTTGCTCTTAAGTGTGAGATGGGAGAGATGGGTGTAAAAAATTTCATTATCTAATCATTCATGTCTCTTCCTCCACTCTTTGAGCTATTCTTTCCTTTTTATGACTATGTTTATCTTGTTTATCCCGATCTTTTCAGTTTTCGTTTGATGGTTAATTTCTGTTTTGCTAGTCTTCTTGGTTTGTCCTAGATATTGATCTAAATGGGGTATCATCTCAAGGCCGTTTGGCTAGCTTGCCCGAGATCAAACATGAAAATCACTGCTCTCTGCTCCTCTGCCGAGCAGGACCTTTTGTGATCTGTTTTTGGCTTTCAGTTGTCCTCAATCCTTTCAGTTTTTCAATAGTTTGTAGGGGTGTTTAATTGCTTCATCCTCCCTATTCAGCTGCTGCTTCTAGTCTCATTCTCAGTCTGAAACTGCAGTTTTTTGTTCAGTTTTTGCTTCATCTTTCGGGTATATCTGCTTGTTGTTTTCTGCTCTTTTGGCTGAGGACAGCTGCTGTCTTCCACTCTATTCGGCTGTCTGCAGTCTGCCTCTTCAGCTGCAGTTTCAGCTTTTTTGCTTTGTGCTTTCTAGGCTGTTTTCGGACAGCAACTTGTATTACTTTCAGCTTGTCGTTTCCTCGCTTTATTCTCACCCAGAGGGTCGTTTTTCTTTCAGCCAGCTGCAGGTTTCTTTACAGGTTTCGACAGCTTTTAGTCTGCATTTCTTTGTTGTTTTATCAAGTTTTTAATCTGTTTTCTGCTGGCTATTTTTTAGTGTTGTAGTCTGTCTTTCGGCCATCAGTTCTTGCAGATTTTAGTTCAGGTTCGTGTGCTGTTTTCTATCAGCATCCTGCAGTCTTCATTGGCCTTTTAGTTCAAGTTTTGTCTCTCTCTTTTGGTTCAATCTTGGCATTTTAGCTAGGCAACAAGAATCTATTTTCTAGCCAAGAATTTCCTCTCAGATCAATCTCTACAGCAGCACCTTCTCAAGATCTTGTTAGTCTGGTTTTGCGAATTTTGTCTTTCTTCATAACTGCTATAGCTATTGGAGAATAAAAATTTGTGTGAATACTTGGGGGCAATTAGAAGGCACCATTTACCCCCCTCTGTTGCCATTCCGATCCTTCACTATCACAGAAAAATTCATCATAGACAGTTCGGAACTGTCATTACAGATGGTTTCTTGAACCATATGACTTCATGGGTCAATAATAATAGGGGTTATTCACATATGGTTTTTGAAGCATCTATGAAAACCATATCACAGACGGTTTGGAACTAGAACTGTCAGTAATCGTCTGTTATTACGAACGGTTCAAAACTAGAACCGTCTGTAATAGTCAGTTATTACTGACCATTCTTAGTAAAAAATCATCTGTGATAACTGTACCAGAGCTAAAAAAAGTGAGTAATTTTACCATAGTTTGGATGCCCAAAATTTTTAGACATCCAAGTTATAGCAAAATCGGATGGATGGGATTGAAGAAGAGGTGGGGAAGGAGAGGAGTAGGGGAAGAGAAGTGAGAATAGAGGAGAGGAGATGAGAAGAAGAGTCAACTGAGCCTTCTATTTTTAAGAAAAAATTTGGCAAGGAGAAGTGGAGGAGAAGTGAGAAGAGAGAAGAGGAGAGGAGTGGAGGAGGAGAAGTGAGAAGAGGAGATGAGGAGAAGAACAACCGAGCCTTCTATTTTAAAGGGCAAATCTAGTGAGATGAGTGGGAAATTCAAATTCGGCGAGAGCAGATAAGTTGAAATATTATCATAGACAGTTCTTAGTAAAGAACCGTCTGTGATAAGTAGGTCATCACAGATGATTTTTATTTCGAACCGTCTGTGATGTATCATAGAAGGTTCAGCACAAAAAACCATATATGATAAGTATAGACATCACAGACAGTTTTCGTTCTGAACCATTTGTGATGTATCATAGATGGTTCAAAATGAAAACTGTCCTTGATAAATAGGTTATCATAGATGGTTTTTTTCCATTGCAGTGAACATAGATGATCCATCTTGTAAAACGTCTGTGGTAACTTTCTCACTGATGGTTTATGTTGAATCATCTATGATAAGGCATCCAGGATGACTCTTTTTGTAGTAGTTCCCACTCCTATAGGCCTCATCTGGGAATCCATGCCTCAATGGTACGTAAACCCCAAGGCCTTATGTGCGACCCAGGTGCTCCATGTTTCCTAGGGCTATGGATAGTATATCTCTCAACCTAACTGCTTTGAAGGAGCCTTGGGAATATTAGGTAGTCAATATTTGCTACAAGAGAAAGTTATATTATTTTAGACCCCAAGAAGTTATGGACATATTAACAAGTAGGTTGTTTAAGATATCTTACCAGACGTTGGGACACTTCCTCGTCTATAGGATTTTTGAAAGAGGCGACGCCCAAAGACGTGGTTGATGACCTCGCCCTTAACTAGTTTCAAGCATGCTGCTGTTGTAATCTTGAACAACTTTGAAATTTCCACCCACAACTGCTCTTGCTCTACTTCTATCAGAGACTTCCAGTTTGCTGTGGCGATAGGGACCCATTCCCTTCCAAGTATCCCACAGGTAGTCTAGAATGTTGTGCTGCTTTCTTTGGTTGTAAAGGGAACCCACCCAGGGAAACTTCCGTGATGGTCATTTGACCCTCAAGCTTTTCGATATTCCTCTGCCATGTTTAGTTACCCTGGTCTTTGGAACGTCAAACACATCCAGCAATGTTGATGATGATGGCAATTGCTATGCAGATGTCATCTCTCTTACAAAAAACTAATTACAGTAAGTTATGAGCAAAAACATTACCACATGGTTAATTTTATGTACTTTAATGTTCTTAATGTAGTTGTTAAGAAATAAGAACATTCAGTGACGTATATTATTGCTATAAGGTCTCTTTGCAACACTAACATGCCATTTGACACGCTTTGAGTTTTGCAATTTGCTTCATGCCCTTTGAAGATCTCTTTGGCTTATATTATAGCTACAAGATCTCTTTGCAACACTAACATGCCATTCTAAATAAATTTTGTAGCAATGACATATACCAAGACATCATAAGCATGTAAATCTTCCATGCCATGTTTAAACTGATTATATGCTCTTAGATGCATGTCGCTTAAGATTAAGTCTTGGCCCTTAGGACACTTATGTCAAATCTTAATCACAAATTGAATATGATAGCCAAGATAAATTCAGCCTTGAGCTAAAATTGACACTTTGCTTAGATCCAATATATGCAAATTACAAATACGAAGTCAACTGACCTGTGACAATTGAAACAATTAAAAGTGAATATGATAGTGACAAAGCTCAATACAGTATGCTGATTAAAAGCTGAATGAATCACAATGAACAAGATTAAACAACATAGTGAACAAAGTGAATCACAGAGGACAACTATCAATGACAAAAGGTCAATCATGTGTACAGATTGACCAGGAATTGCATGACACAATACTAAAACAGTGAGTAATATGTTAGCTCAAAGCCAGATTATACTCCTATTGTCATATTCAATATCAATTTGACCTTATCTCATCATAGAACAATGAACCAAGCCCATAACATTACTAACCAAGTCCACCAGTACTTGTTAGAATGATATGAACAACTAGTACAACACACTTGATAAGGTAACGCTAAAAAAACCAGATATACTCACAATGCAGCGTTAGGAGTAGAGGCAGTGGCGTCAAGAAGAGAGGCGGTGGTGTCAGGATGAGAGGCAGCGTTGGGAGGAGAGTTGTTAGCATCTAGACAAGAAGCAGTGAGGAGAGGCGGTGTCGGGAGGAGAGGCGACGGTGTTAGGAGGATAGGCAGCGTCGTGAGGAGAGGCGGTGGCATCGGGAGGTGAGGAGGCGAAAGGATGTGGCCGAGTGAGTGAGGATGCAAACCCTAGCGGGGCATTACTTATAGGAGGAACTATAACATATAGTTCTATTAAAGAGCCATCTATGATATATATCACAGATGGTTTGTTCCACTAAATGGCCTGTGATAGTTTCTCCTATATATAGCTACAACATATCCTATTTTTCAACTAGCCTGAGGAAATGCTAGTCATGCTCTCTGAAAATAAGCAAGTAGATACAATCACAGGTGGAATTATTTCTTAATTACTAAATCAATTACAATGGAATAATTCCTTAATTACATGCTGCGTTTCTTAATTACATTGGAGTCATTTTTAAATAGGTGTTCGCAATGGGGATCATTCCATTTGGCCATTTCCTTTTAAAAAAAGCTCTTCACAATAATCAACACGTATATAGCTAGCTTCATCGCTTGTTTATTTCTCGAGCTTGATGCTATCTCTGAAATGAGGCAACTCATCAAATTGATTATACTTTTTCTCATCCATGACATTCTAAATTTCAACAATCCTTGTTTTTCTATGAAAAACTATGTGGCACTTCTTATATATCGGGACGATTACATAAAAAACTTAAACAACTTGCTTCGTAAGTATGAATAGTCCATCTTTGTATCCTACACGTTCGAGGTCCACAGTAGTGATGCGGTACTTGTCGACCTTTACACTCTATGGGAGTTAGACCCAACGGCTCCGAAATAGAGGGATCTTAAAAAGTACATACTTTGTATCTATACAAATTTCCTCTACAAGCCCATAGTAGGAGTTTAGGCCTACGGTTCTAAACTGCTCATGAAATGTATCTATACGAACACCAAAGTTTTGGACTGTGCTCTTTCTATTCTGATCTATTGTATAAAATGTGTACCCATTTATGCTATTTTGGTGCTTTTGCCAACCATTACAGCGTATTACTTAATGACCTCCTAGTGAATCGCACCTTCAACCAATCGTTGAACCGACGATTGTCCTGTCAAATGATCTAAATCTCCTATCGACCTGGATTCTCTTGACGGAGCATGTCCTTGTGCTTGTCAATATACGAGGACACTTCAGTTATGTGTTGCAAGATTGTAAAATAGGCTCAAGCATACATATCTAGATCAAGAGTTATTGCTTTCCTTTTGATGGTTCTGATACCCTCTAGCCTCCCCTCGTGATAAGATAGAGGCACACCTATCAGTTCAATCTGAGCCATGTAATCAACGTAGAACTCAATGACCTCTTCGGTTGCATAATCTTCGATGATGCTGCCCTCCAGCCAAGATCGATTTTGTACATATGACTTAAGAATCCTCATATACCTCCCAAATGGGTACATATGACGTAAAAATATAGGGTCACGTATCTTTATCTCTTTCACAAAGTGGATAATGAGATAGACCATGACATAAAAAATGACAGGAAAATATATCTCAAGATGATATAGAGTCAACACCACCTCAGTCTGCAGAGCATCTAGTCCATCGCGATCGATGACCTTCTGAGCAATTGCGTTGAACAAATTACATAGCCTCGTGATTGTCACTCGAATTATGTTCGACAAAATACTTCTAATTACAATAGGAAGCAATTGAATCATTAGCACAATACAGTCATGAGATTTTATGCCAATTAATTTCAAATCTCCCATAGAAATAAGTTTCTTCATGCTAGCAGAGTATCAGACGAAACTTTCACACCATGCAAGCACTAGCATCGTTCAGTTCTCTCGACCTCACATAGAGTGTAGCAAGTTGGGAAAAGGTAAGTCTAGCCTTTATTAGCCTTTCTCGGTGTGTGTGTGTGATATCCTCATTTTTTTTCTTTTATTTATTAGGAAATTATTGGGTTTTTCTGGAATTTGAAATCCAATTTTTTAATTAGGCCTAGAGCAAAAGTTATTAATTTGTTTGGGATTTATTTGGATTTTTCTGCTATTTTCTAAGCCTTTATTCATTTTCTCAGTATTTCTAAAAATCAAAAATGAAATTTGAAAATTAAAAACTCCTGCCATCTCTCCCTGGGCGACATGTGGACAGTCCGGATCTACCCACATCACTGCCCGAGCCCATCCCGGTCACCCAGCCTTTTCTCCTCTCTCCTCCGCACATCGCAGTCGTCCGATCCCCATCCAACGGTCCCCCACTAGCCCCCTCTCTTCTCTCTTCAATGCCTGGGTCCCACCTGTCAGCTCCCTCATCTTCTTGCTCCTTGCATGACCAACCTCTCCTTCACCATTGCTGGCCGTTGGCCATCTTCAAATTCCATGCCATGTCCCGATTTTTCACCGCACGTGCCGAATGAAAAACCGTCACTCAGTGACGTGGTGCACAAATCTAGCACTAGCCATCATCGACATGCACCCTATCCCCACTAATCCCCATGCTATGGACCATTGGTCCCTGAGCGCCACCGTCGCCTAGGGTGGCAGCTCAGCACCTATGCCCGCTTGGATGCTAGATGGCACCACATGGTGTGCCACTCAGCGAATCTTGCACATGCGTACGTTGCACAAAAATCTGGCCGCTCTGTCAGCATCTCGTGCCACCCGTGGCCCATGTGGTCACAGTGCCCGATCTTCACGATGTACGATCTCTCTTGAACGGTAAATATATGGATAACCTAAAATCCCTTGAATTCTGATGAATGGAAGCATACAATTGTCTATCTCGATTACATACTCTCGTGTACCAGATATCAACTAGCAACACGCTCTGAATCTCCATCTTCTCTCCACACCAAGGAAGACGACTTTGGTGGAACACTAACTAGTCGACTTCTCAACTTCCATGGCAGCACGTGGCATAAACCAAAAAGCAAGAAATTGTTTTGACTCAAAATTAACATTCGAGTGTTACAAGGGACGTTGGCCAAGGTTTTATACCCCTGTATAAGCCTAGCCGGACTCAAAGTAGGTAAATAATTGGAATCCTATTCTAATTCCTAATTTAAACTGAAAGTAATAAGAAGTGGCTAGCTAGTCGTCTTAGTTTGGGCGCTCATGAGGTGGGCCCCACATGGTGGCTAGCCCATGAGGGTGGAACACAACTCCCTTGACAACAACCCATTTCCCTTGCGGCCCAAGTATTCATTTTCAGCCTGTTTGAAGCTTCAGCATCGCCATCACCTCAAAACTAAACCAAAATGAATACTATTGTCGGACCCTGGAGCAACGACTCCTGGATCCTCTGTGTAAATCGCACTAGTCCAGGATCAAGCTAGTGCACACAGTGGATAACAAAGATTCATATCATGCACAATGACATTTATTCATTAACTAAATATGAGCCTAATGGCCAAAACTTACATCAATGGTTCATAAACCAAAAGTAAATATAAGCAGTAGAAGAAGAACAATAAAGCAGCAGCCCATCCTGCCTGCCCACAGGAGAATGACTGTAAGACGTGGCCTACTCGTCGTTATTCTCACCGACATTGATGAAGTCCTTCTCTGAAAATAGTGAATGAAGCAACATGAGTACATAAAGTACTCCACAAGTTACACCAGGAGGTTTAACAGAGTTAATGTATGCATAAGGGTTGCCAATGGAAGGCATAGTAGGGTTAGTTGAGCATAAAACAGAATTTAAGTAAATACTGTAAATAGATTCAAAAGCTGAATTTCATATAATAGATAGAAATAGCGATTTAACAAAATAATATCATTAGTACAGGCTTCGACCAAACACTAACCTATTCACAGGTATCTCACATGGTCCATATTTTCCAAAAGATTTTACATGGATTTCATCCATCCATATGCTTTTTCAATTCCCTTATGGATTCCATCCATCCATATGCCTTTTTAGAAACCATTTTGAAAACCAAAGTCTAATACATGAAAAACTTTACTCGGCTTGCCCATGACCGTGGGCATGGCTATCTAGGATAGATTTATACACTCTACAGAGGTTATACAGCTTTACCCACAAGATATGATTATCTCATATTGTTGGCCATTACACGCTTCGTAGCCGTGCGACTGAGAAATCATAACAAGGCCTTTACAATGCTAAGTCTTCAACCTGGTCACGCTATCACTAAGATTTCACCATAAGTTGAATCCATAAGTTGGAGTCCTCTCTTGTGCCGTGTGAGACTTCTCATGGCCTACGCTATGCTCACATTCAACCTATAGCGAGACCAAAGTTGGGACCTCACAAATTAGTCAATCAAGATCGTCCCATACCAGTCTTGTTGTAGTACGATATTGGTTTACAACATTAGCTCACAAACCGGTCCTTAACTTGACTTAGGCTCATTCCACATACCCCTTGTGCCTGACAATCAATATTGTGTCACCGAACAACAATGCATGTCAGTATCCACCACTTAACCATTAGCCTAGGTCAAAACTAAGTTTTTATATTTTTCTTTGAAACATTCATATACCTTCTTGACTCACCGAAGTCAAGAATACAGTTTAAAAAATCACCGCTTCTTGTGAAATAAATATCCCCACAAAAATCATTCTAAGCATGGCTAAGCAATTCTATAAAATTTCTAGTTAATACTATTGTACTAACTATATTTTCATCTAAGGTGACAAGGCATTAGGAAGTTCAATATCAAATTTGGCCATACACAAAGGATTTGGGTATAACAAGAATTTAATCAAATTTAAACTAGATTTGAATAAACGTACGCATGCATAATAATTTAAAAAACAACATAAATAATTTAAATTATTGAGAGTAATATGATCAAAGGTGTAACTTGCTTTGTCTCGAAGTTTGCTGAAGTTTGCTGAAGTTATACTCTCCGGATTAGTCGTAGTCTACACGCGAAAAGCCAAAACAAACTAAACTCAAATAAAATCCAAAAATTATAAAATATATGCTGGGAGATAGAATATGACTTTAGATGAATTTAGGAATTTGAATGGGTCCAGATGGAGTTAGGGCGAAGAAGAATAACTTCTGGTAGTTTGAATTCCAAAGAAATGAATGAAGGAATTATTGGAATTCTTTTCTTTGTGAAGAAAAAGTGGTTGGAAGCTACAATATTTGTGTATGATCGAAATCATGATCGAAGGTGTAGTCGAAGCCATGATCGAAACCATAGTCGAACCAATGGTTGAAGTTGCGAAGATCAAAGTCAAAGACAAAGACTCCAAGTATGGGTGAAGTCAAAGTCAATGATTCGGTCGAAGACCCGATTGGAACTATACAGTGATCGAAGAACACTATAACAGTCGAGAACCAAGGGTAGTCGAAGTCAAGCGGTCAGAGATATTGGAGGGTTCAGAGAGGTCAGAGGGTACGAAGGTTAAAACGGTCCAACAACTATGGTCGATTCAAAGACGGAGATCAAAGTTGAAGGCTCCGAGATCGAAGGCTGAAGTTGAAGTCTTTGAGGTCGAAGGTCGAAGACTGGAGTCGAAGGTCGAAGGTTGGAGTCGAAGTCTCCGAAGGTCAAAGTCAAAATTGGAGTCTCCGAAGGTCGAAGTCGAAGACTCCGAGCAGTCGGAGTCTAAGAAGCCTCCGAACAGTAGAGTCTAAAGAGCCTCCGAATAGCGGAGTCTTATGGGCCTTCGGACGTCGAAGTCTAAGAATCGGATGGTTAGGAGAAGTTGGACGGCTTCACGTGACAAGATCCAAGCGATCCAACGGCGGCGAAGACCGGTGAGATGTACAAAAGAGGGAGAAGAGTATGAGTCCGATTTTACCTTGGCACAAGGATCGGGCTGCACAGAGTTGGCTGGCGACGAGGGTGTAGCGAAGGTGGGTACGATTATCGGTGGCATCGGCGACGAGCAAGGGGGTCCGAGGCACCAGCAATTCCTCGCCGGAGCTCCTCAGACGAAGAAGGTAGAAGTCACTCGGCGCGACAGGTTTACAAGCGAAACCAGAGCAATTGGGTGAGGGGAATAGCGTAGCCGAGCACATGGATGACAGTGCGGCGCACGAAGCCCATGGGCTCGCTGGCGGTGTAGGGCACGACGGCGGTCAACGAGGGGCGCAAGAGAGAGGGGACTGTGAGGAGCGCATTGGTGCTCTGGTGCATTACTGCAAGTGGCTGGAAGGTGGTCGGCGGCAAGGTGAAGTGGTGGTGCAACCGGGCGATGGTGGCGACGGTGTTCCGGTGGTGATGAGACTCAGTCAAGGGGCGATCCAGAAAATCCAAAAATTAGGAAATATATACTAAAAAATAGATTACGAATTTAGATAAATTTAGAAACTGGAATCACTTAATTCGGAGTTCGGATGGAGGAGAATTATGACATCCAAAAATTTTGATCGAGCAAAATTGCCAATAATTTAAAACTTTTTATTTGCATTTGCTGGGATTCAAAATTCTTTTGCAATTTTAATTGAGCTCTCCAAAAGTTTGGGTTTTTGCAAATTAATATTGAAACATAACTCCAGGTAAAAATAGTAAAGATACGTAATATACAGCAGATATAAAGTAAATTAAAATGCAATGTATGAAAAACCAAAAATCAAGTGTACTCAAGGAGAAATCCGAACTTTAAGCAGCACATCCGAAAGGTAAATAAAGATTTCAGACTCGGCTACGAACCACAAAAGTAAACAGAACAAAATAAACTACCCTTTGAAATTTAATTCAAAATTTTAGTTAAATGTTCAAATTTAAATTTTATAATTTTTCCCGAGGCAATCTTACTTCTTTCCTTTCTTCCCAAACTCTTCTCTCAATTTCCCCCACTTCCCGCATAGGCCCTACCATCCTCTTTTCCCCCTCTCTGCCAGGTCGACCGGTGCCCTTTTTCTTTCCTCCCCGCGCCCCACCAGGCAGCCACCTCCTCCCCCTTTCTTCCTTCTTTCCCTGCGTCTGCTCTGCCATTTCT
This sequence comes from Melocanna baccifera, assembly GCA_036346265.1. Taxonomy (NCBI): domain Eukaryota; kingdom Viridiplantae; phylum Streptophyta; class Magnoliopsida; order Poales; family Poaceae; genus Melocanna; species Melocanna baccifera. Next base: position 10,826,575 of record CM070707.1, on the reverse strand, counting down.
TCCTCTTCTCCACGCACGCGCGCAAGCACAACGCCTCCCTTCTCCTCTCTGGCATCTCTCTCCCTCACGCTGGCACTCGCTTGCTCGCTCGTGCTCTCCCCTTTTGCCAGCTCTCCCTTGCGTCCCGTCGTCGCCCATATTGCTGCCCTGCTGTCGCCCATGCAGCTTCACACGTCGCCCGGCCATGCCGTGCGCCTCAGCCACTCCGCCCCACTCCGTCCCACTCTGACGTCAGCTACAGCGTGCGGGTCCTCCCCTCCACGGCTATAAAGAGTCCCAGGCCACCATTACCTCCTGCGCCTTCCCCATTCCTTCCCCCTCTCGGCCGTGCACGCTCCCGCCGCCACCGCCGCCGCTCCCAGCCACTCCGGCGGAGTTCTCCCCTCTTCGACCACGTCTCTGAGTGCCCTAGCCCCCTAGGATCCTTCCCCGGCCGCCGATCGAGTTTTCTCGAAGCGAGGCTCGCCGCCGACCGTTTTACCCCAAATCCAACCATCGGCGCTCCCACCTCGGCCATCTCCTCCACGAGGTGCTTCAGCTCAATTCCTTCTGGTGGAAGCACCTCAAAGGCGCCCTCAAGCTTCCCCAACCGCCGGTTTGCCCCCTCGACGCCCGAGCTCCTCCCTCCGTGCATGTCTCCTCGCCGCCGCCTGGGCTCATGCCGCCAGACCACCTCGGCGACTCTCCGCCCCCGCCGGTCGTTTGGTAAGCTCCATGGTGCCTCCCTCCTACTCATGCTCCTGCTCCCTTCTTCCTTTCTCTGCGGGCACCGCCGTTTGGCTTTTGGCTCACCGCCGGTGGTTTTTGAGCCGCCGCCACCAGCACCCGGTGCGCCACCACCTCCAGCTTCATGGCCTCCCCAGCAGCCCGTTTCACCCATCGCCGACGACCCTCCGACCCTGCCTAGTCATCGCCGCCGGTGCCAGGGACCTGCGCCGCCGCCTCTGTCTGCTTCGCAGCACCCCCTCCCTTCTCTGTTGTTTGGCCGGGTGCCCATACCCCTCCTGAACCTTCCCCCTTCTCCTTATGATATATGGGCCCATTGCCTCAATTAAAAGGGCAATCCCATCTGTAAGTTGTTAATTCATCCCTTAATCAAACTTAGCCCTATGCATACATTCTGTAAACTAAAGGTAAATGAAAATTTGAAGGACATGAAAACCCTTTTCAAATACTAGCTATCACAAGTAATTGGTATAACAAAGGTATAAATAAAACACAACCTAGACATGAATGTATATATATACATATATATGTATGATAAATCTTGTTGAACATTAACAATGGTTCTAATAAAGAGAAAAGGTGTATGTAATTGTGGATAAATACAGGAATAAGAAATTAAGAAATTATGTATGTATAATGAACAAAGTTGACGCAAATTATATGGCAATAAAGATTGCGGGATGAGTTCAATTGGCAGTGAAATGATTTCAGATAATTTCATTTGTCTAGGGATTAAGGGGTAGAGTACAAGTTAAAAATGGGGAATGTTTATTGGGCCAGCATTTTATAAAAGTGGGGTGGACAAATTAAAAGTTCCATAATAGAACATATACCGCAAATTCCTTTTCATAGCTAGCAAAGGCTTATAGAGATGACTAACATGAGAGACTCCTTTTCATGAGAAATGGCATTGGGACTAATAAAAGATTATAGTGTAAGGTTTAAACCACAACTATTGTTTTTAGAAATTAAAGCTTAAGTGAAAGAAGTATGACAAGTTAGTTTGTCCTTCAAAAATTTAGGTGTGCCTTATTTATGCATTATGTGAATCAGAAGTAATAAAAATGTAAATATCAGGGAAGCCCTTTTAATAGTAGCTAATAGTTAGTACAAACTCAAGTAGGAACATAGGGGCATATAATATAGTTATGGGTACATATGCATATGTGACAAGTAGTAGAAATGAATGTGTGAAAATCAAGTAAGGTTTTAATAAAATAATAATATTGGAAAAGCCAATTTTGAGTAAGTTGTATGACCATAAGGTTTGGTAAACGACTCAGAATACTAAAATATATTACCAATGCTTATTTTAAATACTTTTAACGATTAAGTCGAACACAGTTTGTACCCTAATAAGAGTAGGTATTGAAATTGGACCTTAATGCACAAATAGAGAATTAATACGAAATAGTCTAGTTAAAAGTAAATATGCGAATAAGCTTTAGATTTCGAATCGAGAATACTAAACTTATATGCACTTAGAGCTTAGGTATTAAATAAGTGTTTGTCAACATAGATTAATGATAGGACCACATAAAATAATACCACCTGTATAGTTAAGTGATACCACGCTTTAAAGAACTAGCAAACTAATTATTTAATTAACCACATGATTAATTGGAAAGTTAAGATCTATCACAGCATTAAATATCACCAACACGAACTCTAAAATAAATTCAATAAGCTCCATCCATACACTTCACGTATAAAACCCGTGCCTTAATTCATGGAGGTTGGCACTTAACAAAATTCTGTTCGGCTAAAATTTATACGTCTGTCCATAGGTATACCCTAACTCATGGAACTTCCTTGATAAATATAAAAATTATAAAAGAAACTATTAAATAAAATAAGTCAAACCATGGTAATCTACCGTCAACTATGCCTAGCCATCTTTGAACCCGAAGCGGAATATTCCGGCAACTACTCCTCTCGCCATAGCGCTTCCTTTCTCTTCATCCATCCATTGATCCAACCCCTTTGACTCCGTCAATTCTCTGCATCTAATCAATTCTATCAAAAGTCATCCTTTAATTCATAATAAAGTTAAATTGAGTTATTTGGATTTTCTTGGATCTTTCTTGAGTTATTTGTATTCCATGGCTTAGCGCGTAAATAGAGACTGGAATTTCGGAAAATCAGTGGATCCATCAAGATCAAGATATCAACAAAGACAAAGACCAGGAGCTCGAGATTAACAAACGCAAAAGCTTTGAGCAAGCTCAAGACCGCGGTAAACCGCGCCAGGCGAGTCAATACTTTGATCATGTTTGAATACCCATTTTTGCAAGTTATTTAGATTTAAAATTATCAAGTGCATGCGATTATTTTATGAGCTATTTACGTTGGTTTTGCTACTTTAGTTAAGCCGTCCCGTTTAAGAATGCCATTATTATAACTTCTTGCATATTATTCTGCGAACCTTGTTAACCCTTGATGTGACTACGCCACATACGCATACGAGAATGATTGCATCAACGCTACGCGCTCGTGGTTGAGGTCCACCTAAAGGGAAGCCGACCAATATATCAAGATCAAGTCAACGCCTTTTCCAACTCTTGCTCAAGGTCACCACATTATTTTTTGATCAACTAAAGCAAGAGTTCAATTGGGACACATTTTGAAATCAAATTCGGCCTCCAGATCAATTCGGACTGCTTGACAGCACCTACTTCAAACGGCCATAACTTTTGATCCAGAAGGTTTCTCAGGGCCCGTGAGTACTCGTTGGAAAGATATTGAAGTCTACTTTCAGATGAATTTGGCCTCACCTCGAAATGCCACCTGAGGCGATCAGAAACTGCAAAACAAGACACGTCACTTTTGCAGTCCGAGTCAAAGTGGGCCGAGGGCCTTGTAACTTAGGTTATTTGGGTCAGTACTGTTCATGTGAACAGTACCATAGCCGCGTGAACAGTACCTGAGTGATTAGTCACACCCCCTCTTCTTTAAATAAGTGTGGCCTCCCCCTTCTCTATTTAAGGATGTCACACCCCTTTAGTTTTCCTGGAATTTTTCTTAAGAGTTTATTCTGCTTAGCAGTCTCACCGCACGTCCGGTTGAGAAACCCCAACTCGTGAACTTAATCTTTATTCGCAATACAATTTTCAGATTGCATCTTTTACTCTCTTGCTTGTGTTCTCGGTTCGCTTGCAGGAGATAGCCTTCTTGGCGAGGTCAACCGCGTTCGGCACGGTTGATAACCAACGGAGCAGTGGTGTAGTGATTGCGAGGGGATCGATCTATTTTGGTCGGAGCCTTGGATCATCAACGTCGAGTTCTTCACAATCGACTTATCAGTACCTCTCGGAAGATCGGGCCATCGTCACATCAGTTGGTATCAGAGCAACGGTTGCCCGTGAGGTAATTTATCCCTTTTAGATTAGTTTATGTTCATTGTCCTATAGTCCAGAAAATTTGCCCTACAAAAAGAGTTTATTTCCACTGTCCAAACCCCGTTGTGCCTTTCGATTTGTTAGTTTCGGTTTGCTAAATTGAGTTTGTCTCCGTTTTAGCTTTGTCTTGTTGCTGGTCATATTCTTGGTCCCATAAAACTCCCAAAAAAATCCCCACGTCCAAAACCATCAAGAACTCATCAAACTCTAATTCCTATTTTCGGCCAGAAGACTCCCTCTTGTGCAGCCGCCACCAAAAACACAATAACTTTTGTTTCCGATATCCTTTTCGAGTGAAACCACTGCCATTAGATCCGTAACTTCCGTATCTAACTACCCCTAAAATTTTGCTTCATTCCATCAAGGCAGTTAAAAGATATCTGCGGTGCAACTTGACCCAAATTTCGGGATTGAATCTGTAACAGTCTGCACTTGTGATTTTTGTGCGATTTTATCTGTCGGATTCTAGAACATGGCCCCAAAAGAAAAGTTGTAAAAAAAGCCGTCGGAAAACAAAGAAAAAAATAATCATAAAAAAAGAGACAACTGACAAAAAGTTACGGCCAAAATACCGACATCTTGTCAAGTGGATAGAAATCTGCTATTTTTAGATTTGGGTCAATCCTTGTGCTTTTCAAATCCACGTTGCATTCTATTGAATTATCTTGTGTTCATCACTCCTATACATTGCTACACACTTGTTTTAGTTTTCCTATCCTTGTTTGATCAGCAACATAGGCTAAGTGCTAGATACGAACTATAATTCAATTCAATGCAATTTTCTGAAATTAACTGATTGTTCTCCGTTGCTACCATATTGTGCCTTCCGAGCTCCATCTACTCTTGATCAGAACAGGTCTCCTCTTGCAATCGTACCCACGCTCGACACGGTATCACGAACCAGCCACCGGTTGAACCTCCTTCTGTTTGCGTTGGTAAGAACACTTGTAAGATTGTGGGGATTCATCTATTGCGGACAAGTGTGTACTAAAGGGAGAACTCAGGATGTTTCTGGAGAAACGACGCACCATCAATAATGAGGACATCGATAGGAAGCTTCAAGCTATAACGGATACATTACAGCGCTCCATCAATGAGAGTTTTGCCGTGCTCACCGCACGCCTTGAAAGAATGACAAATCGGCCACCAAACAACGGACGCGAGTATGAACATGATGCATTAACCAAAGATAAGTATGTTTTTCCATCCTTTGCTGGTAAAATTGATCCTGATGCCTATATTGACTGCGAGTTAGCGTTAGACAAAGAATTTAAAATCCATGATTGGTCTGATAGACAAAAGATTACAGCAGCTACTAGTGTTTTCATTGATAATGCAATCATTTGGTGGAAGTATCTTGGTAGATCTGGTAGAGTGCCTCAAACTTGGAATGCATTGAAGAAACTTTTAAGGGATGAATTTGTTCCAAAAAATCATGCTGATTATTTGCTACCTAGATTGCAACATTTAAGACAAGGTAGTAGAACTGTAAGAGAATACTATCATGACTTGAAAACTCGTTTGTTGCGTTGTGGCTTAAAGGAGCATGCTGAAGCTACGGATAATAGATTCTTAAGTGGGCTTAATCAGGAAATTCAAGACCTTCTTGTTCACAAAGAATATAATTCTCTCTCTCATTTGTTTACACTTGCTTGTACGATTGAGAGTCAGATTAAGAAAGATTTGAGAATGCTTGATGATAGTACACATGAGAACAAACCTGTGGCTGTGCCTTTTTCTGTGCCTAACAACCTGCAGGAAGTTGAGAACCACACTGAAGAGAAGGATGAGCTTAAGTCGAGAACAACTCCAATTCAAGAAGAGGAGGATGATGAGGTCATAGATGCCCAACTATCATGTGAGGAGAGCCAAACATGTAAAGATAATGGTGTTATCATCATTCAAGGTACTAAAGAAGGGGAGCCAGACAGCTCGGCCAACGGACTAGCGGAACATGATGAGCAAGACATTATGTAGCTGATAGGCTGACATCGATATTGTGGGCAAACGGAGAGGAGTTAACATGCGAGAGTTACGGCGAAACGAAGAGTAGAACGTGAGAAACATGATGCTCACCTTGGTTGTGGTCAGACATACATGGTCGGCCGGTGGCGATGTGAGGAACAACAACGCGATATGACCCACGGTGGCGACGATGCTCCGGCTATGTTCCGGCGTTAGGACTTGGGATTTTCGGGGGTAAGTGAGGATGAGGAGGGGCTCACGGTGCTTCCTTTTATAGGAGTTGAGGAGGTCTGATGAGGGAGATCGATGTTGCATGTCTTTCAATGGCATGGGTTAAATTTTCGTGAAACGGCTCATCAATGAGAGGGGAAATAGTAGGTAAATGAAGAGGCTTGATAAGAGGAAGAGAATGCAATTTATTTCGCTAAAAATCGTTGAGAAAATCATGAGTTATGGGAGATTAAAGAAAGCTTCAAAGAAACGCTAATGGAGGTCTGCTGCTCTTTGTGTGCATGCACGGGTCGGAGAAGAAGGAGAAACGAGGAGAGAGAAAAAGGAAAAAAGAAAAAGAAAATTCAGAAAAATTTTAAGAAAATTTTATTAAAAAAATTGTTGGAACCTGAAAAGATTAAAAAATAATTTCTGAGTAAATTGGTATTTATTTTAATTTTTAAAAATGTTTTTCATTTTCTAGCTTTAAATTAATAAATAAATTACAAATAAAGCCTACAAATCTTAGAAAAATTCATAGAAGTTTCTAAAGCTATTTTGAACTTATAAAAATATTTTCAACTAAAATTTAGATTTTTTATAAAATATTTTTTTGTTTAACAGAAAGGCTCTTTTTTTAAGCAGAAAATTAGGATAGCGAAAATTTTAAAATTTCAAGCAACCAAATAACTTCGATTTTTATTTTAAACTAACTTAATTATTATTTTATTTTACTTATTTTTATTATTATTATTTTCTTTTAAAAAAACTTGGGCTGTTACAACTATAGCCCAAAACAACCTTAATATATCTTATTATATATACAAACCAGCCCATGACACATGAGACTTAGCCAAAAACTCAAACCAACTCAAAATTGAAGACTGGATACAATCGAGCGTCTAAATCATTGTCTTCTCCAATCTTCAATGAAAAGTTTCAAAACTTAATTTCAGTATTTTGGTGGCATTTCCCACTGATATAAGTGAAGTGTCATCGTCTCCTCATTTTGGAACTTCTTTTGGTACGCTAGTATCTCTCACCTCCTGCTTGCTAGCACCAAGTTCTTACTCACCTAATAACCTGAGAATACATAAAGTGGAAGTATTAGGTAGCAAGCTGTCCTTAGCAGTGAAATAAAATAAACTTATGATCAGATTCACCTGTTTATAGCGAGTTTCCTTGCTCTAGCTCGAGTGATTGATCTCTTGTACAAGTGCTGCAAAACTTTAGCCGTTAGACCAATACTAGTCTTGTCATTGTTACTTGAATATTATGATAGAGGTGATGATTGTATAGGTGAAGTCTTGATAATAGTGATACTCTCATCATCTTTTCCCTCTTGAAAAGGAGTCGACCTTGACTCTGCAGGGTTAGTAGAACCAGAGAAAGGCGACAAATCTACAACATTAAATGTAGCTACATTGTAATCTTCGCGAGACAATTCTAACTTGTAAGCATTATTGTTTATTCTTTCAAGCACTTTGAATGGTCTATCTCCACGATTCATCAACTTAGACTTTTTTTTAAGGAAATCTATCTTTGTGAAGATGTAACTAAACAAAATCACCAGGTTCAAAGATCATTTGTTTTCTATTTTTATTTCATTTTTTAGCAATATGACGTGTCTTTCCTCTATTGGTTCCTTAGTTTTCATATGTATATGTTTATAAAATTAGCACGTTTAAAAGTATCAATATTAACTCTTTCAATGAAAGACAATGGCAATAAATATAATGGTGTATGTGGCTGAAAACCATAAACAATTTCAAATGAAGAGAGTTGAGTTGTAGAGTGTACCACCCTGCTGTAGGCAAACTCAACATGTGGTAAACAATCTTCCCACTGTTTTAAATTCTTCTTTATCATGGTTCGCAGCATCGTTCCAAGAGTATGATTCACCACTTCAGTTTGCCCATTAGTTCGTGGATGACAAGTTGTGGAGAACAACAACTTCGTGTCAAACTTAGCCCACAATGTTTTCTAAAAGTAGCTCATGAACTTGATTTCCTAATCAGAAATAATAGTCTTTGGTATGCCACGCAAACGCATTATGTCCTTGAAAAACAAGTCAGCTACATGTGACGTATCGTCGCTCTTATGACAGGGAAATGTGCAATTTTTGAGAATCTATCCACAATAACAAATATCAAATCCCTCTCCCTCTTAGTTCTACGCAATCCTCTAATGTCTTCCCAAGGAATTGTAGGAACCGAAAGAGAAGTATACAAACCATGTGAATTTAGCTTTGTCATATATCATACACCACTGTACAGATCGTTCAACGTCACGTCTCATCTTCGGCCAGTAGAAGTGATTGACCAGCATGCTCAACATCTTCTCAGGCCTGAAATATCCCATCAAACCCCCCACAATGTGATTCCTGCATAAAAAATAAACAAACAGACGAATCTGAAATGTAAAGTTTATTAGCACGAAACAAAAACACATCATGAATATGAAATTTATCCCATCCTTTCCCATCTCAACAGTGAGCAAAGGGTTCAGCAAAATCACAATCAAAAACATATAACTCTTTCAAACTCTCTAAACTAAGCACCTTAGTATCTAATTGAGTTAAAATAATACTCTTTCAAGAAAAAGTATCTGTAACAACATTATCTTTGCCCTTGTTATACTTAACAACAAATAGAAAAATTTGTATGAATTCCATCCACTTAGCATATCTACGGTTCAACTTATATTGGCCTTTCAAGTACTTGAGAGATTCATGGTCAGAATATATGATAAAAGCATTAGGCCATAAGTAATTGGCTTATCATAAATAGGATAACTCAGCTAAGCTCCATTCAATTTTTTAGAAAAATAAGCAATTAGCTTACCTTCTTGCATAATAACACCACCAATTCATATTTCACTATAATCACATTCAATCTCAAAAGTTTTAGCAAAATCAAGTAGAGCAAGCAGTGGCGCCACCGATACCTGTTGTGCTGCCCCAAACACAAAAGGCACTCTCTTTTTGTTAATTCATTTGACGGGCAGCAAAAGTACCGAATTCTCTTATGAATCGACGATAAAAACCAGCAAGATCATGAAAACTACGCACTTGACTCACATTAATTGGAATAGGCCAATTCTAAATTAAATCAATTTTAGAGTCATTAACTTCAATTCCATGTTCAGAAACAACAAACCCAAGAAATACTATATTATTAGTGCAAAACTTGCATTTAGCAAAATTAGCTAATAGTTTTTCAGTTCTAAACATATCAAGCACTTATTTCAAATGATCTAAGTGTTTAGGCATGGTTTTGCTATATATTAGAATATCATCAAAGTAGACTTCTACAAAGTGACCAATTAAAGCTTAAAACATGATTCATCAAGCACATGAATGTACTGGGTGCATTAGTTAAACCAAAAGGAATGACTAACCACTCATATAAAAGCAGTTTTCCATTCATCTCCTGGTTTCATGTGAATCTGGTGGTAACCACTTTTCAGATCAATTTTTCAGAAAATGTGTGCTCCACTAAGCTCATCTATCATATCATCAAGCCTAGGTATAGGGATGACAATATCTAACAGTAATATTATTGATAGCACGACGATCGACACATATTCTCCACGTACCATCTTTTTCAGGAATAAGAATAACAGAGACAGTACAAGGAGAAAGGCTCTAGCGTAGATACCTTTTGTCTAAAAGCTCTTGCACTTGCCACTGCATTTCCTTGGTTTCAGTTGGATTGGTGCGGTACAGCGATCTGTTCGGTAGTGAGGTACCCAGTATGAAGTCAATCTGGTGCTCAATCCCATGAAGTGGTGGAAGTTCGGGTGGCACCTCCTTAGGAAAAACATCATCGTATGCCTGCAACAATGACTGGACAGCACTAGGTAGACTGTTTAGATCATTAGTTGTAAGTATAATCTTAGTGTCCATATAAATAAGAACAAAGTGCATAACACTAGGATCATTGCTCACCTCTTTCATATCTATTTTCGTCGCAATCAAGACCTTTTGAGTGCTTACATTTACCTTACCTTACTGAACAACAAGCTGTGACTTCTCCTGACGTTTCTGTTCAGCGGCTTATATTTGAGAAGGAGTAAGCGATAGTAAAATCCTGTTCTTACCCTCCCACTTAAAGCTATAAGTATTGGCTCATCCATCATGTTGTACATTGTGATCAAACAACCATGAAAGACCCAGCAGTTAATAACATACCATCATAGGCACAACATCGCATAAAATAGTATCTTCATATTTATTAACCTTGAAAGGAACCTCTACACGGTGCTGAATTTTAACTTTGCTTCCTTCATGAAACCATTACACATAATATGGATCAGGATGTTTAAGCAATTTTAGGTTAAGTTTTTCACACATCTCAACACTAGAAAGATTTTGGTATGAACCAATATCAATAATCATTTTAACATTAATATCTTTCACTTTAGCACTATTCATGAATAAATTGCAACATTGAGATTGGTTATTTTATTTAACAAGAATGGAGTAACAACCAAAACAAATTCACCTTCACTAGGGCATTGATCATCAAAATCAGATTCATTCTTAGTGTTATTATCATCACATGGAATAAGTTCAGTTTTAGAATCAAAAGCAGAATCATAATTAGTTTCAGTGACAATCATAACCTTAGCATTAAGGCAATCGCAAGAATAATGACCACATCCTTGACAACGCCAATATTGAATTGCACTATGTGATAAAGTAGATTTCATACTCAAAGCATTAGACACAGCATGTGATTGTGTATTGAAATTTGAAGGCTTGCTGAACATACCTTTACTGATATCTATCTAGGGCCTATCCCTGGGCGTGTACGATGAGGTAGATGGACGGCTCATCTTGGGTATGAAAGTGTTGGGCCTGGATTGCAATAGTGCCTCTTCTTGAAGTTACTTTTCTACTTTGAACACTAAGTGTTGTAGTTCAGTCATAGTGGAATATGGCTGAAAGTTGATTAGTTTGTGAATATAGCGGTTCAACCCATGCAAGAATCTCACCGTTATTTATTCATTATCCTCCAACACTCTATCCCAAATTAAGAGTTGCTCCATCTACTTGTACTAATTTTTGATAGATTGTGCGCCTTTTTTTAGCTCCTGCAATTAATAAGAACATCTCGATTAAAATGTACAGCAACAAAATGAGTACGCATCTCTCACCTCATTACTTGTCATGTTGTGATAGGAGGGTGAACGTTGTTCCTGCAATCATTTTTCACTTTCTCCCACCACATTAGCACAAAATCCTCAAATTCTAATTAAGCAAACTTGATTTTACGTTCTTCGCTGAAGTTGTGCAGATGGAAGATCTTGTCCACATGCATCTCCCATTTTTTATATTCTCCCAGATCTGTACCACCAACAAATTTAGACATGAAAATTTTTACCCAGAACACATCCAGCACAGCTGCGGTGATGGCCGTGATCTATCGGTGCCTAATTGGCATCATAATCCTCCTTAAAGGCATCAGCGTAGTGCCCATCACCATCATCGGATCCTGGCCCATAGTGACCAAACCCTCCTCTACAGACGCCACCACGTGCTGTGGCTCCTCCTCATGTGGCTCCCGTGGAAGAAGAGTACATCCTACGGTGTGCAAGGTAGACATGCCTGTCGTGCTTGCTCCCCATGCTGGTGTTGACGAGCAAGATGAGCATCTTCGTTGTGCCTGCGAACTATTTCTTCCTCTCATTGAACTCGAGCTGCCATCTCTGCGTCGGCCTCATCGAGTCTGTGCTCCACCATTGTGTTTTTACCTATAATAGGTTTAGTTACAAAATTATTGTGCTATTTTGTTAGTTCTTGCAAGTCAGCATGAATCTCCTCAAGCACTTTATTAAACCCCTACATAATTAGCTTGATGTCATCCATTTTAGCAAAGCGATCCCCTGATGGGTGCTTCTCAGCTGATCTGTTCCATGTCATGGTTAGCACAGCCAAAAAAATAATAGACACGATGTATACTATGCAAACAAACACCTAATGCTACCACCAGTCAAGTATCTTGTCAATTCCTATGAATAGCAATATCACGTACCTGGGCAGTGAGAGACAAGTTAGAGGTGTCACTAGCTGAAAACCAATCACAAGATCTGCACTCACCAAGTTTTATGTGGAGCTGTGATAGAGTTAGTGTATAATCCTACCATAATTCAAATGCTCAAGATATTGTAAAGCTAGTAACAATCCACAAAGTTATCAAAAGCCTAGTTGCAATATCCAAGATATAAGTGATGCATACACATGCAACGATTAGATTAAAGTGACTTGATGTAAGTAAAGAAAGTTCTCACAATAGTGCTAGAGGAGACACTAGCCTACTACTTAAACTTTTGTCTGGGGCACAAGACTGTTCACACGATATAGAGCACAAAGGACAACAAAAAGGTGTAATGTAAACAACCCTCTTGTTTAAGGAGAAAACAACAAGTAGTCTCAAAAGATGAAGTAGGAAATTTTTGTATGGCTAATATGTGTTTGTTTGAAAGATTTTGATGAGATTTACAATTTTACAATTGAGGCAAATCCCAAATTCTGAAAGGAAGATCGAAATTTTTGGCAAAAATAGAATATGAAAATTTGTGACACAAATTCAGGGCAGAAGATGACCAATTTTGAAGGTCTCAAACAAACTAAAAAGATGCGCCTCATCGTTAGCTTTCCAAAGAGTATAATAAAGTCAAAAACAAACTCTGTATGCAAAAGTTATACCCGATTTGCTGAAGGAGTCTTAGAGTCAGAATCCTACACGGACTAAAAACCAACTCAGACTCAACTTGAAACCATTATATCTTTCAATTCTGTAGGCAAAACTTGCTAAAATATTTTGTGGTAGTTTGTGACTCTATGTACAAGGTCTCCACCAATTTTCACTAGATTTGACATTAGTTTGCTATGCTTTTCAATTTTTGGAATGGTGACCACTTTTTAGAAAGTTATACCTGGTTTTTTTGTGGGATTCCGAAATGAACTCAATGGAAGACTATGAAAATGTGTTGTACACATCCGACACACTTTCAAACATAAGCCCCAGCACCAAGACAAGTTACAGATGCAAAGTTGGGAGATCAATCACATCGGATTTTGGATTTTAGGAGATCTAAAAACTCAAGAAGGGTACAAAGATGTTTTTTATTGTGATTTAGGGAGTCTAAACCACAATGTTTTTTATATGGATTAGAGGAGTTCTAACTCATGAATTTTCTGTTTGTAGATGCAAAAACTAAGAACCCTAAAAGTACAATCAACCAACACGAAGGAAACACGAGATGCAATGGACAACAACTATGTAATTTAAACTAACGGATTAAAAACTAACTAAACTCACAAGATACAAACAAATTGAAAACTAAGGCTATGATTTTTTGGCTTTTATATAGGATAAAAATAAAATCTAATTAAAGATACAAAATTGATCCTACCATGTCAACCTGGCACTCTGATACTAAGATGATATAGGGGTGCCCGATCTTCATGATGTATGATCTCTCTTGGATGGTAAATATGTGGCTAACCTGAAATCCTGTGGATTCTGATCAACGGAAGCCCACGATTGTCTATCTCGATTACAGACTCCCATGTACCAAAATTCAACTAGCAACACGCTCTAGATATCCATCTTCTAATCACACCAAGGAAGATGACTTTGCAGGTCCACAAGAAATAACAAGAACACTGATAACCGGTAATTTGGTGGAACACTAACTAGTCGACTTCTTAACTCCCATAGCAGCACATGGCATAAACCAAACAGCAAGAAATTGCTTTGACTCAAAATTAACGTTCGAGGGTTACAAGGGACATTGGCCAAAGCTTTATACCCTTGTACAAGTCGAGCCAAAATCAAAGTAAGTGAACAATTGGAATCCTATTCTAATTCCTAATTTAAACCAAAAGCAATAAGAAGTGGCTACCTGGTCATCTTAGTTTAGGCGCCCATGAGGTGGGCCTCATATGGTGGCTGGACCATGAGGGTGGAACACAACTCCCTTGACAATAGCACAACTTCTCTTACGGCTAAGTATTCATTTTCAGCCTTTTTGAAGTTTCGACATCACCATCACCTTAAAACTGAACCAAAACTCCTTTTTGAAGTCATCGTCTCCTTATTTTGGAACTTCTCTTGGTGCACCGGCTTCCTTCACCTCCCGCTTGGTAATACCAAGTTCTTACTCTCCTAATAACCTAAGAATATATAAAGTGAAAGCATTAGGTAGTAAGCTTTTCTTAGCAGTGAAATAAAAGAAACTTAAGATCAAATTCATCTATTTAGTAAGTTCCCTTGCTCTAGCTCGAGTAATTGGTCCCTTGTACAAGTGTTGCAAAGCATCAGCCGTTAGTCCAACACTAATCTTGTCATTGTCATTGTTACTTGAATATTATGATAGATGTGATGATTGTGTAAATAAAACCTTGATAATAGTGATATTCTCATCATCCTCCCCCTTTTAAATCTTGCACAATCACATGGCATGCCATCTCAGCGAATCTTGCACACACGTACGCCACGAAAAATTTGGCAGCTCCGTCAGCATCTTGTGCCACCCATGCGCCCACGTGGTCACCACATGGTAACCACATCGGTATTTTGGTCGAGCCAGCGCCATGTGGCATGCCACATTAGCGCTGGGCTGCCCCTAGGCCATGTCTGCACCACGTGTTAGCCAGCCAGGTGATAGCCACGTTAGCAAAATGTGTCATATCAGTAGCCACGTGTACGGCTGACGTTAGTATGACGTCATAAATTAGATTTTCCTTTAGAAATTTAATTCGGCCAAAAATTAAATTCAATGCTGATGTCGTAATTCTTGATTTTTTCTTTAGAAAAATAATTTTCTAAAAACTAGAAATTCCTTGCTAACATCATAAATGTCTTTTCCTTTAGGAAAATAATTACAAAAATTCTTTTTTTCAAATTCTTTAGGATTTAAACTTCCAGAAGTTCGTTCTCCTTCATCCTAACTCTGATTGAGCCCATCTAAAATTTTAAATTCATCTAAAATCATAAACTATCTAAATATGCAATGTTTTTGAATTTTGGAGTTTATTTGAATTTTATTTAAATTTAGAGATTTATTTTCACGTGTAGATTGTGATAATTCGGAAGAATTCTAGTATAATGACTTGCATCAATCTGCAGAGCAAAGCAAGTTACATATCCTTGATCATATTGATCCCAGTTTACAAATAGAATTATGTTGATTTAATTGTATTGCATGCTTAATTTATATTAACAGTATTTCAATACATGCTTTACTTTAGTTAGTGCCCAGTTGTTATGACCCCTTTAATATTGCAAACCCTTATACCTTGTCGCTTTAAATTAAAACTCTAGTTAGTACACTAGCATGGCTAGAGAATTTTTGTAGAAATGATTAGACTTGCATAGATATAACTTTAGGTTTAGGGATACCTTTTCACATAAAATGATGAGGTTTTAAATAGTATTCTTAAATCCGGTGAGTCAAGAAAGTCTATGGGATATTTTAGAATAAATATAAAACTTTATTTAGACATGAACAAATGGTTAAGTGGTGGGTGCTTGCTAGCATACGTTACTGCTCGGTGGCTCAACATGGATGCTAGTCACGAGGGGTATGTGGCTAGTGTCTAAGTCAATTAAGAATCAGTTTGTGAGTTATTGCTACAAAGCACTATTATACTACCATAAGATTGATGTGAGACAGTCCTGATTGACTAATTAGCAGGTCCCAACTTGAGTCTCGTTGTAGGCTGAATGTGAGTGTGGCATAGGCCATGGAAAGTCTCACGTGGCACAAGAGGTGGTCCCTATCTGGTGGATTCCTTATCGGGGTGAAACCGTAGTGGAGGTATGGCTAGGTTGATGGTTTAGCTCTGTAAATGCCTTGTATAATTACTCAGTCGCACACCTAAGGAAGCGTGTAGTGGATGACAACATGAGTTAATCATAACTTGTAGGTAAAGTTGTATAACCTCTGTAGAGTGTATAAACTATCCTGGATAGTTATGCCCTCGGTCATGGGTATGCTGAGTTTTTCATAGATTAGACTTTGTTTTCACAAAATGGTTTTAGAAGGAAATATGGAATCTTTTTGGAGAAAGATGGTCTGGGTAGGATACCCATGGTTTGGTTTGTGCTAGGTCGGTGCCTGCCCTAACAGTACTATTTGTTTAAATTACAGTCTTTACTTGTAATATTGAATTTAGAAATTTTAATCTATTTACTGTATTTCTTAAACTATTGTTTTATGTTCAAATAACCCTATAAGGCTTTCTTTGTTGCCTTTGTCATTATATTGCATTCTCCCATGTGACTTACAGAGTGAACGTTTGCACTCATCATTGCTATCCTATTTCAGAGGAGGACTGCTTTAACTATGGTGAGGACCAAGACGAATAGGCCACTTCTTATTGTCGTCTGCCTGTGGGCAAGCTCTTGGGTTTTGCTTTCTATCTGTTTGTTTCTGCTATTGTTTCCTTTATTATTTTGCCAATGTGCATTGATGATGTAAACTTTGGCCATAAGACCATACTCTTTTAATTAATAAAGTTTGTCATTGGGCTTGATATGTATCCTTGTTACCACTGTGTACACTAGCTGATCCTGGACTAGTGTGATTTATACAGAGTATCTAAGAGTCATCGCTCCGGAGTTCGACAAAGATGGTATAAGAGTCACGATGACTCCAAGACGAGACCGTAGATAGAATAGAACTAGTTCCCCTTAAGGATCTATTTTATAAAAATACAATTTTAGAATTTCTCATAAGACTTGTTCTATCCCTTCCTCTTACTCAGCCACCTTTTCACATGATTCCTAACTCCCCCTTTTCAAAATTGTAGATGGGCGAGACTCCCACCCAAGTTACCCATGACATCCAAGCTGGTCATTTAGCCTCATGTCTTTGGAATTTCTTGCAAGAGATAGGCTTCAAGACACGCCCTGTCTACCAGGGGTATCTACAAACCATTGGAGGGCAAGAGTGTTGGCGAGTGGAGGTGTTGATCTACACAAACGTAGGAGATGAAGCTGCCTTTCACATCTTCGATGCACCACAGAGGTGAGACACCTTTTTCACCTGTAACCAGGATGCCTCTCGAGAAGGCATCTGCCGGTTGAGGGAGATCTATGCAGTGGAACTCAAAGGCATTGCCTACCGGTATTTTCCCAACAAATACGTTGTGAGTTCCAGCAGCATCTTTGCATCCACAGAGACAGAAGACGACCCTCAGCTCAAGTAGCAGGTGGAACTCGCCCAAACCCTGGATTATGTGTACCAGGTGACTCTAGATGAGCTGAGCTTCATCGCCTACAAACTTCGGAGAGAAGAAGAAGAACTAGCTATGCTACGAGGACTGGAGATTGCTCCTTCTCAATCACCGGAGACAACTTTGAGTCCCCACCGAAGAGACATCGCATCGGTGATAAGAAGAAATACTTGGCTCAATTCAACCAGCCCTGTAGGATACTTTTCCAATTTTAGGCCTTAGGCTAAATTAGAGCGTACTTGTGAGTTGTCCTTCCTTTGTCAAAAACCACAAGGTTGTCAAAATAAAATAAGTAATAAAGTTGCTTCGTCCATCTACGCTACGCATGTAACAAATTAGTGTCAAATTAGATTAATGCTCCTATAGCTAGGTAGCCTAATACTTACACATAATTGACATTCACCTTAATAATTTATCTAGCAAAAGTAGCTAGCTACTCACTATTCATGAAGCAATATACATATCAAGCAAGAATATATTGAAGTAAACTAGGAGTAGTGACAACTACTATAGAAAAGTTCATCATAAACAGTTCAGAAACATTACCTCAGACGGTTTCATGAACCATCGATGGTTACGGCTTAGTAATACTCTAAGGTCATTATACACGGTTTTTGAACCATCTGTAACCACCGTTATCACAGACAGTTCTTTACTAGAACCATCTGCGGTTTTACTATAAACCGTCTATGATAGTCTATTTTCACAGACGGTTCTACTTAAAAACCATCTATAATTGTGTTCTTGTATTGTCATAAATAGGCCTCATTCAGTTCATCAACATTCTCTAAATTATGCTATAAAATAGTGCAATCATCAGAGAATGCAAATGACCCAAAGCAGGCCTATTTATGAGAACAAGATCATCATAGAAGAGGTGGCTCGTTCATCTTGGATTCCTGTTATTTTCTCTTATGTCTATCAATCATCACAAGAACAAAGGCATCAACAATTAATTTTCACATGCATGAGCATTAAGATTTACATGGCCCAAACCATAGCCATCCAATCATTTCGTAATTTCATATCCAAGCATAAAGGAAGAGAGGAGAGATGGATCAGATGGGGGATATATATATCACCGGCGATAGAAAGGCAGTGGCAATGTCACTGTTGTGTCATGATGGTGACACTACACAAGACACGACAAGAGTGCCTTGTGCAGTAAACCGTGATGTCACAATCGGAGGCAGAGAAGCTTGGGGCAGTTGTCGGCGTCATTGTGCTGCGGAGGCGGACCTAGCTAGGAGGCGACATTTTAGTTTGGAGTGTTTGGGGAAGGCGTTTGGGTATAAGAGCAACATATTAATAATCGTCTATGATACTTCACAGACGATCCTCAACATGAATCGCCTATGATATTATCACTTCATAGATGGTTTTTAGCGCTGCTAGTAACACAGACGATCGCTAAACCAAAATCGTTTGTGATTGTATTTAAAACTGACTGTTTTGGTAAACTGTCTATGATGAGACGTCTAATATTAGCCTTTTTGTAGTAGTGGGCCCTTTCTTAAATTGGAGCAAACTACCAAGCTAGATCTAAACCAAGCCCAATCTTCTCGACGTAGGATGGATACTTGCGGGAGCCTTGATGAATCGCAATGATCCTCCAATGCCTGTGCAAAGGATGAACACTCTTTAATTTGCCAAAACACACTCACGTCGATTTCGTCGACCACCAAGCGAAGATCTATCGTACACCCAATTCCCAGCGGAAATATTGAACGATCTTGATTGAAGAATACTCCTAATTCCCTATGGAATTTCAGCAGCAATGATAAACTCGAACAAACTTTAGTAGATTGATTTTTCTCAAAGGTGGTCTGAACCCTAAGGCTGCCAATACATGGCTTATATAGCCCCTTGGGACGTCCATATGGTCCCCAAACCGAGTACAACTGAACCCTATATGGTTTTAGATACGAATTCTCACAAAAAAAGGTACTAGATTTTACAGCTGTTACATTATTTCAGTCATAATTTTTTATTCGTATCGAATTTGAATGTGGGACCAGATCCATTGTGTAGCTCTTGAAATTATCTTTCCAACGAGTACAAGAACACCTGAATCGGACTCCATTTGTGAAAGTTATGACCCTTTTAATAACTACCTGTCAGGCTGTCCCAAACCGAATCTGAATTGAATTCTGAGTTGAATCTGAGTTTGAATCCAGTTGGGCTTGTGGGAGGTACGAATTGGGATTAAAAATCATATCTAAAACTTGTATTTTAAGTACTTGGACTCCTCCCTTTTGCTCTCCTTTTGCATGGGCTTTCTTCCCCATCTACATGGGCCTTTCTCTTGTGTGCTCCATCCGCATGAGCTTTGTTCCTTTATGTCTTTGGCACCTAATGTGGTTATCCTCTTCCTTGTTTTTCTTCATTGCTTTGTCATTGACAAAGCTGAGAATGCACTATGTGATAACATGAGGTAGTATTCCATCTTTATGAATAACAAAATTATGTTTAGTTTGGAATAAGTTCACCTGGCCATATTTCATGTAGCTCAATAATTCTTTCCAGTTGAACAATATATTTAACTAAAAAGTACAAGACATGTGCGTATCCGCATCATCCTCTCCTTCTTCAAGAAAGCCGTTCTCGGCTTTTGTAGCTTGAAATTGTACTAAATAAAGAATACAACGTGTATATATGGTATATATATTTATCGTCAACACTTCTTCGCCTTATCACATCATGAACTTCAGAAGGTGTTATAAGTGAAAAGAACAACACATATGCATGTTATATGTAACAATCAATTGTTGTGATATTCTCATTATTTTGCACAAACCGATCAATATAGCAATGACCAAAAGATGTATGCATTGCAATATTGTTTGTCACATCAGCATATTATTAGAAGCAAATACTAACCTCAAATCACCAAAAGCAAATTGATTTACAAGCACACTTGTAAATCTGTAGTATGTTTTTACCAAACTCTCCAAAACTGTCTGCCTCCTTCAAAGCAGCGCAATGTTGAGCAAACAGATTTATTGGGACTGGTCTAGCAAGGTATTTAACAATGTGACGTACCATATAGACATCCAATCACGATCCGTTTGTGATAATTACTTATCACACACGATTCTTTTTAAGAATCATCTATGAATTTTCACAAGCGGTTCTTAATATCAACCATCTATGATAATAAAATATTTCACATATGGTTCGTATTAAAAACATGTAACATCCTAATTTTTAGAGCCTTTTTGAAGCTTTTTTAAATAAAATTCATTATTTGGAGTTTTCTGGAATTAATTAAAGCTTAAACTAAATTTTTATTAATTAAAAGGCTTTAATATGATTAAAATAAATATTAATATGTGCTAAAAATATTTTATTTGGGTTGCTTGTGTCTCAACTAATTTTCTGAAATTTTCTGAGAATTTTTTGGGTTTATTTGCTATTCTCTAGAGCTCCTTTTATTTTATTTGGATTTCTAAAAAAGAAAAATCTCAAAAAAAAAAACCCTAGCACAGTGTCGGCCAGCCCATCCCTATTCACCCAGCCCAATTCCCTTGTAGCCACCCGATTTCCCCCTCTGTCGCGCGTCAGCCATCCGGCCGTCCCGCAAGCCGACCGCCGGATCTCTTCTTTGAGCCACACGTCAGCCATCTAGAACCCTAAGAATTGTGCAACCGTGCTTTCTCGCTCGCCCGCCCGATTGCCAGTCTTGCCACGCGCCGCACATCCGGGAGCTCGAGCACTATTCACCCATCGTCTCCGCCTGGGACTCCACCGCCACCATCTGCTCTGCGCGGGCCTCAGCTTGCATGTCCGACCCAGACTCCTCGCTGCCTCCAAGCCAGACTCCCTCTGCCTCCGTGCTTAAGGGTCGTGCGTTGCCTCCATCTTTCACATCCAAGAGCCTTCGCCAAGTCTCCATGTGAGTTTCGCTGTTCTTGTTGCTCGCGAGCATTCGCTGGTGTTCGCCACCTGTCTGTGTTTTCGGAGCCGGTCACTTACGCCTCCATTCCCGTGACCCGCCACCGTCGTCCGTCGCCGCTGGTGAGTGCCAGCCGCCATCCCGCCTCGCCGCTGCACCTCCTCGTCCGTCCGTTGCCACCGGCGAACTACAGTGCCGCCGCCTTCCTAATCACGCTCGCTCCAACCGCGTCCTCGCCGCCCGCGTCGCCTCTCGATCCGCGCACCCACGCTGTGACCCCTCGTACACCGAACCGACGCGTCACGCCGCTTACCATGCCACGTGTCGCCCCTCGAACTGTCCATCCGCCTAGATCTACACCGACGACCGAGGTCTTCCGGCGTATCGCAAATGTCGTCGTCGGATTGTGCCGACGTCACCCTGCACCTGCACCCCGCGTCACTTCGCCTTCTCTATGGACAGTGTCTACTGTGAGTCAAGCCACTAACCAGCCAACCCCACCTGTCAGCCGCCACTGTGTCGTGAGCCCGTGACCCGGATCCGTCCGAGTCAGCCACTAGCTCAGCACCACATCAGCCCTAACTGCCACGTAGTGCCACGTGTTAGTGACACATCAGCGCCACATCAACGCTAAGCCATCCCAGCTACCACATCAGCATGCCACATCAGCCAGCTACATCAGCAGCCACGTCAGCCCAAGTGCCACGTGTTAGTCCCGTGTCAGCCCAATCAACTACCACGTCAGCCCTATCCGCCGCGTCAGCACCCCGCTGTCTATGCACTGTTCCATGTGCTAAGTCCACCGTAGACTAGCTTGTCCATGCATCGAGTCTACAGTACAGTAACTTTTTTGATTTTTTAGTATTTTTCAGTAGATTAATTTTCCAAGTGCCCGTTCTCCTCTGTCCTAACTCCAATTGACCATGTTCTATTTTCTAAACTCATCTAAAATTGAGCTCTATTTTTTTGTTCTAGTTTTGAGGTTTTTGGAGTTTATTTGAATTTTATTTGATTTTATTTTTGTACCTCGGTCCTTTTCTCTCTTGTTATATCGTGTCTTCGAATGAGCAAGAGCACT
Source organism: Melocanna baccifera (assembly GCA_036346265.1). Lineage (NCBI taxonomy): Eukaryota > Viridiplantae > Streptophyta > Magnoliopsida > Poales > Poaceae > Melocanna > Melocanna baccifera. The sequence goes on along the minus strand of CM070707.1, from coordinate 10,804,052 downwards.
ACTAGAAGATCCAGAGTTTCTCACTGAGCCAGACCAAGGCAAGTCAAGTCCTTTGATCATGTTGAACCCAGTTTTCAATCTATTATTTATCTACTTTATTTTAAATTATCTTGCATCGCTATTTTAGTACAAACCCCTGTACTTGATAGTTATCATCCCAATTGATTAATCTCTCCTTGATAATTTGAATACCATGATGCCATTACCACCATAGGTTGGAAAATTATTTAGTGATACCATTCTAGATGTCACATGGGTGGTACGATTATTATGCTTAGCCATGCTTATATTTCGATGGGTTTGTTATCACATGTGATGAATTAATTAATTTGACTTAATGAGATATTGAATCGTAATTGAAGCCATAGTGAATCGTGGTTGGAGCCACAATTATAAAATTTGTATGCCATGACATTGGTGTGTCATTGGTGTTGGTTATACAAAATCGATTTTCACTTGGACGAGTGATCTGGGATATTTCAATTTCAATCTCGCCATTGTGATGAACATAGTTGCTGATTTTCATAAGGCGCAAGGGGCGTGTGATACGAAACACTAGAGGATAGGATTGAGTTGAAGTTAAACTTTGCAGAGGGCTAGTTTTGATTTCCTTAGCATGAGGCTAATCACATTGTGTGGGTACAATTATACAACCTCTGCAGAGTGTAAAACTATTCGAATAACCAGTCGAATGGGTTCTATGCTTATTTCTGTTTTTCGCTGCTAGATTTTAAGCCCTTTAGACTAGTAAGTTGTAAGTTTGACCATAAGATCATACTTTGATAATTACTAATATTTGAGTTTTTCTTTTATTTTATCGTGTGTATGGTCGATATTTCATCTATATTAAACTGTGTGCACTAGCATGATCCTGAACTAGTGCAGTATATACAGAGAGTCTGAATTTGCATATTCAGATCTCAACAGAACCATCTATAAATTATCATAAAGGGTTCTTAACAAGAACAGTTTGTGATAATAGGAGACTTCACAGATGATTATTTATTAGAACTATCTGTGATAATTCACAGTAGTTATTAATATGAATCATATATGATAATTATATATCATAGATGATTCTATCCATCACTACTAACCTAGACGATCACGCATGTAAAATCGTCTGTGATAGTCGCAACACTGATGGATTGGGGAACCGTCTGTGATGAGGCATGCAGTATGGCCTTCTTTGTAGTAGTGCATACCACAACAGGTGGCCTGTCGTGCTCCCTACTACTGTAGGCTACATAGCAGACCACCTAATGCATTCTGCTATCGCATTAGGTGACATGCGTCGCCTCTTGGGCCTACTATGGTGGAGTGGGGACTATTTTTTTGTAAATTTAACTAAGAAAGAGTTATTTCCCTAAAAAAAGAGTGGAGAGGGGGCTAGACATGGATATGCATCCTGGACTACCAACAGCTGACAAGAACTACTGCGCTAACAACCTCTCTTATGTCTATGGGTGTCAACGGATCAAATATAAATCGAATAGTGGTCTTCTCATATTCGTATTCATACTTTTTAAATAAATATGAATACGGATTTGAATATGCTTGAAAATAAATACAAATCGAATACCTACTCAATTTGATCGGATGTGAATATTCTATGGCACAATGAAGTTTAGCAAATTGACATAAATGTTATAGTAATATTTATACCTATTTTTCTCTAGTTTATCTTATAATTATTGATCATTGGTGTTATTTTGCCACTAATCCTAACATATCAAATTTGGCTAAAAAGAGCATGTAAAAAGCTTTATTACACAATGTGGTAAAATGGAAAACATAAAAATACCAAATTAGAGTCCACTATGACGACGGGCTTGTCAAGATAATTGAAATGCATATATAATATGCCTAATTTGGAGATCAAATGCAAAAGATACATCAAGTATTCCGCATACCACATTCAAATCCAGATAATATCCATATCCGTATTTGTTTAGAACCGTATTCCGCACACCACATTTGAATTCATATTTAGGAAAAATCGAATACTATGAAGATCGTTTTCGTTTTATAATATGAATGCATTTACGCTTCCCACAATCACTATCAATCAAATTCGGATGCCGGTGGAATGGAGGGAGTAAGTCCAAAACCCACCATATGCACAGATCAAGATGACATTAAATTGAAGAAAAAATATTATTAGACTATGCATACCCCTATTAAATAGTATACTGCAACTACTTGCTTATTTTTTTTAGCATTAAAGTAGGGGCATTTGGTGGAAATATTGCAATAACTAAGCATTTGGTCTCCGCAATGAATTTATATTATGGGACGATGCTTTCCAAGAATAAGAACTAATATTGCGGGATGGAGGTAGTAATTAATTAATTCTCAATTTATGCAGAAATAACACATACTAATTATATTCGCAAGTTGTGAGGAATGTTGTAGGGAGTACTAAACCCATGTCACGTTAGATTTTACATAATGTGCACTTGTGCAGGAGCGAGGTTGCAGAGAGAAGGAAATTGTATATTGCATGATATACATCCTTAAGGAAATATCATGTGCTACCCTCTCTTACGATGCTACTTGAGTATTACCTATGTATAAAAGTTTCAAAAGATTTTTTTTAAAAAAAGGCGATGTAGGGTAGGGCATATGAGCCATATAAAATTTCAGGATCAAACTCAATGGCATTTGGAAGATATGGAGTTTACAAGAAGCGAAAATGAATAATGATGAATAGTGAAAATCACTATTCATGCATAGTTTTTGTCCTTTCATATCTCTCAAATGCAATCAATTTTGATCTTGAAACATTTTATGGCTGTAGAATATGTCATCTCCTAGATATCCTATTTTTGGGGGAATTTTTGAAAACTTTTAAACATAGGTAACACTAAAGTACTACCATAAGAGGTAGGTAACACATGATATGTCCTTATACTACCTTAATCTTTGAGCAAACCAAGAAGCAAATATGCGCTTCTGAGCAAACCTCAAACTCAATAGGAAAGCCCTTACCTCCAACCCTTAGATCTAAAGATTTGAAAGCAAGGGAGGGTATCATAGAGGACGAGGAGAGGGGGTAGTGAGGATTGGGGTAGCACATGGCACCTAGGTTTGAGGAGGAGGCAATCCAGATCTTGGGGAGGGAGAGAGAAGAGAGGGGAAAAGGAGGGGGAGATACGGGAGGCCCTGCCATTCACACCATGTTGGTAGCGATGACAACAAGGGGGCATTGTGACGAGGAGATTCTCTTGGTGGTTGTTGGGGTCACCTCCTGATTTGCCTAAGCATGTGGCTCAAGAGGGAACCTTGGTCAAGTAGATACCCTATTAGGGCAAGCTTGTAAGTTGGAGCAAATCAACTTGCAACAGAAAGCTAGCCTATGGCTAAATGTTTGAGCGTGCGGGTGTGCACCTAGCCCAGCATGTTCAAGCCCTAGATTCAGCTAGTGACCTTTGATTTTAGAAGTACACTCATGTGTGCTAATTTAGTGGAAAAGCATGTCCCCATGCTCTATGAGACCTTAGGTGCATCGATGAATTCACAGCATGTGTAGGCGACATGCATGTATGTGTGATTGATGGTGTATGTGGTGTGTGTTGAGTGCATGCTTACTCTCAGAAGGGAAAAACTTGCAACAATTAATATCTTGTGGGATCTTTAATAGTACTACAACCGAGCATACAATGCATTGCAGTGGTAGTTTCAATGCATTCATTTAAGGATAAATAGAGCATTCTCTCTCCCATGAATACTAGTACTAGCTTGTCCTTAGTGTTGACTTTTGCTCTAGCTTTTTTTAGGGTGTATTTGGTAGGGCTTCAGATTCTTATTTTTTTTAGCTTCAGCTCCGAATTTTCTAAGAATATGGAGCTGTCCCTTGAAAACATTTAGCTAGTAGGTTGGCTCTAGGAACATAAGAGGGGGATTAGAGGAAAATAGACCATGATAGCCCTAGTTGGAACACTCCATCTGTATTTGTGTCTTACTCCTTTGTATTTGTACACACTTGATTAAATTTTTTGTCCAAATTTTATAAGACCATATATACACAAATTATGAATTGTCCTAGTAGCTACTTGTTCACCAAACAATTCACATACTATCCTAGTATGTTCATCATTTCACTCAGCACTGGCACACAAAAAATCTAGTTTAACAAGTGTTTCTCAAGATCTAATGAAGGTGTCTACTGATTGTGCAATTCAGATCTTGCGTTTTAGTCAACTTCAAGAGCCACAACATGTGATGAATACTAAGCAAAGCAACGATTACATGGAGCTATAATGAGTAAGCATTAACATGCTATTTTCTATTTTTTTTCAAACTGAAACATTCATCCTAGCAGAAGAACATTGGGAATTACTAGCCATAAATCGTAATTTTGCAATTGGATTACTATGAGAGAAAGTAAGTTAATGAGTAAACATTGACATATTATTTTATCTTTTTTCCAAATTGAAATAGTCATCTCGATACTCCAATCCCTGCAAACAAGATTGGAAATTACTAGCAACACAAACTATGTCAACTGGATTACTGTGAGAGAAAGCAAGTTAATGAGTAAACATTGACATGTTATTTTCTCTTTTTCTCAATTGAAACAATCATCTTGGCATTCCAGTCTCAATCGAATAAGATTGAAAATTACTAGTAATACAAACTGTGTCAATTGGATTACTGCTAGAGAAAGTAAGTTAATGAGTAAATATTGACATGTTATTTTCTCTATTTCTCAAACTAAAACAGTCACATGGAGCTATATGAGTAAACATTGACACGCAAGGAAGAAAACTAATATTGACTTTGCAAGTTTGGATACTATTGATAGCATGAAATTAACAGGGGTGGCCGGTGAAGATGAGGGGAGGGGGCAGTAGGGAGGGCAAGGGGAAAGGGTGCCTGGAGAACAAACCTTCAAGGGATGCCATACTCGCTGCTTAGGGAACAGTGGTGGCGACAAATATGGGGGTTCCTGATTCGGTGGGGACGACTCCAGATGCAATGGATCTGGTAGTAAGGAGATTCGGGCTGGCTGTGAGGGATCTGGGGCGGTGGTGAGAGATCCAGTGGAGAGTAGGGCGAGGCCGAGAGGGTGTGAAGGCAAGGCCAAGATCTGGTTGGGGGTAAGAGGAGGCAGAGTGGGGTGAGATTTAGGTGAGGGCAATAGGAGGCAGTGGCTGAGAGGATGGTAGCGGCAAGAGGAGGCAGAGGCGGGGCCGAGAGGAGGGCGTGGGCGAGTGGATGTGAGGCGATAGATAGGGAGACCTAGGAAGGGAAGGCGTGGGGGTGATAGGGTGCGAAGGGTGGTTGATAGCATTTTGTAGGTAATAACTTCAAACTTCAATGGGTAATTTGGTTGAGTGTACTGGCTTCCCACGAGAATCCACTCTAAGGTTACTTATCCTCGCTAGTTTATTTTTGACTATACTCCTCTTGAGAAGCAAAATTAGGTCATTTTGGGAACTGACTGTTTGGTGTGGCTCCGCAAGATTCGAAGGAGAAGCTGGGAGCATGAGCTATACCAAATAAACCCTTAATATATCCATGTAGTTTGTATCTAAGCCCATGCCATATTGTATTTTTGGTAAGGTGAAAGAAAGAGAGTGAAGACAGAGAAGAAGCTTGTATCTTGCATGTGAGTCCAAGGAAGGGAAGATAGGGAAACCACATAACAAGAAACAATGTGCATACCAAGAAAGGGAAGATAGGGAAACCACATAACAAGAAACAATACGCATACCAAGAAAAGGAAATGAAAGGTAGGGAAGTGGGAGAGAGGGAAATGAAAGGGAAGGGAGGAAGACAAGGTGGGTTCCGTAGAAGAAAAAAATTCTTGAAGTGGATAGTGTGGACTAGTGGTAGAATACAAATAGTTGAAGTTGTTTCCAAATGAGGGGAAAGATTTTAGATATAACTATAGATGCGAGCTACTGGGAGTACCTAGAATCAAGATTGTTAGAATCACGATATCAAGTAGGATTATTTTTTATCTAACGGGATCAGATCATAGAATCACGATTCTATCAAAATTTTAAAAGTGTATATATTTTATATAAAAATTGAATTATATTTCTAAATATGCAAGTCTATAGTAGATTTTTTGGAATATAATTTTGTAATTTGAGTACATTTATTCATGTTGTATTGAATTAAGATTGATTTTTTGAAACTTATTTAATTATTTTTAATAAACTAATAATTTAAAAATGCAATATGTCAAAGATAATATTTTTTTACCTTAGAACAACAAATAAACAACAAAATAAAGCAAATTAAACTAGTGTAACTTAAACTAGTAATAGGTAATATCAAATTTTATATGATAATATAGTTTGTTATCAGGATTACAATCTCACTATGATACTACCCGATCATAACGATTCTATGAGTAGAATTGCGATCCCACTACGATACCATCTAATTCCGACTCATATTGCGACCCGTATCATCTATCTTCGGTAGGATCGTAGAATCGTACGATACTATGATACTTGTCGCGATATTGACAATCTTGCCTAGAACGAACATAAAGTATGCCAAATAGGAACTTCCATGCGTGTACGGTTCCAGTATATTTGTCACTGGAACTAACTACAGTGACCACTGACCACGGACGACGATTAGCACTTTAGCAAATCTTTGGGTTTTCAAGCCTTGTCATCGTGGAATCGTGTGCGTAGGGGGTCATGGAAGGGGGTAGCACTCAGTTTAGCGTTAGTTTATGACTTTTTTACTATAGCTGGCTTATTTTTTATTATAGCTGAATTGGCTTATTTGGCATAATTAAATTTAAAAAAAATAGAAAAATAGAAAAACACATATTAGCCCATCACGGACAATGTAAAGGAATACGGAAAAAAGGCACAAAAGCCCAAAAATCTAAAAAAGAAAAAGACAAAATTACTAAATAGTAAAAAAAAGCAGAATCCGGAAGTAGAAACTAGTTTTAAGCCAACTTGAGCACCCCCTAGATTTTCCATTTCTCACTTACATATACAATAACGTATTCTGATGGGTCAGGGTATATATAGGTTATAAAGTTTGCATCTTATACAGAAAATTTATAAAATTAACGAAATGAACACCGTGCAGAGCACTTTGCGGCGCATGGACTGAAATGTGTTACCTCAGAGTCAAAGCACACCATATGTACCAGCCAGCAGTGAAACATTGGGTTGGTAGAGTATGTGACTGAATTAGTATGGCCTAGCTCTTTTTTCTTTAAGAAGTTATAAGAAAATAAGGGTTTAGCTCATCAGAGGCTGTTCTCAAAATAGTTTAAAACCAGTTTCTATTTTTGATTTTTATTTTTTCACTATTTAGTAATTTCGTCTTTTTCTGCTTTTTTAGATTTTTAAGCTTTTTTACCTTTTCTTTTTTTTCCTATATTCCTTTGTATTGTCTGTGATGAGCTAACATTTTTTTCTATTTTTTACATTTTTTAAATTTAATTATGTCAAATAAGTCAACTCAGATACAGTAAAAAAAATAAATCAGTTATAGTAAAAAAACCATAAACCAACATCTAACTAAGCGCTACTTGAGTGACTGAGTGGAAAGGGCAATCATACTCAACTGGCCTCTATACATCAGGTATATATGCATATTGTTTCTACTATAAGTCAAAATTTTGTTCATCAGATCAACATCCAATGTTGTGTCTGCACATCTCCAACCATATCCAACGGCCAGGAAATTCATACTTATGTTTCAAAATAAGGCAGACCAAATAGGCCATGCATGCTTAAAATGCTATACTCCATTTCAGTCATGCATGTCGAGTTAGGCCAGCCTAGCTCTGCTTTTTTGACGTGAGAAAGCAAAGAACACATCTATCCACTGCTCTCGGGAGCACAACGTATACACAAAAACAGCCAAACCTGGCTAGAAGATCAAAAGAAAAAATCCCTAAAAAGATAAGAGGCATGAAAAGAAAAAAAAGAGAGGGAGGGGTAGGAATGGAAGCTAGGGCAAAAGGCAAAATTGAATTGGGCCACTGCATCTTTTAGCGCTGCTCGTTCATACGCCGGTCGAAGCGGCGCCACCCAAATGTCCCCCCTCCTGGGCTGCACGCTGGATACATGCGTGCATGCACGCCTCGGTTTACCACACGCGTCGCAACCTTTCCCCGCAGAGACGAAACCAATTAACGCGGCAGTAGCAGGGAACCATTTCATAATTTATTAACGCGCGGTAAATTAACTTAACCTGACTTTAACGGGGTGATCGGTTTAGCTTTTTTTCGGCTTCAGCTTCTAGCTTCAGCTTTTTTTTCACTATTCACTACACTATCCACTAACTCAGCTACAGTGTTTTTTCAGCCAGCTACAGTGTTTTTTCAGCCAAAAGCCATCGCTATTCCGATCACCCCCTTAGAACTGTGGCCAACTAGCCTGATGTATAATTAATTAACGGTTCCATAGGTCACAGCACGCATGCAGCGCAATCTAATCGAAACAGCGGCGCGCGGGCAATAATTACACACGCCCGCTCCTGCATGCGCCCCGTTCACACCACATGCTAGCGTTGCGCCTCCCCATGACGAGAGAGATTTCCCATCGTAGTACTATGCACACTACAGTAACATCGAACACAAATGTTTTTGAGTTGTGACTACACCCAAGTTGTCTGATCGCGCTCCTGGAGTTCTGACCCTTCTTTTTCCCTCTCTCTCCCTCTCTCTCTCTCTCTCTCTCTTTTGTGAGAACCACAACGCAGTCTCCTCCTCCCTCCTAGCCATACCTCTCAAGTATCTAACCACTGTGATAGCAATAGCAACTCCTACGCTGCTGCTAGACTAGAAAGGAAGTCTGGCTTGCAGTCCATAAAGGCGACAAGAAACACCCCTCTCTTATTAGTGGCTAGTAGTAGTATACGCACAGCATGACTCCTTCCGAGATGGGTTCCATGAACAACTGGCTGGGCTTCTCCTCCTCCGGGGCCGACGCCGTCCTGCACCCGCTGCCGCAAGGCAAGGCGGCCGCCACCATCATGGCACCTGTCATTCACTACTAATTCTATATTTTCTTGCTTGCTTATTAACGCCTTAACCTCATGTGTTGCTTGTGCACGCAGAGTGGGGAGGCCCGAAGGGCGTGGCGTTGGCCGCTGACGAGGAGCCGCCGAAGCTGGAGGACTTCCTCGGCTTGCAGGAGCTGGCGGCCGAGGGCGGCCGCTCGGGCGCCGGAAGCAGCGGCGTGGGCGCGAGCTCTATAGGGCTGTCCATGATCAAGAACTGGCTGCGTAGCCAGCCGGCGACGGCCTTGGGGGGAAACGCGATGGCGCTGTCGATGTCGTCGCCGGCGGATGCAGAGGCCGGGGCCGGCGCGTCGCCGGACGGGAGGGGGAAGGTGGGCGATGGGGCGGTGGTGGAGGCGGCGCCGAGGAAGGCGGTGGACACGTTCGGGCAGCGGACCTCCATATACCGGGGTGTCACAAAGTAGGTTGTCTATGATTGTTTGTGTTATTCTTTGATTTTTCTGGTTTTCTTGTGTTCTTTGTATATTGGATAGGGTTTGTGAGATAGTACCATATGCTACTTTTTGTTTTTGTTTTTCTTATCGTTTTGTATTGATGGTTCCTGGCATGCAGAATTAAGTACGTCTCTCTTCTCGTCTTCTATTGTCATTGTACTGATTCTATTGTGTTCTTGATTTTGTGTGTTTTGAGCCTTTTATGTTGGGGATCGTATATAAGGTCAACACTACTGTTCTCTTTTCTTATTCGCGACAGCAGTTTTATTTAGATTTATGAAGTTCTTTAGATTTTGGTATTTTCTTTTGCCTTGTTAGTTCTTGTTCTTGTATCAGATGTGTGGTTTTAGATTTTTTTTAATACAATATGACTACTTTAGTTCTTAATTTGCTCCAATATGCTAGTACCATGTTCAAGTTTTGTGACATTTGAATATTTTAGTTCCTCTTTTTTTTTAATGTAATCAGGCCTGTGATTCGATCTTTAAACACTTTATTGCATTCTGCAAGATTCTTGTGCTATTACCATCTTGGCATCTTGCTATGCACAGTTTCCCAACCTGTTTATTTTATACTCTACCTGACTAGCACTCTGATTTTGTTATATCATTGTTTTTTACTTCTCTTGTTGGTAAAACTTATGTAATTTGTAATCACATTTAACATAACTTGTAAGTTCATCCTCATCTTCTCTTTTTGTTCTTACCGGCAGCAGCACTGCGTCTTCATTTGATTTGACCGGATCAATTAATCCTTTTCTTGTAAAATGTGCTTTGTCATCATCATCATTGTATGCATGATATATTTATCGGCTCAAGGACTGCTGTAGTTCTTGATTTGACTGGATTAATTGACTAGCAGTACTTGATATCCATTTCTAATGTGGGCTTCTCATCATTGTTTCCCATCAGCTAGCTAGCTTGCACGTTTACCGTCCTTGCTCGCCTGGATTTTATGAGGACATTAAAATAGACCCAAAATTAATGTCACGTTTATTAGAAAATATTTTTTGTCATCTTTGTTCCTTATGTCACATAAATTTTTGTTCTGCTTTTATTGTTGTGCAATAGGCACAGGTGGACAGGAAGGTACGAAGCCCATCTTTGGGACAATAGCTGCAGAAGAGAAGGTCAGACTCGCAAAGGTAGACAAGGTAAATATCCCCAATGCATCGAACTCTACCAAAGAAGATTACTTGAATCTTTCAAGTAGCTTATTTTTCTATGAACATTTCGATTTTCCAAGCCTAACTACTTGTTTGTTTTTCTTGTTGCATCGATTGGCTTGGGACTTCATTTCTGGGCCGGGATTCTTTTCAGTATATCTTGGTAAGAACTTTAAAGATATTATAGCAATTTCTATTCTCTTTATTTATGGAGTATATGTATCTGAAATATATGATTATGTAATGAAGGTGGATATGATAAGGAAGAAAAAGCTGCTAGGGCTTATGATTTGGCTGCTCTCAAATACTGGGGCACTACAACGACAACGAATTTTCCGGTACCACTAATTTATTCATCCTTTTAATTCCCTGCATGTTAACATTTTGCTGCATATATCATGTATGTTACATGATTATCATGATTGCCATTCTTAGGTAAGTGACTATGAGAAAGAGATAAAAGAGATGAAGCATATGAATCGACAAGAATATGTTGCATCCCTTAGAAGGTATGCGCTGTTACAACTTTGAACCTTTATAAAAGGACTATTCTCCACATGGGTTAAATTTCACGTAAGATGTTGTAATACAGAAAAAGCAGTGGATTTTCTCGCGGTGCGTCCATCTATCGCGGAGTTACCCGGTACAATTTTAAATTTTGTGCTTATGATTTGATGTTTTAATTGCACTCTAGTTTGTTTCTGTAAAAATAATCTTTGCATTTGAACTTGAATATAGTTTTGTTGATTTCCAAGTAGTTATGTTGTTTGCACACATTTGCATATCTAATTGTTGACATAAATTTTTCTGTGTTGCATGTGTTGACAATGAACTAAAATATTATTTTACACATGCCATGCCATGCCATTGCTTTGCTAACAGTCAAAACATACATGTGAATCAGACACCATCAGCACGGAAGGTGGCAAGCAAGAATAGGAAGAGTGGCAGGAAACAAGGATCTGTATTTGGGCACATTTAGTAAGTCACATCTTAATCGTTTAGGCTCAACCAAATCCATCATGCTCTGTTCCAAAAAGTGGAAGCAAAAAAAGGAAAAACACAAAGCATGGCCAGAACACCTTTTCCCCTTAAATTTCTTGTGCCACTATCTTAAATAAAGTTTGTTTAACAATGAGCTCAACACCTCCGTGCCCTCCTGTAGGTACCCAGGAGGAAGCTGCGGAAGCCTATGACATTGCCGCGATCAAATTCCGAGGCCTCAATGCTGTCACGAACTTCGACATGAGCCGGTACGACGTGAAGAGCATCATTGAAAGCAGCACTCTCCCGATCAGTGGCACCACCAAGCGCCTGAACGATGTCTCTGAGCACACCGACATCTGCATGGACGGCGCTGGCACCGATGCCGACAATGTGGCCACGTCCCAGCTCACCAACGGCATTGGTAGCTATAGCTCTCACCATTACGGCTACACCGGCTGGTCGCCTATTGCGATGCAGCCGATCCCCTTGCAGTACCCCAATGGAGGACAGTCCAGGCTGTGGTGCAAGCAAGAGCAGGACAGCGCGGCCTTTGCAGCGGCGCAGAACCTGCACAACCTACATTATTTCCCTGCCGTGGGCAGCACCCAAAACTTCTTCCAGCCATCTGCCGTTCCGGATGTGATGTGCGTTGTCGAGGTGCCGTCGCCGTCATTGGACTCCAGTTCCTACATGTACAACGGTGGCATCGGTTACCATGGTGCCGTGGGCGTTGGGAGCTACGGCACGACGGTTGCCACTCTGATGGACCAAGGCCAGGGCAACCATGCGTCCAGTGGCTACGGGGAAGATGGTGTGGTTGGCGGTGGCACGACGTCTCACCTGAGTGGTATTCGGAGCATGTATTACCTCTCCAAGGACTCGCCGGTCGCCGATGTCGGGAGAGATGATGGTTATGAGCAAGCTGTTGGGTGCAACAGCTGGGTGTCGTCCGTGCCGGTGATGGCGCAAAAGGCCAACGTGACGGTTTGCCATGGGGCGCCTCTATTCTCAGTATGGAATGATGCTTAGCTCGGTAGCTAGTTAGGTCTCAAGTGATCTTAACTGTTTTTGTTGGAAACGGTAAACAGAGGAAAGATTAATGGGTGGCTATACAAAGTCATTCTCCTGATTTTGCATTGTTTTCTTCTGACGATGCGATCGATGTTTTGGGGTTTAGTTACTAATTAACTTTGGGAGCTATTTTGAAGGAGATAATTTTTTTGTTTTTGATCACATGACTTCTGTACTAATGTCAATTACGGTACTGGATGCTTAAGCTTTTGTAATGGCATGACCTTTGGAATTAATATATATGATGCTGTTATCAGTCATTATCGTTTCCTGCTTCTTTTAATACAGTTGTCACATTAATTTGTTCCAGAAATTAGATATTCTAAGAACTTTGCAGACATGCAACTATCATCTTAACTTTTATTTGGTCCTACATTTCTTTTATTGTTGCATTGCTATGTGCTGCTTAACTATGTAGACTTGCATGATTATCGAAAGAAATACTGCACTGAATATATGCTAACTGCTTCGCAGACGTTCTGCAGGGTGCGATTCTAAGCTAATATGGTTAGTGTTTTTACGACTTCTTACCTTTATACAATAAATAGGTTGTTATGGAATATATTTGGTTGCATTGCCTAGTTGATAACTTGATGTTCATATAGAGAATTGAAATGGTCACAGATCTGTATATGCTGCCGTGATTTACCTAGCTAGGCTAACGCAATCCGTTCTTGAAACCTTAGTGAAGGGTTTTTGCGTGGCTATTTAGCTTTTTCTATTTGCATGTGACACTTGTTTGCTACTTGAAGTATTGTGTATTACTTTGAAAAAGATGAAATCTTGAAGGGGTGAATGTCTTATGTACAGTTGACTAGTCAAGTAGGTAGTGTTAAATTGCTGTTTGCTGGGATGTCTAGGCGTTGTGTATGGTGAAAACTATAGCACCATGAAAACTTGAATACTTCAACCAGTACCATCTGATCGCATGCGAATGGCCCAGATCGAGGCGGTTCCCCCTCTACCACTTAAACAGTCTTTTGCCAAAAAAAAAAACTATGTTGCACTTTCTTTTCGTGAATAACCCCTAGGAGTCCTCTCCTTCCCAGCCAATTTCCATTGCCCCCTCACTCTCGCGGACATGGTGAGGCGGTGACGTACCAGTGAGGCAAGGGTATGGTGGCAGTGGTGGGAGGCAAGGCTAGCCCAAAGGGCCATGACACGGCATGATCTCACGTTGTTGACCTCCATCGCCAGCTGCGATGTCGTCCTAGAGAGGGTGAGAATGAGAAAAGAAGAGAGGAAAGAGATGCCGAGAGGAGCCCACAAGCGCTGGTGAAGTGTGCCGCGTGTAGCTTGGGAGGCAGTCACTCTATCCCTCCCACTCTAGCGCCACCCCCTCCTCTATCGCCAATAGTCGGATATGGACAGGGGACCACTGCAAGCCTATTGTCGCTACCGTTTTCACCACGGCTTCCGTGCACTATTGCCGTGCGTTGACTCATGCCATCACGAGCTGGTGGTCATAGCTCATATGCAACCGTATTAGGGCCTCGCTAGCTTGGATTCGGTGGTGGTTGGAGGGGAGGGAGAGAGGTGATGGCAGATGGACATGATGGAGAAAGACGATGATAAGTAGGTCCAGCTTTGGTATCCACCGCCTCAGGGCTGCCGCGACGCGGTGGTTCATAGGGAGATGGAGGTCAACGGTGTAGGGGGGAGAGGAGGTTGACAACTCGGTGAGAGAGGAGGCCGGTGGTATGGGGGAAGAGGAGGTTGAAGTGCAGGTGAGCGGGAGGCGGCATCGCGGGCCGACAAGAGGCAGCGTCATGAGGGCGATGGAGGGTGATGGCCTGAGGGAGAGGAGGCTGATGGGGAGCTAGATTTGGGGATTAAGGTATTGTAATATGTAACATCCTGTTTTTCTGAGATTTTTAAATCCTGGAATTTAAAAATGAATTTTCTGGAATTTTCTGAATTTAATTGAAGCTTCAAATGAATTTTTAAAGTTTTAAATGAATTAATATGAATAAAATAAACAATAACATAAGCTGGAAATATTTTATTTGTGTTCTTCAGGTCTCAAGGTATTTTCTGGTATTTTTGGTGAATTTTTTGGATTTATTTGCTATTTTCTAGAGCTTTTAGAAGTTTATTTGAATTTTGTTTTGGAAAAAGAAAAGAAAATAAAATCCCCCGGGCCGCCCTCAGCCGCCCGATCCCCTCCCCTCCGCGTGTCGGCGATCCCGGCCGCCCACGCGTCGGCCGCCGCCGACCCCGCGCACCGCCTCCCTCGGCCTCGGCCCGGCCCGCTCCCGCGCCTCGCCTCCACCGTCCGATCGGCGCCCGCGCCACGCGGCAGCGTCCGCGCCGCCGATCCCGCACCACACCCCACCCGGACTTCACCGCAGCCGTCCGATCCGCTCGCCCGTGCCACGCGTCGGCCCGCTCGTGCCCGCGCTGCGCGATGACCTAACCCTAGCGTCCGCCCGGGCTCCGCTCGATCGCAGCCGTCCGTGGTGCCACACGTCGGCCTCCCCGTCGTCGTCTCCGATCCGGTTCCGCCCCTACGTCGCGTCCGATCCGGACTGTCTCGGCATGCGAGCCATATAAAGCCCGCCGCCGCCTCGGTTCGTGCGCTCCATCCGCAGCCGCCGCCGCCTCCTCCCTCGCTCCCGTACGCCACCGCTCCCCGCCGCACCTCGCCGTGTGCCGGTCCTCGACGCCTCCGTCGGGATCCGCCGGACCGCGCCGCCCCGTTCCTCGCCCGAGCCACCGACGACCCGCGCATCTCTGGTAAGTCGCCGCCGCCCCGTTTCTCGCTCCTCCGCCGCCGACGACCCCGCTGCCGGAACCCGCCGCCTCCGCTGGACCCTCCGCCGTACGAATGGTCGCCGGAGTCCGCCCCCCTCGCCGTCGCCTCGTCGGACCTCGTCGCGCTCGCTCGCCGGACCCGCAGCACCGCCCCTCGGTCCGTGTGCGCGACCCGCACGCGCGCGGGCGCGTCCTCGCCTCGCCGCCGCCGCCGTGCACTGCGCCGCCGCGCGTGTCCGCGCGCGCCGCGCGTCGCGCGCCACGCGTCAACCATCGGCGGCTTCCGCCCCGCGCCACGCGATCTCGGCCGTCCGCCCGGATCAAAAACCGACGGCTTGATGTGCCCACGTGGCCTCCCTCCAGCCGTCCGATCCCGCCGCCGTCGCCGCGCCCGCATCGAGCCACGTCAGCCCTACCCACGTGGACGCCACGTCAGCCCTAGGGCCACATGGCATGACACGTGGCATGCCACGTCAGCAAATACCCGAGCCCAGGTGCCACGTGGCAGCCACGTCAGCTGCCACGTCAGCATGTGCCACGTGGCAGCATATGCGCGCGCCACGTCGGCCGCCCGCGCGTCGACACCCTCTCTCCGTGCAGCATTACGTGGACCGAGTCCACGGTGGACTCGGAATTTCGTGGACCGGGTCCACAGCACAGTAACTTTTCTGATTTTCCCGAATTATGGGATGGACCTGGCTGATTAATTTGTAATACTTCAATGCAATTCTGCTATTGTGATGGACATGGTTGCTGATTTCCATGTGGCGCAAGGGGGGGTGTGATGCAAAACCCTAGCGGGCAGGATTGTGTTGAGGTAGAGCATTGTAAAGGCCTTGTTGTGATTTCCTTAGGCCTAGGCTAATCACATCGTGTGGATACAGTTGTGCAACCTCTGCAGAGTGTAAAACTATTCGAATAGCCGCGTCCTCGGTCATGGACATTGCTCGGGGATTTCACACGAGGGTTAGTGTTTCATTTATAACTTGGTGGTTTATGTTGGGAGTGGACAGGTAGTTCACTGTTGGTTTAACTTGTGAATTGGTGTTCACAAGTGGTTCATGTTTATTCCTTTGATTATCTATTATTACTGTTTTCAGTTAACTTTCGCTTTCAAGTTATTTAATATATTTCATCGATAAATGCCTTTATGCAAATTAACCTTTCAGCCTTCCATTGGTAAGCCTTACATATTATATTGCATTTATTGTTACAAATGACTTGCTGAGTACCAATGTACTCACGGCTTTACGCCTATGTTGCTCAGTTGAGGGAGAGGAGTACTATCAGCAGGAGGTGCCAGAAGGAGAGTACTACGACGACTTCGCGGATTAGGCTTCGTTCTCCACTCGATAGCCTGTGGCTTGTCGATTGGTCGCTATGCTTTATTTTGGATTTCCGCTGCTATTTTGTTAAGCCCTTCCGGCTAGAGATATTGTAAGCTTGGCCATAAGGTCGTACCTTTGATATTTTATCAATATTCGAGTTCTCCTTTATTATTGTCATGTGTATGACTGTGATGACATCTATGTTTGACTGTGTGCACTAGCGTGATCCTGGACTAGTGCAGTTTACACAGAGAGACCGAATTTGCATATTCGGGTCTCGACATAATATCCCAAAATTTGAATGTTTGAAAATGTGAAAATTTCTAAACTTTTTAATGCATTTTGTGGTTATTCATATTTCCTAAAATCCATTTGGGCTTTTCTAGAATTTGTGTTGTGCAAATTAATACAAGGAAAGAGGCACAATAAATATCAATAATAATAATAACAACAAAAGAATAGCCAAGTTTAAATCCAGGGCAAATTCCCTCAGAAATTAAAGCAACAAGAAGAATGAAATTCAAATTTGAGTTTAAATTCAAATCTGAAACACAAATCCAAATTCAAAGTACAAAAATTTAAATCGTTAGGTTGAAACCTCTTAGCATTAATGTTATAGATTGGCACATCCTCAAAATTTAAATCATATAATCCATTCATCAATAGAACATAACTATAAAGCATATTATTCAAATAAATCAAATAGTAATTGTTCTTTATTCTAAACGTACAACCTTCTGCTCACAAACATAAAGAAAAAATATTTTTTTTGCTTAAGGCATGAATATAATAACAATTATTCAATTCTAAAACTAATCATAAGGGTAAATATCCAATAACCAATGCAACAACTCTTGCTCTAGTGCTCATGCAAAGATCAACCTCGCCTCTTGCTAAACTCCTACTCCTTATTAGCTTTTGTATCGAATTGCAAATATGTGCAACTGATCCGATATCAAATACCCAAGAACCAATATGGGAAGTAGTAAGATTTATTTCTATAACATTTATACGTGAAGTAGAAACCTTACTTCCTTTCTTCTTTTCTAGTTTTGCCCAGTACTTCTTGCAGTTTCTCTTTCAATGTTCAGTCTCTTGGTAATGGTAGCAAATAGTTTCAGGTGATCTATGACACTCAAGATCTCGTCTTAAGTTTTACCCATACACTTTCTTTTGTCCAAACCTTTAGACTTCTTCTTTTTGAAGTTGTTAGTCTTCTTAATCATCATAACATGATTAGAGCTTTTCTTAATGCTCCTTCTCTACTGAGTCGAGCATCCTATATAACTCGGTCGATGACTTCTCCATACCATTCATATAAAAATTCAAAATGACTAGATCAAAGCTCAAAGTGAGCAACTAGAGAATTATATCAGTAGCCAACTCTTGGCTAAGAGGAAACCAAGTTTTTCAAACTCTCAACATAATCAATCATCTTGATTACATGAGGGCTGACCAGACTTTTTTCAACTAATTTGCACACAAATAATGACTTAGAAGTGTTGTACCTTTCAGCCCTTACCTTGTTCTCAAACATACCTTTAAGACCCATAATCATATTGTAGGCATACATATTCTCATATTGCTTCTGAAGCCCAGAGTTCATGTTGGAAAGCATAAGACAGCTAACTTCATCTGAGTCATTGCAATGTTTCTCATACTCATTTTTTTGAGCACGAGTAACATCTTCAGCTAGTTCATCTGGATATGGAACCTCTAGCATATATTTCTTCTTTTCTTTCTTGAAAATAATTCTCAAGTTGCGATACCAGTCAATGAAGTTTGTTCCATTTAGTTTTTCATTCTCAAGAATAGACCGTAGGTTAAAATTACGTGTGGAGGAAGTAGATGGTAGTATTGTCTACAACATAAAAAGTATATGCAAAAATTCAGTACTACATTTATGCGAAATCTTAAATTAAATAATTTAACAAAAGGTACTCCCGCTATATATTTAAAAGCCATGTAATCTCATATATCTCAGTTCTTACTTGTGTCTCAAACATGCCTTTGAGTGCCACAATCATATCATAGGCCTCTATGTTCTCAAACTGTTTATGAAGGTCTAAGTTTATGGCAGCAAGCATGAGACAGCTAACATCAAGGGACTCATCACATGCCTTTTTATAGGTGTTTTTAAGAGCAGCAATAGCATTTTCATCAGGTACTTCTGGAATTGGTTCCTCTAGAACATGTTCCTTTTTATCTTACCTAAGAACAATTCTTAGGTTGTGGGACAATTCTTAGGTTGTGGGACTAATCCGCAAAATTTATTCCATTTAGCTTTTCTTTATCAAGTATCGAACTTAAAGCAAAACTAGAAGTAGCTATAGCAGTTGGTAGCATGATCTACAACATAGAATATGCAAAACTAAAACATATATTCAAGAAAAGTAACTTCTATTAAACAATTTAATAAAGATACTCCCACTAAATACCATATCCCTCTTGTGACATTTAGTGATTTAAGATCCACAATCAACTTATCTACTAGTGAGGTTTGGCATCACTGCTAGAAGATTAGTGAATTTGGTAAGCAACCATTTGCTAATTATATCTCTATATAACTCGGGTTGTTGGGCAGCATCTCGATGCTCTGCTACCCAACCCTATGCCTCAAGGTTCATAACTGTTATGATGACATTGTCGAGTTAAACCAATACTTTACATGTGAGTGTCCAACACAAACCCATCAAGTTAAGGAAAATTAATGTCAGTCTCCTTTAGCAAGATCTACCATTAAAATAATGGCTTTGGATGGTGCAACTAATTGGGAGGGCATCAATTCAGTTTAATATTATTTGGAGCAATTAAGTAACATGCATAGAAATAAATGAACAGAAATATAAAGCCATTCACAGACAATCATATTGCATCATGATATAGTATAGCCTTCCACATGATGATCTCTATCGCCGTGCTTCCTGTTTGTCATGTCTCCAAGTGGCCAAAACCTCCAAGTGCTCCCACTAAGCCATTACTCCATAGCACATACTAACAAAGGTTACAAGAAGTGAAGAAGCATCACAAGTCAACATGCAGATCGTTATACAAACATAGACAGCCTTGGACTGCAATAAGCATGACACGCGAACCATGAATATTACATACATATATGCATCTCATACATCATTCACATGCATAATGTCCCATACTATTCACAACAATCCTACAACATAAATATACATATAATCGTATTCTATCTAACATACTAAGTTATTATCCTAGTCACAAATGTCCTGTTCACATTGGATTAATCACATTAACCTTTTTTTATTGCAACTCCAATTCGATCAACCAAAATTGATTTTCGTGTGCTCCATGGATTTACACCTTCACTGTCTGCCCCGATGGTGGAAAACTGACCAGTAGATGAAAGTCATGATTCAATCATGGAATAGTGATCATGAACCCATCTATAGACTAGTACACATGGATGATCACCATCACTAAAATCAATATATCATATAGAACGACCACAAAAACAGTAATAGATCACATCTACGACTCCCACATATCACCATATGCATCTAATTCGACTCTAAAACTAGATGGGATGGCTCTGATACCACTAATGTGCTATAGGTAGCTATGCTAGCACAATTTCAAAAATCTACCGCATAAACAAGAAACCTCCACTAGTAATAGATCATAGGATTAGCACTAGACGACAGACTCATAGCGGAAGTAGAGTCGATGTAGTATGTTGGTGCAGTAGTAGTCATACTAGCCGCAACACCTCCCCAGCTCCTTCTGGTCATCACAAGTTGCAAATCATCCTAATGCTGAAGCTTTCCATCAACACCTCCAAGGTATCCACATGTACGGGGTAGGAACACCACGCACTAGAGTGCTAGTGTTGGCTACGTGGTATTAGATGAAGAAGGTGTGGCGACTAGTGTTTCGAGAATTCCGAATCACTCTCTAAAACCCTATGGCACCGCCCCTCTATATATAGGCATCCATGATGGGCCTCTGTCGAACCTAGATTTCACAACCTAGAATACTCTGTGATTCCACCGTACTATTCTCTAAATCAGTAGATAGTGCTCACAGATACATTGCTGTATCAAATCATACATCACACAACACAAACCGAAATAAAATATTACATATCAGAGTTTAAAATACACTATGTCAGGTGACAGTTTTACATAAGGGCTAATCAGGCCAAATATTTATAGCACAAAAGATAATAGTGGAAAGCATAAACAAAAGTAGGACCAATATCCATAGGCAAGTAAAGAAAAAAATGATGAGGGTAGTGCAGTTTGGCTACAACGATAGCCTCTCACAAATTGGGACATTCATTCGACGTCGGCCAGTCAGATGCCCAAGGTTGTGTTGATCCATTGTCTATCGGGTAGAGGGTATAAAAAGAACTGAGCAAGTGAAAAACCTTGTTTTCTTAACTTTGTCATGGGAGTTTAAGAAATCTTGTAGGTAAAGCTGAGCAGCTCTGCAGAGTCATATGCAAATGATATTTGAATACGCTGTGTTTTCGGCAAATGAAGCTGTGTTTATTTGGGTGATCCCATAAATAAAGCATAAGTAGATTTGGAAAGAGTTTTGGTAATATTGTGAATTGTTAATCAAGTTTGAAACCCCCTCTCATTAAGATGTTGTTGACTTTCTTGTTTTTAAACTCAAAAGGTTTGCGAAATAAAACTGTATCCACATAAAATAATAGAACCCCTATACCCAGTTCATTGAAATTCCTTGCATGTAATTATTTAGTATTTCCATATGTGACTTATTGAGTACGGTAGTTGTACTCATACTTACAAACAAAATTAAACAGAAAACGCATCGCAAGATCAAGAGGAAGTCTACGAGGTTCAAGATGAAGGCGCGTACGATGAAGTTGACGTTTGGTTTTAGGGTTGTTCTGCACTCAGGCCTGCCTGTGGTGCATTTTATTTTATGTAATGTAAGGGCCGCTATCCCGCTATAAAACTTGGCTGTCAAGCCACTATCTTGTAATAAAGTTGACCTTCTTTAAGCATGTATTGTCTATGATGTACACTTGACTACAGTGCCTCGCAGCTGAATAGTCCTAGACAGCTATGACATGAATAGTAGTACTATCCCTGGAAACGGGGGTGTTACGGAGTGATATCAAAGCACGCTTGCTTGACTGTAGGACGACCCTAAGTATGTTAGACTGTTTGCAAAGAAACTTATTTTAAAATAAAAAGGAATTACATAAAATATAAGTATTATTCTTTTATTAGTCCTTGTCTATCTAGCTCCCCTATACTTAGCTCACCGATAAGTCAGTTTTGTCTTCTGTGCTGGAGGCCTGGAGCTGCCTACCTTTCTTTTCCTCCCTACTATGCCTGATCGCTGATGCACAAAATTAACTGAGGTCAGTTGGTCGAGAGGATCAGTGGATTGCAGTGGCCAATCGAGCGCTGCAAGCACATCGATACATATATGGAGTCCGCCGCGGCGAGCGCCTTCCTGAAGGGCGTCATGGGGAGGCTCTTCCTGGTGCTGGAGAAGGAGTACAACAAGCAGAAGTGTCTTAGGCAAGAGACGCAGTCTATCCAGCAGGATCTTCGCATGGTCGCTGCCGCCATGGACGACCAGCTCCGTGCCTTGGGGAGGAGCGATCGCGGCACGGCAGTCGCGAGGCTGTACAGCGAGGAGATGCTTGACCTCGTGCACGACGTCGAGGACTGCATAGACCGCTTCGTGCACCGCCTGACGTGCAAGCAGCACGGGGGGTCGTCGTTGGTCCGTCGGGTCGCTCACGAGGTGAAGAAGGTGCAGAGCCGTTCCAGCTTCGCCGACGAGATCCACAAGCTCAAGAGGTGCCTCAAGGAAGCGCACGAGCATGTCATGAATATCCCTATTACTGCCATCTGCTTCCAACCCACCGTGGTGGGATCGACGGCATCCTCGACGGCGTCTCGCGTTGCGCGCGAACCGGTGGGCATCGAGAAGCCCGTGGAGGAGCTCCTGTCGCTGCTACATGAGGTGGAGGGCGAGCCGGAGAAGCTGAGGGTGATCTCCGTCGTGGGGTTCGGCGGCTCGGGTAAGACCACCCTTGCGAGGGAAGTCTACGACAAATCTCGCTGCAAGGAAAAATTCGACTGCCATGCTTGGGTTGCTGCCGCCGATCGCTCGCCGGAGATCAACATCGATGGGGTCAGGTGGGGGGTCCTACGTGATATACTCCGGCAAGTTCATCCCCAAGATGCAATGGATGTTGATGGCCAACATCTTCAAGCCTCGCTCAAGGAATTTCTCAAGGATAAGAGGTGTGCAGCTTTCCGATTTTCTTTTTCTCCAACGCCCCCGTGACTTTAAGAAATAGGAGTCTCTATATAACATTTGCATGATGTTTAGATTTAAATCTGTCAGATTTTAAGACATTGAATCAGACAGATTTGAATCACTCATTTTTTTAGAGGAGAATATGGGTGGATCTATTGGATGAAGATTCAACAGCCAAGATTTTTTTGAAGAGGGTATGGCTGTATGGGGGATCTAACGGTTCAAAATCTAACAGATTTGAGTCCAAAAAATATGCAAATATTGTATAGCAATTCTCTTAAGAAATTCAGTATGTTTAATTTTCCGAAAATTATTAGATGAAGTCATCTCTCGCTAAAATATTTTCGCTACTCTAACTCTTCTCCCTGCATATGTAATTTGCGGTTTTTGAAGCAATCTTAATTTGCGATATAGAATTTCATGAGGTTGTATGTCTTTTCATTTTGTGTGCACCTATATTAGTTGGTTGGTGTGGATCAAGAATAGTTGGTGAAGATCATGTGTGGAGTTAAAGCTCAGATTCTTTGGCAACCAAACATAATTATAATTTGCTTATGATTCCATTTCCAACCTACACATTCATTTGGCAACCAATGCAAAAATTTGAATTGTATTCCAATTCCAATTCTGCCGGAAATTAAATTGGGAGTATAATTCAACAATCCAAATTCAATTTAGGGATCCAAACGGACTTTTACCATGTTTTGCCTCAGTTCTATCCAACGGCGGATGTACACGGTAACTTTTTGAAAAAACCCTTTGATTTTCTTATTTCACAAATTAATATCTCAGAGTTGAAATAGTTGACCCCACATGTATTATTTTTTAAGTCCACCACTGATTTCGAGCAGCAAGGTTTGTGGGAGGAACATGCCTGAATAATCCATAGCTTTTGGATGGGTTCTTTTCGGTTACAGCCGATAACTTTTAATTCTAGCGTGAACGCTTGTGCAAACGAATCAAATGCCGATAAGCCGATTCGAAAAGACTATTCCAATAAGCCGTTTTGAAAAGATGACAAATAAGCTGTCCTATTTGTTTGTTCGGAAAAAATAATACACTGAAAAGAATGGACCTTTACTCGCTTCTGGGAGTAATTAAGTAAATTTAGCCTAAAATCACGGGCTAGCCCAAAATTATCGTAAATTTTCTTGGTGGAAAGGTTAACAGCAGTAAACTTTCATTGTCTGGCCTCTCTTTCTTCATTGCTATTGTTACGAAATCTAAAAAGTTATGGTATAGGCAAATATCAAAACCATTTCTAGTGGGCTTAGACTATAAACAAAGATATCATTGTACCATGTAATCAGATATAAGAATTAATAAGAACTATTTTTTCTGATGTTCTCTCTTAATTGATAGCTACTCTGGGCATTCTTTCTCGTGCCACTACCAAATGCAGGAAGGTACCCGTCAGGGATCTACTTAATCACGCGATTGGCCATTGCATTGCATTTGCATTGGATGTTTTTTTGGGTAAATTACACTGCTGTAGCGCTGTAGGTCAATCAACTTGTTGCAGCGTTTGATCGCAGTACTTTCGAATTGCTTATTTGGATCACCAAAGTGCCATACGTGGTTCACTTGCATGTCACACCTTGACACGTTGGATAAAGCTCGCCTATGTGGCATGCCACCTCACCCCCCCAGTTCTACGGTGCCCCTCTGCTTCCAGTCACCGTATTTCTCCCTCATCGCCGCTCACATCTGTGATCTCCACCTTCTAAAATCGGTGGTGGCTCGGGCTCGAAGATGAGCTGGCGGCGAGGGATCCCGCTGGAGCCAGCGAAGACAAGGGCCGGTGATGGTGGAGATGACCGGAGCCGCTTCGATCTGGTGTGCCGATCAGCACGCCATCTCATGGCGACGACGGCTTAATATGTAATTCCGAAGTATCGTGACCAGATGAACCCACGCTACCAATTGAATAACCTATGGTGTAATTTACTTTTTTTTTAAGACTCGCATCTACAGGATTCATCTTCTAACCTTTGCCTTTCAATTCGATTATTATTAGGTATTCAATTGTCATTGATGACATCGGGATGGAGCAATGGAGCAGTATAAATTCCACCTTTGAAGACAATTGTACGAGCAGCAAAATACTATTGACCACAACTATTCAGTCCGTAGCCAATATGTGCAGCCATGGCAATGGTTATGTGTACCAAATGAGCACACTTGGAGAGGAGGACTCCAAGGAGATAGCTCTTCCACTTGGGTTACAGTCACTAGAGCTAGAGCAGGGCTCAGCAACGCTGTTACAGAAATGTGATGGTCTCCCACTTGCTCTTGTCAGCGTCTCCGATTATCTGAAGAGCTCAAATGAGACCACAGGGGAGCTGTGTGCAGAGCTGTGCCGCAACCTGGGCTCTCATCTGAAAGAGAAGCATGGCCATGACAACTTCACAGAGCTAAGAGAGGTGCTTATGCATAACTACGACAGTTTGTCCGTCTACGCTCTGACCTGCCTGCTGTATCTCGGTATATTCCCAAACAGTCGTCCCCTAAAGAGGAAGCAATAATCAGGAGGTGGTTAGCTGAAGGATATGCGTGGAGTGATTCTCTACTCAGCGAACAGGACATGGCAGATGAGAATTTCAAGATGCTTATCGACCGGAATATCATCCAGCCTATTGATACAAGAAACAACGCGCAAGTGAAGACGTGCAGAACTCATGGCATCATGCACGAGTTCGTGTTGCACAAGTCCATGTCACAGAGATTCATTGCGACATCGTCTCCTGATCATCCAAGATCCAGTGTTAATTGTAGTACCGCTTGTCACCTTTCTATTCATGGTGGCGATCCAAAGGATAGCGGGGCATCTGACGAGGATTTGTCTCGCGTTCGATCTCTGACAGTCTTTGGGAAAGCAGGTGATGCCATTTCTTATGTTCAGAAGTGCAAACTGCTAAGAGTCTTGGATCTCGAAGAATGCAGTGATCTGGAAGACGACCATCTCAAACACATAGGCAAGCTGTGGCATCTAAAATATCTAAGCTTCGGGGGCACTGTCAGGAAGCTTCCAAGGAGCATTGAAGGACTGCACTGCTTAGAGACACTGGATTTAAGGTGAACCAAGATAAAGACATTGCCCATCGAAGCCGTGGAGATGCCCCACTTAACTCACCTGTTTGGAAAGTTTATGCTTGACAGAGATGATCTGAAGAATGCAAACAAGATGAGTAAACTACGGAAGTTCTTGTCTGGAAACAAGAGTAACCTGAAGACTTTAGCTGGATTTGTAACAACTGGGAGCCAAGGATTTCAGCAACTTCTCGGTCATATGAGAAATCTGAGAAAGTTAAGATATGGTGCAAGCCTGCTGCAAATAGCAGTAACTACATCACTGATCTTTCACAGGCCATTCAGGAATTCACCAAGGTTCCCATGGACAGGGCCAGTGCTCGTTCTCTATCACTTGATTCAGAAGAATGCTCAGAAGACTTGCTGAGTTCACTTGATTTTAAGCCATGCTCTGAAGGTTACAAATATGATCTAAGGTCGCTAAAGCTACATGGAAAGCTACTCCAATTGCCTCCGTTTGTTACCTTGCTGTCAGGTCTCACTGAGTTGTGCATTTCATCAGCTATCCTGACACGGGATCTTCTATCATCCCTGATTAATCTGGGCAGCTTGCTTTACCCCAAACTGATTGCTGGTCAGCTCGAGATTTTTGAAATAAAAAATGGGGAATTCCCAAGCCTGCGACGACTGTGCTTTGTGGTGCGAAGTCTTACTTCGAATTCTGCTCTGCCAAGAATCGAACAAGGAGCTCTGCCAAATCTCGTCTCACTTCAGCTGCTCTGTCAGGGTCTAGTTGGTCTTTCCAGCATCGAGATCAGACACCTAAAACATCTCAAGGAAGTCACTGTTGACTATGGAGTGACTGACCAGACAAGACAAGATTGGGAGCGAGCAGTAAGGAACCACCCGAATAGGTCGCGGCTCTTGTTGCTCGAAAGTGCGGATCCAATGGAAAGAGAGGGACCGGAGCAAGAAACCTGTGCCGTGAGGGACAAGCGGAAGAGGTGTGTAGTCCAAACAAGTCTGGATGATGGACTGGATTCTGGTCTCAAGAAGATGAGACTTTCAGAGTCGTCGTCTTCGCAGCTTCAAGTGATCTTCACGATACCATTCGGTTCCTCTGCGCAACGATGAACCTCGTTGTCGAGGCAGCACCCAGGCAATCGTAGGTAAATATCTGGCTCGTTTCATTTTCTTATTTGTGTTTGTAATTGATAGTGCTGCTTCGGTGTAGCAGACTGCTATGGAGACGATTTAACCTGGATTCTCAAATCGGAGACAGATCGAAGAGATGATCAACTGCTGTTGTATGGTCGAAGTTTCAGCCATTTTGGACCTTCCGCCCCGAGATATGCCCCCTTTTTTGTCAGTTTAACGAAGTGCACCATGTTGTCGGATCAGCTTGTTTGGAAATTGTTCCTGTCGAGTGTGCTGAGTAGCTAGTTTATATATATTCAATTGCTACCAACGTCTCTGATTCAGTTCTCGTACGAAGAATATTCTTGTAGGTGATTACGGGACATTGGTGTACCTTGAATCTAGAGATTTTTTTAAATTCATGTTGACATGGATTTCGTGTGTGTGTGTAGAGAGAGAGAGAGAGTATGTGCTGCGTCTTGAATCGGGTTTGACGCTGCTGTTGTCTACAGGTGAAACTTATGTCGCACCGCATGAGCTGAAGCAAATTACCTCTGCAATAACAATGAAGCACTCGTTCTGTGTCCATCAAATGAAAGGTGTAATGCCCTGTCCAGAAGAATCCTTTCGGAAGGTGGCACAACAGTTAATGCCCTGTCACAGTGTACTGTACATACTAAATTGTACTCCACCAAGACACAGTTAATTAGGCAACTGCTTGTTTTGTTGAAATTAGGCCCAAGGTCCATTTTCTATAATTCCAAAGCACGCAAGGTTTAGTACCATATTGCTTAGGCAAAGTAGGGGAGACCAATTTATAAGGTGGAGTCCATGCCACTCCGTGACGTGGTGCGCCACTTGGCAGACCATGTCCACCTTGTTTTTGCTAAACCTTGTACCGTCTCTCTCTTTTTGACTGGTCATGAGACTGTTTATTTTTCGGTTTGAATACGAGCAGTTACCAGTGAATAATGGAGTCAGTTATCGGTGAATAATAGCGCCAGTTACCGGTGAATAATAACGTCAGTTACTAGAGAGCAATTAAGACGTCTATAAAAGGCCTAGAGACGTCCAGGTTTGAACTGATCTCCTTCATTCCTTTCTCCCATTGTCTTCTTCCACTCTTGTACGAAGTGTTGAGCTATCGAACCTCGTCGACCTTTCTTCTCGGTGTGCACCGGGAAGAGAGGAGAGCGGGATCTCCGAACCATTGTCGAGAGAGAACCTGCACGGGGCGGCAATAAGGTTTCTGGGCAGCGCATCTGCACGACCGCTCCTACTACATCCTGCACTGCGTCGAGTCTTCACTGCATCACGCATGCGCTGCTTTCTGTTCTTCATAAAGCCCAACAGTAAGTCGTTCGTGTGATCGTACGACTTTGATACTATATTTTTCTTGTGTTTATTCCGAAGTATGATGAGTAGCATACTGTTAGTAGTTAGTTGTGCATCACTAGTATATTATTTTTGTCTCCTACTAAAACTTGAAATTAAAATATTGCCTACATTTTCAACAATCCAGAAACCTTATTATGAAATTTGTTGCAATACAGAAATAGTTAGCGCTTCTGATGCGATGAAACCTGAGAGGTTTTGTGGTCAGAACTTTCGTAGATGGCAGACTAGAGTCAAGTTTTGGCTCATGTCTTTGGGGCTGTGGTGGGTTGTCCATCCGCAGTATCCATTTACGATTAAGCAGTACATGCAATTTGATAGTGCAAACAATACTGCTCTTGGTTGCATCTTGACTGTTCTGGCAGATCAGCTCTACGATGTGTACATGGACTATAAGTCTGCCACAGATTTGTGGAATGCACTAGAGCACAAATATGCAGAGGCAGAGGCTGGTCGCTGGCTCTATATGTGTGAGCAATTTTTCGACTTTAGCATGGATGAGGATAAGTCTATAGTTGGACAAGCTCATGACCTCCAGCTACTAGTCGGCGAGATTGCGCACCTGGGCTGTGTGCTACCTCATAAGTTTGTGGCTGCGGGTATTGTTGCTAAACTCCCACCTTCTTGGCGAGATTTTGCCACTAGCCTGAAACACAAGAGGGAAGAGATTTCTGTTGAGGATCTTATTGCTGCCCTCGATGTGGAAGAAAAAGCTAGAGCAAAAGATGCACCAAGCACATCTAGCCAGAACAATGCAAACTTCATTGAGAAAAAGACTATAGCAAAGAAGTACAAATCCAACAAACCGAACAAGACAACTAGTTTTAAGAAGAAGAAAACTGAGAAAAAGGATTTGAAGGACATCACCTGCTTTGTGTGCGGAAAAGATGGTCATATGGTGAAGGACTGTCGATTCCGCAAAATCAGAGATGGTGAACAGCCAAAGAAGAAGGCTATCAACGTGATCATAGGCGAGGCCTCAACTTTAAGAGGGTATGGTAATCCACCTGTTATTTTTTCAGCGTGTCAATCCACTGATTGGTGGGTGGATACTGGTGCTAATGTTCACGTATGTTCTGATATTTCCTTGTTTTCTTCTTACGAGGCAGCAGGGGCTTCCTCCGTCCTAATGAGAAACGGCTCGCATGCTTATGTTCTTGGTGTTGGCACGGTGGATCTGAAGCTGACTTCAGGGAAGATTGTCCACTTAAAGAACGTGCAGCATGCTCCTACAATAAACAAGAACCTCATTAGTGGTTCTCTTCTATGTAGGGATGGTTATAAGCTAGTTTTTGAGTCGAATAAAATTGTATTGTCTAAGTTCGGAAATTTTGTTGGTAAAGGCTATGAGAGCGGAGGCTTGTTCCGCCTAAGTACTTTAGAGTATTGTTATAATCTGAATGTTGCAATAAATCTAAATAAATGTGAGGCAAATGTTTGGCATTCCCGTTTCTGTCATATTGGTTTTGATAGTATTGTGAGAATGTCCAAATTAGATTTAATTCCAAAATGTGAAATTGTCAAAGGATCAAAATGCCAGTCATGTGTGCAAGCAAAACAGCCTCGAAAACCTTTTAAAAGATTAGAGGATGAAAAGAATCTACCACCATTAGATCTTATTCATTCAGATTTGTGTGAAATGAATGGACTATTGACAAAAGAAGGCAAAAGATATTTTCTAACTTTTACTGATGATGCAACACACTACTGCTATGTGTATTTTCTAAAAACTAAGGTTGAAGCTTTAAACTACTTTAAAACTTATAAGGCCGAGATTGAGAACCAACTAGAAAAGAAAAGAAAAAGATTGAGATCTGATCGTGGAGGAAAATATGTCTCTCATGAGTTCTCCAAATTCTGTTCTAAGCATGGAATAATCCACGAGTTCACACCACCATATTCACCCCAATCAAATGGGATAGCTGAGAGGAAAAACCGGACACTAACGGACTTGGTCAATGCCATGTTAGAGAGTTCCGGTATGCAAGGCATGGTGGGGGGAAGCTATATTGACAGCAACCTTCGTCCTAAACAGAGTTATCACTAAAAGAAGTGAAATTACTCCATATGAGGGATGGAAGGGGAGAAAACCTAATGTTAATTTTTTGTGAACTTGGGGGTGTTTGGCAAAAGTCAATATACCATTGCAGAAAAAGAGAAAACATGGACCAAAAACAGTCGATTGTATTTTTCTAGGGTATGCTCAAAATAGCACGGCCCATAGATTTTTAGTAGTTAAATCAGAAACTCCTGAGATTATTGCTAACACAATAATAGAGTCTAGAGATGCTTCATTTTTTGAGAATATCTTTTCTATGAGAACAGTAGGCAGTACTTCAATACGAACTGAAAATGTTCAAAACGATAATATCGAAAATAAGAATAATCAAACTTCTGAACTTTCCACCATTGCTGAACCAATTTATGATATCCCTGAGGAAGACAACAATTTAGTCGAAGAAGCTCCTCGAAAGAGCAAAAGACAAAGGGTTGAGAAAATCTTTGGTGATGACTTTATTGTATACCTCGTGGATGATGTGCCAAAGACTCTTTCGGAAGCTTATGCATCTCTTGATGCTAAGTATTGGAAAGAAACAGTCCGTAGCGAGATGGACTCTATCATGGCTAATGAGACTTGGGAGATCACCAATCTTCCTATTGGGTGCAAACCTATAGGTGTAAGTGGATTTTTAAAATGAAATTGAGGCCCGATGGTACCATTGAGAAGTACAAAGCAAGACTTGTAGCTAAGGGTTACACCCAGAAAGAGGGAGAAGATTTCTTCGATACCTATTCTCCTGTCGTCAGATTAACCACCATCAGAGTGCTCCTTGCGTTAGCATCTTCCTATGGTCTGCATGTTCATTAAATGGACGTGAAGACAGCTTTCCTTAATGGAGAGTTGGAGGAAGAAATTTATATGGATCAACCCGATGGTTTTGTGATTTCTGGACAGGAAAATATGGTATGCAGACTATTAAAATCCTTGTATGGTTTAAAGTAAGCACCTAAACAATGGCACGAAAAGTTTGATAAGACTTTGACAACCGCTAGCTTTATTGTGAATGAAGCTGATAAATGTGTATATTACCGCTATGGTGGGGGTCAAGGAGTGATTTTGTGTTTGTATGTAGATGACATACTTATATTTGGAACAAACACTGCCGTAATTGACGAAGTCAAATCCTTCCTATCCCGATGTTTTGATATGAAAGATTTAGGAGAGGCAGATGTTATTTTGAATATTAAATTGATCAAGAATGAAAATGGGATTACTTTGAGCCAATCTCATTATGCTGAGAAAATATTGAGCCATTTCGGCTTTGAAAATTGTAAAATTTCTCCAACACCCTATGAATACGAGTATTAAGCTTTGAAAGAATCAAGGGTTAGGAAAAGATCAATTGAAATATTCACAAATTATTGGGTCACTCGTGTATTTAGCTGGTGCCACAAGATCTGACATCTTATTTGCTGTGAGCAAATTAAGTCGGTTTACTTATAACCCAGGAGATGATCACTAGGAGGCACTTGAAAGAGTGTTGCGCTACTTAAGAGGCACAACATCTTTTGGAATTCATTATACTGGATATCCTTCTGTATTAGAAGGGTACGGTGACTCCAATTGGATCTCTGATACTGATGAGATCAAAGCTACAAGTGGTTATGTGTTTACTTTAGCTGGTGTTGCAGTTTTATGGAGGTCTTGTAAACAGACTATATTGACGAGGTCAACCATGGAAGAGAAACTTGTAGCACTTGACACAGCCACTGTTGAGGCTGAATGGCTAAGAGAGCTTTTGATGGACTTGTCGTTGGTTGAGAAACTAATACCGGCAATCCTGATGTACTGTGATAATCAAACTGTGTTGGCCAAAGTCACAAGTACAAAGGATAATATGAAGTCCTCTAGACATGTGAAGCGTAGGCTTAAATCTGTCAGAAAATTAAGAAACTCCGGAGTGATAACTGTGAATTATATTAACACTGACAAAAATCTGGCAGACCCTTTTACCAAGGGATTAGCACGGAAAGCGATTTTCGTTGCTTCTATGGATATGGGAATGAGGCCCATTTAAGTTACATCACAATGGTAACCCATACCTTCTTGATCGGAGATCCCGTGACTTAGGTAATGGGAAAAACAAGTTGATATTGTAACAAGAGAGTACATATTAATTGTACCCATATCCTAATAAATAAAGTACTCTCAACTGTATGGAAGGTTGGTATAAAACCTTAATGCATTCATGAGGGAAAGGTATTAGCCTGCAGGATACCTAGAAGGAATACACTTACTTGAGCTTAACTGTTTGGTTGCAGTTCACGAGAACAGTGCATTCTCTAGAAAGCTCATGAGCAGATAAGGAAGCATGACCATATAACGCTCCGTTTAGACGTGGTTCATTGATAGCCTAGTATCAGTTGAGGTTTCAAGTGAAGTCTGATTACGAAAAGCTGTGAATTCAAGGCATAGTCCATTCATTAGCTGTGAGAAGATGAATCTTGCTAATCTAGGTGTAAGTTCAACCCATACAGGACTTACATTATAAGACTGGTATATTAAACAACACTTCAGTACAATTTTTTCGACATCTTTGTGCTTCCTGCTTTGGATTTGGTGGGGGATTGTTGAAATTAGGCCCAAGGCCCATTTTCTATAATTCCAAAGCACGCAAGGTTTAGTACCATATTGCTTAGACAAAGTGGGAGAGACCAATTTATAAGGTGGAGTCCATGCCACTCCTTGAATTATGAAAGTGGATGGTGGCTTTGGCTAAACACACACGCGCATGCACGCGCGCGCGCGTATTCGCGTATTTTCGCGTGAAAATCGCGTGACTTGTGACTTGCGACGCGCGACCGCGCTGTGACGTGGTGCGCCACTTGGCAGACCATGTCCACCTTGTTTTTACTAAACCTTGTACCGTCTCTCTCTTTTTGACTGGTCATGAGACTGTTTATTTTTCGATTTGAATACGAGCAGTTACCAGTAAATAATGGAGTCGGTTACCAGTGAATAATGGAGTCAGTTACCGATGAATAATAGCGCCAGTTACCAGTGAATAATAGCGTCAGTTATTAGAGAGTAATTGAAACGTCTATAAAAGTCCTGGAGACGTCCAGGTTTGAACTGATCTCCTTCATTCCTTTCTCCCATTGTCTTCTTGCACTCTTGTACGAAGTGTTGAGCTATCGAACCTCGTCGACTTTTCTTCTCGACGTGCACCGGGAAGAGAGGAGAGCGGGATCTCCGAACCATTGTCGCAGAGAGAACCTGCACGGGGCGGCAATAAGGTTTCTGGGCAGCGCATCTGTGCGACCGCTCCTACTACATCCTGCACTGCGTCAAGTCTTCACTGCATCACGCCTACGCTGCTTCCTGTTCTTCATCAAGCCCAACAATGAAGTCGTTCGTGTGATCGCATTTACTTTGATACTATATTTTCTTGTGTTTATTCCGGTATGATGAGTAGCCTACTGTTAGTAGTTAGTTGTGCATCACTAGTATATTGTTTTTATCTCGTACTAAAACTTGGAATTAAAATATTGCCTACATTTTCAACATGTTTTTATTAAAAAGACCGAAATGCCCTTGACAACTAATCCACTCAGCCATATGCCCGCCAAGTATGCAGTGGAGGAGAGGGGAAGGGGGAATTTGATAGGGGTAAAATGGGAAATCGTGTATTGGGAAACGTGGAGTGTCAAGTTTCTGTAAACAAATAAAATGGAAAAACTGCCACGTATTCGTGAGGGAAATGGATGCCATGTAATAGCTGAAGAGGTCATATTCACCGGAGGGGAAGTAACAAAAATTACAAGCATGTAGGCAAACAACAGCAGCAGCAGCAAGTAGTAGTACATGAAGAAGCAGCTTCACGTCTCCCACAAGATACGAAAACTGCGTAAACACCATGCTAGCTCTTCCGTACGTGGAAGGCACAAATCAGGCAGCCTTGTTAAAGAGCGAACAATTCAAGGACGCAGCACGAACTAGAGGAGTTTAAAATGGTACACACATAAGGTACAGAATTACTCTTCCAGAGCATTCGTTGCCTGCTTAATTACTTTTGGCCTGTTTCTGTGCCGCATTACCTTCCAGCTATATTCCTCCAGTGTGTATTTAGGAACAGAGGAATGGAGTACCACCTCGTCAAGATGTTCGAGATGTTCGATTGCATCGACGCGAGGCACCGGGCCAAGCAGCTGAAGAGAGGTGAGATTGGGCATGGCTCCTTGTTCGATCCGCACTGGTGGAAGACACTCTGGGGCCTCAAAGCACAGCCGCAGGAGGCTTGGGAATCCATGCCTGCTCACAACGAACCAGTCGTCCCAAAATCCAGCAGGTCCCTCTGCCAGCTTCAGATATTCCAAACAACGTAACCTCTGCAGCTGAGATAGAACCTCGCAGCTAAGATCAGTATTGGAAAGCTGCAACTCCGAGATAGTACTGTCAAGTGATGTGATAAAGTTTGTCAGTCCTGTTAACTTTCCACGCAGCTTGATGGACCTGAGCAAACACGGAGCTTGTAGTCCATTGAGGAAGTCCATGGGATAATCGTTGAAATCAATTGATAGAGACTCAAGGGCATTGTTGCCCGTGAAACGCTTCTCGAGGCGGGAGACTAGATGTAACTCTTCTGACCAGCCGATGTGACTCTTGCACCATATTTTGACCTTCCTTAGTAGTCTCATGTGAAGCAGGATGGGCTCAAAACCACTGCTCTCGTCGATGACAAATCCTGACAGCGTCTGCAACCTACTTTTCTCTGAGAAGAATTCCTGAAGCTTACTCTTTTTCTTCCCTTCTTTGAGCTCTTCAGGTAGTTCAAACTGGCCAAACAGGTGAGCTAACGGTGGCAGCATGATGGCTTCCATAGGCAACATTTTCACATCTGTCTCCCGAATGTCCAGCGTCTCTAAATCGTACAGTTTTCTAATTGCCTTGGGGATCGTGTCAACATCACTACCCCTGAGGCTCAGGTACTTGAGAAACAGCAATTTGCATATGGCACTTAGAACCCTGTCGTGAAGCCCCCAGCAACCTTCCAGATCCAACACTCGCAGCCTATGTTACACGGACACGGATACGTCGACACGACACAATACTGACACAGGGATTTGCTGTTTTCCTAAAAATACTGACACGGCGACACAGCTATATATATTAAAATAATAAATAAATTACATATATATGTATTATTTTCTATGTTTCCTTATGCTTGTCAAACTGAAATTATGTAAACTTGTAATTTGTGAAGTGTATACTAGGAGAATATGTACCTCATCAGTCATCAATTGTTTTGTTAATCATGACGATAATTGTTGATGTGAATACTGAATACCATTTGCAGAAAAAAGAATTCCATTAACCTGGGAAAAAAGTAACATGATCATATCAGCAAGACTACAAAGATAACATGTATATTTGATTCTTGAACAATTAAAGCAATAGACTAATAGAGCAACAACAATTGATAATTGATAATGAAAAGCAATAAATAATAATAAGTAGCCAAGTTCAAACATATAGACTTAAACGTAGAGTTCAACCAAAAGCAAGTGGACACTAGCCAATATCTGGAGTGGTTTAACTTAAGGTACATCACAAACTCAAATTCTAGTAGTAAGGCACAATGGAAGCTTCAACCTATTGTTGCTTGTATTTTCCTCCTCTCTAACACTAGAATTAGCGGCTTCCATTTTTCTAAAATGATAAAAAAAAAGCAATCAAGCACAAGTTACAATTACAAATTTATCAACAGCAACACACATATCATCAATACATCAACAGAAGCAATCAAGCAATTGTCAGATGTCAAAAATGCGAAGAATCTAGAGCATAGAGCAATAGTCCATAAGGATAGAAGTTACAGGTAATCTCAATATGGCAGGGTTGTGTCTGAGGCTTCCATTATCAGCAATCAGCAACACACAGTTACAATTACAAAAGCAATCAAGCACAATTTACATATCATCAACAGGCTTCCATTGTTCATTGTTCATTAACACTCCAATATTCATCACACATATATCATCAACAGGCTTCCATAGACAGCACACTCCAATGATCCATAGACACACATATCATCAGCAGTTCAACACACATATAATCAGTTGTAGTTGATGGCTGCATACCTCAGCAGCGGGCGGCGACGGGAGGCAGCAGCGGACGGCGACTGGTGTCAGCACGGCAGCAGCAGGAGGCGACGAGAGAGGCGGGGAGGCGCGAGATGTGGGGAGGTGGCTGGAGGGAGGAGAGGCGGCGACATGAGGGGAGGCGGCTGGAGGGAGGAGAGGCGGCGGGATCTAGGGGAGGCGGCTGGAGGGAGGAGATGTGAGGAGGAGGCTGGAGGGAGGAGAGACGGCGAGATACGGGGAGGCGGCTGGAGGGAGGAGAGGCGACGACGGGAGGCGGCTGGAGGGAGGAGAGGCGGCGAGGCGGTGACGGGAGAGGCGGGGAGGCGGCGACCGGCGAGATGCGGGCAGCGACGGGAGAGGCGGGGAAGCGGCGAGATCTGGGGTAGCCGGTGAGATGCGGGAGTCCGCTGGAGGGAGGAGAGGTGGGGAGGCGGCGACGGGACAGGTGGCGAGCCGGCGAGATGTGGGCGGCGAGCTGGCGGCGGGAGAGGCGGCGAGATCTAGGGGAAGGCGATGGCACGGGAGTGAGTGGAGTGGCCGAATGGCTTGAGCCTTGCGGACTGAGGAGTGAAGGCACAGACAGCACTGGTTGCGCGGATGGCCTGGGCCGAGAATGGGTGGGCCGTGTCCTTATCTGTCTGGGCCGTATCTGACTCATCTATTTACTGTGTCGGACACGTATCGGTAATTTTAGATATTAAATTTTATTTGAAAATCAACCGATACGTCACCGACACGTGTCCGAGCCGTGTCCGTATCGTATCCGTGTCCGACACGGTTTCGAACACGAATACACCAGTTTTGTGAAGTGTTCGTGCATCAGAGCTCGCAGCAATTTGCAGCTCTGGAAATCGAAAACCTCACTATTGATGATCGTTAACGACCTGATAAAAGACAATCCAATTTCAGCCGCAACACTTCCACTTTCTGCGGTGCCGTCGTGAACAGAGAGTCGACGGACAGGACGGGGTGCTTTTTCGTTGGGGAGAGGCTCGTCCTTGTGAATCAGAGTGACAAAGTCTTTAGATACTGATTTGTTGACGATGAACCCCAGCATTACGCCATGAACTCGACACCTCTTAACCTTGGAATTGTTGCCGATCAGCACTGGCTCAATGATATTCCGGTCAATCAACTCATCGAAACGGTCACCAGCAACTTCTTCGTCTTTACGTGCACCGTCTCCGGATACCAATCCTTCAGCTATCCATCTTCTAATTAGACTCTTCCTGTTAATCCGATGACCCCTGGGGGAATATGCTTAGAGAAAGCAAGCATTTCTTGTGACCACTGTCAGGCAGACTGTCGTAGCATTGGCCTAGCACCCTGTTTCATTTCCCTTAAGCTTCCGGTGCACCTCCCACTCCCAGGCAGTTATCAGACTGATAACTTCTGCTACCGGTACGATCGTTGGGGAAGGCACGTTCCACCGGATCAATGACGACCAAGTACCTAGGGAAGCAAATTAAAAACACAATTTTCAGAAGAACAAACAAACTGAGCAAGATTTCTTCCCGTCAATTGTGAAAATTGTACGAAAATTTCTGTAGTAGTTCTGCAAATTAATTTAACAATTTGATTTATATACGGCTTCCAAAATAACATTTATAAATAACTAAAATTCACAATTAAATAAAAATTAGCAAAAAAGAGTAGCATGCATGTAACACGGCATGAAGATCGGCGCACCATTGTGGCGAACCAACAAAGAGAGCGACAACGATTGAAGTCGGCAAAATCCAGGTTGGTCGGCAAGTCTGAATCAATACATCGGAGTCGGACTTATGGATGGACGACGTTGGCGGCGCCTCCGGGTTAGCTTCGTTCGTAAGAACCATTGAGAGGCAAGGGAATCATGGAAGTTACTAATCATAGAGGTTTAGTAAGCACAGAGGTTTATTAATCTACACAATTATTCAAAGCCGCAGTCCGTTAACAAATAGTGCAATGATGCCATCCTACGTGTTGCCCCCTTTGCGGCTCCCAAACAAGTAAAAGGATAACATCAGAGCCATGGCCTTATTGCTTCTGAGATATTTTATTATTACAAGTAAAAGAAAGATTTTATATCAAGTACAATCTAAATTAACTAAAATTCAGAATAAAAAATAAAAATAAAATTAGTAATTTGATTTTCATATGAATTTCAAAAGAAACCCCTAAAATTAAATTATAAATAATAATTAAAATAAAATAGAAATTAGTTTTTTTATACGAATTCCACCCTAAAACTAAAAATATGATATAAATTATCACAAAAAGCGAAACATCTGGTCATCAATCTTGTGGCCCTAATTAAATATGAGTTACAGTGGCCATTGGTTGTTGTAGAAAAGAGATACATGTACTAAAAATTCTCACACAAAACAAAATATCTGGTCGTTAATATGGTGGACTTAATTATGATCATAAATTGTAACCACTGCATGTTAATTGGTAACATATTTAAATTAAAGGATAAGAAAGAATCTTAAGATAATATATACTTAAGGAAACAAATACAATTGATAGACCCTAAAATCACAATTTGAATTTTCGCATTGCAAATAAAAACCCATCTTGAACTACGTGCTTAGACTTGGGCCAGTGGGACGAGAGGGGGTATTAAGGGTATAAGGGTATTTATGATATTTTCTAGTTTTTAGAGTTTAGTCTTGTATGTTCTATATACTCTATATAAATATAACCTTTTAAGCTGATATTAATACAACTAATCTTTATGCGTTCATTTTTCTATGCATCTAACATATATATCTTCATAATAGTTCTTAATGGACAATTTTGCAGCATAAACTACATCTATGGAGCAAAGCATAAAATCATGCAGAAGTCCAAAAGTACTGTAAAGATTTGAAAAACAGAATTGACCCACTAATATTTTTATCCAAGAATTAACCCCACAAGGACTCCAAATTCGATTCGCCAAAAAAAAAGAATCATGTTAATTAAAAATCTCAGCTTGTTTTTCTTCTTGTGTTGTACAATCCACCCATTGCACGTTGACGATAGGATGGTTTGGATTCTTGCTAATGGCATCCCTCAAAGTAGACTCTGCAGTGCTTCTGTCAAATTTATCAGCACCGGCGTACCCAATTGTTGCATAGATCTCTTTAAGGCTTGTCAAGTGCTCGAAGCCAACATCTACCGGACTGTATTGCTCCATTCTATTAATATTGAAACCTAGCTTAAGCCTTCTAACATTAGGCATTGCTCCTGCCGCAAAGGACAGGCATGGTGCAGAACACCTGAACTTGAAATACTTGAGAACTGGGAATCCGGTCTGGTCAATGATGATACTTTTTGAAGGGGCGATCGAGACATACAGAGAGAGAGCAGTGAGGGCAGGCAATCCTTCGAGGATATCAATATCATTACTTGACAGCTCCATTATTTCAATCTTCAAGATGCAAAGTTTGCTGAGTTCTTTAATCCACTTGGGGAGGATGGAAAAGATGCAAATACGCGGCAACAACTCAAGCCTCTGAATAAGTGTTGGAGGAGTGGACACGCTACTCAAGTCACAAGAAGTTTTATTGCTTGAAGCGTTGGCCACCAGAGTATTTGTATTAGCGAAGCCAGGTAAAAGAGTTAGAGACTTGAGGTCGTTGATTTTCGAGAGAATTGAGAGAACAGGTGAGAAGAAGATCCTGGAGATTTGTGAACTCGCCAAGGTTCATCACATTTTCTGTTGAGTTACTACTCAGATTAAAATTCCCTAGAGTGTGGTGAGATGTCATGTGGCCAATCCCATGGGGCAGTTCACTCTCACTTGGAAGACAGAGGTATAACAAGCCTGGCAAATCAACAATGTCCGAAGGAACTTCACTTAGCTAATCACACAAGCGCGCGTGTATTCGCGTATTTTCGCGTAAAAATCGCGTGACTTGTGACTTTAAATTGTACCTAGTTTTTTTACCTTACTTATATATTTTTCGTTTGACAAGAGGATAATCCAATCAATAAATAATTATAAATCGAATGATTGATTAATTTTTGCCTTCCATTTTTTGCTGTCAAATTTTGTAAAAATTTTATGAGAAAAGGTCAAATCAATCCCACATAAGCTTCATTTCAATTTAGGTAATTATATTACTATGGTTATCCGTGCTTTAATATGATGTTATATTCTAAATAAAAAAATATTATCTTTATTTTTAAGTGGCAACTAGAATCAAAACCTCACTGGAGTGTTAGAGAGACATGTCCTGATACAAGTTTCAATCCTAATAGTACTAGATGTTAGATTTGCTACTTTTGCTTTTGTGGAGTTGAGGTGGCCCTAATACCCACTCTAATATGACCTACAACTAATACTACACCAACTATTTATAAAAAGTCTATTAGACTTTTAATTTCTACTTACTTAGTGCACTATTAATTATCATAGACAACACTGTCAACCATCCGGCTTTCAGGTGACCAAGCTCTCACTTCAAGAAAGTCAATAATGTTGTGATTTTGGCGACCGAGCTGCATTCCTCCAAATCACAACTCAATAATGCACTAAGTATTTAGAAATATCAAGAACCATTATTTATAGAGCTTAAGGATCACCAGATTATCAACATATATCAAAATCACAGTCCTTGATGTAAAATATCTAGAATCTCTACACAATTCTAAAGAAATATCCAAACAAAACTTTCCTCATTTATTTAACTAGCTATTCTAGAGCACTCCCTATAAAATATCATTTTGTTCTTGCAATATTACGAGTCTTCTAGAGGTTTACATTGTTACTGTTGTGGGGATGACCTCCACCTAAGCCCATTTGACCTACATGACTAGAAGGCCCAGTAAGGTGTATGGGGCATGCATGGTATTGTAGGGATGCAAAAGAGTCTGTAAGCTCGAGAGGCCCAATTAATTATGTAAAGGACAAGTATGTCTTAGGGTAAAACTTGTAAGCAGGAGCAGTGTTGTAAAAAGAGCCTGGCCGTCATATAAAAAGTCCCCTGGGGTGATCCCGAGGACAGGCATCTCTCATTCACATAAATTTCACCAACTTCTTGGTTTTACTGTTTGGTCTGAAGCCACAATAGTTGGTGCCATTCATGGGGAGCTCGATCTGCAAAAGCCAGTCTCAAGACGATGGCACCTAAGGTGGCAACAAAGAGAAGGCGAAGTACAGTTGCAGTGGTTGACGAACCTCCGAGGTGATGTGCGGGAGTTGCAAGAGGCACGATGTCATCCGACACCTCCGGCGGCAATCGGAGAGGCTGTCACCGAAAGAGCGGAGTCCACCTGCTCCAGTTCCAGGGCTTCTCTGGCGCGCCACTTGGCAGACCAAGTCCACCTTGTTTTTACTGAATTTTGTATCATCTCTCTCCTTTTAACTGGTCATAAGACTGCTTAATTACCATTATTGATTTTGAATTTTATCAGTTACTAGTGAATAATTGATCAGTTACCAGTGAATAATTGAGCAGTTACCAGTGAATTATTTCAGTTCAATAAAGGCAGTTACTAAAGAGTAATTTCACATCTATAAAAGACCTGGAGATGTCCAAGCTTGAGAGATTTAACTTTTCATTTTCCTTCTTCTACTGTCTTCTTTCTCTCTGGTGATATTGTGCTGTGGTACTGTGCCGTCTGAACTTCGTCGAGCTTTCTTTTCGGCGTGCACCTAGAAGGTGGGTGAGCGGTATCTTTGAGCCATTGCTGCCGTGAAGACTTGCACGGGGACGACAATAAGGTTTCTGGGCAGCGCATTTACGCGACCGCTCCTACTCTACTTCATCTACATCTTCCACTGCATCACGCCTGCGTTGCTTTCTATTCTTCATCAAACCCAAGAGTAAGTCGTTCATGTGTTCGTACGACTTTGATACTATATTTTTCTTGCGGATATTCTTAAGTATTATGAGTAGCATACTGTTAGTAGTTAGCTTTGCATTATTAGTATATTGTATTTATCTTTTAATAAAATTTAGAATTAAAATATTACCTACATTTTCAATAGGACGAAGTGGAAAACCAACCGCCATGGCTGAGCGTGATCTCCATCGTGGGATTTGGCGGCTCCGGGAAGACCACCCTGGCAAGAGCAGTGTACGAAAGCCCTCAAGCTCAATCCCCCCGATTCTGTTGCCGTGCCTGGGTTGAAAGATGGGAGTACACCGATGCGAGTGGCCTTTTAAGGAAGATAATCCAGCAAATTTGCCCGGAGGCGGGACAATATGTTATTCAGGAAACGAATGAGGAACTTCTTTAGAACCATCTCCAAGGATACTTGAAGAGTTGTATACCTGAAGGCGGGACAACATCTCTTCAGAAGAATAAGAGGTTAGTATTCTCTTGTTGCACGCTAGCTTCAGTGATTTTTCTCCATGCATGCCTGCGTCCATGAATTTGCTTCAATAGACGAAGTCATCTATGTCGTATGACAGTTCTAAGAAAATAGCTCTTCTGTATACACCTGACTTGGAGCGGGAATCGCTAAC
This sequence comes from Melocanna baccifera, assembly GCA_036346265.1. Classification (NCBI taxonomy): domain Eukaryota; kingdom Viridiplantae; phylum Streptophyta; class Magnoliopsida; order Poales; family Poaceae; genus Melocanna; species Melocanna baccifera. Next base: position 10,760,863 of record CM070707.1, on the reverse strand, counting down.
ACTGTCCTGTCCTGCTTGCTGTATCTAGGCATATTCCCAAATGATCGTCCCCTGAAGACGAAGGTTGAAGGATTGCCTATCAATTGACCTTGAAGGATTGCCTGGAGATGAAGGTTGCCGGTGTGCTCTGAGGGATCTGTATAATTACAGTTTGTTCAGAAAATAAGTGTTATCTCAGTCGTTGAAACTACATGGCGACGTACCAACATTGCAAGAGTTCATTGGCTCACTGTTTTGTGGTCTCACTGAGCTATGCCTTTTGTTTACTACTGTGACATGAGAACTTCTGTTAGCCCTAAGTAATATGTCTTACTTAGTTTATCTCAAACTGATCGACAGTCAAATTAATAGGAATTTAGTCATACAAATTGAAGCATTCAAGAGGCTGAAACACCTATGTTTTACTACTTCTAAGACATTTAAGTCAGGTTTGAGAGTGAAAATATTACAATAAGTACGCTCTTGATTTCCTTAATGAAGAAATGTTTTGAAATGAAGACTCTAGAGGCCATGCATGAACAAATATTTATGAAATGGAGAGTACAATATATTGCTAGCCAACAGTTGTCAATTAGCCACCCTACATAAATATGATGGTTATTGGAAGTGACCAAAGTAGATAAGCACCCAAATAGTCCTAGGACTCAACCTAGAAGGCCACACACTGGCCTATTCCCAACAGTATTAGGTACACAACACAGAGCCCTTTCCGCAGATGTCTACTGTTAAGCTATCACCAAATTTCACCTTGCCTTTCACATAATCATCCAGCGAAGAGAACATGTTCTTGTTGCTGGTCATGTGATTACTCGCACCTGTGTCAAGGTACCACTTGTTGTCGCTTGCATCGACTAGCACAACCTTCTCTTCATTGAGATACACAATTTCTGTTGTGTCGATGGCCACCTAAGCAAGCTCACAATGCTCAGCCATCAGCAGCGTCGGTGTGTCGTCCTGCACCTGCGTCAGGTTCGCTGTTTCCTTATGCCCACGACGTGGCTTGTGGCAGTCCTTCGAGATAAATCTCTACCATCGCGGCTAGCGCTGCCACGCCCATGATCACGTTGCTTGCCACGGTGTCGATCACCGCTACCGCTTTTGTTCTTCTCCCCACTTGAAGAACCTTCTCCGCGTTCCTTCTTCTTCTGGCATGCGAGCCACTCCTCCTCCGTGAGAAGTAGTCGCCCTCCTCGGACGCCGGCTTCACCCTCCAGGTTGTAGCGTTTTACTATGACCTTGAGCCTTCCCGTCAACTTTTCGATGGAGATTATCTTGAGATCAACAAGTGTCTCGATGGAGATTGTGACCTGCGAATATCGTGAGGGAACAACACGAAGGAATTTCCTCACCACTCTTTCATCTTTGATCTTATCACTGAGCAGATTAAGGTTGCTGACAAGCCTAGTGAGCTACATCGCAAAGTCATCGACGGTCTCTCTAGCCTTGAACTTCATGGACTCAAACTCCGAGCACAGTGTTTGCGCTTTGGCTTCACGCACGCGCTCAGCGCCCATACGCATCACCTTTACGGCGTCCCATGCCTATTTCGCCGTATCCTTAATGGCGAGGGTTGCCAACATCTCGGACGACACGACCCGACACGAAGAATGCCCGACAATGCTAGTCGGTCATCACGGTAGTCAATAACATCTCCAGGCTCGATCGCCTCCCAGAGCCCTTGTGCCTGCAGGTTCACCCTCATCAGGAGGGACCAATCACTGTAGTTTGTGCGCGTTAACATGGGGTAGACCACCGTGCCACCTGTCTCCTTCACCACACGCTGCACCACGATTTTGCGGCCTCCATTGCCGCTGTCGTCACCTTCTTCGCGGACTCCAGATTCCCGTGGAGACCTCGGTTCATATTCTTGCCCTGGCATTATGGTAGGATCAAAAACAACTTGGCTCTGATACCATTTGTTGGAGCAAAGAGGATAAAATAGATACGTATGACTATGTGAACTTGATTACGACCACATAGGAATGTAGTCGGTGTCGTTTACAACTACGAAGGAACATGGCCGAGCTTGGCTACTACCACTAAGAAATGTAGTCGAACTCGTGCACGACCACGAGTACTTGCAGGAGCGTAGTCGATGCCGTTTTTGACCACGAAGGAACGTGGTCGAGCTCGGCTACGACCACAAAGAAATATATTCAAACTCGTGCACGACCACAAGTACTCAAACCAGTCGAACTCGTGCACAACCACAAGTACTCAAACATTTTTATCACCACGAGTACTCGTACTCGTAGTGAGCTACGACCACGAAGGAACATACTCGGAGTGAGCTATGACCACGAAAGAACGTAGCGACCACGAAGGTAAATGTGGTCGAACTCAGGTACAACCATGAAGGAATGCAGCGACCACGAAGGTAAACGTGGTCGAACTCGGCTATGACCATGAAGGAACGTAGCAACCACGAAGGAATGTAGTGACCACGAAGAGTTGAAGCACTTGGGAATCCCTGAACACACTCGGGAATACACTAAAAAAACAAATACGATTGTTTTTTGTGCTGCTTCTTCTCCCACTTGTAGAGTTTTCTTCGTTGATATTTATACTACGAAATAAAGTAACTGACCCGACTTACATGCCACGTCTAGCTCTTTACAACATGATATCCCACGTCTAAGCTATTTAAGATATTCTTAAATATAATTAACTTAACACACTTCATGTCCAACTCGTTACGACATTCCATCCCACGTCCGAGCGTTTCACGAATTCTCGTAACACACGTACTAACTCAGTACGACTATGAATAAATGTGATGATTAATCTAGGTGTGACGTGGTTAAGTCCAATACACGGTACTCGGCCTCACTTACATCTGGACCCAGGCCACTTACACACATGGATGGGCCTGATTTATGCAGCCCACTCATTTCCTGCGAGGCGGACATTGGGCCGGCGAGCGCGTTTGGTCTGCAACTCTTCTGTTTCCACCGTGCTTGGTTCCTGCTCCTCATCATCATAGTTGCTCCGAGCGCACCTGTGGTTAAATTGGTACACGACGTCGAAGAGCAGCGGCTCGCCGTCCCTGCGCTGCATCTGCTTGACGGCGGGGCAGAGCTGCGAGCTCCGGTGCGTGCACCGGAAGTAATGTCTGCGAGAGTTCAATTTAACAAGATAGAGCTCGGGTCAGCCTCTCTGGTGCACGCGCGCGTGCCTAAAAGAATGTGCGTTTGAGGTGAGTTTGGTACGAGGGTCGCTGACCTTGGGTACTTGACGCCGAGCATCTCCTTCTCGCCGTACTTCGTCCAGCTGAAGCCGTCGTCGGGGGTGTAGACGAACTGCGAATTTTCACGATAATCGATGTTAGCTGTAGGACGACCTGGGTGCACGTCAATGGTGTTCCTCATGGCGGACTGTACAGATCTTCTTCTGGATTCCTCGGCACCATATCCCCCTATGCTTACAGAGATTTCCTTGAGGCCTGACAGGTGCTCGATGCCGGCAGATGCAGCGCCGTCCTTGTCCCAACACTGTGCATTGAATGTTATCTGGAGCCTTTGGAGCTTGGGCATTGCTCCTGCCTCGAAGGCCAGGCATGATATCTGTACACAGGAGATCAAAAAATGCTTGAGAACAGGGAATCCCGTTCCGCGGATGACAACCTTCTCTTTAGGAGTTCCTTGGATGTGCAGGTTGAGGTCTCTGATGTTTTCTATTGAGTTCATGCCCACATCGAAGCCTTGCAACGTACGTAGGGATTTCCTGTTACCAATCCCGCTGGGCAAACTTATCCCACATGGAACAATCAAGTGCAACAACCGGTGCAAATGAACAACATCTGACGGGATTTCAAACTTGCAAGATATTCTTAATTCCAATGCCTCCAACTGTTGTAGTTCCCAAATTTTACTAGGTAGCGCTATAGTACATGCTTCAGCTTTTAGATACCTCAGTTGAAACAAATGACATATTCCAGTGAGGTCAAGTATCACTGAAGGTGGAAATTCAGGAGTTAAAACTCGGAGATGCTTGAACTCCAACAAAGGCGGTATATATGTGGAGGTACCAAATCTCGCTAGTGCTCTTACTTGTGAGAGCCGGATGGTTCCCAATGTTGTTCTATCTATTACACCATCCAAGTAGAGTGAGAGTCGACGGACCTTGTGATGCAGTCCTACCATGCCTTGTAAGTCATCTATGGCATTGATAAAATTCTCTTCGATGCACTTGTGAATGATAAGATCAAGCATCATATCATGTACTCTGCAAGACAAAACCTTGTCATTGGGATCTGTATCTACTGGTTGAATAATGCTCCTATTGACAAGCTCATTAAAATAGCCCTTTGCAACATCCTCTGGATCTTGCCCAGGCGCTTTACTTATAAAACCTTGGGCTACCCATTGCCTAACCAAATCATACTTGTCAATTGTGTAATCCTCTGGATATATACCCAAATATAGCATGCATGTCTTTAAATAATGGGGAAGACTTATGTAGCTAAGGCTTAATATCTGTCTCATTCCTTCCAAGGTGGGGTTCACTTCAAAGTTCGAGCTCAAAGAATTCAGTACGTGCTCCCAGTGCTCCTTCAGATTCTTTCGTTGACTAGCCAAAAGGCTAGATATAGTGATAATTGCGAGTGGCAAACCACCACATCTTTTTATAATTTCAGCCAAAACTTCTGCCAAATACAGAGGACAAGCATCCTCTGAACCAAATACTCTTTTCAAAAGTAAACTTCTTGAGTCTTCGCTGCTAAGTGACTTCATCTTATAAACATAGTCATAGTAATTGGAGCAGCACGTTGTAGCCAGCGTCTCAATTCGTGTAGTTGTTATTACTCTGCTACCATTCTTGTTTTCTGGAAGAGCACATCTAATAATGTTCCATGCGTTTGCATCCCATATGTCATCAATTACAATAATATACCTGCAAATAATTTCATATGGAGTAAAAGAAGCATCAGGCAAACGTAAAATATACATGAAAGCATCGTCACTTTCTGCAAGTGAATCTCAAAAGGCCGAAACAACAATAAACTATATCAATCAAACTTTGAAAGTGCATATGTACTGGGACTGATTCCGTATAAGAAAAGTGCATATGTACTGGGACTGATTCCGTATAAGACTATGCACGTTAGTTGAGCCTGGTGATGCAAGAAGGGCCCAAATGGTGCTAAAATTGAACAAATGATGGCTCACGCGCCTCGCTGTTGTTAGCACTGAATCTCATGTAGGTGTTTGTGAGAACTCAGATTTTGATTTGATGAACTTTACTTCGAGACTAGAAACGAAAAGCAATTATCAGATTTCTACTTTGCGAACTAGTGCTTCTCTAGTTCCTTCTATCTTTGTAGTGATAGCAAAGTTTACAAGGAATGGATAAATTGCATGACTATAGAATAGGTTTCGTGGACTTGACGTCTTAATTAGTTGCATTACCTTGTTTCGAAATAATTAGTTGCGTTACCATAACACCCATTCTAGAGGATATCTAAAGCATTACTAAAAGGGACAATGTAAGCTTGTCAACCACAAGCATTAAACTGGAATTTTGCCTACATAATACTAGCAGGCTAAATGAAGAATTGCTTCGACAGAAAATTAACCAACGAGAAGTGCTCCGGTGCTTTCCCACTAAACTTTTACACGTCTTTTAAAGCAAAAGAGGGGCTGTGATTAAAAGATACTTATCCCACTAACTGGTTTTTAGGAAGGTTATTTTAGTCACTTTAAGACAGCCCTGTAGTCTATATCCATAGCCCGTAACTACCCATTGCTCGTCTCATAAGCCCTGGTTTTTAAAGCACCGAATCACTTCTTAGTGTGCGAGCGGTTTCAGTGGAGCGGAGGAGGAGGGGCGCGCGGGGGAGGTAGCGGCGGAGATTACGGCGGAGCGCGGGGAGGACGGCGGCGATGTCGGTGAGGACGAGGTCGGCGAGGCTACCTCCCGAAGCCAGCTGAGCCGCAGCCGGAGCCGAGCTCGACGGCGCTGGTGCCCGGGAAGCGGAGGAGGCGGGGTGCGCGGGGGAGGTAGCGGCGGTGCTTACGGCGGAGCGCCGGGGGGGGGGGGGGGGGGACGGCGGCGATGACGGTGAGGACGAGGTCGGCGAGGCCGAGGTTGGCTGAGCCGCAGCCGGAGCCGAGCTCGACGGCGCTGGTGCCCGGGAAGCGGAGGAGGCGGGGCGCGCGGGGGAGGTAGCGGCGGTGCTGTTGCTCCCCACCGCCACCTCCGGTGAGTCCGACAAATCGGCAGCGATGAGCGGCGGCGGAGGAAGCTAGGGGCGGAGGCAACCATCTGGGCAGGGTGGGCACCTGCCCGGGCTTGCTGGCGTCGAGCCCCCCTGCACCTAAATGTTTACCAGTTCACCACTATCCCACATTCCCACCGCCATGGCGAATTTTAATGTTGCTATTTTGTTTGGGGCATTTAGCATAGTCATAGTCCATAGATTAGAGCAACTCCAGCAGTAGCCCTCAAAACAGGGCCCCTACTTTTTATTTGAGGGCTCCCCCTACTTTTGAGGGCCTGTTTTTGAGTCAAGATCCAGTGAGGAGCCCTCAAAACAGGGCCCCTACTTCTCAATTCCCTCTATTTCCTCACACACTACATATATATGTATTGGACAAAAGCACAATACACAATAAAATATTTACGATTTCACAATGAGGGACACTATTTAAATTTATGAATTCAAATACGAATATTCAAATTTAAATTTAAATTTGTTCCGAATTTAAATTGAAAGCACAAAGTTCATCACATAACATCAAATAAACTGATATAATCCATCATAACATGTAAAATGAAGTCTACGAAAATTATTAAACAACTAGCTAGCGCTATGTATCGCCCACAAATGTTCCACAAGATCATCGCGGAGTTTCTCATGTCCCTGTCTAGCTTCAATCCCCCTGTGTATCTTGAGAAACTCCGACAACACAAGTGGATTACGGCGTTGGTATTCCTCCTCCCTCAGCTCCTCACCCCCATCTTGATCATAGTCATAGCCCCCAACATCATCTGCATCTCGCTCATTTTCAATTATCATATTATGCATAATCACACACGCTATCATTATATACCATAGTGTCTCCTTATTCCAAAATCTTGCAGGACCTCTAATCATGGCAAAGCGTGATTGCAACACACCAAATGCTCTCTCAACATCCTTCCTTACCGCTTCTTGAGCTTTTGTGAAATGACATTTCTTGTTACCTTGTGGGTTTTTGTAGCTCTTCACAAATGTAGCCCATGATGGATAGATCCCATCTGCCAAATAATAACCCATGGTGTACTTGTTGCCATTCACCGTATACTCAATAGCAGGTGAAGTTCCTGAAGTTAGCCGATAAAATAGAGGGGACCTCTTCAGAACATTGATATCATTAAGTGATCCAGGCAATCCAAAAAATGAATGCCAAATCCACAAATCCTCTGATGCAACAGCTTCTAGTATCATGGTTGGTCCATCCACATGTCCCGAGTACATCCCTTTCCATGCAGTTGGGCAATTCTTCCACCTCCAATGCATACAGTCAATGCATCCAAGCATACCTGGCCAGCCCCTCTTTTTATTTATCTCCATCAATCTTGCAGTATCCTCAGTAGTGGGTGGCCTCAAGTATTGTTCACCAAAAACCTCAACCACAGCTTTTACAAGAATGAGCACAGCAGCAGCCAAATCATCATCGTCTGATTCATCTTCCTCCCACCATTGCTCAAGAAAATCATCATCATCATCATCAGTAAACACCATCTGCAGTACATCACTGAATTTTAATTAAACAAATTCAATCATGGACAGCATACATAGTTATCATGATTAAATGACCATACATAGTCCACTCCCATTGATGTCTCAACCATACATAGTTATCATGATTAAATTAACTAGTCATCAACCATACATAGAAATCAACATAAACATCCATAGAGCATGCATAGTAATAAACCAAAACAAACATCGATGTCTCAAATCTCTTCTCCACCACCAGACCCTCCACTGCCAGCAAAGCCACTGTTTAAGGCCGCCATCCTTTGTGCTGCAAGCTGAGCCCTCATTGCTATCACATATGCCCTTACATCCGAGTCCAATGTGTTGAGATCACAAAACATAATCTTCTGTTCTTGCTCCCACATCAACTTTCTCTCTTCATTTGCAACCTTGCGCTCCTCAATCGATGCCTTGCGCTCTTGCATCATTTTGGTCTCCTGCCATCTATCTTCTCTAATTTTTTCTTTTTCCATAAGCAATTTCTCAAGCATCCCTACATACTTAGATTCTTCCCCTCCCCTTTTCACCTTCTCCTTTGCTTGCTTCCTCCCCATAGGCCTTTTTGCACTAGGCATGGATGAGTCAGGAGTTTGGCTCTTGCCACTATCATCTTCTTCTTGATCAGGAACATCAATTGGTGTTGAGTTGCTTGTCCTAGGCCTTGTGGAGGGCATAAGAGCAGTGAACTTGGGGCAATGCCTAACCTTCAACCAACAGTGATAGAAAGGGAAACCCTTCTTGTTTGGCTCCTTGTCTGCATATATAGTTTGTGCTTCCAACACCTAAAACCAAAGACATGTGTGAGTCAGCATTTTTGGTATATTAATGAATTGATTAATGCTAATGTTCAATATGAAAGGATTTCTTACATGTTCCTAGAAAGGCACACCACTAGGATGGCGACGCTCGACTTCTTCAAAATAGCCCTGAAACTTCTGCAACTCCTTGTAAATTATGCCCCACCGATGCTCAAGAGAGTTGGCAGTCCTACTAGATTCAAAATTCTTGTTAGCATGGTAGTTTTCATGAATTCGCTTCCAATATGCTGAACCAGGTTGCTCATTTGCAGTAATAGGATCCATGCTAATGTTCTCCCATGACTCACATAGCTGTATATCCTCTTGCTGAGAGTAGTTGGCAGCACGGCTTGTCTTCTTTTTGGATGCACTAGGTTCACTAGCAATTGGTTGAGACACAATTAATTGAGTGCAAATTGGTGAACTATCAATATTATCAATCTCAAACTCCTCGGACATCATCCTTGACCACTGACCTCCTTACGACATATCTCAAGCTGTGGACTGCACAACACACATCTAGTTCTTGTGAGCACCACCTAATTAGATTATCCAAAACAAGAGTTCATCTACATCTAGCTGTGGACTGAGCTCTGATCCTAGTGGAAATAGAAGAGATTCAATCTCAGTTGATGCTATTCTATCAAAGAATTCATCTACATCTGAATTCATCTACATCCAAAACAAGAATTCTATCGAAGACTTCATCTACATAATGACTGGAGTATATTGAATAATATGCAGCCACTATGATGAGCAATACTAAAACTGACAATACCTTGAATTCAGATATACATGCAACCACTTCAATTATTTCATACATTGCTCTTACATATGCAGATATACATGCAACCCGAATTTCCATTCCTTGAGCAATACCTTGAAATTCCTTGAGCAATACCTTGATATACATGCAGCCACTGTGATTTCTCACAAGAACAAGAACAATACCTTGAAATACCTTGAAGCTGTGGAAGCGCCCGGGTGGGGAGGAGGCGGCGGCGTGGGGTGGGGAGGAGGAGGAGAAGGCGGCGGCGCGGGTTGGGAGGGGAGGGGTAGGCGCCGGGGTATGGGGAGGAGGGGGAGGCGGCGCGGGGGGGAGGAGGGGAGGAGGAGGAGGCGGCGCGGGGTGGGGAGGAGGGGAGGAGGAGGCGGCGGCGCGGGTGGGAGGGAGGGGGTAGGCGCCCGGGGTATGGGGAGGAGGCGGCGCGGGGTGGGAGGAGGGGAGGAGGAGGCGGCGGCGCGGGTGGGAGGGAGGGGGTAGGCGCCCGGGGGATGGGGAGGAGGGGAGGAGGCGGCGCGGGGTGGGGAGGAGGGGAGGAGGCGGGACGGGGGATCTGGCGGAAGAGGGAGCGCGGGGGAATGGAGGCGGCGGGAGCGCGGCGGAAGAGGGAGCGCGGGGGAATGGAGGCCTAGCGCGGGGAGTTTTCACCGGTGCGGGAAAAAAACGAGTAAACCTGAAAAATGAGAGCCTGAGCAGAGCCCCTAGGAATGGGGGTTTGGAGGTCTCATTTGAGAGGCCCCTATTTTTAAGGGCTCAAATAGGGGCCCTGCTGGAGTTCAATTTTTTGCTCCAGCTCTCAAATATGAGTTTAGGGGCTCAAGTAGGGGCCCTGCTGGAGTTGCTCTTAGGCTATTCCCACTGCCATAGCGAATTTTAATTTTACTGTCCGGAGAATGAACTTGCCTCATAGTCATAGATTACCATCTTAGGGGTATGTTATGATTCTTTTTCAATGTCAATTTTTCTGTACGCTATATGATTGTTCCACTAATCAACCTATTTTTTATCTTATAGTGTCATTTAGGTGTGGATTGTACGTTCGTCATCATATAAAAAATCTACAGTCTACATAAGCTTTGGCAGAGAGGTACACCATAGTTTTATGCATTTATTTGTAACTTTTAATCTATGCACAATCATATATGTATTGGACTTCGACTCTTTGAGAATGCTTGTAGTTAATTAGAACTATTGTGAATGTATGATTGTTAATTTCACAGGAAGTAATGGGGCATTAGTTGGCATTGCTTTAGACTTGTTTATAAGAAAGATTGTAACTGATGAAACTCGATCAGGGAGAAGGGCAAGCTTCTGGAAATACAACTGATAGCGTGAGTGCAAAGAAATCAAATTTGCCATCAACAAGTAGCATCAATGCATTACCAGATGCCCAAGGATTAGTTTCCGGGGCTAGAGCTACAGATTCTGCAAGAATTGCTAAATTCACAAATGAACTCTCTAGCCCAGCTGTTATATTAGGTATGCAATTTATTCAGGCATGCTGCAGAGTGTACTAGGTCATGTAAGTAATAATACTGACTGTGTTCTCTGTTTGGTCTGGTCTCAACAGATCATGGAGACACGCACAGAAGGAGAGAAGGTGATGGCTGCTCATGAGTTTCTCGATTTTAAAAGGAAAAGTAAGGTGCGTAGACGATCACTTTGTATAAAAGTTTTATTCAAACCCTACCTTACTGATGTTACAAAGCTTTCTATCAATGTTGGACATTATTCTGTTCTTGGTCTTTCCAATGGCTTTTGGCTTCTGTTTCATGCATTCATACTATGACTTACATTAGGATTTTGTTCCTTCATAATAACGATTTCTGATGATTTGTTTATTTTAACTGCAGAAATGTTTCGCTTGCTTCTGTATAAGTTTTAACCATGAGTGTGTTACAAATAATGCAGATTCAATCCTTTGTGAATAAGTTGGTTGAGAGGCAATTGCATCTGGCTCGAGCTCCCAAATAATAACGTACACATACTTATCCAGGAAGCTGTTACGTGGCGGGAAGCCAATTTCTCTTTATCAATCCAAGCTGTTGTTTAGCAGGCATTGGCTTCATATGAACTAAGTTTACTTGTGAAGCAGCCATGATTTCATTAGCCTTGCAGGCAAAATCACCAGGTTGCCTATAACTCAGATTATCAGGGTGACTGTCAGGAAGATCATTAGCCAGATCAGCACATTCATTTTTGTATTGGATTTTGACATCATAGCCGTCATCATAGTAATGGTCTTTTGAGGCAGTCGAATGCTAGACCTCTGTGCACTCGACAAGCATGTTGTGCATGCAGTGCACTTGGATCGGCGCGGAGAAATCGCGGTGGTCTTTGGCGGCCGACGAATGAGCGTGGACGTGGTCCGTCCGGGCTCGGCGGATGCGTGCACGTAACCGAGTTAACTGCTGGCAATGATCCATTGGAGACTTTTTTTTTCGTTTCCGTTTCGTTTGCCATGAAGTGGCCGTTCTCCACTGCACGGAAGAAGTGGTCGCTGACAGGCTGTAAAATGGACGCATTAGTAATCTAGTGCGACCACTTTTCTTTGAGGATTTTCAATTGAACAAATTTCTTCCTAGACTGCCAGGGATGAAGAAGCGCATTTTTCAATAGTCCAGCAGATTGTAGATTTGTAGTTGAACGCTGAAAAAGTTTAGTCCAGCAGGTTGTAGATTTGTAGTTGAACGCCATGCCAAGAAGTTTTAGTCCAGTAGGTTGTAGATTGGTAGATGAACGCAGGGGAGGAGTTAGCAATGAAGTGGGTTTTCGCTTTCACCAACTAACCGATCGGAGTAGTAGAGGTAAATGGAGAATAGAGGTTTGATGTGGTTAAGAGAATATAATTCAAAATTTAAATTATTAAATCGAATAAAAATTAGGGTAAAATAAGTTACAGTTGTTCATCTAAGGTACCTTAGTAATAAGATTAAAAATCGAAAATAGCATCTATTACATTATTCGGGAAATCTAACAATGGTGGATCCGACGGCTCACAATCACACCAAGTTATGGGTACTGTGCTGATTTTCTTCTTGAACTATAATTTATATTCCAGCTGACAATTGATTGATTTCTTTCTTGACTTCTTCCATGCGGTTCAGCTTGGAAAATATCAACTCTACTAGCATTTTTCTTCTGAAAGCATCAATATCATTCTGCATAGGAGGTAGTAATAGATTATTATTTTGGTAACAACGAATTGTAAAAATTTAAAATAGAAATAAGTCAGCAATATAGTGGTTGGTATAGTCGAACCTGTGTGAAGTTTCTTATTAAATTAGATCCATTCCACAGCTCTATGTACTGTAGTACATATAGGCCACAAGTACTCCTAAAATTTTGGATAGTTAAATGTTTGTACAAAAATTTAGTAATACATACTAATAATATGACGTACCCATCACATTGCGTCGGTACATCATTAATCTGCTTGATACTCCAATTGTTAACATTTTTCATGTTAACTCCTGTACGTCTTGCTATGGCTAGCAACTTTTTTATTCCATTGATCTGCGGTGTACAAAACATTGCTAACATCAGCACAGTTAGATTTAAAAAATAACTATATAAAAATGTACAAGTAAATGGCTCACCACTTTAGTAATGTGATCTTCGTACTTCGAAAGATCCCATAGAGAATCCAAAATTTGAAACTCTCTCCTCTGATTGTTAATGACAAAGACAATCCAATGTCTCCTGACCAACATTGGAATAAAAACCTACAAAAATCTATAGTTAATATATATATGATGTTAATCCCAAAGTACTTTATGTGTTTCCTATTTTACCAATTGATTTTCTGTTAGATCTTGTGCTTGACCCACTAAATAGTCAAGCTGACCTTTGCGGCGATCGACGTAGCGATCTTCACCAATTGATTGTACCCATCGATGAAAGAGTGTATTAAACACAAAAAGCTTTTTCTCAAGTACTTCCTAGATGCGATGATCCAAAAGTAATTTAATATAAGATTCCATTAGCTGCACAATAGATGACGTCAGATGTGAATACCACACAATAAATTCAAAGATTAGGATACTGTAACAAAAAAATGGTTAGTAACTTACCCGATCTCCTAGATATTTATTTTTACCATCTTTAGATGAAGGGATTGTATGGCATTTTAACTCCTTTGCCCTCAAATTATCACCATTCTTCAAGTCAACTAGGATAGTATTAGGACTCGAACGAGCATACTGCTTCACGTACTCGATAGAAACAAATTCTTGGACGTCCACTCCTGAAATTCAAATTTCATATCTTTAATTATGCATAAAAATTCTGTTGAAAATTTTCAAAGAATTATATAAAGAATATTCATAACAAAAAAATGTGTTACCATCATTCTCTTGGGTGTCAATTGTCGTCCTGATCCTTGTACGTGTCTTAGTGAGGAACGTCATTGGTGATCTTAGCTTAGGATTTGATTTCCTAACCCTAGCTTCATCTTTGACTCTGTGTGCTATGGTAACATCAGCTACATCATCCATAGATGACGAATGTGTAAGAGAAATGTCCTCTGTTAGATCAATGTAGTCATGCTTCTTTTGGAGCTCCCCTTCATGCATCGTTGTTTTCACTCCACTTGTTGTCTCGCCCAAAGAAGTGGACTCACAGGCATCAATACTACCATTCTTTTCAAGAGGACTTATGTTGTGTGGACTGTCCTTGTTTGCAAACGAGGGTGAACTATGAAGTATGTCATTCTTGACAACATCCTGAGTGTGAAACAGATAAAGTTTAAAATGGGTATAGTTGTGTACAAATATAGTTATGAGTTCACAAAGAGTTTACCTCAATGTTTGTACCAAGTAGATTGACTGTTCTCTCCAATGCAGATATTCTAATCACACAGTTATCAACCTTGGTATCGATTGCTCGCACCACCCTTAAAATTTCATGAAGGTGTCTTGAGTGCTCCTGTACTTCTCTCGATGAGGATTCATGGTTGTTGTCTCCATGATCATCACATTTGATATCCATTATGATCTGAAAAATTTGTAAGCAATTAAGTTATTTTAGATTAGTATTAAAATAACATGTTACTTAATGCAATATCTTGCCAACACCGTATCCTTTTGACATATCATGCTCGTCTCTCCTAGAAGCTAATTCTTTATCCCATCGCGCCATCAAGGGAAAAATCGGAGCGCTATAAATAGAATCTGAATCGATGGTATGGATATGCTCCCAGTACCATAGCTACACAAAATGTACATGACATAGAAAAATTTGATGATGTTGCCCTTTAAGAAAATTCTAGTAGAGAAAACTAGGACTCACTTGCAAAAGCATTAAATTGCCATTTGGCCATTTCTTGTGGTCATATATGCTCACTCCACGCCCACTGGCCACACTTTTGATGTTGTCCATCAGAAACCTCAATGTGAACTCGTTCCAATTAATGCCTTTTATGTCTTCTATGTTTTGCAATAGACTCAAATACGATGTAGGCACTTTATGGCGGGAAATAGGTACTAATACTGTTCCCATCAATGTTAACATAAACATCCTAATAAAATGTTCATCTACACACTGACCATTTCGGATTTCTTTCACTAGATCTTTTATCACTATCTTCTTACTCTTGTTCTGTGTATACCTCTCGACCAATGCGTTATTAGTGGGTAATGGTTTAACACTTTTTACAATAGTTCCAGTAAAAGGGAGACCTAATATGCAGTAGATATCCCACGTGTTTATTTCTAGACTCTTACCTCCAATTCTGAAAGTTCCGTCTACTACATTGTACTCACTAATAATATATTTTAACAATGATGGGCGTAGTTGAATTTCTTTCATTTTCAGTATGCACTCGAATCCTAGAGTTTTAACTACATCAATTTGGGCATTGCTCAAATTATTTATGAGTTCACAAAGAGTTTCTGTTGAACAAGCAAAATCCATACAAGTTTCTGGTTTGAAAAAAATAAGATGGGTTAATGCAGTATATAAATTTGTACCAAACATCCAAAATAATGCAGTATATAAACAAGATGGACTTTTTAATCAATGAAGAAAAATATGATGAAATTATAAGAAATAAATGTGGTATTTTGTTGGGTGCTATACTCGGTCAAAGAAACCAGTTTTACTAACTGTGCTGTTCGCCACTACTATCCCTATGCGACAACGGCAAATCTCCTCCTCCACCTTTAACAGCTGTGCGCCCACTACTCTGCCATCAGAACCAGACCTCCCAACCCATCCCGATCTCCTCCACCTTTAACAGCTATTCCTCCCTCGCTTGCTGCTCCATGGCCCTCCTCCCGTGCCTCCCCCACCATCAAGCACGGCCTGGCGCGTCTCCTTCCCCCTCCGCCCACCCCTTGTTGCCCTCCTCCCGCGTGCGCCGCCTCGTCCTTCCTCGCCGACAAACCGCTAGATTTGGCTTTCCCCTACTGCTCTCCCCATCTGAAGTAGACGTCCCCACCTCCGCTCCACCGCCGTAGGATCACGCTCCCCATCCCCGGAGGCTCGCTCTCCCCACGAGGCCAAAGGCGCAGCTAGTCGAGCCATCCAGGGACAGGGAGGCACGAGGCGAGGACGCAGGTCAGCCTTCTGGAATTGAAGGAGGTAAGCTTTTGATTCCGTAGTGTCTACTGAAAAAAGGACTAATCTGATACATTCCTATTCATTGATTTGTCTCCTACTTTCAGCCTACCAGAAAAGAGAGGATCAGAGAAGGTGTGTGGGAAAGCACATTGACTTACTGTTGATGGTGTTGAGGTGCCCTGTTGATGGAGTTCTTGGGTTCCCCGTCGCCGAGGCCTAGATGGAAACGCACAGTGTAGTGTTTGTAGCCGTAGCCACACATACAAACATTGCCTGGTGAGCACATATGTATAGAGATAGGCTAGAAGCTGGGAATGGTTGGGTTTGTTGCGTGAGATTAGCGATGGAGACTTCTGTTGCAAAATATTTGGGTTTGTTGCGTGAGTTAAAATGTTTGCATGGGGATTGATTCAAAAAGGTCAGAAATGCCAGTGTTTTCGGGTGGTTTGTTACTTATGTTTGTGCCGTAAATTTCAGTTTCTCATTGTTATCACTGATTAAGCAGTTTCTTTCTGAATTCTATGAGTTTCTTTGTTTGCCCACTTTGTATGCCTTTCAAATGGCATGATATTCTGAAGTCTGAACTTGTATTACTGTAATTTTTAGGCCGCAATTGATACATGCAAATTTCAGACATTACATTGTTATTTTGCAAACTCCTGTAGTCCAGACATGCCATTAAACGGTTTAAGGTGTCATTTGGCATTGTGAAGGCTTCTGAGACGCACATCTTATTTTATTTTTCTCTATTTATCACTACTGCATACATCACTAGTGTCAGAGAGAGTATCCGAAAAAATACCTGCAGAACAATGTCAGGGAAGAACACCAAAAAAAATAACCTGAACGGGTGAGGTCAAGGGGACCGTCAGGTCAACCCTCGCCACTCGAACCCATCCAGTTTATACCACTCATCTGCTCCCAATTCTTAATGCTCGTGCACTCCGGACCAGGAGCTTCCTCGGCGTGGGGAGCGGATCCACGGTTTTAAACCGGTGCACTCTTCGCTGCGCAAGCGGTATGGTACTAATACCTTGAGCTTCGTCGGCTGTTGAATTTACTAATGGGCTTCATTCCAACGGCCCGTTTTGTGCTTTTGATGGGCAGCGATAGCGATAGGAATGCATACTGCATACATACGTTTGCTACAAAAGCTCATGTATTATACCACTGTACACATCAACTTATCTCTGTTGATGAGAATAGCCCAAATAATCTTCAGTTTCTGTACTAGGTCTGCCTCGCGAAAGAGGAAACCAACAGGAAGGTTCCAGCTCTCAAGTTTTTTTCCTTCGCAAGACTCTGAAAAACTGAACGCTAGGCGTGCTACAGTGCCTAGACCGAAAATACAGGAACACGACTTCTGCAGTTTAACCGACTGCACGAAAAACTAGTAAAAGCAAATGCTTCAGACCTCTTGCCACCCGAAGGCTGCAGAAACTGTGCAGTTTGCTTATTCTGAACTTGATTCGACAAAACAAGATTAGTGTCAACATATACCACTATACACATGCACCAACTATCACAAAGTTAATGTTTAATTGTGATAGTAAACTATCACAAAGTTAAGTAGTTTAGATAGTTTGCCTCTTTAACATGAACAACATGCTTTCCTCTGCACACATATAAGCGGGTAACATGCGCCTGCTCATTGACTTCTACATGGTTGAACCCAGAAGCTACCCCTCCTGGCTGCGGCATGATGCATGGTCTAAAATATGACAGAAACTTTTGAGTTTCATTGCCTTGTAATTCCGTCTTTGGGCAGCCACGTCCTCCAAGGGCAGCATCAAGCTCCACAGTTAAAATTGTAGCAGTTCCAGCTTCATCCTACCAAGAAAAATATTGGGCATTTTGGAAAACTATTAGCTAACATAGAGCCTGTGTTGTCGCTCTGAAGAGCTAAATCAAGTGATGCACTATCAAAATTATTTGAGAATATACCTGACTAGTATCTTTACCAAGCCAATAATGGATGTCATGTGAAAGGAACCATTTTCAAGGCTATTATGCAGTAGGAGAAAAAGAACATGAGGAAAAAATTGTTCGATGAAGTAAGCATAATGCAAGAGCAGAGTTCAAGCCTTACACAAACTAAGCAACCAAGATGACAAGTTTATGCTTAAATGACCTATCTTGATATGGATAGTGAAGCATATGATGCACCAAAATTATTAAGGCTGGCATTGTTCGATGTAGTAATGGGAAAGAGAAACAGAAAACAAAGAGAAATAGAAATCATTGTGCACCAATGATGTTCCAAAATGAAAAAGGGATGTGCATAACAAGTCATGAGTACTACCATACCTTCAAGATGATATATGAATCACCCATGTAAAATTTTCCATATGAAGATGTTGGAACAGAAACTGGCTTGAAATTTTCAATATGCCATATCTCCAAACCGCTGCAATGTTATTAAGGAGTACAATGCAAGTATATGTATGAAGAATAACACAGTGTAGGGCTACAATGCTCATGGGTTTACTTTAACTTCATCATTCTTTTTGTTTAGTTTAGTCACCCTCCGATGCAATGTGAATCTGGATCTCTGATGGCCCAATGTGAATCTGCAAGAAAAGAAAAACAATGTTATCTTAACAGTCAAAAACAATGTTATCTGAAGCAGGAATGAGGTCATACCTTTTTCATGTTTGAATGACATCTTTGCTATTCCTGATACCTTTTTATTCTTCTTGCATTGCCAAGGGACAGGTACGAATGTCATGGCCTGGTTGGCGACATTTACTACATAACCTCAGTCGATGCTCATCAAATGCTCTTATTCTCCTAGGTGCACCCTTAGTGGCTGCACATGTTGGATCAAGAACCGAACCTCGAGGCATAGAAGATGTTTGATCATTCTCTCCAACATGTGTGGGTATGTAATTGACTGGATTAGAAGAACTTTTCTTTTTGGATAGCTGATTAACCATATATTCCTTCAGCTTCTCAAACTCATCCGGACTATTGGATGCCAAGTCAAACAATTCACACCCCAGGGAACTCAATTCATAATAGCGCACTTGCTTCTCTGTCCAAACGTGCAAACCACTTTTTCTAACAGAAGGAAGACCGCCTTTTGCATTTTTCGAGAGCCGTTGGAGCACTATACATCTTGGTATTTTCTTCATCTCTAAATACTTTAACACATGGAGAATATGCCTGCAAGGGATCCCATCTCGCTCCATCTTTCGGCAGCCGCACTTAATAACAGAAGCAGACTTGGGACAAGCGTAGTCAACATAAAATACTTGTCCTTCTTTCTCTTTCGAAGTAACCATGTACCTCACACAACTACCATCTTGTAGCACCTCACCAACATCAAAACTATCTAATTTCTGCAGCTCTTGCTGCAGTAGATCAAAATTTGCAGATGTCAAAAGATGTGCAGCGTCCTCTTCAAGTTCTCGACTGTCAGTAATAGCAACAGGCCAACTTTGTGATGCTTTCGAATCAAACTCAGCCTCTCTTTGACGCATGCCGAAAATGCATACCTCGTAGTGTTCAATCAAATCAACCAAATACATGTAATAGTCAAGATGTCTGTGAAGACGTGAATTTAAACTCTCACTCCGTTGGTTACTTCTCATGCCTAGAAAATACTTGTCAGACAAAAAAGCAGCAGCCCACAATGTCCGTTTTCTATACATTCTATTCAACCAGTCCTGGTTCCTACTGGTTTGGTACCTTGAAATAAACGCATTCCACTTTTCTTCAAAGTCAGTAGGTGAGCAAGCATCATATATAAATGACCTAAATATGCTGAGGTATGAGTGGTGAAGATGCTTTTTGATACCTTTTTCAATGTGCTAAGAGCATATACGATGATTACTTTCTGGGAGCAATTGACGGATAGCTTTCATCATTGCGTTGTCACTATCTGTTACTATAGACGTTGGTTTCTGTTGACACATTGCTCTCAAAAACACACCAAGCAGCCAAGTATATGATTGTACACACTCATTAGATACAATACCACAAGCAAATACTGTAGTCTGACGATGGTGGTTTAGTCCTACAAATGGAATAAAAGGCATGTTGTACCTGTTCATCCGATACGTGCTATCGAATACAACAACATCACCAAATGACTGATAGTCCATGCGGGATTGTGCGTCACACCATAAAAGATTTTTCAGATGACCTTCAGTATCAACTTGGTACTCATAAAAGAAATCAGGATCCTTGTCCCGCCTACATTTCATAATTTGTAGAGCTGCATTTGCATCACCATCTGCAATTCTTGACCTCTTATACCTAGATGAGAAATTGTATATGTCCTTCTTAACAAATCCCACCTTGTCATATCCTCCATGCTTACACTCCATGACATTCATTATAACATGCTTTCGAATGCCCATCGATTCCATTAATATTATTTTAGATTTCTGATGATCCTTCATTTTCCTGTGAGATCGAAGGAAAGGAGTTTCGTCTGGAGATGTCAAAGTGTGGTTATGCACATCTACAAAATCATCCACAAACCAAACTCCTCGTTCCTTATCAAGCCTAATGCTGAGTTGAGCCTTACAATTACCTCGAGTCTGTGCTTTTTCTCTCCTTACCCGACCATTAAAGTTACTCCTTTTTGGATCTCGACTCCCATGCTTAAAGCAAACATAACATCTGTAGTAAATTCCTCCAACTTTCTTTTCACGCCTCACGATGTTCTTTCTAACGCTGAAACCTTTCTTTCTAGCATAATTATTGTAAAAACTGTAACATTCGTCTTCACTTTGAAAAGTCATCGTAACTATATTCTCATACTCATCTAGAGCTGCATTATTTTCCTCCACATTGCAACACATATCATGACTGCTCCCCGAATCATGAGGCTCCCTACCATTGTTGTTTTCCTATCAGCAAGAAACAAATTGTTTGCCCCCATCAATTATTTACCCCAAAGTCAAGTTTACCACAACAAAATGCAAGTAGACATCAAGTACATCAACATGCTCAATATAGTATACACAATAAAGAGAATAGAAGCTGGTTCACCATCTGCTTTGTACATGCCACCAAATTAACATTTCCAAAAATATTTTGCTTTCTAAATACATGAACACAGTGTACCTCTACATGCCAATTTCGGAGGAAAAAAATCTAACCTCCATATGTCGGTTGTCGTACTCCCTGCTGCATCCATCTTCAGTGGAATACTTGTGTTTCTTAGTCGGTGTAACGGCATCGTCTGAGTTAGACAAACGCTCGGTGAATGAGTCCGATGAATAACCATCGCCAAATTCACTATGATCTTCACTGCTCAGGCTAACAAATTCATCCATCCTATCAAATTTAAATGTTACAATTTTTCGTCAGACTAAGATCTCTTCCTCATTAAAACGTAGCATTGACTACCATTAGAACAAAAAGTAACTTGTCGTGTCGAGTCAAGTAGTAGTCACCCGCGGTACAACGTCTAGTTTAGGGAAGCTATTAAAGGGAAAAGGGTCAATTATACATGTCAAACATTACAAGTACAATCTATTCTTTGCTAATGTCGGAACTCTAGAGATATAAGTCTAATGGCCATGATACACTATTTACAGTGGTGTAATGGCCATGATACACTATTTACAGTGGTGGAAGACAACAATAATGTCTATACAGAAATTTGCTTTGAGGGAATCATGTGATAATTTGGTGTTAAGAGTTAAGATCATGTCCCTGCGTTTTGCTGCACAAAGATCATGTCTGATTCATTCCGAGGGAATTAAGTGATTACGTTCATTAGCTCAGTCATCACTTTGATTACTCAAAGATAACAGCAAGCAGAAAATTGCTCCGTAAAAGGACTGCTCGGTTCTTGATTAGTCCAATCGCATTGCGCACTCTTCAAACTTATTCACCTACTCTATGAAATTGGTAATGATTAAGCTTCAAGACTTGAAAATTTTAGGAAGCAGGTAAGCAGATCACCGAACTCGGAACCCAAATCTGGATCAAGATCCAAGTTTTCACCTGATGAAAACCAAGTTCAACAGCAGCATACCTCAGTCGGCTCCAGCGCCACCGCTAGGACACCACCTCCTTGACCGCCGACGCGACCTCAACCAGCACGATGGAGGGCGGGGGCGCGAGGAAAAGGACCCCGGTGGCGCGGGTGTGGGGGGGAGGCGACGGAGGGACACGCAGCGCCGATGGAAGGTGGCTCTCGTGCTTGCCGGAGGGACGCGCAGCGCCGATGGAAGGGAGGCGACGGAGGGACGCGCAGCACCGATGGAAGAGAGGCGACGGAGGGACGCGGCGGCGATGGGAGGGAGGCGGTGGCGATGGAAGGGAGGGGACGGAGGGATGCGGCGCCGATGGAAGGGAGGGGACGAAGGGACGCGCAGCGCCGATGGAAGAGAGGCGACGGAGGGAGGCAGCGGCGATGGGAGGGAGGCGGCGGCGATGGAAGGGAGGGGACGACGCAGCGCCGATGGAAGAGAGGCGACGGAGGGAGGCAGCGGCGATGGGAGTGCTGGACGTGGGTGCTTGGAGGTGGCTCGTGTGTTTAACGATGGCGGGTCGCGGCGAAGATCGGATTACAACCGCCGCGTGCGCCGCGCGCGAGCGCCGACGGGACGATCGTGGGTGGCGGCAGTTACGGTCTTACGGGCTGGATTTGGGCTTAGATCCATCAAATCTCAGCTATATTAAGTTACTAATTTACCCCTACGCTTAACTAATCTTAGTTGCTTTAAGATATGTGCAAATTTTCTTTTGGAAAGCACCGGAGCACTTCTCTTAACCAACACACAATAAATTACTTTGGAGTAAAATCATTTCCAAACTGGCGTACCTCTTGTCCTTAAGGAATTCTTGGAGTGTACTGATCAGTTCATCCTCATTCCATATTTCTATGTTGGTGTGCTCTGGGGCTACAAAGCCAACTTTAGAGAGTATATTTCTCAAAATCTTCTTTATGTTTGGTTTCTGGGACACAAAAACAAAAGACCGATATTGGAATTGCCCCTCTAGCTTGCGATAAATCTCTTTTGCAAGTGTGGTCTTTCCAAGGCCTCCAAATCCCCATATAGCTAGCACCTTTAGCTGTTGTGCAGACACACCCTCCTCCCTCATCATCAACTGAATGAGCTCATCCCTCGGCCCTTCGATACCCACAAGACCCACAGTCTCCGCATAGAGTGTTAGTATGCGAGGATCTATAGTTGTGTTGTTTGGCTTGGAGATGCTGTCATCAATCTTGTACCTTTTGCGCCGCTCGCTGACCTCCATGACACGACCCTTGAAGCCTTGGAACTCCTTGGCGATCTTGTGCCGAGTGTTGATCATCGTCAGCAAGTTCATGATATCGTTGATGAACCCCTTAAAGCTGTGTGGCTTGCTGTTGGACTCACGCTCGACACGGATCATGAACTCGTCGACGCTGTCCTCGATGTCGTAGGACAGCTCACGCACCTCCTTCGCCCAGCACTTTGCTTGTTCGTCAGGCTCCTCCATGTTCGACATCTTCTTCAGGAACCCGTGCTTGCTCTCGAGCTCAACTTTAAGGAACATGATATCACACTTGGCTTCTTTGTGTAGCTTGTACCTGTCAACGAGCAGGTCACCAAGCTTCCCAAGTAGAGAGCCCATGGCGCCCTGTGATGCGCTCACCGCCGCCGCCTCCATTCCCTTCCCTTGCTTGTGCTTGCTCTCAAATCGCGTATCGAGCCAAGCACTCAATTAGGGATTGTCGAATCCAGATTTATTCAACCTATAATACTCTGTAAAACCACTGTACTATTCCCTGAATTAATAGATAGTGATCATAGATATATCACTGAATTATTTTATATACAGCAAAAACCATATCATTCATTAATATTACATAACAATTGTTCATATAGACCACATTGGGTTGAATTTACGTAAAACCGATCGGGCTAAATAGAGGGAAATAGTCGTACATAGAGAGAAAATTTAGTAACATTGAAAAATTAGTAACTCAATATATCTAAATCTTTTTGAATATATGCTAACAAAATTTAGTACTCACAACGTCATCTTATTAACATTGAAAAGTAAAAGAAAAACGTCAAATTTTTACCATGAATATAATCTACATCATTGAAACAAAATGCGCAATAATTATGTAATATCCCAACAATATCAATATTATGAATAGACATATGCGGTGCATATTTTCTAAGCGTCTTAGCCTGCTTCTCTTTTTGTTCTTATGCGAAAGACTTCCAAGTCATCGTCGTTGTCGTCCGTCTCATCTTTCATTTTCAGCTTGTTAAAACAGATAGATATGGGATAGACAAGGGGCACTTGTTGAATAAATCAACTATGTAAGGTCAGTACTTTGGAATTTAGAAACATTTTTTAAAAAGTTCTCAAATAATAAATTTTGCTAATTTGAGATTAACCCCACCAATTCTGGGTGAGAATGACCTCTCGTCGTGACATGTGGCGACATCTTCTTTCTCCCTTTTCCTAACTCCTAAAACGCTCTCTTACCGTGACACTTGGTGGCATCTCGATCATCCTCATTTTCTTCCCCTCAAACTCAAAATGTTATCGTTTTCAAATTTCCTCAAGTTTTTGAATAAGAAGTATTTTTTAACTATTTTGAAAGTTTTTGAATCGGAAGTTTTTGGTTGTTGAGGCTGCATCCCAGTCTTTCTTTCTGGTAAACCTCTTGCTCGTTTCATTTAATTTCCTTCTTTGTGTTCGCACATTTGTCTTTTCCCACGATCTGAGTTTGCTTGATCTAGGCTTGTATGCGTCCTCGTACTCTACGAGGATAGTTGCATCGAAAAATAAGCCACACATAATTAAGAACAAATAAATACAGAAAAACTCAATTAAACTCCAAATTGAACAAAACTAATGCTATTAGATATATCTTGAATTTAGAATAATTTAGAAACAAGTTTCATTAAATTTCGAGCTAAGACGAGTGACAACATGCCCTCCAAAGTTTATATTTGATTAAATCTAAAAATAAACAGAGGAGAGAGAAATTTTCTGTCAGGTGGGGCCCACTAGTTTTTAATGAAATTTTTATTTATTTTCTAAAGTGTAAAGGTGATATGTGGGACTTTTTACTGTATAAACAGTATCAAGGCCCACATGTGTGGCTCTATGGGTTTTTACCATTTAAATAGGATTAAAAGCCGGCGGGTCCACTTGACAGTGAGACAACACTTTAAACCAACTGGGGCGCCACATGTCAGCGAGATTAGCTGAACTGATGATGCCATCACACTAATTAATTACATGCAGTTAACCTTAATTGTGCCGCTACAGGGACTTCTTCACCCGAAGAAAGGCAGGGCTCACCGCCCACGGGGGAGTCCATGCAGGGCAGATGCAAGCCCAAAAATGGGGTCCTCGGACCGAACCGCACCGAGGGGCGAGGCAGCCCGAGCGGATTTGGGGGTTACGGTGGCTCGAACATAGGCCCTGTTCTTTTCAGTTTTTAGTTTTTTGCTTCTGTTACAGTACCTAACTTTCAAATGGAGTATTTTTTTAAGACGGGGTCTACAAGTTAATTGTAGTACATGTTAAAAACTTAATATTTGTACCATCAAAAATCACAAACGAGTATCTCTCTTTCCGCAATCTCTGTCGCAAACAGCCAAAAAGAACAGGCCCAAGTCCGATCTAACATAGTCCAAAACAAAACTCAAACCATGAATCTTCAATGGAGCACAAAAATGAATATATACCCAGATAAAGTGCAATGCATGCCCTCATCGTGTGGGACACCAGATCACATTTTTACATGCTCGTGACTGGCTATAATCTTGATGTACTCCGGAGTTTGGACATGTACTCACAAATATAGTGCTATAATAGTTTCTGGTGTCACACTTACACGTACACCTGATGAAACCATCAAGTGAAACAATTATTGTAAAACAATAATGAAAAATCGATTACAATCTTGGCAAATTGCTATGTTGATTAATGGCCAACAAAAGCACAGAAAAAAAGAGAGATGGTCTTATAAATATCAAATGCAACCTACAGCTGATGTACAGATCTTACTCCACTATGTACCAGGGGGAAAAAGATAGAATAAATCAATATAGAAGGGAGCTCATCTTGTGCCCGTCTCATGAGATTGACCTGAAACTTTCTACAGGATCTGACTCCTCAAGCATCACCGCTGCTTGGAAGCAGTCAGCGGCATCGGCTATCCTCCCGTCGTACTTGTGGACTTTCCCTAGGTAAAGCCAAGCCATCCGGTTCGTAGGCTCGATCCTTAGGGCATCCGAGAGGAAGCACCTCGCCGCAGGGAGATACTTGGGCCCTTGCTTGGAGAGAAGTGCGCCGATGGCCACCTTGGACGCCGCATGCTCCAGCTCAGTCGAGAATGCGTTGACATAGGCGGCCAGCGCATCCTTGGTCTGCTGGCGTGCCTCGTGCATGTAACCTGCAATGGCATCCAGGAATTAGCTTTAAACTTTGCATACAGTGAAATGGAGAGAATTTTCCTGTCTCGATATTTCATAGAAATTCAACCTTAAAAAAATCATAGAAATGGTGAAGATTCAGGCTTAGGAAGGAGGTACCTGCCAGTTTTAAAATTCCCATGCTTACAACTACATAAAAGCAAGATGAACTCATGTAAATCTACTTTACCACACTACTATTCGAGCAACTATTAGTCACAAGTACAATATTTCCACCATAACCACCGAACGACATGCAGGGACTATAAGGTCAAGTTACTTAGATCTGACCAGAAGTTTAGGTTGGTGCAATCAGGAGGGGCGGTAGTGGTGAGCTGTAGTATTTGACAATTTTCA
Source organism: Melocanna baccifera (assembly GCA_036346265.1). Classification (NCBI taxonomy): domain Eukaryota; kingdom Viridiplantae; phylum Streptophyta; class Magnoliopsida; order Poales; family Poaceae; genus Melocanna; species Melocanna baccifera. The sequence goes on along the minus strand of CM070707.1, from coordinate 10,734,223 downwards.
GTTGCCACAAACAACCGATGTTATCAGTTAAGACCGGTATCTGCTTGTTTGTAAACCAGAAGTTTTAGGTATTAGTGTCTTTCACACTAAGCTATATCGAGCTATGTGCTATATTCTATTCTTCCATGCAGAACATTGTTGGTTGTTCCACAATATTATTCAACAAAATTAAGGAAATTCATAACCTGCTGGATATAACCAAGTTGTAGTGTCAAAGACTACCTCAAGCTTAGCCAGAGTGTCCTGTCTAGTAACCGGCAAAAAAAATTTCGAATATTTTTTAATTCCAAATCTAAGATTTTGGAGATTCTACCGAGATCTCAGCCAGTAACAAAACAAGAATTCATATTTTGTTTAAAAATCTAGGCTGAGATTTTCAGTTACCGCCGTTAACCGAAAATCTCGGTGACCTCTGTCCTCTGGTATTATTTTTTCCTACCGGTAACCAAAACCCTGTGGATGGCACAATTTAAGCACCCTACTCCAAGGAATAAATAGCATGAGAGTAGTGATGAAGTTTGCCTCACCTTCTGCCTGCATTGTTGCAGCAGAGTATGATTTCAGGGCTCTAGCCTTCTGCAAACATATCTCAGCATCTCTCCAGTGTGATAGACTGGAATACAGATTCGCAAGACCTTGCCAGATTTCATACTCACTAACACTATCATCCTCTCCCTGAAGGGCAGTAAGTGAAGAGTAAATGTAGAAACTACCAAAAAAAGAGATAAAAAGTATGGTAATGCCTAGCACAACCATCAGGAAAAAAAGAGTTAGCCCACTTGAATAGTCAGAAGGAACCTAAAAGTAGTTTGATGTTAGAAGAATACCATTTCTCTTGGGTGAAATACTGTATAGCATAAGAATCTAAAGCCCTGTCAAGCTATTACAAAAGGCTAATCATGTGTTGTATAGACATCATATAACAACCCTCTACTTCTATTAGAACCTAGCAAATTGAGATATACTAGATGGTTCCCAAAAATAAAGGTTGTAATCACTTCACATTAAAAGGTGATTAGGCTACACTAATCTCAATGGTACTTTTGCGCATGGGATTAGGAAACAAACCTCTGCATCATTCTTGCAAGATCCAGAGGAATTCTTTTGGGCTTGAACAAGAGCAAGAAGGACACGGTATGCTTCCACTGCTTCCATGGGTGACGATTGAGCAACCTTCAACTTAGCCTTTATTCTAAGTAATGACCCTTGATCCCACTTTGCAGTCTCATCTAGTGCAGCATCAGTTGCCACTTCCGCTTCCGAGTATCTCTGCATGCGAGAAGAACCAACGCTAGCAACCTCCAACCTTTGGAAACAGATCCACCAGTTGCGTCAATATACTCCTTTGCACATCTCAGGGCAGCATTCATGTTCCGCTGCTCAGCATATTCAACTCCCATGTCAAATATTAGGTCTGGATTGTGGCGGTCAAGAGCCCTTGACTCTGTAAGTGACTTCAAAGTTTCTGTCTGCAAGAGAGATCTTTGATGATCTGATGAAACAATCTTAGACTTCTTACCCAGACAACTCCCCAAGAAATGGAGGCTCACACTCTTCAAATGAGCATCTGATGATTCAGCATTTGCGACTGCTCTTCTTGCATATTCCACACCCTCAGAAGCAAGATGACACTCCGCACTGCATATTTTAGCAGCTAACAGCAAGGCCATTATATCATTTGGATTCTCATGTTTATTTAAAGACTTCCTCAAAAAATTCAGTGCTGCTTCTTTCTCGCCAGCTGCATAATAGCAAAGAGCGAGAGTGTACCATCTCTCGGTACGAGGGTATATTCCAGGTATAACCTCTTCAAGATGCTTTGCAAGAACCGATGGCTGGCCACAAAGAGACAATGCATAGGTCAAATGTTCCATCACCGAGGGATCCCAATGGGTCTTCCCCTGGTACCATTTCCTCAATAGTATCATCAGAAGTAGAATAGCCTCTTCCACATTATTCTTTGGAACAAAACAACCTTCTACTTGTGAAGCCAAACTAGGTGGGCTCCCCTCTACACTGCCATACAACAGAAAAACAGCAAATCTCTTTTGAATCCTTGTGCAACATTCCTCGTCAAGGTTCCATTGGCTAAGAAGAGCACGTCGGTAAGAAGCTAATGCTTCCTGATAGGAGCCAGCTTGTTTCCAGGCTTCTGGGAGAAGTTCCACAGATTTGTTGACAGTTTCCTGTAACTTTTGTTCAATATCAGGAGAGCCATTTTGGAACATACTTTCAACAGAATCAAGGACACTTTTGCACTGTTGAGCAGCTTCTGCATGTTTTCGTCAAGCATTTTCACTGGTCATTACAACATCCAAGAAAAGCATAAGAAAACAGTTGTCTGAAGGTATCTAGTAATTTGTACCTGTTGATTTGCCTAGCTTCTGAAGGGACAATGATTTAAGGTAAATGGCTTCAAGAACAAGGCTAGCAGCATGTTGGGGGCCTGAACTTGGTGACTCTGATTTTGGCCTGCCTTTCTTCGAGGGTGTCTTCTCAGAAAGTGATGGTTGGAAGCGCTGAATGGCAGCTTGAAGGTCTATTCCATCAAACACACAAAGAGCGGCTTCTACATTGCCTTTCTGAAATTCCAGTCTTCCAAGGAGAGCTCTCGCTTCCTATCAATAGACATATAAATAAACTCTGTATCAACAACCATAAAACATGATAGTTTGAAATTTTCCTGTGATAAGCTAAGTTTCAATTTCATTTTGCAAATACAACAATGGTGAATCAATATCACATTTTTGACACAATAACTCCACCCATAATCTCCTAGACAATTATTATCTCAATGTAACTCCCGTGCTATTGATAAAATGATAATACTAATACTTCTGAATTTCCATCCTCACGCCGATTATTGACACAAGGACAGAGCGCTAGTGACCTTTGTTAATGCTCCATAAATTCTCAACCCTCTTTTATGAAATGAAACGCAGTTCTCCTGCTTTTGTTAGAGATGAACCACCCTTTTTTTGCCACCAGAATATCAAAATCGAGCCTTGACACTGCTGCTATTCTGCATGCAGGCACACACATGCACATGAATCCCTTCTCATTTGGCTCACAAAAGAATAATCCAACCTCTGATCTCGACCAGAACATTTACATCCACTCACCCAACCACAACCAAATTTTTTATACCATCACCAACCCATCATATTCAAAGAACAACGTTTTCACATATTACAGACATCCTGAATGCTTCTGAATTGGACAAAAGAAACAACAAACTTGCACCAAAACTTGGATCAAACTTACAACTTACACTGACACAGAAGGCCTCTCGTACAATCAGAAAGTGAGGAAAGTAACGCACAAACAATGCATTTCTAACAAGATCGCAGCAATAGCAACGACCAAAGTCACCACCTTTACAGCACAATGCGCCCAAAACTAAACCAAGATTGTTTTTTAAGTAATAAACCAAATCAAGAATGTAACTTGACACCGTTGCTTCCACATTGTCCAGGACAAACACCTTGCTCATCAAACACATATTCAGAAAAAAAGGTCAGAGATGTCGGACCTCGTAGTTGAGGGAGAGGCCCTCGGGGAGCGACGACGACTCGACCTCCTGGGAACTGCCGTCGTTCTCCTTCGCCTCCTTCACCGGCTCCGCCTCGGGCGCCGCTGACGACTCCACCTTCGCGGGAGGCGACGAGTCCTTCTCTGCCACCGCCGGCGGCGACAAGTCTTCCGCAGCCGCCGCCTCTGCGGGGCCCACCTCGCCGACGTCCTCCGGCTCCGTAGCCATGCCAATGCAGCACAGGGGTCTCACGGACGAGCACCCGATTGTCGAGTTGAGAGGGGTTCGGTTTGGTGTCAATGGAGAGAAACGGACGTGGCAACATCCATGACTTCTTGGCTTCTGTATATTTTTTCTTCCACTGCATTTTTTCTATTTTTAGTCGCTCAACCAAAAGAAATTCTCTATTTTTTCATTATTATTGATTTTTTTTCTTTTTTTTCCCTTCTATTGCGTGTAAACTTCACCAGAAATATCGGGCAGAAATTAACGGAAGCCTTACAAATCATTTGACAAAGTTTTAATCCACGGTCTAAGAATAGTTTGTGCGCCTTTATATTTTTTGGGGGGTGATTGCTCATTTTTATTTTTAGTCGATTTTCACTTAATTTGGTAGCCAATATGGACAATGGACAATATACACTGCGTATGAAAGTTGATGCTATGTTCAAACATAGTTTGCCGCAATGTTTTTGGTGCTTTTGCCGGTAGCTAGAAACTGCTCGAATGAATGCACATGCGACGATGCTTATTAGAATATAAAGCATGCCATATTACTCAGTTACGTTATTTCGGCAACGGATTATGTAAACTTGTTTGGCAACACACAGTCCTGTAACTTGTTTTGTTATCAATTTATCATCAGATATAGTGGTGAAACTTACTTGAAATTCCGCAAAAAAGGGTAGATAATTACGGTGACAAGAATACCACTGTTAGATTATAGTATTATAACATGTGTTCCGTGTAATTCTCCTCTCTCTCTCTCTCTTGCATCACTTGTCTACAATGGGCTGGCCTAAGCAAGCATGAATCTTGAGTCTTGACTACCTGATCAAACAACAACAATCAATCTCTTGCAAATGGATGGACTAAATAAATACATGCTAGTCTCAAGGGCAATCAAATGTTCACTGTTTAGCTAGTATAGTAGTAAGCCATCTGACCTGGAGCTTTCAGGATTTTCGAAGGCACTCATTTGGCAAAATCTGCATTAAGCTGCCAATGAATTGGTGTGTGGTTGAAGCTTTTATTGTTCTACTTGTTAGTCCGTGGCTCCTTACTTACTCGGCTCAACTCTTGGTTTTGGAGCTGTGGATTGCAGCACATCCTATTGGTGAATGAGCTATTTCCCTTTTGGTATTATTAAGTAAAAATTCCTTATATGCTACTGAATAACTACATGATTTCTTATATATCACTTATTGTAAGACTGGCATGACATCAGTGACATATAAGAAACATAAATAGTTATTATGTGACATCTAAGACCAATTTCCCCATTAGTAAGGGTGAAAAGGTATACTTGCTCGCTAGCTATATTCTGACTGCCCAACATTATGGAAAGCCAAGCATATATTGAAACAACATTACTACTTTGCACAAACCTTTAACAGCATCTCGTATTAAAGCGCAACAATAACATAACCAAAGGTCTAATGTATTAGAGTTGAATTGGAAAGTTTTATTTTATTGGAGCATCTACCTCCATACATTCTATGTGGAATATCCTGCGTATTGGGAAGGCTTCCTTACATACAATGTACTTAGAGTTTACTAAGAGCTGAGAATCTACTTAAAATATAACACACGCGTACGTGACAAATATCACATTTAGTTATTGTAGGTATCATAAAACATAATGTTAAATTTAGAGGCCCGAAATCACTGACATATGAAAGACGTATATATATCTGATGCTACCACGCAGTCTCAGGCTCTCAGCTTGAGCAACCATCCTAGTTTAAATATGAGATTTGAGTGGACTTTTTTACAACTTTACCATCATGAACAGTAGGCACGCACCTTCTAAAAACATAAACCGATGGGAATGGCGAGTCAGAACTACAAAGTTCACCGATGAGCGCGGCTTCTAGGGTTTTATCTCTCTCGCTCCTCGCTCCCGGAGGAGGCGTGGGAGGCGTGTCGCTCCGATTTGCCCTCCCCGACGCATCGATTCCTCCTCTCAATCTGGTAATCCTGGACTCCCTCCCCTGCCCACCGATTTTCTTGCGATTTTTTTTAGATCTCTCGAGCTTTTTTTCCCTCAGGGGTTTACCGCTAGTTGTTTTTGGATGCTGCCCAAGATTGGATTTGATGGTTTTATGGGGATTGATCATTGATTTGGTAGGGTTGCGATTAAGGTTGGGTTTTAGCTCGGATTCTGGTGTAGGGTTGGTTGCAATTTTGCATGTCGATTCAGATAGGATTTTCAGTCCGTTTTGGGTTAGATTCTACGGATTTGTTTGGGAACGCAGAGAATGAATCTTTGTTAAGTGTTATGATTTCGAGCAAGGTGATAGTCAACAAAGCAAAATCTTTAACTTGTTTGCAGGGCAGTCGCATAATGGTCGCGGCATAGGAAGGGAGGCGTTACGAAAGAGACTTGGCAAGAAGACTCTTGCTGTTGGACATGGCGGCTGCAGAGGCTGCAGCAGATTCATCGGGTCCGCGATTTGCCCCTGATGACCCAACGCTCCCTGCGCCATGGAAAGGACTAATTGATGGCTCAGCACTTTTCTACTGGAACCCTGATACAAATGTGACCCAGTACGAGAGGCCGGCAGCAGCCACACCTCCGGTACCTGCGGGTCCTCCTCCAACAACCTCTACACCCATGCCAGCATCAGCACCAGGGCCTTTTTCACAGCCTAGCATGCAGTTTGGCCAATTCGGACAGTTGTCTCAGCAGGAACGACCTGGTCAGACAGGTTAGCCAGCCTGGGCAGCAGCAGCAGCCCCAACAGCTGGCTTAGCAACTACCGTTTCAACACGTAGCTCAGCATCAAGCTCCGTTTCAGCAAGCACAACAGGTGCCATATCAGCAGCAGCAGCAGATGCCAAACCAGCAGTTGTCACAGAAGCCAGCAGCTCCTCAATACCCCAACGCACATCCGCAGCCGATGCCTTACCAGCATGGTCCTTATATGCAACCCCAGCAGCAGGGCCCACAATATTCATATCAGGTAGGCCAGCAGCCACAAATGCCGCAAACTGCCTATAATCAAGGTCAGCAGCCTCCGATCCCACAAGCTGCCTATAATCAAGGTCAGCAGCCACCAGTGCCACAAGCTGCCTACAATCAAGGCCAGCAGCCACCCATGCCGCAAGCTACTTACAATCAAGGCTAGCAGCCACAAATGCCACATGCTGCTTACAATCAAGGTCAGCAACCGCAGGGAATGAGGATCCCTCAGAGTCAAGTGCAACACCCACAACAATCACCGGGCTTTGATCAACCTGCCCAGGCTTCACAAGTGCTGCGAGCTTCACAGTCTCAAGGACTTCAAATGCCCTCTCAACAGGGCCAACTCCAGCATGGCTCCCAGTTCACTCTTCAGCACGGAAAACAACCACATCATTACCATATAGGTGCCCAGCTGAGCCAAGTGTCACATGGGCAACAAAGTTCCACGTTGAAGATTGATGAGGTAGGTGGTCATGAAGGAAAGCAGACTGGCTTTTCATTACCACTCAGTCAGCAGTGTGGCCAAGCTCCTCTTTCAAACCAGCAGTTAACTTCTAATCATCAACTTCCTGGAGCCCATAATCAGCTAAATATTCCTGGAGTCGGAGGGCCATCATATCCTGGAAAGCATCATCTTGATGGATCATCCCCAGGTGAGACTAATAACATGAGTTTTTTTGAGCTCACCTGCTCAAATGCATCAAGGTGGAGTGGATAAAAACTACCGACAACAACCAGCTAGCGACCATGCGGTTCCAAATCATATTGGTCCCTCACCGGTTCGACCTTCAATGGGTTTCAAGATGGGCAACAGTGAGGATCACTTTGAAAGAAATGACCTTCACTCTGCTGGCAGGTTTGATGGAACAAATGCTCTCCAGCAGCAGCCAAAGCTTGCTGCTCTCCCACCTTCACAAAACCGCCTGGTAATAATAATTCATACAGCACTGTTAGTTCTTATGAAGTCAAGAGTCCATGTTTTTTACCACTTAATAAAAGTCCATGTCACACTAATAAATTATAAAGTTCCCTGCTGTGGTATCACTTATCAGTTCTCATGACAATGAAAAAAAATTCCACCAGAATGTTATGATTGGTATTTGAAAACTCTATGGAAACAAACATAAAAAGGCTGGCAATGATGTATTTTGTTTGTTGTATACTTCAAATTACAATACTTATGGTTTCAATGCTTTCTATCAATTCTCTCTACACTTCCCTCAATTTCTGAAGTTGTCACCATTAATTATACCATTCATAATCTTGTACAGCAGGATATGAGGAATGGCCCACCTTATCCCCAGCCAGATAATTTTGGTGGTTATAACATGGCACCTCCACTCTCAGTGCCAAACCCGCATAGCCATGGTCCATTTCCTAGTGGAGCTACAATGAGGCCACCATCCAGAATGTTTGCTCCTCCGGATTTCCCGAACATTGCTTCAGCTGATGCATATCGGCAACACCATGAAGTTACTGCAATGCTAATGAGTCAATTGCATGGCTATATTCTGTCAAAAAAAAACGGAAACATAGTGCACAGCTTAAAAATTAAAATATTCTCAAGATGATGATAATACTGTTTATCTTTCTATTGTTGCTTCTTAAAGATTTTTAACATGCTGTCCCAAATGTGGGTAGCAGATCTTTTAATAATTCAGCCACATGTTAGCTTTTTGGTGGGTTTGTTTAATGTCTAACATTACAATACAATGGAAAGGTATTGTTGTTGTAGCATACAAAAATCTGACATTTCAAATGATTGTACATTCCGTTTTAATCACAGCAAGATTAATGCCAATTACTAATACAGAAAATTTGAAAGAGGGCAATATTTCTAGAATCCTATTTAGATTATTCTAATCTGTTCTATGTAGAGACAATCTTTTCGAAATACCACAAGCCCAAATAATGCACTGGTTGCTGGACTTTTTTGTATTTATAACCCATGATCTGCACTTGGCCATTGCCTTATGTACAGCTCAGTAAATTTGACAGAACAAGGAGCTTGAAATTCCTCTTAGGATTTACAAAAGCATGTTCTACACTTCTGCTGTCACCTGTTGATTTTTCTAGTTGAACTGGTCTACCAATGTTTTATGTTTTGTTTTTATTTCCTATAAAGTTTTGTCACATGCTATCCTATTTCTTAAAAATATTCAGGGTGAGAATGTTCCTCCTCCATTTATGACATTTGAGGCTACTGGATTCCCTCCAGAGATCCTAAGAGAGGTATGTTTTCTTTTGGGTTGCACTTTGCTACTGCTGGATGCATCAGTAAAATTGTTGTTAGCCTCTTATTCTTATATTTTCATCTGGAAATTCTTGTCAGCACGGGCCACAAAAAATATTTCTTAGAAGTAAAAATTAGCTTCTTAGGTAGTAACAGCTCATGGTATTGCTCATTGTTGTAGCACATGTCATATGCTGGATTCCATAATTTAACAACTAGTGCTCATCTTCTGGGCACTATAGTGACATACTTGGGGCTATTTTCTGCTGACAAGTAATGGAAGGATTGATGTTCTTTCAGATTATAACATGTGGCTGAGGTTTCCTGCTTCTTGTCTCTGCCACTGTGAATCTACAAAGTGCCCTTTCTTCATGCCTTGAGTTGCTTAAGTAAGCAACCATATTCACTTAGGATAGCATTTAGCATTTTTCTCATTATATATAGCTTTTGATTTAAAAAGAAACTTGGCACTGACTGCCTATAATTTTGTGCACATGTGATTGTGCTTATGAGTCTTATTTATTTTTCATTTCAGATCCATGCAGCTGGATTCTTAAACCCCACTTCAATTCAAGCTCAAACATGGCCTGTCGCACTGCAAAATCGGAACATAGTAGCTATTGCCAAGACAGGATCAGGGAAGACATTAGGGTACCTTATTCCTGCTTTTATACTTCTGAGGAGATGCCAAAACAATCCAATGTTGGGCCCTACAGTGTTGGTTTTGGCCCCTACTCGTGAGCTTGCTTCACAAATACAAGATGCAGCAGTCAAGTTTGGCCGATCATCTAGAGTATCCTGCACAGTAAGTTCTGACCTGTTCTCTTTTGTATGAATCCATATGCTTTTGTTTGTTTTGAACACACTGTATGACTGCTGATCATAATCATGGCAATTACATTTACAAGTTTTGTCTTGTAGGAAAATGCTTAATTGTTAAATACATCTGCGGACTCTAGTCTGGTTCTCCACAAAGTTTGATGTTAGTTTAACACTTGGGATCGAGTCTGGTTCTCAACGAAAATTGCTGTTAACTATAGAAACTAAGTCGTTCTTGGAATGGCTTTGCATGAACATGCTCACCAAATAATAATATCGATTTGCCTTGTAAAAAAATTGCTGTATTTGTCATGCTTTGTTACTAACATATCGCAGTCCTTAAATTGATATTCATTATTGATTTATTTTCCCAGTGCCTATATGGTGGAGCTTCAAAGGGTCCTCAGCTAAGAGAGCTTGAGCGTTTAGCAGATATTGTGGCAACACCTGGACGTCTTAATGATATTCTGGAGATGAAGAAGATTAGCCTCCATCAAGTTTCATTACTTGTGCTTGATGAAGCTGACCGTATGCTAGACATTGGTTTTGAGCCACAAATACGGAAGATTGTGGATGAGATTGCTCGTAATAGATAGACACTGATGTTGTAACACCCCGACCCTTCACAGGGTCCAAGATGCTACCACCTCACTGTTACTGTCCCACAAAAACGCACCATAACTAGAGAGAACGCACGAAAACTGTATTAACAAGAGAAACCTACTCATGAAACATACTGTTACTACACAATTTACACAAATATCTCAACAAAAGTTTAAACATAATGTGTAGTGTAAGACTAAGCCGTTATTGCATATGTGCAGTGCAAAAGGAACTACTCCCATTCCATGTATGTCGTTCTTCCAGATCACCCTAAAAAAAGCAACAGAGCAAGGGTGAGTCCGAAGATTCAGCAAGCACACGATAAAGCAGCATATTAATTTCTCATCTATAAACTGTAATATGGAAATCTACTGTAAACTGTAAAATCAACTTTATGTCTGTAAGCTATCAATCACATCGGTTGTAAACTATAAATTCAATCGACTGAAATATGTAAATCTAATCTACTATAAGCTGTAAACTAATCTACTGTAAACTGTAAAATCAACTCTATGTCTGTAATCTGTATCAGTGTCATGCAATGCAGTGTCATGCAATGCAGTGTCATGCAATGCATCTGTAACTGTAGCTTATACCAGTATGGCGGAGTGTCCATCCGTCGATGGACCACTCAATTGCCCCGCCCTCTTTCAGACGGGGGTTCCATCTCCACTCCCGTGGAGTCCCTACCGAAGTAGGCCTTGTTTCACTGTGTATGAGTGCAATGCAGGATGCACATGCTTTCACTGTTGGCACATAATTATAATTTGCACTCATCTGTATTCGCCTAACTGTTAATCCTGTATCTTAGCCTATAAACACTATGAGTCATGTATGTCAGGCTATAGACACTGTAAATCATGAAAATCAGGCTGTAAATGTTGTAAGTCATATAACTCAGTCTGTAAACATAAATAGCAATCAGTAATCACACGGTACTGTCTACCCTGCACTTGCCTCTCAGCCTGGCGGAGGATGCGCGAATGGCACCGAGCTCGAACCGCCTCCTGAGCAAGCAACAAACAATTCAATACATCGCTAACGTGTTACATATACACGCGAGCAATTTAACATCGCTGATACGCAAAAATCTAGTATCAACGACATCCATCTCACCGGACATCACACCGCTGTCCCAATTTAATCGGCATACTAGTATATGCGAAAATTGGTAAATAACAGAAAATGGGGTTTCGTACTGTTACCCTAACTTCCGATGACCAGATCGGCCACGATCTGTCGTCCCTGGCTGGATCGGACAGATCTGGAGCTGGATCGGGTTTCCCTTTTTTTTTCTTTTTTTTCCCTCTTTCTTTTCCTTTCCTCACCTACCCGGCCGGTCTCTCTCTTTTCTCTTTTCTACGCCGACCGCACCCCCTCCCTTTCTCTCAACCGCGCCGGCTCCTCCTCTCTCTTCCTCTCTTTCTCACCCGCCCCTCTTCTCTTCCCACGCTGCCGGCCTTCCCTCCTCCTCCCTCACACCGCCGGCGCCCCCTCCTCCTTTCGCGCCCCTGGCTCCTCTCCTGCTCCCTCACGCCGTCGGCCTTCCCCTCTCTCCACGCCTCCCCTCCCCCCTCAAGCGGCTGGCCCCAGCCCCTCCCCCTTCCTTCTCGCACGCGGCAAACCGGGCGGAGCAGGGGCGACGGCGGCGGTGGCTAGCTAGGCGCGCAAGGGGGCGGCAGCAGCAGAGGCAAGGCGGGGACGGCGACGCCGACGTGCGCACGAGGGAGAGCAGCGGCGGCAGAGGTGGCGCTCGGCAGTCTGGGGCCAAGAAGCGGCGGCGACGACTACACGGGAGGCGCAAGGGCAGAGGCGGTGGCGTGCAGCAGCAGAGAGCATGGGGAAGAGTCGAGAAGGCACGAGACGAAGCGAAAGTCAATTGGCTTTCTCTCCCTTGGCCCCCTTTCTTATCTGAGCGCGATCTGGGCGGGCGACCTTCTCTTGGGCGGTATGACATTCTCTCCCCTTAGCAGATTCGACCCGACTCGAATCTCGATAATTCTGCGGAAACATAATAAACTATTTTAAACAGCAAATAATTCTAACTCATACCCGTAGTGAACAACTCCGGGTACTTTTCGTGCATATGGGACTCCAATTCCCAAGTCGCTTCTCGTTCAGACTGTTGCGACCACTGTACTTTAACGTACTTCAGTGTTCTATGCCTCAACACCTTCTCCGATTCCTCCAAAATCCGAACTGGACGGGACTCAAAGGTGAGGTCTTGTTTAAGGGATAACAGTTCTACAACAACCCTGTGCTCCGGATCCCTTAAGTATTTTCTCAACAAAGATACGTGAAACACGTTATGCACTCCTTGCATAGACTCGGGAAGTTCCAAACGATATGCTAACTTTCCAATTCGTGCTAGAATCAGAAATGGCCCAATGTACCGCGGGCTAAGTTTCCCTTTGGTACCGAATCGCATAATCCCTTTAGTGGGTGATACTCTCAAAAGCACATGATCTCCCACTTCGAATTCTAAATCTCGCCTTCTAATATCCGCATAGCTCTTCTGCCTACTCTGGGCAGCTAGCAGATTCTGTCTAATCTCCGCCACTCGCTCCACTGTCTGTTGAACCCAATCTGGACCCAGTATTGCATTCTCGCCTACAGCATCCCAACAGAGTGGCGATCGACACTTCCGCCCATACAAAACCTCAAATGGCGTAGCCTTAACACTGGTATGGTAGCTGTTATTGTAGGCGAACTCCGCGAGTGCCAACTGATCCTCCCAGCTACCTTTCCACGACAAAACACAGGACCTCAACATGTCCTCTAGTGTTTGGATTGTGCGTTCGGACTGCCCATCAGTTTGTGGGTGGAAAGCGGTACTAAACTGGAGTTTTGTACCCATAGCACTTTGTAAACTCTCCCAAAATTTGGATACAAACTTGGCATCCCTGTCTGAAACTATCGTTTTAGGCACACCATGCAACCTCACTATCTCACGCACATAAATGGGTGCCAGATCAATTGCCGAGTTCGTCGTGCGAATAGGGATGAAGTGCGCAGACTTACTGAATCGGTCCACCACTACCCAAATCGCATCTTTACCTCGCTGAGTACGAGGTAAGCCGACAACAAAATCCATAGTCACGTCGTCCCATGGCCACTAAGGGACATCTAAAGGCTGCAATAGACCGGCGGGACGCTTATGCTCAGCCTTCACTTGCTGGCAAACCCCGCAGGATGCTACATAGCGAGCCACATCCACTTTCATTCTTTTCCACCAAAAGTTCTGTTTTAAATCTCGATACATCTTGTTCTCCCCAGGATGCACCGTGTACGGGGTACGATGAGCTTCCCTCAATATTTCGTCCTTCACTTGAGCCTTCTATGGCACGCAAAGGCGGCCCTTAAACCGTATTGCACCCGACTCATCAAGGCTGAAATCCCCCGTCTTCCCTTCATCAATACGCTTTCTTACTTGTTGGAGTAAACGATCGTTTTTCTGTGCTTCTCTCACTCGTTCTGGAATTGCCGATTCCAGCGACAACTGTGTCTCAACCTGTGCTGTACCCGCATAACAATACGAGATTCCCATCCGTTCAAAGTCAGCAACGAGACAACCTAGAGTGGAGGGTGTCGTCTTGCGACTAAGGGCATCAGCGACCACATTTGCTTTGCCTGGATGGTACTGGAGAGTGAGATCATAGTCTTTGATCAGTTCCAACCACCTCCTTTGCCTCAAATTCAATTCCTTCTGTGTGAAGATGTACTTGAGGCTCTTGTGGTTAGTAAAAATGTCACATGATTCTCCATACAAATAATGTCTCCAAATCTTTAGAGCGAAAACTACTGCAGCAAGCTCTAAATCATGAGTGGGATAATTCTGCTCATGCTTTTTCAATTGTCGCAAGGCATACGCGACCACTTTGCTATCCTGCACGAGCACGCAACCCAAACCCACTTGCGATGCATCCGAGTAGACTGTGAACCGCTTCCCTGGCTCAGGAAGAGTGAGAACAGGGGCAGTTACTAACTTTTCTTTCAAAGTATTAAAACTGCGCTCGCTTTCGTCGGTCCACTGGAATTTCACACCCTTCCGCGTGAGCTGAGACATTGGCTTGGCGATGATGGAAAAATCTTTCACAAAACGCCTGTAATAACCCGCTAAGCCAAGAAAACTCCTCACCTCCTTCACATTAGTCGGTCTCTTCCAATCTACTACTGTGGAAATCTTGGTTGGGTCTACTGAAATGCCCTCCGGGTTAATCACATGACCTAGGAAACCCACTTCAGATATCCAAAACTCGCACTTTTTCAACTTGACAAAGAATTGGTTCTCCCTCAGAGTTTCAAGCACAAGCCTCAAATGCCGCTCATGTTCTTTTTCTGTCTTGGAATAAATCAGGATATCATCGATGAACACAACTACAAAGTCATCCAAAAACTTATGTAGCATGCTGTTCATCGTCTCCATAAAGATAGCAGGGGCATTTGTTAATCCAAAAGACATAACTTTATACTCGTAATGCCCATACCTCGTGGAGAAAGCTGTCTTTTCAATATCTTGCTCCCGCACTCGAATCTGATTATACCCAGATTGGAGATCAATTTTGGAAAACACCTTGGCTCCCTTCAATTGATCAAACAAGTCCTCGATACGAGGTAATGGGTATTTATTTTTAATGGTCACCCGGTTAAGAGCACGATAATCTATACACATTCGCCAACTCCTATCCTTTTTCTCTGTAAATAGGACTGGGGCTCCCCAAGGCGACACGCTGCGACGAATCAACCCCTTGGACAACAACCCATCCAACTGTTTCTTCAATTCTTCTTGGAGTGGTCGTGCTAAATGGTACGGGGATATGGAAACAGGCCGAGTACCTGGAACAAGATCAATTCTAAACTCCACTTCTCTTTTTGGTGGCATCCCCGGAAGCTCTTCAGGAAATACGTCGGCATACTCACATACCACTGGAATACTCTCAATACGCAAAGGCGCACTCAACTTTTCTGCCAATGGTAGTAGTAACCCAAACTTGAGCATACGTCGGCCAGGGAACAAGCTGGCCAACACAAAAAGAGAACACGGAGGTGCAGTCCCCTGAAACTTTATCTCCTCTCCTGAAGGGGCTTGCAAAGTGACTGTCCTCCAAAAACAAGAAATCACCGCCTTGTAATGATGCAACCAATCCATACCGAGGATGGCATCAAAATACTCTATCGGTATAACCATGAGGTTAGCCACAAAATCCTCGCCATCTATGGAAACCATGCATCCGGGGCAAACGATAGAACTAACAATAATACCTCCTGGAGAATTAATTATAACCGACTGTGAAATGTGCTGCATACTTAACTGTGCCTTTCTAGCAAACTCACAAGAAACAAAAGAATATGTGGCACCGGAGTCGAAAAGAACTAGAGCACTGTGTGAATCTACTAACAAAGTACCTGTCATCACGTCCGGTCGACCCACGGACTCAGTGGCAGGCAATGTGTAGACTCCAGGTGGCATCGGGGCGACAGAAGCCCCAACACTCTGCTATGGCGGCATCGGAACGGGAGGTGATGCAGAATACTGTGGTGGGGCGGCTGGTGCAGGTGGCTAGTAATACCCGGTAGGTGACGTCCAAGGAGCAGGCTGCGGCGTAGGAGTAGCCGCTAACACCTGGACCGATCCCTGAGATGAAGCATTCGCCGATGCGGATGCCGGCTCCCATTTGATGATGCTAGAGGGATTCTGACGACATACCCTTTCCATGTGACCCAATCGGCCACAGTGTCGACATTCCCCTGTCCAGGTACATTCAACAGCTCGATGCCCACCTCCACATTTGAAGCAAATCATGCCCTGCCCTGGCACAGGACGCAGTACTGGTGGTGCAGGGGAAGACTTCGACAACTTAGATTTGGAAGACTGTGAGGAACGCTGACTCCACTTAGACTTCTTGGGAGCGGGCCGCTGGGATGACCCACCCCTCTCGCTGTAGCTCCTCTTCTGGTCACTACCAGAAGCACCTAGACCACCGGAGGGTTGTAATCCCTTGGTGAGCTGCATCTCCATCTCCATCCCTCTAGCCTGTTCCACCACGAACCTAAAGTCACGCGGTGCTGTAGCTCCCATAACGTGCCGAAACTCAGAATTGAGCCCTCGGCGGAACCTTTTGGCTTTCTCCAAGTCATTACTCGCAATCGATGGCACGAAGTGAATCAGGTTGTTAAACCCTACCTCGTACTCTGCCACAGTCATTCTTCCCTGTACGAAAGCTGACAGGGCAACCTCCATACTCTCCACAAATGATTCTGGGTAGTACTTCGCCTTGAACTGCTCGACGAAATCCTCCCAGGTGGCTGGACCTTGGGCAAGGGTCCTGGCTGAAAGGACTCCTTCCCACCAGATATCCGCCTGGCCCTTCAACTGAAAGGCCACAAAGCGAGCCTTAAGCTGCGGGGTCATTTCCAAAGCCTCAAACTGCCTCCCCATATAGCGCAACCAATCCGCAGCTTGGACTGGTGTACCCGACCCATCAAAAGTGTCCAATCGCAACGCCATCCATTCACGTAGACTCATCTTTGCCTCAGTGCGATCGAACGGCGATCGGGACAGCGATCGGTGCGGCGCGGCGGCGCTGCTGCAGGCGCTTGTTGACGAAGGGCACGAAGCTCGTCTATGAATTCCCGCAGCAAAGCAGAAGACCTTGGCTCATTCCCAACCACAGATTGTTCAGCAGACCCGACCTCCGCGTCAGGTGCCTCCTGCTGAACATCTAGCGGTGGTTCCACTTGGGCACGGCCACGACCACGGCCCCCACGGCCTAGGCCGACACCGCGACCACGACCACGACCTCTACCTCTCGGCATCTCTGCTTACAACAGAGAAACAATCACACCGTCAATTCACAACCATCAACTGTAGTAATAAAAGTCAACAACACAATTTAAGAAGGCGCATATGCAATGCAAGTCCCAAACCCCATCCTACTATGCAGCATTGTGTGTCAAGTTTAACTTAATTATTAAACCTAAATCATGTTTTAGGGAAATAATTAAGCTAAGTTGACAATTTATCTTTACCACGGACCTAACGCCCGCTCTGATACCAACTGTAACACCCCGACCCTCCACAGGGTCCAAGATGCTACCACTTCACTGTTACTGTCCCACAAAAATGCACCATAACCAGAGAGAACGCACGAAAACTGTATTAACAAGAAAAACCTACTCCTGAAACATACTGTTACTACACAATTTACACAAATATCTCAACAAAAGTTTAAACATAACGCTTAGTGTAAGACTAAGCCGTTATTGCATATGTGCAGTGCAAAAGGAACTACTCCCATTCCATGCATGTCGTCCTTCCGGATCACCCTAAAAAAAAAGCAACAGAGCAAGGGTGAGTCCAAATACTCAGCAAGTACACGATAAAGCAGCACATCAATTTCTCATCTATAAACTGTAATATGGAAATCTACTGTAAACTGTAAAATCAACTCTATGTCTGTAAGCTATCAATCACATCGGTTGTAAACTATAAATTCAATCGACTGAAATATGTAAATCCAATCTACTGTAAGCTGTAAACTAATCTACTGTAAACTGTAAAATCAACTCTATGTCTGTAATCTGTATCATTTGCATGCAATGCAGTGTCATGCGATGCATCTATAACTGTAGCTTATACCGGTATGGCGGAGTGTCCACCCGTCGATGGACCACTCAATTGCCCCGCCCTCTTTCAGACGGGGGTTCCATCTCCACTCCCGTGGAGTCCCTACCGAAGTAGGCCCTGTTTCACTATGTATGAGTGCAATGCAGGATGCACATGCTTTCACTGTTGGCACATAATTATAATTTGCACTCATCTGTATTCGCCTAACTGTTAATCCTGTATCTTAGCCTATAAACACTATGAGTCATGTATGTCAGGCTATAGACACTGTAAATCATGAAAATCAGGCTGTAAATGTTGTAAGTCATATAACTCAGTCTGTAAACATAAATAGCAATCAGTAATCACACGGTATTGTCTACCCTGCACTTGCGTCTCAGCCTGGCGGAGGATGCGCGAATGGCACCGAGCTCGAACCGCCTCCTGAGCAAGCAACAAACAATTCAATACATCGCTAACGTGTTACATATACACGCGGGCAATTTAACATCGCTGATACGCAAAAATCTAGTATCAACGACATCCATCTCACCGGACATCACACCGCTGTCCCAATTTAATCGGCATACTAGTATATGCGAAAATTGGTAAATAACAGAAAATGGGGTTTCGTACTGTTACCCTAACTTCCGATGACCAGATCGGCCACGATCTGTCGTCCCTGGCTGGATCGGACAGATCTGGAGCTGGATCGGGTTTCCCTTTTTTTTTTTTTTCCCTCTTTCTTTTCCTTTCCTCACCTACCCGGCCGGTCTCTCTCTCTTTTCTCTTTTCTACGCCGACCGCACCCCCTCCCTTTCTCTCAACCGCGCTGGCTCCTCCTCTCTCTTCCTCTCTTTCTCACCCGCCCCTCTTCTCTTCCCACGCCGCTGGCCTTCCCTCCTCCTCCCTCACACCGCCGGCGCCCCCTCCTCCTTTCGCGCCCCTGGCTCCTCTCCTGCTCCCTCACGCCGTCGGCCTTCCCCTCTCTCCACGCCTCCCCTCCCCCCTCAAGCGGCCGGCCCCAGCCCCTCCCCCTTCCTTCTTGTGCGCGGCGAACCGGGCGGAGTAGGGGCGACGGCGGCGGTGGCTGGCTAGGCGCGCAAGGGGGCGGCAGCAGCAGAGGCAAGGCGGGGACGGCGACGCCGGCGTGCGCACGAGGGAGAGCAGCGGCGGCAGAGGTGGCGCTCGGCAGTGGGGCCAAGAAGCGGCGGCGACTACACGGGGCGCAAAGCGAGCGGTGGCGTGCAGCAGCAGAGAGCATGGGGAAGAGTCGAGAAGGCACGAGAGGAAGCGAAAGTCAATTGGCTTTCTCTCCCTTGGCCCCCTTTCTTATACAGGCGCGATCTGGGCTGGGCCGGGCTTCTACTGGGCCAGGTATGACAGATGTACACTGCCACTTGACCAAAGGAGTTTACAAAAATAGCTGGGGATTTACTGAGAGATCCTGTCCAGGTCAATATTGGTAGCATGGATGAACTTGTTGCCAACAAATCCATCACACAGGTATTCATATGGTCAAATGCATACGCTTGTTTCTTTGCCTTCATTTAGGGTGCTCTAGGTCTTGTCTCTTAAGGTGGCACTTGCTGATTGATGTTCAGGGTTCTCATAATGTTTAAACTATTTGGAAAATGAATTCTTGAGGACCTAATTCAATATAATGCCATTGGGCTGTCGTATTATTTGGCCATTTATTCTTATGGATGATCCATTTCTAAGGTTTACCCCCTGTGTATGGATGCAGTATGTAGAGGTGGTCCCACCAATGGACAAGCAACGACACTTGGAGCAGATTCTTAGAGCTCAAGAAAGGGGCTCAAAGATTATCATCTTCTGCTCAACCAAGAAAATGTGTGACCAGCTTGCTCGTGCAATTGGTCGTAGTTTTGGTGCTGCAAGTATTCACGGTGATAAATCACAGGCTGAAAGGGATCATGTTCTTAATCAGTTTCGGACTAGCAGGGCTCCAATATTAGTAGCCACAGATGTTGCTGCTCGTGGACTTTGACATCAAAGACATGAGGTGATATGCTTGTTTTTGATAGTCTCACATGGCACTTGTAAGTGCTTTATGATATGCTTGTTCTTTTGATGTCCTACATTGCTCATTGTCACTCATCGACATTTGTGGTACTGCGTAGTGTGTTTCTTGATTGGTGGTCAATTATGATTTTCCAAGCGGGATCGAGGACTATGTGGCGTCTGAGGAAGGGTGGGGCAGCTGAGTCTCGAACACTTTCTTCTTCGAACAAGATTGGAAATATGCTGGTGATTTCTCCGGTGGACGTGGTGGATGGGGCCGTGGATTTGAGTCGGGGCGTTCGACCGAGGCCCACATGATCGGTTCATCTCGGATGGGCGGGGAAGATATGATGGCCGTCGAGGAGTTGGCCACAAGGGTCGCGATTGGAGCTACGGCCGTAGCCCGATAGAGGCCGCTCGTAAGGCTATGATAGAAGAAGTGGTAGCAGAGCCTAAGTAGTAGGAGCGGCCGTAGCGGCGGTGGTCACGTGCGCAGAGCCGCGATGGGAGCTGGACACGGCCGCGGCGGAGTCGTGGCGGGGCGCGGCTACGACCGAGTGCGGCATTGGAGCGCGAGCCTCGGCCAAGATCCGGTTTTGATGTGCCGCCACTGCGGCAGGAGCGGACTGATTTAGGCCCCGCTCGTAAGGGCTTCGTGGTGGGCGGTGGGCGACAATTTTATCAGAGCGAGTCTTCGTAGCTATAGTACACTGCTCTGATAAAATTATTTTTTTTCGTTTTTTAAAAATTTACTTATACTTTTTTTCCCGTTTTTTGTTTTAGGTTTTTTTTATTTTTTTACATTTAATTATACTTAATAAACCAACTCAGCTAGTGTTTTTTTAGTCAGATACAGTGTTTTTTCAGCAAAAGCCATCGCTATTCCGATCACCCTCTTAACCAGCCCTGGGCCTCTACTACCTGGCTCAGTACTTCCTGTTTCTGCGCTACTACCTGGACAGTCACTAGCCGATACATCTGCAATGTCGCCTGGTGGCCTGGTCCAGGAGCTACTGTTAGAATAAAGATCCATCTTTCTTCCCTAAAAAAACAAAGGCACATCCATTTTTCTCTGCCAAAATTTCTTTCTGTGGTGGTCATATTTCACATATGCATAAGTACATGCATGGCCAAGACGGTGGCACTGCAGATCACTGCCTCTTGTGTTCTACCTGGGTACAACATGCAGAATCATGCATGTTACAACTGCTAAATTCTGTAAAAATAATGCAAGATAGGTATACTAATTAACTAAATAAACAAGCAACAGTACTTTAACACCACATCGTGCTTAACATGCTGGACAAAAGAAACAATGTCGAGTTTGTACACGTAATGGAAATCCATGCTACATTATTACTATGGAGTAGATAGGAAACCAAAGCACAGTGTCATATGTAGATTGATCTAGTAATGCTAAGGACTTCGCATTGCCTGTCCAGAGGCAGAGTAAACCTTCTTGATGTCCTTTAGCTTTGTAACCACGTTGTTCATTGGCATCCTTTGCTTAGGTGAGTCACTTCAACACACCAGACCCAGCTCGAATATTGACAAGAGAAAGTGGTTGCTTGTGCTAGTTGAACAAGATCCCAAGGAAGTGTTGGTCTGGTGATCAAAGCGAAGACGTATTTCTTCATCTTGCAGTAGTTTGTCATCCACAACATCAATAAGCTTCTCTGGAAATGCTTGACAAACCCACTGCCTAAGGCTCAATTCTCCTATGAACATGGGATTAGTCGGCCTCTTCCGGGTAAAGACTTCGAGTAGCATGATTCCAAAGCTAAACACATCTCTCTTCCGTGATGCTTTTCCCATGAACGCATACTCTGTTCAAGAGAATTTCGAGCGAAAAAATATTTGTTAATAAAGAAACGAACACTACGTATCATACAAAAGAACCTACTCAGGTATGCTCAGTGCAGGTACCTGTGCCATGTACCCAATTGTCCCTAGCATGCTTGCTGAAACCATGGAGCTGTCATCGCCTAACAGTAATTTTGCGATGCCAAAGTCTGCCACATGCCCAGTCATGTCCTCATCGAATAGCACATTGCTAGGCTTCAGGTCACAGTGCAGGACAATCTCATAGTGCCCATGATGAAGATACTATAAAGCCATCGACACATCAAGCATGATGTCCAACCTTTTTTGGAACGATCCCATGCAAGGACTGCGTTCAGTGTGAAGGTATGACTCCAAGCTACCATTCGGCATGTACTAAAGCAAGAGTGCTCTGAAATTCAAGTTGGAGCAAGTGTTCAATATCTCTATCAAGTTGCGATGCCTAGCCATCCACAACACTTGACACTCGGCATCAAAGCTCCTCATAGCCTGCTCGACTTGCATGTGGAGGACTTTCACTGCGACGACCAAACCATCATCCAGTTGGCCCTTGAAAACTTTGCCGAAACTTCCAACTCCCAACATGTTATTGTCACTGAAATTATCGGTGGCGCGGACAATCTCGTGGTAGGATACTAGCCTATGGTTCATCACACCAGCCATATCGGTAGAAGTTATAACATCTGGCTGCTTATTAACTTTCTTTCTGGTCACCAGGTACAAGCAAGCAGCAAAAGCACCAACAGCTATGGTGACAGCAGGGAGTACAAACTTGAGGAATTGTCGATGATGAGTTGGGTGAGACTTGTCTACACATGGCGAAAATCCTAGACGAGGAGCACCACACAGGCTGACATTCCCCATCAAAGATTGCAAGGTGAGGTTTGAGAAAACACCTCCTTTTGGTATTTGACCTTTTAGCTTATTGAAGGAGAGATTCAAACTAGTAAGATAGGTGAAGTTGGCGAGGTACTTGGGTATAGTACCCGAAAGATTGTTAGAAGATAGGTCTAACATTGCTAAGCTGGTTGACCGACCAAAAGAGTCTGGGATTAAATCCTTGAATGAGTTGTGCAACAGATTTAGGTAGGTTAGCATCACAAGCTGTCCAAATGAACTAGGGAGGCTACCAACCAAGAGGTTAGAAGACAGGTCTATTGTGTCAATGTGTTCTATGTGGCTGAGATCAGAAGGCAATGCGCCGGTTAGGGAGTTATGTGACAGATTTAGTTGGATAAGGCTATTAAGATGAAACAAGCTTGCTAGTATAGTAGAAGATAGATGGTTGTAAGATAGCGAAAAGTGCTCTAACATGGTGAGGTTAGCTATGCCATCTGGTATGGAGCCAGAGAAATTGTTATCGTTGAGGCGCAACAATGCAATTCTACGTAGCATATAAATTTGTGTTGGGATTGGGCCAATCATGTTATTTCCGGAGAGATGAAGTTCCTGGAGATTCTCCAACATCATGATGGATTCTGGGATTTGTTTGGTTAGTTGGTTGTTTGTGAAGCCTATCGTGCGGAGATCACTTAGATTTGATAGTGTAGCTGGAAGCCCGCCAGTTAACTTGTTGTTGATTCCTGTTAATTCTAACAGATTTCGAGAGAGGTTTCCGATGTAGCTGGGGATACTCCCAGTGAAAGAATTAGTGGATATGATAAGGAATTGGAGTTGTCTACAATTGCAAAGGCTGGCCAAGAAGTCAAGATCCCCTTGGAGGCGATTCTTTCGAATATCAAGGTTCGAAAGAGGTCTGATGTTTCCAAGTGTTGACGGTACTGATCCAGTGAGCAGGTTCGAATTCAACGCCAGGTAATTCAATTCCGATAGGTTTCCAATAAAGGCAGGAAAGGAACCCGTTAGTTGATTATGTGAAAGATGCAGATATGTGAGTTGTTTCATTGTTCCTAGTTCCACCAGAATATACCCACTTAGGTTGGAGAATGAGAGGTCAAGCATTCTGAGCTTGGTGATATTGCTGAGCACAGCTGGGATAGGTCCGACGATGCTATTTCCGCCTATACAAAGCTTAGTGAGCTGTGATTTATGGTTTTTTTACTGTAGCTGGTTTATTTTTTACTGTAGCTGAGTTACCTTATTTAGCATAATTAAATTTTAAATAGAAAAAATATGTTAGCTCATTACGAACAATGCAAAGGAATACGCCAAAAAAAACCAAAAATAAAATAAAATAAAAAAGTAAACAATAAAAAAAAGGCTCAACACCACCGCGCACGCTTAATCGCGAAGACCTTGACT
Organism: Melocanna baccifera; assembly: GCA_036346265.1. Lineage (NCBI taxonomy): Eukaryota > Viridiplantae > Streptophyta > Magnoliopsida > Poales > Poaceae > Melocanna > Melocanna baccifera. Next base: position 10,710,114 of record CM070707.1, on the reverse strand, counting down.
GATAGTGATGTGACTGAACTCTTCCAAAGTGCAACGACTTTGACTTGGTTAATCTGCACTGCAGTACAAAAGAGCATACAAGAGTACACAAGTGGTACACGACACAAGTGGTACACATGACACAAGAGGTGCACTTGCGTTCTACGTCTCCTCTTAAACAGCCGACCGACCCGATGACATCAAGTTGCACACCAGCTAGCGTCGATCTTGACTCAGCTCTCAGGCGCTGTTTGTATTGGCTTTAAAATCTATTTTTTATAGTAAATAATTTTTTATAATATCTAACTTTTAAATAAGATATTTTTTAAAATAAAATTTACTAGTCGATTGTAGTAAATATGGTAATAACTTCAATTATATCGCTTAAAACCATCTCTCTTCGTATGGCTTTTTTTTAAAGCTATTACTATTTATAAGTCAAAACTAAAAGTTATTAGTAAAAACCAATATGAATGGTTTCAGTTTTTTGCAATCTCTTTATTAATGGATGTGTTCTTTTAGGTTATTGTTTTGATTTTTGACTTATAGTTTTTGAATTCTAACTGTTTATAAGAGATACACAGAAGAAAAAAAATCGTATGTGATTTTAACTGGTATAACTAAATTTGATACAGTGTTTGCTATAATTTAGTTGTAAATTCTATCTTAAAAATTACACCGTTTAAAAGCTACTCGCTGTAGCAACAAGTCAAAATTTTTGAGTTTGAGTGGTAATGAACCCTCCCATTATCTAGGACCCCTATTTTCTGACTGATAGTGATGTAACTGCACTCTTCCAAAGTATGCATGCCCCTGGTAGCTTCGGAGATATCGACTACAACGACCTTGACTTGGTTAATCTGCATTGCAGTACTCCTATGTTGCAGAAATTAAGGAGAGATCATTCGACAGTCTTAACTCAAGCCCAAACATTTTCTTGCATTAAGGAGAGATGGATTTTGATACGGGGAAGGGTCCTGATCTTCTCAGTGAGGAACCGTGGATAGTTGATGTGAAGTAGACGATGTCGCTAGCTGAACACTCGTGCCTATGCACGAACCCTCAACTCTTCAGAATACGCCCAAAACACACCGGATAATTGTTCGCCGCGAGACCATAGCGGCTTAACGCCAAGTCCCAATTCCCAATGGAACGACGGCTTGACCTTGAATTGCAGAACGAACAATGGATCGCCTAATTCTCTCTCAAAGTCCTCGCATGAACTCTGGTGTTGAAAGAACAAGCAATAGCTATGTTTCAATCTGATGCACAAAATTGGTCCCCCTTCTAAGGCTATCAATACATGGCTTATATAGCCTCTTAGGACATCCATAGAGTCCCCAAACCTAGTACAACTCAACCCTATATGGTTTTAGATACGAACTCTTAAAAAAAGGAAACTATATTTTACAGCCGTCATATTGTTTCGGTCATAACTTTTGATCTGTGACGAATTTGATGCTGGGGCTAGATCCATTGCGTAGCCCTTGAAATTATCTTTCCAACGAGTACAATAACGCCTGAATCGGACTCCATTTGTGAAAGTTATGACCTTTTTAGTAACTACTTGACAGGTTGTCCCGAACCGAGTCCGAATTGAATTCTGAGTTGAATCCGAGTTGGAATCGGATTGAGCACGTGGGAAGTCTGAGCTGGGCTTCAAAATATTGTCCAAAACTTGTGCTTTAAGTTCTTGGGCTCCGTCCTTATACTCTCCCGCCACATGGGCTTTCTTTTGCCCTTCCACATGGGCTCCAACCAGCCACATGTGCTTCGTTCTTATTGGCTCCATCCGCGTGGGTTTTGTTCCTTCATGTCTTTAGCACCTAATGTGGTTATCCGCTTCCTTTTGCATCTCCATTGTTTTGCCATTGACAAACCTAAGAATACACCATATAATAACATGAGGTGAAATTTCATCCTTATGAATGACAACATTAAGTATAGTTTGAAATGAGTTCACCTAGCCATATTTCATACGACTCAATAATTCTTTCCAGTTGAATAAGATATTTAACGGAAAAGTACAAGACACGTGCATATCCGCATTAGATTTGGACATCGTATCTGCTAGGTTTGATCTCAGGCCAAATGCCATGAGAGACGAGAGAGACGTGGGGAAATCCACGTTTCCGTTTTTTCAGCGCCCTGATCGGGGGTGCCTAACCAATTGGTGGTTATGGTCCCCTGTTGCAACAGCGCAAGATAAAAAAGGTGTTTCAGCCTCTCACGCCCGACAAGGAATTCTCGTGCGAGTGAAAGCCCCATACAAACCCTAAGAGACCCGATCTACTGCGCGCTGCCAGCAACGGGAAGACCGCTGGCACTGCAGGACATCGCCGGCGACTACCCAGACTCCAACGTCTCCCCGACCTTCACAGACTCACCCTCATGCCTGCATCACGCAGGCACGTGGTCTACGCTCAATGGCCTTCATCGGCGACCGTGAGTCTCCCGATCCCTCTCAATCCTAGGTGTTCTAGTGCTAGGCTAGCAGATCATGTGACATGCATAAAGTTTTAGGCTCTAACATTTGGTATCAAAGCACTGCTAAGTTTTCCTAGAACCCTAGCCCACTGATGTGCTCGGATCTAATGATTAATGGCTCGGGTAGCATTTTAGAAGGAGGGGATTTACGATTTTTTTTCTTGCAAAACCCTGTTGAAATCCCCAAAATCCTTTCACCCGAGCACTAAAACCCGAATAAAATCTTGGATCGGTGGTGGAAACTCACGTTTTTGAGCCGGCGGGCTTGGGGCTGCGGAGCCGCCACCGCAGGAGCCTCGGCTCTGCAGTTGCGCACGCAAGTCGGTGGCGTGGCTGCGCTTACATCATCGCTGCGCCATGGCGCGCGTCTGCGTTTTCGCGCTGCGGCTCGTCTTGATCGCTGCCGCGGCGCGCCGCCACACGAGCTTCGCGCAGCAGCCGAGAACCGCCGCCCTGCATGTTCCCGCTCCTGCGCCCAAATGCTCAGATCCGTTTTTTTTGCGGATGAAAGTAGAGCGAGACTTTCGGTATGCATCCGGATTTTGGGGAGGTAGACGAGTGGTCCAGCGTCTTTCCCGGAAAAGTAGCTCAGTGAATCTTTTTTTTGTGAAGAACGTGCTAATAAAAAAAAGGACGATGAGGTGGTGCTATCTTTATACAGGGACTTGATACTTGGCTTTTATGAAGATAACGATGTGAAGCACGTCTGCCCATAATGCTATTGCCTTTCGAATTTTTTTTGTTTTGTTTGTTTACTATTAAAAAAATCAGCGCATAATCGTATGTATTTTCAGAATATATTTCATGGATTTATGATATATCTAATGTTTAATTAATGATTATATAATGTCTCTCATGAAATTATCACTGGATAATGTTGCTAAGCTGCTGAAAAATACTATGGCCTTTTTCCGCTGCGTGATGTTCTACCCCTAATTGAATGGAACCAACGAGAAATTCAATTAGAGGGCGATATTTAATTTTACATGCTATTACTTTTGGACCAACGTTAATTGTAATTGCATGTATCAATTATGTTTATTTTGTCATGTTCAATTTTTGTCATGCTATTACTCTTTGACCAACGTTAATTGTAATTGCATGCTCTAAATTATGTTAAATTTTTCGTTTCTGCTCAACGGTGATGCGAAAAATTCTTATGAACATATTGTCAATCATACCAACGTAAGGTTAACTTTCATGCAAATCAATTATGTGTTTTCCTAATGTAATTTTTAAATTTTTTTCAGCTGCTTCTGTTTCCGCTCAAATTAATGCAATTGAGCCACTTAATGGCAGCAACTTCCAGAAATGGAAGTTCACACTTATGACAACTTTCCAGCTCTTGGACCTGGACTATGCGTTCAGGTTCGATGAGCCAGTCGCTCCTAATGAAGGAGAGGACAAATTTGATGACAAAATGAAGGAGTACAAAACTAATGCTGAGAAGTGGGAGCGGTCTAATCGCGTTTCACTTGCTATAATGAAGAACTCCATCAGTGAAGCCATTAGGGGAGCAATCTCTGAAAAGGAAAAGGTGAAGGACTACTTGTCCTCCATTGAGGATCATTTTAAGGGATCCTCTAATGTTTATGCTACCACACTGATGCACAGGCTCATGAACACTAAGTACAATGGTACTGGAAATGTCTGTGAGCACATTATGACCATAATTAACATTGCTGCCAGACTTAAGACAATTGACATGGAAATTTCTGATGGTTTTGTTGTCCATTACATTATGATGTCTTTTCCTAAGCAATTTGAAACTTTCAAGGTGAACTACAACACCATTAAGAACAAGTGGATAATGAGCGAGTTGATCGCTAATGTTTTTCAAGAGAAAGAGAGGCTCAAGGCTGAGGGGGCTGATGATGTCGTGAATCAAGTCAACTCCTCAAATAAAGTTGGTCGCTCTAGAAATAGAGGAGGCTATAAAGGAAAGGGAAAGAAGGAGCAACCCTACTCCCCTTATAAGAAGCCACAGCACCCACAGCATCCTAAAGCGTCTAAAAACGCTTCAGGTCCTGGGAGCTCAAATGGACAGAAGAAAAGTGATGAGTGTCACTTTTGTCAGTCAAAAGACCATTTCAAAGATAACTGCCCTGGATGGCTAAAATGGCTCGCCAAGAAAGGGATTCCATATGTTGAGAGTCTCAGAGGGGAAAGAAGCCTAAGAGTGGCTAATGGGACAGAAGCTGAAATTAAAGCTATTGGATCAGTTTCTCTAGTTTTGAATAATGGTTTTGTAATGAAACTTAATGATGTTCTTTATGTCCCCTCGATGATAAGAAACTTAATTTCTGTTTCATTATTATATAATGATGGATATTCATGTAATTTTGGACACAAAAAGTGTCTTGTTTATTTCAATAATGATAATGTTGGTCGTGTCATCCGACACGACAAGCTTTATATGTTGTCCCTGCAAGATTCTCCTATATCCATGAATATATGTGATGTGAATAAAAAGCGCAAGCGAATTGATGAGACTTCGTCGAAATTGTGACACTATCGTTTGGGCCATATTTCGAGGGGGAGAATTGAACGTCTCATTAAGGATGAGATTCTCCACCCTTTAGACTTTAATGATTCGGATGATCATTGCCTTGATTGTATCAAAGGTAAGTATGTAAAGCAAATAAAAAAAGGTGCTACTCGAAGCATAGGGATTTCAGAATTAATTCATACTGACATATGTGGTCCTTTCCCTGTGACATCAGTGGATGGTTATAATTCTTTTATTACATTCACCGATGATTACTCACGTTATGGCTATATCTATCCTATTAAAGAGAGATCAGAAGCACTTGATAAATGTAAGATATTTAAGGCTGAAGTTGAAAATCAGCACAATCTAAAGATTAAAGTAGTGCGCTCGGATCGTGGGGGAGAGTATTATGGGCGACACACAACTTATGGGCATGTTCCTGGTCCTTTTGCCAGGTTCCTACAAGAAAATGGTATAGTCGACCATTACTCAATGCCTGGTGATCCCTAGCAAAATGGAGTAGCGGAAAGAAGAAACCACACACTTATGGACATGGTTCGAAGTATGTTGAGCTACTCCACTTTGCCTGTAAAGTTATGGATGGAAGCATTAAAGACCACTACACATATACTCAATCGGGTTCCCAGTAAATCAGTGCCTAAAACACCTTATGAATTATGGACTGGGAGAAAACTAAGTTTGAACTACCTCCATGTGTGGGGTTATTCAGCTGAAGCTAAAGTGTTTAACCCATAAATTGGGAATTAGATCCCAAGACTGTGAGTTGCCATTTTATTGGCTACCCTGACAGGTCTAAAGGGTACCGATTCTATTGTCCAGATCGTACCACAAAATTTGTAGAGACAAGACACGCTATGTTCTTGGAAAATGATGGCATCAGTGGCGACTTGGGGCCCAGGAAAATTGATCTTGAGGAGAAGTGGATTTATGTTGCTTTACCGCTAATCCGACAGACTGATTTTCCTATGCCCCAAGTAGTTGTGCCCACAGTTGATCCTGTAGTTGCAACTCCTGTTGCGTCTCCAGTTAATTCTGTGGCTACTCCTTCTATTGAGGGCTCTGAAAATACAAGTGCAGTACCTAATGATGAGTTTTCACAGCACTCTGTGACAGTTAATGAACAGCCCAATGAGCCTGTTAATGAACCTGTCAGGAGATCAGAACGAGTGAGGAGATTTGCTATCCCAAGTGATTATGAGGTTTACTTGAATGAAGATGATCTTGGGAAGGTGGATGATCCTAGCTCTTATAAGAAAGCTATAAAGAGTAAGAATTCATCTAAATGGTTAGATGCCATGAAAGATGAAATTAAGTCTATGGACGATAACGGTATATGGGACTTAGTAGAAATTCCTAATGGAGCCAAAACAGTAGGCTTCAAATGGGTCTACAAAACTAAACGTAACTCCAAAGGGAATATCGAAAGGTTTAAGGCGAGACTTATAGCGAAAGGGTTTACACAAAGAGAAGGCATTGACTATAATGAAACCTTTTCTCCTGTCTCAGCTAAAGATTCATTTAGAATCATAATGGCGCTCACAGCACATTTTGATTTAGAAGTGCACCAAATGGACGTTAAGACTGCATTTCTGAATGGAGACTTGTATGAGAACGTCTACATGACACAACCGGAAGGTTTTGTTGTAGAAGACGAGGAACGTTTGGGATGCAAGTTAAAGAAATCCATATATAGCCTGAAGCAAGCTTCTAGGCAATGGTACCTTAAGTTCGATGAAGTCATAAGGAATTTTGGATTTAACGAGAATGATGTTGATAATTGTACATATGTTAAGTTCAGAGGGAGTAATTACACCTTCTTAATCCTTTATGTGGACGATATATTATTGGCCAGCAGCAGTGTGGACATGCTGCGGGAAACTAAAAGATTTCTCTCGTCCAATTTTGACATGAAGGATCTCGGTGAAGCATCTTATGTTCTTAGTATTGAAATTCACTGAGACAGGTCCAAAGGAACATTAGGTTTATCACAAAAGGCATACATTGACAGAGTACTAAAGAGATACAATATGCATAAATGCTCTACCTCACTTGCTCCTATTGTTAAGGGCGATAAGTTTGGAAAATTTCAATGCCCAAAGAATGACTATGAATCTGATCAGATGAAGGCTATACCTTACGCTTCTGCTGTCGAAAGTATTATGTATGCTTAAGTATGTACACGCCCTGATTTAGCTTTTGTTACCGGGATGCTTGGCAGATATCAATCAAATCCAGGACCAGACCACTGCAAAGCTGTTAAGAAAGTCCTACGCTATATGCAAGGCACTAAAGATCACATGCTCACATATAGAAAATACGATAACCTTGAGGTTGTCGGTTATTCTGATGCTGATTTTGCGGGGTGTAAAGACACTAAGAAGTCCACATCAGATTATATTTTCACCCTCGCAGGAGTAGCAATATCATGGAAAAGTGTAAAGCAAACACTTACTGCATCGTCGACAATGCAGGCTGAATTTGTGGCATATTATGAGGCTACCGGGCAGGCTGTATGACTTAAGAACTTTATCCCGGGATTGAGAGTGGTAGACAGTATTTCTAAACCACTCATTTTGTACTGCGATAATCAACCCGCAGTCTTCTATTCGAGTAACAACAAGTCGAGTGCAGCTGCCAAGCACATTGACATAAAGTATCATGTTGTGAAAGATAGAGTCCAGGATCAAACAATTAAGGTTGAGCACATTGGAACTAAATTTATGCTCGCGGATCCGCTCGCAAAAGGCTTACCACCCAATATTTTTCGTGATCATGTTGCCGGCATGGGTTTATTGGAGAGCCTGTGATCCTGGAATAAGAGGACCATATAAAGTAACCAACTCCCATGAACTATTACGTTATCCGATCGATATAGAATGGAACGTTATAAGTACTGATATCCAGCGGTACTTAATTGACTGTTGTGACGCATTACTTTGGTGTGAACTTTTATTGAGAGAGGACTTAGGATGTTTAGCCTTACGATCAAGGGGGAGAATGTTAGGTTTGATCTCAGGCCAAATGCCATGAGAGACGAGAGAGACGTGGGGAAACCCACATTTTCATTTTTTCAGCGCCCTGATCGGGGGTGCCTAACCAATTGGTGGTTATGGTCCCGTGTTGCAACAGCGCAAGATAAAAAGGGGGCTTCGGCCTCTCACGCCCGACAAGGAATTCTCGTGAGAGTGAAAGCCCCATACAAACCCTAAGAGATCCGATCTACTACGTGCTGCCAGCAACGGGAAGACCGCTGCCACTGCAGGACATCGCCGGTGACTACCCAGACTCCGACGTCTCCCCGACCTTCACAGATTCACCCTCATGCCTGCATCACGTAGGCACGTGGTCTTCGCTCAATGGCCTTCATCGGCGACCGTGAGTCTCCCGATCCCTCTCAATCCTAGGTGTTCTAGCACTAGGCTAGCAGATCATGTGACATGCATAAAGTTTTAGGCTCTAACAGTATCATCGTATCATTCACACGAATTAATGTTGGGAAAGGGGCAGTCACTGCAACACGGTTGGGATTTAAAGGCATTTTCATACAAATATTTTAAGAAAACACCTTAGTTACCTCTTCAGTTTAGGTGTTTTTCAGAAATGCCTAAATTACTCAAAGCATTTTAGGCCTAAAAAAACAACCTTTGAAGGTGATTTTTCAAAATTCCTCAAAAGAACCCTGCATGTGGACATAAAAGACCTAAGTTCGATTCACAGGATGGAGCGATTCAAAGGGTGCTATACCACAGGTGTTCACTCACTATACCAGTATAAGCTATATAGTATGTATTATGAGAATATAATATAGACAAGCATCTCAATAATGAAAAAAAGATCATAATAATATAAATGTAAAACATCATATTATATTATGTTTACTGTTTTGCTATGTGACAAGGATATAATAATCCTCTTATTTATTACGTCATCATATTCTCCGAATATACCCCTTAATGACAAGGGAGAAATTTCATAGAGTAATCATAAGTCTCACTGCAACTACTCTGTAAGCTCTTCTATGATTATCTAGTTGTAAGTTATGCTATGACCTCCTAGTCATAAGTTCTACTACAACCACCTAGTCGTAAGTTCTGCTACGACTACTTACTCATAAGTTTTGCTACGACTACTTAGTCGTAAGACTTACTACGACTGCTTGGCCGTAAGTCCTATTACGATGGTATGATTGTTCTACAATTAACGACCAACCTACTCCTGCAGTGAGGTAGTCTAACAAGGCAGTTGAGACGTGCGTTTATACTCCATAACCGCACACGATCTTACCCACGTTTCTCTGACAACAACCGTCCTACGACGAATTGCTGTCCACGTCTCTCTGACAATAACCGCCGTCCAACAGTTAACTCCCGAAGTATCAAGATTCCTCTAGGCAAAAAACAATCGCTGCCGATTCGCTAGTAATAGAAGGGACAGATCTTGAGAAGAGGGGGTTGGAGCGAGAGATAGGTTCCGGTAGGGAGTAATCAATTCTGTAAGCAGTGTAATTCCTCACACTATCCACACCTATAAGCCTTTCCACAGCAATAATAGCACAGGATATAAGGTTATTATTCTCTCAGGAGAAGGTCCGAACCTAGATAAAAATTCTCGTATCTTTACTCTGCATGATTATACAAGAGCCTTGAGCGCTTTTCTCCGAATTTAAGAAATCATACGTAAGATCGATATTAAAACATCGACGCTATGTTACTTTTTGTATGTTGGACTCATTCTTAATTTATTATTATTATTAGGTGATCATTAAAAGTGACATGCATGAAATGCAAATAGCACATACATATCACATGTAAGCAATAATTTAATTATCATCTTTAGATATCATATTTAAATTTAATGGTTTGGTTAGGTAGTTGGAATTTAGTTAATGTACTTTGATGGAGGTACTTATTAGTATGTGGAACATGGTTGGTTCCAAGAATTCATGTTAGTTGAGGACCTAATGAGGTTATTAATTGATGAAGTCGTTCCTAGTTGCTTATGTAAGATAGATGTGCATGGTTTCCTATGTTCTCGAGCACGAGGTCCAAAACATTCTCGAGCACAAGGCCCAAAGCATATGTGTGATATATTTATTCTTGCTCATGATATCTTGTTTCTCCTATTGTTGGATAGCTCCTAGTAGTGATAAAACTAAGGAAAGTGTTACTGAAATTTGTAGTAATAATGGTTTAAATTTAGAGTGATGAAGAATAGTAGAGGCATTCTAGGCTTCTTGTTAGGCTAGGGTTTACAGTTAATTAGCGTAATTTATTTTGAGATCTCTCTCCCTTGTGTGGAAAATATAATTGGGAGGTGGACCCTTTAGCAAATTTACACATTCTCAACTTTCCTATATTTTTTAATTTAACATATCTCAATGTCAGCTATCAAATATAAACCTTTAAAATTAAGGTCCATAGAATTAATGGTTGGATTTTTTTTCTCTTTTTGTGCAAATTATTTCAAATTCTTATATCTCTAAGCTAATACTTTAAAATTAGGGTCCACCAAATAAAAGGCGGATGTTTTTATTTTTGTTTTAATTTCTAACACATTTCTTTTTTTAGCGGCTATATATCACTTGTCATCAACACTTTTATTTTATTATATAACTAGTCAAATTACCCGTACAATTGTGCGGCTAGATATTACAATACATAAATTTATATTGAAATATAGAGTTGTATATTTATACAACTCTAATGCTTTTGATGGAAATATAGTTGTATTCTTTATATAATTGTAACATCTCTCTTATCTATATCTACACCGTTATAATTTAGGCGCACCAAAATCGAGGCAACAAACCAAATGTGGAATAGTAAATCCCAACCGATTTTAGCATGCACCAATCTATTACCGAGTTAATGAAAAATTACAAGGAATCAACACAACCCAGAACGTCCAACTAGACAAATGACTGCAAATGTAGTACTTTTCTCCTAATGTCATCAACCCACCAATGCACATTTTACGGGTGCTTCTTTGTTTTATTTTTTCTCCTGACCAATGCCACCAAGCAGATATTGCCATGAAACCATTTTAATTTATAGAGGGTGTATGTATATATTTGCCTACATCACAGAAATTGACTAAGGTACCCTTCATATGTGCTCCTTAATATCTTTAACCACCTACTAATCTCTACCTGCCATTTAATGCGTACATGGCTCCTAATAAACCTCTTTCTGACGTGCAGTGAACATCAGTCATCAAGTCTAAATGCAGGCATTAGTAATACCGTCTGCATTGAAATGGTGCACAACCGTGGGCACCGAGCAAAATTTCCCCCTTGAACAGCACATGAAGGCATCATTGTACAGCAGCGATCAGAACGGAGACGGAAACACTGTTGAGCGACCGAAATACTGTAGCAGCGACGAAAACACTGTAGCACTTTTGTCACGTAGTAAATTTTTTTTTGTTTTTTGGTTTTTTTGCGTTCCGTTTTTTTTCTCATATTCCTTTGCATTGTCCGCACTAGACTAGCGAGCCGTTTTTATTTTTACATTTTTTAAAATTTAATTATGCCTAACATGCCACTCAGCTACAGTGTTTTTTCAGTCAGCTACAGTGTTTTTTTAGCAAAAGCCAAAAGTCATCGCTATTTCGATCACCCCCATGTGCTACACGAAACATTATTTGAACTGCAACCACAGTGTGTTGTCTAGTGCAACAGTATGCCTTTGACATACTGAGAATCGCACCTGTCGTGTACTGCCAGATGAAGCAAACCTTAGGACCAATGAAACATTGACCACACCGACTCAACCACTGGATGCTAGCAATGTGAATATTTAAGATTAAATAATTCTGACAAAACTAAACCACAACAAGTCCATATGTATACTAACATTATTAATTTTATTTTCCACGATGCCAAAAGGGGGAGGAGGAGAATAACAACAATAGTTAGGAATGAGAAAACGCAAAGTGATAATGAAAAGTTCCATGGCATTACTTAGGGGGTGATCGGAATAGCGATGGCTTTTGATTTTTGCTGAAAAAACACTGTAGCTGGCTGAAAAAGCACCATGCAAATGACAAAAGCAACAGCAGCACCGAGAAAAGCAACATGAGCGGCCGAAGGAGTATCAGAGCAGTGAAAGTAGAGTTTAATTGATAATAAACTGAAATTACACATAGAACCTACATACGAGTACATTGCAAATAAAATGGTAACCTCTAGGCCACCAACGAAGCTGCGATCCAGTCACATGTGATGTCCATCAGTGCATCGTTCGAACTATGCGTATCCAAAGGCGACATATATGGTGGAGGTGCGGAATGGGCCCCATGTTGTGATGTGTGGTTAGGCGTTACCGTCCTACCTAACTCAAAGTCAATAATAAAATTATGCAGCCCCATGCACGCCGTAATAATCGCACTCTGTTTGTTCCCCTTGTAGGCAGGGACCAGGTGCAGTATACGCCATTTGCCTTTGCACATGCCGAATGCGCGCTCTACGCAGTTTTGTATTTGCGAGTGACGGAAGTTGAAGAGCTCCTCCATCCCTACGGGCGCAGTACCATTGCGAAACTCTAAAAGATGGTACCAACTATTGCGATATGGCGCCAAGTACCCTAACATATTAGGGTAGCCTGAGTCGACAAGGTAGTACTTGCCTGTAATGCAAATAGACGATTAGTGCATGTCATGCGAAGAATGTTGTATTGAAAAATGTTCAGAATGTATTACCTTCCGACGGATGTGGGAAGGTAGCGACGTATTTTGGAATAGTTTGCTTTAGAATTCGCGTGTCATGCGCTGATCCTCCCCACCCTGCGCATACAAATACGAACCGGCAGTCGAAATCACATACGGCCAACACATTTTGGCTTGTGTCCCCGTGCCTATTATAATGGCGGGCCCTCTCATCATGTGGCACAACGACGGGGACATGCGTGCCATCAATTGCCCCGATGCAATTGTTGAAGTGGGGGTAAAACGACGGGTTTTGCAGCCTTGGATGCACCTCCTGATACGTTCGGTCGTATGGCGCAATGATGGTTCCAGCAAGGGAGCAAACACTGTTGAGCACATCAGTGAACCTCTTGCAAATGGTTCCCGCAGAGTGCTCAAATCGGTTCGTTGCTTGCCTCTGTGATTGAGGCGAACCGCATGTCCACAGAAAAAGAGCCAAAGCCTCCTTCGAGCAAACCTCTCGAGTAGAGCGGAGTCCGTGCGCCGCAACTAGCTTGCTGTGCAGAGCCTCAAATACAGCGGGCCTCATCCTAAACATGTTGTTGCAACGCTGTTCGTCAGCAAGCTGTTGTGAAACCCACTGCCACCCAGTCATTCGCGGCACTGCAGGGATTGCCTCCGTACTCATGTCATCGTCGTCGCTCTGAAACCCGGCTAGGGCAACAAACGCCAGAGCAAACCATCGTCTCCGTGCATCCATCCCTGCAAATATCACATGTAAACATTCGGCAGCAATAGCAGCAGCAATATAAGCATTCGATACCCGACCAGCGGCAAAGACAAAGAAAGCAAAGAAGAAGACTGGCAAAGACGACCAAGCGAAGAAGAAGACGGCAAGCAAGACGAGACAAAGAAGTAAGCAAAGACAAAGAAAGCACAAAGATAAAGACAAAGAAAGACAAAGACCGCGACAAAGATAAAGATAAAGATAAAGAAGCGAAGACAAAGAAAGCGAGAAAGATAAAGACAAGCGACAGCGACAAGCGACCGCGACGACAAAGACAAATAGCGGCTCGCAAGCGACAAAGACAAGCGACAAATAGCAGCTCGGCATAGCAAGCAAGCAAAGACCGACAAAGATAAAGACAACAAGCGACTTCACACAAAGACAATACAATACATACAAATATGAAGTAATACCGAATGAAGTCTCAACGGAAATATAAAGTCATACTGATACAAATATGAAGTCTCAACGCTCATAACGTGATACAAATATGAAGTCTCAACGCTCGTAACGTGATACAAATATGAAGTCTCAACGTGACGCAACGCTCATACCGAAACAACATCGCGAGATAACGGAAATATAAAGTCTCAACAAATATAAAGTCTCAACGTGACGCCGGACTAATGACACTGCTAATTGCCCTTCTTTTCCTGCGTATGGTCCCAAGTCCTCTTGAGCCACTTCAGCCGACCCTCCGTCGTCTGCGTGCACAAAAACATTTGGCGGTACTCCTTCAAGAACAGCTGCGTGGCATAGAAAAACTCGTCGCTGTCGTCCCCTGCCCCCGCTTCTATGACCAACTTCATGCATCGCTGCACTTCCTCCTTATCAGGATCGGTGGCAGGGGAGGAGACACTTTGGGGGGACATGTCCTGTGCAAGAGTCCGCTCGAATATGGTGACAAAGCGGTTCATGGCGTCGCCATGAGCCGCTCGTTTCTGGCGGCGGAAGCCGCTCGGGCATGCAGATGATGCTGCCGGCCGCTTGCCCTGGGACGACCCCGTGGTTGCACCGCTTCCACTGCCATGCATACCGCTGCCACTGCCATGCATACCGCTGCCACTGCCATGCATACAACTGCCACTGCCATGCATACCGCTTCCACTGCCATGCATACCGCCGCCATGCATACCGCTGCCCTGCATACCGCCGCCATGCATACCGCTGCCCTGCATACCGCTGCCGTGTCCATCCTCCCATTCCGGCCACGCCTCGCTCTCCAGGTCGATTGAGTCCACACCGGAGACGAACGTAGACTCACTCGTGGCGATGCTATTGCCGAAGACGATCTCCAGTACATCCACGTGAGTGGCCACGAGCTGCCTGAACTTGTACATCGCGGACTTGCCCTGTAGCGGCATGACAGAACATCACACTGGGAACGAACAAGTTGAAAGAACAAATAACTTCGGCGGGGGAACTTACTCCACCATTTTCATCCCACCACGCATCATCTGCGTCAATGCTGCCGATGACAGGGTCCATGCCGAGCCCTGTTGCGCGTAGCTGCAACCCCTTCCATTTCACGTAGTCACGTTTGAGCGAGTCCCACTTGTTCTTCATTTGCTTGTCCGTGTACTCTAATCCAGTTCGCTCATTGAATTTTCGCAGCAAGTTGCGCTTGCCCTGGGTGTTCAACCGTGCGAACGGCCTGTTTTGTGCTTGCACCTCCTCCGCACATATTTCCAGGAATATGACCGTGTTTGCATCGCTCCAAGCGGCCGGGGCCATCTGCACCCATCACACATTAGTTCTAACCTTACTCGCTTCAACCTAAAGGACCTAGCTTTCAACTCTGAACTTCACACAAGTGTCGACCATGTTATGAACTACTCTTCATGCTAGTTCTAGGACAGTGTGTTTGAGTAACATCTCTGAAAAATGTACATCTACGCATCTCTCGAATGTTATTTGTTCTTCCGAGTTATTGTGTACTAAACAATCATACATGCATACGTACAACCCACTGTTATTGTCTACTAACACCGCAAATACATCCATACATCTACGCAGGAATAACTGTCGAATCAACATAAATATTTTCTGAGTACCTTGGCGTCGCCGGGAGGGGGTCTGAGCTGGGTGGTCAGAGCACCGGAGCAGGGGCATACCCGGCCCTGCGACTCCTTCCGACGGATCGGCCTTGCACACGGGACCGGACGCACTTCACGACGGGGATGCCGAACCTGCCGCGGGAGCCGGATGTGCCGCGGGAGTCGCCGGCCCCTGATCACGGTCTGCACCACCGAGAGGCCGCCGCGGACAGGCACAGGGATGACGGGGCGCTGCTGGGGGGAAGGGCCCGAGTGCCCTTGCCGGAGTGCGTCGCCACGGTGCCGGAAATGCTCGACGAGGCCGGATCCGGAGGAGGGGGCCGCAGGAGGAGGGGGCGCAGGAGCGGGGGGGCGCGGAGCGGGGGGGGGCGCGGGATTGGGCGGGGGCCGGATCCGGCGGAGGGGGGCGCAGGAGGATGCGCGGGAGCCGGAGGAGGGGTACGGGGTTGGGCGGGGCCGGATCCGGAGGAGGGGGCGCAGAGCGGGGTGCGGGATTGGGCGGGGCAGATCCGGACGAGGGGCGCAGGAGAATGCGCGGTGCCGAGGAGGGGGTTGCCGAGGTGGCGAGGTGCCGGCGAGGCGGATTCGCGGAGGAGGGCGCGCAGAGCGGGGTGCGGGATTGGGCGGGCCGAATCCGGGAGGGGGCGCAGGAGAATGCGCGGTGCCGAGGAGGGGGTGGGGGGGTTGCCGGAGGTGGCGAGGGTGCCGGCGGAGGGCGGAGGAGGGGGCGCAGGAGCGAGCGTCGTCGCGGAGGCGGAGGAGAGGGGGCCAGCTGTGATTAAACTCGGCGTGAAGTGTGCAGCGTCGGTGGGTGAGGGGAGTTATTCCAACGGCGGCTCGCAGGCTCGCCGCCCGTCGCGCAGCTCCGACTCCGCCCGGCTTCGGCTCCCCGTCGCTATCGCCCGTCGCTGCCGCCCGTCGCCAATCTGATCGGGGCCTTAGATGTGAGATGGAAAAGTTATTGGTTTTAGTTGAAAAGGACTGGGGTAAGTTTCCACCCTCTTAACATAATCAGTATGTAATTATGCAGGCGAAAGGTCTGAAACTCTGACTTTATACAGCACTGTTAGCTAATCTAGTTAATCTGCATGTCAGTTAGCGTTTGTTTTCTCATGTAGTTAATTGCTCAGGCCATGTCAGTTTCTAGTCTGCATGTTTGCCGCCCATGATGAGTCTTGAAGCAGTGCATGTAGTGTGCGTAATGGGTCAGTTTTTCTCAGGTAATTAGTAGTTCAGTTTTAGGTAATTCGTAGGTCAGTTTCTCTTGTTTAGTTGCTATATAAATGGAGCAAGAAAACCTGAAAAGGGGTAACGCTTCTGCAGCACCAAAACCAGTTTGTGTTCTTGAGAGAATACTGTTGCTTGTCTGACAACAGCGCTAGTGGACGTTCGACTATCAATTGGTATCAGAGCTCCGTTCAGGATCCTAGTGGCCATGTCAGCTCCGGTGGAAGGCAGGTCAATCACACCTCCGCGGTTAGTACCACGAGCCCATGAGTACCTGGCGAACGTGAGCACGACCAGCACGGTACACAAGCGGCCTACGGTCGATTAGTCCCTCTATCTCGGTCTTCATTTCATCATTTGACTTGGCCATCTGGTGTTTCTTAGTTAGGCGAATCTTGATTCGAATGAAATGAAGATATGTGTAGGAATCCTGGTCTACGGAATGCACTATTGCGCTGTTCTTACTTCTTAGGGTGGTGAAATTAGGCGAATTTTGATTCAAATGAAATTATATTTTGGTCAAAATATTAGTTGATACATGATTGATTGGGTTGTTCTGTTTAGAATAATAGGGTGGATATCTCGGCCCTATTTTACTGAAATGAGACTTAGTTTTCAGTGTAGCACAATTTGATCTCATTACATGAAAGAAAGTAGTAGTGTTGCCCACAACACATTCATATTTCGTAATCTTGATTCAAATGGAATGGAATGATATATTCGATTGTTGTAGGTACAGCTGCTGATTCTAGGCTTATGTTGCTGGTGCTTATTCTAGGCTTATGTTGTTGGTGCAAGTTTTGTATTAATTCAATTCATGAATTTTATTTTTTATGATTTTGTAGATCTTTGAGCTTTAAATAATGAAGAAGTCTGCAGATTTGAAATCTTTGTGGGAGAGAGTTGGAAAGACACAGAAGATAGCTTGCACCTCGATGCCAAAACCGATTTATAAGGAAAGCAAAGTTTGAAATCAGACAAATTCTCCTTCCAATGACAATGAACTGTAGCTGGTAACGCATACACATGATGACAGTGGCACCCCAAGCACAAAACCTGAAGTATGAATAATTATACTTTAATTTTTGATATTGTGGACATTTATATTTTCTATTAAATAATTTTGTAACTTCGAACACCCACCTTGAAATTCTTAGATTCGTCGCTGGCCGGCGACCGCCTTCCCAGCCGAGGCGATGGCTTGGATCGATCAACGTCTTGGATGGTATCTATCAACTACCTCATTCAATTAATTATTTCCCTCCTGCCTCACCTTCTCTCCTTCCTCCCAATCCTCATGCTCCCAACTTGTTTATCTCAAATAGGCTATCTTGTATGAGAAACAACCGTACTCTTTCTCTTCCTTAACTCCTTCCGTATCAGCTTTTATCTTTATTTTTTTTAATTGAATGGCTCAGCTAAAGTTAATAGTCGTTACAATGTCTATTTTAGTCAAAAGCTAACGATCAGTCAAAGGCCATCTTGAACAGGACTCGCCAGGAAAATGCTTCTAGTCCCAGCTGTGCCCTAAGATGGTTGTGTACAGTTCTTGGTCACAAATCAAATCACTAACCTGATGGCTAGGCTAGGCCTGGCCTGCCACCCGAACAATTCTATTTTTATTTATGGGCCGAGCTGACTAGTATACATTTTGAGCCTGTTTTGATGTAACAGTATTTAAAAACCATAATATGTGAAAACCATAGTCTTTGATGTATCGGGTATAAAATACTATAGTACGTGAATGCATACCACAGTATTTTACAGTATCATGAAACCCTATGACATGTTTAGTAATTGCAGTACTTAAGTGCAGTATTGTATTTAGGAAAGTAGTTATTAGGCTTTAGCGAAGAGCAACTTGTTATTTGGACGTGCATTTCTATTGTCAGTAGATTTGATATGAATAAATATGTGATGATAGCTCATGCAACATCCAACGATCGGTATCATTAAGGCGTAGAAAACTCATGCATGCCATTCAACAATACATAATACATTAATATGTCATCTAAAAGAATACGTACGTACCAGCCCATGTTATCAGCGTTTCACGCTATGGAACACGATGAGCCAACGCGTGCAGCTTGGGTTTTCAAAAAAGAGAGAGAGAGAGAGAGAGAGGAGTGTGTGGGTTTTTAAAAACTCTAAAAATATCATGGTAGTGTCCTACTATGGTTTATAAACTACAACATTTGTTGTACCAAACATTTCAAAGTTTTTAATACCATAATATTTTTTAGAAACATGGTATTCCCTCTCAAATCTCCAAAAATACTTTGTATCCAAACAGGCTGATTATGGATTCAACGCTCACGAGACCACACAATACATACATCGGCCTTTCTTCTTTGCCAACATCCGTCTGACGAATATAATTCACTAAACAATGCTTGATAACCAAGCAAGAAACAGCATCACCACACCATGCTCATATACTGTGAGATACTTGCCCCGATTCACAATATTTCGGTACACATACCAATTGGAACAAGTATGGTCCAATTATTTGGCCACTGAATTCTTCAATACCACCACTCACCTTCGTTATAATTTGGACCGTGTTGACACTCATTTTACGCGTGTTTTCACATCCCAAATTGCTGGTAAATTGGCAAGAAATCACCATATTTATGGATTATTACTACTAAACTTAACCAGGAATCAAATTTTGTAGTTTTGGAATATTCTTTGCAGAAACAGAGGCACATCCATTTTTCTCTGCCAAAATTTCTTTCTGTGGTGGTCATATTTCACAGATCCATAAGTACATGCATGGCCAAGAGGGTGGCACTGTAGATCACACCTGGGTACAACATGCAGAATCATGCATGGTACAACTCTGCTAAATTCAGTAAAAATCATGCAAGATAGATATACTAATTAACTAAATAGACAAGCAACAGTACTTTAACACCACATCATGCTTAACATGCTGGACAAAAGAAATAATGTCAAGTTTGTACACGTAATGGAAATCCATGATTCCTATGGAGTAGATAGGAAACCAAAGGACAGTGTCATATGTAGATTGATCTAGTAATGCTGAGGATTTTGCATTGCCTGTGCAGAGGCAGAGTAATTGTTCTTGATGTCCTTCAGTTTTGTGACTACGTTATTCATTAGCATCCTTTGCTCAGGCGAGTCACTCGAACACACCAGACCCAGCTCGAATATCGACAAGAGGAAGTTGTTGCTTGTGCTAGTTGAACAAGATCCCAAGGAAGTGTTGGTCTGGTGGTCAAAGCAAAGACATATTTCTTCATCTTGTAGTAGTTTGTCGTCCACAACATCAATAAGCTTCTCTAGAAATGCTTGACAAACCCACTGCCTAAGGCTCAATTCTCCTGCGAACATGGGATCCGTCGGCCTCTTCCTGGTAAAGACTTCGAGTAGCATGATTCCAAAGCTAAACACATCGCTCTTCCGTGATGCTTTTCCCACGAACGCATACTCTGTTCAAGAAAATTTCGAGCAAGAAAATATTTGTTAATAAAGAAACGACCACTACGTATGTTTCTTACAAAAGAACCTGCTCGGGTATGCTCAGTTCAGGTACCTGGTGCCATGTACCCAATCGTCCCTGGCATGCTTGCTGAAACCATGGAGTTGTCATCACCTGACAGTAATTTTGCGATGCCAAAGTCAGCCACATGCGCAGTCATCTCCTCATCGAACAGCACATTGCTAGGCTTCAGGTCACAGTGCAGGACAACCTCATAGTGCCCATGATGAAGATACTCCAAAGCCATCGACACATCAAGCATGATGTCCAACCTTTTTTGGAATGATCCTAGGCAAGGACTGCATTCAGTGTGAAGGTATGACTCCAAGCTACCATTCGGCATGTACTGAAGCAGCAGTGCTCTGAAATTGAAGTTGGAACAAGTGTTCAATATCTTTATCAAGTTGCGATGCCTAGCCATCCGCAACACTCGACACTCGGCATCAAAGCTCCTCACAGCCTGCTCGACTTGCATGTGGAGGACTTTTACTGCGACCACCAAACCATCATCCAGTTGGCCCTTGAAAACTTTGCCAAAACTTCCAGCTCCCAACATGTTATTGTCGCTGAAATTATCGGTGGCGCGGACAATCTCGTGGTAGGATACTAACCTATGGCTCATCGCACCAGCCATATCGGTAGAAGTTATAACGTCTGGCCTCTTATTAACTTTCTTTCTAGTCACCAGGTACAAGCAAGCAGCAAAAGTACCAACAGCTATGGTGACAGAAGGGAGTACAAACTTGAGGAATTGTCGACGATGAGTTGGGTGAGACTTTTCTACACATGGCGAAAATCCTAGACGAGGAGCACCACACAGGCCGACATTCCCCATCAAAGATTGCAAGGTGAGGTTTGAGAAAACACCTGCATTTGGTATTTGACCTTTTAGCTTATTGAAGGAGAGATTGAAACTAGTAAGATAGGTGAAGTTGGCGAGGTAGTTGGGTATATTACCCGAGAGATTGTTAAAAGATAGGTCTAATGTCGCTAAGCTGGTTAACCGACCAAAAGAGTCTGGTATTAAATCCTCGAATGAGTTGTGTGACAGATTTAGGTAGGTTAGCATCACAAGCTGTCCAAATGAACTTGGGAGGCTACCAACCAAGAGGTTAGAAGATAGGTCTATTGTGTCAATGACTTGCGTGTGGCTGAGATCAGAAGGCAATGCGCCGGTTAGGGAGTTATGTGACAGATTTAGTTGGATAAGGCTATTAAGACTAAACAAGCTTGCTGGTATAGTAGAATATAGATGGTTATAAGATAGCGAAATGTACTCTAACATGGTGAGGTTAGCTATGCCATCTGGTATGGAGCCAGAGAAATTGTTATCGTCGAGGTACAAATATACAATTCTACTCAGCATAGAAATATGTATCGGGATTGGGCCAATCATGTTATTTCCGGAGAGATCAAGTCCCTGGAGATTCTCCAACATCATGATGGATTCTGGGATTTGTTTGGTTAGTTGGTTGTTTGCTAAGTTTATCTTGCGGAGATTACTTAGATTTGATAGTGTAGTTGGAAGCCCGCCAGTTAACTTGTTGTTCTCTGCTGCAAATTCTAACAGATTTCGAGAGAGGTTTTCAACGTAGATGGGGATACTCCCAGTGAAAGAATTATCAGATATGAAAAGGACTTGGAGTTGTCTACAATTGCAAAGGCTGGGCAAGAAGTCAAGATCCCCTTGGAGGCTATTCATTCGAATATCAAGCTTCAAAAGAGGTCTGATGTTTTCAAGTGTTGACGGTACTGATCCAGTGAGCAAGTTCAAACTCAATGCCAGGAAATTCAATTCTGATAGGTTTCCAATAAAGGTAGGAAAGGAATCCGTTAGTTGATTTACTGAAAGATGCAGATAGGTGAGTTGTCTCATTGTTCCTAGTTCCACCGGAATCTGCCCACTTAGGTTGGAGAATGAGAGGTCAAGCACACTGAGCTTGGTGAGATTGCTAAGCACAGCTGGGATAGGTCCGACGATGCTATTTGCGGCTATAGAAAGCACAGTGAGCTGTGATAGCTTGGCTAGCCATGTCGGCACCACATCCACGAAGAGATTCCCCCCAACTGAAAGTATCTGAAGGTGCTGGCATGTCGCAAGGCCCGATGGAATTTGACCCGTGAATTTGTTCGTAGTGAGATAGATTATTTGCAGCATGGGGAGGCTAAAGCTTTGGTTGTTGGGTATAGGCCCCATTAGGTTGTTGTTGTCGATCGCTAGGAATTCAAGGCTAGACATGTTGAAGATGGATGGAGGCACTGGACCGGAGAGCTAGTTATACCCCATGTCAAGGACACGAAGCAGGAGCAAGGAGCCAATACCAGGCGGTAGTGACCTGGACAGACTGTTGTTTGCAAAGAAGATGTGGCTCAGTGAAGGCATGCTTTCGACTGAAAAATTTGGTACAGGGCCGCTCATGTAGTTCTCTTGCAGAGATACGAGCCTAGGGCTATGCAGCTTCTGCAGCTCCGGTGGGATTTGCCCCAAGAGGTGGTTGTGATTAAGGGCAACAAGCTGGACTCTCGTGAGGTTTCCTATGGCGGCAGACGGGATGGTCTGTGATAGAGCGTTGTAGCCAAGATCAAGAACTCTAAGGCGAGCCAATCTTCCAAGATCAGCAGGGATGGAGCCCGTGAGGCCTGTGTTTGAGAGGTTGAGGACATGGAGGAAAGAGAGGTTACCGAGGTGGGGAGCGAGCTCTCCCTGGAGGGGCACGTTTGGTAATGCCAGAGTGGCGACACGCTGACGCCGCCGCCGGCTGCAGGACACGCCGACCCAACTGCAGAAGGACTTGTTGCTAACCCAACTATTTTGAAGGGTGCCGAGGGGATCGGAGAACTGGGCTTTGAAGGCCAGCAGTGCAGCGAGATCGTCGGTGGTGTTGCTGATGGTGAACCGGAGAGAAGAAGCAGCAAAAGCATCTGCTGCCACGCTCGCCATCGGCAGCAGCACTAGTAGTCGTAGGAGGCCAACAATGTATGGAAGCCAGCTCATGATCTTTCTTCTTTTGTCGGCCTAGTAAAGCGTGCACATGACACTATCGTGTCCACGTCTCCTCTTAAACAGCCAACCGACCCGATCGACGTCATGTTGTGGGTCACTACAATATCCGATAAGTATACAAGCTAATTGACATGATGCGGTCCGATTAAATATCTTTGCATTGATGGGTGTTTGACCGGGGATATATAAAGTAGCAAATTGTTTGCTTGTTAAGTGGGATTAAACTACTTATCGCCTTATCGGTGTTGCTAATGCTAGCCTGCATGCCTCGCACTGCGTTTCCGTAATGATCACTTCTTTTCTTCACTGCGTTTCGCTGTCAGTCTTCGTCACGCGCGGCGTCATCGGTCGACGCATCGCACGCACGCGCGGCATGCCGTCTGCTGCATCACGTCGTAATGCACGGTGGGAAAATTGCATCGGTGCTACTGTAGAGAAAATCAATTCTAAATGGCTTGTTTTTGCTAAACTTGTAAGCACCGCAAACCAATCATTTTACAACTAATGGTTCTAGTTCAATTACAATTAGGTTCTTAAAATTTGAGGGTCTTAAAATTTGTAGCATATTTTATCTTGTCTGATCAGCTTTGAACATCCTATTAGCTATCACTACAATATCCGATAAGTATACAAGTTAATTGACATGATGCGGTCCGATTAAATATCTTTGCATTGATGGGTGTTTGACCGGGGATATACAAAGTTGCAGCTAGTAGCAAATTGTTTGCTTGTTAAGTGGGATTAGCCTACTTATCGCGTTATCGGTGTTGCTAATATCTTTGCGGTTCTTCACTGCGTTTCTCTGTCGGGAGTTTAGATCATATACCCTCCTCTTAGTTGGGAAATTGAGGATTTACCCTCCTCACTCAATGATATATACCCTCCTCACTCAATGACATATGGGGTCATCATAGGTCACTGACACGTGAGCTAGGAGGATAAATCCTTAATTTCCATCTAAGTGGAGGGTATATGATCAATAATTCCTTCTCTGTCGGGCTTTTTCACGCGCGGCGTCATCGGTCGACGCATCGCACGCACGCAACACGTGGTAATGCTAACCATCGGTGCTAGGTTCCAGCATAAACTGCTTAGGGCCTGTTAATAAATAATTATGACTGATAGAAACGGCTGATGAATAATACTGACAGATAAATAGTAATATATTATGTAAAAAAGATAGTACAACGAAACGCACTACGATATTAATTCGGACCACCACATGACTTACAGAATTATAAAATAATAAAATACTAAGTGCATTACAATACGAGAAAACGTAATAATAGTGATTGATAGAAGTGATTTAAAGAAACTGAGTTGTTTGTATTCGGTTTGACTCTAAAAGCAGAGTCAAAACCAATATGAACGAGGCTTCATTTCTTTTGCCAATTCCACCTGCATTTTGAAATTACTAAAGCAACAAAACCTGGGCAGTGACGTGTATATCATGCCACAAAAGAAAAAAATAAAGAAAAGGCAAACAATGATTCTATTCTATATTTCTATGGTCTAACATGCATGCCGTAATTAACAAAATTTAATTAATTCATGTGTGTATGCAAATTACAAGCAAAGCATGTGTGTATAGGGGTGAAAAAATTAAACCCGAATACGAATTGAATAGTGGCCATACACTACTACAGAAAGAGTCATTACAGACGATTCAAAATTATTTTTATAGTTGTGATACTATATTTGTTATAGGGGTGGTCCCTACCTAAACCCAGCTAGCCTGTTGAGAACTATGTACTAAAGAAAGTTTCGATGCGAAGTCACAGTTGTAAAGACATTCTTACGAGTGTACGTATATATATGATATCGAATCTTGGGAAAGACCCAAGAGGTCATTTGTTTACCTAACTCTCCACCACCATACTCTCTCTGTTTGGTCTGTAGCCACAACAGTTGGCGTCGTCTGTGGGGACGACAGAAGCAAGCCTCAAGACTGCAAGATGGAGGATGGCACCGAAAAAAGCTTCGTCATCGGCGGCGAGGAAGAAGGAAGCAGCCGCGGCGAGGCCCCGCGTCAGCACCAGGGCTTCAGCATCGGCGGTCGGGGAAGAAAATGACGACGCTCATCGCGCAACCATCGACGTCATCCACCCCGCCACCTCCGACGCCATCGACCCCGCCACCATCGACGCCATCGACCCCGCCACCATCGATGGTATCGACCCCGCCACCACCGACGCCATCCACCCTGCCACCAGTGACGTGACGATCGGCCCCAACCCACCCGTTGCACCCCAACCCGCCATTGGCGTGACGAGTCACCTTGACGACACTGGCCGGACGTTAGGGAGCGGTAGCCTCGACGGTCGTAAAGGCGCGACCACCGCCTCCGCACCCGGTGCGGAAGTGCCAAGCGGCCCCACCGTCGGCACCGAGCTCCACGGCGCGGACGCGAGGGGCAACCTAGGAGCGCAAGCAGCGGTCGCGATGACATCGACCGCACTGCCAAGCGCGCCTGCCACCCCATCTACGCTCGCCACGGAGAATGCCCTGCTGGTGGCCCTTGGCACGCTCCAACGGGAATTGGCAGATCTCCGGGGGGCCGTGAGGAGCATGCAAGAGGCTCGGGCTCCGCCGCCCCCACCGGTGGTCGCGCCGGAGCCTGTACCCGAGAGGGCGGATAGCCGCGACGCCCCAACTTCCAGCCGCGCTTCACTACGACGTGTGGACCCAGAATCCCCGTTATCGCCGGGCCTACAGCAAGTACCGTGGCCGGAGGATTTCAAATTTCCCAGCTCCGTTACACCGTACAAAGGCGACACGGACCCTCGAGAGTTCGTGCACATGTACGAAACCACCATCGAGGCGGCAGGTGGGGATGACACCAACAAGGCGAAGGGGCTCCCGCTCGCGTTATAAGGAGTGACGCTTTCATGGTTCTTTACCATAGAGCCGAACTCCATATATGCATGGGAGCAGGTACGCGACCGCCTCTATAACAACTTCCAGGGGAACTACATTGAGCGCATCGACGCGGACCAACTCTTCGCCATCAAGCAACATCCATCGGAAGGCTCGCGAGTATTTCAAGCGCCGCGAAGGTCCGCCGCCAGTCAAAGACGTCAACGAAACAACAATAATCAACGCAGCGTGCGGGGTCTTCGCCAGACCACGGCGCGCCAACGCGCGCAAGCCGATCAAGACAGTGGCAAAACTCTTCGACAAGATGGAGGAATATGCTCGGGCGGAAGAAGACGCGAAGCGGCGCCAGGATAACGACGCTGACGTCAACCCAGCGGGAAGCGTCACGAAGAGCGCTGACCCATCACAAGCAAGTTCCTCACGGAGCAAGCACCGACAGGAGATGTCGAAGGACACCTCCCGGCATAACGACACGCCGGCTGACAAGGCCCACGCGCCGTCGGATGTCCCAATAACCCAAAGACGTCTTTGACATTGAGGCCGGCTCCGAGGACAATGCCCCTGCCAACCGTGGGGCTAGGGCCCGACGAGGTCGGGGGCGACGCCGAGGACGGGGCCGCGACGGTTGGGCCCGAGCGGAGTACGGCGACCAACAGCGCTCGCAGTGGTGCGAGGTGCATGGTGAAGACAACCATGATACCCGGTCCTGCACCACCATCGCAGCACTTCGCCAAAGCGCTGCCAGGGACAGGGATCTCGAAGCGCGATCACCTGTCGTCGCGCACGTTCAGCAGCCACCGGTCGGCCCCCTAAGGATTTGCGACCAGGAGCCGCAGCCTCAGGAGGGCCCCCGGCGGACGCAAGCCCAGGTACAGCAGCCCAAGCAAAGTCCCCTGCGGATCCATATACTGCAGGGCGCCCCGCGCAGGGTCATCAACGTCATCTCCAGCGGTTCCTCCTTGGAGTTTGCCTCGGAGCGACAGCGCAAAGCATACGTGCGGAGGCTACACCACGTGGCAGCATACCCAGCCCAGCCGCTGCCAGAGTGGGCGTAGCACGAAATCACCTTCACGTCGGCTGACGCCGAAGGTGTGGAGTTCCCCCATCAGGATCCCCTAGTCATCCAGGTCGCAGTCGCTGGTTGCGATGTCCGGCGCATCCTGGTCGACGGGGGAAGCTCCGCGAACGCGTCTGCTCGCGACAGCCTTCGACGGATGGCGATCCCTCGGAGTCGCCTAGGCTCCTCACGAATCCCGTTGCAGGGCTTCGGAGGCCAGCCCTATTGGCGTTGGGTTAAATATGTTTACAGGTCTCCTTCGGCCAGGACGACAACGTGGCGACCAGGGACGTCACCTTTGATGTCGTCGACATCCAGTACCCCTACAATGCCATCCTGGGGCGACCAACTCTTAACTCCTTTGAGGCAGTACCGCACCATAGCTTCCTATGTGTAAAGCTTAGGGTCCGCTGGCGTCATCACCATTTTCGGCGATCAGCACGTGGCCCGGCACCTGGAGCATGGAACCCGAAGCCTAAGCCTGGGAACCCACCGCGATCCTTAGGCCAGACGCGCCCGTACACACCCTGCGGCAGCCCAAGCACAAGAGGCTTCGTATCTCATCGCCATGGCAACGAGTCCGGTGGTTAGTTCATATCCTGTTTGTACTCGCTCACCCGCGCAAACAGGAATTTAATAAAGTTCACCGTTTGCGAGGTTATTCAAGGTTTCCCCCCCCCCCACCGCCACAAATGTGCGGAGGCTCGCCCCCGCACGCACTCCACGGAGTATAAATAAGACGCGGACGTTTTCCCTGCGCACTCTACTGAGTATAAACAAGACGCGGGATTCCGCGCACGCGCTGGTGTTGTCACCACGCGTACTCCCCGGAGTATAAAGACGTGGTCGATGTTCCCACGCACCGCACGGAGACCCACCTCCGCACGAGCACCACATGGAGACTCACCTCCGCACACGCAGGCATGGAAACGCACCTCTGCACGAGCACCACATGGAGACTCACCTCCGCACACGTACTCCACGGAGGTCCGCCTCCGCACGCACTCTACGGAGTATAAATAAGATGTAGCGATGAGGTCCGCCTCCGCACGCACTCTACGGAGTATAAATAAGACGTAGCGTCGAGGTCCGCCTCCGCACACACTCTACGGAGTATAAATAAGACGTAGCGTCGAGGTCCACCTCCGCACGCACTCTACGGAGTATAAATAAGACGTAGCGATGAGGTCCGCCTCCGCACGCACTCTACGGAGTATAAATAAGACGTAGCGATGAGGTCCGCCTCCGCACGCACTCTACGGAGTATAAATAAGACGTAGCGATGAGGTCCGCCTCCGCACGCACTCTACGGAGTCTAAATAAGACGCAGCAGGGGGACGCCCCCGCTCGCACTCTGCGGAGTATAAATAAGACGCGGATGTTTTCCCTGCGCACTCTACTGAGTCTAAACAAGACGCGGAAGTTCCGTGCACGTGAAGGCGTACCCTCCGGAATTTAAGTAAGTCGTGGTTGATAGTCCCACGCATTCTCCGGAGTACAAACAAAGACGCGGATGTTTTCCCTGCGCACTCTACTGAGTCTAAACAAGACGCGGAAGTTCCGCGCACGCGAGGGCGTACCCTCCGGAATTTAAATAAGTCGTGGTTGATAGTCCCACGCATTCTCCGGAGTACAAACAAAGACACGGATGATTTCCCTGCGCACTCTACTGAGTCTACACAAGACGCGGATGTCCCGCGCACGCGCCGGTGTCCTCGCCGCGCGTACTCTCCGGAGTATAAATAAGACGTGGACGATATTCCCACGCACTTGCCGGAGTCCACATACAACGGCGCATGGACCCCCGAGGTGCCACGCGACCTCGGCAAGCCGTGCGAGCCGCACGGACGGGTGGCTGCGAGTACAGGAGCGAGGCCCCGGAGCTCAACGTGGGGCCTGCGCTTCGCGCTTCTGCATGCCGATCAAGCAGGCGGCACAGGAGCTCGATGGCCAGCGCCTCCACAGCAGGGCCGAGCAACCAAACGCTCCCGGTAAAGGCGCCCTGCGGACCCAGACCCTCAAGACAGGAAGCGCTCAGGGCCGGCGCCCGCCCTCGAAGCAGCGTGGCTCCCTGCAGCACCGCAAGCCGCCTCCCTCCCCTCCTTTCCTCACCCCAAGCGTCCGCTAGCTAGGGGAGGAGACGGGGGGGAGAACAAGTGCCTGTGCGGGACAGCAGGATAAGACGAAGCCTCGCCGGCGCGCCATAACAATCTACTCCTGAAGTTAGGAGCGGCCCGGATGAAGTACAAGTGAATTGCCCACTACCCCGCACCACCCGCGGCTCTTCGGCGCGCGGGTGGGGGAAAAACACATCGTGGCGACGCATCCCACAGCAGAGGCTGGACACCCGACCCCGCGACCGCCTAGGCGGCATCAGCCGCCTTCTGGAGCCCCCTACGCTATTGAGCGAAGTTGGAACAAAATGAGTATGGGGTGCGGCGTATGGAAGGCGAGTGCCGCTCCATTTGGCCACCCGCCCCTTTTAAAGAGCCCTAGGTCCAAGACCACAGGTAGTACACCGAAGAGTCCCATCGACGCCCCAGGGGCACGTGGTGCGGCAAGGCTGCCCCATTCCACGCGTCCCCCCATTCTGCGGGGCCCGGAGCGAGGTACGATGGCCAAGAGACACCTCCATTGCAGCTGTACCGCACCATGTGTGGACCTCGGGTGATCCTACCTCAGCTGTCCCATCGGCGCTCGAGAATATAGCGAAACAGCGCCGCCCGTGAGGTCCTTTATTGACCACCAGGGAATCGGGGGCAGGACCTACGAGGCTAGGCTCCAATCCCTCCTCAGGTGTACCCTGCCCTGCCCAGCGCAAGCGTCTAAGCGCCACTACAACGACTAAGGCGCCAGCTCTGCTGCCACCACTTCGGAGGGTAGAGGACGGAGCGCTCGCGCCACTACATCGACTAAGGCGCCAGTTCCGCTGCCACCACTTCGGAGGGTAAGGGACGGAGCGCTCGCGCGTCTACATCGACTAAGACGTCAACTCCGCTGCCACCACTTCAGAGGGTAGGGGACGGAGCGCTCGCGCCACTACATCGACTAAGGCGTCAGCTCCGCTGCCACCACTTCAGAGGGTAGGGGACGGAGCGCTCGCGCCACTATAACGACTAAGCGCCAGCTCGCGCCACCGCCGGAGGGTAGCGAACGCTCGCCGCGTGCACGATCGACTAAGGTGCCAGCTCCGCTGCCACCACTTCGGAGGGTAGGGGACGGAGCGCTCACGCCACTACAACGACTAAGGCGCCAGCTCCGCTGCCACCACTTCGGAGGGGAGGGGACGGAGCATTCGCACGTAACAGCAGCCACGCCCCACCTCCACCTCTACCCTAGGCGTCTACCCCAACCAGCAAACTCCACCACGAAGAAGAAGCAAAGCAGACGCATCCATAAACAGCAGAAGGATGCATTTCCCGACCCGCCTTTCGTGAAGCCTTCGTCTCAGCGGAACGACTCCGACTTCGCCCTTGACGCCATTTTCGTCGCCACAGCGCAGTCACGCCTCTACAAGCCGCGCCACAAGGGCGCCCCTTTTGCTCCAATGACTCGGGACAACCCCGGAGCTTCCTGCACTCTATACATCTTTGATCTTACTACAACCGTTTTGCTATTCTAATGTGTCCCATGCCTTTCCACGGACACCAGGTTGCACACAGCACCGACGCGGCAAGTCACTTGGTCGAAGCACGCGTCGGTCACGGCATGGCCAACCGGCGGCCGACGAGGCGACACGGGAAGAATGCGCACGCGGCACACTCACCAGGATACGGGACAACGCAGGACACGTCGGAGTCGACCCCCCGTGCTGCCACCGCACATTCGTGGCCCGAAGAAGCACGACCACCCCAACATGCACCGGTACCACGCCCCCCACAAGCATATTGCTCCAAGCTCGGAGACGATCTTGTTCTCATAAACAGGCGTCGAAATCGACAAAGCCCTATTTATGAGAACAAGACCATCGCAGAGCATGGAAGCACGGCGCACAGGTCTGGGAAGCACAGTGCTTCACCACGGCCATCTATATACACCACCTTTCCTATCGGGAAACGCAACCGACGGGAGTCGAATCGGCGCAATCATCGCGCGCGCGCGCGCCGTTTCAACTTGCCACCCCCGCATATCCCTCCTGCAATGGCAAGATCCTCGCCTTCGTGAAGCAGCTCAGCCCCGTCTTCGGCGAGGTCTTCGCACCCTCGGAGCGGCTCAGCTCCGCCCTCGGCGAGGTTGCAGCGGGCATCGGGGCCGCTCATCGGGAGGAGGGTGTCCACACCGACCACTGCAATGCCAGCTGCTCGACACACGCTCAAGGACGCGGCACACGGCCTCGGGCTTCGAGGACGTTACGGATGCCCTCAAGTGGTCCCGCCGGCCACGGCCCGGTGGTCCACCCCCTTCACACGAAGAGCCGCAAATCTTCTCGTCAGCTCAAGAATGTACCTTCTTCCTTCCACAAACATGCACAGAGCCGCTCAACCGACGCCAGCCCTACTGCATGTTCGTGAGAGGAAGAGGCACATTCTTGAGACGCAGCCATCCCACAATGGTTCACGCGCTTTGCTGCGGTTGTATATATATAGCCGTTTCCGGGAAGTGCAATCGACGGGAGTCCAACCGACGCGGTCGCTCACGTGCATGAGACGTCCCAACCTCCAACGCCCACCTGATCCTCCCACATTGACGAGGCCCTTGCCTCCGCAGCACAATTGTCGAGCTCTTCGCCCGCGGCGCGGTGTGACTCCGCTGCGGCCGTTCAGCGCAAGACTCGGCGGTGGCCGCTGCGAACCCCGGCCGACTCCGCTTCGCCCACAAACACACGCAGCGTCACGGGCGCGAGGCGGAGGAGGCCAAAGGGCTCGGCAACATGGCTTCGACTTGTGAAGCCCTTCACCATGAGAGGCTCCTGTTGTAGGGGTGGCCCCCACCTAAATCCAGCTAGCCTGTTGAGAACTATGTACTAAGGAAGGCTTCGGTGCGAAGTCACAGTTGTAAAGACATTCTTACGAGTGTACGTATATATATGATATCGAGTCTTGGGAAATACCCAAGAGATCATTTGTTTACCTAACTCTCCACCACCATACTCTCTCTGTTTGGTCTGTAGCCACAACAATATTGTATTCATATTTTTTAAATGAATATAAATGTAAATACAAATATACTCGAATACAAATATGAATATTCATGATCTTTCTTCTTTTCGTCTAGTAAAGCGTGCACATGACACAAGAGGTGCACTTGCGTTCTACGTCTCCTCTTAAGCAGCCAACCGACCCGATCGATGTCATGTTGCGCAGCAGCTATAGTCTTCCCAGTACACTAAAAACCAATATAAACGGATCCCCAGTCTTTGTCTTCCCAGTACCACTATTTTCCTCCTGGCCTAATCGCGAAGACCTTGACTGAGCTCTTCCAAAGTATGCATACCCCAGGTATCATCGGAGACATCGAGCACGACGACCTTGACTTGGTTAATCTGAAGTACTGCAGTATTCCTATGTTGTAGGACCGGATGGGGACGACGACCTTGACTTGGGAGACATCGAGCACGTACGACGGCGTGCTTGCCACGCGGAAAGAAGTCACGGCGCGGGGGTCGCTTGATGGTGCGTTGCTTCCGTTTCTTTCCCTCACGACGTGCAACTTTCCCTTGCATGCATGCATTAGTAACAGCGTCTGCATTAGAATGGTGCACAACTGTGGGCACCGGGCAAATTTAATAGGGTTATATGAGGAAGATGATTGTTTGGTATATGCGTGCGCCCTACATAAATCAACAAGATCTAAAGAATACGCCCTATATAAATCAACGGAGGGAGTAGCTGACATATCATACAACTTGTCACTTGAAACTATCCAAAAATTCAAATGAACTTCAATTTCTTTGAAACTTGATTTCATTCGAATCCTTGGCCAATTCAACACCTTTCTCACTCAATAATGCATCACCCTCTCTTAGATATTGCCCTCATCAGCCACTTGTGTGAATTCTTGGCCGTCAGCTACTGTTCACCACCTGAAAATATCATCGTCGCCCTATTTTCATCTACCACTCGGTTTCATCTCATTCGCCGCCATATCTGTCAAAGCTCACCACTAGCCGTGTCCACCGTTCGCACCAGCCAACGCCTCCCAGTCCATGGTTGTACCTTGCTAGCCACGCCACCGACAGCGTCGGCCACGCCACGAGCTGCCACCACCTCCCTCCCTCTCACAACCGGCCGCCGTCCCGTACATGCCGTGCCACGCCCTATGCTCCCCTGACGCCCACGCGCCCGCGCTGGAGGCGGCGCGATCGGGGTCGGGAAGTTCGACGTAGGGTTTTTTGTTTTTTTATTGATTTGAGGAGGACGTAGGTGGCAAGATGGAGTGGTCTATGACATGTGGGCCCCAGCTAAAAATTAAATGGCCAGTACATCAAATCTTGCTTAATTAGTACTATCAGCCAATAAATTAAATTCCTCTGAAAAATAAATGGCATCCAAAGGTAACGAATCCATGATTTAAGGCATGAATGCAGACGGTATTTAATTCGTATCATAAAGTATCAAACCATATTGCCCCTGCTGTCCGTGCCTATAAATAAAATAGAAGACGACGAACAAGATAGCTAGATATTAAAAACAGGAGAAGATTTTAAAGGGATAGCAGCAGCCGGTACTCTCCTCATGGCATTTATCAAGAAGGATACTGCTAGGGCTGCCTTCTTCTTGGTGGCTCTTGTGGCCATGGCTATGGCTTTCCCACCCTGCAACGCAGCGAGTACGAATACCTAGCTAGCCTGGCCATGCATGCGTGCATGCATCGATACACTACAGTAGTACTTGCTCCTTGTATTAATTTACATGCATTTGATTTCTACCATGCATATACCTGAGTATGTGTAGTATGGGTTGAGTAGTCACAGTATTTGTTCATGCCATGCGTATTATTAACGTACGTACTCAGTCCATTCGTCAGTACTCACCAGTTCTGTGCATTCACCAATACTCACCAGTTTTGACCACTTTGTTTGTTCACAAATACTTGACACTCCATAGTTCCTATGCATTATTTGCAATTTAAAAGTAATTAACTGTTTATTCACAAATACTTGACACTGCATACTTTGTTTATCGATTTCTCTTTCTACAATCTACATGCATTTAAAAGTACAAAAGAAAAGAAAACGGCTCTATCTAGATGTGTGTGCATTTTTTGCAATTTCCAAATGGAACTGTGATATTAATAGTTATTATATAGATATTCCCAACAGGTTAAGTGATTTATCTAGATGTGCGTACTAATTAACTGGATTGGGACGATGATATGATGGACCGCATCTGCAGTTCGAGAGATATGCTGGATTTGGGCGGACTACTGCACCATCGGGATGTTTATTGGATCTGCAACAGATCCAATAAACATGCATCTTAATTACTCTTGATTAAGTCACCCGGTCTCTGGTCACATTAAGTCACCCAGCTGTACACATCTTAATCACTTAAGTCACCCTTATAATTTGGTCCAAATACTCAAACCCGAACAAATGATAAGGACTCCCACCACACATGTTTTTATTCGTGCACGTACACATGTAATAGTCGAAGTCCGTTTGTACGTATGTTGCTTTTAATGCTTCCGATTGAATCATATATATAGCAAATTGGTACGTATGTTGCTAGAGAATTAATTCTCTAGCAAATCAGATTAGCTTCAGCCTCTATGTAAGAAGAGCATACATGCATGACGCCTCTGCACAGGAATGCGTTCGCACTGAAATAGCTTATCGAAACACAGATCGATTAGCGAGAACAACAATTGGGACGATGTTGGTCATGGCTCTTCTGGCCATGTCTGCCACCTTCTCGTCCTGCCAAGCAGCAGCAGGCGCCAGGGGCCTACTGCAAACAACACGGCAAATCTGCCTACTGCTGCCACCGCTACAACGTGTAGCCTCCTGCGTGCCTTACATGTAGGGCTGTAAAAAAAAGCTTGAGGCTCACAAACTGCTCAAGATTGACTCGCTCTAGATTCGATTCGAGCTCGATTCGAGCTTCAAACGAGCCGAATTCGAGTTTGATCTCAAACTCACGAGCTTCAACGAACCGAACTCGAATAACTCGCGAGCTTGAGATTTTTTTCACCCACTTCCTACCTGACCCCACTCCCCCAGGCGTCATTCGTGATTCGGCCCATTCCTCCACCCCGCCTCCCACCTACCTGCCTCCCCCAGTCCCCGCCTCCTCCGCCGCCCCCAAGGCCCCAACCGCCAAGTACTCCCTCTCTGCTCTCATCAACGAGCCTACACGAGCCGAGCTCGAGTTTTGTCCGAGCCGAGCTCGAGCCCAGCTTGAAGCTTGACGGCAATCTCAAGCTCGCTCGAGCTCAGCTTGATTTTCTACCGAGCTCGAGCTCGGCTCGTTTACAGCCCTACTCACATGCATGCATAAGAAAAGATCCATGGGTGTGTACTGTTTTGATCTGCTTGTTTCAGATAATATGGTTAGCAATTAAAATAGATTTAGGAAAAGAAAAAAATATAATAGACGGTTTTCAGTATAAATCATCTATGATAGTTTAATATCACATACGGTTTCAACTACAAATCGTCTGTGATAGTTCAATAAACCTTATGTGATACTTATTTATCATAGACAGTTTCGACTAGAAACCGTCTATGATAGTTGCATCACAGATGGTTCGAAAGCTGTCTGTGATGATTTCATTTCATTACTGATTCATAAATTCAGACGACTTACGAAATCGTCTATGATGACGTTTTTAAACCGTCTGTGATAACACTTTCTGTAGTAATGGTACCACTTTCTCATCCTGCCATGCAGCAGGTAGGCACACACATCCATTTTCTTTCTCTGTATAGTATACGCATATATGTATTCATACAAGTAACCATTATTTTGTGTGTACTAATTGGGCGCATGCAGATGGAGGAGCAACACGGATATGTAACAATTGGCAAAACTGATCGCTCTATTCGTGCCGGATCTACTGCCACGGCTATGGTCCAAGGCGCCTGCTGCCGCCGATGGAAATTCATGTGATGGTGAATAAGCATCACATTTACTTTGTGTAGCATTTCCAATAATAAAATAGCACCACCGGTCATATCGAAAGTAGAGAAAAACTTCCATCAGTTTCTGATGGTCTCCAACAGGGCGCGGCATGCGTGACCGTTTATACCTGATCGAACGAAGGGCTGGGCCTGAAAAATCCGACCTAAAATGGTCAGGCCCAAGCCCGGCCAGACCTGACTGGCGCAAAAGCCGAAGCCTGAAAAAGTCTGAATTTCCTATTTTTCGTAATAAAATTACTACTATTTAACTCTTTGTTGAATAAATTATATACTATTTAATTAATGCGCAAATCCAAATTCATGAATAAATGGCAAGTTTTTTATTCGATACGATTAAAAGGGGGTATTAATGCGCAAATCCAAATTATCAACAAAGATACGATTAAAAGGGTATTAATGCGCAAATCCAAATTCATTAATAAATGGCAAGTTTTTTGTTTGAGAAAATATGGCAAGAATCGATGCACCAAGATTATATATTTCCTTGTGCCCCTATATATAAGCACAGGCAATAAGGAGAATCGTAGTGACATATCACACCAAAACATAGGCATACGAAGAACAGTTAGAAATGGCGCTTGTCAGGAACAATAGCACTAGGGTCCTTGTTGCTTTCGTGGTTCTCATGGTCATGTGTAGCGCCCTCTCATCCAGCTCTCATCCTGCCACGCAGCAGGCAAGATATCTGTGCATGTAACTTTATTTGTATCACAACTACAAAAGTCATCATCACAGACGGTTCAAAAACGTCATCACAGACAGTTTTCTGAACCGTCTAAATTTATGGGTCAGTGATAATCGAAGGTTATCACAAATAGTTTTTGAACCGTCTGTGGTGTAAATATCACAGACAGTTTTTAAGTAAAAGCGATGCGTGATATTTTTCTACCTCTAAATCTATTTCTGTTTATTGGCTAGTCTCAGGAAATACTAGCCATGCCCTCTAAAACAAGGAGATCAACATGTACCGTCTGTGATAGTTCATTCTATACCTAAATTTTTTTTCTATTTTTGAATTAACCTTAGGAAATATTAGCTATACCATTTGAAAACAAGCAAATACGACAACAAACAAAGCAAAGAACATTCTATTTATATTACAATCTACCATTACAATAGCAGAGAACATAATAGAAAATATTCCATTTCCATTACAATTCGAGCAACAGAGAAGAAAGAAAATAGAAGAATCAGAATCAAATACTACAAACAATGGAGCAACAGAGAACAACAGAGAAACTCATCTCTGATGTAGCTCGGGTAAGCCTTCTTAGTGGCCGCCTCATTGTAAGCTCCCGGACAGCAATGAAGGCTACGATGGAGAGCTAAACCCCACAGAATCAAATATTAGAAGAAACAATGGAGGGAGGAAGCTTAAGACGCATTTGAAGGGAGGGCGTGGATGGGTTCGGATGAGTATTTATAGAGGAGGGAGAGCTACGATCCGTGGGGTGTGAGTTGGTGGGTTTCTACTGGCAGGAATTGAGTTAGTGAGGATTGACGGTCCCAGCGGTCAGAGAACAAATTATCACAAACGGTTCTTGATAAGAACCGTCTGTGATATTAGCTATATATATACCGATACAATATAAACAACTAGTTTCAAAATATGAAATAACAAAGTTCTGTATGGCTTATATATACTCATTTGAAAGGTTTCGACAAGATCTACAACTTTGCAGTTGAGACGAACCCCAAATTTCGAAGGGAAGATAAAATTTTTTGGCAAAAACAGAAATCAAAAACTTACGATTCGAATTTGAGGCTAAAGATGGCCGATTTTGGGGGTCTTTGAGGGCGAGAGCACAAGCTAGTCATTTTTTTGAATCGGACTCGTCGTTAGCTTTCCAACGAGTATAAGAACATCAAAAATGGACACTGTATGCAAAAGTTATGCCCGTTTTACTGAAGGTGTGTCGGAATGAAATCCTACTCGGCATCAGGCGGGAGATTATGAAATTTTGGAGGATTAAAAGGCGGGAAACATATCACAAATGATTCGCGGAATATCACATACGGTTCTTAAATAAGAACCTTATGTGATATTGACAGATCACAGATTTAAGAACCGTCTGTGATATTCCGTAATATCACAGATGATTCTCAATTAAGAACCATTTGTGATAGTATCACAGAGAACCATCTGTGATTGCATTTAATACATGTATTTTTTATGAACCGTCTGTGATGAGACGTTTAATATAAACCTTTTTTGTAGTAGTGTATATTAGTTAAATATCTGGATATACTAGTTAAATGTCTTTGTAGATATACTAGTTAAATGTCTGTACGTTTCTACATATAAAAAATTATTTTTTCCTAGCATGAACCGTAGTTATCCCATTTGATCTACGCCATGCCCACTGAAACCACGACAACCTATATGTTAGGACAGAGGGAGCACAATTAAGGGAAAGATATAAAATTTGTTTAGTTAGTTAAATGAATTGATTTTCCTTAGTTTCCGAGAAGAAGCGGAGGTGACATAACATCACCATCAATTGATTATTTTAAGTAGTATATATGTGCATATCAATTTACCCAATTGATTTTATTTTTGTCTTAATTAATTGCGTTGCACTCATGCTTGCGTGCAGAGACGTGCTACACCTATCCGAGCTGCTCGCTGTATCCGTGTGAGATCTACTGCCTAGACATACTCTTATGATCGGTGTATATATCACAATGGCTATCGATTAAATAATATCACTAAATCTTAAGGCATGCACTATTGATGCTAGCTCCAAGTTGTGTGTAGGATAATTTGCTTCATGATGGTGAAGCTGTCTAGATGCATATGTCATGACTTTACTCCTTGCATTAGTACACACCCAAGACCTTGGTATGAGGCATCACAATATACCTCAAAGTCCTTGCATACATCTGGTAGGACCAATACAGGGGTGGAGGTTAGCTTCTTCTTTAGTTCTTGAAAACTTTCTTCACAAGCCTTTGTCCATTCGAATTTTTCCTCCTTCTTGAGTAGTTGTGCCAGTGGCTTGGCAATCTGAGAGAACCCTTCTATAAATCTCCTGTAGTACCCTGTCAGTCCAAGAAAACTTCTCACTTTGGTGACGGTAGTGGGCTGCTTCCACGCCACAATAGCTTCTATCTTGGCTGAGTCAATGAATACTCCTCTGGCCAACACTATATGACCTTGAAAGCTGATGTCTTCTAGCCAAAACCTACAATTGCTATATTTCGCATACAAATGGTGTTCATTTAGCTTCTCTAGCACTAAGCGTAGGTGCTCAGCATGCTCTTCGGTATTCTTGGAGTAGAAAAGGATGTCATTGATGAACACCACGAAAAACTTGTCTAGGTATTCTATAAAGACCTTATTCATGAGATTCATGAAGTATGCCAGGGCATTGGTTAGGCCAAAGGACATGACTGTAAATTCATACAGCCCATATCTGGTGGTGAAGGGTGTCTCCGGAATATCTTCAACTCTAATTTTTAGCTGGTTATAGCCCAACCTCAGGTCGATTTTTGAGAACATGGTAGCTTATCCAAGTTGGTCAAATAGATTATCAATTCTAGGTAGGGGGTAGTTATTTTTGATAGTTACCTCATTTAAGGACTGGTAATCCACACACATCTGGGCAGTGCCATCCTTCTTCTTGACAAAGAGCACCAGGGAACTCCAAGGTGAGGAACTGGGTCTGATGAAACCCTTATCCTGTAATTCTTGGAGTTGCTTCTTAAGCTCCTCTAACTCATCAATAGTCATTTTATATAGTCTTTTAGCAATTAGGGCAACGTCGGGCTTGAGGTCGATGATGAACTCAAGGTATGTCTTCAAAAAGATAGATTGCATGACCTCAACGATAGGGTTGATCCACCTTTACCTCTATGGTCAATCTAGGGCACTTGGTTAGGCTCACTCTCCTAGTAGCACAGTCTATTACTCCTTGATGTCTTTCTAGCCAGTCCATCCCTAGTATGATGTCCAAGGTCTGGGAGTTCAATACTATTAAATCTGCTAAGAAATCAAATTCTTCCATGATAATTTCTATCCCAGGGCTTACTAAGGTGGCGGTGATAATCCCTCCTGGTGAGCTAAGTATTCCTGATTTCTTTAATAGGTAAGTGGGCAGTCCAAGCTTATCCACATATCATCTTGTTATAAATGAGTGTGAAGCCCCCGAATCAAAGAGAATATGTGCTAGTATGGTCTTGACAGAAAACGTACCCATCAGAACTCCCACGATTTCCTGGGCCTCCTCAATAGTGATATGATTAACCCAGTCACAATTGGGAGTCGGGGTGGTCTTGTTGGGCTGAGGGGTTTGGTACCCTTTGTTGGATGCTGATGCTTGGCCACGGATGGGAGTGGTCCCTATACTGAATTTCACTAGCGTGATCTGTTTGTGGGCATCAGCTAGCAAAATGACCCTTCTCCCTGTAGCTGTAACAGTTGAGGTAAGCGGAAGGGTTTGTCCTAGTGGATTGGCCGTCTAGGCGTGGAGCCTAAAAAGTGCTGCCACTAGGGGGCAGTGCAGTTACTGGGGTATGTTGTTAGTGATATGCCCTAGAGGCAATCATGGACATGATTATATCACTTTCATGTTTATGATCTTTTGAATAATATATTATTTTATCCCTAGAATAAATATCTTTCATATTGATTAACAAGTATGTGACTTGTTCGTGGAACTGTTTAATTATGTTTTGATGTTATTCTAAATTATCCCTGATCTTATATCATTATGTGGGAAAATTATGATTTATAGATCAACACATGTATTGATTGATGATCATGTTTCACGGATCATGGACATAGGATATCAAATCAATAATGTAGACAT
This sequence comes from Melocanna baccifera, assembly GCA_036346265.1. Taxonomy (NCBI): domain Eukaryota; kingdom Viridiplantae; phylum Streptophyta; class Magnoliopsida; order Poales; family Poaceae; genus Melocanna; species Melocanna baccifera. The sequence goes on along the minus strand of CM070707.1, from coordinate 10,669,085 downwards.
ATGTTAGAGAATATGATGTTGAATTGACCCACCATAAAATATTGTTGAAATTGTTATATTCTTAAGTATCATCAGTTGATCTCATACATAATGTATGTAGGGTCCTTACACTTGCGATTGTCATTGTTTTCTACATGTGTAATAGTTTACTTAGGGGTTACCAAACACTACTATGTGACTAGGTGGTCATAAAGGTAGTTTTCAGGTTTACTATGAAATATATGAAGGAATATGAGTGATCAAGATAGAATTTGCCCCTTCTATGTAACAGGAGATATATCTCTAGCCCCTTGATATGGTTGGATAAAAGAAGTGCATGACCATATCGAATGTGGTTGAGAAGTCCATCACAACTGAGTAATCCACTATAGGTTCGAGTGAAGGATAGAACTATCATAGGATGGCACGCTTCTCGTCTTGAGTTCAATCTGGTATCATGAGGTAAAGGGATCGGTACAAAAGTACTATATTAGTTTATCCAATATGATTTTTATGTATGTTTGGGAGTCGTTATGTCCTCCTAGGAACTACTACCGACTTATAGACCGAAATGAAATTTTCAACCTATGGTCAAATATATATGAACCTACAGGGTCACACACTTAATAGGCTGGAACAATAAGGGTTCAAATGATAGTCTCCAAGTAGGATACTATCTCTATTTGTATTGGATAAGGATTTGATTAGAGGCTATATAAGGAGAGGTGCGGGTTTGAAGGAGGCATCCCGAAATACACCCATCGAAACTCTAGTCGCCTCCTCTCATAATCCCTATCGTGCGTGCTGGTGCTAGCATGCCGATGTACGGTGTTCTATCCCTAGATATATGGACCTCGGTAGAGGCGCTGCTACGACTGCAGTGCTAATCAAAACGATCGCGAGGAGGAGACAGTTGGTCGGAGGACGATTAACTGATTCCACTACATCAACATGCTCTTCGTTGAATCAGCTGCTTCAACTCTACTTCTGCTGCACTACACGTCTAGTCATAACGATCTATGATATCTTACTCACATGACTTCCTGGTTTACGTGGTAGAAAATTTTAAGTTGCACTAGCATAGCGTACCCATATCCCAACATCTATAGCCTTAAGAAGGAAGGGTTGTTGAAGAGCTTCTGGATGAATCTCCCTTGAGGCCGCTGTACCGCTTGCTTTCACTTGCGACTAGCTTCCAAGTTCTTCCTTTCATTCTCCAAGATTAGTGTTTTGTTCACCAGTTGATGGAAACTGGGGAAGTCCTGGATGATCAACTGTACCCTCAAATCCTCATGCATGCCCTCAAAGAGCCTATCTATCTTCTTTTGCTCTTCTGCTATGTCTTTTGGGGCATAGCAAGTGAGTTGGTTGAACTTTGTGTGGTACTCGCTGACCGACATATTTCTTTACTTCAGGGTGCAAAAACTCGTTTTTCTTCATGTTCATTACCCCAGTTGGAACAAAATTAGCTTTGAAGGCTATCTTGAACTCCCTCCATGGGACAACCTACTGGGTTTGTCGGGCTCTAGGGGCTTAGTTGCCCGGATGGGCTTGATGGGCCTAATTCGCTTCTTCTTGTACTCCTGCATCGCATCCTGCGGTTGCCCCTTGTCCTTCTACTTCTCCTTCGGAGTCATCTTCGGTCACGGTGCTTTCATTGCCTCAGGCGGATAGGTAGTTTTCCCACCAGGCTACTGTTGTTCCCTTGCTGGTGAGTGGCAAAGATTACCCGATCCTCCTCAGCATATTTGGCAAGTCATAGCTTTCTTTCAGTGTCTTGAAGCCAGTCTTCGGCCTTGAGGAGTTCATCGGCCGAGGAGAAAGTCAGGGTTGAGTCCTTAAGAAGTCAACGAACTTTGAATTATGGTTGCTAGTGTTTGCTTGTCGGCCGGCATAGATGGCATGCAGAATCTGGGTTTGTTGTGACATAACCTGTGCCATGGTGGGGTTGACTAGCGGGGGTGGCAGATCACTCCTTGACCCTGGCCACTACGGGCCTACAGACGGGGTTCCTTGGTTGGCATCTACTCTAGCCTACACGTCTGGATCAGTGCTAGCTTGGGCCCGGGTAACTCTTTGAGTAGCCATGTGTAGCTACAATTTTTCCTATAGCTATTAATGCTAAGTAAGTGGGTTATCCACCCACAACAATCACACAAGGATCAACTAATATAAAATGAATGATAACAAATTACAATACAAGGCCTATGTTTGGCTGCAAGCATTCATAGTTAAGGGGGCACACAGCTCAACTTACATAGCACTTAGGCTAGGCTGAGCGTTGTAGTTACAATACAACATTTACAGTGCATAACATCCATGGCTACCATACTAGCTCCTACCAACTTCTTACTATTACAGGGGGTTAGTGCTTGCTATCTCCATGCAATTCCTAGCAAGCATTGCACTAAACTACCTATTCCTCCATGAAGCTAACTCTTGAGCAGGAGGGACTGTAATATGAAGACTGAGAGTAGGAGCGGCTGCCACTGAAGTTCGACAAATCTGAACGAGAGTGGGAGTGGCTGCAGTCACAGTGGATCCCTCCGAGGGTGATGGTCGCCCATGGACTAGGGGGTTGCATGCTCTTACAAGCGGTGAGCCTCGTACGAGGCCCATTAGCCTGTGGCTGGGATGGAGTAGGATCTGTGGTGATAATAGCAGGTGCAGCAGGAGCTGGAGTGAGAATCATTGCTGCAACTGTCGTCTGCTGTAGCTCAGCGAGGGCAGTTACCTTCTCCTTTTCCACCTCCATGAGTACCTTCTCGCATTTAGTGAGCTGCTCCTGGAGTGTCTCCACACGGTTGTAGCTGGCGAGTAGAAGCTGGCAAAGGTCGATGATCTCAAGTGCTATAGTGTAGGTGGCCCCCATGCCCCTGGTGAGGTGCACCTGATGAGCAAGCATTGGATTGTCTTCTGCCACCGAGATGAAGGTCTCGTTATGGTTGGCTCCATCCTGGCAGGACAGGTAGTAGAAGAATGGAGACTTCAACAGTGTGGGTCCATGAATGTCAGATAGCCAAGCAGTGGCTAGGTGAGTGGCGTCTTGAAGAGCGGTGGATGCGGTGTTCCTCCTATGCAGGCTCCAGAAAACATGAGGTGGCTCACTTTCAACTAGTGCATAAATGAAGACCTCCATGATCCAAGATTCTTTAGCTCCTTCTGCAGCCTTACGTCCCCAATACATAGGCTGATCATTGTATCCCAGTTAGTGCAGCAGTTTGCGTAGGATACTCGTGAAGTCCCCCTCATACAGCCCATGGATGAAGTATTCCCATTTACCATCAACTATAGCTCCAGCCATCTATAAGTTAAGATATTAATGTCAGTATCTATTTTAAAAACATCAAAGAAAAGAGGGTAAGGTCATATCTAAGAGGGGTAAGAAAAGAAGTAATACACTATGTTTTTAGAAATTCCCTTTCTACTAGTTTGTAAAATTAAGTCCTAGGTCCCTATCTAGTACCCTCCTAAGGTTTTACCCTATAGTCGTATGCTCTGATATCAGTGCTGTCGAACACAGATTTCACAACCCAGAATCCTCTACGATTCCATTGCACTATTCCCTGTATCAGTAGATAATACTCACAGATACATTGCTACATCAAATGGTACATTGCACAACACAGACCAACCTAAAATATTACATATCAGAGTTTAAAATACACCATGTCAGGCGACAATTTTACATAAGGGTTGACCAGGCCAAATATATACAACACAAAAGATAGCAGCAGAAAGCATAAACAAAAGTAGGACCAATATCCACAGGCAAGCGATTGGGGGTAAATGTGTGCAACAGATATTATCTAAGACTAGATAATAGTTGTGCACGCAATTTTCATCAAAAAGACCTAACATGAAAACAGTGTTCTAATTCCCTTCATCGGCTCTTCCTTCATGGTCATGCCGATGAGGAGGTCGTCATAATAACCTTTCAAAATACCTCACTCATTCCGTCATCTCACCGATATGCGCTGCTCCTACACTGTCGGACCCCGGAGCAACGACTCCTGGATCCTCTGTGTAAATCACACTAGTCCAGGATCAAGCTAGTGCACACAGTGGATAACAAAGACTCATATCATGCACAATGACATTTACTTATTAACTAAATATGAGCCTGATGGTCAAAGTTTACATCAATGGTTAATAAACCAAAAATAAATATAAGCAGCGGAAAAAGAACCATAAAGCAGCAACCCATCCTACCTGCCCACAGGCGAACGACTGTAAGACGTGGCCTACTCGTCGTTACTCTCACCGAAGTTGATGAAGTCCTTCTCTGAAAATAGTGAATGAATCAACATGAGTACATAAAGTACTCCACAAGTTACACCAGGAGGTTTAACAGAGTTCATGCATGCATAAGAATTGTCAATGGAAGGCATAATAGGTTATTTGTGCGTAAAAGCAGAATTCAAGTAAATACAGTAAATAGATTCAAAAGATGAATTTGATACAGTAGATAGAAATAACAATTTAACAAAATAATATCGTTAGTGCAGGCTCCGACCTAACACTAACCTAGTCACAGGTATCCCACTTGGTCCATCTTTTCAAAAGATTTCACATGGATTCTATCTATCCATATGCTTTTCAAAATCTCTTATGGATTCATATTTTTAGTGCAGGATCCGACCAAACACCAACTTATTCACATATATCCCACCTGGTCATGGATTCTATCCATCCATCCATAAGCTTTTTCAGAAATTATTTTAAAAACCAAAGTCTAATCCATGAAAAACATTACTCAGCTTGCCCATAACCGTGGGCACGGCTATCCAGGATAGATTATGCACTCTGCAGAGGTTGTACAGCTTTACCCACAAGATATGATCATCCCATATTGCCATCGGATAAACACAGTTCCTTTGGTGTGCGGCGAGGATATCATGACAAGGCTGTTACAATGTTCCGTAGCCAAAATAGTTACACCGCCACTAAGGTTTCACCACAACTTGAATCCACAAGTTGAAGCCACCTCTTGTGCCATGTGAGACTTCTCGCGGCCTACGCCACGCTCACATTCAGCCTATAGCGAAACTATGTTTGGAACTTCACAAATTACTTAGCTAGGTCTGTCCCATACCAGACTTGTGGTAGTACGGTGTGACTTTGTAACAGTAGCTCACAGACCAGTCCTTAACTTGACTTAGGCTCAAACCACATACCCCTTGTGCCTGACAATCAACATTGTGTCACCAAACACCAATACATGCTAGCACCCACCACCTAACCATTAGCCTAGGTCCAAAATAAGATTTTATATTTTTCTTTGAAATATTCAAATTCCTTCTTGACTCACCAAAGTCAAGAATAGATTTTAGAAACTCATCGTTTTCCAGTGAAACAAATATTCCCACTTAAAATCATTTTAAGCATGGCTAAGCAATTCTATAAAATTTCTAGTTAATACTATTGTACTAACTAGGTTTTCATCTAAGGTGATAAGACATAAGGAGGTTCAATGTTAAATTTGGCCACACACAAAGGATCTGGGTATAACTAGAATTTAAATTGAATTTAAACTATATTTGAATGAAAGTACGCATGCATAATAATTTTAAAATCAACATAAATAATTTAAATTACTGGGAGCAACATGATCAAAGGTGTAACTTGCCTTGCTTCAAAGTTTGCTGAGGTTCGTCGAGGTTATACTCTCTGGAATAATCGTAGTCTACACACGAACAGGCAGAACAAACTAAATTCAAATAAAATCCAAATAAAATAAGAAAATTATAAAATATATATACTGGAAAATAAGATATGAATTTAGAAATTTGAATCACCAGATTCGGAGCTCGGACGATGGAGAACGAGTCGTCGGAAAATCGGTTGGAAAGGAAATTGTCGGAACAAGCCAACCGAAGGAATAGTCTTCCAAATCTTCTTCTTGGCTGGGTTTCTGGTTTTCTAGTATGCAAAACAAGTGGGGAATGAGGTGAGGATGCTGGGGTTCAATTTATAGGTGGAGGGGAGCAAGGGAATGTCCGGAATTGAATGCCGAAGTAATGGCTGAATTGAATGAAATGTCGGTTTCAACTTTGCATGCAAGAAACTGAAATTTTAATGGATTAAAACTGAAAGTAATTGATACTTGGCAATGACTAAAGGTGTTATTGCTGCATGCAAATTAATTTGGTAAAAGGGAATTGATTTTTCTTGCATGCATGCATTGCTCCTGATGGCTTTAGCTGAAAAATAGACTGTTTGCTGGTCGGATGCGTGAAGATGAACAGCGAAGGAGGGAAGAATAAATATTAGGATAAAAGGAATAGCCAAACACCTGGAAAGGAAAAGATCTATGGCATTGGATGAGGTGAGAACTATTACCTGAGCGTACTTAAATAAAAGAAGATTTTGGCCTAGGAAAGTCTCCTCATTTTGTTTTGAATGGGAGAAATGCCAGAATAATATTTGGACTCAGAGAAAAATAGAACAAATATTTTTATGGAGGTTTTAAATTTTTGCAAGATTTGAATTTGAATTTTGGATATGAACTAAAAATTTGGAAAGGAATTGAGGTTAAAAATGAACTAGGAATTATAATTTAAAATTTAAATCTTGAGATTACCAATAACAAAAATCAAATAAAATTCAAAAATTAAAAAGGAGTCCATAAATGGATAGTTCATGATTTTAGAGAAATTTAGAAATTTGAATGGGTCAATTTGGAGTTAAAATGAAGAAGTTATAACCTTTGGAAGATTTAAATACAAGAAAATGAAAAGGATTATTTTCTGGAATTATTTTTAAACACAAAAGCATTTATGACGCCAGCAAGAATTATTTTTCTAAAGGAAAATGATGTTTATGATGTCAGCACAGGAATTTAATTTTGGTCGATTTATTTTTAAACAGAAAATCGGTTTTATGACGTCAGTACGACGTCAGCCCTGGGATTATTAAATCTGGCTAAGACACTGACAGGTGGGGCCGGGTTCATGGTGGACCGAGCGCATGGACCCGGGGTGGGGGTGAGGTGGCACGCAGAACACGGGGAGGGAGGTGGTGCTGGCGTGGCTGTTTGAGGCGGACGTGGCGCCTGTGTGGCAGCCACGTCAGCCACCACGTCAGCGCGGCCAACTGACGTGGCGTGCCGACCGGCGGTGGCACACGGGGCCCAATGGCCACCGGCGTTTCGGCAGGCGGCGACGCCGGTCGACGTGTGAAAAATGACGAGGGGAGTGAGGGGAGTGCACAGGTACCTTCCACGAAGCTCGAGGATGGCCGGAGCATGCTAACGGCGGCGAGGGCGGCGGTCGGAGAGGGGTTCACGGCGGCGGAGGAGCTCCGATGGCGCACGTGCTCGTTGGAGGGAGGGCTTTTCATCGCCGAGGCATGAGCAAGGTCGGAGCAGCGTCGGTGAGGCGTGGAGAGGCCTGAGGCGGCGGCAATTACTCGTCGGAGTAGATGAAACCGGCGGAGAGAAAAATGAGCACAAGGGGGGCTTTCGGGCTTAATCGCTCGAATTGAGTAGAGAGGGAGAGGCGGTGTGGAGAGGGGATGCTCGGGGTGTGCCTTTTATAGGCGGGGAGGGGAGGTAACGGCCGCGCACTTCATACCGGAGTTTGAAGCGGGCGGGGGACATAACGCGACGACGTAAACGGGCGTAATTGAGGGCAATTATGCCTGAAAGAGACGCGGTGGAAGGGGAATTTCAATTTACGGTTGGCGCGGGGAATTAATCGGGAAGGAAACCGAAGATTTAAAAGCTTCGGTTTACGGTATCAATGGCGGCAGCGGGCGGCGATCGCGCGAGGAAGAAAGGAAAGGGGGCGGGGACGACGGGTCTAACAGGTGGGCTCCACCAGTCAGCGAGAGAGAGGAAAGGAAAGGGGTGAGGGCGGCGGTTGGATTCGCGACAGGTGGCGGATGAGAAGAGAGCGGCCGTCAGATCGGTGCGAAGGGGTAAGTGAAGGGAGACGGCTGAGATTCCATCCGACAACAGAGATAAAATCTGGGCCGATCGGTGCATTAAGTGGAAGGGGACGGCTGAGATTTAGTACAGCAACAGGCGAGGGCTTAGATTGAGCCATGCGTCGGGCAGAGGGAGGAGAGGGACGGACGACGCGGTAAGTGGCTGCGGGCGGCTGAGATTGAATCGGGCGGGGAGGCAGGTGGCTCGATGCTTGACACGCGTCGGCGGGAGGGGAAGGCGAGATGAATTGGTAAGTGCGATCGGATGGCTGTGAATAGATCCGGAAGTAAGGGAGGCTCCGATGGCTGACACTTGGTAGCCGAGAGGGGTTTTGGGTTTAAATCTTCTTTTTCATTTTTCAGAAATGCTTTGGAGGATTTAAAATACTCAGAAAAATACCAAATAAGTTTTGAAAATTCTAGAAAAATTCAGAGAATCATCTGGGGCTATTTTAAACTAAAAAAATATTTCCAACCCAAATTGATATTTAGATTTTTCAAAAACACAATTTGACTTTAAAAGCAGAGTTTTAAATCTTTATAAATTCATGAAAATTAGTATAATTACAGTTTTGACTTTAAGGAAATGAGATGCATTTATTTTGACCTTTATAAAATGAAATACTTTTATTTTGACTTTTATAAAATGGAATTATTAATTTTCTCAAATCAGGCCTTAGAATAAAATCCAGGAAAATCCAATAAATTTCAGAAAATACTTTAACAAAGAAATGAAATTTTTGGGATGCTCCAAACAAAGCTTAAAAATCTAGGTAACAAACATTGAAGTTGTAAAGCTATTTTGAACTTATAAAGATTTTTCCAATTAAAATTTATAATATATAAATATTTTTTTTCTCACCTGAAAATCAGGTTTTAGCTAAAATCTTTTGAAATTTCAAGTAACCAAATAACTTTCATTTTTAATTTGTTTTAACCAAAATATTTAATATTTTATTTTGTAAAAACTTGGGATGTTACATACACGAAGTGGGTCCCATAAGTTATTTGGGATGTCTACGCAATTACTAGCCAAATCAGTTTCTATGATTTAAAAATTATGCTTAGAGCATTCTGGTGCCCTTAAATATCTAAGTAGTACTAAGCATAGCATGTAATTCTAGACTTAGTTTTCACAAGGTTATTATCATAATCTCCCTAAGGTGATAAGGCTCGCATGCTCAAAATGTTCCAAAGGAATGTAATATTAACATTTCAAATAATGGGCATATAACTAAGATCTTAAAACAATCATAAATTTGTATATGAAATAGTCAGCATGCAATTTGATAATTTAAACAAAATAGATTGCATAAAAAGATGGGTTCAATATGATCAAATTATTGACTCACCTTGGTCACAGTCAGCTTAGTCTTGTTGGTCATGGCTTGCTTTGGCTTTAGCCTTCTCTTCCTGAGCTTCGTACGCTATTTTATATTGCGCCAAAATTTGGATAAAAATCAACAAACCAAATCAATCCACATGCAAAAATTCAAACGAGCTCCAAAATTCTTAGTTTTGGTTTCATTAGTTAGATCTTAAATTTAGATGAATTTAGAAATTTGTTTCACCAAATTTGGAGCTAAGATAAATAAGTTATGCCTACTTAATGTTTTCTGTTTGAATTAATCCAAAAATTAAAAAGGGAGAGATCTCTCTCTCTCTCTAAGAAGTGGGGCCTATGGCAAACGTTCAGACCAGTCCAACTGAAGGAGTGCATTCAGACGTCCGATCAGCCGATGGATGTTCGAACAACCCGATCAGTAGTCCGATTGTCTGAAGGACTTTCATACCGTCCGATCAGCCGATGGACTTTTAGATTGTCCGATCATCCATGGAAACGTTCAGACTGCTCAAATGGCTAGAACGCGTGAGTCATCTGATCAGCTGAGGGTCATTTGGACCATCCAATCGTCCAAAGGAGAACTTTTGGACAATCTGAACGGCCACCTTCATCAATGCAGAGCACCCGCCTCATTTTTGCTGGCAATGAAGGGGCTCACCACCGGCGGTAGAGGTACCGGCTAGATGTGAGCATTTCAAAATTAGAATGCTCATGCATTAACGCACGTTCGAGCTTAGTCCTGCCAACCAATTTGGTGGTGGTGGCAGTCGGCGGTGACCACAGGCAGTGGCAGTACAGGGGAGGGGCAGTTACGACAATCCAAGGTGATTAAAAGCAATTCCTTGGTCTGAGAGCATCTAGACGCGGACAGAAGGCTACCTTGGTGGTCTACACAGCTTGACAATGGTGGTGATGGACTGATGGTTTGGCAGCATAAGATGGCAATAAGCGGAGCAGGCGCACAATGCCAGTGAGGTACAGGCATCGATGTGTCCAGCTGAGGGTGGGGATGGCGTCACCTTACTCCAAGGATGCTCCGGCTCGATAGAATTGGCTTGGCGTAGCTCCAATTGGTGGGTTGCTTGATGATCGGAGTTGGGGAAGATAGTGCCGCCGACGCTTCTACGGGCGGCAACAATGCAATTCTTCACAGTGGAAGGGAGAGAGTGGTGGGCTTGGGCGATGCTTTATAGCCGACGGAGAGGGCTAGCCATGTGAGGGGTGGTTGCATGGGTCACGACAGATTGCGTAGCATCAGCATGGCTACAAAGCCAGGCGACTCGAGCTTGGCATCACGATGGTGAAATGCTGCAGGGAGTGGTGAGGTCTATCACACTAATGGTGACGCGAGCGCACCAAGGGGGCACGGGCAGCAGTCTGGACAACACAAGAGTCAGGGTTTGGCCGGGGAAAAGCTATCAGGGTGGTCAGCCATGACGCGTGTTGTAGCATGGTAGAGCAGGTGTGTGAGTGGCTACTAATGGAGGCGGATGTGGCATCGGTCATGGCGGTGTGGGCGCACCCTGTGGCTAACCTGAGCAATATGGCCTGGCGGTCTGAACAGCGCCTCTTCATCCTTCGGCCAGGCGGCAAGTCAAAAAGAGGGAGGGCTAGACACGACGGCGCACTGTGGTGACGAGGGAGCAGAGCTACAGCATCGTAGTGGCTGACTTAGCAGCATAGGTGCAGGTGCACGCTGGCCTCCATCAGTCGCAAGGGGGGAGGCGTGGCGGGGAATAGGCTGCCATGGTAGGGCCAGCGGAGGGAGGCCCTGCCGTGGTAGAGCACAGGTAAGGAAAGGGAAAGGAACCGAGCTAGCTCAACCAGGCCGAAAGGCCAGAAAGATTTCCAGGCTAGGCCCACTGTCCATTTTTCTAATTTTCAATAATCCTCTATTATCCATCCTTTCTTATTCAAAATTTTCATACGTCCATTAAATTTAATTTTTTGTTAGCCCATGTCTTTTATTGTTTAGTTTACAACCGGATTCCTAGTAAGTCCTCCTACCCTAATTGCTAGATCATTTTTTTATATTCATCTTTTATTTTAGATTTAACTTCTATTAATTGTACCTTCCTTTTTGAAATTAGGTTTTCAATCTTTATTTATTAGAACCTTAACCAAGAATCAAGAAAAATCGAACAAGATCCAACTACAGAGAAAATACATTCCAAAAGATTTTTGTAATTACATAATCTTCAGGATCCAAACTTTTTAGGTTGTCACAAGCCTACCCCCCTTAAAGAGAATCTCAACCCTGAGATTCAGTCTGGTTGGAGAATATGTAGGGGTAATCCATCCTCAGTTTCTCTTTGCGCTTCTAGGTGGCTTCCTTTTTGGTATGATTGCTTTATTGTACCCTGCATAGGCGAATGGTCTAACTCCTTGTCTTCTTTTCTACAATGTCTAGAATCTTGACGGGGCGCTCCTTGTAGATTAGGTCACTCTTAAGCTTAATTATCTCTAGTAGAGTTTGGTCTTCTGGCACCAGAAGACACTTCTTAAGTTGGGACATGTGAAAGATGTTGTGTACGTCAGCTAAACTTGCAGGTAGGTCTAGCTGGTAAGCTACTTCTCCTTTCTTGGCCACAATTGGGAACGGCCCAACATATCGTGGGGCGAGCTTGCCTTTAACTTTGAACCTTCTAACTCCTCACAAGGGTGACACCTCAGGTAGACATAATCTCCGACTTCAAAGCTTAATGGCCTATGCCTTTTGTTAGCATAACTCTTCTGCCTAGATTGGGCTGCATGCAATTGATCCCTAATCAGTTAGACTTTTTCTTCAGCTTGCTGCAAAATTTCTAGTCCGAAGATGTAGCCCTCTCCTACTTCTGACCAGTGCAAAGAGGTCCGGCACTTCCTTCCATATAAAGCTTCAGATAGAGACATCTTTAGGCTGGCTTGATAACCATTGTTGTAGGCAAATTCGGCATAGAGCAGACATTTCTCCCAATCCTCGGTGAATTCTAGAGCACATGCCCGAAGCATATCCTCTAGTATTTTATTTACCCTTTTTGTTTGGCTGTCTGTTTGTGGGTGGTAGGCGGTACTAAAATCCAGATGAGTGTCAAGGGCTTCATGAAGTCTAAACCAGAAGTGTGAGGTAAATTGACAACCTCGATCCGAGACTATCCTTTTTGGTACATATATGCATATCCCTTTACTTCATTGTATTGGTCAAGCTCAAGGCGAGTACATGTCATCCTTATTGGTTAGGTTGACCACTCTTTCTCGGTTACGTGACTTGAATTCCTAGGCAACGGTTAGCATGGCCATGAATTTCTAGAATCCAATTACTCGAGATGCCTAGAAATATCTCTCCAGTTACATGGAGGGAAATCCTATCTTGATCGACCATGCCATGATGCATGCATCATGACAAAACCAGAAAGCTACCTTTATAACTACCCAGTTATTGTCGGACCCCGAAGTAATGACTCTTAGATCCTTTGTGTAAATCGCACTAGTCCAAGATCAAGTTAGTACACACAGTAGATAATAAAGATTCATATCATGTACAATAACATTTATTCATTAACTAAATATGGGCCTGATGGCCAAAGTTTACATCAGTGATTCATAAACCAAAATTAAATATAAGCAGTAGAAGAAGAATAATAAATCAGCAGCCCATCATGCCTGCCCACAGGCAAATGACTGTAAGATGTGTCCTACTCTTCGCTTTCCGCACAAGAGTTGATGAAGTTCTTCTCTAAAAATAGTGAATTGAAACAACATGAATACATAAAGAACTCTACAAGTTACACCAGAAGGTTTAACAGAGTTAATGCATGCATAAGGGTTGACAATGAAGGCATAGTAAGGTTAATTGAGTGTAAAGTCAAATTGAAGTAAATACTGTAGTAGATTCAAAAGCTGAATTTGATACAATAAATATAAATAGTAATTTAACAAAATAATATCGTTAGTGTAGGTTCCGACCAAATACTAACCTATCCATATGTATCCCACCTGGTTCATCTTTCTCCAAAAAGATCTCATATGGATTCTATCCATCCATATGTTTTTTAAATCTCCTATAGATTCCATCCATCCATAAGGCTTTTCAAAAACCATTTTGAAAACCCAAGTCTAACATATGAAAAACTTTACTCAGCTTACTCATGACTGTGGGCACAACTATCCAGGATAGTTTTACACTTTGCAGAGGTTGTACAGCTTTACTCACAAGATATGATTAACTCATGTTGTCGACCATTACACGCTTCCGTAGGCGTGCGACTGAGCAATTATAACAAGACCTTTATAATGCAATGCCTTCAACTTGGCCAAGCCAACACTAAGCTTTCACCCCAGTAAGGAATCCACCATACCAGTACCCCCTCTTGAGCCAAGTGAGACTTCACATGGTCTACACCACGCTCACTTTCAACCTACAGCGAGGCTCAGGTTGGGATCTGTAAATTATTCAACCAAGACTATCCCATACTAGCCTTATGGTAGTACGTTAGGACTTTGCAACAGTAGCTCATAGACCGGTTCTTAATTGACTTACGCTCAAACCACATACATCTTATGCCTGACAATCAATATTGTGTCACCGAACAATAATGCATGTCAGCACCCACCACCTAACCATTAGCCTAGGTACAAATAAAGTTTTTATATTGTATTTTGAAATATTTTATATATATTCTTGACTCACTGAAGTCAAAAATACATTTTAGAAACCATCATTTTATGTGAAACAAATATTTTCACCAAAATTATTCTAAGCATGTCTAAGTAATTCTACAAAATTTTTAGTTAATATTATTATACTAACTAGTTTTTATCTAATGTGACAAGTTATGATTGTTCAAGGTCAAATTTAGCCATACACAAAGGATTTAGGTATAATTAGAATTTAAATCAAATTTAAACTACATTTGAAAAAAATGCATGCATAGTAATTTAAAAATAATATAAATAATTTAAATTACTACGAGCAACATGATCAAATGTGTAACTTGCCTTGCTCGAAGTATTGGCGCTGCGAATCGTCGAAATCATACTCTCCAGAATCGTCATAATTTATATGTGAAGAACCAAAATAAATAAATTCAAAGAAAAATTCAAATAAAATTCACATATTCAAAAAGAGTCCATAAATAGATAGTTCAAGGTTTTAGAAGGATTTAGACATTTGAACGGTCCAATTGGAGCTAGAATGAAGGAGAATGAGCTTATGGAAGTTGAAAACTAAAGAAAAAGGAAAAGGAGGATTTTCTGAAATTATTTTCTAAAGGAAAAGGTATTTATGATGTCAGCAAGGAATTTAGAGAATTATTTTTCTAAAGGAAAATCAAAATTATGATGTCAACAAGGAATTGAATTTTTGGCCGAAATAAATTTCTAAAGGAAAAACTGAATTATAACATCATGCTGATGTCAGCCCTGCACGTGGCAGGTGATGTGGTAGAATTTGCTGATGTGGCTATCACATGTCTGACACATGGCATTGATGTGGCATGGGGTCAGCTCTGTGCTGACATGCCATGTGACATGGCGACATGTCGTAGCTGATGTGGCTCAGGAGCTGTCAGGTGCTAACGTGGCTGGCAAGTAGGTATGGTGTAAACGTGGCTTACCATGTGGCTGCCACGTGGTTGACAGGCGGGACAAGAAGGGAAGGCTAGACGAAACTGTTAAATGGAGATCGGGCGGCTGTGATGCACGGGAAAGTTCAGACTAGTCCAAAGGGTGAAGGATTGTTTGGACCATCCGATCAGCAACAGATCATCCGATCGATCAAGGCAATCTTTAGACCATCCAAACGACAAGCGATTTTTGGATCGTCCGATTGACAATGGACGATCGATCGACCTAAGGGACGTTCGGACCATCTGAAAATTTAGAGGAGTTCGGACCATCCGATCAGTCCTAGGGGATGTTCAGACTGATCGATCTGTAGGGTGAAATGTTCTGACCATCCAATCATTCAAAGGAACATTCGGACCATTCCGAACGGCTAGGGGGTTATTACCAAAGAGAGCGATGGAAGGCGGCCGATGGCGAGGAGGCAAGGCATTGGTTGGTGAGGGCGTCGGTGGTCGGGACTCTCTGGTGGCTTGGCTGCTCGGTGGAGGGGCAGGAGACATGCGCCCGAGCCTAGTGAAAGTGAAGGCAGCAGTGGTGTGGCTCGACGCAGCTCTGACCGACGGCAATTTGTCATCGGAGGACCACCGACGCTCGATGAAGAGGGAAAACGGTGCTATGGAGTCTCGGGTCTGGAGAGAGGGAAATGGAGGAGGGAAAAGGGGTGGCGTGGCTAAGGGATCTTCGAGGAGGGGGTTTTATAGGGCAGAGGAGTGCGAACGGTCGAGCACAACCTCACCATAGTTAAAGCAGGCATGAATGGTGCATAATGATAGGAATGGGCTTTAAACCAAGGGGAAATAACAGAGGTTGATGGTGAATGATAGAGGGGCACTCAATGGCCATTAATGGAGCTTGGGTGCATGCAGCAATGGTGGCAGCTAAGGAAGAAGAATAGGAGGAAAGAGGAGCTGACATGCGGGGATCACATGTTGGTGAGAGAGGGGAGAGAGACGAATGACCAGATATTCGCCATGTGGCGCAAGGAAGAGATCGGGTCGTCGGCCAAAACATGAAGGGGTAAGTGGACACAGGCGGCCAAGATTAAAATCGGTCAGGGCAGATTTGATTTAGGCTTGACACATGTCGGCTGGAGAGGAGGTTGGGTTTTCAAATTATATTTTAATTTTCAGAAAGAATTAGCAATTTTGAAAATAGCAAATAAAGTCTAAAAATTCAAAAAAATTCACAGAAATTTCTGAATATATTCTGGACTTAGGAAAAATATTTTCAATATAAAGTTGGTCTTTAAATTTTTCTAAAAATACTTTGTAATTTTGAAATTATTTTTAAATTCCAGAAAAACACAAAAAATCCAGATAAAATCCAAATGCTTCAAAATAGTTAATTTGAACTAGATTTTTATAGGAAATCCAAATTAATATTTTATCTTTAGTTTTCCTTTTTACTTTAATTTACTTTTTAGAAGAAAAAAAGCCTTTTTTAAAAGCTGGAAACTAGGCAAACAAAAGCCTTTAATTTACTCCTAAGTCATCTGTTATGCATCTCGAGTTCGTGCGACGACCTCAAGTCTAAGGACATAGCATACACATTGGATGAGACCAACTGATGACATGTAAGAATGCAACGTAACATGTGTCTATATTATTGGTTTTATATCTCCATATATATATGACTCGTGAAACATGGTTATCAGCCAATACATATGCTAGTCTATTCATATGTGTCCTCATATGTTTTCGACTAGGGATCGTTTAAGAATAATTATCGTAGAAATATAGAGTTTCATAATCAAGTCATATACTTGCTAACAAATATTGACGATATTATTCAATGAACAAGATATATATTATCCAATAAATCATGAACATAATAAAATGTAATCATCTCTATGATTGCCTCTAGGGCATATTTCCAACACAATCGATGCTTGAGAGGACAGCGATGCGAACGGCGGTAGATTCGGAGATCTAGGGAGAAGATCATGGACAAAAGGGAGGCTCCAAAATCCCGAACTAAGGTCGGTGGTGGCCTGCAACCTGATGACGTGATGAGGGCCATGAGTGGCACCAAGCAAAAAAATTGTTGTTGGTACAAATCCGGACAGTAAACTTTGAGGCACCCTCGGTCGGATGCGAAAACCACTGAGGATGCGAAGGGACTTAAGGAGAAGTACCCAACCACTCTGTATTCAATATGAGTATTCTAAGGTTACACCAAATGCCCCATTCTCCCATTACAAGGGATCCTATTTATAGGGGGAGAGAGACGTGTTGAAGCTCGCTAAGGTGAATCCATTAAGTTAGGGGGAGCCCCTAGTTGAGGAGACACCATCGAAGTAAAGCAAAGTTCGGCAGAGGCAAAAGTCGTTGAGGCCAAAGCGAACCATACTGAGGTGTGTTGAAGCTCACTAAGGTGAATCCATCGAGTTAGGGGGAACTCCTAGTCAAGGATACGCTATCAAGGCAATGCGATGTTTGGTAGAGGTAAAAGCCATCGAGGCCGAAGTGAACCATGCCGAGGCTAGGCTATCGAGGTGTGTTGAATCTCACTGAGGTGAATTCGTTGATCTATGGGGAGTCCCTAGTTGAGGAGACACTGTCAAGACGAAGTGAAGCTCGGTTGAAGCAAAACCATTGAGACTGACTCAAACCACGTCGAGGTTAAGCCATCAAGGTGTGTTGCAGATCACTGAGGTGGATCCTTTGAGCTAAGGGGAGCCCCTAGTCGAGGAGATGCCATCAAGGTGAAGCGAAGCTCGGCTAAGGCAAAGTCATCAAAGCCAAGTTGAACCACACTAAGGTCAAGCTATCGAGGCATGTTGGGGGTTGCCAAGGTGAATCCGTCGATCTAGGGGAGCCCCTAGTCAAGGAGATGCTATCATGGCAAAGCAAAACTCGACCGAGGCAAAGCCATAGAAGCCAATTCAAACCACACCAAGGTCAAGCCATCGAGGTGTGTTGGGGGTCACCGAGGTGAATCCATCGATCTATGGG
This sequence comes from Melocanna baccifera, assembly GCA_036346265.1. Lineage (NCBI taxonomy): Eukaryota > Viridiplantae > Streptophyta > Magnoliopsida > Poales > Poaceae > Melocanna > Melocanna baccifera. Next base: position 10,651,274 of record CM070707.1, on the reverse strand, counting down.
GAGCCCCAAGTCAAGGAGATGCCGTCAAAGCAAAGCGAAGCTCGGCTGAGGCAAAGCTATTGAGACTAAGTTGAACAACACCGAGGTCAAGCCATCAAGGTGTGTTAAGGGTCACCGAGGCAAATCCTTTGATCTAGGAGGAAGCCCCTAGTTAAGGAGATGTCGTCAAGGCAAAGCGAAGCTCGGTCGAGGCAAAACCATCAAGACCGATTCGAACCATGTTGAGGTCAAGCCATCGAGGCATGTTAGAGATCGCCGAGGTGGATCCTTTGAGCTAGGAGGAGGCTCTAGTGGAGGAGATGCTATCAAGGTGAAGCGAAGCTTGGCCGAGGTAAAGCCATCAAGGACAAGTTGAACTAGGCTGAGGTCAAGCTATCGAGGCATGTTGGGGGTCGCTGAGGCGAATTCATCGATGTAGGTGGAGCCCCTAGTTGAGGAAATGCCGTCAAAGTGAAGCGAAGCTCGGTTGAGGCAAAGCCATCAAGACCGAGTCAAACCACGCCAAGGTTAAGCCATCAAGACGTGTTGGGGGTCACCAAGATGAATATGTCAATCTAGGGGAAGCCCCTAGTCGAGGAGATGTCGTCAAGGCGAAGCGAAGCTCGGCCTAAGCAAAGACATTGAGACCGAGTCAAACCACACCAAGGCCAAGCCATTGAGGCATGTTAGGGCACACAAATGCGGTATGACTAAGCCAGCATCGTTGGTACAGGGCACACGAAGTGAGCGAAGGTGTCCGTAGAGGGGGTCCGAGCATGAGGCTGGACGGAGTCTGAAGCCGAAGGTGGTCACAGGCATGGTGCAAGGTCAGAGGCAGTGTCAGGTGCGACGTCGACAAAAGCCACCAAAGCCAATTGCCCCAGATGGCTATCCAAGGGCGGTTTGGTTAGTACGCATGGAGGGAGCACAGGCGAAGAGCGTGCGTGAAGGCCGAAGAAGTTCATGTGATTGCTGCCCCTAAGAGGGGCCCGAGCATCAAGACGGCGGCTTCCAAGCAACCTAGGACGATGGGGACGGAGTGAAGTCCGGGCATTGAGGGACAGTGTCCATGGAGTAGCCCGAGGCGGTGGAGCGTGGCCCTCCGAGGCAGCCTGAGGTGGCGAACCGTGAGCTTGAGGTTCTCCTGGCATCGACTTGATAAGTTCATATGCATCTCTCAGCATCCTAAAATGTCCTAGAAGATGAACAAGGCTAGCATATGTGGTCACCAGATGGCATAATCAAGAATACATTCTGCATCATATCAAACTACTTCTTTCCTCCTACTGGCTAGCATAACTACAAGCTTGCGTCATTGAACAATATGAGAGCACCTCTTGGACTAGTGTAGGCTCAAAGAAAGGAGTAGCTCTGTCGTTGTTCCCACATTTTGTACCCATGTCTATGAGACCAGTGGCATTGTTCTTGTCTGTGGAGTCTATAGAACACCCCATGATGTAACCTTCAACCCATCTTGCCAACACGACGTTCCCAAGTTGGGAGCGTGCTGACATCAAACCAACAATAACAAGCTCACTCGGGCATGTCTTGAGCTAGAAACTTGCTAAAAATCCTCAAGCCTCCCCAGGGTGACCATCCCATGCATATCCTGATATCATCACAATCGATGAAGTGTACATTGGAACAGTTCTTTGAAGCATTTCATCAAACAGCCTCCTTGCGCCCTCCCAAGTCCCCACACTTCGCATACCCATGGCATTCCAACGGTGTCGAGGCCAAGGACGACGGTGGCGGCTTGTAATGTGGCACCGGTGGAATGCCCGCGCATTCCCTATGCCCGAGAAGTGCCCTATGCCTCCCCATTCTTCTCTCGGGGAGCACCTGGTGCCTCCCCACTTCACTTAGGGATCACCTGGGGTCACGCTGCTAGTCCACTTAGGGCAGCCTGGGGTTTCACAGCGCCTTCACCCAGGAGCCTATGCTTCTCCTTCAGAGGCGGATTGGGATGCCACGGGGGATTGTGGAGAGGTGGCTGGGACTTGCGCACAAGTGCCCCCTGAGCGAAGGTGAGCCCCACAGTGAGGAGCCAGTGGACAGAGTCTAGAGTGCGCAGACTGGCCTAGAGTTCCCGTTGGGGTAGTATGAGTGCACCAAACACGGAGGCTAGGAGAGCCCCGAGCGGAAGTCATGGCCTACTAGAGGTGGTCTCCGATCTAGAGCGGCTGGGGGTGAGCACCAGGCAAACACAATTGGAGCCTTCCTCATTGCCTAGGGGAGCCTGGGTCCTCACCTTCCTCCCCACCTGGCGGAGTTCGGGGCCGCACCCTCCTCCCCGCCCAGGGGAGACTGGGGCCACACGCTCCTCTCCATCAAAAGAACCTCGAGGCCTAGCCTTCCTCTCCACCATAGGGCGCACAGGGTGCGGGGGCGGTCCCAGGGGCCAGCTGGGTAGGCAAGCTCATCCGGGGGTGCGGGGGGCCAAGGGGAGGGGATGAGATGGGGGAAATGGGGAGAGACCCATGGGGTAATGAGAGAAGTGAAGATTGGGGAAGTGCTAGGGGATCTTGAGGGAGCCGGTTGGTGGGGGCACATGTAGTCCAGATGTGGTCCACCATGGACCAGGTTCGTGCAACACGTCTGGACTGAGGAGTTTGGGAAGACTCCTAACTATGCTCTTGAGCTCGGGGAATGGCATGAGGTGACCCTAAGAGAGACCGAGATGCGACATGGGTGAAGTCTGGGCCACCCAGAGGTGGTCCAAATGGCACAAGGCGACCCAGAGGCATGGGGAATTTTGGGGCACTTGAGAGGGTCCAGGCCATACGGAGGCAATCCAGAGCATTGGGCGTCTAGATCGGTGTACGCGCGGTCGAAGTCCAGAGCGGGAGGTTGGAGTTGATCTGAAGATCGGTGAAGACAGTCTGGAGGGAGGTCGAGACATGAACGGAGTCTAGGGTGGAGTCCGGAGGACCTTCGCATGGCAGGTGACATGACTTCTCGCTCGAGTCCCCACGGACGATGCTAACTATCATCGGTACGAATCCGGACAATAAACTTAGAGGCACCCCCGGTCGAATGCGAAGACCGCCGAAAATGCGAAAGGACTCAAGGAGAAGCACCCAACCACCAAGTGTATTCAATATAAGTGTTCTAGGGTTATGCCAAATGCCCCCTTCTCCTATTATAAGAGGTCCTATTTATAGAGAGAGAGGTGGGGATGCTAAGTTACAAGTTTACCCTCAAGGCATAGCTTACTCCTAGGGATATCTACGTATTTTGCCCCACACTGGTCCCACCACGTCCGAGACCCCGGGGTTGGTTTGTGGCTAGCTACCCTGGACCCTTTTGGGGCCGATCTCGCACACCTCGTCCATGGTCGGTCCTAGACCCTTCCGGGGCCGGTCTCATAGACCTCACTAAGGTTGACTTGTGGACCTTCCAACGGGTGTTACTGAGCTTGGAGTAGACCTTCCAACGGGTGTCATCACTCTGAGGTTGTTGTGGGCCCGAGGTAGCGTAGGGACTCTCCGCAAAAAATTTAGATCTAGAGAAAAGAGGAGAGAGAAAGAGGGAGGAGGGAGGACATCGGTGGGGAGCTAGGGACAGGGCTCTTGGGGTTGCAGGTGTCAGGTCCCCCACAGGAGCCACACAGGAGTCAAGATGCAATCCAATTTTTTCACTCACTTTCACAAACATCTATCACTCTTTTTCACCACAGGATGTTCTCATCGACTACTTTGATTTTGTTTAGTGATAGATCCTCTAGCAACTAAAAACACAACACAGTACTAGTATTGTAGTAATAGTAGCATTGATAAAAACGCAAACAACTACGAGTGTGGCTTGGTGCGCAAGTGGGGGATAGGGGTGAGGCGTTGCAATTTACCGATGTGGCGGATTTTTTTGAAAGCGGGCAACAAGCTTGCCTTGTATAAATTCAAAGGGAGAGTTAAAAAGTGACAAAAGGAAGAAGGAGGGGCGGTCACCCCGTGAAAGAACTAGAAAATTACCAGGTGAAAGAGAGACCCACGAGTTGGAGGTTCCCATGAGCACCCAAGCTGCAACCTCCTCCTTAATTAAGGCAATCAAGGGGGTCGGTGTGATCATGATCACACGGAACACCCTAGCGTTATGCTCCTTCCAAATGTGCCAAGAGATAAGCATAACTAAAGATGTCGTTGCCTTATTAGGTGTTCAAGGTTTAAACACCATAGATTCCCATCATTCTCAAATTGAGCAGCCAACTCTCCAAGATGCCAAGTTCAGTGAATCACAAGCCGTCCAAAGTGCTATGGAGGTCCAAATTCTTCTTGAGTAGCAGCACTTGGCCAGGAGGTGAGAGGCAGTCTCAGGCGCTTGTCTTCAAAGTGGGTAGGTATGGTGGTTGGGCCGGCCACGCGTATTGAGGCGGTCTACCATCCATAGTCTATTTTGAATGGCTAACCAAGGAAAGATTTTGCAACGTTGTGTTGCACAAGCCTTCCAGACAAGGGGGTGGAAAGAACTTTGAATCGCTCCTAAACGATGCCTTCAATCCGTTCCCTATTGTTATGGTAGTGTCCGCTGTGAAGAGGCGTTAATCTATGTCGTCACACGGGATTTCCGTTCCAAGCCAAGGTTTTATTTGAATTCCCCATTGATGCCAGAGCCACCTTAATTTGAGGGCCCTGGTGAAGCACTCTAAGTGGAGGATACCGAGGCCACCTAGGTGCATAGGCCTACAGACTCCGTCCCAACTAACCTTGCGTTTGCCCTCTGTTAGCTGATGTTCTATTCCCACCTAGAGGAACCATTCATCCTTCTGTTGAAGGTTTTGATTACACTTTTTGGTGGCCTGATGGACGTGAGAAAGTAAGTGAACTGCGCCGTCAGGATTGATTTGATGAGGGTATTCCTGCCCACTAAGGTTACCAGTTTGCTTGTCCATCCTACCAAATGGCTCGCATACTTGTCTTTGAGCACTTGGAAGTCCACCCTACGTTGTCTTTTGGTAGTGAGAGGATGGCCAAGGTATTTCAGGGGGAAGGACGCTGGATGGGCGGACAAGTCCTGTAAGTTTCAATGTAGATCAATTTGGTCACATACAATAGGAACTACCTGACTTTTGTGTAGGTTGTTGTGAAGGCATGTGGTTCACCAAACTTAAGGAGTAAGCTGACTAGAGTACCAACATCCTCTTCCTTAGGTGCAAGGAAGATAGCGGCATCATCCACATAGAGGGAGGTTCGAAGTGTCACCACTCGCCCACCCATGGCATAATGCTCGAAGATGCGTCGCGATGTCGAGGATTTTCTGCAATGGATCTATCACTAGGGTAAAAAGGAAAGGAGATACGGGTCGCCCTGTCACAGTCCTTTGTGGTGTAGAATATTTTCCCCTAAGATCCCATTGAGGAGGACCATGGATGTGGCAGAGGAGAGGAGGCAAGCAACCCAGTCCCTCCAGCGCTATGGGAATCTCTTGTTCTGAAGCAGGTCGAGCACATACTCCCAATGGACTGAGTCAAATGCTTTTGCAATATCTAGTTTGAGGAGAAGGGATGGCGTTATGTTTCAGTGATATCTTCCCGCTAGGTTGCACATATAGAGGAAGTTGTCTTGGATGCATCTGTCTTTGATGAATGCACTCTAACTTGGGGAAATTAGATCATTCATGAAGGGTGCAAGCCTTAAGGCTAAGATTTTGGTAATGATTTTGGCTACGCTGTGGATGAGGCTAATCAGTCTATAGTCTCCTGCAGTTTGGCATCCATCCTTCTTTGGGACCAGGATTAGATTAGTAGTGTTTGAGCAAGAGAAATTTTTTATTCTCATATTGTAGAAGGCCTTGTAGGCCGCCATGAAGTCGGTCTTTATAATGTCCCAGCATGCTCAGTAGAAGTTTTCGTTGAACCCATCTGGTCCCGAGGCCTTGTCTGCCGTAAGTTGGAGGATTGCGTCGTGCGCTTCCTATTCAGTGAAAGGGGAAGCTAGGATGTCCAAGTCTATACGGGACAACTGGAGGGTGTCCCAGTTAAAGGACATGCCAGAGGCCGCGAAGTGGCCCAAGATCTGAAGTGGTTGAGGAGCACACTTGCCTTATCATCATGAGTCAGAGCCCAGCCCTGGCTTGTGAAGAGCTGTTGGATGAAGTTCTTCCTTCTGCAGGAGTTTATTCTAAGGTGGAAGAATTTTGTGTTCACATCTCCTTCATGAAGCCAGTTGATTCAGGCCACCTACTTCTTCTTGGACCGCTCAATTACCGCTAGGCCTATGATCCTTTTCTTGAGGCAAGCTCTAAGGTTTCTCTCTTCTATTGATAGGGGTTGACTTTCCTGTGCGATGTCTAGCCGAAGGGTGACCTCTTGGGCCATAAGTGATTGTAGCTTGTAAAAAGGAAAGAGTCTCTTACTCCAGGTTTTTAGCCTCCTCGCTGTGTTTGTGAGTTTGTTGTTCAACTTTAGGAACGGGTCAAGCCCTCTAGTTGGAGCCTCGTCTAGAAGTTTTCAAACTGAAAGTTTTTCGGAGGTCGTGGATTGCTCATATTGGATAGAAGTAGGGTGCAGTGGTCTGAATTAGATGTAGATAAGGTGTGAAGAACATGACATGGGCACTAAAGGCCGTGTTCCATGCATCGTTACAGAAAAATTTGTTGAGTTTAACCAAGGTTGGATTTTCTCTTTCGTTACTCCAAGTATATTTATGGTTCTGCAAATGCACCTGGTGTCGAGGGCAACACGAAAATGAACCATGAGGCGTCGATTGAGGTTCAAGTTATTCTTATCGCTTGCTTTGTATATGAGATTGAAATCTCCTGTAGGAGCCACCCAATGCCTGAAGGAGGATTGGAGTCTTGAATTTCTGCCAAGAATCCTTCTTTGCTACTGTCAAAGAGGGGCTGTACACTACCGTTAACACAAATTGGGTTGAGCACGCCTTGATGGTGACATCTACTGTGAGGCCATATTGACATTGGTGGCAGTTGGCTACTTGTACATCACTGTCCCAAAGGATCAAATCCTCCCATGGGTGTTCTGATCTGTCAGGGAAAGGAAGTTCCGTAGTCTAAAACCACCTAGTTGACAGGCCTGGCCGTCATGTAGTTCGCTTAGTTTAGGCTCCTCTAGGCATGCAATGTGAGGGTTGTTTATGTCAATTATTTGTGGAACTGCTGTGCAGCAGACAGAGGAGTTTAGCCCATGACATACTAGCAGAGGATTGTCAGTCTAGGTAGGTACGTACAATTTTTGGCACACCGTAGAAGATCTTCCTCTTGCGGACAAAGTCCACCGGCATGGACAGCCCAATTGCATGCATGCAGCCCTTCAGTCCGAGGTCGTCAGCCCGGCTCTCCGGTGGTTCTCCAAGTGCCGGGCTCTCGGACAAAAGCTTGCAACATTCATCGATCATCCGCTGTGCAGAAAAAAATAGTGATGCATGGAGCAAGAATGCGAAACTACGTGTGCATGTAGGATTTTTTAAGAACTCATTTTTTCTTATTTAAAATATAAACCTCACATAAATAATTTTACAAGAATTTTATTCAATTGCAATTTGAAATGATCAAGGGTTTTTTTAATTTGAAATAGTGACAGGTTGACATGCAATGGCAGACCATGTTATCATTTCAAATGGCAGTACATTCCTACGAACGTTTGAATTGACGACAAGATTATTTCAAATGGCAGTAGATTGCTACCACTGTTTGAATTGACGACAAGATGTTTAACATCTTCCTATTGCCAAACCAATTACTCAGTCAGTTCGCATTGATACGGCTTTCGACATAAAACTTTGACCACTATTTTTTATATAAATATGTTCATAAAATGGTATAAAATTATTATATTATGAAAATATTTTTCATGACTAACCTAATGATACTATTTTTATATAATCATTTATAAACAATTTTTATATATTACTAGTTAAAGTTAAAGAAATTTAACTGCACGCTTCCTAAAATGTCATACAATTCCAAACGAGTAATTGGCCTGGCGATAAGGGCAACAAATGCACATACACTAATCCTTCACATACACTAATCCGTGTACTAGTCGCTGTCTTTTCCAAATTTATAACTTTTCATCCATACCTCCAATTGATAATCCAGTTAAATCATTGGATTCCTTATGTCCATACAAGTAGATTAAACCATACGTAGGCATTAGTGATGACTACTTGATGCACTAGGTTTAACGATGATGCATTTTATAGGGACTATGTAAATCTACGGCAAAATTGGCTACAAAACACTCAAATATTACGGAGTTTGCTATGAGATACCCAATTTTCATTTCTTCGCTACAAAAACACGGCTGCTTCGTTTCTTCGCTGAAAGGCACTACAAAACGTGGCTCTTTGCAGCAGGGCACTGAGGCCATTATAATCATATTGTCTTGGTCAGTAGGAGAGAGTGTACATTAATTGTGTTGGGATACGTGTAAGCTACACCAGTGCAAATAAAATTTTTTATTGTGTAAAATAGAAAGTCATGCTAGTAAAAAATCATAGATCGTTACCACTAGACGTGCAGGCAGCAGAAGTAGAGTTGAAGCAGCCAATTCAACGAAGAGCGCATTGATATAGTGAAAGTAGTCGATCATTCTCTAGCTAACAGTCTCCTCGCGATCATCCCGATCAGCGCCGCAGTCGCATCAGTGCCTCTACCGAGGTCCACACGTTCAGAGATGTAACACCGTGCGTCGGTGTGCTAACACCAGCGTGCATGGCAGGGATTATAAGAGGTGGCAGCTAGGGTTTCGATGGGTGTGTTTCGGGATGCCTCCCTCAGTCTCAGCACCTCTCCTAATGTAGTCTTCAATCGGATCCTTATCTGATACGAGTAGAGATTGAATCCTACTTAGAAATTATCATCTAGGCGCTTATCGTTCCAACTCATTAAGTGTATGACCATATAGGTTCATATATATTTGGCCATAGGCCGGAAACTCCTTTTCAATTCATAAGTCGATAGCGGTCTCTAGTAGGATATAATGACTCCCTAACATATATAAAGGTCATATTGAATGAACCTATATAGTGCTCATGTATTGATCCCTTTACCTCATAATACTAGATCGAACTCAAAGCGAGAAGCTTGCTATCCTATGATAGCTCGATCGTTCACTCGAATTTGTAGCGGATTACTTAGTTGTGATTGACTTCTCAATCACATTCGGTATAGCCGTGCACTTCTTTAATCCAACCACATCGAATGGCCTAAAGATATCTCTCCTATTACATAGAAGGAGCAAATTCTATCTTGATCGCTCATATTTCTCCACATATTTCATAGTAAACTCGAAAGCCATCTATATGACTATCCAGTTATGTAGTAGTGTTTGATAACTCCTAACTAAACTATTACCCACATAGAAAACAACAGCGATCTCAGGTTTAAAAGGTGCTACAACACTCCATATACTACATCATCAGAAATTTTTTAAAAATTTCATATTGATTTTGGTGTCCCAACCAACTACGTGTTGCACTGATTGCACAATAATGGTGGGCTGTACCTGATATGTTGCTATTATCCAAATATATAAATTCAAAAATTATTAAAATTTGGCATCCAAATATATATAAATTTGGAATTATGAAATCCATGAAAAGTTGTGGTATTCAAATGTACAATCATACATAAGTTCGTAAACTAAACTAAAAGAAATTATTAATAGTAAAGATATTATTGAAATAAGTAGCCCGTGCAGTGGTCATATATAGGCAGCGCTCATTTCAGCTGCGAGCTACAACTTTTTAGCTATGATGGTACTGTTTGGTAATGTTTAAGGCTTTTTTGGCACTGCAACTTTTCAGCATAATTAAATTGAAAAATAGAAAAAATATATTATCTTATCATGGACAATACAAAAGAATATGAAAAAAAAGAAAAAACATAAACCATAAAAACAAAAAGGCAGAAAAAGATGAAATTAAGAAGCTAGAAGCAGCTAAAAGCTGCTAGCCCAACTGAGCATGGCCTATAATATCTTAGCCTTCCATGTGCATCAAGATTTGTGCAAAGAGATATTGCTATGTTTAAAAGATAGGATGGTGACCTGAATTTTGAAAATTTGCATCGAACGCGAGACACAGAAGCAGCTAGCCGCTCATCAAGAACCTTACCAAATCAACAGCCCAACCCTTTAAACACCACCACTTACTCAACCCATCTCATTAAGCAAACAAGCACCGATCTCTGTCTCGGACTCCCTCCCTCACCACTTTACCAGCCTCCACCCTCCCTCCTAGTTGATGGCATCTGGCCGGCGCCATCGAGTACAATAGAGCTCCAATGTCTAGTCCTACATCTGGCGGGGCTCACGGTTGAAAATATGAGTAATATTTTAATTCTAAATTTTACTAGAAAATAAATACAGGAAGTAGTCAACAAGCGGTTGTGTAGATAGTACTGTCCATAAACCTTATTGCTACCCTGTACAAGTTCTCTCTGCGGCAATGATTTGGAGATCCCGCTCTCCTCCCTTCTTCATGTACGTCAAGAAGAAAGGTTAGCGTGGTTGAGCAGCTTAATATTGCAGCATAGCTCTCGATGGAAAAATGGAGAAGGAATTATGTCTTCTTTCTTTCTTAGCCAAAGTCCTCATACAATCCCCATTCTATATATTACATGTTCTAAGGAGTGACAATGACTCTACATTATAAATTGTCTTTCCTCTACTTGGTTAAATAATATAGTACTAAACCATACATACTTTAAATTTTTTAAAAGAAATGAGCCTCAACTAATGGGCCAATTTCCAACGCTCACCTCCTGTATGTCTACACGACCACAACGATGGCGCCCTCACCATCATCCTCCGTTGTGTATCATGCTCAGCCCAACAGGTACGTCATTTTTTGAATCCTGAAATCACTTTTCAGGAGCTGCTAAGGGTATGTACAATAATATAGACAATAGCTATCTATAATACCACTTTATGTCATCTATAGACAGCACTAAAGACAGCTACTATAATATATTATCTTTTATATGTCTTTACAGACAGTTTCTCTATAACACAATGTGTCTTATTTCTCATATTACAGTCGACTGTTGCATAAAAGACGACCCAATTCTCTATACTCCCCCTCTCTGTTTCACATTCTCTTATGTTCTACAACTCCCCCCTCTTTCTTTCACATTATGTTATGTTGTACAGATGATGTAAGCCCATATTGTACATGGCCTAACCTTATCTATCCTCTCACTAGTGAGGTGGAACGAGTGTGCTTTCGACCTAGGGAGTAGAGCTGTAAATGAGTCGAGCTCGAGCGGGTCTAGTCTCCCAAGCCCGAGCTCAGTAAAAGCTCGAGTCGAGCTCAGACGAATCTGAGTTGGAGTCCAAGCCTAGAGCTTGACTTGAATAAACTCGATAACATTTAAAATAATTTAATATGTACTAGTTTTCAATAATAAGAAAAACTTGAGCTCAAACTCGGCTCAAGTAAGTTTGATAACAATAAAAAATAATTCAGAATACACTAATTTTTAACAATAGAAAAGCTCAAGCTCGGCTATATGGGCTATAAAAAAACTTAAAACTCGCGAACTATTCAAATTCGGTTCGTTGAAGCTCACGAACTCAAGATCAACCTTGAGTTCATCTCGTTTGAAGCTCGATCCAAACTCGAATCGAGTCAAGAATAAATCAAACTTGAGCAGCTCTTGAGTCTCACACTTTTTTATACAACCTGAGCAAGGAAAATCAGGCCCCAAAAAAAATACCAAGGCCAACTCGGCGCACATGAATAAGGCCCGGCCCATATAGCGGTTGCCACCACTAGTCCACAATCCTAGCCCACGCCATCGGCAAGCCCTGCCTAGAAGCCCCAACCCGACCGGAGACCGTCGTCGCGTCGCGTGCCGGCTGCGCTCCCCCCTTCCCGTTCCCCACATCGAACGCGCTGTGCTGTCCACATGATCCATAATTCGATTCCTCCCACACGGAACCAGCCGCTCCCCCCAAGAACTCGGCGAGGTAAGCGCCACTCGCCCCGCCCCTCTCCCCTCCTCGCTACCTCTCACGATTCCACCTCCTAGCTTCTGTCTGCAGGAGTTTGATCCGTACTGTACGTGCTGATCGCTAGTTTCTATTCTACGATCGGTAGCTTCTTTGCTCGGCGCGTGAGGGGTTTTGGACGGATTTGCTGGTAATTGATGCCGCCATTTGCACGGGATCTGAGGCTGATGTAGGCCGTAGGTGTCGTGTTGGTTGACATGTTGGGTGGATGCTGCGATCAACTCGATTTACCTGGCCGCGGCATGGGCAGATCTTAATTCTGATGCCCCCGAGTCGATTCATGCGTGAGGTCTAGGCAGTATGGGAGTCTGCTTCCCCTCCCGGTTGGTTGGACAGTTGGAATTGGGTGGCGGTGTCCGGAAATGCACTTCAAATGGGTCTAATTTGAATGCCAAGCTATGCCTTTGGGAGCATGCTCAATCGGCGACGGACAAGGCTTTTGTGAAAGATATGTTCCCCCGACTGTTGCCTGATTGGTGCATGCGGGCATGCTTGTCACGTGATTTCTCATATTTTAGTTGGGGAGTTCAGATGATGGCTGGCCCGAACAGCTATAGTGGCTCCGAAAGAATGGCCATCCAAGAGTTGTAGAGGTGTCAGGACACACTGACGTGGCTCACTTCGGTAATCAGTTGAGAATTCATGAAGGTTTATGGATTACAGGGGAGGGGACGAAAAGAGCAACTAGGGAGTAGATGTGAAGAAGAGGGTAGTAGGGGGGATAGAAGAATCAAGACCAATACTGCCAATAGCAGCTACTAACACAAAAACTCTATGCACACTATCAAATTGATAATAATTGACTGTTAGTTACTCTTTGGTGCGAATTGTACATATATCACACATCAAATGTCACTTTTATATGGTAACGTCTGCCCCTTCACTCTTATTTAGCTTCGCAAATTGTAATCAATGACAACTTGTGTTTACTTAACTAACTACTCCATATCCTTGACCCAACAAGAACTTTACATTTTTTCGGTATGAGGTATTTTCCTTGTGTTGCTGCCTTCATCAATAGACTGTACATACAACAAGAGAATACTGCATTGCATTATTTGCATCTCATCTGTTCACTAGGATGCACTTAACTAGCTTGATTTGTTTTTGTTAAAAGTTTTGATTTGTTTAATTCATAAGAGGCCTATGCACTGTATCACCCTTTTCTATAAACTATAGCTATGTGGAAAGGTGTTATGATATATCGACTAGAAAAACATTGACTGATCTAGTATGCCTCTGAACAATTATGTTGTGGTATATTGCTCTCTTTGTAATGCCAGTACCCAGCACCACTGAAAGTAGTTACAGTTGATTTTATTTTTATTTTGCCATTATATTTCTTATAAGGTACTACAGAATCATAGAAGTGACCAAGAAAGGAGTTTAGTCCCTCCATATTCCCTTTTCAGTTGCATATAGAGTAAAACCACGGTACATTGCTTGTATGTAACTTTTTGAGTCATTCTCTCTCTCTCTCATATCCCTGTGTTGCAAAGCTGTCTGAGTTTTTTCAATTATCATGACGATAATATGTATGTCCTCATGCTTCCATCAAACTATGCTTAGGGTTAATGATGTATGTTAGTTCCACAGTTATGCTTCTATCTAACTACTTTAGTATAGATGATATATAGTACTAGTTTTCCTGATCCTCATTCTGGATCAAATGCATTTATGCTCAGTTGATGATGCTCATTTGACATGGTTTTTGTCAGGATGGAAATGTTCTTCGGCAGCTTTCTCAGTGAATCAGCATCATCAGAGAACATTTTTGGTCATCCAGATGTTGAGAGATGCCCATTCCTGAGAAACATCAATGGAGCTACAACCTTTCATTTTCTTCTGCTTTGCCAGTAGCTGTATGACCTGCTTCTTATGGCCTTCGGTGACTACAGTGATCAAGGTCAAGAGTGCAATCATGCCTTGACAATCTTTGCTATTGTGCAGGTCCGAGGAGGCAAGGGTCCAATTTTTTAGGACAGACCAGGCTTTGAATCAGCATTCAAGCTTTTACATGGACAGGATGGAATAGTTCCCCTTTCAGGAAGATCATATGTGCCTGTTGAGAACCGCAATGAGAGCATTGATGTCAATCCCGAACCTGCTCTGCCGTTTAATCCATTGGCAGCTAGCGCTGCTACAATAAGTCTATCAGCACTTGGACCATGCGGTTTTAACTTGTTTAATGGCAAGGGAAAAAGGCAGAACAAAAGCCCAACAATCTAGATCAGTCATACAAGAAGCCCAACAATAGAGATCAGAATTCCATGACAGTCTGTACTCTTTCCTTTTTCATTCTTTCTCTTAATTTGCATATGCGGCCATGCTTGTGAACTGCTATCTGATTTCGTACCATCCTAATCACAATGAAATGCTCAACATCAATTGTTACTTATTATGTCTTCCATCCAAACTCAGAACGTTTTCCTGCTAACTGAGACTTAACATGGCAATATTTTCTTCCAATTTTGTGGTTGTTTTGGTATAACAAACTGAGCCAGATTTTCCTTTCTCTGATGTGAGTGATTGTGATTGTTTGGTCCAAAAGGAGGTGCATTGGCATTTTTTTCCATGTTTAGCTATATCTCAATTTTCATGCATCCAAGTTCTAGTGTTATTGATCAGAAAAGCGTAGCTGCATAACTAAGATTTCCATCTATCCGATTGGTTTTCTCATGTTCCACTGTGTATTCTTTTCAGCAGAAAGGAGGCAACTCATCATCGCATGAGGCATTGAGCAATGAATGGCTGGAAAATGGGCAATGCCCACTTGCCCGGTCTTACCGGGCAATGAGTGGTATTCTGCCCCTTGTTGCCAAGGCTTTACAGCCACCAGGTGGTATGAAGCTGAAATGCCCTCCTGCTGTGGTTGCTGTGCCGGCAGCCCTTGCACGCACCGCTCTTGTGAAATCTCTCCGCCCCCAGCCTCTGCCCGCGAAGATGGTTGCCATCGCATTGCTCGGAATGGCAGTAAACATCCCCCATGGGGTGTGGCGTGAGCACACCAAGAAATTTTCCCCTCAGTGGTTCGCAGCTGTCCATGCTGCTGTTCCATTCATCGCAATGCTGAGCAAGTCTGTTGCCATGCCCAGGACTGCAATGGCATTCAGTATAGCAACCTCCATTGTTGTCCAGACTATCGGGTCAAGGGCTGAGGGCTCTTGCTGCAAAGAACTGTGCTGATTGTACAGCAAACGCTGCCATGTATCAAAACAAGAACGCAATTGCAGCGGCACTGAGGGCAAGTCATGGGATCCTCTCGCGATGAATACGGTGGGCTCAGCTTCTGGCGCTGCTCCTGCGCCAACCCCAAGCACGTGCTTCTGCTTGTGCACTGCGAGAAATTCGCGATTACCGAGATGATACCGAAGATCAAAGATGTACATCGGGTGTAACACTTCAGCAATTCCTCCATTTATTTCTATGTGATGGTAGCCACTGCTAGGGTGAAAATAGAACGGATAGATTCCAACCGATCCGGATGAAAATGAATTCGAATTGTTTCGGATTGGATTTTTGTCGGAAACAAATACGAATGCAGTAGACCTGTTATCTGTGGAGTACGGAATATGAATATAGATTATCTGGATAATAAGGGGGCCATATATCTGGTATTTCAGCCCAATAGCCCATTAGCCCAACTAGCCAAGCCACTTTAAGGGCATGTTCTTTTTGGTTGAGACTTATGATTTTTGGTTGAAATTTTTGAATTTTAGCTGTTTGCGACAGAGATTACAAAGAGATAAATATTCGTTTGCGATTTTAGATGGTACAGATGTTGAGCTTTTAACGTGTACTATAATTAACTTGTAAACTCCATCTTAAAAATATACTCCGTTTAAAAGTTAGGTACTGTAGCAAAAGCTAAAAGCTATTTTGAGAAACTGAAAAGAACAGGCCCTTAAGCCAGCCGATCGGTCTCAATCTATCGCTCTGAGCCTCTAACGCTCTGCAATCTCCATTAGGGTTTTTGTGTTCCTCACCACAGACAGCTCACTGGTGTTGCAGTCACGATTTCACGATCGAGTCCTTCCTCGTTCCTCGAGTAGAGTGAAGCCAACCTCGCCTCGCCAACATTTGCCAACCATCTCACCCATCTCCGTTGACTCCCCTGCGTCATCTCGTCGCCTCCGTGGGCTCCCCTACGCCTCCCCGCCCAAGTGCCTCCGTCGGATCCCCCTCATGGCCATCTCGCCTTGCCGCCGGCCACCTCACCGGCCTTCACATGTGGCCCCCGCACCTCCACCGGATCTGCCCAGGGCCCCTTTTTTTTTGACCTGCCTCATCCACCACCGGCCACCTCACCCACCCTGTTCCCCACCACCACCGAAGGTAAGCATGCACACTTTTCCCCTTTGTCGTAAATTATCTCCTTTAGAGACTAGTTACTACGTGTAAATTGTCTCCTTTAGATTACAATTGAAGAGTTTTAACTCCACTTTAAGTCAATCATGATTGTCTAGTGTATCCATTTCAGCTTCGTCAGTTTTGGAACATACATTTGACACCTTTAGCGTTGAATTATGGATGAATAACTAATCAGCAGTTTGCACAGGGCAACTATTTCCCCATGCGCAATAGTTCATATAGATTCCTGAGTGTTAAATAATGGATGACAAACTTGTCAGTAGTTTGAGGAAGGCTACTCCTGATGCACAATAGTTCATATAAATACAGTGTCGGACTGTCAGTAATCTGGTTTGTAGTCTATATATTTGTAAACCTACAGGATTTTCTTTGCTCCATAATCACATGCTAGCATAGAAGCTTTAATGGTGCCTACTTTCCTTGATATGGTGTAAGCGGGTAACTTCTTTGAATTGAATTTATGGGTTAAGTTAATCAATATATAACAGCCATCGGTTTGGTATTTCCTCTCAATTTTCATTGCATAATGTCAGTATTTTACTTCTTGATGTAAACAATTTCCCCATAATAAGTTGTTGATTTAACATCTGATGACCTATATATGTATATATCTTGCCGTTACGCATTCATTTTCCAGTATATTTTAACTGATACACTCACCTCATGGCCAGCTTGTCAAACGTGATCAATGATTAGTAACTTGTTAACTTGATGTCTAGTAAAGGCTGATCACCTTCTTTAGAGTCTGCAAGTAAAGCTGACACTGCAGATAATGAACATACAATGTCTGTCCCTCTTCGGTAGGCAACATAAAGATAAAATGTGCCGAGTGAACAAGAAATGTCATCCGTATAACAAAACATGTATAGATTAGAAAGTCACACTACTATAAAAAAGAGTCATCATAGACAGTTCGGAACCATCATCACAGATGTTTTCTTAAACCATCTAAATCAATGAGTCAGTGATAATCGGAGGTTATAACAGACAGTTTGTGAGCCGTCTGTGATAATCACAATACAGACGGTTCAGAACTAGAACCATTTGTAAAGGTATAATATCACAAATGGTTCTAACCATAGACCATTTGTGAAGGCATAATATCACAAACAATTCAAACCACAAACCATCTGTGATGAGGATATATCACAAACAGTTCAGAATAAGAATCGTCTTTGTGATAAACATATCATAAACGGTTCTTGTCCCGAACTGTCTGTGATACCTACATGTCACAGACGGTCTTTGGTAGCAGCCGTCTATGATACGTCTTAACAAATGATTTATATCACAAAATCGTCTGTGATAGTACCTAAAAGTTTTATTGATTTATGCCATGCCATACCCTCTGAAAGCGAAACAATGTACTTGAATTTAAATTTCAAATCTGAATTATATATATAGCACTGTATACACAAGAGGACACTTACAAATTCAAAAATATGCTTACACAACAAGAAACTTCAGGCTAATACAAACTAGACTTACACATCCTTTATTAAACTACAATCTAAAAAAGTGGAGAGGAAAATTTTCAAGTAACAGAAACATAAAGGCAACGAA
The DNA here is from genome assembly GCA_036346265.1 of Melocanna baccifera. Lineage (NCBI taxonomy): Eukaryota > Viridiplantae > Streptophyta > Magnoliopsida > Poales > Poaceae > Melocanna > Melocanna baccifera. The sequence goes on along the minus strand of CM070707.1, from coordinate 10,633,393 downwards.
CACCATTTTCAGCTTCTATGCTAAAATCATCAGAATGGCACACTTTTAAGATGTAACAAGCGGAAGCCCTTTGTCGATACCGACAACTTAGAATAGTACGGATCTGTCATTGCCTTCTTCATTTCCATCTTACTTCAAGCGAAATTTCAGCCACCCTTGCTGAATCGAACCCCCTTCCCTCCCTTGCCACTCACAAATGAGTTAAAATAGTACTGGCGGTGTTGGTTTTTGGAGTAGGAAGAGGGGGATTAATAGGGGCGAGAGGTAGGGAAAAGACTAGTGCCTGCCGTTTGATGCGTAGAGAATGGACGAGTAAGATCAGGATCCTGAGGAAGATGCCATAGATCGATGATGTGGTGGTGCTTATCACAAACAGTTCGAATTACAAATCGTCTGTGATATAGACATCACAGACGGTTCTTAACAAAAACTGTCTATGATAACCGGAGATATCGCAAACGGTTCTTATTAAAAATCGTCAGTGATAATAGTCAGACGATAGAAGATAATATATTGGTGCAATGTAAACAACTAGTCTCAAAAGGTAAAATAGTATAATTTTATATGGCTTATATATACTTGTTTGAAAGGTTTCGATGAGATCTACAATTTTGCAGTTGACCCAAACCCCAAATTCTGATGAGAAAATCAAAAATTTTGGCAAAAACAGAAACTAAAAACTTGTGACACAAATTCGAAGCCAAAGATGACCGATGTTGGGGGTCTTAGAGGGTAACTGGCACAAACGGTCATTTTGTTTGGTTAGGTTCGTCGTTAGCTTTTCAATGAGTACAGAACGTCGAAAATGGACATTGTATGCAAAAATTATGCACATTTTACTAAAGGTGTCTCGAAACGGAATCCTATTTAGACTCAGACGGAAGATTATGAAATTTTAGAGGATTGGGAGCCGAAAAATATATTACAGAAGGTTTTTAATATAAACCATCTATGATAATGAAGTTATCACAGATGTCTGTGATGTATCACAGATGGTTTAAAAACTATCTGTGATATTTAGCAATATCACAGATAGTTCTTACTAAGAACAGTCTATAATACTTCACAGACAGTGCTCACCATGAATCGTTTGTGATATATTTCTTCATAAACGGCTTTTAGCGCTGGTAACAACACAGACGGTCTCTAAATATAAATCGTCTGTAATTGTATTTAACACTAATAGTTTTGATGAACCGTCTACAATGAGACATCTAATATAAATATTTTTTATAGTAGTGTCAGGTTGATTAATGGCATGTCACTACTACAGAAATCATCATTACAGACGGTTCAAAAACGTCATCACAGACGGTTTTTTGAACCGTCTGAATTTATGGGTCAGTGATAATCGAAGCTTATCACAAATGGTTTGTGAGCCGTCTGTGATAAATACAATACAGACGGTTTGTAACTAGAACCGTCTATGAAAAATACTATCACAGACCATTCTATATATAGAACCGTATGTGATATGCGAGTATCATAGACGGTTTTATATATAGAACCATCTGTGATGTGTGAGTATCACAGACGGTTCTATATGTAGAACCGTCTGTGATGTTCTTCCAAGACAGTTTATACTACAAAACCGTTTGTGTAGCTCATTCTATACCTAAATTGTTTTTATTTTTGAATTAGCTCCAGGAAATATTAGCTATACCGTTTGAAAACAAGCAAATACGATAGCAAACATAGCAGAGAACATTCTATTTATATTACAATCCACCATTACAATATCACAAGATTACAATGCACCATTACAATATCACAAGATTACAATCTACCATTATAATATCACAAGATTACAATCCACTATTACAATATCATAAGCTATGCCTCTCGTCTCTGATGCAGCTCGGGTAGGCCTTCTTGGTGGCCGCCTCACTGTAGGTAGAAGAAACAATGGAAGGAGGAAGCACTAAATACCACAAATTAGAAACATAAAGTTACAGAATCAAATACTAGAAGAAACATTAGAGGGAGGAAGCCCTAAACGCCACAAAGTAGCAACATAAAGTTACAGAATCAAATATTAGAAGAAACAATAGAGAGAGTCCTAACCACAAAGAGGTCGATTGAGGAGGAGACAGTAAGGAGCCTGGAGAGATTTTGAGTGCATAAAGGGTAGGAGATGGGTTCAGATGAGTATTTATAGAAGAGAGAGAGGTGGGACGATCTGTGGGGTGTTGGTTGGTCGATTTCTATTGGCTGGAATTGGGTTGGAAAGGATTGACGGACCTAGCAGTCAGCGACCAATTTATCATAGACGGTTCTTACTAAGAACCGTCTGTAAAACCATTACAGATGGTTCTTATTAAAAACCGTCTGTGATATTGGCTATATATATACCGATACAATATAAACAACTAGTCTCAAAGTATGAAATAACAAAGTTCTGTATGGCTTATATATATTCATTTGAAAGGTTTCAATGAGATCTACAACTTTGCAGTTGAGACAAACTCTAAATTTCGAAGGGAAGATCGAAAATTTTAGCAAAAACATAATTCAAAAACTTTTAATTCGAATTTGAGGCAACAATGGCCGATTTTGGAGGTTTTTGAGGGCGACTAGCGCAAGCGGGTCGTTATTTTTGGATCGGGCTCGTTGTTGGCTTTCCAACGAGTATAAGAACGTCGAAAACGGACACCGTATGCAAAGGTTATGTCTGTTTTACTGAAGGTGTGTCAAAACGGAATCCTACTCGAACTCAAGCGAAAAATTATGAAATTTTAGAGGTGTGTGAGGCGGGAAACATATCACAGACGGTTCTTAATTAAGAACCGTCACCATCTGTGATATGGCCAATATTGGTTCTTATTAAGAACCGTCTGTGATATTGTGGAATATCACAGACGGTTCTTATCAAGAACCGTCTGTGATTGTATTTAATACAGGCGGTTTTTATAAACCATCTGTGATAAGGTGTCTAATATAAACTTTTTTGTAGTAGTGTGTGTAGTTCAATTTCACACACACCAACAACTACAGTATAGTTTATTCTAAGGGCGTGTATTTTCAGTCGGAGAGGATTACTCTTGGATTTAAACACATCATTGCTGGAGTAAAATCGTGGGGTTACTATAACTCCAAACACTATTTGTTTTGACACTGTAAGGTATGGGCTTTGATATGGTGTAATGGTGCCCTATTTACTATTCTACACATAGATACGAGTGAAGAAATCTAGATTGGTTGTATCATTTTCTTAGTTCAGTGAATGGCTTTTGTGCTTTGATATCTGTGCTTTCCCTATGGGGTCAGGGTGCTGCTTTTCAGTTTTCTAGTGTAAAATTGTTCACTTTTAGCTATTTGGACATTGTTTATAACTATCGTTGTGTACAAGTATATATCTATTTAGACATTGCTCATAACTATCTGGACCTGCAATCTGGAAATGATATCAAACTGAATAGATGATTTTTCATTTTTAAATTTAGCTTCTTCAGTGCTACTGGAAGAGGAATATAGTGCAAAAGGAACATGACGAGATGCCGATGTCTTGCTGATCTGCTGCTATGCATTTTTTGAGACATAGTATTTTGGTATTATTGAACTCCATATATTATGAATGAACTAGGTATGAACTAAGTGTGAACTAAGTTTTACGTATGTGATGAAATAAGTGTGAATGTGTACTAAGTTTTACGTATGTGATGAAATAAATGTAAATGTGTGCTAATTTGTGAGTTAGGACTTATAAGCTAAATATGGTATACTAAGTGTTAATGTATTATGTTTGTGATGAACTAATTAATGCAGCTTACTAGTGCCAATGTTTTGTGTGGTTGTTGAAAATATGAACAATTCATGAATGTTTGCATCAAATAAATTAGTTATATGTTTTTCTTTAATTTCTGGTATACAATTTAAGGGCTTTTCATGTTCCGAAATATATTCGTGATCGTATTCGTTTCAATTCATATTTGCTTCATATTTGTATTTGGTACTATCTGCATCCGCATTCATATCTGAGGTATTCGTATTTATATTCACATCTGGAAAAAAATATAAAAACAAATATAACAAAACCATTATTTATCCGTATTTGATCTGTTTTCGTCTCTAGCCACTGCCATATAACATTTTTTGCTCGTGCTCGTTACAGTACTAGACACTAGATGCGTGCGTCGATCGCAAGCACCACACTGGCAGATAACATTGAAAGAAAGAAAAAAAATAATCAACACGAACCAGTATTTGTTATCAACACGAGCCATATAACATTTTAAATAGCACATCACGTTAATTACGTTAATTACCAGACAAGAAAACGAATGCATGCATGATCTTACTTTTGCAAAGTTAGAGCAATTAATTAATCAATCTGAGATCGATTTGCGTGAGCTAAAAGTTAACTTGTCCGGTTATGTAAAGCACCGAATGTGTATTGCCGAAGCAAGTCATGAGTACCGCTTTCCCATCGTTTTGGTTGTCTTTGTAATGCAAGTCAATGATTCTCTGCCAAGTGGATTCTGTGCCCCACATTAAGCTAAATAATTCGGTTTGCTCCGTCACAAGTCACAGTGATGTTGTTATACCCTGTGTAGCTTTCTACTCTTTTGCATTTGCCCCAGTATTTGTTATCGTTGTAGATGCTTTTAATTTTTATAAAATATCCAAGAAAGGTTTGTATGATACCCAGTCGACAGATGGATTTACAAATTAATGTGGTTGATATCTGCTATACAGGCAACATATCTTATGCAAACATCCTTTTTAGTGCACTCATGCAATTAGGTTTTGGTACGAAATTAATATGAAAAATTTCAGGAAAAAATGACGATAGAATTAGGGCATGTATAATGATATGATGTCAGTCGTATATAAGTTTTGTCATGTAAGATTTTTGCTGACATGGAGAGAGAGGAGGAGAGAGTGTAGTTATCTATTCGCGAAGAGACAACACAATACAAAACACCATTATCTGAGTTATTTGTGTACAACAAACATTTTTTATGCCATAATTAAAATACTGTGAGATCCTATAGAGACAACTCTAAAATATCATCTATTGTAGAAGTTGTCTTTAGCTTTGTATTTAAATAACATGGAGAAGTATATCAAAAGCGATCGTCTCTGTTATTGTATATGCTCTTGGTAGTGGCCTAATTTGCTCGATCACGTGTGTATGCAGTAACGGTGGGATTAGCCTCACGCACTATAATAAAAAAATAGTAAGTGTAATAAATAGATAATTGGATCATGTCACAAGACTTTCCATTTATCTTACGAAGCCCAGGAATGTTCGATGAGTGGACATCACGTAAACCCAATAGAATCAAACGCAGTGTCCATTTGTTTGTTACACGCTCGATCTGACCAGCCGAATTCGCAGCCGCAGTTTGCCGTTACTCTTTTCTTGTCCATGCATGACAACCAAAATGCTTAGACCTTTTTTTGTTTTTGAAACCGGTGGGCAAGAGCTCTTCCATTCATTATAGACGAGAGCTTACAGATCCGCCCTAGATCACACAGTACAGATGTAATTAGCTAACTCTCGACCACACGAGACCAACAACAAATATACAACGTGCTGAATAACACAGTACAAACTAATTAATCAAAAGAGATTACATAATTCTCATGCAGATGCATGCGCTCTTTTAAACTACACTTCGCCCGACGAAGCTAAGCACGCAGCATTTCTTCATGGGTGCTAAGGTGCGTACAAACTCTCTTCACATGCCACTGTCGTTTTGGATGAAAGGAGGCCTGTGACGGCACCATGGCATGAAACAAGAAGCAGTATCTTTGAAGAAGTCGAACTCAACATAAAGCATCGAAGGGTGCATGCAAAATTACAAACTCCCTTCACATGTTATGTACGTACAATGGACTTGCAGCTGAAGGAAAAGGGTGAAAAGACGGCACCAATGCAGAAGGTATGGAACCTAGCTAGGCTACATTGGGCATGCATCTGTCCAGTCTCTTGTTCTTTAGCTGCTCACAATCTGTATTTTTCTTGATGCAAAGATATAAATTAATCCAACACCTATGGACAAGCCGTCTACACTTGTTGTCTTTCCCCGGATCAAAGAGGGATCTCTCAGCTGGTTCACTACCTCTCCCCACGTGTGTGTGTACATGTGGACTCATGCACACCTTGTGGTGAGGAAAATGTTGGTGTATATGTATGGTTTTTGCATATGTGCATTCATATGTATATGTGACATTTTTTCATTCTGATAAATGTAGTGTAGGTAAAGCTAGCGAGCACAACCATGCAACCTTTTCACCGCCCGGCATTCTTTAATTTATCATGATATCTGCTTCTTTTCATATCAACTTTACGTGCCACTTTCTTCATTCTCACTTCCATGATGATGATGCCGTTATCTTTAATTGCTTCTTTGGCACGTAATACTGGTAATTAAATCCCCCCTCCCTTCTCGCTTTCACTGCTACAGACAGGTCTATCACAGACGGTTCGGAACCGTCATCACAGACGATTTTATGGGTCAGTGATAATAGGTGATTATCACAGACGGCTCCCGAGCCGTCTGTGATAATTGATATTACAAACAGTTTTTGCAAATAACCGTCTGTGATAGTCTACTTTCACAGACGGTTAAAAACAATAACCGTCTGTGATAGACACGATATCACAGACGGTTCCTGTTCCGAACCGTCTGTGATACTCGCAATATCATAGACGGGATATTGCGAGTATCGCGCACGGTTCGAACAGAACCGCTCGTGATATCGTGTCTATCACAGACGGTTATTGTTTTTAACCGTCTGTGAAAGTAAACTATCACAGACGATTTTCAACAATGAACCGTCTGTGATAGCAATTGCAACAGCAGTTTTATTTGCCGTTTTTTGGCTAGCCTCAGGATATGCTAGTCATGCCCTCTGAAAGCAAGCAACAAGATTACAACATATATAAGAATCACATACATTGCAGATTACACAGATCCGACAAATGAATCACATACAATATTGCAACTCAAAGTTACACAGATAAGTTAATTGCAACTCAGTGAATTACAAATGTAACAAACGGCCAACAGATCACATACAAATATAGAATGAAAATCGTCACACTGTTCTGACAAATGAGTTGTTTGATTAAGCACACAACTGAGTGATTTGTACAATTGCATCTAATGTTTCAACATCTAATTATCACCATTGCCGGGGTAGAACTCTTCAGCCTTGTTTATACACTGTCCTACTAAGAACCCGGAGAGTGTTGCACGAATTTCGACGAGTTGGTCAAGATCATATGTACTTACGTCGAAGTCCACCCGCTGTCGCTAGGAGCAATAAGTCATTAATTAGCATGTGTGTATATACATATATAATCAAAAAATAATAATTATTGTAAGGACATGACAAACCTCTGGATCATTGATCTTACTATCCATGATTTCCTTCATATGGCGGCAAATGTAGAATCCACATACGTTGCCCTGTAGTTGCTGGTGGCACTGCAAAAATTGCATTACGTACATAGGTATTGTCAATTCTAGAGGCATTATAACAAAGTGTGATATAGGATTGTTGTGTTGTAGCGGGTACCGAAAATCACGTGTTGTGTCGCAGCGTGTCACTAGATTTGTTGTGTCTTCCTCCCTGGGCAACATAAGCAGCAAACGACCTACGTGATTCAAAAAAGTTAGCCTCGGCGGTTGCAAACGAAGAAAATATTACAATAGAGTTATATATGGAGGAAATGAGTTTACTTGTTAAGTACTTCTTGCATACAACTGAAGTCGTGGTTGCTCCTAAGTAGGGAATCAAGGTATATTATCTTGCTCCACTTTGGTATAATCACAATCAAAATTCAGTGTTGCTTAGTCATGTACACACCATAGTGATTAATCCTAAGTTCATGTTGCATGTAAAGTACAAATAAAACATGTGTGGCAACTAGTGAAACACTTACCCTTGGTTGAAAGGAAACATGACGTACTCCTTGTTGATGTGAGCACGTAATCCCCTCGTTATGTAATCTTGGACGAAGGATTCATTACCTTTGATAACTTGCTCAGAGGCCAAGTGAGGGTCGAGGAAACCCACCGGTTGTCGCGATTGCCAGACTTGTTGGATCATGCATCTATACATAAGGAAAGTGTAATGACATTTATCGGTATAACGTGAATGTAGAACTTCATTGTACAGTACATGATGGGAACGGGGTCCCGATCTTCCAACAAGTTCTGGATATGTTCGATTTGGTGGAGGCGCGACACAAATCGATCCGGCTTCCGAACTACACGTCCCGAACCCCGCAATCGCAGCACCACATCTCCTCAGGTTATCAACCGTGCGCTACCCGGTTGACCTCGCCAAGAAGGCTAATCCTCGCCTGCGAATCGAAGAACACAAGCAAGAACAAGGAAGAACACAACGGAATTGCAGATGTATTGGTTTAGCACTCAAAAATTGGGGTCTCACAAACCAATGAACGGCGAAACTGTTCAAGACAGAAATAATCTAAGTAAAACCCAACCCTAATGGTGGGGGTGGTGGCTGTATATAAAGGAGTGAGGGGCGTGCAAAACCCCTGAACGCGCCCTAATGGGCTCCAACACGATACAAAGCCGAACGGCCCAAAATACGGTGGAGCAGCACCCTGACAGATTCTGAACGTCCACTTGTTTCGATGATTCCCGTTGACTCAAAAGGAATTTTTATATGGGACCAGAACCATTGGAAAGGTCTCCTTCTCAGCTTTCCATACATATGTGGAACGTCCAAAACGGAGTCTGTATGCGTCCTGGGTGTCCGTTTTACTGCAGGCTGGTCCTGAAGGCCGAGGCAGACGCGAACTCGAGTTGAACTGGGCCTCCGGCTTGACTTGGACGTCCTTGCTGGTCTTCTCTGCCTCCACACCTCTCTTCATGTACTTCATGACCCTCTCCAATGTTCCTAAGCAAGATAACATCATTAGGTAGCAATCTATTCTCAAAACTATAAAAAGGATCACTTAAGAACGAGCTCACCTCTAGATTTAATTGTCGCATGCGAGTTCGGGTCATTGGACCTTGCATAACGGTTGGAGGATCAGCGGTTGCATCCGAAGGAGTGATGTCCTCATCAGTACACTTACAGTGTCCAACAGCGTAGAAGCGAAGCGTCGAGTTCGTCGAGATTGAATAGTAAAAATAAGTCTTCGAATGTCACGACGATGTAGCCTGTGTCGTGGAGGAAATACTGCTCCGTATATTTCACAGTGAATGCACTCTGCCGGATTGGCTTCATGTTGGACTTCTCCATGTACCAGGTATGCAATGTATTGCAAATCATACCAAGCCTGGGTAATTGTGACTCAGGGACCAACGACACTCCTAGACTGAACTTCCATGGCACGGGAGCCTTATTTTTCTTCCCTTAAGTCTTATAGCCTCGCTTACGATACGTTCTCGGTGGCGTCTCGGCGGGAGCCGATGCAACAGGCTTCCGAACCGGAGATGGAGGTGGAGCCACCGGAGCTGGAGGTGGAGCCACTAGAGCCGATGTGACAGGTCCAGGGCGATGTCCCTCTTGGGATACTGGATGTGGAGATCGTGGCACGGACAAGTCGAGGGCAATGTCCCTCTTCGGCCACTGAATGAATGTGTGGACAGCATTCCCTAATGTCTTAATCTCTTCGTTTGGGGGCTTCTCAAGAGGGACGGTCTTAAAAATATCATTAATCATGTCCACCTGGACCTTTATGAAACCGGTCTCTACTTGTACACCGTGCACCAGCGTACTTGACAGCAATGGATACACCATCCCCCGCCCAGCGTCAACGGGAATAGAGCCAATAAGCCTGACTCTAAGGATGCAAGGCATGGGCCCCTACATAACGACACAAGATGAGTTAAGGCGTCCACCAGAGAGATCTATGCAGCATTCTAAAGAGATGCATTACCTGAATGTCATCGATAGGTAAGCGGGCGTCGCTATATTCAGTATTTGGTGTAGACGTGCAGCTACTGCGATGTTGAGGGGGACTGGGTACCGCAGTAGTAGGGGTGGGTTGCGATTGGTTGCGGACTTGTCTCAGTTCTTCCCTCAATGAATCTATCTCTCCTCGAAGTGAGGCAGTCTGCTCTTGAAGTGAGGCAGATAGTTGTTCCTGAAGTTGAGCACGAAGCTCCTATTTCATTTGGTCGTTGCGGTACGCCTTGGATATCTTCCTACTCCTATATGTCTCGGAGTAATATGGAAATCCGTGCTTCCAAGATACGTAAACCCCCAAGTCTCGTGTGCGACCTGGGTGCTCCTTGTTTCTCAAGGCCTGTGATAGTAAATCTCTCTCCCTGTATTCTTGAAAGGATCCATGAGAAGATTCGGTAGTCTATGATTGCTGCAAGAGGCAATTAATCATGTTATTTTTGAACACATGAAGTTCAAGAGGTGTTAACAACTATGTAGTTTAACTTATCTTACCAGGCGTTGGGACACTTACTCATCTGCGGGGTTTTTGAAAGAGACACCCGAAGATGTGGTTAATGACCTCGCTCTTAACCAGTTTCAAGCGCGCTCGTTTGCGATCTCGGCAAATGGCGGGGAGGCCTCCGATCGGAGTGCGACCTCGTCCTGCATCCTCCACTGCGAGATTTTACCCGCGTACCCAGCGGTGCTGAGTCTGTGAGGGTGAGTGTTTTGTGATTGGATAGCCTTGTGCGCCGCACTTTGTTGTTCAAATTCAGTCGTTGTCTTCATCTGCACAAAGGCCTCCCATGCTTCCGGCGACACGAAAGGATACTTTGTGAAGGGCGTAAGATCCTTGGCCACGTACCGCGTCACAAGAGTGCTCTTAAAATTCTTCCATGCTTTTCCTATTGCGAGGAGCGCGTGCCGTCGCACGAGTCCCTGTACTTCTGCTGAGATCTCGAACGAATGTGTAACTTCCTCCCATAGCTGATTTTTGTGATCGTTTGACAACTCTCTCCAGCTTGCTATGGTGATGGGGACCCGTTCCCTTCCAATTATCCCGCAGGTACTCCGAAATGATGCCACTGCTTTCTTCGGTTGCAGAGGGACCCTATCCGGAGAGACCACCGTGATGGTCATTCGGCCATCTGGCCTTTTCGATACTCCTCGACCACGCTTAGTTTTCCTAATCTTGGGAGCGTGAGACCCAGATGACGACGACGAAGCTTGTGAGGACGCCATCTCTCTTCTAAGAAAAAAATAACTGCAGTGTGTCACTAGCCTGTGAGGTGTGGGCCTAAGCAAAGTTCTATGAAGCAAATGACACACTCTAGTGTATTCAGTTCATTGAAACGGATACACTCGAGTGTGTCACTAGCTTCATGCCCTTTGAAGGTCTATGTGGCATATATTTTTGGATGACTATGTGGACGCAGTGAGGTGTGGTATATCTCTAGCTATAGCTAGCTGCTAATAATTCATATATAGCAATATAATTAGTATGATTATGTGAGCACAAAGATGACATCAATCGAAATACAAATATCATAACATGTATGTAATATATGAATTGAGCATACCATTTGAAATATAACACATATCCAAATACAAATGACAAATGAATTTAACATATCCATCAATCCAGCATGTGTAAATTCGGCCAGCATATATATCCATATGACAATCCAAATGTGTAAATTCGCCAAAGATATATATCAATATGACAATGTAGCATATATATCAATATGACAATGTAGCATATATATCACTATGACAATATAGCATATATATCAATATGAAAATGTAGCATATATATCACTATGACAATGTAGCATATATATCAATATGACAATGTAGCATATATATCAATATATGAAACATTAAACATGAATAACGTATCTTCATTATTCTATATGAAACATGAAACAACTAGCTAGAGTCGGGGGAGGAGGGCACCGGAGTCGGGGGAGGAGGGCGCCGGGCTTGCGGGGGAGGAGGGAGCTAGAGTCGGGGGCGGGAGCCGGGCTTGGGGGAGGGAGCGGCGTCGGGGAAAGAGGGCACCGGAGTCGGGGGAGGGAGCGGCGGCTGGAGGGCGCGGCGTCGGAAGGGAGCGTCGGCGGGAGGGCGCGGCGTCGGGAGGGAGCGTCGGCGGGAGGGCGGGGTGTCGGGAGGGATCGGCGGCGGCGGCGGCGTCGGGAGGGAAGGGCGGCGCGAGAGATACCAGGGGCGCTCGAGATTAGAGTGCGAGAGTGCGGAATCTGTGCCCTAGCTGGCGGTATTTATATGGAGAACTATCATAGACAGTTCCTTAAAGGAACCGTCTGTGATAGTTCTATCACAGACGGTTCTATAACTAAACCATCTGTGATATTATATTATCATAGACGGTTATACGTTACAAACCGTCTGTGATAGTATGTTATCACAGACGGTTCGTTACTTAGAACCGTCTGTGATAGTATTACTATCACAGACGGTTCTAAGTAACGAACCGTCTGTGATAATATAATATCACAGATGGTTATAAGTGGAGAACCGTCTGTGATAACTATCACAGACGGTTCTAAGTGTATAACCGTCTGTAATAAGCATTTGCCCACTGCTTGTCGATCTGTAATAAACCTTTGCCGGCTGGTTGTTTGTAACTACACTACCAGCATTCAATAAGACCTCTCACAGAGTGTAATCAATATAACTACACCTACCAGCATGCAAATTCACAAATACATCATATACAGTTCCTGAGTCATTTTACAATTACAATAAAATATATATAGTTACATTTATTACACATAGCTATTTTATTGTGAATAAAGCCCTTCACGATGATCGACACACATATAGCTTGTTTCATCGCCTTGTTCTTCCTCGAGTCTGATGCCATCTCCGAATAGAGGCAAATCATCACATTGATTGTACTCTTCCTCATCCACAACATTCTCAACTCCGACAATCCTTCTTTTTCCCTGAAGAACTACATGGCGCTTCTTATTTGCCGGGTCGGTTACATAAAATACTTGAACAACTTGCCTCGCGAGTACGAATGGTTCGTCTTTGTATTCTACACATTCGATGTCCACGGTAGTGACACCGTACTTGTCGACCTTTACACCCCGTGGGAGATGGACCCAACGGTACCGAAATAGAGGAATCTTGAAAATTACGTAGTCAAGCTCCCAAATCTCCTCTATAAGCCCGTAGTACGAGCTTGGGCCAGCGATCTCGACGCGTGCGCATCATAGGCATCTATGCGAACACCGAGTTCTCGCATGCTGCTCTTTTATCCTGATCTGTTGTATAAAATGTGTAGCCATTAATATCGTATCCTTGCCATGTCACAATTGTAAATTTTGGCCCTTTTGCCAACCATTGTAGTGTTTCACTTGACGACCTCCTAGTCAATTGCGCCTTCAACCATTCATTGAACTGACGATTGTGTTGTCTCGTGATCCAAACTTCTGACTGGCCCGCATTCTCTTGACGTAGCATGTCCTTGTGCTCTTCAATATATAGGGTCACTTCAGTCATGTGTTGTAAAACTGTAAAATGGGCTTGAGCATACGTATTTTGATCTAGAGTTATTGCTTTCCTTCCGATAGTCTCGATACCCTCTAACCTCCCCTCGTGACGAGATACAGGTACACCTATCGGATCGACCTGAGCCTTGTAGCTGATGCAGAATTCAATGACCTCTTCTGTTGTATAACCTTCGATGATGCTACCCTCCGGTCGAGATCGATTGCGTACATAGGACTTGAGAATTCCCATGTACCTCTCGAAAGGGTACATATGACGTAGAAACACAGGGCCGTATATTTTTATCTCTTTCACAAGGTGGACAATGAGATGGACCATGATATCAAAAAATGATGGAGGGAAATACATCTCTAGATGACATAGAGTTGTCACCACCTCGGTTTGCAGAGCATCTAGTCCATCGGGATCAATGACCTTCTGAGCAATTGCGTTAAAGAAATAATACAGCCTTATGATTGTCACTCGAACCTTGTTCAGCAAAATACTTCTAATTGCAACAGGCAGCATTTGTGTCATTAGCACATGGCAGTCGTGGGACTTCATGCCAATTACTTTCAAATGTTCTATGGAAATAATTTTCTTCGTGCTGGTGGAATGACCGGATGGAACTTTCACACCATGTAAGGACTGGCACAGTTCAGTTCTCTCAGACTTAGACAGAGTGTAGCAAGCTGGGGGAAGGTATGTCCGGCCTTTATCGGTCTCTATCGGTGCTAACTCGGTCCTGATGTTCATAGCGATCAAGTCACGCCTTGCGTTAACACCATCCTTAGTTTTATCATGAATGTTCAATAAGAGACCAATCAAACGGTCACATACATTCTTCTCTACGTGCATGACATCGATGCAATTGCGAACTTCTAAGTGCTCCCAATAGGGCAAGTCCCAAAATATTAACCTTTTTTTTCCACATGTTCTTCCTCAATTTACGCCCATTTCCAAGCACAACGTTTATATCCTTGACCATATCATACACCTCTTGACTCGTGTGTGAAGATAAGGTAGGGGACACAGATGTGAGGAGAGGCAGCACAATGGAGATCGAGCTCTTGACTCGTGTGTGCGAGTCTGATCAGGAGGAAGGGAGACAAGTTGAGGGGAAGTTGGGGTGGGGTTTGGATATTTTATTATTACATGGGCCCATCTTAATACCCCCTTGGATTTTAAACATGGCATGAAATGGCAATTGCCATGTCATTACACCTTAAGGCCTACTTTAGAGTTATACATTGGAGATGCCCTAACATTTGCAACAATCCTGGTTTCTTACATTTCTGGTCTTGGATTAACAAAATTGTATAATAGTTGTCAACTTGTCATAGAAATATTTCTGACCTATGTCCCCCACCCCATTTTTGTGAAGTCTTTTCTTTTCTTGGACAAGTTTACCTATTCCTGCATTTTATAATTGAATCATTGCTTCCTGGAGCGTACAAATTATCTATTTGTGATGGATGATGCTATATATGTACTATCCATTACTAGTATAATTGGTCTATGCCAAAATACCAATATAAATCTCCAAACAAAACTAATCAACCAGTGACATATTGTAACGTCTCATCATAGTAAGGTGAAGTTTACATGACAGAATGTCAATCTTGTAGTCACAAAAATACTTGTGTGCCAAAATATTTTCCTGATGGAGGTCAAAGTAATATTTTTAATTGGATTTTATTTTTGTTTTTGCCACTAAGGAATGAACTTTCTTCATTTTGCCATCATTCTGTCACAATTCTATTTGTTTTGTCATTTCTGTTGTATTCTGTTAGTTAAGACGTTCTAAGGGAATTTGACAAGAAATAGTTCAATTCCTGTGTTCCAAACATGTCCTAAAATAAAAAATATTACAAACCGCCCTAATGCAGCACCAAATACTAGCTCAACATTAGTTTGTGTTGCTAAGGTGCAAAGTGAAGGTACATCTCATGTTGATGTTGCTTTGCATAAAAAGGAGAAGGCTATAGGGGAGGGAGGTGTGGTTGGCCAAGGACAGAAAACCCTAGTTCGTACGGCTACTTATGTGATTACTTCTTTGTGCAATGAAAAAAAAGCATCTCAAGGTGATACGCTCTGGTACCAAGATGATACGGGGTCACCCGATCTTCTCGACGTAGGATAGATACTCGCGGGAGTCTTAATGAATCACAATGATCCTTCAATGCCAGTGCAAAGGACGAACACTCTTTAATCCGCCAAAACACGTTTGCGTTGACTTCGCCGACTACCAAACGAAGATCTACCATGCACCTAATTACCAGTGGAAAGGCTGAACGATCTTGATTGAAGAACACTCCTAATTCCCTATGAAATTTCGACAATAATGGTAAACTCGAACAAACTTTAGTAGATTTATTATTCTCAAAGGTGGTCTGAGCCCTAAAGGCTACCAATACATAGCTTATATAGCCCCTTGGGACATCCATATGGTCCCCAGACTGAGTACAACTCAACCCTACATGGTTTTAGATACGAACTCTCACAAAAACGAAACTATATTTTATAACTATCATATTGTTTTGGTCATAACTTTTGATTCGTAACAAATTTAGAGGTGGGACTAAATCTATTGTGTAGCTCTTGAAATTATCTTTCCAACGAGTACAAGAACACTATAATCGGACTCCGTTTGTGAAAGTTGTGGCATTTTTAGTAACTGCCTAGCAGACTATCCCGAATCGAATCCGAATTGAATTCTGAATTAAGTCCGAGTTTAAATCCAGTTGAGCTTGTGAGAGGTACGAATTGGGCTTAAAAATCTTATCTAAAACTTGTAATTTAAGTCCTTGGGCTCCTCCCTTTTGCTCTCCCACTACATGAACTTTCTTCCTTCATGTCTTTGGTACCTAATGTGGTTATCCTCTTCCTTTTGCCTCTCAATTGCTTTGCCATTGATAAACCTAAGAATGCACCATATAATAACATAAGATAGTATTTCATCCTTACAAATAACAACATTATGTTTAGTTTGGAATGAGTTCACCTAGCCATATTTTATGCGGCTCAATAATTCTTTCCAGTTGAACAAAATATTTAACTGAAAAGTACAAGGCACGTGCGTATCCGTATCACAAGGTGTGGATGGCAAAGAGAGAAAGCTATTTTGGTTTAAGAGGAGGACACAAAAATAATCACGTTTTGGTGCTCACAATTCTATCCATAAAGTTCATGAAACTTTCGATACCAATTCTGATATTTCTAATGCACACGAAATATATTTCAAAATATTATTAAGTGCACTTTTCAACGGATCAAACGGACCTTGATTTTGAGCTTTCTACACAAAGTTATAGTAAGTTCATTGGATGTTGCATGAGCTATCTATAGAGACACCCCGAAAGTTAACAAACATAAGGAGTCCGTATATTGCAAGGCAAATATGGTAATATCTAGCCACACCATGACTTTTCAAAGATTTAAAAAGTTTCCTTTTCACATTTAAAATGGATTTGGAAGCCCCCCAAAGAAAGCAAATATATGAAGATTTAAAATCAGTTCGGACTTGGTTCGGGACAGCCAACAAGACCAACATTAAAATGTCCATAACTTTCACAAACCGAGTCTAATTTTGATGTTCTTAGACTCATTGGAAAGCTAACTTCAAGACCCACACAATGGATGAGGTCATAGCCTCTGAAACCTCATGGTCACATTGCAAATTTAGAAACAAACCGAAGACTGTAGTTTAGATATTTCCTTTTTAGCTCGTATTGGAGTATAATTTTGTTCTAAGTATTAAGAAAGATATATAAGCCCGCGTACATGTCCCTTTAAGGGAGATACTAGAGGTTAGATTATCTACAATATGTTTAGTTATTAATAAGAACAAAACATCCACTTGGCACCATGTCTTGCGTTCGTGAGAGGAATATTGATCTTTGGTTTGTGAATTGCATGAGGATTTCAGCAAGGAAGGAAGATTCCATTGAGTGCAAGTTGGGAATGCTCCAATTCTCAGATTATGCTAAAGCTTTTATCTTGCAATTCGATCACATCAAATCGGTTTGCAAAGTTGCGTGGGTGGTAACGTGAAAGATCGAGCAATTCACGCACCAATTGGTGTTTCTCACTAGTTGATCCTTATCAGTTGGTATTAGAGCTTTCATTGCTCATGGCACCATTTTTTGTTTCTGCAAAGATTGTCGATGGAGGACATCGAACCAACAGGGTTTTTTCTTTTGCTTATGCCGAGTCGAAAACACTGATTGCGCCTTGATGATAGACCAAGGAAGCTTCATCAATGCAGCAAGCCAAATGCTTGTGGATAGCTTGGGGTTGACAATGACACCGCATCCAAAGCCATATCGGTTGTCGTGGTTGTATCAACACATCCCAATTATGCAACAAGTGGAGGTAAAGTTTTCTTTGGATAGGTATGCTATAATTGCCACTTGTGATGTTGTTCCTATACATATGCAAGCATGTTCGTTGGTGTTGGACATGGATTGGCTACGTGGACAGGAGATACGTCGAGTTGCTTCAAGTCTGGACATACGCTTCTCTTTTGCATGGAGAGGAATGCATTGGGATATCGAATCTTTGACAAACTAGCAATACTTCAAGGATCAACAATGATGTGACAAGGTTATGACAAAATTTAAAGGCAGTAGCAAATGCAAAAGAAAAAGGTGCAAGAAGAAGCTAAGAAACGGAAGAAAAAAAAAGAAGAAAGGCTGAGGAAGCCGTCATCAATTCTGCCCATGAACAACAAGGGGAAAGTGTCTTCTCATGATGACAACACCGGCATTGAAACACCGCAAGATGGTTTGAGTATGATGACAAAGAAGATTCAAATTGATGACACATCAATCATTGCAAAGTGATAGCGAACCAATGTGTTCAAATCTGAATGCAAAATCAACGGCAAAGTTTGCAAGTTTATCATTGATGGTGGTAGCTACAATAACATTATTAGCAAGAATTTGGTGCAAGCTTTGGGATTGATGACGTTGTAACATTCGGAATCGTATTGTGCACAATGGTTGCATAATGTCGGTAAGCTGAAAATTACTCACAGTGTTAAAAATTCTTTTTCAGTAGGAGACTATCACGACAAGGTGGCGTGTGACATCATGCCAATGCACACATGTCATTTGCTATTGGGGTGACTATGACAATTTGATTACAATGCTACACATCACGGGTGGTCCAATAAGTACTCTTTGATACATGAAGGTAGACCACTCACATTATGTCATATGCCGGAGAGTGCAAATCACACCGAGGAGATCATCGTTCAAGATAAGAAAGTTGTGAAGAATACCCTAAAATCGAGGACAGTTTCGCTTGAAGGGGGGTTATGTGGTGCCAAATACTAGCTTAACATTAGTTTGTGTTTCTAAGGTGCAAATCGAAGGTACATCTCATGTTGATGTTGTCTTGCATAAAAAGGAGAAGGCCATGGGGAAGGGTGGTGTGGTTGGACAAGAAGAGAAAACCCTAATTCTTAGGATATTTATGTGATTCTTTTATTGCACAGTGCAAAAAGACATTAGCGCAAGGTGTGGATGGCAAAGAGAGAAAGTTAGTCCGGCTTAAGAGGAGGACACAAATCAATCAAGTTTTGGTGCTCGCCATGAAGTTAATAAAATTTTCTACACCAATTGTAATGTTTTTAATGCACACAAAACACATATTTGAAAATATTATGAAGTCTACTTTCCAACAGGTCAAATGGAGCTTAATTTGGAGCTTTCTACACAAAGATATAGCAAGTTCATTAGATGCTACACGGGTTGTCTAGAGAGACACGTGAGAGTTCACAAACATAAAGAGTCCTTGTATTGCAAGGTAAGTGTGGGTAATATCTGGTCACACCATGACTTTTCAAAAGTTAAGAATGTTTACTTTTCACATTTGAAACTGATTTGGAATCCCCACAAATAAGGAAAGTAAAGATATGAAGATTTGAAGTCAGTTCAAATTTGACTCAAGACAGCCAGCAAGATTAATATTAGAACATCTATAACTTTCACAAATGAAGTCTGATTTGAGTGTTCTTAGACTCATTAGAAAGATAACCGCACACAATATGAGGTGCTAGCCTCTGAAAGCTCATGGTCACATCACAAATTTAGAAACAAACTGGAGGCTGTAGTTTAGGTATTTATTTTCTAGTTCATATTAGAATCTAATTTTGTTCGAAGTCTTAGGAAGGCTATATAAGCCCATGTACATGTCCCTTTAAGGGAGAGGCTAGAAGTTGATTATCTATGATATGTTTAGTTATGAATAAAAATAGAAAAGCCACTTGGCACCATGTCTTGTGTTCGTGAGAGGAAGATTAATCTTTGATTTGTGAGTTGCGTGAGAATTTCATCGAGGGAAGATTCCACTGAGCACAAGTTGGGAATATTCCAATTATCATATTGTGCCAAAGTTTTTGTCTTGTAATTCGATCACATCAAATCGGTTTGCAAGGTCGCATGGGTGGTACTGTGAAAGATCGAGCAATTCACGCATCAATTGGTGTTTCCCTGTCGAGACCCGAATATGCAAATTCGGACTCTCTGTGTATACTGCACTAGTCCCAGGAACACGCTAGTGCACACAGTCGAACATAGATGTCATCACAACCATATACACGATAAAATAAAAGAAAAGCTCAAATATCGATAAATCTCAAAAGGTACGACCTTATGGTCAAGCTTACAATAGACTAGCCCAAGGGCTTTAACAAAACTAGCAACGAAAATCCAAAGTAAAGCGTAGTGGCCAATCGACAAGCCCACAGGCTATCGAGTGGAGAACGAAGCCTAATCCGTGAAGTCGTCGAAGAACTCTCCTTCTGGAACCTCTTGCTGGTGATACTCCTCTTCCTTAACTGAGCAACATTGGGTATAAAGCCGTGAGTACATTGGTACTCAGCAAGTCGTTTGTAACAAATGAATGCAATATAATATGCAAGGCTTACCAAAGGAAGGCTGGAAGGTTAATTTGCATAAAATGACATTTAAAGGTAAATATAGTAATTAGATTGAAAGCGAACTTTAAGTAAAACAATAGTAAATAAATAATCAAAGGAATTGACATAACCACTTGCAGACCTCCCATCCACAAGCTAAACCAACCGCTTATGGACCTCCCATCCATAAGCTAAACCAACAGTGGATTAACCATCCACTGTCCAACCACAATACACAAGTTTTCAGAAATAACCACCCCTCGTGTAAAATCACCAAGCATTGTCCATGACCGATGACGCGGCTATTCGAATAGTTTTACACTCTGCAGAGGTTGCACAACTGTACCCACACGATGTGATTAGCCTCGCGCTAAGGAAATCACAACAAGGCCTTTACAAAGTTCGCCATAAACTCAATCCGCCCGCTAGGGTTTCGCATCACACCCCCCTTGCGCCACATGGAAATCAGCAACCATGTTCATCTCAATGGCAAGATTGAAGTTGAAACATCCCAAATTAGTCAGCTAGGTCCGTCCCATACTAGACATATGGTTTGCACGGTAAGACTCAGATCAATGGCGCACAAAGTTAAGTTCTTAAGTATACCCAGGTGAGACTACCTCATCCCTCGAAGTGCTCCAACACTTCCCCCTTTACTGCACGATCACTCGCCCGAGTGAAAACCAATTTGTATAACCACCGCCGATGACACACCAACGTCATGGCACAAAGTTTAATATTGTGGTACCAACCACGATCTGCTGTGGCTCCAACCACGGTTCAATATCTCATTAAATCAAATTAATTATTCATGTGTGATGATAAATCCAATCGTAACTATCAGCAAAGCTAAGCATTCTATCGTACCAACCCATGTGATAAATAACCTAGCATCACTAGTATATTTCCCAACCTATGGTGATAATGGTATCATGGCAATCCAAATTATCAAGGAGGGGTAAATTTAATTGGGACGATAACTACCAATACAAGGGTTTCAATAAAAATAGTGATGCAATGTAATTTAAAACAAAATAATTAAATAATAGATTATAAACTGGATTCAACACGATCAAAGGACACGACTTGCCTTGGTTATGCTCAGTGAGGTACTCTTGGTCTTCGGGCGTAGATCCTACTCCTCCGGAATCGAGATCTAACGAGCGGGAAAAACGATCGAAATAAGACAAATACATAAAATAATAAGCAAATTAACTCCAAAAATTATGAAACTAGAACCAAAAGCTAGAGCTCAATTTTAGATGAATTTAGAAAAAAGAACGGGGTCAATCGGAGCTAGGACGGAGGAGAACGGGCTCTCGAGAAATAAACCCTAAAGGAAAATCGAGAAAATCGAAAAAGGGCACTGTGCTGTATACTCGGTCCACGAGAGAACCAGTCCACCGTGGACCCGACGCATGGAACAGTACGCGCAGGCCGAGGCGGTGCTGACGTGGCAGCTGCTGGTGCTGCCACGTGTCCTGCTGATGTGGCGGCTGACGTGGCCGCCATGTGGCACACAGGGTCGGGATTGGCTGATGTGGCGCTGACGCGGCATTAGGGCTGACGTGGTAAGCCACGTGGCTAGGGCTGACGCGGCGGGTTGCGCGGCTGTCGGCGGCGGCGGATCGGACGGCTCGGGGGCGTCCACATGGCGCGATCTGGGCCCTTGGTTCAGATCCAGATCTACGGCTGAGATCGGGTGGCGCAGAAGGTGGGAGTCGGCCAATGGCCGACGCGTGGCTTGGTGTGCGCCGCACGAGTGCGGGCGGGAGCGAGGGCGCGCCGACGCGCGGCGGGCTGCTGCGCGCGCGTGTCGCGCGGCGTGGGCGCGTGCGCGACTCGGGGACCGAGGGACGGAGCGGGGGCGCTGGGTGCGGGGTCCGACGACCGGGCGGCGACGCGGGCGACGGGCGAGGGGACGCGGCGATGGGGAGAAGGGAGGCGACGGCGGCTCACCGGCGGGGAGGCGAGGTCGTCGACGACTCCGGCGGGGACAGCGGCGACGGGGGCGGCACGGAACGGCAGCGCGAGGCGAGAGAGCGGAGGCAAGGGCGGCGGCGAGACGTGCACGCGAACCGAGGAACGAACGCAGTATAAAACACGCGAACCGAGGTGGGAGCGATCCGGAGTCGGCGCGGGCGCTTACGGCCACGGTTGGATGGCTCGGATCGGTGGAAGGGCGATCGAACGGGCAAGGGCGATCGGGCGGGTTAGGGTTAGGGTTACGCGCGGGCGGGGTGCGGATGTGCGACGCGTGGCTAGGAGGGGCGATCGGGTGGCGGGGAACGGGTGAAGGTGGGGCGGCTAGGGCAACCAGGGGTGGCGAGAGCGCGGACGCGAGGGATGGCGCCACGTGGCGTGGGGCGATGATCCAGCAGCGGATGGAGAGGCGGGGCGCGAGTGGACGTGAGCGGCGGGATGGGCGCCAGGTGGCGGAGGTGGGAATCGGGTGGCGGGGAACGGGTGAAGGTGGGAGCGGGAAGGGAGGTACGGCGCGGGCGGGGATGGGTGACACGTGGAAGGTGGGAGATCGGACGGCTGGGTATTTTTCCCCTAATCCTTTTATTCCAGAAAATCAAATAAACTTCAAATAGCTCTAGAAAATAGCAAATAAATCCAAAAAAATCACCAAAAATACTAGAAAATTCCTTGAGACACAAGGAACCCAAATAAAATATTTTCAGCTAATGTTGAAGTTTAATTTAATCATATTAAATCCTTTTAAATTTTGAAAAATTCAAATTAAGCTTTATTAATTCCAGAAAAATTCCAAAAATTAATTTTTAAATTCAAAGTTTTAAAAATCCCAGAAAATCAGGATGTTACATTCTCGCTAGTTGATCCTTATCACTTCTCATCTTTGACACTTACTTATTTTTGAACTCCAGCAGCAATGCAACTCCACTGACCCTAAGTAGCAGTGCACCTCTACTAGGGCCTGCTGTGGCAGTGCACTGCCAAAGCCTATGCTGGTAGTAATTGCCTCCTACCTTGTCGGAACCCGGAACAACACTCCAAGTCCCTCTGTGTAAATCGCACTATCCCAGGAAAAGCTAGTGCACACAGGGTAAACAGTGATGTATATCATGCAAAATCACCTCAATTATATTAAACAAATTTATTGTCATATGGCCAAGTCTTACAATAAATTGGCACAAGGCCAACTGAAAATAAAAGTAGTGGAAAAACAGTAAAGGTAGCAGCTCAACCCATCCAGCCTCCTACAGGCAAATGACTGTAAGACGTGTCCTATTAGCTGAAGTAGTCCTCATCGTCGAAGTCACCGTCGAAGTCTGGCAATAGATTTAGCAAGGTGAGTACTTTGAAAGTACTCTACAAGTAACATCAGGAGATATAACAGAGTTGATGCATGCATAATGGATTTCAAGGAAGGTTTAATAGGGTAATTTTGCGGAAAAGCAATACTGAAATTTAAATACAATAATGTAAGTTGGGGGCCTTCGGTAGCGGGACGACATCAAAATTGGTATGCACACCATCCACAGTCACTTTTCTAAAGCAAGGCGCTAAAGGTGCACGGTGCACCATGGTCCCTTCACCGGACAAATATGCTAGGCCCCAAGCAGCGCATAAGGCAATGAAGGCATACCTTACTTAGATCTTGCACTTCATAGCTTCCAGGATGTCGTCCACAGGAAATCTACCCTCGCTTTCCGTCGTAGGATTGGACGCGCAGCTACTCCGATGATTGGGGGGCTGGCTAGGATAGGAGCGGCGGCGGGCTGCTGATTTTCTTCTGTTTGTCTTCGCACCTCATCTCTGACGTAATCAGCATGCTCCTCTCTAAGAGATGCCTTGATCTCCTCTCGTAGTCGTGCGTCACACTGAGCTTTGTTTCTCTTTCTACTCCGATACAATTCGGATTTATCTGAGAAACCTTATTTCCAAGGAACATAAAATCTAAGGCCTCTCGTATGATTCGAGTGCTCCTTGTTTCCCAGTATTGCAGAGAGTATATCTTTCTCCCTAATTGACTGGAATGATCCCTGAAAAGATTCGACACTCAGTGTATCCTACAAGAGCCCAACATGTCATTTAGTTTTCTGGGAAGTTGTGGAGTAATTACAAACTATGTAGTTCGATATCTTACCAGACGGTGGGACACTTCCTGGTCTACAGGGTTCCGGAAGGAGATGTCCCCCGACGACGTGGTAGATGACCTCGCTCTAATCCAATTTCGAGCGCGCTCATCCGGGATCGTGGCAAATGGTGGGGCGGTGTTTTTTTCCTGGAGGGCCTTGTGCGCCACGTTTGCACTTCTAAAAGCTTCGGTCGTCTTCATTGCCTTAAACTCGTCCCATTGTGGTTCCAGAAATGGGTACATGTCAAAGGGCGTTAGATCCTTCTCCACATAGTCCTTGACAAGCACGCTCTTGAAGTTCTTCCATGCTTTGCACGCCACTGCCAACGCATGTCATTGCACGGAGTCATGGTATTCTTCTGGGATCTCGAACGATGCAAAAATCTTTGTCAGCAGCTCATGTTTCTGAGTCTCACTTACGCTCTTCCACAAATCGAATGTGATCTCAATTCATTCTCATGCAACTACTCCGATCGTTGTTCGAAATACGGACGCTGCTCGGTGAGGAAGGAGAGGGGTCTCAAATCTATCGACCTCTGTAATGGTAAATTGGCCCTTAGGCTTTTTCAATAGTCCTCTTCCTTTGCGTGTTGATTTTGGAGCGGACGCATCCAGCAATGATGTTGAAGAATACGCGGATGACATGTTGGCCTTCTCATATATGAAAAGTAAGCACAAAGTAAGCACATGTTGAAGAATTTTTGGACGACTGTGTGGACACAGTGAGGTGTGGGCCTAAACAAAATTCTATGAAACAAATGACACAAACCAGTGTATCAAGTTCATTGAACCGGATACACTGGAGTGTGTCATTTGCTTCATGTCCTTTGAAGGTCTATATTGCATATAATAGGGAAGTGACCAATGATAGTACTTATCAGGGAGTACTTGCATTGCATATGCAATGCAAGTACTCCCTGATAAGTACTATCATTGGTCACTTCCCTAATCTTATTGCACTTCCCTGATAGGTATCTTATTGCAATGCATTGTGCTTGCAGAGTAGTACTCCTAGTGCAACCACACATTGGTAGTATTAAATCTACGGGAGTCTCTATTACAAATCAGTCTTCTGTATAAGTTTCGAAGAATACGCAGATGACATGTTGGCCTTCTCATATATGAAAAGTAAGCACAATGTAGCATATACGTAAATAGTGCGGTATAAGCACATATATTCAAGTATAGATATACATATATATGTTCATTAGCAATATATATACATATACATATACATAACAATATATGAATATATATATATATATATATACATATCAATATGACAATGTAGCATATATATATACACACATATCAATATATATACACATATCAATATATATCAATATATCAATATGAAAGTACATGATTAGTAAGCAAATATAGCATATATATCAATATATGAAACATGAGACATGAGGAAGGCATATATAGCAAATGTATACTTTAGGGAAAAACATACATTTGCTTAATAAATGTATTGGTAAGGCTAAAATTTCATATATTTGCATGTTTTTTCTACATTAGCAATTCATGTCGACAGTCAACTTCAGTGGATTCACATGATATAAAGTACTCAAAACAGTGAGCAACCGATGTAGACAAAAATAGTGAGCAACGGAAGTGGACTTAATAGTCAAACAATGACTATACTCACTAAACAAAAGATAAAAGATCACACCATGTCATGAACTCAGAATTAATTTAAGCAACAACTAAATAACCTAGTGAGATTCAACTAATTCTAAACTTAGAACCGTCTGTAATAAGCCCGTCCCGGCTGTTGTAATTAATATAACTAACTACACCAACCAGTATTCAATAAGACCTCATAGAGAGTGTATTTCTTTACAACAGTCCAATGTATTTCTTTAAAATAGCCCAATGAATATAGAGATACATTTGTATGACTTATTCTCAAAATTCACCAATATATCACACATTTTTACATATACATATATAAATGCAAATTCACAAATACATCACACACATGCATTAATTGTTATATACATAAATACCAATTCACATACATATATATATATATATATATATATATATATATATATACATATATCACATACATGAATTATTATATATGTTGCACATTCTCATTCCACTTCCTTATTTTCTTTAAAAATTAGCCCTTCATGATGATCAATGCGTACGTAACTAGTTTCGTCACGTTGTTCGTCGTCAACCCTTATGCCATTTCCAAAAGGAGGTAACTCGTCAAATTGATTGTATTCTTCCTCGTCCACTACATTTTCTACTCCGATAATTCTCCTTTTTCCATGAAGAACTACATGACGATTCTTATTTACCGGGTCGGTTACATAGAAAACTTAAACAACTTGGTTGGCGAGTACGAATGGTTCGTCTTTGTACCCGACACGTTGGAGGTCTCGGTAGTAACACCATACTTGTCAACCTTCACCTGTGGGAGATGCACCCAAGGTAGCGAAATAAGGGGATCTTGAAAATCACATAGTCGAGCTCCCAAATCTCTTATATGAACCCATAGTACGAGTTTCTCACTCCATCGGTACTGAACGCATCTATGCGGACACCGCTGCTTTAGTTAGTGCTCTTTACATCCTGAGCCTGTGTATAGAATGTGTACCTATTTATGTCATATCCTTGCCATGTCACAATTGTAAATATTGGCCCTTGTGCCAACCATGTCAGCATCTCACTTGACGAGCTCCTAGCGATTTGCTCCTTCAACCATTGGTTAAATCGGCTGTTGTGTTGTCTCATGATCCAAACATCCGGTCGCTTCGGGTTCTATTGCCGAAGCACATCCTTGTGCTGGTCGACATAAGGGGTCACTTCAGTGATGTGTTGTAAGACCATGAAATGGGCTTGAACATACGCGTCCATATATGGAGTTATTATTTTCCTTCCGATAATTTCGATACCCTTGAGCCTCCCCTCATGACGAGATTGAGGCACACCTATCGGTTGAATCTGAGCCATATAATCGACACAGAACTCAATGACCTATTCGCTTGCATAACCTTCGACGATGTTGCCCTCCGGCCGAGATCGATTCCGTACATACGGCTTGAGAATTACCATGAACCTCTTAAACGGGTACATGTTACGTAGGAATACGGGCCCGTATATTTTTATCTCCCACACAACGTGAACAACGAGATGGACCATGATATCGAAAAATGAAGGAGGGAAATACATCTCAAGATGACATAGAGTTATCACTACCTCGTCCTGCAGAGCATTTAGTCCTTCGGGATCGATGACCTTCTGAACAATTGTGTTAAAGAAATAACATAGTCTCATGATTGTCTCTCGGACTTTGATCAGCAAATTATTTCTAATTGCAATAGGGAGCATCTGTGTCATCAGCACATGACAATCATGAGACTTCATGCCATTTAACTTCAAATCTTGCATCGAAATAAGTTTCTTCATGTTGCCGGAGTAACCAGACGGAACTTTGACACCATGCAAGCACTGACACAGTTCTATTTTCTCAGCTTTGGACAGAGTGTAACACGCAGGGGGAAGGTACGTTTGTCCATTATCTATTTTTCTCGGTGCTAACTCAGGCCTGATGTTCATATCAGCCAAGTCAAGCCGTGCGTTGACGCCGTCCTTTGTTTTATCACGAATGTTCAGTAAGAGACTAATCAAGCTGTCACATACATTTTTTCTATGTCC
Organism: Melocanna baccifera; assembly: GCA_036346265.1. Classification (NCBI taxonomy): domain Eukaryota; kingdom Viridiplantae; phylum Streptophyta; class Magnoliopsida; order Poales; family Poaceae; genus Melocanna; species Melocanna baccifera. The sequence continues at coordinate 10,605,290 of CM070707.1, read as the reverse complement.
ATGACGTCGATGCAGTGTCGAACATTTCGGTACTCCCAATAAGATAAGTCCCAAAATATTTATCTCTTCTTCCATATGTTCTTCTCACGAGCCCTTAATTTACGTTCCTTTTCAAGGGCAACATCTAAATCCTTAACCATATTATAAGCCTCTTTTTCGCTTAAATGCCTTGGAGCTGAACCGTCTTCCTTATCTCCATCAAATTGTTTCTTCATCTTGCGGTATAGGTGAGCCCTCCGAAGAAACCGGCGGTGACGCATGTACACGGTTTTACGTGAGTGTTTCAGCCACACACTCTCGGTACCATCTACACAGTGAGTACAAGTTTTGGCACCTTTTGTACTTTGGCCCGACAGGTTAGTAATGGCAGGATAATCATTTATGGTGCAGAACAATAAGGAGCGTAAAGTAAAGTTTTCTCATTTGTATGCATCCCATACTTGTACCCCTTCATCCCACAGTACTTTTAAATCTTCCACCAACGGCGTTAGGTACACATCAATATCATTCCCAGGTTGCTTTGGCCTTTGGATAAGTATCGACAGCAAAATATACTTTTGCTTCATACATAACCAAGGAGGAAGGTTATAGATACACAGAGTCACGGGCTAAGTGCTATGTCGGCTACTCATTCTACTGAAAAGATTCATACCATCTGTACTCAATCCAAACCTTGCAGTCCTCGGTTCTCCACCGAAATTTCCAAAACACGTATCGATGTTTCTCCACATTCCATCCTTCTTGCGCTCCTCCAAGTGCCATCGCAACAGTTTTGCCTCATTTGGATTCGCAAATAACCGTTTCAAACGGGGAATTTTAGGAAAATACCATGCCACCTTTGTAGGAGGTCCTTTCTTCACCTCTGTTCCCTCACCATCATCATCTGATTGATTGTTACGTTTATATCGGGATGTGTTGCACATCGGACAGACATGTATGTTTGCATACTCTTTACGGTAGAGGATACAGTCATTCGGATATGCATGTATTCTTTCAACTTCCATTCTCAATGGACAGAGAACCTTCGTGGCTTTATATGTGGTTTTAGATAACTCATTTTCCTTCGGAAGCATGTCCGCTAAAAGACCTAGCAGCGCTGTGAAACTTTTGTCGGACCAACCGTTGCTTACCTTCAATTTTAACAGTTCAAGCACAACTGACAACTTCGTGTACTTTGACCTGCAGCACGTGAATAAAGGTTTCTCCGAGTTCTCCATCAAGCCTCGGAATTTAATATACTCTCTCTCATCATTGTTCTCTTCTACATCACAAAGCATCTGATTCAGATTGTCATTGGACAGCCTATCTAAATCCGAACCACAATCATCATCCGGCAGCATATCATTGATTTTACCGGAGATGTCATCTGGCGGCATATCATTAACTTCACCGGCGATGTCCTCTGGCGGCATATCATTGACTTCACCGGCGATGTCATTCGGCGGCATATCATTAACTTCGCCATGAGTGGTCCAACACGTATACCCCTTTTTGAAACCCCTCCGAATCAAGTGCGTTTTAACCTGCTCTCGATTCTTAAACATCTTTAAATTCTTACAGTCAATGTATGGACAATACATATATTCTATCCTCTTATTCAACATATCCTCCTCGGCAGCTCTTGTAAATATAGACACGCCATTAATGTACTCTTCACTCACACGTTTTGCGGTATACATCCAGCTTCGGTTCTATATTATGCACATATATAACAACTTAGTATTAAAATTAATTTAATTAATTATTACTACATATATATACCACATGCATTGATGCTAGTTAAATCTAAATTAGCTAGATCTTCAAAGTATATATGTAACAGTCACCAAAAATTAATTAGCTAGATCAATTTTGATATTGCAACCAAAAATAAATTTCATTACTAACCATATTTAGGGCAACCAAGAATTCAATGAACCTTAAAAGCACTCCTGCCAAATAAGCCTCTTTCCACCATGTAAATAAAATGGCCTGAAAGTCTTGCCGCCTCCAGCTGCAACGGCGTAATAAATACATAGCAGGATTATCACAGACGGTTTTTATTGAAAAGCCGTCTATGATAGTCCACTATCACAGATGATTTTTCAGTAAAAATTGTATGTGATAGTCCAGATTATCACAGACGGATTTTACTACAAAACCATCTATGATAGTCCACTATCACAGACGGTTCATTTGTAAGAACTGTATGTGATAATCCTTCAGCAGCACAGATGGTTTCCAAATTAAAATCGTTTGTGATAGTGTACATCATAGACGGTTTTATAAAACCGTCTGTGATTTACCGTCTAGTATTAGATTTTCTATAATAGTGTATACTCAAGAAACTCGAAAACTTGACGAATTAAAAGAGCACAGCTCGATCACCATATCTTTCTGCCAGTTCTTTGACAACTTATTAAAGATTCATACATCAATGTTTATTAATTAAATGCCCCAGTTAGAAGATGACATCAATGCAAAGCAAAGCATTCATGTAGGCTAAAAACTATAGCTAGCTTGCCCAACCCATTAAGGCACGAAACGGATATCCCCATGGAATGGAAACATCGATCAGCACGCAAGTTACATCCACATCCATGCATCGATCTCCATGTTTTCCACGCCGAAAGGAAAAGAACATATGCATATATCTCCATGACATGCATTCATGCCCAAGATTCTTCTTCTTTTTTTTAGATATCATTTTAAAATATGTATGATCAACCTTTTTCAATTTTAACCGCTAATTTATACAAAAGTATTTAGATTCTTGACATAAAAATGATATCACTATATTTATTATAAAAAATTCTATTATTATATTTTTAATAATTTTTACTAACATATATTTAAAAAAATAATAACCAAATGTGTATTAGATACTGTGTTGATGTGATTGGTAAAAAAGAACGGAGACGGCAGAATACCACACGCAACACCCACAAATGCCACGTGGCTTGCTCCCATTGGCCATCTATGCCTATTTATGGGGCACACACCTGTACTCCCTGAACCCATTCGTCTCTTACGTCCTCGACCCACTCTCTCGCCATGGGCGGCTTCTACCACAACGCCGGCACGGTAGTAGTAGTAGTCCTGATGCTGCTGGTGCTGCCGGCATTGCTGCAGGTGGCGGTGGCCGGCGACCCGCCCTTCTCGTGCGGGCCGTCGTCGTCGGTCTCCACGCAGGGGCTCGCGTTCTGCGACGCGTCCCTGCCGGCGGAGCAGCGGGCGGCGGACCTGGTGGCGCGGCTGACGGCGGCGGAGAAGGTGTCGCAGCTGGGTGACCAGGCGGCGGGGGTGCCGCGGCTGGGCGTGCCGGCGTACAAGTGGTGGTCGGAGGCGCTGCACGGGCTGGCCACCTCGGGCCGGGGCCTCCACTTCGACGGCGCCGCCCGCGGCGCCACCAGCTTCCCACAGGTCCTCCTCACCGCCGCCGCCTTCGACGACGGCCTCTGGTTCCGCATCGGCCAGGTACGCAGGCCCGTGAGACCAAGAGCTTCGCTTCGTCTGACACTAACGGCGCGCGGCCGGTGCCATTATGGAATGCTGCGTCGGGTCCGTAGCTAGCTTGGGCGGTTGGTTGGATCGGACCCATGCACGCATGCGCGCGTGCATCCGGGCCATGCATCATGCATGCATGAGCCTTTCCGCCTTTTTTCCCCTTCACTGCTGGTTGTTTTTCTATCCGTGACGCGGGGTGTATCTGCTAAGCTGGGGAAAAAAATTCAGTGGAGGCAGATGCTGTCACGCGTCTCCTTTGAGCTGACGTGGCAGTATCTGAGGGAGGGACCTCATGTGAGGCCCTCCCCCACACAATTTCTTTCCCTAAGCTGCGGTGCGGTTCAGCGTACAGTATTTATGCTCGTGGGTGAGGATTTGCTAAGCTCCCTTAATTTGCTTGCTGAATGTGGCTTGTTTAGAAGTGATTTTAAAAGTAGGATGAAATCTAGTGCAATTTCTCTAATTTTCATTATAAAGAAAGGTCTTTCATGTGCAAACATTCTTGAATCTGACGGGCGCACTTTCTTATTCATGAAATTAAATTGAGGATTTGTTATGGACAATGGTGGAGTCAGAAAATTATACCTAGTTATAAACCTTTTTGTGCATGCCAAAATAGACTTCTCGTAAATCTTAGACGTACTCCGTTATTTTTTTCTTTTGGAAAAAAGTTAAGTAGAACATCTGGGGCCTACATACGGCTCGCTCCGCCAGTGGTTACCCCCACATTAATTGTTTCTATGCTTTTAGGTATACCTGTCTCTTTTTTCAGGGAAGTTTTTCCAGTCTCAAAATGGGCTTAAAGTGTCCAAACCATGCTATTTTTGTTTCATCTCCAAAACAATAGAATAATAGGTTGCTGTGTACAGCTGCACTGGGGGCACCTACAGAAAAAAGGGCAGCACGTGAATAGGTGAGATTAGTGCCAAAGACAAGCAGCAGCAGCAGCAGAATGTTTGTGTGGGAAAAGAGGCGCCTTTTCGTTTTGGGACGTCACGTGTGACCGGTAGATCGATGGTGTGAGCAGATCGGGCTTTTCAATTGCACCGAACCTTTTTGTCGATTGTTCTCCGTGGGTATGGAGTGCCCACAAACCGTATCTTCTTTTGTCCAGCCCGTGCTTGCGCGATCGTGCTGTTTCAGCTGGCACCTAGCTCAACCAATATTGCAGCACCGGTAATAACTTGCCGGGTGCCAGGGTTGGATTTTCCACTTAATTTTGACAGTAATGGTACATTATCTACTTAATTTTGACACTTGGATACAAAATTAATTGACAAATTGAATATTCCAAATATGTAAATGTTTGGTAAAATTAAGCAAGCCAAAAACTATCAAAAGTAGGGAATTTACAAAAAGCTTCAAATTTTTATAAAACATCAAGCCTAAACATAAATAAATAATTTAGAAATCCAAAAGGAAAAAATATTGGATAGGAATCTACATTCTCTTTAAGCTCTTAAGTTTTTTGGATTTATCTTCATAATTTATTTTTTCTTGACTAATACACAAACTATATAAGTTCATTTATTTTAGAGATTAAATGAGAAGATCTAGATATGATTGAATGAAAGTAAAATTTTCAGTACCCCAATTAATGGTTATGCTGCTTATGCAAATTACTTCTTAGGAGTTCAGTAAAACAGATGGTAAAACTAAGACCCATAACGACATTTCCGTTGGTAATTAAGTGATCTTTAATTTAGTACGTATCTCACAAAATTTTCCTTTAAATTCATCAATTGACTTCGTTGATCAGATGGAGGCAAAAAAATCAGTACTACCTTCAATCCACACTAGCTATGAGACTAATGCGTAGCTACTTTACTTTGCAAAAGGTCTCACCATGTGGTCACCAAGCGTGCGTTGCAAGTATATCTTACTAGCTACATCTCCTTACTTTTAAGTTCTTTTTGTCTTTCGGCCGGATTTTAACTTTAACTCCTATTAATTAATACTATTTATCAGACCTACTAACTATAATCATCTGTCTAAAAAACGGGGCTTCGTCTGTTGACTGCAGACTGCCTGCCCGCCTGCCATGTGAAAACTCGTCTGTTGTTGATACGACGCATGTACATGTAAATACACAGGTGATCGGCACGGAGGCTAGGGCGCTGTACAACCTCGGGCAGGCGGAGGGGCTCACCATCTGGTCCCCAAACGTGAACATCTTCAGGGACCCGCGGTGGGGGCGCGGCCAGGAGACCCCCGGCGAGGACCCCATCACGGCGAGCAAGTACGCCTCCGCCTTCGTGAGGGGCATGCAGGGGAACTCGACGGCGCTCCTCCAGGCCTCCGCGTGCTGCAAGCACGTCACGGCGTACGACCTCGAGGACTGGAACGGGGTCGCGCGGTACAACTTCAACGCGAAGGTGACGGCCCAGGATCTGGAGGACACGTACAACCCGCCGTTCAAGAGCTGCGTGGTGGAGGGGAAGGCGACCTGCATCATGTGCGCCTACACCGGCATCAACGGCGTCCCCGCCTGCGCCGACTCCGACCTCCTCACCAAAACCGTCAGGGGAGACTGGGGTCTAGACGGGTGAGACGTTGTTTAAATTTACTGCAATTAGTCTCAGGTCCGTCACATGCTGTCCTTACGGTGAGCGCTGATGCGTACGTGCTTTTTTTTGGTTGTTTGCCTGCGTGTGCTGTGTACTGCAGGTACATCGCTTCCGATTGTGACGCGGTGGCCATCATGCATGATGCACAGCGTTATGCGCAGACACCAGAAGACGCAGTTGCAGTCTCCCTCAAGGCTGGTAAGCATACGTGACCTCTCTCACCTCTTCCTAGCTGCGCGTGTCCGAGCTTAGCTACTACTCCCTCCCGCGCAATGTAAGGGGCGTTCAGAATAGTAATAACTTTTGACTGAAATTTTACTATAGTTGAATGCTTTTTTTACTATAGTTGAGTTGGTTTATTGGACATAATTAAATTTAAAAAAATTTAAAAATAAAAATGACATATTAGTCTACCACGGACAATGCAAAAGAATACGAAAAAAATAAAAAACAAAAATACTAAAAAACGAAAAAAGGAAAAAAAATGCTACAATGATTTAGAAGCCACCGGGAATGTCGAACGCAGTCGCTGCAGCTCTCCTGAGGGGGTCCTAAGTCCACAACTATCATACCTACAGATCAATAAAACATTAAATTCAAAAAAATTAAATATTATTAGATCATATATGTCTCTATTAAATGGTATACTATGGCTCTATTCTTTGCTGTTTCTAAAAGCCGCTTTTGGCTTTTGCTACATTAACTAACTTTTAAACGGAGTATTTTTTAAAGATGGGATCTACAAGTTAATTGTAGTACACGTTAAAAAAATAATATCTGTACCATCAAAAATCACAAGCGAGTGTCTCTCTTTCCGCAATCTCTGTCGCAAACAGCCAAAAAGCCATCAACCGCAGCCAGAAGCCATCAGCCGCAGTAAAAAAGAACAGGTCCTATGATTACTCATATACTTTTTCACTATTAAAAGGGGTATATAATAAAAATATTGAAATATCTACATATTTTATCTCCGCAATAGATTTATATTTTGGGAAAACTCTTTTCAAGAATGAGAACTTATATTAATGGGTCTGTTCTTTGCGGCTTCTAAAAGCCGCTTTCGGCTTTTGCTATAGTAACTAACTTTTAAACAAAATATTTTTTTTAAGATAGGGTCTACAAGTTAATTGTAGTACACGTTAAAAAACTAATATCTGTATCATCAAAAATCGCAAGTGAGTATCTCTCTTTCCGCAATCTCTGTCGTAAACAGTCAAAAAACCATCAGCCGCAGCCAAAAGCCATCAGCCGCAGCCAGAAAGAACAGGCCCTATAGGATGGGGAGATTAGCTTAGTGGCTTGTTCGTACATAAATAGAAGACAATTTTGTTCAATTTTTTCATTTTTTCGTTAAAAAATACATATATCTAAGACAAAATCACAGTGTTTAGTGCTTAATAATTTACATGAACAGGGCATATGTTCATAATAATTCAGTAAAAAGCACGTCTAAGATTTGGCATTTTCCTGTTCATAATAACTAAGAAAAGCATGACACCGTACTTTCGTAAGCCGTCAATTGCACTCTGTTTCTCCACTCCGAATATTATACTTGGCTGATATAGTAATAATCTAGGGAATTCGTTTGATTCAGCCTTAATTTACTACAGGTTCACCTAATCATTTTTTTGTGTCCGTCAGGACTGGACATGAACTGCGGCAGCTACACGCAGCAGCACGCCGCTGCCGCGATCCAGCAGGGAAAAATCACGGAGGAGGACGTGGACAAGGCCCTCAAGAACCTCTTCGCCATCCGGATGCGTCTCGGCCACTTCGACGGCGACCCCAGGGGCAACATGTACGGCGGCCTCGGCGCCGCCGACATCTGCGCGCCGGAGCACAGGAACCTCGCCCTCGAGGCCGCGCAGGACGGCATTGTCCTTCTCAAGAACGACAACGGCATCCTCCCGCTCGACCGGTCGGCGGTCGGGTCGGTCGCCGTGATCGGCCCCAATGCCAACGACGGCCTGGCCCTCATCGGCAACTACTTCGGCCCGCCGTGCGAGTCCACGACGCCGCTCAGAGGGATCCAGGGGTACGTCAAGTACGCGAGGTTCCAGGCCGGATGCAACTCGGCGGCCTGCGACGTGGCCGCGACGGACCAGGCGGCCGCGCTGGCGGCCTCGTCGGACTACGTGTTCCTCTTCATGGGGCTGAGCCAGCAGCAGGAGAGCGAAGGGCGCGACAGGACGAGCCTGCTGCTCCCCGGGAAGCAGCAGAGCCTCATCACCGCCGTCGCCGACGCGGCGAAGCGGCCGGTGATCCTGGTGCTCCTCACCGGCGGCCCGGTGGACGTGACGTTCGCGCAGACGAACCCAAAGATCGGCGCCATCCTGTGGGCCGGATACCCCGGCCAGGCCGGTGGGCTCGCCATCGCCAGGGTGCTCTTCGGAGACCACAACCCCGGCGGGAGGCTGCCGGTGACGTGGTACCCGGAGGAGTTCACCAAGGTGCCCATGACGGACATGCGGATGCGTGCCGACCCAGCCACCGGCTACCCCGGCCGGAGCTACCGCTTCTACCAGGGAAAGACCGTCTACAAGTTCGGCTACGGCCTCAGCTACTCCAACTACTCTCGCCGGATAGTCTCATCTGGCACCGGGGAGCCGGCACCCAACACGAAGGTACTCGCCGGCCTAACCGCAATGCCAACCGCAGAAGGCGTCGCGAGCTACCACGTCGAAGAGATCGGCGCCGAGGGGTGCGAGCAGCTCAAGTTCCCAACCGTCGTCCAGGTGCAGAACCACGGGCCCATGGACGGGAAGCACTCGGTGCTCATGTACCTCCGGTGGCCCACCGCTAAGGGCGGCCGGCCGGCGAGCCAGCTAATCGGATTCAAGAGCCAGCATCTCAAGGCAGGGGAGAAGGCCAACCTCAAGTTTGACATCAGCCCATGCGAGCACTTCAGCAGGGTGAGGGAGGATGGCAAGAAGGTGATCGATGGAGGGTCTCATTTCCTCATGGTTGACAAGCATGAGTTGGAGATTAGATTGGAGGCTTGAGTTTTAGATGGCAGGGAAGAAAGACATGTGGTGGATACAGTGCAATTCTTTCCTTTATAATTTATTGCAATTATTTATGATTCAGTTGCCTTTGAAACTGAGGTTTCTGGGCTCCATGCAATGTGTTTACTGCCTCTTGAAATATAGCTCATTTTCTTCCTACAAAAATGTCTTCCAATATCTTTGAAATTAATGGAGAATACCAGAACATGTACAATTCATTTCACATGATTGATTTTATCACTTCACAGCAACCAGCTGAACTTCTTTTAGTAAGACTAGTACGCACCAGAGTCAACAAAAGATAAGAACTTTAGTTAATCATTTCAGTTTGCTTCAGATAGAGCAGTACAGAAGGCAAAAGCTACCACATGTGTTACACGAATACAACATGTGTTATCCTACTACGTAAAACAAGGCAGTTGATGCAAACCAGTTTTGAGTGTAGCTCTTGACTGATCTACGCCGCTCCATATCCTTCTACAGTCCATCTGTTGTATCACTCATGTTGCAGAAAAAAAAGGTAACGCATTAGCTAACGTATCTGGTTGCGTGTACTCAACCAAGCAGAGCCTTTTTTTTCTTACCATAAGCAAGTCATTCTTTATGGATATGCACATACGATTAGCGCTTCTTTTGCTCAGACGTCCTTGAAAAGAAGCTGGAATCTGGGTATCCTCTCTGGTGGAAGTGGGCAAGACACTATCAGTTTACCTTTCATTGCGCCCCTAAATATTGCCTGCCAACAAGAGATCAGAGAGCTGAGATGGACTACTTTTATAGCAATGCTCTTCATGAACAAGCAAACAGATAAAATAAGCAAAGCTGATGGTCATAAACGTAAGACTGTTGCCACAAATTGACTAAACTGAGTTAGGCAGAGAGGAATGCTATTAGCGATAAATCCCACATAACGGATTAGGATTAGGATTACAAGAACTGGAAACTGATAGGGAAAGCTAAGCTACTAATGAGAACCAAAATATTCCTCTATTTGTCAAGCAGAAGAGCCATACTGAATGTGGAGCTGAGATAAGATTTGAAAGGGTTTAAATATTGTGGTCTCCATAAACAAGAGGAAATACTGGACAACTTGTGAACGGAACCCATACCCTTGCCAAATTTTACTTCTTCTGGCATATCACAACCTTCTGGTGATATCAAGTACTCTCCTTCTGTCACAAAAGAATATCGTTTTGGCAATCGACACGGTCTCCAAAACCCAATTTTAACCACTAATTTCTACTATAGTATATTTATATAATCCAATAACATTATAATATTATGAAAGTACTTTTCGAGACAAACATATGGTTTTCATAAATCTAATCTAGGGTTCAAAAAACCAGTTTTTATTTTTTACCGGGGTCACCGATGGAACCGATATCTCTAATTTTTCGAAAATTTCGGCTGAAATTTTCAAATCAAAATTTGAATTTTTTTAAACTAAAATGAAAAAGATAAAAAAAGGTGCAGTTTTGAGGGTTTGAACCCAAGACCTGCCTTCTCCAAAGCTAGGGACTTTACGACCAGGCTATATGCACTCGTGTGCTTAGAAATGGTCACAAATTTATTTTATATTTGGCAAAATTCATGTCAAACTGATTTTTTTGGGCCAATTTGAAATTTTACTTTTTGGGGTGTCCGGATAGATCCATTTCCCGATTTTCTGAACCTTGATTCAATCTAAATATTTAAAATGATATTGATAGCTAAAGTTTAGAAAGTTTGACTGCATGTATCGCAAAACGACATTTTTTTATGATTGGAGGGAGTATAATGTTATAGGTCTAGCTGCTATATCTCAGGCCTTGTGGACTGTTGTAAACAAGAATATTTTGAACAGTAAAAGATTAAGCAACCAAATGAAGAATTTGAAAAAACATGTGTTTTGATGCCATATTGGGCAGACATTCAATAAAAGTGTTGTAGGGAACATCCTGATGCAGCGTGTGCTGAGGTTATCCAAATGGTGGCCTTACAAGCTACTTTGACCTCCCAGAACAATCAAGAATTGGTACTGCTGGAGTGAAACATTCAATAAAATTGTTGTAGGGGACATCCTGATGCAGCGCGTGCTGAGGTTATCCAAATGGTGGCCTTACAAGCTACTTTGACCTCCCAGAACAATCAAGAGTTGGTACTGCTGGAGTGAAACGCCTTAGTTTTTGTTTATCTTTTAACTGTTCAATGTTTTTATGTATACTTTGTGTTATGGATCACTGTACAATAAATTTAACGGTATCACAAATTCACAATTATTATTTGATTTTCCATACGAAACAATTATTATTGTATTGGCTTCATTCCCTTGGCTGCTATGAGTTGGAGAGTTTGAGAAAAAGTGCAAGACTCTTGGCCCACTCACCTCAACTACATCAATGAAGTCTTGCTTGCTGCTGAAAGAGCCTATCCATTTTGTGTGATCAGGTGTCCTGTATACATACATTATAATAAGTCTGTAATATTCTTGTTGCAGCTAGAGTATGCCTTAAAGTAAAACTAGTAGGAGAAATAGTAATGAGAAAATGCTATCCTTTTGGTGCATGTCACTCAGTATCAAAGGAACCAACATTCTTCGCAATCGCAAAAAGAATCAACTCAATGTTGGATTAGGTCTGATTGTCTGAATCGTTGCCATGAATGCAATTTTTATTTGTCCTCAGAAATTGTCTTCCAACATATTTCATGTAATAAGAGTAACAAAAATATATTTTACCTATAAAGTTGACACTTAATAAGGAAGCATAAAAGTTCATATCAACTCAGTAGTCAATACTCCCTCCGGTGACAAATACATGTCATTTTGGGATGCGTGCAATCAAACTTTCGAAACTTTGATTATTGATATCTTTTTAAATATTTAGATTGCATATATAAAAAATCATATGTGTAGATTTGTCTCAAAAAGTACTTCTATAATATTATAATTGTATTGGATTTTACAAATATATTATACTATAAATTAGTGGTCAAAGTTGCATTTTGGGGACTATATCGATGTCTGAAACGACATGTATTTGTGACTAGAGGGAGTAGTTCTAGAAGAAAATGGAATTCTCTTGAATCATGATACATATCACTGTTAACACCTACAAACATATGCAAATAGCTCACCAGACTATTCTAATTTCACCAGTCATTGTAACAATTAGGGTATCATTCAGATATGCACAACTCATTTATACCTTCCAACAGTGCATTAAAAAAAATACTTCAGTTCAGATTTTGGGTAATAGATCTCAAAGTCTCAACAAATGTTCCTAGTTCCCACATCTTCTGAAAGTCCTTTTCATCAATAATCATGCTAAACTGGGGACTTATTTTATCAAACAAACAAGCACACACTGATTAATTATTTAATCTTCACCCCATATTCTTCCTTACCAGTGAAGCTTTTGCAAATTCAAATTTAAAATTTCCTCCATAGCTGTTGCTGATGCTAATACTTGTGGCATATGTTTATGGACTAGAACAAAAGCTAGATTTTCAACCTTCATTGTGTCACATATAGAACCTGACAGACAAGGCTAATGTATTGCAATGAATTCATATAATTGTATGTGTACAATAAGTTAGGATATGTCCAAACAACATCATATCAATGAAGTTAACACAAACTAACCATTCCATACCCTGAATCCATCTTCATGTGATGGGCATTGAAGAAAAAAATGGTTGCTGGAACCAACGTAATATCAAAATAGTCAATGTAAACTTGCATCTCCTCAGAATCCATGTCGACCAATGCTATTGTAGCAAACTTGGATATGTCCCAGGAAGATTTAGCAAGCTGTGAAAAAAGGATGAACGGGGTGAGATTAAAAATTGTCATACAGAAGCCATAAAACTTTTCATATACAGAAAAAAGATGTGAATGAAAAGCTTGATACATAAAAGTAATTTACAGACATTATCTTACCAAACAAATGAGGTGGAAGGCGCTAGAAGTTGACCAGAACAATAAGGAGGTATGTGCTCTACTCTCTCTTCCATTCATTTCCTTGGTTTCTAATGTGTTTCATCCTGTACAACTATGAGACATGTATATCAACCTTGTAGGTCCACTAGGTTTCATAGATGCTAATCTAGAATATAATAACTTTAGCAACCTCAGCAATGCTGCCTAAGGTTAACAAATTTTGGATCTGTAGGGTTTACCTAATACGCATGAACCCTACCAAAACAACAAAAATGCATTTCAAGCAACCACGGGATCTACATACCAACTTTGTAGTCCCACCTGTGATTTAGGTAACCATAGGATCTACGTTCCAAGTTTGCAAACCCAACTGGGGTTCTTTTAAGTGACAGTGATATACTGATCTTTTGCGCAACTAGATAAATCTGCCTATTAGAGATGCGGATAGCACAAGCACACAAGCGCGCGCACTCAACCGAGAAGGGAGTAAACAGCCACATTGATAATACAAACCCAATCAGCAAACCAACACTACAACATGATGGGAAACTAAAACGGTGGGAAAAAAAGAGAGGTTGGAATCGATTTCAGATATGTAACCCTCAGCTTCAGCCATGCACCATTTTATCACCCTGCGGCAACAATCTCCTGCCTATAACCCTTACGAGTGCCGAATTTCTTTACTCAAGGCAGTCCATGCCGAGAGTGCAGCGGGGACTATGTGCTGTGCGCAAGAAGATTACACAAACAAGCACAATCATACAGGGTTCGAGCAAATCCCCCAAGGACTTAGGCAGAGTGAACCGACCATTCCTGTAGATTGGACGAGAAAAAACCTACTAATCCAAGAAACCCAGCACTGGCTTCCTCACGACGCGAATACCGAATCGCATCAAATCGGCACGGAAGTTTAAAGACTGGAGCAGGGGGGGTTTCGTGGGGGGGGGGGGGGGGAGAGAAGGGGAGAAGGGGGGAGGCGCGGGGGACGACGGCCCGCGGACTTACGATGTCGTCGAGGTGGAGGCAGGCGGCGTCGGCGGCGCGGCCGAACCGAAGGACGAGGACCTTGTCGAGGGTGTCGCGGATGGTGGCGTCCACCTCCCGCTTCCGCCGCAGCGTCGGCAGCACCATCGACCCCATCGACCTCCCTCCCCCTCTCTCGCTCGATCTGCGCCTGCTTCCTTCCTTCAAGAACCAAGATTCTCCCCTCGCCCTCCGCCGTGCGCGTAGTCGGCTTGCAGCGGTCGGGGAAATGAATCTGGGCTTTGCGGGTCATATCAGGGCCTGTTTGGTTAGTGGCCCGTTGGATGCAAGGTGGGTAAACTTGGGCCAGTCCTACAGGATGCGAAAGAAAAAAAGCCCGTTAGCCTGGGCTAGTGGGAACGTGATTCCCGCAGGCAGGCCAGCATTCAATTGCGTATTAATGGAGCGATTAGTGCAATGAAGGGCTAGTGTGTATTAAAGGTAGGTTAGAGGTGAGTGAAGTGAATAAGGTAGGTTAGAGGTGAGTGAAGTGAATAAGGCAATATAGGTATATTATGATAAATCAAAAGTTTTGGTAATATTGTTTTGTAACTCCACCAAGTGCATCCTATACCCAACACAACATGCATCATCATGACTTTGTCAGCAACCAATCAAACATAAGGGGTGGGTTCTTTTGAACTGTAGCTTATGATGTTTGGTTTAAATTTTTGAATTCTGTCTATTCGCAAGAGAGTATGGAGAGAGATACTTGTTGCGACATGGGTAGGCTATGCAAGTACAATTTCAAAAAATCAACCGCGTAAACAAGGAACATCTGCTAGTAATAGATTACGATATTACTACTAGACGTGCAGACTTGTAGTAGAAGTAAAGTTGATATAGCATGTTGGTGCGGTGGTAGTCGTACTGGCCACACATCTCCTCCTCCAGCTCCTTGTGCCCGTCACAAGTTGTGGATCGTCCTAGTGCTAAACCTTCATATCAATACTTTCAAGGTGTCCACACGTACGAGACAGGAACACCACGTGCTAAAGTGCTAGTGTTGGCTGCATTGTATTAGATGAGGAAGGTGTGGCAACTAGGGTTTTGAGAATTTTGAATTCTCTTCCAAACCCTAAGACACCGCCCCTCTATATATAGACATCCATGATGGGCCTCAAACTTGAGGCCCAATAGGAACTTGTGGTCCACATGAATTCAGATCACCATCCGAATTAGATCCTAACCCTTTAATCGTGTGACCCTATAGATTCACGTGCACATGAACATGGCTCGAGTACTCCTACTTGTCCATTAATCAGTAGCGGTTCTTAGCAAGACATGCCGAATCCCAAATATACATAAAAATCACATCGGACGAACCTCAACAAAACTTATATGTATTTCCCTTTACCTCATGATATTGGTCAAGCTCAAGGCGAGTACGTACCATCCTTGTTGGTTAGCTTGACCACTCTTTTACGATCACGTGACTTGAATTCCCTGACTATGGTTAACTCTTTAACTGTGAGCAGCATGGCCAGGTATTTCTGGAATCCAATTACTCGAGAGGCCTAGAGATATCTCTCTCATTCCATAGAGGGGCAAATCCTATCTTAATCAACCATGCCTCGATGCATGCATCATGACAAAATCCGAAAGCTACTTTTATAACTACCCAGTTATGGAGTAGTGTTTGATTACCCCTAAGTCAACCATTATGTATCTTGAGTACGTGCGATGACCACAAATCTAATAACATAGCATACACATTGTAAATGAGACCAATTGATGATATGAAAGAATGCAACATTATCACAGCGTCTCATGGTGGGTTGATCTAACCCCATGTTCACTAACATTTGTCCATATTATTGGTTTGATATCTCCATATCTATGAACCGTGAAACATGTCATTAACCAATACATATACAAGTTTATTCATATGTGTTCTCATATGTGTAACACCTCAGGACCCACATTACCTTGGGATACCACTAAACCACTCCACAACTAGCCAGATTACAAGGTAAAATAAACTGACAACATCTCCTAAAACATGATAAAGTAAGCGGAAGTATAACGAAACAAAGGTAATGGAAAACTATTAATTAAGGAATAACTACTAATAATTTTAACTAAATAAAATGAATCACAGTCTAGCATTATTAATTAAAAGTGATCAATAATGAGGAAAAAGATAAATAACCAGAGATTCCTCATATTCATTATAGCATAAATCATGAAATGGTGTGTAATAGTGTTATGCCGCTCTACCCTTCTCATGTATGCCCAAGGATCACCTGGAAGGGGGAAAATCAAGAGGGAGATAAAAATCTCAGCAAACGAACTGTTTAACAAGCTAATTAAACTATAATAGTTTAAGCATCAATAATTATTTTCCATAATGACCGCATTTATAGCTTTAACCACATTTACTACCAACAACCATAAAACATTAACAATTAAGTTTTGTTTGCCTACTTCATAACCGTAACCACCACTACTACCAACATCAGTAAAGCATTAACATATTTTCCCATTAACATATTTTCCTACCTAACCATATTATTTTCCATAACCACAGCCGCTACAACAGTTACTACAAGACAAATATCTCATGCTACAATCACAATCCCTATCATACCACAATGAGGTGAACCCCACTCCACGACCACAACCATATTCCTCATACCACTAGTGACCCTTATGGGACAATTCCACATAAAAATCTAAGAAGCTGCATAAGTATACAAATAATTCATCCATAACACATTGCATAAGGGAATTATTGATCATATACCCTCCACTTAGATGGAAATTGAGGATTTACCCTCCTGGCCCACGTGTCAGTGACCTACGATGACCCCACATGTCATTGAGTGGGGAGGGTAAATCCTCAATTTCCCAACTATGAGGAGGGTATATGATCTAAACCCCCTTGCATAAGTATGCAAATGATCCACTACACCCTTACCCAATAAGGTAAGAGTGTGCATCGTACTACGGCAATATACGATGCTATACTGGTACGATCGTGGCAATGTGCGGTGATATCCACGATGCAAATAACATCTCATGTTATGCATGATATGATACCAATGATTCATAAGAATTTAACCACAAAGATCAGTAATATATTCATCAAGAATACTACCACATAATCTACATATAATTCAATAAATACAATACCACATAATCCACATTCGATTCACCATGATCATAATCAATCGATTCATAGAGAATACTACCACATAGATCACAATATATTCGTTAAGAATACTACTACTAAGACCACAATGTACTCACTAAGAATACTACCACTTAGATCACAATATCCTCGTAAAGAATACTACCCTACAACTATATTTGTTTCATTAAGAACAATACCACATAACCACAATTAATCCATCAAGAGCATAAATAATTGATTCTTAAAATGCTACCACATAGACCATATTAAAGAAAGCATGTAACAGTGGCATAGCATCTCAGATTAAGAGAATTATCTAATGTGAATGTAGTATGATTAACGAGTTAAACGGTAGCATATAAGCTACGTTTACTTGCCTCTACCGATGAAGAAAGCACTCACGCACGGTCAGGAGCGAAGCCACATGTCTAAAATTACCTCACAGTACAAGACTACAGCAAGGTATCCACAACTTAAGGAAATAAAATACCACTAAGCCAAAACCCGACAATACCACTAAGCCAAAACCCGACAATACCCTCTCAGCTCGTCGATTCTACACACAGTCCACTGCAGCAGTGCTGCTTGTTTTTTTTGTATCTTTAAAACTACTAGGCCAGGCACAACAAATGAGATATTTCTGAAAACTATATAGAAAAACCTATAATTTTTAAGTAGGCATTCTATTTTTAATCTATTTCGGCGATCTAGCCAACAAACTTCTAACGAATCCCAGCTTCTGTATAATGCTCTAAAATTCATGTTTTTTTTACAGAAGCTAGTTTACGTGATTCTCTACAACTTTCCTTATTGGGAGCAAAATCATAAAATTCAACTACCCTCTGAAACTACACCTGAACAGCAAACAGTTTCAGATTACTCCTCTGCTACACAGCAAAGTTTCCGACTCTGCTGCGCCCAAACCCCACAGCCAAAATTTTTTTTAAAAAATATAGAAGCTAGGCTTCGACGTCCTCTAAAACTTTTATGTTGGCCAGATCTGCAGGAAAAATTGTCTTGATGATCTAATCTAGATGAATAATCGCGCTGCATGAATCAACCTACGCGCAGACAACAGAATAACGCTAATAAGCTAATTATCCTGCTAGAACCCTACTAATCCCGTGCCATGAACCCTAATCACATCTAAAACAGGGAGAATTGAGGTGGAGAAAATTACCTAGGTGATCCCATAAGATCACCCCTTTTTCCTTCTTCCTTTTTCCCCCTTCCTCTCCTTCCCTTCTTCTCTTCTTCTTCTTCTTCTTCCTTCTTCTTTTTCTTCCTTTCTTTTCAACCATGGTAGACATGGAGAGAGAGAGAGAGCAGGGAGGGGTGTGTGGGGCAAGGGGGTGGCGGCCAAGGGGGGTGGGGGCGGCCAAAGGGGTGGGAGAGGGATTGGCTAGGGTTTAGGGGAGAAAAGGGGGCGACTTGGCCCCCCCTTTTGGGCTGGCTGGCCCAAAGTGGCTAGGCCCCCCTCTAGGCAGCTCAAACTCTTGGTTTTTAATTAATTAATTTATATTTCCACTTTGGACAATTTCACAATTTTATTCCCGCCTCCCGCGATTCACCGAAAAACTCCGCGATTCCGCTAAAATTTCCGTAAACCTAAGCGAAGACTAGAGCATTACAATATGTTTCCAACTAAGGATCGTTTAAGAGTAATCATTGCAGAAATATAGAGTTTCGCAATCAAGTCACATATTTGCTAATAAATATTGATGATATTATTTAAGAAATAAAATAACATGTTATCTAATAAATTATGAACATAACGACATATAATTGTCTCTATGATTGTTTCTAAGGTATATTTCCAACAATACTCGTGTGTGATTTTGGCTGATATAAATAAAGTCAGGATAATGTCTCCTATAATCAACTTATAAACCTCTCTTTGAAAAACACTTCATTAAAAAACTAGTTACTACATAAAGTAAAGCCATGAGGCCAAAAGAATCCACCCAAGCTTGCTGTGTTGTGTTACTATCCAAAGTTGGCAACTTGAGGGTGACAGGTGGACCTGATACAAGACCAATAGCAATCGGAGAAGGCATAGCCGATGAAGGCCACATGGATCTTCATGCCAATAATGGGCAAGCACGCAATAGACTTCTGTATGAAAGAGAGGAAGCCGAGAAAACAGGAATCGATAAGAAAATAATAGCTAAATGCTTCTGCCCTCCTAGTCCCTCGTTAGTGAGATCGTGCGACCACGCGTGCAACGCATGACCCGACGATCGCACGCCAGTGTCGTCGTGATGCAGCTACATCGAAAGGAGAGACATGCATGTCATCTTTTCATATGCACAGATGCATGCCATGTGGTAGAATGCGTCAAGCGAACAAATACAATATAACGTTTGTACTTCATCATCATTTCTTCTTTGAATGATCATATCTTTTAAAATAGAGTGTTGATTTGTGTTACATCTTAACTGTTGTGATTTATATAACGGGCTTTACAAAACAAGATCTATATTAAATATGTTTTGAAGATATGTTGATAAAATTATTTCTTAACTGATAACTCTGGGTATCATCTACTAGCAACTATAGGTGCTAGTAGCTAGTAATTCTCCGAAGGTAAAAATTACAGGCCTGAGTACCTAGATGATGACAATTAGTAACATGTAGAGCTAGCAAATAATTTAGCAAGTGAGACGCCCTGTGTAATTACCAAGGGTTAATCATACTTAAGCAATAGATTATTATTCGTTTGCTCAGTAGGATATTGTTCCAACGAATAATAAGCCTTACCAGAGTGGCACAACAGAATAATAATATAGATAATGTATCTTTATTATAGCAGTTGTCACGCATGGCTGTGGTCTTTATTACATTTATTTGAATACAGAAGATATGAAACATATACTCTATCTCTCGCCTATTCTGCTTAGCAGGGCACCTACTTGTCCCAACCACCGTATAGGGTGTTCACCTTACCCTGGTCCTCATAGTAATTGCTCTCGTCCCCTGTGGCCTTGTCGGTGGCTACAAGCCCTTTATCCCACTCAAGGTAATTCCTGTAGGATCGAGTATGGCTATTAGAGGGAGGCAAATAGAAGCCTAAAT
Source organism: Melocanna baccifera (assembly GCA_036346265.1). NCBI lineage: Eukaryota > Viridiplantae > Streptophyta > Magnoliopsida > Poales > Poaceae > Melocanna > Melocanna baccifera. Next base: position 10,585,079 of record CM070707.1, on the reverse strand, counting down.
TAAATTTGAGGCTTTTCAAAATCTTTTCCTTCGAGTGAAAGCAAAACTCATTACTTCAGTAGCTATGAAAGCTATAAAGATAAGAGACAAATAATCATAAGGAAAGATCTAATCAAAACGTAGCAAAATGTGCTTTGATAACTCCTAGTGGTCTAACTTCTACATACATGGCGGTCTGACCTACATGAAGGGGGCGTTCCAACCTCTAGGCTGGTCAGACTGCTGTTTCAGTGGCAGTCATACCGCTATGGACAGTAAAATCAGGGGATGCTATAGTAACCCTGGTCCGACCATTGCTATAGTAATATTAGGAATGAACAGTAATTTCAGCGCTATTTCAAATCCAAAAATCCATATAACTTTTGATCAGTTAATCCAAAATGACTTAAAACTTTGCATGTATTTTCTTTAGGATATCAGGAATCTATTCCAATCAACGATCAAGAAAATCGTTGCTAAAGTTTTGACCTTTTCCATTCGAAGGAAGGATGCACCAAAACTGGTCAAAAGAGGGAACTCTCTATCTACTCTGGCTCGTGAGTTCTTAATAATCTAGATGATTTAAATGAGCTATCACATGTTATAGCAAGCTAGATAACAGCACAAACTCAAGCCAAAATGCTCACAACACTAAAACTTCAAAATCACCCCTTCTTGAGTTAAAACCGGGCAAACACAAGAACTTGCAAATATAAGTGCCTAGATGGATGAGATCTGTTCTCCAAGACACATCTTCATCATTTACACATCCTTGCTATGAAGCAAGAACAAGGAAATAAGAAGAAATACCAAAAACCATGCCAAATAAAAAATTTATCACTCGAGCACAAGAGGAAAATACTTGGAGATGAATATTTACAACCACTTCCTAGCCATACACAAAACCTAAGGATGGCAAAAAGGTCAACCACAAGAGACTCTCTTATCTCCCATAAAGTTCTCTCCAAGAACCCTAACTCCTCTCTCTACTCGCTATGGATGATTTAACTCTAAACCACCCTCTCCACCTTTTTATAGTGGAGGCATATGAGAAACCCTAAGTAGCCACTCTAGTTGAGTTTCATCCACTTACATGGGCTAACCAGTTGACCCAACATAATTTCGGGTTTTACACTTACATAAGCACGCTTCTCAAAGTGCACACACACCCATTAACCCATTAGTGAATCAACACTTGATTTACTTCACATTTTCAGCACAACCAAAACCTAAACCACTTAGGTCACGTCGTAATTTTGCACACCACCATTTTTTCGATATTGAGAAATTTACCAAAATACCCCTCTGCTGTCTTCTATGAAGTTCCCCCTTCCTTTGCCACGAATTATCGTCTATGCTTCACCAACTGTCATGTGGCCCCAATGACTTATCGTCAAGACTCTCGCGTAGTCGAATCCTATCAAATCATCCTCACTTGTAAATGACCTAAGTCACTTGGCACACCATATGCTTCTCCTCGCGCATCACAGCACCCGACATCTTTGACCGCACAGGACCTCGGCTCCTATCGGACCCGGACTCGAAAATCTAGAATCCTCTGTAATTTCACCGCACTATTCCCTAGATCAGTAGATAGTGTTCACAGTACATTATTGTTATCATCTCATACATCGCATGATATTCATAAAGCCATAATATATTTACATCACAGTTTAAAATACGCCACGTCGGGTGACTGTTTTACATAACTGGCCGACATGGTCAAATACTTACAGATCAAAAGTATAGCAGCGAAAAACGAGAACAATGGCAGGGCCAATAGCCACAAGCAGGCGACTGGGGTAAATGTGTGCATCTATATTGCATAACCCTAGGTAATATAGGCGCACACCCTTACGATAAGTCTGCATGCTTAGGATTAGGCATTTAAAAATCCGCCCTAGTTGCAGTCGTCAGCTACTTGGTTTGGTGCATCCTCATAGACATAATGATCCTGACCTCCTGCTTTTGGATATGATGATGCGAGAGTGAGCACACTAACCATCGTGCTCCATGAGCCAATAAACAGAATGCAATTACTTAACATGTATGGCTTATCAAAGGATAGGCGCATGTTATTTTATTTGCCAGAAATTTACTTTTAAAAGACATAGGACATATATATAAAAACTCCATAAGACTTAGCCATTTGGACTAAAATTATAGTATTTAAAAAGACATGTGACGATAGTATTGGCACAGACTACATCTACCTTTACATGTCACCTACACCATATACTTACTTTTCAGCGTCATAGCCGCTTAAATTGTCACTAGGACGACACCCAAGGCAACACAAAACCATGACAGTTCATCGTCCTTCATTCTTCTTCCAAGTCCCACCCACAAAAATGTTTTGAAATAGAACTATATCTGAGTTAAGTTCCCATGTCCGCCCTTGACCGTGGACACGTCTATTCGAATAGTTTTGACTCTGTAGAGTTTGTACATTTTCACCACAAGAGACAATCCGCTCGTTGTCTCGCATGATTCCTTAGTCATGCGGTTGAGTAGATCGTCACATTAACCTTTCAAAACTACCTGGCCTCTTGTTCTCATCTCACCCTGTGGGCTGCTCCGACTTGCGGTGGGTCTCATACGTTGCACGAGATGTTACTATTACTAGCGCCTCTAGGCTCCACTCCCCATAGCGCTAGTAAGATAGAGAAACAAGCCACCCTCCCCTCAGTGTCCCTTTTGCCACAACAAGCCCTGGCATTTCCACACTTCTCTCCCCCAACCTGTGAGATGAGTTCGAGATTCGATAGGTTTACTCAGCCAAGTTGCACTTTACATACTTGTGGCTGTACTATTTTACAATGGATGGTCCTGATCAGATTCGATCCTTAGGGTTATCTAGGCAGTTCTACCACAAACCACACACTCGTGCACTCCAATGCACTATGCCCCCGAACCATCCGCCCAGATACGTAAGCAAGTGAAGGTTTGTGGGAGCACAAAATAATATTTCTTGCAAAAATACACAACCACTTTCCTCTATAACTTTCCCAGAATTGCTTTTGTAATTGTATGTGATGATCGGGGTCTTTTAGCAACCCCGAGGGCTAAGCGTTGCTAAGCTTTACATATACGCATAAATTATTGTTTAAAATACTACTCTTATAACTTCTCCTAGGGTGATAAACAAGTTTCACTATCTTAATGTGCCGGAAGGTATAATAGTAGCACTTATTAAAGGCAGCTGACTAAAATATTAAAAACAGATATTTGATTATACATAAAATAACAGCATGCAATTTAATAATTTGAATGTAAATAATTTATGAAAATGGGGAATCAAAATGATCAAAGTATTGACTCGCTTGGGTCACTGTTGCCTGGATCTTGCTAGTCTTGGTTCGCGTCTGCCTCGGATTCCTCCTCTTGAGCTTCGTACGCTAATTTTACGTTGAACAAAAATTTAAAAACAAATAAAAAGAATCAACATTACCAATTAAATTCTCATCAAAACTTCAAACAAGCTCAAAAACTTATGATTTTGGTTTCATTGGAAAGAGGGTGAATTTAGATGAATTTAGCAGTTTTTCTCACTTTATTTGGAGTTAAAATGAATTACTTATGAATTTTCAATGTTCTCAGCCAAATTAATTTAGAAAATAAAATCAGAAACTATTATTTAATCCAGAGGAGAGAGAATGTCTGAGACTGACAGGTGGGGTCCACTGGATATATTATTTTTCTTTTTCATACACTGACAGCTGGGATCCACTGAAATTTATTTATTTCTTAATATATCAGTGACTGACACGTGGGACTCACTGGTGGTATTAATTTCTTTATCTACCAGGCACTGACATGTGGGGCCCGTAGGGGTTATTATTTTTTTCCTCGGTTTCACTGACAGGTGGGGCCATGGGGATTAATTATTCTCTTTGACACTGATAGGTGGGACCGAGTACCGGTTTAATTAAAACATGGCCCACAGGTCAGTGACTCATTAATCTAACTACTGTGATTAGTGTTAATTAAGCGCGGGAATAATTAATCTAACATGGCCCACAATAGCTTCTCCTTCCTCTCGACAACGGTGAGGCTCGCCGGCCAGTAGCATTCAAAAAATGAGTTCCTTGCCCTTGCGCCCACCTTGGTGCGAGTTCTCACCAGCCGATTTGACCGAGGCATTGGCCAGCGGCGAGCTCGGGTGGCGGGGGAACAGGACACTAATGGAAACGATGATCTATGACACTAGAGCTCAATTACTTGCTCGGAGAGTACCTGGAGGTGGTCACGGTGCGGTCCTGGGCGTCGGTGGAGCTCGGGCGTGGTTGTGGTGGCTTGTCGGTGTGCGGCGGTGGTGAACTGAGGAGGTGCACGGCGAGGGAGCTTCTCGGGCATGGGGAGCTTCGGCTGGCGCTAGGGATGGCGTCGCCAGGCTTCGGTGATGCTTCTGGTGAGAGGAATTGGCCTGAAGTGGACTCAATCGGTGGCGAGCTCCTCGGCCGGAGTTGGGGAAGAAGAAGGCTTCGGCGAGCTACAGTGCACGATAATCCAATTAGGCTCGGTGGGAGTGAGAGGGAGGTGCGGAGAAGCGATCGAAGGGCTTGGCAGGCTTTTTATAGCCAGTCGATTGAGATATCCGCACGTGAGCAGTTGCGGCGGCCATGGCGATGACACGGGCGGCGGTGTGGTTACAGTGCACCGGAGCCAGACCTTGCATTGGCGAATTGACGGGGGCAGGAGTGCGCAGGGGATGGTGAGGTTGGGCGTCAGCGGTCCTTGGCGACGTGGGGATGGCCGGCTGATGCGGTGGCAGGGGCGCTGCCACTCGGTCGCACTCCGAGGGAGACAGGGGCGATTGGGGGTACTACGGTGGGCATGGGGTGATGGACGTGTTGCCGACCTCTGGTCCGAAGGGAGCTTGCCAGTGGGGGCGGCCGTAGCGGGATTTCGGGGGAGAGGGGGCACGGCGTAGGCGTGCGCTCGCGAGCGGGCAAAGGCAGAGAGGGGGAGGAAGGGAGAAGGGGGAAGGGGCGAGGCCGTGGGCCGGTCGAGCTCCTTCTCTCTCACTCTCTCTCTTTGATTTTTTTTATTTTCATTTTTGCTTTGAATTCTCTTGGCATTTTGGGGACATATGTATGTATATATTTTTATATATAAAATTTCAGATAATGCTCTCTCAAGTATTATTGCTTCTTTTTCAAATTTACACTTTCATTTTTAAATGCTATTTGTATTTTTAAGGCTTATGTGTGCATATACTTTCACATATATTTTATGCATATGATTTCATGGCACCCATTTCAATATTAGTGCTAATTAAATTTTCTAAATTCTTGGGTCAAGGTGTGGATCACCTTTTCAGATTCGTATATCAATTTGAAATTTTCTTTTAGTTAAATATACTCTTTCTTCTGAGTGTTTCCCCCTTTTTATTTTGTGCATCAACATCATTTATGTATATGTGTATATATATATACTTTCTTTTTATTTAATGGAACCTCAACCAAAACCAATGAAATCCAGAAAATTGAAATGTCAGGAAATGCCAAAAATTTCAAATGCCACATTTTACACCATATTTATAGTTTTCCAAATTTGGAATGTCACAGCTCCACTCTGAGCCTAGTCCCAGTCCACCTTGTTGTTGCTCATCATATCCACCACTAGTTGCTCCTACTCCAGTTCCTCATCGTCCTGGCTTGCAACCGTCCCATAGGCCTCAGTCATCTGCGGTGGCTCCTTGATCATCTGGACCTTAGCTCCTCCTAAGCGTAGTCCTGATCCCTTAACCGTTTTGAACCTAAGCTCTCCTAACTTAGTCCTAGTCCCGTCCATCTCACCATGACATAGCTTCGGAGTCCTACAACTAACACCAACAAACAAACCATCACATAGCACCGAACAATACACAAAGTCATCTATTGACATAATTAATCCATACAATGTATCATGGAAAATGTATGCAATCAAACCACTGATCCTAACTATAGAAACAAAACATTAAACCTCTATGCAAACAAGCAACGACCCAGGTTAGACCAAATTCATCTCGCGACTCAAAAATCCCAAAGCTCAAAACCTAGTTGAAGATCCCTGTCAAGCCAGTCTAACCGCTTGGTCTTAGCGGTCAAACCGCTGACCCCAAGTGATTGAATAGCTGCCATGCACTTGACTCTCCATCTGTAAACCAATACATGGACACACGCCATGACTCACATATATATGGACTCCCTCTTGACTAATACTTGTATGGACTCGCGCCGTGACTAACACCCAAAACATAGAACCAACATATGAACTCAGCAAGGCCGGTCTGACCATGGCTCACACACTGGTTAGTTTGCCCACAAGGCAACCGGTCAAACCACCTCCCTAGATCTGATCGGCAATTCTAGAAAAGCACATGCTGAAATTCAACTTCACAAAAATCAAACTCAAGCAATGAAGTTAATACACAATCAATGTCAAATATTCATTACTGACATGGAGTCACCACCACATGGTTCTCTAATCTCCTCCTTGATGAGTAATTTGACAAACAACCTGAAGGCAATAATTTGAGTTTGAATTTTGGAAATTTAAAATACACAGGATGAAAGAGCCATTAGTGGTCCAGATTTAAGAGAACGCAAGAACATGACCACAGTGACGAGATGTGGAATGGTGCTAAGACCAGAAAGACCAAGTTTTCAACAAAAAGCTTCATCCACACCTAAAATGTCTCACATAGTACAATCTTGCTCATGGTCTAAATAAAAAACAATTATGTATCATGACAGATAAAGCATAGAAAGAGTAAGTAAGAACAAATATAATACCACTTGACAACAAAAGATCAAGAATGACCAAAAATGCATTTTTCTTACATAAAAGCTCAAATTGCTCTAATAGAACCTCACAAAGCTCATTCTCCCCCTTTTTCACTTTTTTAAGCATCTCTCCTTTTTAAGGTCATTCTCATAAAATTCACCCTATTTTAGACTAATACCAAATTTTGCCTTAAATATTCTCCCCATTTTGGCAAAATATTCATCAAGGGCAAGGGGCTATGCAAGCTCACTACTATTCTTCCTCAAATGATGCATGAAAACACTTATAAACAACAAGAGAGCAAGAAAGAGCATATAAATCCACTAATAACTACTGTTTAATTGATATGCATATTTTACATGGGACAGTGAAAGTTTCATAATTACCCCCAAGTGCTTTCATCAGAACCAATCAAGAATGGATATCTACATTGTATGTGCGTTGACATGATCTAAACACTACAAGAACGCGCATACCCGGTCCATGTCCATGGCGGTTGTTAGTGATATGCCCTAGAGGCAACATGGAGATGTTGTATATATCACATACTATGTTTATGATACATTACTTTGTTCCTTGGAATAGACATCATCATTATTGATCAATGAGTATGTGACTTATTCATGAGACTCTTAAATACTAAAATGTTGCTATTTCTAAATGATCCCTGATCGTATATCATATGAGGAACAAATATGATTCAAAGACAAAAATCAGCATATGTATTGATTGATGATCATGTCTCATGGATCATGGTATGGTGATACCAAATCAATAATATGGACATGTGTTAGTGAACATATGTTGGATAGACCTGCCATGAGACACTGCAGAGATTCCATATGTCATCAGTTGGTCTCGAGTAGTGTTTATGTAGAATCCTTAGACTTGAGATCATCATGGTTCCCAACATGAGTAGTAGCTTATTTTGGGACTACTAAACACTACTCTGTAACTGGGTAGTCATAAAAGTAGTCTTCGGATTTGCCATGAAACATGTAGTGGGATGTGAATGATCAAGATAGAATTTGCCCCTCCTTATGGGAGAGATATCTCTGGGCCCCTCGATGTAATGGATTATGAAAGTGCATGGTCATGCCAAGGTGATTGAGGAGTCAATCACAAGTTTATAATCCATCATGGAATCGAGAGAGTGATTGAGCTATTAAGAGGATGACACAGGTCTCGCCTTGAGCTCAATCTATATCGTGAGGCAAAGGGATTCGTACATGAGAGAACATTACAGGTTCAGCCGATATGATCTTTACATATACTTTGGGGTTAATATGTCTTACTAGAGGCGCTATTAACGGGGTGACCGGAAAGGCGTTTCGGTCACGACCAAGTATCGTGAACCTCTGTGGTCGCACGCTTAACGGGTTGGAACAACGATTCGAATATGATTCGGATATGGGCTCAATTCGGATAAAGATCCGAATAGACTCCTAATGAGCCTTGGTCCGCAAGGCCCACGTGAGGAGGTCTATATATATGGAGGTGAGGGGCTGAGGGGATTCGTCCCTATTAACATCTAGCAAAACCCTAGCCGCCACCTCCCGAGCCAAACCCTAGCTGCTCACGAGTGCTAGTACACTCGCGATCGGCGTTCAGCCCGGACGTGTGGATACCGGTGGAGGCGCTGCTCGTTGCAGTGCTGATCGGCGTGCGTGGAGGAGACGATCTGTTCGGGACGATCGGCTACTTCCACTACTACCTCGACGCGCGTGATTGGATCGGTTTCCAATTCTTCTTCCGCTGCGCTGCGCGTCTAAGTGGTAACGATCCATGATCCTTCCTTAGCATGATGTTCTTGGGTGCGCGGTAGAAAAGTTTTGTTTTCTGCTTCCGTAGCCTACGCGTATTCCTTTAGCGGTACCTTCCACATCACGATCATGTATTGGCCTAAGTCCATATCTTCCACTGATTTGCGCCCATCTTGCCATCCATGTGCAGACCAATCGATCATCCAGATCTTCACCTTGCAACCAGCTCAATCATGATACCCTGCAGATGAGGTAGTGAAGAACACATTATGCATCCAACCCTACATCATGCATATGAATAATATTTAACCATTGCATTACATCCCAATTTATATGATGCTAAGCTGAGCTGGTGTTACAAGTTATTTAGAACTATATATCGGCGCCTAAGGATGGTATGTGTGTATCTGGGCATCCAAGTTGAGGGGCAAGTAACTGCTCACCACAAACCAAGGGTCATGTTTCACAAAACAATAGCTGCTCATAGCACGTTAATAAATAATTTTCAACGAATAACCTTCAGAACAAAAACTCAGATTGAGTAGCCATACAGAACTCATATTTTTCTTTAGAACCGGAAGAGATTTTGCAATACTTTCAGGCGCAACAGTAAACAACATCAAAAAGGAAATCAATTTCTCCCGAACAGATGTATTAAGTAATCATGCATCATGAGGATTAATGACAGAACAATCATTACTAATCATGTGAACAACCATGCCCGTGCGTCGCTATGGAACATCTCATATTGAGGTCTATTGCAATGCGAGATGGGTATTAGTCAGATAAAACCAAGACTAAAAAATATATTATCCTAATACGTTTGAGTCATCATTGTCAGGCTCGGCCTACCGTAAGCCCTTGCCTCTGCTACGATGCTTGACTGAGCTTTATTGTCACCCTCATTATGCATTCGCTGTCGTGTTTGGCGTGTGTTGCAGCCTAGGCTTTGCCGGCACACTCGGTCAAGCTCTACTGTGGTTGCCATAACTAGGACAACCAGTCACCACCAAACCTAAGCACAGTTGAGTACACTCCAGTCACAAAAAATGTCATTTTGTGATTCATGCAGTCAAACTTTCTACATTTGGACTAATGATATATTTTTAAAACATTTTGATTGGACACATGACATTACGAGGGAGTACATCTACATAAAGCATGCATCTCTTGGATATCTAGCAAGTCAATTAAAGCATTAAACAGTATTATACTTTCCAAATCCAACTGGTTATTCATTGACTAGCTCATGTGCGGTGTTGTTTGTTTTAGTACAATATTCAATAATGGTAGTATATATAGAACCATCTGTGATACTTTTCCATCACAGACGATTCTATATATAGAACTGTCTACGATGTTCTTCACAGACGGTTTATACTACAAAACCGTCTGTGACAATTCATTCTAGACCTAATTTTTTTATTTTTGAATTAGCCTCAAGAAATATTAGCTATGTCGTTTGAAAACAAACAAATACGACAACAAACATAGCAAGAACATTCTATTTATATTATAACATTCTATTTATATTATAATCCACTATTACAACATCATAGGACTACAATCCACCATTACAATAGCAAAAAAGCAGCAATCCACCATCACAGGACAACAAACATAGCAGAGAACATTCTATTTCCATTACAAATCGAGCAACAGAGAAGAAAGAAAATAGAAGAATCAGAGATCCTAATAGAAGCTCGTCCCTGATGCAACTCGGGTATGCCTTCTTAGCGGCCGTCTCACTGTAAACTCCCGGGCAGCCCTAAACCCAATAAAGAAGCAACAATAGAGGCTACGATGGAGACCTAAACCTTACAGAATCAAATACTATAAGAAACAATGGAGGGAGGAAGCTTAAGACGCATTTGAAGGGAGGGGGCGGATGGGTTCATGTGAGTATTTATAGAGGAGGGAGAGCTACGATCTGTGAGGTGTGGGTTGGTCGGTTTCTATTGGCTGGAATTGGGTTGAGGAGGATTGATGGGCCCAGTGGTCAGAGAATAAATTATCACAGATGGTTCTTGGTAAGAACCGTCTGTAATAGTATCACAGACGATTTAAACCACGAACCGTCTGTGATATTGGTTATATATATACCGATACAATATAAACAACTAGTATCAAAATATGAAATAACAAAGTTCTATATAGTTTATGTATACTCATTTGAAAGGTTTTGACGAGATCTACAACTTTACAGTTGAGACGAACCCCAAATTTCGAAGGAAAAATCGAAAATTTTGGTAAAAACAAAAATAAAAAACTTGTGATTCGAATTTGAGGCTACAAATGGCAAATTTTGGGGGTTTTCAAGGGTGACAGGCTAAAGTTGGTCGTTTTTTGGATCAGACTCATCGTTAGCTTTCCAACGAGTACAAGAATGTCGAAAACGGACACCGCATGCAAAAGTTATACCTGTTTTACTGAAGGTGTGTCAAAACGAAATCTTACTCGAACTCAGATGGGAAATTATAAAATTTTAGGGATGCGTGAGGCGAGAAACATATCATAGACGGTTCTTGTCAAGAACCGTCTGTAATATTAACCATATTACAGACCATTTGTGATGAGATATCTGATATAAATTTTTTTGTAGTAGTGATTTTAAGCTACTTAAGGGCCATAAACTTGAATTTTAACCCAGTGCCACATCAATAGCTTGAACGCGCGAACATACAATTTTAGGAACCTAAATGACACGAGTGCACAAATTTATGAACCTAGGGTGCGAGTTGCTCGTCTCAAAACAAAGATGCCCCTTGAAAACAAGAACCACAAAACATGGCAAGGTGGTAAGTGCAAGCGAACGTGACAGGAGGGAAATCAAGATGCTGATCAGTGGATCAGAGGCCGTGTCATACTGGTGCAAGCCCCTTGTAAAAAATGATTGCCAGTTGGCCTTCACGAGGCACGACTGCCCAGCGGTGCCGAACCCGGGCAGCGCCAGGAATGTCGGATTGCTGCCCGTGGCTTGGCATAGATCGGTAGATGGTTGCCATGGAGGTGCGGTGGACTGGCCATAGCCGCTGCAGCCGCCGTGCCCACGGCCACCGCTGAAGTTGCCGCCTCCTCTTCTGCTATGGTTGTAACCATAGTTGTTGCTGCCCTGTCCACAGCTGCAACCTTGACCATCACCACCACCATGATAGCTGCCACACCACCACCCTAGTAACCAATCTCCAAGAAATTGCATTTTCGGATCCCATCTTCAAGAAAATACAAGAAAGGATTCCATATTCAAGAAAATGCAAGAAAAAATCTGAAGCATAAACTTTTGGATTTCACCATAAAGAAATTGCAACAAAAGATTACTAGAAATACCCCCTACCTCCTCGTGCTCCCCGCTGCGGCCGCTGGCTGCACACTCTCCACCACCACCATGGCCACCTGGTGGATCCAGCCTCCTAGGTCATCGGGACACCGGATCCAACGACGCCCTTGCAAGATCCGTGAGATAGAGAAGGCGGCTAGACGGGCTCGAGGAGGCCGGATCTGGAGCCTACAAAGGCTGGAAGGGGTCGACGGATTGCACTTGCAGAGGAGGAGAGGCATGCGGCGCAGAGTAGGTGGGTGAGGTCAGACGGGGCTGAGGAGCTGTGCGGAGGAGGGGCGGCGAGCGAACGGGGACGGGGACGGGGCAGAGGATCCATGCAGAGGAAGGGCAACGGTCGGGCTAGGACGGGGCGGCGGAGCTGTGTGAAGGAGGCTACGCGAGGGCGGTGCAGTTTGATGGGCGTGAGGAGAATTGGGAAGATGAGCCCACCTGCTGGCAGCAATCTAATTGCGCGTGTCTACCAACTTACTGATGGAATAAATCCCGTGCAGGAGTAACGTACGTGACTGTTCACGTATACGTAACTGATACGCACGTCGCGGCAATACAGTCAACGTGGCGCACTCCTGCACGAGGCGTAACGTAAGCATGGCAGTAATGTCAAGGCGTAACGTAAGCATGGCAGTAACGCTCACTATTGTAATCATGTATAAATAGGAAAGGAAAACAGGAAAGCTGTGAAGTGTTCAGGCAGCACCAAATCATTTTTGAGTCTAAGAGTTTGCATGTGTGCGTTGTTCCTGCTCGTGGGGTTCATTCGGCTGAGCTGCATCTCGGCTAGCTAGCTGCAACACGTGATATCAGAGCCGCGGTTGAAGAGATCGCCGGGTGGAGATGGCCGGTGGAAGCCAGACACCGTCATGCTCGCCGTCACCAAAGGGGAAGAAGCCCAAAGACAGCAGCGGTGGCAGCGCGCCGCGTGAGGTCATTGTGGAGCAAGTGGTGCGGCAGGCCGGCGCATCGATCATCTACCCCGAGTTGACACGCACGAACTATCACGAGTGGGAACTCGTTATGCTGGTGAAACTCGAAGCTCAAGGGCTATGGGGGGCAATTGAGAGCACCGACGTCGAGCGCCGCGAGGATCGGTTGGCTCTGGCCACCCTCCTTCGCGCGGTGCCGTCCGAGATGCGTCCAACCCTCGCAGTCAAGAAATCGGCGAAGGAGGCGTGGGAGGCCGTGAGGACGATGCGCATCGGCATTGCTCGTGTCCAGGAGGCCAATGCCCAGAAGCTGTTGAAGGAGTTTGAGAACATCTGCTTCAAGGATGGGGAGAAGGTTGATGATTTCGCCATGCGCATCTCCACGCTCGCCAGCAACCTCTGATCGTTGGGTGAGCAGATCGAGGATGTCCGCGTCGTCTAAAAGATTCTGCGTGTCGTGCCACCACGGTACTCCCAGATTGCCCTTTAGATTGAGACACTTCTCGATCTCAAGGAGCTGTCGGTGGAGGAGCTCGTCGGGCGGCTGCGGGCGGCGGAAGATCGATTCGACATTGACACATCATCGACAAGGCCGAGGAGGATTGGGTGGCCAAGTACAAACATCGCCTACTTCCCGAGTCCTCAGCAAGCGGGGACAAGCCGAGTGGGAACTTCCACGTGAAGGCGAAGGGCGGAGCGCGGGCCGAGCACCGTGACACCACCGTCAAATTGACGTCTGAAGGAACACCGCGCTGCAAGGGGAGGTGTCGCAACTGCGGCATCTACGGCCATTGGGCCAAGGAGTGCAAGTGTCCACGACGAGAACGCAAGGAGGAGGCGCATCATGTGAAGACGGAGGCGGATCAGCCGGCGTTGCTGCTGGCGACGACGGATGTGACTCGCGCTGTGGGAGGCGCAGTAACGCATGTCGCGGCAAGCACGGTGACATGCATGACTACACAAGTCGTACATCTCAACGAGGAGAAGGTGTACCCCAACGACTGCGACGGCGACAACGTCTGGGTCCTCGACACGGGTGCAAGCAATCACATGACGGGTTGTAGGGCTGCGCTCACATCCCTCGACTCCAATGTGCACGGATCTGTGCGGTTCGGCGACGGGTCCGTTGTCGAGATCAGCGGGCTCGGCTCCGTGATGATGCAGACCAAGAACCATGGGCACAAGGTGCTGACAGAGGTATACTTCATACCAAAATTAAAGAGTAATATCATTAGTCTAGGTCAGCTGGAGGAGGGCGGTTGCAAGATCGAGATCGGAGACGGCGTCTGCAGTGTGTTCGACGCTGAGCACATATTGCTGGCCCGTGCACCGCGCACAAGGAATCGCCTGTACTTGCTGAAGCTGCAGATTGCTGCACCAGTGTGTCTGATGGTAAAGACCGATGATCGAGCGTGGCTGTGGCACGACCACTACGGTCACATAAACTTTCGGGCTCTACGAGAGCTTGGGAAGAAGAAGATGGTAGAAGGACTACCATTGATCGAGCGCATTGAGGAGTTCTGCGACGGCTGCGCCCTCGGCAAGTAGCACCGACTCCCGTTCCCGCAGGTTGCAAGTTATCGTAGCAAGCGGGCTCTGGACCTGTTCCACGCTGACTTGTGTGGGCAAATCCGACCAAGCACACCGGGTGGTAAGAGCTATTTTTTGCTCATTGTGGATGACTTTAACCGATTCATGTGGGTGGAACTATTGGCGTCCAAAGATGAGGCGTTCAGGTGCTTCAAGCGGGTCAAGGCACTCGCCGAGAACGAGAACGGTGGGCGGCTCAAGGCGTTCCGCTCCAGATCGTGGGGGTGAGTTCAACTCACTGGAGTTCGAGACATACTGCGACGACCTCAGCATCAAGCACTTCACCACCACACCCTACTCACCGCAGCAAAACGGCGTCGTCAAGCGTCCCAACCGTACGGTGGTGGAGATGGCGAGATGCCTCCTCAAAAGCAAGAACGTCCCGGGTGAATTCTGGGGCGAGGCGGTGAGGATGGCGGTGTACATCTTGAATTGAGCGCCGATAAGAAGCTTGGAGGGGAGAACTCCGTACGAGGCCTGGCATAATCGGAAGCCCAAGGTTCATCATATGCGCAGTTTGGGTGCGTAGCTCACGTCAAGCGTGTCGGCCTCGGCATGAACAAGCTGTCGGACAGATCAGCGCCGATGGTGTTCCTCGGTTATGAGCCGGGAACGAAGGGCTATCGGGTGTACGATCCCGTGGCCAAGAAGTTGCATGTTACACGCGATGTGGTGTTTGAAGAACATTGTGCGTGGAATTAGGGAGAAGAGAACATCAGCAGTGCTCCTGGAGCGGTGTTTGACGTCGAGTTTTACACTGTTGCTAGACCGGGAACAGTACCTGAACTTTTTCTGGCACAATCGTCTTCAGCTCCGTCAGGGCAGGCTTCTCCGATTTCATTAGCAACCCCGACAACACATCAATCGACACCACCTGCGCCTACCACACCATCATCTACGCTAGTGATCAAGCATGCTACACCGCCAACTGAAGGAGCCGTGAACTCTGAGGGGCTGCCGTTGCGGTTTCGCACATTGCAGAACCTCATTGACACCACCGAGGAGGTACATGGGTTCGACTACAGCGGGTTATGCTTCTTCGCTGCCGAAGAACCAAGGAGTGTTGATGAGGCGTTCGGAGAACAATGTTGGCGTAAGGCAATGGAGGCTGAGATGGAGTCAATTCAGACCAACAAGACATGGGAGCTTGCAATGCTTCCGCATGGTCACCGAGCCATTGGATTGAAGTGGGTGTTCAAGGTGAAGAAATATCCAGCCGGAAATGTGATCAAACACAAGGCTCGGCTAGTTGCTAAGGGGTATGCTCAGCGTGAGGGGGTGGACTACGATGAAGTATTTGCGCTAGTGGCACGGATGGAAACCGTGTGTCTGCTCCTTGCTCTCACCGCACACGGATCATGGCAGGTGCATCATATGGATGTAAAGTCTGCTTTCTTAAATGGCGACTTAATGGAGGAGGTATATGTTCAGTAGCCTCCAGGGTTTATCGTCGATGGAAACAGTGGCAAGGTACTCAAACTCAAGAAGGCATTGTACAGGCTTCGGCAGGCGCCGCGCGCCTGGAATGCTCGGCTTGATAAAGAGCTACTGGAGCTTGGCTTCGAGCGGAATCCACTGGAGCACGTAGTGTACAGGCGTGGTGTCGGCAACAATTACCTGCTGGTTGGTGTGTACGTTGATGATCTCATCATTACTGGACCAAGCAGAGTTGATGTTGAGGCATTCAAGAAACAGATGATGCAAAGGTTCAGTATGAGTGATCTTGGTTTGCTGAGTTATTACTTGGGCATTCAAGTGCACCAAAAGGAAGGGGAGATTACCATCTGCCAGAGCTCTTATGCCGCCAAGATCCTTGAAATTGCAGGAATGGAGGGCTGCAACTCTTGTCATACACCAATGGAGAACCGTCTGAAGTTAAGCAAGAAGGATGACAGTCCACCTATGGATGCAAAAAGTACAGGAGTGTGATCGGTAGCCTGCGCTATCTGGTAAATTCTCGGCCAGACTTTGCATATTCGGTGGGAATTGTAAGCAGGTACATGGAGGCACCAATAGCAAAGCACTGGGCAACGGTCAAGCAAATTCTACGGTATATGGCAGGTACGATTAACTATGGGTGCTCCTACAAGAAGACAGGGATCGCCGAACCTGCATTGGTGGGTTTCAGCGATAGTGATCTCGCCGGGGATGTTGATGATCGCAAGAGCACGAGTGGATTTGTGTTCTTCCTTGGATCAAGCCTGGTGACATGGATATCGCAGAAGCAGAGAGTTGTTGCGCTCTCATCTTGTTAAGTTGAGTACATTGCCAGTGCGGCGACAACATGTCAAGGCGTATGGATTAGCCGTCTTCTCAGTGAACTAACAGGGCGACGGGCACCTGTTGTGAAGCTGCTGGTGGACAACAAATCAGCGATCGCCCTGAGCAAGAATCCGATGCACCATGATCGCAGTAAGCACATCGATACTCGTTTTCATTTCATACGCGAGTGCATTGAGGATGGCAGGTTGGATATTGACCATGTCAGTACTGACGGGCAACTGGCAGATATTCTGACCAAAGCTCTGGGACGCGTCAGGTTCATCGAGTTCGCCAACAGCTGGGTGTGGTAGAAGTGGCATGGGATTAGGGGGTGAAATGATGGCAGCAATCTAATTGCGCGTGTCTACCAACTTACTGATGGAATAAATCCCGTGCAGGAGTAACGTACGTGACTGTTCACGTATACGTAACTGATACGCATGTCGCGGCAATACATTCAACGCCGTGCATGGCGCACTCCTGCACGAGGCGTAACGTAAGCATGGCAGTAAAACTCACTATTGTAATCATGTATAAATAGGAAAGGAAAACAGGAAAGCTGTGAAGTGTTCAGGCAGCACCAAATCATTCTTGAGTCTAAGAGTTTGCGTGTGTGCGTTGTTCCTGCTCGTGGGGTTCATTCGGATGAGCTGCATCTCGGCTAGCCAGCTGCAACACTTACGTCCGTATTACCATCCTTATGGCAGCAATCTAATTGCGCGTGTGTCTACCAACTTACGTCCGTATTACCATCCTTACGAGGCAGCTTCTATTTCAGTGTGGTCAAAAACAGCTTGGTTAATTTGTTTTTGCGAGGAAAACCGCTTGGTTAATTAATCAATCGTTCAGTGGTTTTGCTTTGTTGTGTGCAGGGTCTGCAGACGTCCAATATCTCCAAGTTCAAGTGACAATTGCAATTGACAATGCAGCCTGATGAGTGGGCTACATATGGTATAGTTTTTTTTTGCGTCACCCCAGTCCATAGTTTCTAGAAATGGCTAGGCAAGGTCTCTTGCCGTACCAAACACAAGGTTTTGCTCTGGCTGCTCCTGAGAGACAGATTAAACACAGGAATCTGCTTAGGAGGAAGAACTTTGGTTTGGATGACTACTATTGTGTACTTTGTCAAAGTACTGGAGAGGAGACAGCTGCAACATCTTTTATTTGCCTGCTGGAGGGAGTCACAACTTGATTGGAACTCAAATCTCTCGACGCTGAAGTAACAGAGTACCTGCAGGCTAAAGTTCTTACCTGTTTAGGGATTTGGATGCTAGGAGTCAAATTCTTTGTGGAGATAATTGTTCTTACCTGTTTGGGGATTTGGACAGTTCGAAACAAGTTCATTTATGAAGACATTGAACCGAATATATACTAATGGAGGCGCAAGGAAGAACTTTATCTGGTCATTCATAGATGTTGCAAATAATGACATGAATTTTACGTGAAAAATCCTTACGGAAAAAATCACATACGCTCAAAGGTAAATCACTATAATGAGGAGAGATTATAATGAAGCACTTCTTTCTATGGACTACTGAGATACATATATAGAGTGAGAGAACCGCGTCCCACATGGAGAGGAAACCGAATCAGAGTCGGTTGCTACAGATTGATATTACGTCTGATATAAACTGCGCACATACTTGTTATGCCACGACTAGTATAAGGTGATGAAGTATCCTACACGAATACGGTACAAATTCAGATCAACTTTTCAACAATCTCCATCTTGAATTGAATTCCCCCTAGTAGTCGAAGAATATGATAAACTCTTTCAACAAAATCAATATGTACACTTTTAGCGCCAAAAGTCTAAAGAACTAATGAGTAATATCAACTAAGTCTGAGCAAAACTCATACTTAAATACAGGAACTGATTTTGTCAATATATCAACTGGATTATCATGAGTACTTATCTTGCTAACTTTAATACCATCTTGAGTAATGACACCTAGAATGTAGTGACACCTAATATCAATGTGCTTTATTCTCTTATAAAATATTTTATCTTTGGTAAGACAAATAGCACTATGACTATCATAAAATATTGTAATGCAAAATATATTTCTTCAAAGCTCAGTAAATAAACCTCTTAACCAAATGCCTTTTTTCAAACTTCAGAAATAGCCATATATGCAGCTTCTGTAGTAGACATTGTAAGGTAGCTTGCAAACTTGCTTTCCAGCTAACGGCACACCCTCCAACAGTGAACATATAACCAGTGGGAGATCTTCTTTTATCTAAATATCTAGTAAAATCAAAATCTACATAACTAACAAGTTCATCTCTAGTCTTCCCAAACTGTAAACAAGGATTAGATGTGCCCTGCAAATATCTAAAAATCCCTTGAACTGCTTTTCAATGTTTCTTTTTAGGATTAGCCATGTATCTACTAATTACACTTAATGATTGAGATAAATCAGGGTGAGAACGTACCATGGCATACATAAGTGAACCAACTGTACTCATATATGAAACTTTAGACATGTACTCAACTTCATTATTAAATTGTGGACGTAACGTTGAAGAAAATCTGAAATGTACACCTAAAGGAGTACTCACAGGTTTGCCAAATTGTCTCTCTCTAATGATTTTTATATCAATATACCATTTTTGATTTTATAATTTGCCAAATTGTCTCTCTCTAATGATTTCCATATCAAGAATCTTCTTTACTGCACTGAGATTTTTTATCTCAAATTCACTACTTAATTGTGCCTTTAACTTTAAAATTTCAGCCTTGTCATTTGTAGCAATCAACATATTATCAACATATAGGAGCAAATAAATAGTTGGACTATTAAAGTCTTCAAATAAACATAGCTATCATAATTAGACCTTTTAAAATCCTGAGATATCATAAATGAGTGTACTAGCACTCGTGAGCGGCTAGGGTTTGGCTCGGGAGGTGGCGGCTAGAGTTATGCTAGGGTTTTTCTGGTGCGTGACCCTCAGCCCCTCGCCTCCATATATAGACCATCTTCTCTCATGTACGAATCCCTTTGCCTCACGATATAGATTGAGCTGAAGGCGAGACCTGTGTCATCCTCTTAATAGCTTAATCACTCTCTCGATTCCATGATGGATTATAAACTTGTGATTGACTCCTCAATCACCTTGGCATGGCCATTCACTTTCATAATCCATTACATCGAGGGGCCCAGAGATATCTCTCCCATAAGGAGGGGCAAATTCTATCTTGATCATTCACATCCCACTACATGTTTTATGGCAAACCCGAAGACTACTTTTATGACTACCCAGTTACGGAGTAGTGTTTAGTAGTCCCAAAATAAGCTACTACTCATGTTGGGAACCATGATGATCTTAAGTCTAAGGATTCTACATAAACACTACTTGAGAGCAACTGATGACACATGGAATCTCTGCAGTGTCTCATGGCAGGTCTATCCAACATATGTTCACTAACATATGTCCATATTATTGATTTGGTATCACCATACCATGATCCATGAGACATGATCATCAATCAATATATATGCTGATCTTTGTCTTTGAATCATATTTGTTCCTCATATGATATATGATCCGAGATCATTTAGAAATAGCAATATTTTAGTATTTAAGAGTCTCATGAATAAGTCACATACTCATTGATCAATAATGATGATGTCTATTCTAAGGAACAAAGTAATGTATCATAAACATAGTATGTGATATATACAACATCTCCATGTTGCCTCTAGGGCATATCACTAACAGTCTCCCACTTGCACTAGAGTCAACCATGTAGGTATCTAATACCCATTGCCCTAGTGTGAGCCTCATGCTTTGGCTGGGGTAGCGGCTTTATCAACGGATCTGCAATGTTCAAATCCGTTTTTACTTTGCATAACTTCACATCGCCTCTCTCCACTATCTCACGGATGAGATGAAATCGCCGTAAAATGTGCTTGGACTTCTGGTGCGATCTAGGCTTCTTGGCTTGTGCAATGGCCCCACTATTGTCACAGTAGAGGTCCATTGGGCTGGAGGCACTAGCGATCACACCAAGCTTAGAAATAAATTTCTTGATCCAAACAGCCTCTTTGGCAGCTTCAGAAGCTGCTATATACTCGGTTTCTGTTGTAGAATCAGCAACCGTCTGCTGCTTGGAACTCTTCCAGCTTACCGCACCGCCATTCGAGTGAGCAATCCAGTTACGATCTAAAATCATCTTTGTCAGTTTGGAAGCTAGCATCGGTGTAACCCTTTACAACGAGCTCTTCCTCACCTCCATAGACGAGGAACACATCTTTAGTTCTTCTCAAGTACTTCAGGATGTTCTTTACGGCAATCCAGTGACTTTCACCTGAATCTGACTGGTATCTACTCGTAGCACTTAAAGCATACGAAATATCTGGACGTGTACAAAGCATGACATACATAATGGACCCAAATAGCCGAAGCATATGGAATCGCATTCATTTTATCCCGCTCATCAGGTGTACTAGGACACTGATTCTTGCTAAGATTTATACCATGTGACATAGGTAGAAAACCTTTCTTGGAATCATGCATGTTGAACCTTTTCAACACCTTGTCAATGTACGTATCTTGGCTTAATCCAATTAGCTTTTTTGATCTATCTCTATAGATCTTGATGCTCAGAATATATGCCGCCTCTCCTAAGTCTTTCATAGAGAAACTATTTTTTAATGAAGACTTAACAGATTCGAGCATAGGAATGCCATTTCCGATCAGTAATATGTCATCCACATATAAGACCAGAAATACGAGTACGCTCCCACTAGCCTTTTTGTAAACACAAGGCTCTTCTTCGTTCTTGATGAAACCAAACTCTTTGATTACTTCATCAAAACGAATGTTCCAACTCCGAGATGCCTGCTTTAATCCATAAATGGATCTTTGGAGCTTGCATATCTTTCCAACTGATTGCGGATCGACAAAACCGGTGGGTTGTGTCATGTACACATCCTCACTCAGATTTCCATTAAGGAAAGCTGTTTTGACATCCATTTGCCATATTTCATAGTCGAAATATGCAACAATCGCTAGAATGATCCGAATAGACTTTAGCATTGCGACAGGCGAAAAAGTTTCATCATAATCAACACCTTGAATTTATTTGAAACCTTTGGCCACCAATCGCGCTTTATAGATGTGAACATTTCCATCTATGTCTATCTTTTTCTTGAAAACCCATTTGCACTTAATGGTTTTAACACCATCAGGTGGATCAACCAAGTTCCAAACTTGATTACTGTGCATGGATTCAATTTCGGATCTCATGGCTTCAAGCCATTTCTCAGAGTCTGGTCCCACCATCGCTTCTTCATAGGTCTTAGGCTCATCGTTGTCTAACAACAATATGTCCCGTTGTTGAGTAGTCAAGAACATGTGCCTCTTAGGTGCACGACGTGACCTCTCTAACCTACGTGGTGCCGGTGTGTCCACAACATGTTCTTGAACAGTTTGTTCATCCTGTTGTGGTTCTGTAGGAGCTGAAATGTTTTCAGGTGTTTCTCGAATTTCTTCAAGTTATACTGTGCTCCCATTATCCCTTCTTGAGAGAAACTCTTTCTCTAAGAAGACACCATGCCGAGCGACAAACACTTTGCCTTCTTCTTGATTATAGAAGTAATATCCTTTTGTTTCCTTAGGATACCCGATAAAGAAGCATTTATCAGATTTAGGAGTGAGCTTATCAGATTGTAAACGTTTTACATAAGCCTCACATCCCCAAATCTTAAGAAAAGACAAGCTAGGTCGTTGTCTTGTCCACATCTCATATGGTGTCTTTTCTACTAATTTTGATGGAACCCTGTTTAGTGTGAACACGGCTGTTTCAAGAGCGTACCCCCAAAAAGACAACGGAAGATCACTTTGGCTCATCATGGAGCGCACCACATCTAATAAGGTGCGATTTCTCCGTTCAGATACCCCATTCCATTGAGGTGTTCCTGGCGGAGTCAATTGTAGAATAATTCCACAATCCTTTAGATGATTGCCAAACTCATGGCTCAAATACTCGCCTCCACGATCAGATCGTAGAAACTTGATTGTCTTGCCTAAATGATTTTGCACTTCATTTTGGAATTCTTTAAACTTTTCAAAGGATTCAGACTTATGCTTCATCAGGTATATATACCCATATCTACTAAAATCATCAGTAAAAGTTATGAAGTACTGAAAACCACCTCTGGCTGTTAAGCTCATTGGTCCACATACATCAGTATGTACGAGTGCCAATAAGTCACTTGCCCGTTCACCTTGACCAGTGAAAGGTGCCTTTGTCATCTTGCCAAGTAAACAAGATTCGCATGTCTCTAATGATTCAAAATCAAATGAGTGTAGAATACCATCTCTATGGAGCTTGTGCATGCGTTTCTCATTTATGTGACCTAAGCGACAGTGCCAAATAAACGTGGGATTCAAATCATTCGGACGTTGCCTCTTTGTATTAATGTTATAGACCAGTGACCCTTCAAGAGTAAGAACGTATAACCCATTCACCAATGGAGTATGACAATAGAACATATCTTTGAAATAAAGAGAACAACCATTGTCCACAGATTTAAAGTCATAACCTTCTGCTTGCAAACATGAAGCAGAAATAATGTTCTTTGAAAGAGATGGAACACAATAACAATTATTCAATTCCAAAACTAATCCTGAAGGTAAAGACAATGGCATGGTGCCAACAGCTACAGTAGCAACTTTTGCTCCATTGCCAGCGCGAAGATCCACTTCGCTCCTCCTCAAACTTCTACTTCTTATTAGCCCCCGCGATTTGCAAATGTGAGCAACCGATCCGGTATCAAATACCCAAGAATTAGTGGATGAAGTAGCAAGATTGATCTCTATAACATTTATACCTGGAGTGGAAGTCGTACTTCCCTTCTTCTTCTCAAGATCCTCCAAGTACTTTGGGCAGTTCCTTTTCCAATGTCCTGATTGCTTACAGTAGAAACAATCTGCATCAGAATGAGCAGCACCCTTCTTGTCTCGCTTGGCCTTAGAACTGCTCGCGATCGCATCGGGAGCTAACTTTCTTTTGACCACGCTTTTCTTAACATAGGGCTTGCCCTTGCCTTTGTGCATCATCATCACATGTTTGCTGCTTTTCTTAATGCTTTCCTCGGCAGATTTTAGCATCCCATGCAACTCAGCCAGGGTCTTGTCCAGGTTGTTCATGTGATAGTTCATAATGAATGGCTCAAAGCTCAGGGGAATCGACTGGAGAATCACATCAGTAGCTAAATCTTGGCTAAGGGGAAAACCAAGCTTTTCCAGACTCTCAATGTAGCCAATCATCTTAATCACATGAGGGTTGACGGGATTCCCTTCTGTAAGCCTGCACGCAAATAAGGACTTTGAAGTATCGAACCTCTCAGCCCTTGCTTGGTTCTCAAACATACCACGTAACCCTACAATGATATTGTAGGCATTTGTGTTCTCATATTGCTTCTGAAGCTCAGAGGACATTGTGGCAAGCATGAGACAGCTCACATCAAGGCAATCATTCGTTTGCTTCTCATAAGCTCTCCGTGCAGCTACAGTAGCATTATCAGGCAAATCTTCGGGGTAAGGAGACTCAAGGACATATTCCTTGCGCTCTTGCTTGAGAACAATTCTCAAGTTGCGATACCAATCCAAAAATTTGTTCCATTGAGTTTTTCTTTCTCAAGAACAGATCGCAAATTAAAAGTACTGGATGCGGTGTTAGCTGACATGATCTACAACACAAAAATATGCAAAGTTTAGCATTATGTTTATGTTCATCTTTTATTAAACTCTTTAACAAAAGACTCCCACTACGAGTTTTGCAACAAAAACTCCCTCTAAGTTAAATAGTGGGTCAAGATCCTCATTTCACTAATTCCTAGTGAGCTTTAGCATCACAGCTAGAAAACTAGTGACATGGGTAAGCAACACCTTGCTAATCACATCCCTATGTGACTTTATTTTGGGTGACATCAGTATGCCCCGGCACCAAACTATGCCCCAAGGTCCAAAACTATTTTGATAACCTTGTTAAGTAAACCAAATGCTTCCGCATGTAGATATCCGACATCTACCCCAAATAATGATGATAACGACGGCACTCTACTTTGGTAGACCTACCATACGGTGATCATTATCTTTTGGTGCAACATATGGAAGGGCATAAACACCTAATTTTAAGAGGGATTCTATCCTACCAAAGCAACATATCACATATATCATTGCATAAGAATAAGATAGATAACATCATAGATAAACACATTTAACTGTGAAGTAGTATGGCCCAAAAATGGTGATATCCATCTCCATGTAGGTGTAGACGATCTCCATCCTCCACATCACTCCTTTAGGCCACCATACTTGAAAGCTTGTAACCTCAAAAACTAGGCTACTACCAATAATAGCTAGAAATTGAAGATTACAAAGATAAATTCAAGCATTAAGGTCGAAAAGCAGGTAGTTAAATACAATATATACAGCTAACAATAGCTGAAATAGTCATGACACGCAGGCCATGAACGAATGTTACATGCATCACATACATCTCATACATTCCAATAAGCTATAGGGCCATACTATTTCACACCATTCCCTGCAAAAACAAGTTAGACGTAGAATCGCATTCTACCTAACGATGTGAACCCATGACGCTATACAAGAGGGGATACACACGGCGGTCCCGCTGGGGATACACATCTACGAAATTTACAGATCCAATCTATAAAATCGCTATGAAAATCTCATCGGGCCGATCAAATCAACCCAAATCTGAGCCATTCAAAATGTCTCAATTTTCATTAGATCAATCATATTGATCATCGCGATCGGTATACTTGAGGAGACCACAACACAAGACCTCGATCTGTTGGCTCGATCTACTGATTGTGCGCGCAGTTAGCCCCGATGGTGATTCCAGCCGGTAGGGACAAGTCGCGCGTACATCAAAGAAGGAGCACGAACTAATCTTTTTGGCCATATGATGCTATCAACTCATACCTATTTCAACCCCTTATGACCGATTGATCTCATCAACCCGTGCTATCACCGATTCATCACATGAACCACTTGATCTAGACTGTAATAGATCCAATCTACTACTACCGCATATCAACATATGCGTTGATCCAGATTACAAACTAAGCAAGATGGCTCTGATACCACTAAAGGAATACGCGTAGGCTACGAAAGCAGAAAACAAAATTTTTCTACCGCGCACACCAGGACATCATGCTAAGGAAGGATCATGGATCATTACCACTAGACGTGCAGCACAGCGGAAGAAGAGTTGGAAACCGATCCAACCACGCGCGTCGAGGTAGTAGTGGAAGTAACCGATCGTCCTGAACAGATCGTCTCCTCCACGCGATCAACCACACCACGAGCGGATCCAATCTGTAGGTTGTTGACGCCGATCAACACCGCAACGAGCAGCGCCTCCACCGGTATCCACACGTCCGGGGCTGGAACGCCGATCGCGAGTGTACTAGCACTCGTGAGCGGCTAGGGTTTGGCTCGGGAGGTGGTGGCTAGGGTCATGCTAGGGTTTTTCTGGTGCGTGACCCTCAGCCCCTCGCCTCCATATATAGACCACCTCACTTGGGCCTTGCGGACCGAGGCCTAATAGGAGTCTATTCGGATCTCTATCCGAATTGAGCCTATATCCGAATCATATTCGAATTAGTGTTCCAACCCGTTAAGCGTGCGATCCTGTAGGTTCACGTATATTTGGTCGTGACTCGGAAACGCCTTTCCGGTCACCCTGTTAATAGCGGCCTCTAGTAAGACATATTAACCCCAAAGTATACGTAAAGATCATATCGGCTGAACCTGTAGTGTTCTCTTATGTACGAATCCCTTTGCCTCACGATATAGATTGAGCTCAAGGCGAGACCTGTGTCATCCTCTTAATAGCTCAATCACTCTCTCGATTCCATGATGGATTATAAACTTGTGATTGACTCCTCAATCACCTTGCATGGCCATGCACTTTCATAATCCATTACATCGAGGGCCCCAGAGATATCTCTCCCATAAGGAGGGGCAAATTCTATCTTGATCATTCACATCCCACTACATGTTTCGTGGCAAACCCGAAAGACTACTTTTATGACTACCCAGTTACGGAGTAGTGTTTAGTAGTTCCAAAATAAGCTACTACTCATGTTGGGAACCATGATGATCTCAAGTCTAAGAATTCTACATAAACACTACTTGAGAGCAACTGATGACACATGGATTCTCTGCAGTGTCTCATGGCAGGTCTATCCAACATATGTTCACTAACACATGTCCATATTATTGATTTGGTATCACCATACCATGATCCATGTGACATGACCATCAATCAATACATATGCTGATCTTTGTCTTTGAATCATATTTGTTTCTCATATGATATATGATCAGGGATCATTTAGAAATAGCAACATTTTAGTATTTAAGAGTATCATGAATAAGTCAAATACTCATTGATCAATAATGATGATGTCTATTTTAAGGAACAAAGTAATGTATCATAAACATAGTATATGTGATATATACAACATCTCCATGTTGCCTCTAGGGCATATCACTAACAAGAACTATACTTCACAACAGGGGAAAAGACATCGGCAAAATCAATACATGGAATTTAGTTGTATCCTTTAACAACTAGCCTTGCTTTGTACCTAATCGCATCGGTTAGTGAAATGTCTTTTTTTCTTGAAGATCCATTTGCAGTGAATAGGCTTCTCAATTGGTAACTTGACCAGCTCCCAAGTCTTATTCTTATCAAGAGATTCCATCTCATCATGCATGGCAGTCATCCATCTTTCATAGTTAAGAAAACTGGACCGGTGATCGAACCGGTGGAGTCACCGATTCACGGTTCACTGGTTTGACCGTCGGTTCAACCGGTGAACCGTCGGTTCAACATGAGCAGTAGGGCATATCAGCACCGCCGGTTTAACTTGACCATTTTCACTGCTGGTGCCACAAACTTCCTCTCCTCTCTTAGTCTGATCACGAGACTGATCAAGCAACACAAGCTCACAAAATGCGCACGGAGGCCATCCATAATTTTGAACATAAACGTTCCAGAATTTCTCCTGTCACTAGTAGGTTTGGACAGAATCATCTCGATTCAACTATTGCTATCTAGACGCGCCGTAGTTACCACTCCATAACGCAAACAATACCACTAGCATATTACAGAATCGAAAAGAAAAAAATCATACCTTCATATGGCGACTGTGCTGGCCCAAGGATCATGACGTTGAAGTAGCGCATGTTCTTGAAGCGAACTTCAAGAAATAGGACTTGGCATGCCTCATTTGCTACATTTGAAAGGGCTTGTTAAAGACCAATCCAGACAGATATTGTTGCCAAAGTTGGAAAACATCCTGGCAGAGAAACCATTAAGATCAAAGCACTACATCATAAAAGCAATCACAGTAGAAAGCTAACTGATTTCCCAACCTAGTGACAACAACGATGACACTCTGTTAGAAAATACAAAATATGATCCACTAACATGGAATAATTGTCTTTTCAGAAACCAATAAAAAAACAAGATGCAATGGATCAGAGGAGCCATTTCACTATCAAAGTAACTTGGTTTAGGAAGAGAAAATTAAGCAACCTAATTTTGAGAAGTATAATTCTATCACGGCAATATGCAAACATATGCCTAGAACCAAACAATAAACTACCTCCATGTATATCTATGATTGAAGTTTCAGACAAACCTGATTGCATGCATACCTTTTCTAAATTGTCTTGATCTGTGGTTGTAAATTCTGCATAGCTAGAGTTGATTCCACCAAACACCTTGCCGAAATCCACTGAAGCTGCGAGATAGAAAAGCACCTGCACCTGGCTCGCT
This sequence comes from Melocanna baccifera, assembly GCA_036346265.1. Lineage (NCBI taxonomy): Eukaryota > Viridiplantae > Streptophyta > Magnoliopsida > Poales > Poaceae > Melocanna > Melocanna baccifera. The sequence goes on along the minus strand of CM070707.1, from coordinate 10,556,618 downwards.
GAGGACTGAGGAGTCGCTGCGTCTCTTGCACAGATCCAACCACATCGAAACCAAAAAAATCAGCGAAAAAAGGGGGGAAAGCGAATCAGATAGGAGGCGATGAGAGATCTATGCTTGGATGATCAGATCGGAGGCGCACCTTGATGATTCGTCGCGGGAGGTTGCTGTTTGCCATCGGATCAAGCAGGAGCATAGGTTCCCTCCTCCAAGGAGTGCGGCGCCGGAGATGCCTTGAGTTTCGTGCGGGGGAGGAGGACGGGGGGAGCCGTCAGTCGGGGTGGAGAACGGGGCGAGTAGGGCGACCGGTGCGGCGAGCTGCGAGCAGGGCGAGGTGACTCGAAGAGCCGAGGAGGAGCAAGGCGACGGGGAAACTCCAGATCCAGATCCGGGCTGAGACTGAGAGTGAGAGTGTGAGGCACGGCCGCACGGGGCATGGCCGCATGGGCACAGGGGGACTGGGTCACCGGGGGCAGGGCCACCGCGGGGAGGGGTATTTTTTACTTTTTCCATTTTTGCCCCTAAACCCTAGCCATAACTGTGGGTATTTTGGTCCTTCGCAGAAACCGCTCGGTTCAATAAAACTCGTCCGGTTCACCGGTTCTTTAAAAAACCGGCCGATTCACCCGATTTTTTTCGGTCCGATTACGCAGACGGTCTTCTAGCCAAACCGACCCGGTGCACTGTCTGGTTCTGGGTTTTTCCGTGAGAGACCATGTGGAGGTATCCCCATATTTGTGATGAGTAATTGTCAGTTGGTTTAGTGAGTTTGAGTTTATTTTGAGTATTCTAGGGTTGAGTACCTTTACTTGTGCTAATATTGATTATACTGTTTCATGCGGTGCTATGTGATGGTTTGCTTGTCTATGTGGCTGTAGGACTTCGGAGTTAGGTCATGGTGAGGCGAGGAGTACCGGGACTAGGCACAGGAGGTGTTGAGGTCCAGACGGTCAGAGACGCCGAAGATGATCGAGGCTGCTGAGGTGGTGGCGAGCCGGGATACAAGGAACCGGAGGTGGACACGACGGACAACGGCGAGGTACGGGATGACCGGACTAGGCACAGGTAGTGCCGAGGTTGGAGCGGTCGAGAAGTGCCGAAGACGGTAAGGTTGGATGGCAAGGAGAGAGCAGTCTATTCTTCCTTGGTCTGGGTGTGTGTGTCGTGAGGAGCAGATTGTTCGGACGAGTCTGAAAGTTTCTTCTCCTACGTTCGGACAAGTCCGAAAGTGGTTGTTCGAAGTGAGCCGATGGTAAAAAGGTGCAGCAGTGCTTGGCTTCCCTCTTTGTCTGGGCCTTGGCTTTGATCTGGGAGAGAAAAGGAGGCCATGTAATCTGGGTGGCAGCAGATAACCGGGGATTTCCTTCCTTTGGTCTCTGGGACAGTAGCAGAGACACAGAGGCATGGCGCATGAGAAAAGGAGGACCTTCCCAAGGTGACTATGTACGCTGGTAGTGCAGTGCTCGGTTTGGATATAGTCTGGTGTCTCCTCCTCTGAAAAAGGGCGTCCAGGGAAGAAGGGTATGCGGTGGTGATAGTTAGTCTCCTGCGTATGAATGAGTTGAAGGAGAGTGCTTTTGAACCTAGCAAGTGAATCATGTAGTGAACAGGTGCTCTGGTTGCTTTTTGGGTGTCTTTCTGTGCGTTTGTGCTAGAAAGGAAAACAAGTATTGCTCTCTTTGAACCATGTAGTGAGAAAAAGGGTTTGAGAGGGCTGTGATTTAAACTCCATGTAATCATTCCTCTTTTTGTAAGCTTTCTTGGTATTAATTCCATCTGAGAAGTTCTGAGCTTGAGCCCCTTCTTTATTTTCCTTGCCGTGCAATTTCTCTTTTGCTCAGGACTGCTCATTTGTCTCTCCTGCGTATTATGTTTGGTTGGGTTCTTTTGCTTGAGGAGATGAAACCCTCTTAGCTCTATGCAGGAAATTAGTTCCAAGGTCAGTTGACCAACTTATTCCCAAGAGCAAACTTCAAAATCTTTGTGTGCTCATTTGCAGGTCACTTCCTCTGTTTGCTCAAAGCTAGGGTTGGGGTTTGGGTAATTGTGTTTTCTTGTTTGAGCCAACTTAAAGATGTGAGTATGTTGAGTTCTTGTGTTTTAAGCCTTTCTCCCTGTGAATCGAAAGCCTCTTGAGCAAATAAGCTAGAAGTGATGAGAAATACGAATCCTTGTCTTTGTTGACCATTCTCTGTAAAATTCAGTATCTCTGTTTCAGCTAGTTCTTGGGCAGCATCTTCTTCTCCCAGAGGTCTCTTTGATATTTAGTTCGAATTCCTTCTCTTTTGGGCTGAGAAGAACAAAGATTACTCATGAAATTCTTCAGTTTTCAGAAGTGCTGCAGAATTTACTGTTCTTATTTCAGTCTACAGAGCTTTTCTTCCCTGCCGAATTGATATCCTTTGGCTGCTCTTTTTGCCTGAACTGATTTTGCTGTAGAACTAGAGTTGGGGCTGTCGTATAGGAGCAGCACTTAAATGTTTGCTTCGGTTGAGGTGTGCAGAAAAGGGGCTAAGTGGGTGCTGTTCGGCTGCTACTGTACTCTTGGTGTGCTGTTCGGACTAGCCGAGAAAACAGAGGTCCGAAGGGTGAGCAGTAGCAGTTTTTATTTTCTCTTGTAGCCTTTTCGGTTCAGGTGTTTTCGGTCAAGCTGCTGTCGGGAGATGGATTGATAGTTTGTCTTCTTCTTTGGCTGAATTTCAAAACTCGGTTGTTTGTGAGTTAAAGCTGCAGTCCACGCTATTAATTTGGAGCGAGCAATATTATTCTCCTCTCACTGCAGTTCTGTTGTAGTGGGCGACTGCATAGTGCTATCTGAACCTAATGACTTCCTCTCAACTAGCAGTTCAGCTAAGCAATAAATCTTGGTCCATCTCTTGTGGTTAAATTGGTTATGTAATAGCAATCAGTTCTTGCTGAAATTTCAGGTTGTTTTGCTCCTGCTATTGTTGCTGCTGCAGAATCCTATTAGTGTGCTTTGAGCAATCTTTTAAGTGCAGTTTCAGTTTTCAGGTCTCAGCTCTCAGACTTCAGTTGTCTGCAGTTTCTAGTTATCAAATTTCAGATTTATGTTTAGTGCAAATTTCAGGTTTCCTCCTCAGGAAGCAGATTGTTGTTTTTTTTTATTTCTCTTGTCTGAATTTTCTCTAGTTTTGTGTTGCCCTCAGCTTTTGGACATTGTTGTGCAGCTTGAAAATTTCTTTGTCCCAGTTGATGAGATCCTTTGATAAACAATACTCTTCTTACTTCATAGCTGTTGTAGCTATTGGAGAAGAAAATGGTATGAATACTTGAGGGCGATTTTTAAAGGCACCATTCACCTCCCCTTTGTTGCCATTTCCGATTCTACATTCTGGTTCAACCGGCGGTCTGGTTCGGTTTTCTTAACTATGCCATCTTTCTGAATTACCAGAAGAGATAACCTGATGTGAAAAATAATATTGCAATACATACATCTTTTGGTCGCTGCTATATCATCGGTTAGTGCAAAATAATGGGAATGCCACAATAATTAACTCTTACATATACCATGCATATGTATTGTTCTTTTCGTTTACTATACCTTCGGAAGTTAATGATGAGATAAACCGAAGAAGTATTGATGACAAATATATATACCATGCATACATGTTGTATTTTTTGTTTAGTACAATTTCAGGCTATCAAAGCTGAGGATGGCTTTTCTTGAAGAATGGGAGAATGATGAGGACATGCTAGCCTATGTTGTTCATTATAATTCAACAAGTACTTTAGAACTACAAGAGCTTGCTAGAAGCTAAAATTATGAAAAATAAGCCTAATATTAAGGTGAATTCATTCCAAACTAAACTTAATGTTGTTATTCATAAGGATGGAATACTATCTCATGTGAACATATTGTGCATTCTCAGGTTTCTCAAATAGAAAATATTAGAATTGAGAAGGAGATGGAGGCTAGGGTCAACGAAATGGAGAGGCACAAGGAAGAGGATAACCATATTTGGTGCCAAAGACAAAAAACAAAACCCACGTAGATGGAATCAACAAGAATAAATCCCATGTGGCTGGTTCGAACACACAGGAGAAAGACCCATGTGGATAGAGGGAAGAAAGCCCATATGGTGAGAGAGCAAAAGGGGGAACCCAAGAACTTAAAGTATAAGTTTTGGATAAGATTTTCAAGTCCAATTCAGACCTCCTACTAGCCCAACTGAATTCAAACTTGGATTTAATTTAGAACTCAATCCGGATTCGGTTCAGGACTACCCAACAGGCAGTTACTAAAAAGTCCATAACTTTCAGAAACGGAGTCCGATTCGAGTGTTCTTGCACTTGTTGGAAAGCTTATTTCAATACCTAAGCAATGGATGAGGTCTTATCTTCAAATACATCATGAATCATCTGCTATGATCAAAACAATATGATGGTTGTAAAAACTAGTTTCCTTTTTGTGAGAGTTCGAGTCTAAACTAGTATAGGGTTGAGTTGTATTTTGTTTGGGAACTATGTGGATGTTCCATGTGGCTATATAAGCCTTATATTCACAGCCTTTAGGGATCAGACCACCTTTGAGAAAAATCAATTTATTAAAGTTTGTTCGACTTCATTATTACTGCCGAAATTCTATAAGGAATTAGGAGTGTTCTTCAATAAAGATCATTCAGCTTTGCTGCTGGAAAATGAGTGCACATAGATCTTCGCTTGGTGGTCTGTGAAATTAACACGAGCATGTTTTGGCAGATTAAAGAATGTTCGTCCATTGCATTGGTATTGGAGGATCATTACGATTCATCAAGACTCTCATGAGTATCCATCCTACGTCGAGAAGATCGAACGACCCCGTATTATCTTGGTATCAGAACACGATTTACTCGGTAGGATTTTAGTTCATTACTTCCTATCCTATAGTCTATATAGCCGAAAATTACCTCACAAAAAATCCAAACCGTAGTTTTGTATATGTTATTTTTGTAAGTTTTATTAAGCCTTGGTCCATTAGAAATTTCGTTTACGTGCTGATCATAGTGTCATTTGCGTAACTCAATCGTTGCATCTTTAAATCCTTGAAAATCCGCTAGTTGATCTTTCAATTAGCATAAAGAAGTAGATTCAATTTACTTTTTGAATTCTTATTCTTGTTGTCCACGTAAGATCTTTGCGCATCTTGAAAGAATAAGATATCCGAACATATCTGGGTTTTATTTTTCTTGATTGATTCAGCCACAAGAAACCCTAGCTGCCACAAGTTTGTGCCATAAAGAATCCTAGTTGGACACATTTAGATAGTCCGAAGTTTGTTACGGTTTGAATTCCAAGCGTCTATTGAGGTTTTCACTTAAATCCTTTGACCATTGAGACTAGTCTTTAATGATTGCTTTAGGGTTGTTCTAGAATTATCTACACATTGTTCAACAACTTTGGACTTGCACAGAATCACAGAACAATTGAAACTTAGCTTGGCCTTTGAGTAAAAAAAGGGTAGCCGATTAAAAAAACAGAGAAGCCACGGCTTAAGCATAAAAAAGAAAGAAAAAAAGAAAAGAAAGCATTGGCCGAATTTGGGTGAGTTAACATTAGTCTATAAATTTAGATTGTGTATTCAATTTTTTTGACCAATCTTGTGCTCTTATTTTCATAATATTGCAATTGGCTAGCGTCTCTCCTACTATTTGGTGCAAAACGAGCTAATATTTTCCAATTGTTTCTTTTAGATCATTCCTTTGTTTGCATTAAGTCCCATTGATCATTACGTGTGGGTTCATACACTTCACATATATCTTTTGGATCAGCATATAGGCAAGAGCTTTCTAGCTTGGATTACTACTTGATTTTACAACATCTTGAAAATCAGATTGTGTAGGATAAACACTTGCATACTAAGCTCCACTAAATATCCTTTACCGTGCAATCGTAGGTCACTTTTAAATCCGTTTGATCGTCACTTGCTATTGTAGCCACCAACAAATGTAAGTTTCTTTTAGCCTCAATTTACTTCAGAAAGGTAAGAACTTTACTTGGGAGAGGAAAAAGTGAAATAGAGTTAATTCCACATATCGTATATATGAAGTTTCTTTTAGCCTCAATTCACTTCAGAAAGGTAAGAACTTTACTTGGAAGAGGAAAAAGTGAGATAGAGTTAACTCGACATATCGTATATATGTTGTAGTATTTGTGCGTTTTTTGTGCCACTAATCATGACAGGTGGAAATGATAATATGGGAGAGGAGCATACCCCGACGAATCGTTTTCAATTCTAAGCTTTGCAGGAGACTTTGCATAATGAGTTCGCCGCCACTTCTTCCACCTTGAAAAAGCAAATCAAGGCGGAGATCAACAATTCCGCGCAAGATATGTGCATTGAAATGAACCAACAAATGAATATGCTACGTACACATATTGTGAACGACATTGTACGTACACTTCGGTCACAACAAGAAGAAGATAGTTTCATTCCTTTTTACGGAAGTGAAGATCCAGAGGAGTATCTAGAGTGGGAATGGCAAACAGAAAAAGTGTTTAGATTTCAAAAGATTTCCAAAAACCCAAAAGGTGATACGTGCCACTAGAGAATTTGAAGATTATGCTTATAGTTGGTGGCTACAATGATTTGGATGCATTCATGAGGAGAGAATTTCTTCCATCTTATTATGCGTGAAGATTATTTTGCCATCTGAAGAGTATCACACAAGGGAGTAACACTGTTTAAGAATATTATTTTGAGCTACAAGATGCATTACATAGGGCTAGTGTTACTGGTGAACCACAAGAGAAGGCATACTTCAAAGGAGGATTGAATTCGAAGATCGCCGTTATACTTCAACATAAATATTTTGGTAGTGTACAAGATATTTGTGAATTATGCTATTGAAGAGGAGAAGAGACTTATGGAGAGATGTACACCACAGTTCTCTCCATGTCCATACCTTAGTTTTTCTGCACCTACTTGTGTGACACATGAGAAGATGACCGATCATAGGACTTTTCCTTCGGTCAAGAAGAAATATAGTGATATTCCAAATCTATATATAGCTCCCGAGATACACCACGACCCGTGCGAGGATGAGAGCCACATAGCAAAATTGAGTGAGAGTGATAAAAAAAGGTGAGCTGTGTGATTCCACCATATGTGAGGTTGAGAGTATCCAAACTGATAGTGTGAGACAGATACCAAAAGAAAAGAGAGAAAGAGCAGATAGACAAAGTGAGGATGTATCTGAAACTAATGCATTAATATCTACTTCTAGTGTTTTTTTCACATTGTGCAGATTGACATTAAAGATGAAGAATTGAATGTTCAATAACCGCCACCTTTGAAGGTAAATGAGGAGGAGGTAACCACGGGAGGGGATGAAGTTCTTGTTGCCTCGTAGATATATCCTAATAATTCTAAACCCCCAACACTTAAATTTCAAATTAAAATTTCAAAACTTGATTCAAATTTCCTAGCGGCAAAACTTAATTAAGAAAAACAAATTCGCAAAAGTCAAGAACCAAGATTCAAAATTTGAAATCTGGGAACTCTCAATTTCCTTTTCGGATAGATCCTAAATCTGAATTCTTGAAAATTAAAATTTAGTCATCAAGATTCAAGTTAAAGTCAATCTATTATACTAAAGATCTTCTCACCTAAATAGTTTGGAAAAGAAATCAAATTGGTAACTTCTCAAAAGAAAATCATCAAAAACCTTCTTTTTACTCTAGCCCATTTCACTTCTAAACCTCCGGCCCACCAGCCCAACTGGCCCCCTTCCTTTTTCTTTTTCCTCCTCCTTTTTTTGTCCACTCTCCTCTACTCATGCGGATGCCCAGTCCGGTTCTTCTTACTCCTCCCTCTATTTTCGCTTTCCCTCTCTCTGATTGTCTCTAGGATGATTGGCCCGGCCCTTCTCCTCGCCTCCGGCCCACGTCGGCGCCCTCCACCCTTCCCCCATTTCTAGCGCCGTCCATAGTCAGCCCAATCCGCCACTGGCTGCCCCTCTGCATCCATCGGCCCCCACCCCCAGTTTTGCCTTGGCACCCGTACGCCTACCGCCCCTCCTCTACCACCGTCTTCAATGCCACGCCAAACCTAGCATCGTCGCCTCCACCGGCCTGCGTCGCGCCCGTACGCCTAGCTACCGCCCCTCCCTACTGCTGGCCTCACCAGTGCTTTGTTCTTGCCGCCTAGCCCCACCCGCTCCCGCCAGCCTCGCCTGCACCCAACTGCTCACCTACGAGCACCGCATACGTTGACAGATTGCTCGGCATTACTCCTCCGCTGTGCGTGTCTTCAAGACACCCACCGGCCTAGTGCCACCCCACACTGGCCTATCGTGCCCCAGCACCGCCTGCTACCTCACTGGGCCCCTCCGCTAGCCTGGCTCCGATGCCGTGCCCTCAACTCTTTGCCATACGAGCTCGCCCTTTTGCCCCTTTCGTACCTGAACCGCCCTTCACTAGTGATGAACAGCAACCCGCCGCCTCTGCCATGAATTGCGACAACCAACCCCTCTTGGCTATAAGAACCCAACCTCGCTTCCCTGAGGTCTCACCCACCTCGCCTCCTCACTTGGCCCCCACCTTTTTGAGTGTCGAATGCTCCTTCCCCAGGCATCGGTTCTTTCCCCCCAGTTGCTCCGCCGCCGTAGGGTTTTTCCCTCGTCGCTGCACCTCCCACCAATTACCAACACCTGAAGCTCCACCACGGCATCCTGAAGCTACTCCCACCACCAATCGAGTCCCTCGTCGGCCTCAGCTCACCACCCATGGGAGCCGACCCGCCGCCACCCCAAGCTTCTGTCGCCAGCTGGCCTCGCCACCTCTTCGGATGAGCCACCATTGTGAATAAGACCCCCTCGCCCCACTCTTGCTCCTGCTCACTCACTTTCTCTCCCTCTCTTCTCAGATCGACGCTGCCCCGTAGCTCTGCCAAACCCGCCGCTTAGCGCCGCCACTGGCTCTTTTGGCTCCATCCCTTGCTGCGCTGCCACTTCTTGTGGTGTCACTGCTTCGGGAGCTTCTCAGTTCGTCGACCATTGCCATCTCTCCGGCCACCCTTCCCCGGCGGCATCACTAGCAACTAGGCGCTAAGCCCCTTCTCTGTTCCAACTGACCGAGCCTAATTACTCGTCCCCCTCTGTATCATACCGATTGCATTACCCCTTCCTTTCTCGGTCTTTGACTGGTGGGGCCCAGCTAAGATGAGGTATACCTGATGTTTGCATATATCTAGTATCCTTTATGCTTGTGCCAAATCCTTAAGAATATATGCACAAAAGTATTCTACTTATTCTCATGACCAATCAAAATTTCAAAACTAGTCCTCATGAAAGAATCTACCAAAGCTCGGTCATGCATAATTTACCTTCACATGGCAAGAAGTTAATCTAGATTCTTTAATGCATAATTTACCAGAAACTCGAATGGTCTCCATAACATCTGTTATGTCTTTCTCCCTAGATTTAAGTCTGCTAATGCAAAATAAGTTCATTAATTTGACCGCATTTTGGCACATAAAATCTCAATAACAAATTATTCATTGCTAAAATCCAGAAGACTCCCTTTAATTTAATAATGAAAATAATAATCTTCAATATTCATCTATAAAATACAAATATCCTAACTTCTTTCAGATTAAGGAACCTAAATATGAAATCGTTACTCTTTATTCCAATTAATTGGCCTCAGAATAATTTTAAGTCCCTCTCACTCTAAAACCCAATCCTGCAAGATGAAGCATAAGACAATAGATCTAGTGCCAATAATATCCTTAATTAAAGAATCTTGCTAAAACACAACTTTGCACCCAAAGTAATCATCCAATCATTACCTCAACATTTAATTGATAACGCAAAGTCCAACTTTACCAAACAAACCGTGTTAATTCATAAATTCACATTTTCAGAAAAGTGCAACTCTCGGGCAATCTCTCTCTAAGCTATCCTTAAGCCCTGCCCAACTCATGGAACTTCCTTGATAAATATAAAATAATAAAGAGGGAGCTATAAATAAAAAATCAAGCCTTAACGTTCACTAATCGGCTAGGTCTGGCCACCTTACTTTCCAAAGTAAAATATTCCTCTGAGTATTCCTTTAGCTTTAATTCTTCCTTATCTAAAATTTTCCCTCACGGTAAGGCTACCAATTCACCTCCTTCCTTTGACTCGATTCCGTCCCAACCATCCCCCTTTACTCTCAAATTATAACAGCATTATGCAAGCTCAATTAAATTGAACTAGACTCTTGTCGCTATTTGGATTTATTTGGTTTTTCATTCGTTTGCTGCATATTAGAATCTGCAGTCTCGGAAGGCGACAAGATCCAACAAATATCATAGTGCAATCGGTGGAAAAACCCAAGGATCTAATACGACCGACTGATTAGGCCGACTTTGAGCTAAATCAAGGCCGCAGTAAACAAGCAAGGCAAGTCATCACTTTGATTATGTTGATACTAACTTTTCACAAAAATTATGTTCTTTTAAATTATTAAAAGTGCATGCTTAATTTATTATGTAAATATATGTCAAACATAAGGTAGTTACTTGCCTACATGATTTTGGAAATATTATTATTGCAATACCCCTACCGCTTGATTTAACTGATCCCTTGTCACCCTAGATATTACTAATATCGTTACTAGCTATGTCATACTTAATGCTAAGCAAGTCGAGGTCCAGGGCATTAAATTGTCCTGACCATTACTCTTCAAACATGCAGAAATTATTTTGGGCAGTCATTGGAGGTAGATGACTGATAATTTGGTACAGTCTATCTTATGCTCCTCAAAACTCTAAAACTTGCTTACTTGTTTAGGCGAGTGGTAAGAGTGGTTGGTGGGGATGTAACACGAGAACTTGTGGATTCTGGTAGGCACCGTATAGACAAATTAAGGACTAAATCCTGTGTTGACCTCTTTATGTAAAACAGTACAAACCACAAGCTGGCAAAATGTAGGATTAGCTGAATAATTTACTTAACCCCCGAAGTCATCTCATAGGTAGTGGTAAGAACGGAACTTGCAGGAGAACAGTGAAGGTCCGACCTGAAAGGGACACCGAATGGAGGGTGAAGTTTTCTAGATAGGGTGGTGTTGCGAAAAGTGGTCTGGACTACGCCAGCTGCTATGAAGGGACATCCCGCATAACCTATGGAAGCAACCCCATAGGGGTGAGATGCTAAGGGGGAAAATTATTATAAAGGCCTCGTGATGATCTCTCGATCTACGTGACTAAGGAATCACGCAAGCCTGTGGGGCTGATTGTCTCTTGTGGGTAAAGATGTACAAACTCTGTAGAGTCTAAAACTATTCGAATAGCCGTGCCCACAGTCAAGGGCGAACATGGGAACATCCTCAAGTTAGTTCTATTACAAAATCCTTTTCGGACAGGATAAAAATCTATCAAAGGGAAGTACTCTGGCTTTAATTTTTCCTAGAAAGACGTATCCGGTGGTGATAAAAACTAGCACTGGTGGAGGTAGTCATGCACTGTACAAGGTGGATGTAACCTGCGCTACTATTAATATTGCATTCTCATAATCAATTTACAAAATATGATTTGGTTAAAACTGCTAAGTCTCAAGAGATTTCTTATGTATTGTACTTTTCAAACAATGCTTTAGCAACTAAAAGAACCTCAAGCCTTCCTTTCATAGCCCTACATGTATTATTATTGCATTCTGTGTGGTGGCTTCTTGAGTACAATTGTACTTACACTTGCTTAATTACTACCATCCAGTCAGTCAGGAAAAAGGAGAGAAGACTCCGCAATGCTTCAAAAAGGGTCGATAGATCTGGTATCAAAAGAGTCCAAGGACTAGGCCGCGAAACCCCAGTTGGCTGCCTTTGGGCAAGTCCTGAGGGTTCCACCTGTGTGAAGTTTCCGCTGCTGCACTCTTGGTTTTCGGCCCAATCAGCCCATGTGTAAATTATTACTGTATAAGCTACGTTTCCGCATAATATATTTTTGATATACAGTGATTTATCTGTGAGCACTATCTACTGATCCAGCGAATAGTGCGGTGGAATCACAGATGATTCGGGATGACTAATTCCGATTCCGATAGTATAGATGATAAATTTTATGTTCATAGAATTTGCATTACATATGATAAGCTTGCTGAATTGAAATTGTTTATTGTGGATAAACAATCTTTTGTGCCATGTCATGATCACAATGAGATGAATTTCAACAATAGTACGTGCTGTTTAGAAAGATTTCATAAGTCTAATTGTTCAATTTTTTATGTACAATCATGTAAAAATAATCAGAGTAGTGCAGTTGAAGCATGTAAGGCGCTCAAAATTTTCTTCCTCGTATCTGAACAACTAAATTAGATTTTGCCCATTAATGATCTATCCATGTGCATAGAAAAGTCGAGAATGACATTCTTTTATGAGAGGGAGAATGATGTGAAAAATAATATTGCAATGCATACATCTTTTGGTCGCTGTTATATTCATCGGTTTGTGCAAAATAATGGGAATGCCACAATAATTGACTCTTACATATACATATATATGTGTTGTTCTTTTCATTTACTACACCTTCAGAAGTTCATGATGAGATAAACTGAAGAAATATTGATGACAAATATATATACCATGCATACATGTTGTATTCTTTGTTTAGTACAATTTCAGGTTATCAAAAGCCGAGGATGTCTTTTCTTTAAGAATGGGAGGATGATGAGGACATCCTAGTCTGTGTTGTTCATTGTAATTCAACAAGTACTTCAGAATTACAAAAGCTTGCTAGAAGAGCTAGAGTTGTGGAAAAATAAGCTTAACATTAAGGTGAACTATTCCAAGCTAAACTTAATGTTGTTATTCATAAGGATGGAATACTACCTCATATCATCATATTGTGCATTCTCAGGTTTGTCAAATGGATGATATTGGAACTGAGAGTGAGGAGATGGAGGCCGAGGCCAACGGAATGGAGAGGCACAACAAAGAGGATAACCACATTTAGTGCCAAAGACATCAAGGAACAAAACCTACGTAGATAGAGCCAATAAGAATAAAGCCCATGTGGCTGGTTGAAACACACAAGAGAAAGACCCATGTGGATTGGGAAAGAAAGCCCATGTGGTGGGATAGCAAAATGGAAAAACCTAAGAACTTAAAGTACAAGTTTTGGATAAGATTGTCAAGCCTAATTTGGACCTCCCACAAGCCCAACCGAATTTAAACTCAGATTCAACTCAGAACTCAATTTAGATTCGGTTCGGGACTGCCCAACATGCAGTTACTAAAAAGGTCATAACTTTCACAAACGAAGTCCGATTCGAGTGTTCTTGTACTTATTGGAAAGCTTATTTCAATACCTACATAATGGGTAAGGTCCCATCTTCAAATAAATCATGAATCATCTGATATGACCAAAATAATGTGACAATTGTAAAATCTAGTTTCTTTTTTTGTGATAGTTCGAGTCTAAACCAATATGAGGTTGAATTGTAGTTGGTTTGGGAACTATATGGATGTTCCATGTGGCTATATAGGTCTTATATTCACAGCTTTTAGGAATCAGACCACATTTGAGAAAAGTCAATCTATTAAAGTTTGTTCGAGTTCATCATTACTGCCGAAATTCCATAGAGAATTAGGAGTGTTCTTCAATCAAGATCGTTCAGCCTTTCCGCTGGGAATTGGGTGTACATAGATCTTCGCTTAGTGGTCGGTGAAATCAATGTGAGCGTGTTTTGGTGGATTAAAGAATGTTCATCCCTTGCATTGATATTGGAGAATTATTACGATTCATCAAGACTCCCGTGAGTATCTATCCTACATCAAGAAGATTACGCGACCCTATATCATCTCTCTGAATAAGATGAAGCTTCTGCGGTACCTTTAATTTCTTCTACCATATTTAAACACTAGGCCACAATATTGGCTTCTTTAATCAATCTTTTAGGAGGCTAAATGTTCCTCCTTTCTGTAGGACCCGGATTTTTAATCCGGAATCCTCTGTGATTCCACCGCACTATTCTCTAGATTAGTAGATAGTGCTCACAGTACTTTGCTGGATCAACTCATACATTGCATATGATCATACAGTCAAAATCAAATATAATTTACATCAGAGTTTAAAAGTACACCATGTCGGGTAATTGTCTTACATAATGGGTCTCCTAGGTCAAATACTACAATCAAAAGGTAAAGCAATGAAAGATAAAGACAACAGAGGAACCATAAGCCACAGGCAAGCAATTGGGGGTAAACGTGTACATCTATATCACCCAACCCTGGGCATATAGACGGACACCCTTACGGCAAGTCTAATGTCTAAGACTTGAACATTTGAAAACCGTCCTAGTTGCCTTCGTCGGCTTCTTGACTTGGCGCATCCTCGTAGGCATAGTGATCCTATCCTCCTGCTTTTGGATTGGTTTATGCGAGAGTGAGCACACTAACCACCGTGCTCAATGAGCCAATACACAGAATGCATTTACTTATTATGCATAGCTTGACAAGGATAGGCTTGGGTTATTTTATTTGCCAAAATTTGCATTTTAAAAGATGTAGAATTAAATATAAGAAATTCCTAGACTTAGCCCTTGAATTAAATTAATAATACCTTTGAGAAAAGATTTTATAGAATAAGTACAAATCTCATCCATACCCACATGATACTTGAACTACATAATCAGTTTTCAGTGTTATAGCCGCTTAACTTATCACTAGAACAACACCTAGGACAACTTAAACCAGGACAGTCCATCATTCTTCATTTTCTCATTCCATGTCCCAACCTTGACCGTGGGCCTGGCTATTCGAATAGTTTTGACTCTGCAGAGTTTGTACACTTTCACCACAAGAGGCAGTCTGCTCGTTACTCCGCATGATTCCTTAGTCATGTAGTTGAGTAGATCATTACAGTGACCTTTCAATACTACCTGGCCTCGAGGTCTCATCTCACCCGATGGGCTGCTCCCACTTGCGGTGGGTCCCATACGTTGCACGGGATGTTAATCATTCTTTTACTAGCGTCTTAAGGCTCCACTTCCCATACGCTAGTAAAATAAGAGAAACAATCACCCTCCGCTCGGTGTCCCTTTAGCCACCCTAGGCCCTGGCCTTCTTTCCCCCAGTTTGTGAGATGAGTCCGAAGTTCGGTAGGATTTACTTAGCCAAGTTGCACTTTGCAGAATTGTGGTTGTACTGTTTTACAATAAGAGGTCATGACCCGATTCGGTCCTTACATTATATAGACGGTTCTACCACAAACCATACACTTGTGCACACCGGTGCACCACACCCCCGAACAACCCGCCCAGCCACATAAGCAATTTGGGGATTTTTGGGGCATAAAATAATAACCATTTCAGAAATACACGACCATTTCCAACTACATCTTTCCCAAAATTTGCTCTTTGCCTTTGCATATGAGGTTGGAGTATTCTCAACTTCCCTGACAACTAAGCATGTCTAGGCCGTATGACATAAACATATTATCTATTTTGGAAACAGCTACATCTTTATGTATTACTAGGGTTAACAAGGTTCACAGAATAATATGCCAGAAATTTATAATAGTTACATCCATTAAATGGGACAGCTAGCTAAAGTGTAAAACAAAGATAGAATAGCACATAAAATAATAGCATGCACTTGATAATTTAAATCTAAATAACTTGTAAAAATGGGTATTCAAAGATGATCAAAGTATTGACTCGCCTGGTTCGCAATTGTCTTGGTTTTGCTGGTCTTAACCTTGGTTCGCTTCTGCTTCCTCTTCCTGGTCCTCGTATGCTAATTTTACATCAAACACATATTAAAAAAACAGAGCAAATTAATGTACCCAAACAAAACCTCAATAAAAATTCAAACAACTCAAAAGCTTATGGTTTTGGTTCCACTATGTAGAAAATGAATTTAGATAATTATTGCAATTTCCCTCATTGCATTTGGAGTTAAGATAAATTAGTTATAATTTTTTTAAAGTTTAAATGTAATTGACATAACCATTTAAATGTGTATCATAAATTCAAATTAGCTCAAAAGTTCATGATTTTAACTCCATTGGGTAGAGGGTGAATTTAGATGAATTTAGCAATTTTTCTCATTTAATTTGGAGTTAAAATGAATTAGTTATGAATTTCTAAAGTTTTCAGCCCATTTTAATGAAAAATCAAAATCAGAAATTATTTAAATACGCGGAGGAGAGAGAAGGTGTGAGGCTGACAGGTGGGGTCCACGGGGTATTTTATTTTTCTTTCTTTTACGTTGACAGGTGGGACCCGCTGCTATTTAGTATTTAATTAACCCTTACTGTGGATGACACGTGGGGCCCACGGGGTTTTAAACTCTGCTCTTACCCCCAGGCGCTGACACGTGGGGTCCACTACGATTAATTTATCATTTCGCTACTGCTACTGACAGGTGGGGCCCTCGGGTTTATAATTTTTAGGAGACACTGACAGGTGGGGCCCAATACCGGTTTAATTTTAACTAGACCCACACGTCAGTGGCTCAACACACTTAATAACAATTTTAATGTTTTAATCGCGGGCGCTAATGACTTCCTGCTGATGAACAATGTCATCTCCCTCCTCCCGATTCTGGAGAAGCCGATTGCCGGCAGGGGAGACAACGATCGCACTGTAGTATTCGCAAAATGGACTCCTGGCCTCACCACCCATCTCTGGGGAACGTCTTACCGGCCAATTTAGCCGGAGCCACTATCAGCGGCGAGTAGAGGTGGCGGCGGAACAGGGCGGCAGTGGATATTGCACTGGAAAGCACAAGAGTTCAATTCAACGGGGAGGAAGCATCTAGGGGTGATCCTGAAGTTACCTCAGGGATCGGTTGAGCTCAGGGAAGTCGGTGGATGGCTATCGGTGTGCGGCAGTGGTGTTCAGAGGAGGCCGCACGATGAGATAGCAGCACAGGCACGGGGAGCTTCCGAGGATAGCGGGAAGGGTGTTGTCGGGCTCTTGTGAAGCTCTGGGCCAAAGTAATTGGACCGAGAGTGCCTCTGCCGCTGGTGAGCTCGATCGTCAGAGTTGGAAGAGAAACTGGCTCCGACGAGCTGTGGGGCACTAAGATTCAATTGCTTGCTGTGGGAGTTCGAGGGAGGTGTGGGGAACTCATTGCGGGCATTGGCTGGCTTTTACAGCCGCTGGTGTGGCCTAGCCATGCGGAGGGCATGCAGGTGGTGATGGTGAATGACGGGAGCTGCGGTGAGGGCACAGGAGGCTTGAGCCGATGGGGCACAGTGAAGGGATAGAGTTGGCGGGCGCAGGGCATGGCGGTCGGGCTGGGGCAGTTGTACGTCCCATCGGAGCGAAGAGATAAGGCGGTGGCATGGGCAACTGGTGCGGATGTCCGAGGAAGGAGGTAGAGGCAGTCGGGCGCGCTCGCGAGAGAAGCAGAGAGAGGGTAGGAGAGATAGAGGAGTGCACGGGGCTACCTCGGCGGGAGAGTGAGGCGGCTCGGCGCACCAGGGAGAGAGGAAGAGTGGGCGCGAGAGGGGGAGAGAGAGACAGAGCAAGGGAAAGGCAACAAAGGGAGGGGAGCTGGCTAGCTAGCTGGCCGAAGGCTTGGTTGGCTCGCTGGCTCTCCTTTCCCATTTTTTTTGTATTTTCTTTTCTTTTTATTTGTTTTGAAAATCTGGTTGATATTTTGAAGTATATTTGTGTATCTATATGTTATGCATATATTTTATATTTCATGTTAACTTCCTTTTTGGTGGGTGTCATTACATAATTTACTTTGAGCATATATGTATACACATGAAATCTCAATATTTTCATTTTAGTATTACTACTCTTCTTGGTGTATATGTATATGTATGTTTTTATCGATTTTAATGGAACCTTAACCAAAACTTTAGGAATTCAAAAAATTTGAAGTGCCAAGAAAAGCCAAAATATCCAAATGCCAACTTTTCACAATTTTTATCCTTCCCTAAAAATTGGAATGTTACACTTTCTCTATTAATTACAATAGAATATTGTGTTGGTGGCGTAACCATAGGAACTTCTGGAATATTTTTCTTTTTGATTTCTAGTATAGATCTTGAATCAATAATATGCTCCATTTGCATGGTAGATTGCTTCTCAATGGGAACATCAATAAATAGTTTATCATACAACATAGCAGACTCATCAAAAGTAACATCTCTACTAATAACCACCTTTCTAGTTTCAAGATTCCATAATTTATAACATTTCACACTAGTTCTATAATCTAGAAAAATACACTTAACTGCTCTAGGCTCTAATTTACATTGTTGATATGGGAATAAACAGGACAACCAAATATTCCCAAGCTTGAATAATCTGCTGGAGAGTCAGACCATACCGATTAATCAAATAACGAGCAGTGAAAGTGACATCGGCCTAATAACTCTTAGATAATCCAGAGTTTGACAACATGTAACGTACTTTCTCCATGATGGTTCTGTTCATGCATTCGGCCACACCATTTTGTTGAGGAATTCCTGGGACAGTATAATATCTCATAATACCTTCTTACTTGCATAAAGTTTCAATTTTTTTCGAACAAAACTCCAAGCCATTGTCAGTACGAAACTTCTTGACATGCTTGTCAGTTTGTCTCTCAATCATAATTTTTCACTCCTTGAAAGTCTTGGATACATCCGATTTATGCTTGACGAAGTATGCCCAAACTCTTCTTGAGTAATCATCAATAATGGTCAACATGTAGCTTGCACTCCAAGTGACAGAACGCGGGATTCTCTCTACAAATTGGAGTGAACATAATCCAATATGCCTTTTGTAAAGGAATACACGTAGGCTACGAAAGCAGAAAACAAAATTTTCTACCGCGCACACCAGGACATCATGCTAAGGATGGATCATGGATCATTACCACTTAGACGCGCGGCGCAGCGAAAGAAGAGTTGGAAACTGATCCAATCACGCGCGTCGAGGTAGTAGTGGAAGTAGCCGATCGTCCCGAACAGATCGTCTCCTCCACGTACGCCGATCAACACCGCAACGAGCAGCGCCTCCACCGGTATCCACACGTCCGGGGCTGGAACGCCGATCGCGAGTATACTAGCACTCGTGAGCGGCTAGGGTTTGGCTCGGGAGGTGGCGGCTAGGGTTATGCTAGGGTTTTTCTGGTGCGTGACCCTCAGCCCCTCACCTCCATATATAGACCACCTCACTTGGGCCTTGCGGACCGAGGCCCAATAGGAGTCTATTCGGATCTCTATACGAATTGAGCCCATATTCGAATCATATTCGAATTAGTGTTCCAACCCGTTAAGCGTGCGACCCTGTAGGTTCACGTATACTTGGTCGTAACCCAGAAACGCCTTTCCGGTCACCCTGTTAATAGCGGCCTCTAGTAAGACATATTAACCCCAATGTATACGTAAAGATCATATCAGCTGAACCTATAATGTTCTCTCATGTACGAATCCCTTTGCCTCACGATATAGATTGAGCTCAAGGCGAGACCTGTGTCATCCTCTTAATAGCTCAATCACTCTCTCGATTCCGTGATGGATTATAAACTTGTGATTGACTCCTCAATCACCTTGGCATAGCCATGCACTTTCATAATCCATTACATCGAGGAGCCCAGAGATACTCTCCTATAAGGAGGGGCAAATTCTATCTTGATCATTCACATCCCACTACATGTTTCATAGCAAACCCGAAGACTACTTTTATGACTACCCAGTTACGGAGTAGTGTTTAGTAGTCCCAAAATAAGCTACTACTCATGTTGGGAACCATGATGATCTCAAGTCTAAGGATTCTACATAAACACTACTTGAGACCAACTGATGACACATGGAATCTCTGCAGTGTCTCATGGCAGGTCTATCCAACATATGTTCACTAACACATGTCCATATTATTGATTTGGTATCACCATACCATGATCCATGAGACATGATCATCAATCAATACATATACTGATCTTTGTCTTTGAATCATATTTGTTCCTCATATGATATATGATCAGGGATCATTTAGAAATAGCAACATTTTAGTATTTAAGAGTCTCATGAATAAGTCACATACTCATTGATCAATAATGGTGATGTCTATTTCAAGGAACAAAGTAATGTATCATAAACATAGTATGTGATATATACAACATCTCCATGTTGTCTTTAGGGCATATCACTAACATTTTGTAGAGTGAGTTGTAGTACTGAATTTCACCCTCTTTTACTTGCCAAAGACATAAGGTTCACAAAATTTTAACTTGTCAATGCTTTGACCATCAAGAAATTCTATTTTGCATAATTCCATCATTCCAGCTTCACTCATATACCCCAGATGCATATGCCAAGTATTAGTAGCATGAGAATCGAATGATTTATTTGAAACAACATCAATATTATCTGAAATTATAGTGCCTCACAAATGATATAAGTTGGCAGCCTTCATAACACCGTTCATCACAACAAGAGAACCTTTGTTGACCTTCATAATTCCACCTCTACCTGAATACTTGCACCCTTTATCATCAAGAGTACTCAGCGAGATAAGATTTCTCTTCAAATTCGGAATATGATGAACATCCAACGAAGTTCTGATAGTGCCATCAAATATCTTGATCTGGATAGAACCAATGCCTGCAATTTTGCATGGTATATTATCATCCATCAACACAGATCCACTTGGCGTAGCTTCATAGGTAACAAACCACTCACTATTCAAGCTCATGTGGGAAGTACATGCTGAATTAAGAATTCATTCATCGTCGGTTTTGCAATTACTGTTAAACACAATGAGAACATCTATATCAGAACCTTCTTTGGTGACAATGGTGGCCCTAGGTTCATCCTTTTGTTGATCCTTTTTAAAATTATTATTCCTCTTCTCTTTTTTTGCAACTTCCAACACTCGGGTATGCTATGACCATCCTTTTTACAATAGGTGTATAACTTTCTGTTCCTAGATTTAGATCTACCACTATATCTGCTTTTACTTCTACCTCTTGAATTGCCGTCTGAACCCTTTTGATATTGCCTGCCACAAACAGACAAATCTTTTGTATACGTACTTAAACTTTCACCAGGAACCACAAGTTTTATCTTTTCTTTAGCATATAGAGCTTTATAAACTTTACTGAGAGTAAGAGTATAGTATAGTACGAACTGGGCAGAGAGCATAGAAAAATAAGACCCAAATCTCCATCATCATATTTTACCTCCAAAGACTCGAGGTTAGCAATAACTTCCTTAAAAGCTGTCAGGTGTTTCAACAATGAGACTACATCCGCCATCTTGTAGGAATAAAGCTTCTACTTCAAATGTATCTTACTGGTCAGATTCTTGGTCATGCAAATATACTTTAGCTTTAGCCATAATGCGGCGGCGGATATCTCCTTCATAACCTCTTGTAAAATATTATTTAATAGATGAAGATGAATTTGAGATTAGGTCTTATGATCTTTACGTTGCTTCTCATCAATAGACAATATGGTTGATATCTTGACCATCCCTAAAAGTACATCATCCAAATCAAATTATGATAAAAATAGCTCACATCTTGACTTGTCATAGAGAAAACCTCGTGTTGCGATCCAATAGTAGAAGATCATATTTCTGAGTCACCATGTAGAATAAAAGTCAAAATTTGCTAGTACGGTTTCTAGCAAAAATCTCGTAAGGGAAAAAAAATCCTGGTATGATTCTTTTAATCCTTGCACTCCGTGCCTATTTTATTGCTTGCTCTGTGCCTTTTCTTGTTGAGCACAAGTCTTCGCTGTCTTTTGCTTTGCTCTCACGTGTGAAGGACACGCTGCTGCTGTTGATTTCTTGGTTGTGCTTCCGTTACCCATCAACCGAGGTTTTGAAAACGAGCGTTGGCTGATGCCTTTTGAACCCATGCATCGCTGATCCCAGCTCAGAGACAGTATGAGAAACGCTTTGGATTAGATTGCTTTAGATCTGAACAATGACAATGGATCTGACAGAAAGAAACACACCAAATTTTTTCCTCATGATCTCTAAAGTCCTAATCTCCTGTACTCTAATACTACTTGTTGCAAATAATGCACAGAAAAAATAGAAACGAGAGACATGAATTTTTATGTGGAAAACTCTTGTGAAAAAAACCACGGATGCTCAAAGGCAAATCACTATAAGGAGGAGAGATTACAATAGAGCGCTTCTCATGGAGCACTTCTTCCTATGGACTATTGGGATATATATATATAGGGTGAGGGAACCGAGTCGCACACGGAGAGAAAACTAAATCAGAGATGGTTACTCTAGATTGATACCACGTCTGATACAAACTGCGCATACTTGTAACAGCCCAGCTGTTTATATCAAAAAAAAATTATTTGATTTAATATAAAATAAAACATTTGCTTTTGATTGCTTAAGTTTGTAAAAATTTAATTGCATAAACTTCTGTTTTAAAAGAGACTTTTGTTATGAAAAATAAATTAAAAGGAAATTTTATGCATTAACAAATAAAGGGTATTTGAAATTCTGTATAAAACTAATTCAAATCAATTGTTGATATCTTTTGGAGTTTCATTGGATTTTTTTTCTGGATTTTATTTTCAAGCTTTGAAGTGAGAAAAGTTAAAAATTGCATTTTATAAAAGCCAAAATTTAATTATTTAATTTTCCAAAGTCAAAAATATGTGCATTTCATTTTCCTAAGTCTTTCTGTAATTTATAAAAATTTTCAGAATTTTCCAGAAATTAAAAACCCTCTTTTTAAAGTTAACTTGTGTTTTTGGAACTTCTTAAATTCTAAAATGGATTGAAAATATTTTTATTAAGTCTAAAATGGTTCCAGAAGGTTCTCTGAATTTTTCTGGAATTTGTAAAATTTATTTGGTATTTCTCAGAGTTCTTTTGAGATTCTAGCTTTTCTATAAAAGATAAAAAGAAATTTAAATCCCAAACTCCTCCCAGGCCGACACTTGTCATTCTCGGGTTCAATCTCGCCGCCGTCCATCCCCATCCCCGCCTTCCCTCCCTCTCGGTCCGACACGTGTCGCACATCGGGCTAACCCTCTCCCCACCCGATTTAATCCCTACCACCCACGCCAACTTACCTGTTCGGTCGCCCTCCCCTTCCCTCCAGCCGCCATGTGTCGCGCGCCGGGTTCATCCCGCCCTCGCCCGATCGATCTCAACCGCCGATGACCACTTACCTCTTCGTCCCCATTCAACGGCTCAGATGTAATCTCCATCACGCGAGCAATCCCGACCGTCCCCTCTCACTTACCGCTTTGCCTCTCCCCTCTTCCCTTCGACAGACGGGTGGCTTGATCCGCTCCGTCCCCCATTGCCATACCAAATCCTCGCCATCCACAGTCACTTAACCCTTCGCCCTCTCGTAAATGGCCCGATCTAACTCCTTTTTGCCGGATTGGATCTCACCCGTTCGCGGTCACTTACCGGTTCGCGCTAGATCTAGCGGTCCTGCTTTCCTCCCCTTTCCACTTGTCATTGATATGAAATTCTAGCCTCCTCCCTCTCTCTTTTCCCTCTCACCGGCAAGCGGGGCCCGCTTGCCAGGTCATCTCCCCCGCCCCCTTCTTCTTCCTCGGGCCGCCGACACCGCCGCCATTACCGCCCCCACCAAGCTCCGCTACTTCCGCATCTCGGCCGTTATTTCTCGCCATTAATGCCCATGAATGCTTCCCCATTCACGCTCCATTCATTTCTGCTGTTTCTATCCGATTTAATCACCCACTCCCACCGATTTTGCGCCATTATCGGCCGCCTTAAACCCCGCCACCGTTACCCCTCCTCCGGCACCACCCCGCCCATAAAACCCCGCCCCCGAGCTCCCTCTAGACACACCGCCTATCCTGCGCCCCCCAATTCGAGTGTTTGAGCTTCGAAGCCTCCCTGCGCCCATTTCTTCTCCGCCGGCTGCATCGGACTCCGGTGAGCAATTGCGTGCGCCTCAGGCCACCCCGTGCCTCATTGACCTCACCGGAGCCTTCCACGCACCTCGGCGAACGTCGACCGTCCTCTTTCCGAGCCCTTTCGCCGCCGAAGGTGCTTGACCGCCGACCACCTCTCTCCGCCGTCGCTTTTCACCATCGCCGACGCACTCCCCTCTATCTTGTAGCACCCCTGGCCGGCGTCGCCACCCGCCGAAGCGCCGGTGACCCTCGGGTCCCGCGCCTCCTCACTCCGGCGGTCGTGCCACGTCGGCAGTCGCGCATGTGTGGCGGCCGTGTGGCAGCCGACTGGCAACCAGTCAGGCGCCACGACCCAACCAAGTGGGCGCCCGGTCGCCACGTCATTCAGTCGAGCCACATCGACATTTCGAGCATGCGGGGCAGCCACGTGGCGCATACGTGGTGGCCACATCACCCCCAAATCAAGCCACGCCAGCACCACCTCACACCCAGTCAGCCGCACGCGCCACCTCACCTTCACCCTGGTCCATGGACTCGGTCCATCATGAACCGGGCCCACCTGTTAGTCTCAGTTTTGAATATTTAAATATCAGGGCTGACGTAATGCTGACGCAATGAAACCGATTTTCCGTTTAAAAATAATTTGGTCAAAATTTAATTATGGTGCTGATGTCATAATCTCAGTTTTTCTTTAGAAAATTAATTCAGTTAAATGGTCTGCTGACGTCATAAATGCTTTTCGGTTTAATAAAAATTCCAGAAAATGGGTATTTTCTTTTTAATTGTATTTAAAACTTTGGAAGGCTATAACTTCTTCATTTTAACTCCAAATTGACCTGTTCAAATTTCTAAATTTTTCTAAAATCATGAACTTTCCATTTCTGCCCTCCTTTTGAATTTTTGAATTTTATTTGATTTTTGTTTTGAATTTGAATTTGAATCTTCGCGTTTAGATTTCGACGATTCCAGAGAGTTCGATTTCGAAGACGATTTCCTGCAGAACTGCGAGCCAAGCAAGATACACCTTTGACCATGTTCGATGCCGGCATACCTCGTGTTTGGAGACACATGGTTGATTGTCGTGCATGTGGGCATGTGGATTGAGCCTGAGTCAATTAAGGACCGTTTCTATGAACCATTTTACGAAGTCATTTCGTACTACCACAAGTCCGGTATGGAATGGACCTGGCTAAGTAATTTGTGAAGTTTCAAATATAGTTTCGCTATAGGCTGAATGTGAGCGTGGCGTAGGCCGCGAGAAGTCTCACATGGCACCAAAGGGGGCTCCAACTCGTGGATTCGAGTTGTGGTGAAACCTTAGTGGCGGCGTGACTGTTTTGGATATGGATCATTAGAACAGCTTTGTCATGAACTCTCCGCTGCACACCTAAGGTAATGTGTTTATTGCGTGGCTCAAGTGAGAGGGAATGTCTTATGGGTAAAGTTGTACACCTTTGCAGAGTTTAACCTATCCTAGATAGCCGTGTCCACAGTCATGGACATGCTGAGTAGAGTCTTCACATATTAGACTTGGATTTTATAAAACTGGTTTTACGGATAAAAATGATAGTTTGGAAAATAGTCCGGGTGGGATACCTATGGTTAGGTTAGTGTAGGTCGAAGCCTACACTAACGATATTACTTTGTTAAATCTTGTTTCTTACGATGTATTAAAAATTTCGCTTTTGTACTTACATTATTGTATTTAAAATTCAGTACTGCTTTTACGCATATTTACCCTATTAAGCCTTTCTTTGAAATCCATTATGCATGCATCACTCTGTTATATCTCCCGGTGTAACCTGTGGAGTACCTTCAAAGTACTCAACTTGCTAAAACCTGTTGCCAGACTTCGGTGGCGACTACGACGGTGAGGACTACTTCAGCGAATAGGACGCGTCTTACAGTCATTCGCCTATGGGAGGCTGGATGGGCTGTGCTGCTGTTTTATGTTTTTCGCTGCTTTTATTTTTAGTTGGCCTTGAGCCTTTTATTGTAAGACTTGGCCATAAGGCCGTACCCTTGATTAATAATATTTGTGGTGATTTTGCGTGGTATACATCACTGTTGACCCTGTGTGCACTAGCTTTTTCTAGGATAGTGCGATTTACATAGAGGGACTTGGAGTTGTTGTTCTGGGTCCCGACAATACACCTGTCATGTCACGACTGACACGAGCCAATGAAGTGTCTTACACGGTACAAATTCAGATCAACTTTTCAACAATAGACCTGAGATTATTTTAACAAAACAATATCCAGAAGAACAAAGTTATAAAACTGCGTACTAATCTTCATAATAGACTAGTGCAAGGATACAATATGTACAAAATTCCTTCATAAATAAGAACTGCGTGTCTAGGAGGTCCATTGGAATATCGATCTAATTCATGAACACAACTAATTAAGGGCATTGTTCCTTCCTCCACATTCTTATGTGCTCCTTTTAGCCAACATAATGTTGGGCCCCTTAGTCATTGCTAGTCCTTGGTCAGGTATTATCGAGACCAAAATATGCAAATTCAGACCATTTGTGTATACTGCTCTAGTCCAGGATCACGCTAGTACACACAGTGTAAACATAGATAAAATATCGACCATATACACGATTAATAAAGAAAACAAATACTCAAATATTAATAATTATCAAAGTATGACCTTATGACTAAGCTTACAACTTAATAGCCTGATGAGCTTAAGAAACTAGTGGCAGCTGACGTGGCATGATGACATGGCTGTCACGTGACTAAGCTTACAACGTGGCATGATGACATGGCTGTCACGTGGCACTGAGGGCGGGTTTTGGCTGACGTGGCAGCTGACGTGGCACGACACGTGGCTTGCCACGGTGGAGGGCTAACGTGGATGGTTTGGCGCATTGGTTCAGATCTGGTCGAGCGGATCGGATCGGGCGTGGCGGTGGTTGGATGCGAGGCACAGACGTGTTCGCCGGGCGCGCGCGGACCGAGGTGGGCGTGGGCGTGGGGTGCAGGGCTCGGGCGCGGGGTCGTGGGCACGCGGCCCGAGGGGCGACGCTCCGCGGCCAGGGCGGCGAAGTGCGACGCGGACGAGGGGCTCCCATGGTCGGGCGGTTCGGCACGACGGGCGGAGTCAGTGGCGAGAGGTCGGGCGGCGGCGGCGCTTACCGGCATGGACGGAAAGACAGCGGAGATGGCGGCGCACGGGGACTGCGGTGAGGGTTCTCCGGCGAGGGCGGATGGTGCGGCTCCAGCGACGGGGACGAGTTCCAGTGGCGCACGGCGCAGAAGACGGTGGCACGAGCTTGGAAACGACGAAGTCGGCTGCGGAGCACGGGTGGGAGGAGGAGGCAGAGCACGAGGAAGAGAAGGGGCGGCGGCACGCATGCCTTTAAGCACACGAACCGAGACAGTGTTCGGAACGAACACGGGCGGCGGGCGGAGTCCCCATCGGAGACGAAGGCGGCGGTTGCGACGCGTGGCACGGGGGTCGCATCGGACAGCTGCGGGCGCGACGGGGCTCGGTTGGATCGGGGCTAGGGTTTCACGGGGTGAGGAGCGGCGAATGGGCGGCACGCGTCCCATCGGGCGGCTCAGGAGAGGCGCAGACGCTAGGGGACGCGGCAGGAGCGGGCGCACGCGGGTGCGACGGATGCGAGCCACGCGTGCGGGCCGAAGATCGGGCGACTGAGAGGAGGCGCGGGAGTGGGCCGGGCTGCCACGTGGCAAGCGGGGAAGTGCGGCGGATGCGGGGGAGAGCGGGGCAGCGTGCGGCGCGGGCCGGGCCGGCGAGAGTGGCCGGATGGCCGACGCGTGGAAGGGGGAGGATCGGGTGGCGGGGAGGCGGCTCGGGGATTTTTATTTTATTTTCTTTTTCCAGAAATTCAACTATTGATCAAAAAGCTCTAGAAAATAGCAAATAAATCCAAAAAATTCACCGAAAATACCAGAAAATTCCTTATGACACAAGGAACCCAAATAAAATATTTTCAGCTAATGTTGAAGTTTAGTTTAATCATATTAAATCCTTTAAAATTTTGAAAATTTAATTTAAGCTTGATTAAAATTCAGAAAAATTCCAAAAATTTCTTTTTAAATTCAAGGTTTTAAAAATCCTAGAAAATCAGGATGTTACAGAAGCATGTGCTCTTTTTTAATTTCTCTACTTATTTCACTCGTATGTGGATCCTTCGTCATCCGTTAAAAAGCAAATTGAGTTTGTTCATGCAAAATTGAAGTAGGCCATGCACTTATCTATATCCAGTAATTTTTTGATAATTTTTTAGAACTTGTATGGGCACTTTTAGTGGAATTTACACTGTTTTCACAAAAGTGCTCATTTTCATATGATATTTCCCCACCAGGATATCAACTACTCATGCAAGAGAATATCCTCATTACAATTTTTGCAACTGCAGTCTTTCGTAGATACGGAAGAAGTGCCTCCTTTTGCTCCCCACCAATTGTCGTTTCATGCACAGCCTTATCCTACTATACTAAGGGCCTGTTTGGTACAGCTCCTGCTCCCAGCTTCTCAATAGATTCTTAGGGAGCTGTACCAAACACCCCGATTCTCAAAATGATGTGATTCTGCTTCTTGCGAGAAGCACTCTCCAAAATGAACTAGAGAGGAGAAGCAACCTTTTGGTGGATTCTCGTGGGGAGCTATGACCCCTAAAACTAATTTACCCATTGAAGTTTCTAGTATTTACCCGCAAAATGCCATTGGTATAAAAATGGAATCCCACCCGAGCGCCTCGCCCTCCCCACGCATCGCGCCCCTCGCCCCCTCGTCCGAGCGCTCGTCCTCCCCACTCATCGCGCCGCCGCCTCCCCCTTCCCCTCCCCCTCCCGCGCCGCCGCCTCCCCCTCTCCCCTCCCCCTCCCTCTCCCGCACCGCCGCCTCCCCCTTCCCCTCCCTCCTCGGCCGCCCCCGACGTCGCCCCAGCCCCGGCGCCGCCCCGGCCTCCCCCGGCCCCACCCCTTCCTCCCGAGCTCCAGCGCCGCCTCGGCCTCTTCCTCCTGGAATTTTTGTCTGGTGAATATGCTGAATGTTTGTCTAAATATGCTGAATATTCTGAATGTTTGTCTGAATATGCTGAATATGCTGAATGTTTGTCTGGTGAATTTTTGTTGTGATGCTGCATGGCTAATGGCTAATGTCTGGTGAGAAAATATGATGCCTCCAAGTATGGACATATAAATATGATGCTGAATGAGGAGTTGCATTTGAATGTTTGTCCATACTGAATGTTTGTTGCATTGCTTAACTCCTTTGCATGATATGGTTTCATAGCTTATTTGCTGTATGGAAGAATGACTTCTTGTGTTGGTTGTAGTTTGATGAGCAGAAAGATCAAGCTGTGATTGAGAAGATCCTGAGCGTTGTTTTCTTGGATGTTGACAATCCAGGCCCTGTAAGCAAATGGAAACATGTTTTGTATATGCAATTACTTTGATGGACATAGAAAATTTTACAATATCTAACACCTGTTCATGTGTTTTCAAAGCAACTGGAAAAGCTAAATAATCAGTTAGCTGAGGCAGAGGCTGCACTTGAGGCACGGAAGAAACCTCCAGAAGAAAATGGCCCAAAAATTGTTGGTGAAGGGCTTGATATCGATGAATGGGTATATATCTCTTCAAGACACGTGGAATGCTCTGGCTCCCTTTTTCTTCATGTATTTTGTTCTTAATGCTGAAATCCATCCTTCATGTGTTGATTACAGAAAGTGCGGAGAGAAAGATACCTCTTCAACAATGTGCTGTGATATTCTTGTAAACTGCTAGGTTTTGTGGTTGGTAGTTTAGTGTGTGGTAATCTAGAGTTGTGCTTGCAGGATCAGTCGCCAAAGAACAAGCTAACTCCGTATTTCAAGATCGCTTTGTAATGACAGATATGTGCTGTTTGTGCTAGTGCTAAATCGGCTTGAACAATGAAGTCCATAAGCATAACAGTTCAAATTGAGTGCTATCAGAGGAATCAAGGCGAATCATCAACTTCTGCCTGTTTATAATGATTTGTTAGCGATGTGTTCATTTTCTGCTTTCTAAGTACCCATGTAATATATTCAGTAAAGGAAACAAATTAAATGTGTCCGTATCTCCTCTTCTACATAATCTTAGGTAGATTACAATGTGTCACTTGAATCGTTGTCCCTTGTGGGTAATCCAACAACAAATCGTTATTAGTTAACTAGCAATGCGTACAGGACATCTGAAATTGTATCTGAGATGGACGCTGTTGATTTTTTTTAAAGATTACCGTAGCCTGTGGTGCTAATAAGCTAATTTGTCCGGTAAGCAGAGGCATATGAGATGGATACAAAATACTGAAAGAGATGTGGAGAAGACTAGGGGTAACATAGTCTATTTCCCTCAAATCTTTTTTTTTATGAATCTGGAGCTAACCCACTAGCCAAACGCTTTTCAGAGGTAGCTCCAGATTCTCAGAGAAGTGGATTCTTACAGAATCTAGAGCAGAAGCTGGAAAATAAGAATCTGGAGCTCTACCAAACAGGCCCTAATTAAAGGTTAGGTATTACAATTGCATGGTAATTTGTATCATTTAGATCTTTGATTTAACTTGCTCTCCCTTATAGTCTCTGACTCAATGGAGCTCGGTGACTCATTGTGTTTCTCTATGAAATCTTTATTGTTTTGGCCCCATTCTATTTTTATTTTTGTAGTTCTAGCCCCTGAGAATTTGTTTTTTTGCAAATTTAGCCATCTCTCAAGTGCAGAATTACATGAAACCGACAAATAGCAAATTCCGCACCAGGAGGCGCAGAAAATGGCATTCCCGTGCTGCAGCATACTGTAGCTACAGCTACAGTACCATAGAAATGCCATTTCTGCGCTCCCCTAGCGTGGAATTTGCCATGTGTCAGCTTCGCGTAATTCCATGCTTGAGATTGGGCTAGATTTGCAAAAAAAAAAAAATCACTCAGGGGGACTAGAACTGCAAAAAATGGCACTGGGGGGCCAAAACAGTAAAGATTTCTTCCTCTGCAATCTTGTCTTGTGATGGTTTATTTCTCAATTTCTCTACCTACATACTCACTGGATTATCATTACTGTTTGCATGTAGCTCTGTAATTTTGATTATATTGGCTCGTCTGGAAGTCCTTTTAGAAGTTAGCTCTAATGGTGCTTAATGAAAAGAACTCAGCATACTCTGTAGAACGAAATAAATATACTCACGTTTTAACAGGTAAACAGTTTAGCACAAATCGTGAGTAGTAAAAACATTTTCACGGAAAATATAATGACAGTCGACGCAATTTGCATGCGAACTACATTACAAATATTTGTTGTCTCCAAAGTGCTTTGATAGATAATAACTTCTTTATTTCGCACTGAACCTATCATATTCATCTTTTCTTAGGTAAATATAGGAAATATCAGGAAGAATAAAATGAACACTTATGCTTGGCATTCGACTGGTAGATAAATGATCGCAATTCCCCTTTAAATTTTCTTTTGTAACTAACAATAAAGTTTTGGAGTACAGAATTTGTTTAGTAGTCGTCATCACACAGACGCTTGGACAAATCTTGTATTAGCCTAAGTAGAAGAATCAGATAGATATAGCAAAGATATGGATGGAACAGTTTGCAAGGAATGTATAAGGGACTAATTGGGCAGCTACTAGGATACCTGCAAAGTGGTCCTTTTTTTTTTTGGCTTTTTAACAGCTTTTTATTTTTGACTTCTCTCAACAGTCATTATTTATTAGAATAATAAGTAGCAGTCAAAAACCATAACCTGTAGCTTAAAAGAACAGACCCATCGATTCACCTGAGAATAGTTATGATGGGCAATTGATATGCAGAATAATAGAATCCTGCCAACATGATAAGACAGAATTATTTCTCCATGGCTATTACAAAGCCAGGTTACAAGGGAATCAATTTAAGGTCCTCTGTGATAAGACAACCACTAAAACCTCAAGTTCTTAAAGTGATATGCTGTCCTACTTCCAACCATCAGGAAAGAGAATTGTGAGAGGAAAAGATAGCAATAGCAATATATTCCAATATGAATGCAACTTTTCCTTCATATATTGGAGGAAGATTCCACATAAGCATATATGCACGTATCAACAAGAAAAGGAAGATTACGTGCAGAATTTGCCACAGACCAAGAATCCAAAATTCTACCGAACGTTTGCAACTGTCATTAGTCAACTCATATGTTGAATCTAAGTACCAGTACATTCATGCTACTAGGAACGATGAATTTAAAGTTATTCCAAAGAGCAAGAAATGTTTTTTTATAAAATGGAAGTAATGCTTGTCATGGTTGAAGGAAAATCCATAACACAACGAATTTGCAAGGGAATAGGTGGCACTATAATATACTTATACACTAAATAGTTTGGACGAAATTCTAGATCTGCTACTAGCTAGTAGATAAATAAAGCTACACCGAGCAGGACCTTTGATGCTCTAGGGTAATGTAACTTCCTTTCTTCAAAATAGAAGCGCTGCTCGTACAATAGTACCAGACTATCAGCCATTAGACAAAAGACATACGTAGGATTTTTCCGAGATGAAGCGACGGAAGAGCATGGCCATAATTGCCTGAAAACAAGAGAAAAAACAGAGCAAACCAACGTGAATATCGCAACATTTTTGGTAGCCGGTAGGTGCCACGGTCGCGCGCGCACACACACACACACGTTGATTCATCGTGACAAGGATCCCTCCAAGTGAGGACGGCCCAAATTAAGCACGGCATCTATCCACTGACATGAATCAAATATCCATCCAGTGCAGCAGACGCCTAATTCCTGGACTTTTTGTTGTGTGGTAGTAACATATGTGCGTAAGTGCACGTTGCGTTGCGCTGCCCTGACAGATGTGTTTGGACCAGCTCTGAGTTTCTGGCCATGCGCCATGCACATATTCTTTGCGATAGTGGCATAGTGCAGCTTTGTGGAGCTTAGAAAGCACTACTACTTGATTTCATGAGACACCATACCGTAAAATAGTACATCATGTTACACGTTGATTCCTCCGTGATGAAACCATGAAAGAGCATCCATGGCCAATATTTCAACAAAGAAAGAAAGAGGAGAAAAAACAGAACAAGTTTTATTATTTAACTCTTTTTAAATTTATTTATATTACTAACCTCCGCCAACTTTGTTTTCAAATTTGACTTTTTTTACCACACCACCATCCATGGCATGCAAACGACACTGCCACATCACAAGATAAATCGAGCGCTGAGCAAAAAAAAGGCCTATTTGTCCATGCCACTGGTGGTAGCATGGCAAAACAACACTGCCATACCACCATCATTGGCGTGGCAGTGTGTGGCATGGTTAAAAGCGTTAGATTTGGACATAAAGTTGGCAACAGTTATTAATAAAAAATTCAAAAAAGTTGTTTTATTAAAAAGTTCAAAAAAACATGGAGTTACCTATTCATAAGTTGTTTGATTTGTTTTCTTATTCACAAGTCACCTTTTCTAGCCATCGGACAAAAATCAAGTTGATCTCATCCTCTGCCTTCATCTATACAATCCCACCCTTGTGAAAACCCTAGCCTACCTCCCAGGTAGCCACTACCCCGACCCCCACTCCCACTCCCACCAGCGCACAATTGTGCCCCTCAGCCACCGTAGGCAATAACTGATGTCAGGACCGTTATCATCCTTTGCCTCGGCTGCCACCCACCAGTACCTCCCTTGCCCTGATCTACCTCTTCCTCATCACTAGCGA
This sequence comes from Melocanna baccifera, assembly GCA_036346265.1. NCBI lineage: Eukaryota > Viridiplantae > Streptophyta > Magnoliopsida > Poales > Poaceae > Melocanna > Melocanna baccifera. The sequence goes on along the minus strand of CM070707.1, from coordinate 10,523,118 downwards.
CTCGCTAACCCCAAAACCCTAACTGAAACCATTGTGCCGCCCCCACCAACCGCTAGTTTCTCGCACCACCATTGCCAATGAACCCAAACTATAACCCAGTGAACTCAAACCTTACTACTGTAAAACAAGCTATACTGGATGTCTCATCATAGACAATTCATCAGGAACCGTCTGTGCGATTTTACAAACGGGACCATGTACCATCTATGATACATAACTATCACAGACGGTTCTTACTAATAACAGTCTACGGTAGTTCATAGACGGTTATTAATACAAACTATCTGTGATAATTGCAGACATCACAAATGGTTTTTAATTAGAACTATATGTGATAGTTCACAGACGGCTATTAATCTAAACCGTCTATGATAGTTTCGTATCACAGACAGCTTGTGGTTAGAAACGTCTACGATATGTATTTGTACGTATGAATGTCGCATTGTCACCCCGATGCGCGCCTCTTGGATTGTTTTGGCTCGCCAATGCGTCCACCATCGGAGATTAATCCCCACATCGCTGATCTTGTATGAGCGCCTCATCAGCTGGCTGTCTTCCTTGTCTCTCAAGCACAAATAAATGGTTCCCTACTCTTCCTTGTCACCGACATTGATGGCCAACTTGACCATCCTGGATGAGCACCTCGTTGGTCGTATGCTAGCAGATGTTGTGTAAGGACACTGTGCCAACAGTGTCCTCCCTTCTATGTCCGAGGATTTGCCAAAGCTGTTGAAGGCTACCTTCCGCCGTCTTGACATCCTCCTCCGCTGCGTCTTCCAGTTGGTCTCCCACTTCCAGCGAGCTAACCTCGCCATCGAAGTGGGCCTCTAGAATAATGTTGCATGTCTCTAGAAGGCTTACTGTCGCTTGAAGTGCTTAGTCAAGGTGGCGGGTGACTGAGTCAATCTTGCTGAGACCCCTCAAGAAACGGAAGAGATCCTATGGGCTCAATTCGACTTGATTGTTTAGTTGGAGGACATTCGAGAGACACATGAACGAGCGCATCGGCGGGTGGACGCATTTCGGGCTTCGTTCAGTGATGATCCTAAACCGTCTGATGTTGACCACGTCGCCTATGAAGTTTTAAAGACAGAGATAGCATGCTACCTTCGCAACTAGAAAGGACTTCGAAGCAGTTAGGTTTGTACTTTTTATCTTTTGTAAGAAGTGACTAGTCATACTGTTTGGCCATATGTAAAATGAAGCATTTGAATTTGTATTTACTATCTTCTATATATGTAAACGGTATCGGTGTAACAACATGATGGCATTACTGACTGGTAAAAAACAACTAAGTAATACATATTTACTCTTGAGGTATTACTGAATTTTCATTTATATATATAAGAATGAATTTAGAACCATCTGTAGTATTTATCATAGACAGTTCTACTTTAGAACCATCTGTAATGTGTATTCACAGATAGTTTTTAATGCGAACCATCTGTGATAAGTAATTATCACATATGGTTATTAATACGAACAATCTATGATAATCATGTATCACAGATAGTTCAAGGTTAGATGTGCCTAGGAAATGCCGTGATATTAAATGCCTAACCAGCCGGGTCCCGATAGATCTATCTTCATTGCATTGCATTACATTAAAGGAGGCAGCCGACTTTGGAGAGTTTGGTGAAAGCATATATATCGCTTGTAGATCTAGCTTGTAGATAGATTTATTCTTAATGATTAGAGTTTAGTATTTGTTTCTAATTTATGCCTTGTAATAAAGAGAGATCATAGCTAGGTTTAAATCTAGCTTAATTGGCAGTTTGCTCGAATTTAAAAATGGGTCACTACTCCTAGTTTATTTCAATATATTTTTGCTTGATATATATATTGCTTTATGAATAGTACGTAGCTAGCTACTTAATTTAGATATAGACAATTTATTATAAGCTGAATGATAATTATGTGTAAGTATTAGGCTGGCTAGCTATAGTAGCATTAATAATCTAATTTGACACTAATTTATTATATGCGTAATGTCGATGGGCCGAAGTTGAATGTACGTTGAGAACCGTATAAGTGAAGAGTACATTAATAGTATGTCTTCTTTTATAAGAGCGGCTGAACAGGATATGTTAAAGAAGGGGATAGAATATATGTATTGTACATACATTGATTGCGATAATCTAAAAATGTTTACCAACTCAGTGCAGAACGAAACTTACTTGATTCAAAGGGGTTTCAAAAAGTGGTATACATATAGGACCAATTATGGTGAAGAGAAGATTATACAGGAAGGTAGTTATAACATCGTCGAGGGAGACAATAATATGTCAGTTATGGACTGTGCTTTCGATGAGGATATGTCGTATGATGATAATCTGGATCAGATGCTACGCGATACAGAAGAGAACTATAGTGATAGAGAGTTTGGTAAATTCAAGTGTTTGATAAAGAACTCGAAGAAACCTTTGTTCTCGGGCTGCAAGTTGTAATACATAAGGTTGTCATCCATTCTTGAACTGCTGAAATTAAAGGCATGCAATGGTTGATCCGACAAAAGTTTCACAACATTGTTAAGTCTCCTAGCAAACATTCTTCTAAAGGGAAATATGTTGCCGAGAACCACCTACTAAACTAAGAAGATTCTTTGTCTATTAGGAATAAAAATAGAAAGAATACATGCATATCCGAATAATTTTACCCTCTACCATAACGAGTATGCAAACTTACATGTTTGTCCAGTGTGCAAAGCATCCCGATACAAGCATACAAGTGACTCCGATGATGGCGTGGGCCTCCGATGATAGTGTACCTTCCCCCAGCTTGCTACACTCTGTCTAAGTTTGAGAGAACTGAACTGTGCTAGTATTTACATGGTGTGAAATTTTCATCCGGTCACTTCGCCAGCATGAAGAAACATGTTTCCATGAAAGATTTAAAATTACTTGGCATGAAATCTCATGACTGTCATGTACTAATGACACAATTGCTTCCTGTTGCAATTAGAAGTATTTTACTCAACAAGGTTCGAGTGACAATCATGAGGCTGTGTTATTTCTTTAACGTAATTGCTCAAAAGGTCATCGATCCCATAGACTAGATGCTCTGTAAACTAAGGTGGTGCCGACTCTATATCATCTTGAGATATATTTTTCTTTGTCATTTTTCGATATCATGGTCCATCTCATTGTCCACCTTATGAAAGAGATAAATATATGTGGCCTTATATTTCTACATCATATGTACCCTTTCAAGAGGTATATGAGAATTCTCAAGTTCTATGTATGCAATCGATCTCAACCAGATGGTACCATCATCGAAGGTTATGCAACCAAAGATGTCATTGAGTTCTGTATCGATTATATAACTCAGGTCAAATTGATTGGTGTGCCTCTATCTTGTCACGAGGGGAGACTAGAGGGTATCGGGACCATCAGAAGGAAAGCAATAAGTCTCGATCTGGATATATACGCTTAAGCATATTTCACAGTCTTGCAACACATAACTAAAGTACCCCCGTATATTAAAGAGCACAAGGACATGCTACGCCAAGAGAATTAGGCAGTCAGGGGTTTGGATCACCAGACAGCACAACCATCTGTTCAACGAATGTTTGAAGGTGTGATTCACTGAAAGGTCGTTAAGGGAAATGATACAATGGTTGGTAAAAATGCTAAAATTTACAATTGTGACATAGTAAAGATATGACATTAATGGATTCTTATTTTATATAATAGATCAGGATAGACATAGCACAATCTAGAACTCAGGTGTCCGCATAGATGCATTTCATGAGCACTTCAGAACCGTTGGCCCAAGCTTCTACTACGAGCTTGTAGAGGAGATTTGAGAGCTTGACTATGTAATTTTCAAGATCCCTCTATTTGAGTGTCGTTGGGTCCAACTCCCATATGGTGTAAAGGTTGACATATATGGCATTACTACTGTGAACCTCGAACGTGTAGGATACAAAGGTGAACCATTCGTACTCGTGAGGCAAGTTATTCAAGTTTTTTATATAATCAACTCAGAAATAAGAAGCACCACATAGTTATTTATGAAAAAAAAATGATTTTCGGAGTTAAGAATATCGTGGATGAGGAAGGGTACAATCAATTTGATGAGTTGCCTCCATTCAGAGGCGGCATCAGGCTCGAGGAAAAACCAAGCGATGAAGTAAGCTATATACGTGTCAATCATCGTGAAAGGCTTTATTTAAAAGAAAATAGCCAACTGTTTATCCCACACGGCAAACACCTATTTGGAAATTATTCCAATGTAATTATAAGAAACTCGGTATGTAATTAAAGAATTATTTCATTGTAATTGATTCAGTAATTAAGAAATAATTACATATGTGATTGTATATGCTTGCTTTTTTCACAGGGCATGGTTAGTATTTTTTAAGGCTAACTAAAAAATAGGATTTGTTGTAGCTAAAGAAGGAACTATCACAAGTGGTTTAGTGGCACAAATTGACTGTGACATATGTATCACAGATAGTTCTATAGTAGAACCGTCTGTGATATAAACCACATCACAAACGATTCCATAATAACCACATTACAAATGGTTCTATAATAAAACCATCTATGATATGGTAGCATATCACAGACGGTTCTATTATGGAACCGTTTGTGATAGTAATATCACAGACGATTCTTTAATAGAACTATCTGTGAGAGTTCTTCTATAAATAGGGCCCCTGCTAGGGTTTGTGTTCTTACTCCTCACTCGCGCACCCCTCCATCCCCTCATCCCATCTCCAACATCGCCGCCACCGTAGAACCCGATATTTCCATCCTCTCCTTCCTCCCCTGACATGGTGGCCCTACCGCCTTTCCTCCCAAAGGTATGGATCCTAAATCCCACTTCTTTACCTCATGTGTGATAGATATATCCATATCGGTTAATGTGTGTTGAAACCAAAGTTCAATGTGTTCATGAGTTCTCCCCTCCTCGTCGCCTCTCCTTTTGAAGGTATGGATCCCAAATCCTACTTTTTCTGCCTCATGTATTACAACTGTCTATATCTATTAATGTCTTTTTGATGTGGAACCCAAAAAAGAATTGGAAAATGGATGTGGGAGGGAAGGTGGGCCAACTTATATTGGGCTATGTTGAGATCTAAATATACAAATCTGGACTCTCTGTGTGTACCGCACTTGTTCAGAATCACGCTAGTGCACACAGTATAAACATAGATGAAATATCAACCATATGGACGATTAATAAAGAAACAAACTCAAATATTAATAATTATAAAAGTTGCAAAATAATAACCTGAAGAGCTTAAAAACTAGCAGTGCAAAATATAAATAAACATAGTAGCCATTTAACATGCCTACAGGTAATCGACTCGGGAGCAAAGTCCTAATCCGTGAAGTCATCGAAGTATCCTCCTTTCAGGTACCTCCTGCTGATATGGTGACTCTTCTTTAACTGAGCAATAGTAGGAATAAAGCCATGAGTACATTGGTACTCAGCAAGTCGTTTGCAAAAATGTAATATAATATGCAAGGCTTACCAAATGATAGCTGAAAGATTATTTTGCAGAAAACAGTAAATTGAAGTAAATACAGTAAATAGATTGAAAATGAACTTTAAAGAAATTGATAATAAATAACCAAAGGAATTAAATAAAACACTAGTGAACTAACCATTCACTTTTCAAAGTTATCCCAAGCAACTTTATGAAACATCTATCCTTCGTGTGAAATCACCGAGCATTATCTATAACTGAGGATATGACTATTCAAATAGTTTTATATTCTACAGATATGGTACAACTTTGCCCATATGATGTGACCATCTTCATGTTAAAGAAAATCACAACAAGACATTTACAATGCTTAACCTCAACTCAACTCCGCCCGCTAAGGTTTTACGGCCAATTAGGCTACTACCTAGTCGGAGAGCCCCCTCTTGCACCTCATAGAAATCAACATCCACGTTCATCATATTAGCAAAATTGAAATCTAAATATCATAAATTAATCAGTCAGATCTATCCCATACTAGACATATAGTTGCACGGTAAACCTCAGATCAATGGCATATAAGGTTCAGTCCTTATATATTACCCATACGAGACATCCACATCCTTCGAAGTGAATCCACACTTCCCCTTTACTGCACGATTACTCACCCAAGTGAAAGCTAATTTTATATAACCAACATCAATAACACACAAATGTCATGGCATACAAATTTTTATAACTGTGACTACAACCACGATTCAGTATCGCATTAAGTCAAATCAATTAACTAATCACATGTGATGATGAGCCCAACGAGACTATAAGCATGGCTAAACATATTAATCGCATAACTCATGTGACAACTAGTATTATGGCACTGAACAATTTTTCATCCTATGGTGACAAGGGTAACATGGCATTCAAATTATCAAAGTAAGGATTAATCAAATTGTTCAATAGCTACCAAGTACAAGGGTTTGTGATAAAATGGCAATGCATGATAATTTAAAATAAAATAATAGATAAATATATTTAAAAACTAGGTTTAACATGATTAGAGGATATGACTTACTTTGGCTTTGCTCAATTAATGGCTCTGGATCTCCAAATCTTGTTTCAACTCTGTCGAAAGATGTAATCTAACGAAAGAGAAAACACAATGAAGCATAAAATAGATTTAAATAAAATTCAAATAAGTTTCAAAAACTTCAAATCTAGAACCAAAACATAGAGCTCTATTTTAGATGAATATAGGAAAAAAGAACAGAGTCAATCAAAGCTAGGACGGAGGATAACAGGCTTCTGAAAAATTAATCCTAAAGAAAATACTAGAAATTCATAAATTCTACTATATTGTGGACCCGGTGCACGAGATAGCTGGTCTACGGTGAACCCGGCTCACAGAACAACGAGCATGGGACAGTCTGGCTGATGTGGCGGCTAGGGCTAACATGGCACTAACACATGGCGCTAGGGCTGACGTGAACAGACACATGGATGATGATGTGACAAGCTGATGTGGCACTGCCACGTGGCATGGGAACGGTTCAGGTGCTGACGTGGCTGACACGTGGACCTTGGGCTTGCATGGCAGCTGACGTGGATGTTGACTTGGCTTACTGCATCATGGGTCTATGGAACAGCAGACATCGATTGGTGGGGCCTGGCTGTCAGTGTAATGGTGCACGGTAGATTGGGTCTACACAGAAGCTAAAATGACATGAGGCGTGTGAGGGCTGACGTCACGACAATCCAATGGCGAGGCAAGAGCCACGTGGCCAAACCTGCACCAATGGATCCATCGATCGGCGCAGATCGGGACGGACAGCTGCATGGTTGATTAGATGGCTAGGAAGCCAACGCGTGCTGCTCGGTGGCTCGCTAATAGAGGCAAAGGGACGACGATTCTTTGGCGGTCGAAGGGGCGCATCACGCACGTGAGATGAGGTGGCAACGGGAAAAACAGCGGGGTGGGCCTCAGCCATAGGGAGACGAAGGCATGAGTTAGCGGCGAACTTACCGACGATGACGCACGACGATGGACAAGCGAACGGCGGTGAGGTTCTGGAACAATGGCAAGGATGAAACAGCATGGCTTCACACGATAGTGCAAAACTTCAGTGAGACGACGGCAGTAGTGCACGATGAGGTTTGGCAAAGGAGGTGGCTGGAGCGATGCGAACTATGGCACAGATGCCGAGAGACATTGAACTGGGTATGGCAACGAGATTGAGTCGGAGACCGTGGCGGCGGCGCAACGCATTCAGAGATGAAGGAGTCCTAGTGGGAGATAATGAACAGTGTCTGACTTCTTGGATAGGTGACGCGTGGCACGGCAAGGATCGGACGACTCCCGCAAATGGCACACATGAACAATGCCCGAGGATCAGGATGCTTGACAAGTGGCAACTAGGAGATCTGGCAGTTGATGCGAACTTCGAATAGATCGCCAACACGTGGAAGGTGGGGGAGATTAGGCGGCTGAGGTCCAATGGGTCAGGTGCATAGTAACGGGCTCAGTCCAAATGGTTTTTAGGATTTTAAAAGGTTTTTCCTTTTCAGAAACTCAAATAAAATGAAATGAGCTCTAGAAAATAGCAAATAAATCTAGAAAAATCCTAGAAAAATTTAGAAAAATTTCTTGGGACATAAGAAACCAAAATAAAATATTTTTAGTAAATGTTAATATCTATTTTTGTCATATTAAATCCTTTTAATTTATAAAAATTCAATTTATGGTCTCTCCGGATGGGGTCCCTCTGCAACCAAAGAAAATAGCAGTAGCATTTCAAACTACCTGCGGCATATTTGGAAGGCAATGGGTCCCTATCACCAGAACAAACTGGAAAGCTCTGACAGTTGAAGAGAAAAAGCAATTGTGGATGAAAATTTTAGAGTCGTTCGAGATCCCAACATAAGTCTAGGGATTTGTGCGACAGCAGGCACTCCTTGCGATCAGAAAAGCATGGAAGACATTAAAGAGCACACTTGTCATGCAGTACATGACCAAGGATCGCACGTCCTTCACAAGGTATTATTTCTTATCGCCGAAAACATGGAAGGCCTTTGTGTAGATGAAGATGATGACCGAATTTCAACAGCAAAGTGCGGCGCACAAGACTCTCCAGGTACAAAACACTCACCCCTACAAACTCAACACCGCTGGGTATATGGATAAAATCCCACAATGGAGGATGTAGGATGAGGTCATAATCCGATCAAGACCTCCCCGCCATTTATTGGGATCACAAACGAGCGCGTACGAAACTAGTTAAGAGTGAAGTCATCAACTACGTCTTTGAGCGTCACCTATTTCAAAAACTCCATAGACAAGGAAGTGTCCTAATGCCTGGTAAAATATGTTAAACTATCTAGTTGTTAATAGGTCCATAACTTCATGGGGTCTAAAATAACATGATTACCTCTTGCAGCAAGCATTGACTACCGAATCTTCCTAAGACTCCTTTGAAGTAGATAGGGAGAGGGATATACTATACACAGCCTTGAAACATAAGGAGCACCTAAGTCACATATGAGGCTTAGGGGTTTACGTACCTTAGAGGCATGAATTCCCAAATGACTCTAAGGCGTATAGGAGTAGAAAGAGATCCAAGGCTGAGTGCGAGGAACAAATAAAACAGAAACTTCATGCACAACTTGAGGAAGAGCTATCTGCCTCATTTCGAGAGAAAATAATTGTCTCACTTCGAGGAGAGATAGATTTATTAAGGGAAGAACTGAGAGAAATTCGCAACAACTCGTAAGCCACCCCCGTTATTGTGGTACTCAATCTCCCTCAATGTCAGAATAGCTGCACGTCCACGCCACTTTCTAAACATAGCGACGTTCACTTACCTATCGATGACATGTTGGTAATGTATCTCTCTAGAATGCTATATAGAAAGACCTGATAGATGCCTTAGCTCATTATGTATCGTTATGTAGAAGCTCATGCTGTGTATCCTCAGGGTTAGACTTGTTAGCTCCATTCCCAGTGATGCTGGGTAGAGGATGGCGTTTCCATGCATGCCCAGGATGTAGGTGCACGGTGCCTAGCTAGGGACCGATTTCACGAAGGTCCAAGTGGACATGATTAATGATGTTTTTAGGACCGTCTCACTTGAGAAGTCCCCAAACAAAGAGATCATGACACTAGAGGATGCCGACCACATATTCATCTAGTAGCTCAAGAGGGACATCATCCTAAACCCTTCTATGCTGCGATCTCCACATGACCATGCCTATCAAACAGAACCCTCTATAACTCCAGCTCAAAGTCCACTTCAAAAGGCCTCGCATCAGCTCCTGTGGAGATGACGCCGAAGATGTATCGCAAGCGAGACGCTAAGGCCCAATCGAAGAAGATTAAGGCGCCTCCCAGGCCCTAGAAGTACAAGCTCGGAGTGTCGTACGATAGGATTGCGTGCTCAGAGTGATAAGGACTATATCTTGGTACCTTTCAACTGGGGGTAAGTGCTTCATAGTTGTCACACAAGTTTTATTTGTACTTTATACGCAATATGAAATTAGGATTAATTACTATGATGACATACATGACTAGTTTTCACTGAATTATAATTGTGATTATACCAAAGTAGAGCAAGATAATATATCTTGATTCTCTACTTAGGAACAACCATGACTTCACCCGTGTGTAACAAGCAATTAATAGGTAAACTCATTTCCTCCTTACATAACTCTATTGTAGTCTTTCATTCATTTTGCGATGACCAAGACTAACTTTTTGGAATCACGTAAACTGTTCAACGTTTATATTGCTCGGGGAGGGAGACACAAGGAATCCAGTGCTACACTACGACACAGGACATAATTTTCGGTATCCACTACAACACAACAATCTTATCTCACACTTCATAATAATACGTCTAGAACTGACAATATCTATGTATGTAATTCTATTTTTGTAGTGCCACCAGCAGCTATAGGGCAACGTATGTGGATTCTATGTTTATAGACATATGCAAAAAAATTATGGGCACTAAGATGAAAGATCCAAAGGTTTGTCGACCTGCCAATATTTATTTCGTGATTATCAATATATATGTATACATACATACATACATACATACATACATACATACACACACACACACACACATATATATATATATATATATATATATATATATATATATATATATATATATATATGCGCTAATGACTTTAACACTCCTAGCGACAAGGCATGGAATTCAATTCAAGTGCATTCGATCTTAATAAACTCGTCGAATTTTGAGGAAAGCTCTCCAAATTCTTGATGGTGGAGGTCATTTATCTGAATAGAGAGTTCAACCTCGGCGATGATGATTAGATGTTCAAACATTTGATTCAATTGTAATTCACTCAGTTATGCTTAGGGGTGCAAACGGAGAGGATAATTTCCATTCGACCAACCACCGAAGACTCGCAGAACGAATACGAAAGAGGTAAATGGGTATCTGGCACTATCCGTGTCCGACTCCAACTCTGAGGAAAAAATATGGAATAGGATATGGGATGAGTGATATCCGTACGTATATATCCGTATGTTAAGTGATATGAGGAATTCTGTTGTGACTTCACTTAGAAACAAAATAACATGTAGGCAGATTGTCACATTTAAACATGCAGAGAATATTGAGTGCTCTTATTTCAATATCTCGATGATTAATTTTTCTGTATTCACTCTGATCGTACCCTACTGTCCAATGTCTTGTATAAAGAAATGGATAATTTCCGTCCGACCGACCATCTGAAGCCTTACGAAACGAATACGGAATGAAAAAAATGGATATCTAGTATTATCTGTGTCCAACTTCAATTATGAGAAAAAATATGGAATAGGATACAGGATGAGCAATATTCGTCTGTATCTGCTCCGATTACACCGCTAGTTATGCTTAATCAAACAATTAATTCAATTGTACTTCATTCAGTTGTTTAATTTATTTATGAGATCTGTGTAATAATTATCATGTGCTATTTATGTGATCTGCTTACTTATTTTCAAAGAGCATGGCTAGCATTTTCTGAGGCTAATTGAAAAGTAGAAAATAATTTAACTTTTCAAATAGCTATCACAGATGGTTTGTAATACCAAACCGTCTGTGATATATCAGATACTACATATAGTAATTAGTATTAGCCATCTGTGATATGTAAGATATCATAGACGACTATGTTTAAGAATCGTATATGATATCTGATTTATTACAGATGATTTTTTGTACTAGCCTTTTGTAATATGTCAGATATCATAGTCTACTATTTTTAAGAACCGTCTGTGATATCTGATTTATCACAGATGATTTTTTGTATTAGCCGTTTGTGATATATCAGATATCACAGTCGGCTATTTTTAAGAACCATATGTGATATCTGACATATCACTGACGGTTTTTGTATTAGCCGTATGTGATATGTCAGATATCATAGATGGCTATTTTTAAGAACTGTTTGTGATATCTGACATAGCACAGATGGTTGTTTTGAAAATTTGTTTGTGTTGTAACTTATCACAGACGGTTTGAGAGCCGTCTCTTTATTAATCGTCTGTGATGACGGTTTCAAATCATCTGTGATAATCTTTTCTATGATAATACTTAATCCATCCGTATAGCCAATGAAAACACCGCCGTCTTCGGAGAGGAGGGCGCCATCGGTAACAGACATATGAATTGTGAGTTGGTCCAACAGTGAGAAACTACTTATGGATAAGAAAAAATCACGCGACTTATGTTTAGCAAATCTGAAAAAAAAAAACTAGCCAATGGATACGCACTTGCATCGATCCGGGCGGCAGCGAATAAGCACAAAAGGCAGGCACATACTTATCACGTTCATCACTGTTACAAGCAGCCTCCACGCAGTGGGGATACGATGGCTCAAAGGAAGCACAAGATCTACGTATCGATCCAGTCCTCGGCATCCACCCACGACAAAACGATAGCCGTCACTACGAGTGCAAATTCCTACGGCAAAGCTTATTTGTTTCGTGGCATTAACCAAGTCCAAGTTAAGTGTACAATTACTATAAGAAAGCAACACATCGAGGAGCACACTGAGGCATTGAGCCAGCCAACCAGAAGAGAGAGCGCGTGAAGCCTCGCGCATGACCCGTGCTTTTTTTTTTTTTGAAGTACAACAGTGGACACAAGTGCATACACACCCCTCACATGTACACCATAAGGCACAAGGCCTGTTTTTTTTTTTTTTTGGTTTGGCTTACGGCTTTAGCTACGATTTATAATTTTTTTAACTGTTCGTAAGAGATAATATGGAGAAATAGAAATTCATATGTGGTTTTGATCGATATAAATAAAGTTATTATAGTATATACTACAATTAATTTGTACATCTTATCTTAAAAAAATACTTTGTTTGAAAACTAGTTAATATAGAAAGTTAAAAAGTAGTTTTCAGAAGTTGAAAAGAAAAACCCGCACATAAGCAAGTGCGCTCGCTTACACGCCTGAAATTGCGGAAATTGAAGACGAATCTGTTATCCCTTAGAGCATGAGTGCGTACGTGCTTTTCTACTTGAATCGTACTCGCATTTGTGCATACATATTGTTAAACTTGTGATCAAATTTTGGCCTCTAGGTACAAACAAGTCCACCCCTCTGCCACTGGGACGAGGGCGGCTTCGTGCCTCCCTGCCTTTTGCCACATTCGCGGAACAAACTTGTCACCAGCTGATTGCTCGTTGGTTCCATGGAATCCGACTCCCCTTGCATGCAACTGGGGACTCCTGTTGCAACCCATGCCATGCCGCCTCCGATTCCAATTCGCCCACATGATTCACGCGCCCATCACCGAAGAGATTCATCTGTTTATACTCACGACTTACCTTAATTCCCAGGTTCACGCGTAGTGCCGTCCTTGTCACACTTTGATTGCATCTCAAGATCTAAATAAATTGTACCTTAGTCCATAGGTGAAAAAGCTTACAATTTGTTTTTACTACATCGTAGTTTACATCACCTCATTGGATACCCATTATGCAAAACACAAGGGTTAAGCTTCAATTCAACATAACACTAGACTTGTCATTTCACTACTACAGAAACCATTATCATAGACGGTTCAAAAACGTCATCACAGACGGTTTTCTGAACCGTCTGACTTTATGGGTCAGTGATAATCGAAGGTTATCACAGACGGTTTAAAAACCGTCTGTGGAGTATGTATCACAGACGGTTTGTAACTACAGACCATCTGTGATAGCTAGCATCACAGACAGGTTGTAAGAAACAACCGTCTGTGATATAGGCATATCACAGACGGTTTTTAACAAACGGGTATGCTACTGAAAGGATTCATTCCATCTGTACTCAATCCAAATCTTATATTCCTCGGTTCTGCACCAAAATCTGCAAAGCACCTATCGATGTTTCTCCACTGGGTGGAATCAGTAAGGTGTCTCAGCATTCCATCCTTCTTACGCTCCTCCGAGTGCTATCGCAGCAGTTTTGCCTCCTTTGGATTCGCAAAAAATCGCTTCAAATGGGGAATTATAGGAAGATACCATGCCACCTTTCCAGGAGGTCCTCTCTTCACTTCTGTTCCCTCGCCATCATCATCTGATTGATTGTTACGTTTGTAGCGGGATGCGTTGCACACCGGACAGATATGCATGTTTGCATACTCTTTACGGTAGAGGATACAGTCGTTCGGACATGCATGTATTCTTTCTACTTCCATTCCCAATGGACAAAGAATCTTCTTGGCTTTATACGTGGTTTTAGGCAACTCATTGCCCTCCGGAAGCATGTCCGCTAAAAGACATAGCAGCGTCGTGAAACTCTTGTCGGACCAACCATTGCTTGCCTTCAATTTCAACAGTTCAAGCACAGCTGACAACTTCGTGTACTTTGACCTGCAACACGTGAACAAAGGTTTCTCTGAGTTCTCCATCAAGCCTCGGAATTTAATATACTCTCTCTCATCATAGTTCTCTTCTACATCACGAAGCATCTGATCTAGATTGTCATCGTGCAGCCTATCCGAATCCGAACCACAATCATCATCCGGCAACATATCATTGACTTCACCGGCGATATCATTCGGCGGCATATCATTGACTTCGCCGGCGATGTCATCCGGCGGTATATCATTGACTTCGCCATGACTGGTCCAACACGTATACCCCTTTTTGAAACCCCTCCGAATCAAGTGCGCTTCAATCTGCTCTCAATTCTTAAACATCTTCAAATTCTCACAGTTAGTGCATGGACAATACATATATTCTACCCCCTTATTCAACATATCCTTCTCGGCAGCTCTTGTAAAAACAGACACGCCATTAATGTACTCTTCACTCACACGGTTTGCGGTATACATCCAGCTTCGGTCCTATATAATGTACATATATAACAACTTAGTATTAAAATTAATTTAATTAATTATTACTACATATATATCATATGTATTGAGGCTAGCTAAATCTAAAATATTAGCTAGATCTTCAAAGTATATATATATATATAACAGTTCACCGAAAATTAATTAGCTAGATCAAACAAATTTCATTACTAATCATATCTAGGGCAACCAAGATCTCAATGAATTTTCAAAACTCTCCTGCCAAATAAACCTCCTTACACAAAAAAAAATTGGCTTGAAAGCCTTGCTGCCTCCAGCTGCAGCACCGGGCTAAGATCTGGATCGAAATGAAGACAGATGCGGTCTGAGCAGCGCAATAAATACATAGCAGCATTATCACAGACGGTTTTTTAAACAAACCCGTCTGTGATACTTACTACAGACGGTTTTTATTAAAAACCGTCTGTGATATTCCCGATTATCACAGACGGTTCATTGGTAAGAACCGTCTGTGATGTTTGACTATCACGGACAGTTCGTTAGTAAGAACCGTCTCGTCATACTCATCACGCAGGCGGTGCGCAAAATAAAACCGCTGCGTGATAGCTCCATCGGGACTCGGTAGCACTATCGTTATACGAAGCGTCTCGGCATACGAACCGTCTCGATCATTAATTTGGTATACGAACCGTCTCTGCTAAAGGTTAAATATGCACGCCGGCCTAATTCTCAACGCGCAGTACATGCAATATGGCTTCAATGATCATCTCCTTCCTCTCATTTGTTCATCAAGAGTTGTTCGGCCGGAGCCTTGCACAGGCGGCCAGCAATTTACGTCTGGAGCAGCTTCTCCGCACATGCCCTGCTCTCCTTCCCCAACTTTCTTGCATCCATCAGCTCGACCTGCTCATCCGCCGTCGACGGAGGCGTCTCGCTGCCGCTCAAGAAAGGGAATTCGCTCTCACCCTAGTTCTTCTCAACAATGTGCACAGAGCGGAAGAAGCTCTTGTGGCATTGCACAGACTAATGGATAGCATTGCCGATCAAGCAGAAACGGCAGAGTCTGAGGAAGCTTACAATGCAATCCTCTTCGAGATTATGGACTATGCTACTGATCATTTGCCCAAGCTGGAGGAGGAAGTGCTGAGGGCAAGGTCAATCTTAACGGCGTTCGAGAACTCAGCGGCTCATCCAACGGACAAAGTCGAAGAAGAAGCGTACGAAGTCCTGAAGATTAGAATCTGAGAATCTCTTTATGTGCGACTTTTGTAATAAATTTCCCTTTAATTTATGATCTTGTCTCAGTAGTTCTGTACGTAGGTTATTATAAGTTATTAGAAGCAACTTGTAATACAAACCGTTCGATCTGTAGTTATATATATATTAACATCGGACAGACAACATCACAGATGGGTTTGTATTACAAACCGTCTGTGATAATTCTAAGATTATCACAGACGGTTTGTAATACAAACCGTCGGTGATAAGCAGCTTATCACAGACGGTTTTAAATAAAAAGCCGTCTGTGATAATGCCAGATTATCACAGACGGTTTGTAATAGAAATCGTCTGTGATACGAAAATATCACAGACAGTTTATTGGTAAGAACGGTCTGTGATACTCGTTTTCTCCGACGCCATCAACACAGACGGTGTCCAAATTAAAACCATCTGTGTTAATGTCGTTCACAGACGGTTTGACAAAACCGTATGTGATTTTGCGTCTAGTATTAGACTTTCTGTAGTAGTATTTGCACTTTGCACCACACCTTAACACGTCATTAGATCGATCACTCTAAGCCTCTAACGGTCATTTCATCAATTGCCACAAATTCTGCATAAATAGTACTCGTGAGACGTGCCTCACCTCCTCTAGCCAGCATGGCCCAAATCTCAGCACCACCATGCATGGCGCAGAGACGTTATTCCTCGGTGGTGTTCGTGTTAGCACTAAGAAAAGGAGCCATTCTTGTAATTAGTTTCCAGCGGGGTCTATTTTTAGAAATAGAATAAAAAGGGCAAAATAGGCAAAAAAAAAACATCATTTTTTATTTTAGCTGCTTATCAATTTTATATTCTAAATACGATCGAATTTGATCTTGAAATCTTATATGGCAACAGAATATGTCCTTCCCTACATCTTTATTTTTTTGGAAATTTTGACAAAACTACACCTAAAGAAAACTCTTTTTCTTTCCTAAAAGAGGTGTTCTTTCGAATTGTAGGTGTTTATTACATCTTTTCAAGGTAAATTTGCCATTATCTTTCGACCAGAGACCTAGCTAATTAAATAGAACTGAATAACAGAGGCAAAGTGTTTTAGGTGTTCACTTAGGGAGTAGGGAGTACTGGAGTGAATACTAGACAGGCCTAATTAGACGGATTCCCAACGTACGTATCTTCCCAAGCTCTCCTAGTGCCATCCTTGTCACTCGTAGATTACATCTTAATTTGCTTCTCCAACTTGCCCCTACAACCAAGACACTATAAATAGGCGCGAACCAGCTTGAGGTTCGTAACAAGGCAAGCTTCGTGGCAGATTAGCTAACAAGCATTTAGCTACACATATACATAGAAGTAACTCGAGACTCGAGTGATTGATAACTCGAGAAGAACAATGGCGAGTTGGTGCTGGTCGCTGTGCCCCCAGCCGAAGCAGGTGGCGAGCGACAGCGTGCACGGCGCGCGGCTCGCGGTGCAGCGGCTGAGCAGGCGCTGCGACGCCTGCGACGTCGAGGCCGGCAAGCCGTGCAAGTGTGCCGAGGGGCAGCCGGCGGAGGCGGGGGCCGCAGGCGGCGGGAAGGTCGCGGCCGTGGAGGTGACCAGCAGTGAGCAGCACCACAGCAAGCCGACCAGCTCCTTTGCCCACTCGGTCATCAATATGGTTGGGATGCTCATAGGTACGCATATATACTTGTAGTCTCGCATATTTAAGTGTGGGGAAATGGGGACCACTTTTCAGTCAGCCATTTCATGTTAGCTTTTGGTATTGAATGGATTTTCAAAACCATTTATTTTTTTCGGATTTGCTATTTCTAAGTTGTCTGAAATTTTCCTAAAGTCAATTTTTTGAGACCCTTGGATTTGTGTAGAGATTGATGTGATATGATTGTAAGTTAATCCAATAGATAAAAAAGTGACTTATGCTTAAAAAACTCAATCTAAGGAAAGTTTTTTTGAATCATAAAAACAAAATGTTACTGAACTAGATTCTGTAGCACAACACAGCAACATGTCAACAACCGCAAACTGAGCCAAAAACTTGAACTTCGTATGTGCAAAATACATTACAACGTACTGACATCACATATTCGCATTCGTTTTCAGGACTTGGGCAGCTCTCCACTCCTTTCGCCTTGGAGAACGGCGGCTGGGCCTCCGCCTTCCTCCTCGTCGGCCTCGGCGTCATGTGCGCCTACACAGCGCACATCATCGGCAAGTGCCTTGACGAGGACCCCAGCTCCAAGACTTACCAGGACATCGGCGAGCAGGCGTTCGGCGCCAAGGGCCGGCTGATCGCCTCCGCCTTCATCTACCTCGAGATCTTCTTCGCGCTCGTCTCCTACACCATCTCCCTCAGCGACAACCTGCCGCTCGTCTTCGCCAGCGTCCACCTCCACCTACCCTGGCTCCACCTCACCACCACGCAGCTGCTCACCGTCATCGCCGTGCTGTTGGCTCTCCCCAGCCTGTGGCTGAGGGACCTGTCGTCTATCTCCTTCCTCTCCTTCGCCGGCATCGTCATGTCGATGCTCATCTTCGTCATCGTCGTCTGCACGGCGGCGTTCGGCGGGGTCGGCCTGGGCAAGCACATCCCCGTCCTCCGGCTGGAGAAGATCCCGGCGGTGTCTGGCCTGTACATGTTCAGCTATGCGGGGCACATCGTGTTCCCGAACATCTACACCGCCATGAAGGACCCCTCCAGCTTCACCAGGGTTTCCATCGTGAGCTTCGCTGTGGTCACCGTGCTATACACGGCGCTGGCGTTCGTCGGCGCGAGCCTCTTCGGTCCCGCGGTGAGCTCCCAGATCACGCTCAGCATGCCGCCGCATCTCGCACTCACCAAGATCGCGCTCTGGGCGACCGTGCTCACCCCGGTGACAAAATACGCGCTCGAGTTCGCGCCGTTCGCCATCCAGCTCGAGCAACATCTTCCCGTGGCCATGGGGCCCCGCGCCCGGACGCTCGTCCGCGGCGGCGTCGGGTCGGCGGCGCTGCTGTTCATCCTGGCGCTGGCGCTCTCGGTGCCATACTTCCAGTACGTGCTCAGCCTCACCGGTTCGCTTGTCAGCGTGGCCATTTCGGTCATCTTCCCCTGCGCCTTCTACCTCAAGATCCGCTGGGGCCGGGTGTCGCGGCCCGCGGTCGCCCTCAACTCGGCGATGATCGCCGTCGGCGTGGCCCTCGCCGTGGTAGGGACCGCCTCGTCGGTCAGGTCGCTGGTGCAAAGTATACAGAGAGGGCATGCGGTGCAATAAGTATTGTACACAAGAGTCGAAGGATACGATGTATTACTTGCCACCGTCGAGTTCTTTGCAAGTGACATTGTAACTCATTGGCTTGCCATGCTTGATACTTCGTGTATCAGGAGTGGCTTTTGGCCCGTGTACACGTCACTTGGATGACGTGTCGTCAGTTCACAGCTAGCTTATCTCTAGCAAGGGAAAATAAGAAAAAAAAAGTACACTTGGGACACTGAGTTTTTCTTATTAAGAAATAATGATAATAATCTTCAATGCAATCCACGCAATCAATCAACAGATAATTGACAAAAATAATTGAGGAAGAACACTAGGAATCGAAGCCAATCATGAGATCTATTCTCATTGTACATAGGCATCTCTATTTATAGTGTAAACCTCTCAGGTGTGGTTTCAGTATTTGCCCATATCATAACCTTCTAGGTTTCGTAACACATCCCATTAGGTGAATACCACGATATGCATATGCCTCATTAAAAACTCCTCCCAAAAACTTAGTGAGAAAAAGGTATAGAGAAAAGAATACATCGCATCCGTTTCTTATATCGTACTTATTACCTCATTAAAAACATTCGCATGAGAAAACTTCAGGAAAAACTCATAAAAGATAAAAGAGTATAACATTAAATCTTCATAATCATATAAGTCTTCTAGTCTTACATAAGGGCAATGGTTCAGGGATTTACTCCCCCTGAACATTTAATTCTCTAAATCGTTTCATCCCTATGCCTCGAACACACTTCTGAAAGTTAAAGATTAGGAGAGATTTTGTGAATAAATCTGTCAGATTATCACAAGACCTTGCGTTTAATACTTTTATCTATATGTTCTTCTGGAGTTCCAAAGGATAAAAGAATTTAAGAGAAATATGCTTTGTGATATTACTCTTAATGTAACCAATTTGCATCCGTGCCACACAAATTGCATTATCTTCAGAGATAATAGTAGGGTCATTAACGGAGTTTATGCCACATGACCTCCTGATGTGGCTAATCATTTGCCTAAGGCAAACATATTCTTGTGAGGCTTTATACCACAATATGCATATGCCTCATTAAAGACTTCTTCAAAAACCCAATGAAAAAAGGAGAAAAGAGTACACAACACTTGTTAAATTATATTGCATCTATTGTCTCATTAAAACTCTTCAAGTAAGAAACTCAATGGGAAAACTCACTAAGGGGGAAAAAAGCACAACACTCATTTGAATCTCATGCATAACTATAAAGGTTTAGCATATGCTCCCTATGAAGATAACTTCCGGTGAAGTCTTATTATTCCAATGCCTTTAATACATTTTAAGAAATGAATACAAGCAAGTATATTATGAGTATATCTACTGGATTATCACAATGTATAGTCTTCTAGATATTTGTCTCACTATTCATCTAGATAAATAGATGATAAAACAATTTAGTAGCAATATACTTAACTTTTCAAAAATACCACTTATCCATATTTGCAACACAAGTAAAATTTATCCTATTTAGGATATGGGGGTAATCACTTGCAATACCACATTTCTTCAATATATGACTTATCAAAGCCTTTCAAGGTCTTAATATTTAGCAACTATCTTTGAGTGGTACTATACAGACAAAAGTTTGTTCTACAGAACTAAGAAGCATGGTCGTACTACCACAAAGTCAATATAACTAGTCTTAATTTTTGCACTTAGAGGATTAATAAATTTACCATTGACTTCAATGTATATGATACTTTCATAGTAATAAAGGATATTGACACTCTATTAGCATCTAGTAGGAGATGCACTTCATATGTGCTTATGTGGCGCACTTCTGGCTTTTAGTTTCCTTATTCCATTCCCTCGAGTCTTGGATGGGTCCTTATCCATTTCTAGAGATTGCATAATCATTAGTGTATTTTCGATCAACTAGTGATTTAATTTATCTTCGATGAGATGATCTCTCTTCCAAGAGATACTCTTTGTTCGAGTAAGAGTTTATCGTATAAGTTTTATATACATATATATATATATATATATATATATATATATATATATATATATATATATATATATATGTTGCCATTTTCTTTCTTGTTGAAACATCGAGTCCATCAAGGATCAAGCTTTGAGTCCCTTCAGAGATCCCATTAAGGATTTTCATATTTTGATAATTGCATATCTTATTCATGTCATCTGCCAGAATTATTATATAATGGAACATTATTTCATTTATAATATGAGAATATCGATCTCTATAGGGATCTTTGAACCATCGCTTTTACCACATCATTATTTCATAATGACCCATAAGTCCGAGCTAACAAGTTCCAAGATTTTCATCTACGATTATGATTTGGCCTCAATTGCTTCCTTTCATTTTTATCCAATATGAATACTTCAAGTGCTCGGTCATGGACTTTGGTTCCGAATTTATGTTCTCATACGAAAAGCTTTAGCAATTTTAGAGGCAAACTGATTGTTGACAGCTTTTCTCCAAATATCCTCATGATTGAGTATCTTTCAGCGTTTACCAAATCTTCATCATTTTCCAAACAAAAGCTTATTGGTCGTTCTGTGTTCCTTAGTATTGTAATATGTGCACACATAATTACTGGGGTTTTCATCTTCATGATAAGCCTCTTCGTGAGGCATTTCATCTTCAAGGTGAGTTCTTTTCTAGAGTATTTAAAGAGTGTTTAATGATTATTTTGACTAGTATCACTAGACCTTAGATCCATAGTTGTCCCTATAGATTTTAGATCACTAACCAATAAATTAATTTCACAAAGATGGGTATACTATTCAACCCGAGGTATTCCAAATTTAGCGACATATTTACTTTAAATAAATACTATATAACTCCTCCATGTAATGGAAAAAGAAATCTGGCAGTCTCCCCGCTTCTAGCGTACAAGAGTATCAGCTAAACTTAAATTTAGCTTGGTTAGTGTGTGAACCTTATACTAAAGATCTTTCTTCAGAAAAATATCACGGCATTCAAAGATTTGGGGCATTCCTCTCCCTCTAATACCGAGATTTGATATTACTTAATAGTATACTTCAAAATCTCCATAGTATGGGCACATGATAAATGGAATTTCATATCCAATCTGATTCTAGCTACTGGTGGTAGCCCAAATGGTGTATGCTACGGTGGTAATATTATATGAAAAATGATTGGTTCTTCTAATACGCACTAATCCTTGAATGGGGTTTCATTTTTTAATGAAGTGAGCTAGACATTTATTAATGTAGTGGCATAAAAATTGCACATCTCTACTACTAGTAGATTATTGCAAATATCTGATGGGTTATTAATCTGTGACAGTAGAAATATTCTAGCTTCTTATATATTGTCTAATATTATAATTCAATTACTCATACTATGTTTTAAGAAATTTAGATCATTCAAACTTTATGTTTTATGTTAATGCAACATGTTTTGACCTGGTCAAGAGTATTATATTTTGACTGCATAATATACATCTATAGGATGCTCTCAAGAGCATAAATATAACACTACCACATAAAACATGACCATCAATTAATCTGCATAGAATATAATATATTCTGCTAGAATATAATTCTAATTTAACCTCCCAGATGGAACAATTATTCGCCGGAAATATATATGATTAATTAGAAGGTAATTTATATGCTTGTTATCATTTATTATGCCAAATAAGTATAACATATTTAGATCATTCGAGATAACTAAAATCCAGTATGTCATTTAGTATTTTGAGAGTTATATTTTCTTCAGGCAAATGTCTATAGTTTCCAGTGGCATAAGTGCGGCAATTTCATACTACCGTGTAATTCCCATGTATATAGTCCAATGCCGACAACTAACATATTACTGGAGATAAACCAATTACCTTTCGAAGGTTGCTATGATTTTAGTTTGCCAATAGTGTGGATAACAGTTTCAAATAACTCTCAATAAACTAGATTATTTATAGCTTCAAGCTTATTTGCTCCTGAATTTGACTTAAGATATGCCACTATGCTTGTCAAGACTCTCATGCCTCGAAGGTTTCAATATTCCTCACATGCCCAAATCCCTCCCCCTTTTCACATCAATCGTAAAATTTTAAGTGAGAGCGTCTGCTTCTAGCATTTGCTTTGAATTAACCCAGAGTTTTAGCAATAAATTGCTATTATACTACTTAAAGAGTAAAATTTTATTAGTGTGAAACCGACATACACTTCAAAATGGGGATTATATATGGACTTCAAATCTTTGGGTGTAAGTTATTCCGTACTTATTTGAAGTTCATAGTGTTTTCTAGTGAAGATGATCCTTTTGAGATTTAACATTTTAATAGATTTCTTGTGTCTTCAAGAAGGACAATTTTCCTATTGCCATCTGGGCATTAATGCACAAAGAACTAGTGAACTGAGGTATATCATTCTTTTCAAATGTCAAGTATTATATTTACAAATTTTATTCCATGCATGATTAATTATTTTACTACAGGTAAGATATGATTCTGGCAATATGTTCTATGAAGCAACTGTTCAACAGTGGTAAGGCTTTAATAGAATAACTTAGACCAAATATATTTATGTCATTTGGGAAAATAATTATCTAATGCACAATTTCAATCTAAAGCAAAAGGTAAGAAGTACTCTTCATTAGCAAGACCAAGCTCGACAGGAGTTGTATCTATACTATTGATGCTACTCATGTAGAAAAATGACATCCAAATAAAGCTAAGGGATAATAAGGAGAATGCTACATAGGCATATTCTTGCTTATGAATGCACATATTTATTAGTAACATATGTGTTACCTAAACTTAGTCCAGAGACAATATGGTGCAAGGCGGAGTAATACTCGCATGCGGACTTCTAGTCCTAGAAACAGAAGTAGATCTTGGCAAAGTGCCTACAGGAACACCAGTAGCATTTTACAGGTTTGTCCATCCTTTCAAAGAAAACCCTTAGCCCTAATGGATCAATCCAAATCATATTGTCATTTTTCATGGTAGAGTAGAGGTAATAACTCACAAATTGTCGAAACTTGAATATGCAAATCCGGACTCTCTGTGTATATGGCACTAGTTCAGGATCATGCTGGTGCACACAGTATAAACACAGATGAAATACCGACCATATACATGATTAATAAAAGAAAATACTCAAATATTAATAATTATCAGAGTTGTGACCTTATGGCCAAGCTGACAAATAATAGCCTGAAGGCCTTAAGAAACTAGCAGCGGAAAGCAAAATTAAGCATAGTAGCCACTCGACATACCCATAGGCAATCGACTGGAGAGCGAAGTTCTAATCTATAAAGTCGTCGAAGTATCCTCCTTTTGGTACCTCCAAATGATATGGTTTCTCTTACTCAACTAAGCAACAATAGACATAAAGCCGTGAGTACATTAGTACTCAGCTAGTCGTTTATAACAAAGATACAATATAATATGTAAGGCTTACCAAGTAATAGCTGAAATGTTATTTTTCATAAAGGAATGATTTAAACTAAATACAATAAATAAATTAAAAGTGAACTTTAAGGATAACATTACTATATAAATAACCAAAGGAATTAAGTAAACCATCAGTGAACTAACCATTCACTTCCCAAAATTATTTCAACCAAGTTTTTATGAAAACTCTACTCTTCGTGCGAAATCCCTGAGCATTGTCCATAACCGGGGATACGACTATTTGAATAATTTTATAATCTGCAGAGGTTGTACAACTTTACCCACATGATGTGATTATCCTCACGTTAAAGAAAATCATAATAAGGTCTTTACAATGCTCAACCTCAACCCAATTTTATCCGTTAAGGTTTTGCCGTCGAGTAAATTAACTACCTAGTCGATATTTGCCCTCTCTTACACTTTATGGAAATCAACATCCATGTTTATCACATTGGAAAAATTAAAATTGAAATATCACAAATTAATTAGCTAAGTCTATTCCATACTAGATATGTGGTTGTACGATAAGGCTCAGATCAATAGCGTACAAAGTTAAGTCCTTAGACATTACCCAAGTGAGACATCCATATCCCTCGAAATGAAATCCACACTTTCTCTTTACTGCACGATCACTTGCCTAAGTAAAAACTAATTTTGTATAACTAACACCAATGACACACCAATATCATGGCATATAAATTTTATAACTGTGGCTACAACTACGATTCAATATCTCATATAGTTAAAATTAATTAATTGATCACATGAGATGATGAGCCCAATGTAACTATTAGCATGGCTAAGCTTGCTAAACGTATAACCCATGTAACAACTTGTATGGCATAACTAGATAATTAGCCATCCTATGGTGACAATGGAATCATAACATTTAAATTATCAAGTGATGGATTAATTAGTTTGGACAATAACTACTATGTACAAAGGTTTGTAATAAAATGGCATCTCGTGATAATTTAAAACAAGATAATACAAAATACATTTGAAAAGTAAGTTTAATATGATCAAAGGATACGACTTGCCTTGGCCTTACTCAGTTAATTTCTCTTGATCTTCAAATCATGCTTCAGCTCCTTCGAAGGTGTAATCTAACGAGAGAGAAAACAAAATAAAACATAAAATCAAATCAAATAAAATTCAAATGAACTTCAAAAACTTCAAAACTATAACCAAAATATAGAGCTCAATTTTAGATACATTCAAGAAAAAGAATCGAGTCAATTAGAGCTAGGACGGAGGAGACCTGACTCTTGAAAATTAATCCTAAAGAAAAATACTAAAAATTCAAAAATTCTACTATGTTGTGGACTTAGTGCATGAAATTGCTAGTCTACGGTAGACTCAGCTCATGGAATAGTGCACGACAACTGGCTTGCTGGCGTGGTAGTGATGTGGCATTAGGGCTGACGTGGCATGACACATGGCTAACTGGTGGCGTCTAGGGCTAATGTGGCATGGTGATGTGGCTGGACACATGGCAACTGATGTGGCACTAGCATGTGGTATGGGGACAGCTCGGGTGCTGATGTAGCGTGATCTAGGGCCTAGTGGCTACTGAGATGGCTTGCTTACTCGGCTTGGCGTCTCATGGGTCTACAGAATAGTGCTCACTGACATGTGGGTCCCGTTGATCAGTTACTTTGTGTACGTGAATGGGGTTCATGGAGAATGTAACACCCCAAGACCCACATTACACTAAGATGCCACTAAACCACTCTACCGCTAGCCAATTTACAAGATAACATAAACTGGCAATAATTTCTAAATCATAATAAGCTAAGCGGAAGCATACTAAAGCAAGGTATTGGAACACTATTAATTAGAGAACAACTGCTAAAAGGTTTAACCAATTAAAATGAACTACTGTCTAGCATTATTACCTTGAAACAAACATCAATAAGGAAAATAAATCCATGATTAAGACTACACAACTATTACAACATTAATCATGATATGATGTGTGACAGTGATGTGTCGCTCTACCCTTCCCATGTATGCTCGAGAATCACCTGTAGGGGGGAAAGTAAGAGTGACATAAAAATCTCAGCAAGCAAACTATTTAACAAGCTAATTAAACTACAATGTTGTTAAGCATCAATATTTATTTTTCACAATGACCACAATTACAGCCTTAACCACATGTTCTACCAATATTAATAAAACATTAGCAAATGAATATTGATTGACTACTTCATATCTTCAACTACTACCACTACCAATGACAGGAAAACATTAACAGGTTTTACCTCACTATTTTTATTATTTCTCACATCCACAACTGATATCAACAGTTACCACAAGAGAAAAGAATCTCGTACCACAATCTCAACCCCTATCATACCATAAGGGGTGAACCCCCTTCCACGACCACAGCCACATTCCTCATACCATAAATGACTCACATGAGGCAATTCCACATTACAACAATGGAGTTGCATTTGTTTGCAAAATAACTTCACCACACTACATTGCATAAGTATATAAATGATCTTTCCACAATGCAATACATATGAATGTGTACGCTCCACTGCACCCTTACCCAATAAGGTAAGAGTGTGCATCGTACTACGGCAATGTACGATGCTATACCGGTACGATTACGGCTATAAGCGGCGACATCCACAATGTAAATATCATGACATGATATGAATGTTATGATAATCATAAACCACAATAATTTAACTACGAAGATCAACAACATAATGATCATGAATACTTCTTCATAATCCACATATGTCTCAATAAGCACAATGCAGGTGTTTCATAAGATAATTACCACATAGCCCACATTTGGTTCACCAAGATCATAAACAATTGATCTATAAGGAATTCTATCACATAGACCACAACATATTTATCAAGAATGCTACCACCACAACCACAAATATTCACTAAGAATATTACCACCTATACCACAATTGTTCATAAAGAATACTACTCCACAACTATATTTGTTTCATCAAGAATAATTTCACATACCCCACAAATAAATCATCAAGATCATAAACAGTTGAGTTCTTAAAATACTACCACATAGACCATATTGAGGAAACATGTACAAATATCATAGCACCTCAAATTAAAATAATAAATAATTGTGAAGGTAGAATAATTAACAAGTTAAACATGTAGCACAACCGCTATGTTTACTTGCCTCTACCGTTGAAGCGAAGCAATCACATGCATTCAGGAGCAAAACCACCGGTCCAAAAGTACCTCTTAGCACAATGCTATAGCAAGAAAATCGCGTCTTAAGAAGTAAAGGCGATGCTAATCCCCAAAACCCCACAACAATCCTCTCCGCTTAACAGTTCTCTACTCTGCCCGCTGCAGCACTGCTACTTATCATTTTTATATCTTTAAGATTACTAAACCTTTTGCAGAGGAGAATATATTTCTGATTTCCTTACTCATTTTCCTTCACTTTTCATGTAGATCATATATTTTAATTTTGTTCTTAGCATGGTGTAACTAAATGCTCAAAACAGAGAACATCCTCTGTTCTGTCTGTCCAGACAGTCAGGTTCAAATGCTTTCCAACAATAGAGTAGGGTTCTAAACATTTTGATTTTTATACAGCAGCTAGCATACTAAATGCCCTACAACTTTCTCAATGGTGGCCAAAAATATAAAATTCATCTACTATCCGTAATTCCCATCTGAACAGCGGTTTGTCCCTGTCTGTAACCCTGACGGACAGCGAGATTCCAGACCCTAGTACGTCTAAATTACGCGGCCAACAAATCAGAAAACAATACAGTATATGCATATCGTCGTCCTCTACGTTTTTCCTTTTGGAAAGACCCTCGGAAAAAATCATCTTAGGGGTCTAAACCGCACGAACAGTAACACCACGCGATTGGATCTACAGACAGTCATCAGAATTCTATAATCGGGGGGTTTCTAAAATGCTAATCCCCACAAAACTTGGACTAAGAACCCGAAATTCAGCAGAAAATAGAGGGATTGGGGTGAGGGAGAGTTACCTAGGGGATTGGGATCACCCTCTTCTTCCTCTCCTTCTCCTTCCCTTCTTCTCCTTCCCTCTCTTCCTCTCCTTCCTCTTCCCTTCTTCCTTCTTCTCCTTCTTCTCCTTGCAGTAGCACTTGGGCAGAGGGGAGGCGCAGGGAAGGAGGGGGTGGCGGCTTGGGGGTGGGAAAACGGGGGGAGGGGCCAAGGGAGGGGGTTTATAAAGGGGGTGCTAGGGTTTGAGAGGGGGTACAGGCCTCCGTTTGGGCTGCTGGCCCACCCCTCCGGACAGCCCAAAACCTCTTAATTAATTATTTTAATTCTCTTATTATTATTTTAGACTATTTTGAAGAATTTATTTTCACCTCCCGCGATTTACCGAAAATCCGGGCGACTCCGCGATTAATTTAAAAACTGACGCCGAAACGACGTTCAAGATATTACATTCTCCCCACCTAAAAAGGATTCATCCTCGAATCTAACTCCTCAACCCACGAGACAAAAGAACAATCAAGAAAAGAACAACCAAAGGATAGAGCATCCCAAGGGAACCACAATTACGGGTACTCTTCCGCCTCGAAGAGCTCGGGCTCTTCTTAAGCATCCGGTCTTCAAGCTTCCACGTCGCCTCTCACTAGGACTGATTCATCCAGAGGGCTTTCATATGCTTGATGGCCCTCTTCCTCCCGGCCAGTTCCAGCGAGTCCACGATTCATATTGGTCTAAGCCGAACGTCCTCATAACTCTTAGGCCAGCTTTGAGCGGCCAACAGTTCCTGCCATTTTTGCAAAAATTTTCTGCCACCACTATTAAATCACTTTCTAATACCATCCTCCTTAGAACTTTTTTTCTCTATTTATTATAATCGGGATAATATATTGTACCCCTTTAAATGAATTTGACCACATATTTCATTTACAACATTCTACTCGAGGCAGTGTCTCAGGCGAGCGAGCGGGCACGACTGGCGGTGGTGAACTCGCGGAGCAAGGCGGCAATGTGGTTGACCGGTAGTGCACGGGGGGAAGGCGGAGATTGCGAGGCACGACGACGCGACAACTCACTGACAGGCGACAAACGACGGTGGAGCACGGCCGGAGAAGGTGACGACGACGCTAGGCGGTGATAGCTCGGTAGGTATGACGGCGCACAGGCGAGCTCCGGCTGTAGGGCATGAAAATCAAGGGAGAGGCATGGCTTCAATGGGGGCGGACGTTGAGAATCCACCGATGGCACGGTCGACGGTGTCATGGCAGACATGGACGCTGAGGTCAGTTCAAACACGGTAACGGCGGTGGAGTCCGAGCTGGACACAGTGGTGAGTTCCTGTGGGCACGAAGAACAGTAGCAGCCCGACTGATGCATGACACATGGTAGGCCCAAGAGATCGGACGGCTAGCGAAGAAAGCATAGATGAATAGTGCCAGTGCACGGATGGTTGACGTGTGGCTTGGCTTGGATCAGACGACAACGGAGCAGGCAGCTCGGATGTGGCAACGGCTTGGCCAATTGCCAACACATGGCAAGGGTGGCGGCTTGGGCTAAAACGGTCAGAAAGGAGATGGGCCAACTAGTGTTTCGGCCCAAGGCCTTTAGGAAGCTTTTTTGTGGGTCTTTTCTATTTCAGAAATAGCAATTAAATCTAAAAAATCACAAAAAATTTCTTGAAGCACAAGGAACCTAAATAAAATACTTCTAGCAAATTATAGTGTTTATTTTAGTCATATTAAATCCCTTTAAATAATAAAAATTATTTTTAAGCTTGAAATAATTCCAAAAAAATCTAAATGGTGAATTTGAAATTTAAAAGCTCCAAATAAACTTAGAACGTCATGATGTTACACAAACTATAATGTTTTTACCTTTCAGCGGTAAAAGGGTACAACTAAGCCTAAGTGATACAATTGTAGCCATTCGTGGCGAGCGAATATCCACTTGTGATGCCCAAGGTCCTACAATATTTATGTAATTTTCTATACGCTTACTGCCGATAAGTAACTTCAAATGTATGAAATGAGTGCAAATGGTAAAGATTTACTTTTATCTATTCAGTAGGTAATTTATCATTTTTAGTTTTTCATAGTAATATTTGAGATTTTCTGATAATTATTAAGGCATTTAAGTAATTTTTTGAATTATTAACTTATTAAATAAATCCCCAAATACACAATGCCAGAGTACATCTAGAAACATGATGCTTCCAAGGTGTACTAAGTCTAAAGTTTTACAAATTTATGGAAGCTCATATACCTAAAAACCATATTTTTTAGATTTTCTAGAATTTTCTAGTAATCTTTAATGAATTTCTGCTAATTAATTAACAATTTTTGGAATTACTAATAAGCATAAACAAATACTACAGAAAATAAATCTAGAAAACATAATAATACCAAAGTGCTAAAAAGATTATATTGAAGCTCATATAATCTAAAAATTAATTTCTATATAGAGAAATTTGGTCTACTAGACTTATTTGCTATTTTGACAAACTTCGGGATCAAATTTATAATTATTTTCATATTCTCAGCAAAGTTTCTTAAATTACCAAAACTGTAGGGCCTAAGTTGAAAAATTCCATCGATCTAATTTTTTTCTCTTCTCCTCCCCCTTTTTTCCTTCGGCACCCCCTTTTTTCTTTCGGCCTTCACATGGGTCGGCTTTAAGCCCGTTCGGCCTAGTGGCCATATGACCTATCAAACCAGTGGCTAGGGTTAAAAACCCTAGCCACTGGTTCCTCCTCTTCGTGGTGGCAGTTTTGGGCGAGGAATATGGGGCGGCCAGAGCAGTGGCGGCAGAACACTGAGCAATCGAAGCGACGACGGTCGAGCGTAAAGGCGACTGTGGTGGCGTTAGGCAGCTAGGTACGATGACGACCTTGGTGTGGGGCGGCAGCACCGTGCGGCGCTTCGAGTGGCCATGGCATGAGGCGATGGTGCCGTTTGACAGCGGTGGCGGCCATGCCATGTGGTGGCGGCACTGTGTGATGGCTTTAGGTGGCCATAGCACTAGGCAGTGGCGTCATTTGATTGCGGTGGCGGCCATGGTGTGGGGCAGTGGCAACTTCGGGCACATCGGTGGCTGGGTGGCCAGCGAGTGACTTCGGGGTGGTGGCCGGCGGCCTCAACCGACGTGTGCAACTTCAGGCGGCCGAAAACAAGCGACAACGACATGACTCCCTTCAGCTGCGGTGGGTCGGCTTCGGTCGGCGGTGGGGTTGGCTTCAGGTGGCCGGAGTGTGACGGTGGCCAGGCTTGGCTTCAAGCACGGCGGTCAGTGGTGTCGACTGGTTGAATCGAGGCACTCGGTGTTCTAGGATCAGCCGATGGTGACTCCACTAATCACAGCGGCTATTCTATGCATGTATTGTGTAATCTAGTATATGATTGAAACATATTCATAGATCTTGATTCTAGCATATTGATATAGCATATTCACAGAAGTGCATAAAGATCATGCTAGAAAATTACAGATTAACTTATTACAATTGTCTATTGGGCAAAGGACCATTGATATAATCATTGCATTGCAAACAATTAGATTTTAATCTAGATTGATCTACAACATCGCAATGCATAATAGATTGGTTTTTGGGATTTGCATACCTTATACCTTGTAAAGCGATTCGTGCTAATAACTTGTTAAGAAATAATGATAATAACCTCTAATGCAATCCACGCAACCAATCAACAGAGAATTGACATAGAATAATTGAGGGAAAACACTAGGAATCAAAGTCTTTATTAATCATCAGATCTATTATCATTGTACATGGGTGTCTATTTATAGTTTAAACCCCTCAAGGGTGGTTTCGGTATTTGCCCACATAACTTTCTAGGTTTCGTAATGTTTCTTTTGCAATGCCGTGAATGATGACCACCATCCTGTTCGAATTTTCAGTGGAAAATTTAATGAAATTTCCAATTTTTGAGATCGCGATCCTATAGCAAAGGCGGGGTGATATTGTTCG
Source organism: Melocanna baccifera (assembly GCA_036346265.1). Lineage (NCBI taxonomy): Eukaryota > Viridiplantae > Streptophyta > Magnoliopsida > Poales > Poaceae > Melocanna > Melocanna baccifera. Next base: position 10,490,516 of record CM070707.1, on the reverse strand, counting down.
GGAACATACACCGCGATCCTATAACAAAGGTGGGGTGATATTGTTCTCTAGGACAGTGTCATTACGACGTGTTACACCATCCTTCAAATTCTGCAATCATTGTGAGAATTCATATTTCTCTATACTCGTTTTCTTGCAATAAGCACTACGACGAATATTCTTGTTCGTGGTCTACATATCATTAAATTAGGTGGTTCTAAAAAGGAGGTGACTAGCGCCCATACTTCTGATGGCCCAACGAACCTTGAGCGCAACATGTGTGAATAACATGTGCAATATTTGTAACCAACGTCTGCAACAAAATGAAGAATAGCAGTGGCATTGTCAAGAAAATTTTTAAAAATGATTTCTTCACCAAAATTGGATGAAACCATGAGTATACAATTTAGATGTGTATTAAAACTAGTTTAGAAATCTCAAACAAATAAATTAGAGGTAATGCTCGCAACAAATTGAAATAGTACACAAGATTTCCATAACTTTACATAGAGTTTATCACCAAACAAATCTATGATGTTACAATGTTGCAATAGTAAAGAAATAATAGTTGCAACATTTTACAACATAGGATACAACAACCGAAAAATAGATCTACAACAAATAAAGAAAAGGCTACAACAACTAGGATAGATCTTGCAATAAATGGAGAAAGGGCATGCAGTCGAGAAATGCATGCAAAAACCTCACCGGAGCTGAGCTCATGAGAGGAGGAAGGAGACCGCTACCCACACTACTACCTCATGTCAGCTTGCCCGAATCTGAGAGATGTGAGGCTAGTATGGCATCATCGCCTTGTCGCCTGTCGATCGCGCCATCCTCCACTTGTTGTCAACACTATCTTCTTTGACCTTGGTATCGCCAGATCCGATGAGCTCCGGCCGAGGTGGTGGCCACACAATCCATCTCTAGCTCTGATGAGAACGGTGAAAGCAGTGGGGGCCAGAGTGGGTGGTAGAGGTTGGGGGCACTAGCTTGGGGAAGAATTTAGGGGAGTGGACGTGAGATGAGGTAGCTATGAGTGAGAAAGGAGAGCGTATAAAGAAGATGAGATGCTAGAATGGCCTAGAGAAAGGAAAGCGTATAAAGAAGATGAGATGCTGGAATGGCCTAACGAGAGAAGGAAGGTGGAGCTAACTTGCAGCTGCAGTAGTGAAAAGCGTCCGATTTTTTTCTCTGGCATTGTACGTCTGCATGGTTTCATTATCCTTCTTGTATACTAGTTCATAAGATGCTAGTTGTTCAGAGTGTAGATATTCATCGTATGGGCTGCTGTTCTGCTAATCCTTTCAGTAGCAGTTTTGTTGCTTGCATTAAGCAGTAGGCCTCTACAAGTTAATTGATTTCTTTGTAAGCATTTTTTTAATGAGAAATTTAGGCTTGTGAATCCTGGTCTCAGGCACTTGGTTGGTAAAGTTTTGGCTATTTTGTGAACTAGTACTGTGGTTTCAGGGTTGATTAAGAAACTCAGTGTTATCTTTCACTAGACCAGCAGATTCCCTTGTGTGTTGATCTGGTGAAGTTTTACTTTCCTTCCTGGTTGGTTTTTATCCTCTGTTGGTACTGTACGTGGTGGAAGCTCCTTTCATATCAGATTGTAGCTGCTGTCTATCTGTGCTAAGAGATAGTGTGTACATAAGTATGTTAATGTTATGTTTACTGCTGTGACCATCAAGTAAATTCTTTTCGGGCATCATCTTTTTGATTAGTCCGTAGTGATCTTTTAACATGACGCCGTTTATGGTACACGTAATACGATACGAATTAGAGGAACTCTAATTTGTACGTGTGTGTGGCCCGATCTTTCATGGTACACGTAAAAGCAGTCCTAGTGGTTGTCTCGGGTTGCTCAAGTACCGCAGGGAAACAATTCATTGATCAGCAAATGTACAGCACAATTAGATGCAGTTTGGCACAACAACTACCAGCCCTAGCAGTAACAACCGAGGACACTCTCAATTGCCAATAAAACATGAATAAATAGCAGCAGCAAGCAACTTAGCACTCACAGCTGTCGGCACAGTTCTTTTTGGCTTTGAGCTTTTGCTATTGGTTTTTAGTTTCTTCGAAAATCAAAAAACCAAACGTCGAAACAAGATGAATAAGTTTACATATGGGACACTAAATCAACACAAACAAATCAGCAATCTCTAACTATTCATCGTCATTTTCCTCGGTATCTTGCAACCAAGCTCCTCGTACTCTTGCCCTAAAAGACGAATAGCAAACATCAGTACCAGTCTACTACCAGATATAATTAACTTCCATTTATATCAAAGTAGTGTTTCAAGGAATCTGTCCAACCTCCGAGACATGGGGGCTACCCGCTTAGTGGATTTAGCTGGAGGAACTTTACTAGGTGAAGTTACTGCAGTTTTGCAATTTCATTAGCTGACAAAGTATTAGGTTCCATTTACTTGCAGTTTTGCATGAAGAACCATGGTCACCTGATGTTTGCTGCTGCACAGGAATAACAACTTGATCAGAGCCACGAGTCACACCAGACACACTTGGAACCTGATCAGTCACCAAGTTTGGCTTTGTTGTCTTTCTTTTGTCTAGAAAAGAAAGCGCTTCCAGTTGCTGTTGCATTATTTCATTCTTTTCCTGTGAAATGAAACAATGAGTTCTTGCATGATTAGAAGCTGGCAATACATTCTGAATATGCAGATGTTGAACAAAACAAAGCTATATTGGAATTGCCTTGCCATCACAAACACATGCTCATAATTCAAAATAAACAGTGCACGCAAGCAACAAATCACAATGAACCTCAATGATATCTGGATATCTTGCCATGCCATGTCAACACATAATGGAGCTTTAATGACTTGTGAAGGCTTTCATGGAAAAGAAATGGATTGATGAAGATAAGCATCATTTATGGTAAACACCCACAAATCAAGTTTTAGTATGCCAAAAACTGTTTGACATTCTAGTTGGATTTTGGGACTTTGGAGTAGCATGACTTGTACCATTGAAACCTAGACTGCTAAAAATGGTTTGACATTCTAACAGGAAAACATATAGAATTCGTGAATTAGATTTTGATTTCATTTACTCTACTATATTCATCAAGCAGCAGCAGCAGCAATAACACCAGTTAATAAGTGCTGGTTAGGAGATAACCTACCCTTTCAGATGATAGACTTTGCATCAGCTCTGACATTCGCTTTTCTTCTGCAAAAGAAGGAAAACACATTTGAGAACAAAGTTGAGTAATAAATTTCATTCTTTCAGCACATACACAGGAACTGAATAGGGAATTAAGCATAAAACCCAGCAAGTGGCAGCAACCTCTCAACGCATGTTCATGCGTGCTCTTATAAGCTGCATAAAGTGCCAGCGAGAAATTGGTTATGACATCATTCACCGCAGAGCCAGTAACTCGATGGAGAGAAATAGCGATGCGGGGTAGCCCCTTTGCCTTTGTAGCCACAAGCTTCGCACGATCAAGACCTGAATAAGGGGAAGATGGCATTATCTATCCTGTAATGTATGAAACCCCCAGGAACTGGAACAAAATCGTACTACTCCAAAACAGGACCTAGCTAGTGCTGCTACTATATGTAAAAATGCGTAAACGAAATCATTTATGAGTGAAGACGCTATTGTTCAAGTAAGACAAACGAAAGAATTTGTTAACTTATTGGGCAAATTGAAGTGAAAAGCTGAGCAGCTACCGGGTAACTCGTGATGTTCGTGGGCAGTGAAGAGGAGCTTCACCTCCCCAGAAGACAATGAAGATTTGAAGTATTCCAGGAAGTCAGGCCAGGAGCCACCGATTCCAACATCGTCTCTCTTTGATTTGCACGGCAACACGAGACATAGATAGAGAAAGATCCAAGCTATCAATTAACATTGGGGCCAGCCACCAATAGGAGGAGTGCAGAGGAGGAGGGCGAGGAGGGGAGCCTACGAGGTCGTCGAGCTCGGCGACGGAGAGGGAGCGGTCCCACGCGAGGGAGTGGAAGTCGGTGGCGACGACGCGGAGGGCGGCGGCGGAGTGGGCGTGGGCGTGGAAGACGATGGAGCGCGGAGGCGGAGCAGTGGGGGCACGGGGTTCTTCCGGCTTGGCCTCGCCGAAGACGACGCCGAACCCATCAAGGCTTATCGCCGCCGACGACATCTCGCAGCTGGACGGCGACGAGGAACGGAGGCGGAGGTTTGGGTTTGGGCCCCTTAATGCTTGAGGCCACCAAGCACCACCAACGCGTCCCCAGCGGGCACGCAGAAGAAGGTATGGGCCCTTAGGCCCGCTTGGAACACGGTAATTAAGGGCCCGCCCAGGCCATCTAGGCAATCCAAATTCCAATCAAGGCCTAAGCGGATGTCCGCTGCCAATCCCCATATCCGCTCGAACAAAATTATTTCTATTCGCCCATCACTTTCATGTGAGTTTTGAACCCTTTCAGCCATGACATTTGGGAATTTTCAACTGGGATTTCTTTAATTTTGAACGCTCTTAACTTTGAATTCAAACTTTCACTTGCAAATTTTGAACACTCCTAACTACAAATTATGGCTTCCAAAACTGCAACATTCAAACTTTCAACTAGAAAAATCGAAAACTTCAACTATAAATGCAAACTTACCATGAGAAATTCAACCTCTTTCGACTGCAAAATTTCGAGATTTTCAACCTCATAATTTGCACATTGTCTTAAGGAAGGCTTTGAACCGTGACGCCATGGCCCATGGGACATAGCGGTAGCCATCGGCAACCTCGCACGCTCTATGCCTTGGCTCCTGAGTTCTCCCACTGACCCACCTCATGCCACCGTCTTTCGTCCACGCCGGCGACGACGATTGACTGCAGAAGACGACGGCGTGGAAGTGGTAGCAGGGAAAAGGTAGGCGTTGATCTGTAAAGAAGGGGAAGGACATTGGATGGGGAACAGATCTGGGTTGTGAAGGGAAAGGGGAGGGAGGGTATGCATCCATCTCGTCACAATTGATCTATGTAGTGGAAGCCAACTTCCCCTATGCATACGAGACCAGACAGCAGTATTAACTTTCGTGTGGATTAGACTACTTTGTAGTTTAGCATCTTCTAGATGAAATTTGAGGCTTTCACAGGACTTGGGAGGTAAAAATGTAAAATGGACCGGTTCCTATACCAAGGCTTGATTTGATATGTGGATTTTGTTAATCTTGCAGGTAGAATTACTTAAACACCTTGTTTGGCAACCACGAATTAGTCCTACAATCATAGAATTGGAATTCAATCACAAAAATGGTGCTGTTTGGCTTCCACAAAGAATTGGAATAGATGGTTCCAAGAAATTTCAAAGTCAACAACCAAGACGTACCAATTCTTCGCACTTACCTCATCAATCCCGTAGAATTGAGACTTGTTATCCACTTTTCACGCTCAACAATGACTGACTCCACCTGCCTGCCTCAGATCACTGGCGGTCGAGGGGCAGCGTGGCGATGGCGGACCAAGGTAGGTTAGGAGGTGGTGATGGCAACGGAGAAAACCGCCACCCATCGTTTTTGAGCTTTTTCCACTGCTACCGTATGTTGAGATACGGATAGCCTACACTAGCGTAAATTAAAATATTCTACCGCGTAAACCAGGAAGCTATGCGAGTAAGAGATCATATATCATTACCACTAGACGCGCAGTGCAGCGGAAGTAGAGTTGAAGTAGCTAATTCAACGAAGAGCGTGTCGGTGTAAGCGAAAATAGTCGATCGTCCTCCGGCTAATCGTTTCCTCCTTATGATCATCCCGATCAGCGCCGCAATCGTAGCAGCGTCTCTACCGAGATCCATACGTCCAGAGAGAGAACACCGTGCGTCAGTGTGCTAGCATCAGCGCGCACGGTAGGGGTTATGAGAGGTGGCGGCTAGGGTTTTTGGGATGTTACCCTCAGCCCCCGCACATCTCATTATATAGTCCCCAATCGGATCCTTATCCGATACGAGTAGAGATCGAATCTCACTCAGAAACTATCATCCAGACTCTTATCGTTCTAGTCCATTAAGTGTGTGACCCCATAGGTTCATGTACATTTGGCTGTAGGCCGAAAACTCCTTTCCGATCTATAGGTCGGTAACGGTTCCCAGCAGAACATAACGACCCCCCAAATATACATAAAAATAATATCGGACGAACCTATATAATACTTATGCACTGACCCCTTTTACCTCACGATACTAGATCGAACTTAAGGCGAGAAACGTGCCATCCTACAATAGCTCGATCCTTCACTCGAACCTATGATGAATTACTCAGTTATGATTGACTCTTCAACTACATTTGGCATGGCTATGTACGTCCTTAATCTAACCACATCGAAGGGCTCAGAGATATCTCTCATGTTATATAGGAGGGACAAATTCCATCTTGATCACTCATATTCCTTCGCATGTTTCATAGTAAATCTGAAAGCTACCTTTATGACTACCCAGTCACGGAGTAGTGTTTAACCCCTAAGTAAACTATTACACATGTAAGAAACAATAACGATATCAGGTCTAAGGATCCTACATACATTATATATGAGACCAACTGATGACACTTAAGAATATAACAATTCCCGCAGTGTCTCATAGTAAGTCAATCCAATATCATATTCTCTAACATGTGTCCACATTATTTATTTGATATTCCATATCCATAATCCATGAAACATGATCATCAATTAATACATATATTGATCTGTAAATCATAATTGTCCCTATAATGATATAAGATCAGCGATAATTTAGAATAATATCAAAAACATAAATGAAGAGTTTCACAAACAAGTCACATACTTGTTGATTAATACGGAAGGTATTTATTTAAGAGATAAAATAATATATTATTCAAAAGATCATAAATATAGAAGTGATACAATCATCTCCATGATTGCCTCTAGGACATATCACTAATATAGAAGTGATACACTTTGTCAATGTACGTATTTTGGTTTAATTCAATTAGCCTTTTAGTTCCATCTTTATAGATCTTTATGCCCAAAATATATACTGCATCTTCTAAGTCTTTTATAGAGAAACTATTTCTTAATAAAGACTTAACAGATTGAAACATAAGAATATCGTTTTTGATCAATAATATATCATCAATATATAGGACCAGAAAAATAAGTGCGCTCCCACTAGCCTTTTTGTAAACACAAGGCTCGTCTTCGTTCTTGATGAAGCCAAACCCTTTGACTACTTCATCGAAGTAAATGATCCAACTCTGAGAAGCTTGCTTTAGTCCACAGATAGATTTCTGAAACTTGCATATCTTTCTAGCACTTTGGGGATCGACAAAACTCTCAGGTTATGTTATGTACACATCCTTACTTAGGTTCTCATTTAGAAAAGCCATTTTGATATTTATTTGCCATATCTTATAATCGAAATATACAACAATAGCTAGAATGATCCGGATAGACTTAAGCATAGCGACGAGTGAGAAGGTTTCATCATAATCAACACTTTGAATTTGTTTAAAACCTTTTGCCACCAATCATGCCTTATGGATATGAACATTTACATCTGTGTCTTTCTTTTTCTTAAAAACCCACTTGCACTCAATGGTTTTTATACCATCGGGTGGATCAATCAAGTTTCAAACTTAATTATCATACATAGATTGAATTTCGGATCTCCTAGCTCTAAGCCATTTCTCAGAGTTTAGGTCCATCATCACTTCCTCATAAGTCTTAGACTCATCATTGTCAAACAATAAAATATCATGTCGATATCTTATCGGCAATTAACGTGGCCTTTCAGGCAGATGTCTCTTCCACAGTTTCTACAACATCTTGTACACTCTGTTCAGGTTAAGTAAGAGTCAAAATATTTTCTGATGTCTCTTGAATTTCTTCGAGTCTCATCGCGCTCCCACTAACTTTTCTTGAGAGAAACTCTTTCTCCAAAAATACACCATTTCGGGCAACAAATACTTTGTTCTCATCTCTTTTATAAATATAATTTCCTTTAGTTTCCTTAGGATACCCCACGAAGAAGCATTTATCAGATTTAGGTGTGAGTTTATTAGACGTCAAACGTTTTACATACACTTCACATTCCCATATTTTGAGAAAAGACAACCCGGGACGTTTTTCAGTCCATATCTCATATGGTGTCTTCTCTACTGCTTTTGATGGAATCTCATTTAATGTGAATGCAGCTGTTTCTAGAGCATACCCCAAAAAAGATAGTGACAGATCAGATTGACTCATCATAGACCGAACCCATGTCTAACAAGGTCCGATTCTGTCGTTCAGACACCCCATTCCATTGAGGTGTTCCCGGCGGAGTTAGCTGTGGAACAATTCCACATTGTTTTAGATAATCACCAAACTCATGGCTCAAATATTCACCTTCATGATCTGATCGTAGGGCTTTAATTATCTTGCTAAGTTGATTTTGTACCTCATTCTGAAATTCCTTGAACTTTTTAAATGATTCAGACTTATGGCTCATTAGGTAGATGTATCCATATCTACTAAGGCATCAGTAAAAATTATGAAGTACTGAAAACCACATCTGACCATTGAACTCATTGGTCCATATACATCTGAATGTACTAAGGCCAATAAGTTATTTGCCCTCTCACCTAGACTAGTGAAAGGTGTCTTAGTCATTTTGCCAAGTAAACAAAACTCGCATGTTTCAAATAATTCAAAATCAAATGAGTTTAGAAGATCATCTTTGTGGAGCTTCACCGTGCGCTTCTCATTTATGTGACCCAAACGACAATGCCAAATATAAGGGGGATTCAAATCATTAGGCCGAAACCTCTTAGCATTAATGTTATAGATAGGCACATCCTCAAGATTCAAAACATATAATCCATTTATTAATATAGCATGACCATAAAGCACATTATTTAAATAAATTGAACAACAATTGTTCTTTATTATGAACTCATAACCTTCTGCTCCCAAATATGAAGCAGAAATAATGTTTTTACTTATGGCAGGAACATAATAACAATTATTCAATTCCAAAACTAATTTTGAGGGTAAAGATAATGGTAAAGTGCCAACAGCTAACGCAACAACTTTTGCTCTATTATCTACGTGAAGATCAATCTTGCCTCTTGCTAAACTCCTACTCCTTATCAGCCTCTGTATCGAATTGCAAATATGAGCAACCGATCCGGTATCGAATACCTAAGAACTAACATGAGAAGTAGGAATGTTTATTTCTATAATATTTATACCTGAAGTAGAAGTCTTACTTCCCTTCTTTTCTAGTTCTGCCAAGTATTTTTCGAAGTTCCTCTTCGAATGTCCAATTCTTTGGCAATGGTAGCAAATAGCATCAGGTGCAGCACCAACCTTGAGCTTTTGAAGCTTAGATTTGGTACTCGAGATCTCATCTTGAGTTTCACCCATACCCTTTCTTTTGCTCAAAATTTTATAATTCTTTTTTTAAGTTGGTAGTTTTCTGAACCATCATCACATGATTAGAGCTTTTTTTAATGCTCTCCTCTACTGACTTGAGCATCTCATGCAATTTGGTTATTGATTTCTCCATACCATTCATATGAAAATTCAAAATAACTAGCTCAAAGTTTGGAGGGAGCGACTGGAGGATCACATTAGTAGCCAACTCTTGGCTAAGGGGAAAACCAAGTTTTTTCCAAACTCTCAATGTATCCTATCATCTTGATCACATGAGGGTTGATCGGACTTCTTTCGGCTAACTTGCACGCAAACAATGACTTAGAGGTGTTGTACCTTTCAGCCCTTACCTAGTTCTCAAACATGCCTTTAAGGCCCACATCATATTGTAGGCATCCGTGGTCTCATATTGCTTCTGAAGCTTAGAGTTCATGGTGGCAAGCATGAGACAGCTAACATCAAGTGAGTCATTATAATGTTTCTTATACTCATTCTTTTGAGCACGAGTAGCATCTGTAGCTGGTTCATCTAGATATGGAACATCTAGAACATATTTCTTCTTTTCTTGCTTGAGAACAATTCTCAAGTTATGATACCAGTCAATGAAGTTTGTTCCATTTAGTTTTTTTTCTCAAGAATAGATCACGGGTTAAAACTGGGTGTGGAGGAAGTAGATGTTGGCATTGTCTACAACATAAAAATATATGCAAAAATTCAGCACTATGTTTATGTAAAATCTTCCATTAAACAATTTAATAAAAAATATTCCCATTATATGTCTAAAATTATGTGCCCTCCAATAACATATAGTGAATCAAGATCCATATTTCACTAAGTCCTAGTGAGCTTTGGCATCACTGCTAGAAACCTAGCGATATAGTTAAACAACTCCTTGCTAATTGCATCACATGCAACTCTTGTTTGTTGAGTGACATCCATATGTCCCGGTCTAAACACTGACAACATCTTCTTGTGCCAACTATGCTCTGTCAAGAAAATCGATAATACCGGTGTGTAAATAGAGGTATTGCCATAGTACTGTATGACCGGAATGGTAGTGTGAAGCTACCAAAATCCAAAAGTCCTCACATTATGTTGGTGGAACATTTTTTCTAGAGAGCAACCTTTGAAACGCTTAGTCTCACTGAAAACGGTAGTGCCAAGATTTGAACGACGAAACTACAGTAAAGCGATATGACCGCACCCTTGAAGTGGTACTAACGAATCTCAGAAGTTCCAAAAATTAGGTATTATGTTTTATCCAGAGAGGATAAACTTTTGGCCTCAAAGCAAACGGAAGTACCATGACAAAAATCAGAACTACCAAAAATTAAAACTACCGCGATTACATCAGCGGTAGTACCACACTGACTTTCAATAGATAGTTCTGACTCTCTGATATAGTCGTTATTGTTGCTACAATAGAAGGGCGGTAGTACCATAAATTGTACAACAGTACTACCACTCATCTTGAAGATTTCAAAAATGGGCTTACAATAGCTAGTTTTGATTGGTAGGGGTATAAATACTTCCGCACCAGCTTAAGGACACAGTAAGAGACTTCATTTAACATCCTCGAGCATTAGAGCATTCTCCCACACCTCAATTTCACATTGAGCATTCATTTGAGGTAGTTGAGACACATCAAGTGCATTTCATCTTAGATTGATCCTTTGGTCCTTCAAGCAAAGCCATGGTTTGTTACTCTTGGTGCTTGCCGACACCTAGACGACTTGTCGAGAGCTTGCGAGGTGACTTACACAGGTGGTTAATGTAGTAATAACTTACACATGGGCCGATTGGGCTGAAAACAAAGAATGCAGTAGCGGAAACTTCACATAGGTGAGACCCTCAGGACTTGCCCACAGGCAGCCAACTGGGGTTTCGCGACCTAGTTCTTGGCCTCCTTGGAGACCAGATCTGTCGACCCTTTTGAAGCATTTCAGGGCCTTTTCTCCTTTTTCCTAACTGACTAGATGGTAGCAATTAAGCAAGAGTGAGTACAATCATACTCAACAAGCCACCACACAGAATGCAATAATAATACATACCAGGCTGTGAAAAGAAGGCTTGAGGTTCTTTTAGTTGCTAAAGCATCGCTTTTAGAGTATAATAAATAGAAGATCTCCTGAGACCTAGCAATTTTAACCAAAACAGATTTTTGTAAAGTGATTATGAGAATGCATTATTAATAGTAGTGCAGGTTACATCCACCTTTTATAGTGTATGGTTACCTCCACCAATGCTAGCTTTTATTACCGCTGGAGTACGTCTCTCCAGGAAAAGTTAAAGTCAGATTATCTCTCTCTGATAGATTTTTATTCTACCCGAAAAGGTTTTTAAAATAGAACTAACTCGAGGAAGTTTCTCATGTCCGCCGTTGACCGTGGGCACGACTATTCGAATAATTTATACTCTGCAGAGATTGTACATCTTTACCCACTAGAGACAATCAGTCCGACGGGCCTACGTGATACCTTAGTCATGTAGATCGAGAGATCGTCACGAGGCCTTTATAATACTTTTCCCCCTTAGCATCTCACCCCTATGGGGTTGCTTCCATAAGTTATGCGGGATGTCCCTTCATAGCAGCTGGTGCAGTCCAGACTCCACTCTCTGCAATGCCACTTTATCTAGAAAACCCCATCCTCCACTCAGTGTCCCTTTCAGGCCGGACCTTCGCTGTCCTCCTGCAAGTTTCCTTCTTTCCACTACCTGTGAGATGACTTCAAGGGTTGAGTAAATTATTCAGCCAAGCTTACATTTTGCCAACTTGTGGTTTGTATTGTTTTACATGAAGAAGTCAACACAGGATTTGGTCCTTAATTTGTCCAGGCGATGCCTACCACAATCCACAAGTTCTCGTGCTACATCCACAGCAACCACTCTTACCAACCGCCTAGATAGGTAAGCAAGTTTTAGAGTTTTGAGAAGTATAAGATAGACTGTACCAAATTATCAGTCATCTACATCCAATGACTGCCCAAAATAATTTCTGCAGGTTTTGAAGAGTAATGAGCAGGACAATTTAATGCCTCAGACTTTGACTTGCTTAGCTTAAGTATGATTTAGCTAGTACCGATATTATTAATATCTAGGGTGACAAGGGATCAGTTAAATTGAGCGGTAAGGAGTATTGTAATAATAATATTTGCAATATCATGTAGGCAAGTAACTACCTTATGTTTGACATACATTTGCATAGTAAATTAAGCATGCACCTTTGATAATTTAAAAAGAACATAATTTTCGTGAAAAGGTAGGATCAACATGATGAAAGTAATGACTTTCCTTACTTGTTTACCACGGCCTTGATGTAGCTCAAAGCCGACTTAATCAGTTAGTCATATTGGATCTTGAATTCTTCCTTCACTTGAAATTGGATCCGCTTGAGCTTGTTGCCTTCAGATTGCAGCTTGTAATACGCGGCAATGAATGAAAGACCAAATGAATCCAAATAGCGGCAAAAGTATGGTTCAAGTTAATTGAGCTAATTTAATGTTGTTAAAATTGGAGAGTAAAGAGAGACAATTGGAGCCAATGTGATTGTAATATCCTGATCATCATTTCAGTGTATGTTTTAAAAATGAATAGCGGAATCGCGGAGTTTTCTGATTTTTTTAGTGAATCGCGGGAGGTGAAAGTTAAATTGCAGAATTATCCAAAATTAAAAAAATAAATTAAAATAATCAATTTACAGGTTTTGGGCTATCCGGAAGAGTGGGCCAGCCACCTTGGGTCAGCCAGCCCAAAGGGGGGCCCGTACCCCCTCCCAAACCCTAGCACCCCCTTTATAAACCCCCTCTCTTGGCCCTCCCCTTTTTCCCCCTCATGGCCGCCACCCCTCCCCTCCCATGTGCCTCCACCTTCTCCCTTGGCTGCTGCCCTGTCGTTTGATGCAAAGGAGGAAGCAAGGAAGAGGAAGGAGAAGAGAAGTAAGAGAAGGAAGGGAAGAAGAAGAAGAAGAGGAAAGAAGAGGAGTGATCCCAAGGGGATCCCCTAGGTAACTCTCCCTTATCCCAAATCTCTCTGATTTTGCTGTAATTAGGGTTCTTAGCCTAATAATTAGTGGGGATTAGCAATTAGATTCTCCGATTAGGGAATTCCTGCTGTCTGCCTGTAGATCAATTCGCGTAGCGTTACTGTTTGCGTGGTTTAGACACACAAAACGATTTTTCCTATAGGTCTGCCCAAAACTAAAATAGTAGAGGATGACGAGACTCATCTACTGTATTTATTTCAGAATTTTTGACCGCGATATTTGGGTGTAGCAAGGTCGGGAACCTCGCTGTCTGTCAGGGGTGCAGACTGGGGCAGATTGCTGTTCAGGTATTATTTAGGGGTAGTAGCTTATTTTTATGTTTTTTTTCACAATTGAGAAAAATGTAGTAAATTCAGTAATCTTACTACTATATAAAAATCATAATTTTTAGAGCCTTACAATATGGTTGGAATGCGTTAGAATCTGGCTGACCGGATTGTCAGAACAGAGAACGTCCTTTGTTTTGCGCATTAAGTTACACCTTGCTAGGAACAAAATAAAAATAAGTGATCTACATGAAAAGTGGAGGTATTTAAGTGAGAAATCCAGAAATATATCTTTCTCTGAAAACGGTTTAATAATCTTAAAGATACAAAAAAAATTAAGTAGTGCTGCTGCAGCAGGCAGAGTGTAGAACTATTAAGCGGAGAGGGATGTTGTGGGGTTTTAGGGTTTAGCGACATCGTTACTTTTTAAGTCGCATTTTCATTGCTGTTGTATTATGCTGAGAGGTACTTTTGAATAGGTGGTGTTGCTCCTGAATGAACGTGGTTGCTTCGCTTCAATGGTAGAGGCAAGTAAACGTAGCAGTTGTGCTACTGTTTAACTTGTTAATCATTCTACAATCACATTAATTAATTATCTTAATCTGAGGTGCTATGTCATTGTTATATGTTTCCTTAATGTGGTCCATGTGGAAGTATTTTAAGAATTCAACTGTTTATGATTCCCTATAGATCAATTGATTATGATCTTGGTGAACCGAATGTGGGCTATATGGTAATGATCTTATGAATCATTGGCATTATGCTTAATGAGACACATGTGGATTATAAGGAAGTATTCATGATGATTATGTCGTTGATCTTCGTGGTTAAATTCTTGTAGTTTATGATTATCATATCATTCACATCATGTCATGACATTTGCATTGTAGATGTCGCTGCTTATAGCCGCGACCATACCAGTACAGCATCGTATATTGTCGTAGTACGATACACACTCTTACTTTTTTGGGTAAGGGTGCAGTGGATCATATGCATTACATTGTGGATACATCATTTGCATACTTATGCAATGTATGGTGGTGGAGTTATTTTGTAAACAAATGCAACTTCTTAGTTGTAATGTGGAATTGGCTCATGAAAACTAGTTGTGGTATGAGGAATGTGGTTGTGGTCGTGGAATGGGGTTCATCCCTTGTGGTATGGTAGGGGTTGTGATTGTGGCATGAGATTCTTTTCTTTTGTGTTAATTGCTGATAGCAGTTGTGGATGTGAGAAATAATAAAGACAGTGAGGTAAAACATGTTAATGCTTTACTTTGATTGGTAGTGATAGTGATTGAGGATATGAAGTAGTCAATCAAAATTTATTTGCTAATTGTCGGGACCCGGAACAACAACTCCAAGTCCCTCTGTGTAAATCGCACTATCCCAGGAAAAGCTAGTGCACACAGGGTTCACAGTGATGTATATCATGCAACAATCACCAATGAATATATTATTAAAAGACAAAATACGGCCTCAAGGCCAAGTTTTACAATATAGGGGCACAAGGCCAACGAAAGAGATAAAACAGCGGAAAGCAATTAAAGGTAGCAGAACAGCCCATCCGACCTCCCACAGGCGAATGACTATAAGACGCGTCCTACTCACTGAAGTAGTCCTCACCGTCGTAGTCGCCCTCGAAGTCTGGCAATAGATTAAGCAAGGTGAGTACGAGAGTACTCCCAAGGTAAGCAAGTAAATGCTTACGCAAGTTACACCAGGACTTATAACAGAGTTGATGCATGCATAATGGATTTCAAAGGAAGGCTTAATAGGGCAAATGTGCGAAAAGCCGTACTTGAATTCAAATACAATAACGTAAGTACGAAGAGCTGAACTTTTAATATAGTATATGAAACATTGTTTTTAACAAGTAATATCGTTAGGGTAGGCTCCGACCCACACTAACCTATCCACGGGAATCCACCCGGACCAGAACCAAGACCGCCATTTGTTTGCTCAAAAACCAAGTTTATAAAATCCAAGTCTAATCTGTGACAACTTTACTCAGCATGTCTATGACCGCGGACACGGCTATCTAGATAGGTTCTTAACTCTGCAGAGGTGTACAACTTTACCCACAAGACATTCCCTCTCACTTGAGCCACGCGATAAACACACTGCCTTAGGTGTGCGGCGGAGAGTTCATGACAAGGCTATTCCGATGATCCATAGCCAAAATAATCACGCCGCCACTAAGGTTTCACCACAACTCGAATCCACGAGTTGGAGCCCCCTCTGGTGCCATGTGAGACTTCCCACAGCCTATGCCGCGCTCACATTCAGCCTATAGCGAGACTATGTTTGGAACTTCACAAATTACTTAGCCAGGTCCGTCCCATACCGGACTTGTGGTAGTCTGAAGTGACCGTAAAATGAATCGCAGAACGGTCCTTATGTTGGTTTAGGCCCATCCACATTCCCGTACCGACAATCAACCAGTGTCGACAAACACGAGGCATGCGGTACCACCACCTAACCATTAGCCTAAGTCCAAAACATAAGTTTCTATTTTCATTTTTAAACAATTTTCATAAACCATCCTTGACTCACCGAAGTCAAGATATCAATTTTCAAAGTCTGTCATTTCATGTGAAAGATTAATCCCACCTAAAATTATACTAAGCCAGGCTAAGCATTTCTATAAAATTTTCTAGTCAATACTATGGTACTAACTAGTTTTCAGCTAGGGTGACAAGGTATAGGAATTCGAGATTCAAATTGGGCTATAATCAAAGGATTATGGGTATAACTAACTTTAAAACAAATTTGAATTATATTTTAGTAAAGATACGCATGCATATACAGTAAAACAATATAAATACATTTGAAATATTAGGTTCAACATGGTCAAAGGTGTAACTTGCCTTGATCGAAGCCCTGCGGGGAATCGTCGAACTCTGCGTCACCGGAATCGTCGAAATCTAACGTAAAGAGCCAAATCAAAGAAAATTCAAAACGAAATTCAAATGAAATCCAGATAACCTCCAAAAATTATAAAATAAATTGGGAGACAGAATCTTGAATTTTGGATGAGGACTAACAATTTTTGGGAAGGAATTGAGGCTTTTAAAGGAATTGGAAATTTTAATTTAAAATTTAAATGTTGGGATTACAAAATATATTCAACAAAATTTAAATAAATTTCAAAATTTCAAAATTATTCCAGAAATAGATAGATTATGATTTTAGAAAAATTTAGAAATTTGAATGGGTGAATTTGGAGTTAAAATGCAAAAGTTATAGCCTTCCAAAGTTTAAATTCAAAATAAAAGAAAAAGGGTATTTTCTGGATTTATTTTAGACCGAAAATGATTTATGACGTCAGCAAGAATTATTTTTCTAAAGGAAAATACAGATTATGATGTCAGCCCTAGGGTTAATATATTCGGACAGAGGCTGACAGGTGGGGCCCGGATCTGGTGGACTGAGTCCATGGACCCGAGAGAGAGGTGAGGTGGCAGGCGGTGTGCGGGGAGCGAGGTGGCGCTGGCGTGGCTTCCACGTGGCTGCCACTTGGCACCACGTGGTCGCTACGTGGCTGCCACGTCACGGCTTTATGCCGACGTGGCAAGCGCGCGCGAGGTGGCGGGGAGGGCGTCCGAGCGGCGCTGGCGTGGCGCCGATCTGGCCGCTACCTGGCTGCCACGCACCTGCCAGGTCGGCTCGACGGCTGACGTGGCCTGGCCGGCGGCGGCGGCGCTCGGGGCCTGATGGTCGCCAGAGCTCCGGTGAGCGGCGGCGCCGGCCAAGGGTACCGAAATGAAGTGGAGGACGCGGGGAGTGCATCGGTACCTTGCGCGGAGGCCGAGGGTGACCAGAGGGGAAGGTCGGCGGAGAGGGGCGGCGGTCGGAGAGGGGTTCACGGCGGCGGAGATGTTCCGGCGGCGCACGGGCTCGGGAAGATGGCCGTCGAGGATCGCTGAGGCACCAGCAGCGTCGGAGAGGTACTGGCGAGGAGCGGGGAAGTCCGAGGCGGCGGCGATTGCTCGCAGAAGCTGCTGGAGGCCGACGGACCAAAGCGAGCGCAGGAGGGCTCCGGGCTCAGTTTTTGCGAATTGGGGGCACGGGGAGTGGCGGTGTGGGTAGAGGAACCTCGGGGAGGTCCTTTTATAGGCCGAGGAGGGGGTAACGGCCGCACATAGCCCGCCGGTTTTGAAACAGATGGGGAGGATGAATGCGACGGTGAAGGAGGGCGTAATTGGGGGAATTTATGCCTGCAACAGACGCGGTGAATGGTCAATTACCATTTGCAGTCGGCGCGGGCATCAATTTGGAAGGAAACCGAAGCTTTAAAAGCTTCGATTTTCAGCGTCAATGGCGGCAGCAGCGGCGGAGATCGCGCGGGGAAGAAGGAAGGTGGCGGGGACGATGGATCTGACAGGCGGGGCCCGCATGTCACCGAGAGAAGAAAACGGGAAAGGGCGGGGGCGATGGTCGGATCCGCGACGCGTGGCGAGCGGAGTAGATCGGGGCCGTCGGATCCCGAGCGAACCGTTAAGTGAGAGGGAAGGGTCAGGATTCAATCCGGCAATGGGGATGAGATCTGGGCCGCTGGGGTCTCGGGCGAGGTGTTAAGTGACTATGGACGCGTGGGATTGAATCCGGCAACGGCGAACGGCACGGATTACTCCACGCGTCGGCAGGTGCGGAGGGGATGGCGGGCGAAGCGGTAAATGGTGGGGAGCGGCTGAGATCAGACTGGGCGGGGCAGCGGACGGCTCGATGCAAGACACGCGTCGCACGCGGAGAGAGGGAAGGCGGGAGAGAGGGTTAAGTTAGATCGGACGGCTGAGGGGGAATCTGGCGGGCGGAGGGGGCTCCGATGGCTGACACGCGGTAGCCCGAGGGAGTTTTAGGATTTTTATTTGCTTTTTGATTTCCAGAAATGCTATTTAGACTCCAAATAAATTTTAAAAAATCCAGAAAAATTCAGAGAACATTCTGGGACTATTTGAGACTTAATAAAAATATTTTCCACCCCATTTGATAAGTATATTTTGCAAAAGCACAATTTGACTTAAAAGGGAAGGTTTTAATTCTTTATAAAATCCTAAAAATTTATATAATTACAGATTTGACTTTAGGAAGGTGAAATACACTTGTTTGGTTTACAAGAATGCAATGAACTCATTTTGATCCTTTAATAATAGAAGTTTTTAATTTTCCTTAAATCAGGACTTTGAAATAAACTCCAGGAAAATCCAATAAATTCCAGAATGATTTTCATAAAGGAATAAAATTTTTGGGATGTTACAAACCTACCCCCCTTAAAGAAATCTCGCCCTCAAGATTTGCACCGGCTAGCAAAAGAGATGGGGATGGCTGGCCTTCAAATCCTCTTCTCGCTCCCAAGTGGCTTCGTATTCGGTGTGGTTGCTCCACTGAACCTTGCAGAATCTGATGGTCTTCCTTCTGGTCTGACGCTCTGCAGTCTCGAGAATCTTTATTGGTTGCTCCTGGTAGGTGAAATCCTCCTGAAGGTCCAAAGTTTCTAATGCTGCTTGCTCTGTGTGTACTCGGAGGCACTTCTTCAATTGGGAGACATGGAAGACATTGTGCACTCCTGACATGCTTGGCGGTAAGTCCAACTGATATGCGACTTCACCTCTTCAGTTTAGAATCCTGAAGGGTCCCACATAACGCGGTGCTAGCTTTCCTCTGACTTGAAACCTTTTTACACCTTTGAGTGGGGATACTCGAAGATAGACGTAGTCCCTGACCTCAAAGGTCAAGTCTCGACGACGGTTGTCCGCATAGCTCTTTTGTCGAGATTGGGCTATCTTCAGTCTGTCTCTGATCTTCTTAACTTTATCTTCTGCGTCTTGGAGCAGATTTGGCCCAGCTTCTTGAGGTGCTCCTTGCTGATCCCAAAGCAAGGGTGTCCTGCACTTTCGACCATACAAGGCTTCGAAAGGTGCCATCTGCAGACTGGCTTGGTAGCTATTATTGTATGAGAACTCTGATAGGGCAATGAGCGGTCCCACTGTTTCCAAAGTCCAGTACAAGCTCTCGGCATATCCTCGAGCACTTGATTAACTCTCTGTTTGACCATCTGCGTCTGGGGTGGTAAGCGATCAAACCGAGCTTACTCCTAACTCTTCATGCGGCTACTGCGAATCGGAAGTGAACCGACTTCCTCGATCGACACTATTCTCTTGGAGCACGCCATACGGGCACACAATCCGGGACATGTATAGCTCGGCTAATTTACTCCGGAGTAAGTGGTCTTGACGGTATAAAGTGAGCCACTTTAGTTAATCGGTCTATGATCACCCGGATTGAATCATAACCCGATTGTGTTCTTGGGAGTCCGGTTATGAAATCCATACCGATTTCTTCCCACTTCCATTCTGGTATTGGCAGTGGTTGCAAGAGTCCAGCTGGCCTCTGATGTTCGGCTTTGACTCGCTGACAGGTATCGCAGGCTTCAATAAACTCTGCTATTTCTCGCTTCATGCTAACTCACCAATATTTTTCTCTTAGGTCCTGGTACATCTTGGTACGTCCTGGGTGGATTGAGTATGGGGTGTCGTGGGCTTCTTTCGGAATCATGGTTTTGATTTCTTGATTATTTGGCACACAGATGCGGTTCTCGAACCAGACGGTACCATGCTCATCTTCACTGAATCTTGGGGCCTTGCCCCTTCTCATATTCTTTTTAATTTCCTGAATATCTTCGTCAACCTTCTGGGCTTCCTTGATTTGATTGGGCAATTCTGGTTGTATCCCCAGGGTGGTGAGGATGCCTGGTCCCACCGGATTTAGACTTAGACGGGTGACTCCCTCCTGAAGTCGGGTCTGGTCTTCTTCCGATATAACCATGTTTGCATAAGACTTCCTACTTAAGGCATCAGCTACAACATTTGCTTTTCCGGGGTGGTAGTGTATACCGATGTCGTAGTCCTTTATCAACTCCAGCCATCTTTGCTGCCGCAGGTTGAGTTCTGCCTGGGTGAAGATATACTTCAAACTCTTATGGTCCGTGTATACTTCACAACGGTTACCGATAAGATAGTGGCGCCAGATTTTTAAGGCGTGCACTACTGCGGCTAACTCCAAGTCATGAGTAGGATAATTGCACTCATGAGGCTTGAGTTAGCGTGATGCATAGGCTACCACCTTGCCTTCTTGCATCAGAACACAGCCTAAGCCTAGGCGAGAGGCATCGCAGAAAACCTCGAAGCCTTTATGCACGTCCGGCAAAACAAGCACGGGTGCTGAGACCAGTCTTGTCTTGAGGGCTTGAAAACTTTGCTCACAAGCCTTCGTCCATTCGAACTTCCTTTCCTTTTTCAACAACTGAGTCATTGGATTAGCTAGCTCAGAGAACCCTGCTATGAACCGGCGGTAATAACCCGCAAGTCCAAGGAAGCTCCTGACTTCAGTTACGGACTTCGGTTGCTTCCATTCCATTACTGCTTCTATCTTGGAAGGATCTACAGCAATTCAATTCCTTCGGCTGTCACGATATGTCCGAGGAAGGCAACATCTTTTAGCCAGAATTCACATTTACTGAACTTGGCAAAGAGTTGATGCTCTCGAAGTTTCTCCAAGGTGATTCTGAGATGCTGCTCATGTTCTTCTTCATTCTTGGAGTAGATGAGGATGTCGTCGATAAAGATTACTACAAACTTGTCCAAGTACTTAATGAATACGCTGTTCATCATACTCATGAAGTAGGCCGGTGCATTGGTCAGTCCAAATGACATGACCGTAAACTCAAAATGTCCGTATCTGGTGGAGAAGGCAGTTTTTGGAATGTCTTCCTCACGAATCTTCAGCTGGTGATAGCCTGATCGTAGGTCAATTTTGGAGAAGACACCGGCTCCTTTCAATTGATCAAACAGGTCATCGATCCTGGGGAGGGGGTATTTATTCTTGATGGTGACTTCGTTGAGTGCTCTGTAGTCCACACATAGCCTCAAACTTTTATCCTTTTTCTTGACGAACAAGACGGGTGCTCCCCAAGGTGACGAACTGGGTCGGATGTATCCCTTGTCTTCTAGTTCCTTGAGCTGATTCTTCAGTTCTGCTAACTCATTAGCGGGCATCCGATATGGCCTTTTAGAAATTGGGGCGGTGCCTGGGACTAGGTTAATCACAAACTCGATTTCCCTATCCGACGGCATTCCTGGCAGTTCCTCGGGAAAAACATCTGAGTATTCCCGCACTATCGGTACTTCTTCCAAGACTCGGAGCTGGAAGAGGGCACATTCTTACTCGCTTCGGGATGCGGGAGAGAAGATTACTTCCACGCCTTGGTCATTGGTGAGGGTGATGGATCTGGTAGCGCAATTGATCTGACCTCGATTCTTGGCTAACCAGTTCATTCCGAGAATGACATCTAATCCTTGCGATTCCAAAACCAAAAGATCGGCTAGGAATCGGATCCCATCTATGAGCAATTCCACTTTAGGGCACAAGGTCCCTGCTCTCATTTCTGCTCCAGGGGAGTGAACTATCATAGGGTTGCTAAGAGATACCCTTCCCAACCCATGCTTATCCACAAAAGTTTTTGACACAAAAGAATGCGATGCTCCGGAATCGAAAAGAACTGATGTTGGTACTGAATTGACAAGGAACATACCCAGCACGACGTCCGGTGTAGCCTGGGCTTCTTCTGCTGTCACGTGGTTCACTCTCCCCTTGATGAGGGTTGGCGGCTTTTGCTGTCCCTGGTTCTGACTTCCGGAGGCTCCTGGAGTTGCTGCCGCTTGGATCTTCTTGGGGCACGCCTTGGCAAAGTGCCCTGGTTCCTTGCAGTAGTAACAGGTTAATCCGTCAGTTGGCGGACTGCTCTTCTGCACCTGGCCACCGGTTGTTGGGGTGCGGTTGCTTTGGAACTGCTGGCGATTGGCTTGAAACGGCGGGCGGCTGGTTGAGGACTTGAACCTGCCTGACTGGTTCTTGAAGTTACTGCCCTGAGGTCTGAACTTATTCGAGTGCGGAGGAGCGGTGCGACTCTTGAAAGAACTCCCAGAGTTGTTCCTCTGGTCCGCCATTCTTTTCTTCCAGGTTTCCATTTCCATGTGCTTTCCCTCCTGGCGGATGGCCTTGCTGACTAGCTGGTGGAAGTCAGTATAGTCACCCGATATCAGCTGCACTGATATGTTGTCATTCAGGCCCTCCATGAACCTTTCTTGCTTGGCTTTGTCCGAAGCCACGTCTTCTGGCGCATAGCGGGCCAGTTGGTTGAACTTTTGTACGTACTCATTGACCGTACGACTTCCTTGGCGTAGGGATCTGAACTCCTTCTTCTTCAGTGCCATGGTGCCGGTGGGGATGTGAGCTTTGCGAAAACTCTGCTCGAACTCGTTCCATGTTACTGTTTGCGGGTTGGCGTGTGAAGCGGTGAAGGTGTCCCACCATTGAGATGCGGGCCCATTCAGCTGATGGGAGGCGAACAGGACTTGCTCCCGATCAGTGCACTGTAGTATGTCCAGCTTCTTGCCAATCGACCTGAGCCAGTCGTCGGCGTCCATTGGTTCAGCACTGCCGGCGAAGGTCGGTGGCTTGATCCTCAGGAATTCCGAAAGCCGATTGGGAGGTGCTTGGGCAGGTTGGTGAGGAGCTTGAGGATTGTTGATAGTCTGAGCTAACAGCTGGATCAACTGGTTCTGATTGGCCATCAACTGCGCCCAATCCGGTCCTGCTGCTCGTGGAGGTGGGGGAATTGGAGCTGACTGACTTCCCTGGGCTCCGGGGTTGGTGTTGTCCATGCTGGAGTTCCTTCTTGTGTTCACCATCTATTGAAGCTTTCAGATTTAGAGAGAGAACTAAAAGAGAGGTTCTAGTAACAATCCCACCAAAATAACACACAAGAGCAAGGAAAACACGAATAAGAGCCAAACAAAACTTTTTATTTTATTATAATAGTCTCGTGGCTATTAACAAAGGACTACAGCTCACGGATAGCGTTCTAAGACTCAGGGTTGTCTAGACACTAGTGCTACGCTCGAGTCTCCTCGGAAAAGGCCCGGAATCAGTGGAGCCTGCATCTTCAGCACGGAGTTCGGCAAGTTCTTCTTCCCGTGCGCGGAGCTTCTGCTGTGCGGTGTGTAGCTCGTCCAGGGTGGTCTGGTACATGTGATCCATGGATTTGGTGAATTCCACCAGTCGTACGAGACGGGGGTTGCTCTCATACTCCGTAGATGAGAAGTCGCTGGCAGCCTACAGAGGGGTCTTCATGGGGAAGTAGCGAAAGTCCGTGCGCTGCAGGTCCCGAGCGTAGATGTTCCTCAGCTGGCGAATGGCCTCTCGGGCTGCATCTTGCACTTCCGTCGAAGAAGGTATCTCGAGGTAGGGGGGCGTCGAACACGTGAATGGCCCCATTTGCTCTGAAATCTTTGAAGATCTTCACTTCCACCCTCCAGCGTTCCTCATCTCCATACATGCCAACATATCCTTGGTAGAGGGGGTACGGGTGGAAGTTGAGCTCTTGCATGAGGTTGTACAGATCATCGGCGAAGAGTCCAGCAAGGGTTTCATGGGAGACGCGGGTGGGTTGCTCCATCTAAAATTTGGAAGAGGAGAGGAGTTAGTAATCAGTTTTGGCAAAGAGATTGAGCAAAGGAAGAGATGTTTTTGAAAGGGGCATTTCTTATGAAAATATATTCTTAAGGTTGGTCTCTAGCTAAGGTCACGTCTTAGGGTTATTATTGCTCTGATACCATTTCTGTCGGGACCCGGAACAACAACTCCAAGTCCCTCTGTGTAAATCGCACTATCCCAAGAAAAGCTAGTGCACACAGGGTTCACAGTGATGTATATCATGCAACAATCACCAATGAATATATTATTAAAAGACAAAATACGGCCTCAAGGCCAAGTTTTACAATATAGGGGCACAAGGGCAACGAAAGAGATAAAACAGTGGAAAGCAATTAAAGGTAGCAGAACAGCCCATCCGGCCTCCCACAGGCGAATGACTGTAAGACGCGTCCTACTCGCTGAAGTAGTCCTCACCGTCGTAGTCGCCTTGAAGTGCCCAAGCAGTTAAGCAAGGTGAGTACGAGAGTACTCCCAAGGTAAGCAAGTAAATGCTTACGCAAATTACACCAGGACTTATAACAGAGTTGATGCATGCATAATGGATTTCAAAGGAAGGCTTAATAGGGCAAATGTGCGAAAAGCCGTACTTGAATTCAAATACAATAACGTAAGTACGAAGAGCTGAACTTTTAATACAGTATATGAAACATTGTTTTTAACAAGTAATATCGTTAGCGTAAGCTCCGACCCACACTAACCTATCCACGGGAATCCACCCGGACCAGAACCAAGACCGCCATTTGTTTGCTCAAAAACCAAGTTTATAAAATCTAAGTCTAATCTGTGACAACTTTACTCAGTATGTCCATGACCGCAGACACGGCTATCTAGATAGGTTCTTAACTCTGCAGAGGTGTACAACTTTACCCACAAGACATTCCCTCTCACTTGAGCCACGCGATAAACACACTGCCTTAGGTGTGCGGCGGAGAGTTCATGACAAGGCCGTTCCGATGATCCATAGCCAAAATAATCACGCCGCCACTAAGGTTTCACCACAACTCGAATCCACGAGTTGGAGCCCCTCGGTGCCATGTGAGACTTCCCACGACCTATGCCGCACTCACATTGACCTATAGCGAGACTATGTTTGGAACTTCACAAATTACTTAGCGAGTCCGTCCCATACCGGACTTGTGGTAGTCTGAAGTGACCGTAAAATGAATCACGAAATGGTCCTTATGTTGGTTTAGGCCCATCCACATTCCCCCGTACACGACAATCAACCAGGTGTCACCAAACACGAGGCATGCCGGTACCCACCACCTAACCATTAGCCTAAGTCCAAATCATAAGTTTCTATTTTCATTTTTAAACAATTTTCATAAACCATCCTTGACTCACCGAAGTCAAGATATCAATTTTCAAAGTCTGTCATTTCATGTGAAAGATTAATCCCACCTAAAATTATACTAAGCCAGGCTAAGCATTTCTATGAAATTTTCTAGTCAATACTATGGTACTAACTAGTTTTCAGCTAGGGTGACAAGGTATAGGAATTCGAGATTCAAATTGGGCTATAATCAAAGGATTATGGGTATAACTAACTTTAAAACAAATTTGAATTATATTTGAGTAAAGATACGCATGCATATACAGTAAAACAATATAAATACATTTGAAATATTAGATTCAACATGGTCAAAGGTGTAACTTGCCTTGATCGAAGCCCTGCGGGGAATCGTCGAACTCAGCGTCTCCGGAATCGTCGAAATCTAACGTAAAGAGCCAAATCAAAGAAAATTCAAAACGAAATTCAAATGAAATCCAGATAACCTCCAAAAATTATAAAATAAATTGGGAGACAGAATCTTGAATTTTGGATGAGGACTAACAATTTTTGGGAAGGAATTGAGGCTTTTAAAGGAATTGGAAATTTTAATTTAAAATTTAAATCTTGGGATTACAAAATATATTCAACAAAATTTAAATAAATTTCAAAATTTCAAAATTATTCCAGAAATAGATAGATTATGATTTTAGAAAAATTTAGAAATTTGAATGGGTGAATTTGGAGTTAAAATGCAAAAGTTATAGCCTTCCAAAGTTTAAATTCAAAATAAAAGAAAAAGGGTATTTTCTGGATTTATTTTAGACCGAAAACGATTTGTGACGTCAGCAAGAATTATTTTTCTAAAGGAAAACACAGATTATGACGTCAGCCCTAGGGTTAATATATTCGGACGGGTCGGTGAGGTGGGGCCGGATCAGTGGGTGAGTCCATGGACCGAGAGAGAGTGAGGTGGCGGCGGTGTGCGGGAGCGAGGTGGCGGGCGTGGCTTCCGCGTGGCGCCACTTGGCACCACGTGGTCGCTGCGTGGCTGCCACGTCACGGCTTTATGCCGGCGTGGCAGCGCCGCGAGGTGGCGAGAGGCGTCCGGCGGCGCGTGGCGTGGCGCCGTCGCCGCCACTGGTTGCCACGCACTGCCAGTCGGCTCGGCGGTGGCGTGGCACGGCGGCGGCACAGCGGCGCGCTCGGGGCCCGATGGTCGCCGGAGCTCCGGTGAGCGGCGGTGCCGGCCGAGGGTACCGAAATGAAGAGGAGGACGCGGGGAGTTCATCGGTACCTTGCGCGGAGGCCGTGGGTGACCGGAGGGGAAGGTCGGCGGAGAGGGGCGGCGGTCGGAGAGGGGTTCACGGCGGCGGAGATGTTCCGGCGGCGCACGGGCTCGGCAAGATGGCCGTCGAGGATCGCTGAGGCACCAGCAGCGTCGGAGAGGTACTAGCGAGGAGCGGGGAAGTCCGAGGCGGCGGCGATTGCTCGCCGGAGCTGCTGGAGGCCGACGGGCCAAAGCGAGCGCAGGGGGCTCGGGCTCGATTTTGCGGTGGGGGCACGGGGAGTGGCGGTGTGGGTAGAGGAACCTCGGGGAGGTCCTTTTATAGGCCGAGGAGGGGGTAACGGCCGCGCATAGCCCGCCGGTTTTGAAACGGACGGGGAGGATGAATGCGATGGTGAAGGAGGGCGTAATTGGGGGAATTTATGCCTGCAACGGACGCGGTGAAGGGTCAATTACCATTTGCAGTCGGCGCGGGCATCAATTTGGAAGGAAACCGAAGCTTTAAAAGCTTCGATTTTCAGCGTCAATGGCGGCAGCAGCGCGAGATCGCGCGGGAAGAAGGAAGGTGGTGGGGCGATGGATCGATGGCGGGGCCCGCATGTCGCGAGAGAAGAAAACGGAAAGGGCGGGCGATGATCGGATCCGCAACGCGTGGCGGCGGAGTATATCGGGGCGCGGATCCCGAGCGAACCGTTAAGTGAGAGGAAGGGTCGAGATTCAATCCGCAACGCGAGGATGAGATCTCGGGCGGCTGGGGTCTCGCGAGGGTTAAGTGACTATGGACGCGTGGGATTGAATCCGGCAACGGCGAACGGCATGGATTACTCCACGCGTCGACAGGTGCGGAGGGGATGGCGGGCGAAGCGGTAAGTGGTGGGGAGCGGCTGAGATCAGACCGGGCGGGGCAGCGGACGGCTCGATGCAAGACACG
Source organism: Melocanna baccifera (assembly GCA_036346265.1). NCBI lineage: Eukaryota > Viridiplantae > Streptophyta > Magnoliopsida > Poales > Poaceae > Melocanna > Melocanna baccifera. Next base: position 10,462,808 of record CM070707.1, on the reverse strand, counting down.
CGTCGCATGCGGAGAGAGGGAAGGCGGGAGAGAGGGTTAAGTTAGATCGGATGGCTGAGGGGGAATCTGGCGGGCGGAGGGGGCTCCGATGGCTGACACGCGGCAGCCCGAGGGAGTTTTAGGATTTTTATTTGCTTTTTGATTTCCAGAAATGCTATTTAGCTTTAGAAAACTCAGAAAAACACCAAATAAATTTTGAAAAATCCAGAAAAATTCAGAGAACATTTTGGGACTATTTGAGACTTAATAAAAATATTTTCCACCCCATTTGATAAGTATATTTTGCAAAAGCACAATTTGACTTAAAAGGGAAGGTTTTAATTCTTTATAAAATCTTGAAAATTTATATAATTACAGATTTGACTTTAGAAAGGTGAAATACACTTGTTTGGTTTACAAGAATGCAATGAACTCATTTTGATCCTTTAATAATAGAAGTTTTTAATTTTCCTTAAATCAGGACTTTGAAATAAACTCCAGGAAAATCCAATAAATTCCAGAATGATTTTCATAAAGGAATAAAATTTTTGGGATGTTACACTAATGTTTTATTATTATTGGTAGTAAATGCGGTTAAGGCTATAATTGTGGTCGTTGTGAAAAATGAATATTGATGCTTAACAATATTGTAGTTTAATTAGCTTGTTAAACAATTTGCTTGCTGAGATTTTTATCCCAGTCTTGTTTTTGCCCCCTCCAGGTGATTCTCGAGCATGCATGAGAAGGGTAGAGTGGCATATCACTGTCACGCATCATATAATGATTAATATTGTAATAATTGTGCAGTCTTAGTCGTTTATTTATTTTCCTCATTGATGTTTGTTTCAAAGTAATTATGCTAGACAGCAGTTCATTTTAATTGGTTAAACTTTTTAGCAGTTGTTCTTTAATTAATAGTATTTCAAGACCTTTGTTTTAGTATGCTTCCGCTTAGCTTATCATAATTTAGAAATTGTTGTCAGTTTATGTTATCTTGTAAATTGGCTAGTTTGTAGAGTGGTTTAGTGGCATCCTAGGGTAATATGGGTGCTGGTGTGTTACAGTGACGTAGGCATCGTGTCGACGGATGTGAGCAAAGGAAGGAGGTCGCTGGGTAGCTTTACCGTGAGGGAAGGAAGGAGGTCGCTGGGTAGCTTTACCGTGAGGGAAAATTTTAAGTTAAGGAAGAGAAGGGTAAAGAAACATTTATAGGATGCTTCTGATGCGACAGAGAGGATTGGCAAGCATAGCCGATTAGAAAGTGCTAAGGCTTGATCTTTTAATTTATAACTCCTTCTTTATTACTTTATATATTTATCAAGGAAGTTTCATGAGTTAAGCAAGACTTACGGCATCTTGGAGAGATTCACTGGGAAGGTAGTTGCCAGACACTCGAGTCCATGCATTTTATAATTTTAACTATAGTATGGAGTTGGTTATTTATCCGATTGTGATTAGGAGCAAATTAGATTTTTTTGATGATTTACAAACTTATTGATGGTTGCGATTTACTAAAAATGTAGGCTTTGAATTAGTCGGGTTCTTTTGATGAAGTGACACTTTATCAACTATTGTTAATCATTGAGTGATAAGGTAATGGTTGGATGATTAATTTGGGGTGCAAAGTTGTGTTTCAGCAAGTTTTCTTTAGTTAAGAGCATTACTTGCACCGATCTATTATTTTATGCCTCTTTTCGCAGGATGGGAGTTTAGGACGAATATTAAGGGCTTGAAATCATTTTAAGGCCGATCATTTTTGGGATAAAGATTAATGATCCTTACTTAGGTTTAGAAATTTCTAAATCCGAAAGAAGTTTGAATCTTTGTAGTTTATAAATGAATATTGAAGATTTGATTCATAAATTATTTTAATCCCCACTTTAAAAGGGAGTCTTCTTGCTTGTAGTGACGAACAATCTGTTATCGGTATTTTATGTGTCGAGATGTAGCTAAATTAATGAGCTTGATTTGTATTAGCATATTTAAATCCAGGGAGGAAGATATAATAGATGTTATGCGGGCCATCAGGTTTTTCTGGTATGTCTTGAATTTATTTCGATATAAGGCTTCAGGTAGGCATCTTTAAGGATTTAGAAGTAGACTTCTAGTGCTTTCAATTCATAGGAGGAGATCTTTCATTTGGTTTCTCCAATTAGGGGTAAATATTTATTGCATCCCTGAAGATTACCTACTAATCGGAAAGATGGGCCAAGATATATCCTTGTCTTGATTAACCTTTATATGAGAAAGGACTTTTATAAATTTTGCTGGCATAAGATAACACATGGTTATGCTTTCTAACTTAATTACATGGATTTCTTATATATATATATATATATTCCATATTTAATTTCTCATTAAAAATTATTCTCCAAGAGATTTGCTTTTTAAAATTTAATACCTCAATTTATTCATGTAGTGAGAACAATATAATAGATGGGTATTGGGAGGATGCCTTCATTTGGCTGGGCCCACCTGCCATCGGTCTTACCGAGAGAGGGAGGAGATGGATGGAGGGGGAAGCAAGACAGAGGAGTAGGGGCACTCGGTCGGGAAAACAGATCGAAGCAATAGGCGACTGGTAGTGTTAGGGCTCACCGGCGTGGGGCGGTCGCAGAGGCATCGGCGATAATGAAGACGAATCCCAGGGAGCCAGGGGAGCTAGAAGCGTGTCAGCACTGTTCTTGCCCAAGCGAAGACAGCTCGGGGCGATCTTCGGTAGCTAGAACAGGAGACTCCGGGGTGGCGGCGATCGAAGAGAGGGGATGGCTAATTGGCGCATGTATAAGCATCAGCAGGTCACAAGGAACTCACCGAGGTGATCGTCGGAGCCAGAGAAGAGTCGGGGTGGGCTAGTGATGAAGGCCTTGGGCGGCGCAAGGGAAGCTCACGCGGAGGGGTCTCGTCGACGGGGAAGAGCATCGGTCGGTGATTGGGGAGGCTCCGAGGGGGCGTGGAGATGCTTCAACGGCGAGGAATTGGGGAATGGCGCTCTGAGGAAGAAGTGCTACAGGAGGAAGTGGATCCAGTCGGTAGTGGGGAAGAACAGTTGCTACGGCGAGGTGAGGAGGTGAACCCAGTCATCATTCATATATGGGGAGAGGTGATCGGTTGCTGGATGCATTTACGTCGCGAGCTTGAAGAAGAAATGTCGGAGCGGCGACATTGAGTGCGTGGGTCTAGGTGGCGAGGGTAGGGCGAGGCCGGCGCAAGGGTGACGCTAGGCCTGCTCGGCAATGAAGCTAGTGGTAGAGGAGGGGCTAGCTCGACGCAGGGCGAGGGACGGAGCTAGGCGAAATTGAGGCTAGGCCGGTGAGGGGTGGCGCTAGGCCGGTGCGGCATTAAGGCGGTGGTAACAATGGGGATAGGGTGAGGCCGGCAATTAGGCGCAGCTGTCAGGGGGCGACGGGAAACCAGGGGTAGGATGGCCTGTAGGCGCGGCTGGTAGGTGAAGAGAAGGGCGGGGCCGAGGCTGAGCCTGGCGTGGCGAGCAGCTGCGGAAATGGAGGGGAGGAGCAAGGAAGAATGGGGATATCGGGAGAAGAAGAAGAAATGGAGAAGACGGCTAAAAGGGTGTCGAGACCCGAATATACAAATCCGGACTCTCTGTGTATACTGCACTAGTCCCAGGATCACGCTAGTGCACACAGTCAAACATAGATGCCATCACAACCATATACACGTCAAAACAAATGAAAAGCTCAAATATCGATAAATCTCAAAAGGTACGACCTTATGGTCAAGCTTACAATAGACTAGCCCGAAGAGCTTAACAAAAACTAGCAGTGAAAATTTAAAATAAAGCGTAGTGGCCAATCGACAAGCCCACAGGCTATCGAGTGGAGAACAAAGCCTAATTCGTGTAGTCGTCGAAGTATTCTCCTTCTGGAACCTCCTGCTGGTGATACTCCTCTTCCTCAACTGAGCAATATTGGGCATAAAACCGTGAGTACATTGGTACTCAGTAAGTCATTTGTAACAAATGAATGCAATATAGTATGCAAGGCTTACTAATGGAAGGCTGAAAGGTTAATTTGCATAAAATGACATTTAAAGATAAATACAGTAAATAGATTGAAAGCGAACTTTAAGTAAAAAATAATAAATAAATAATCAAAAGAGTTGACATAACCACTTGCGGACCTCCTATCCACAAGCTAAACCAACCGCTTATGGACCTCCTATCCATAAGGTAAACCACAGTGAATTAACCATCCACTGTCCAATCACAATCCACAAGTTTTCAGAAATAACTATACCTCGTGTGAAATCACCGAGCATTGTCCATGACCGAGGACGCATCTATTCGAATAGTTTTACACTCTGCAGAGGTTGGATAACTGTACTCACACGATGTGATTACCCTCGATCTTAGGAAATCACAACAAGGCTTTTACAAAGTTCAATCCCAACCTAATCCTACCCGCTAGGGTTTCGCATCACACCCCCCTTGCGCCACATGAAAATCAGCAACCATGTTCATCTCATTGGCAGAATTAAGTTAAAACCTCCCAATTTAGTCAGCCAGGTCTATCCCATACTAGACATGTGGTTTGCACGATAAAGCTCAGATCAATGGCGCACAAAGTTAAGTCCTTAATTCTACCCAGGCGAGGCTACCACATCCCCCGAAGTGAACCTGCACTTCCCCCTTTACTGCACGATCACTCGCCCGAGTGCAAAACCAAGTTTGTATAACCAAGCCAATGACACACCAATGTCATGGCACAAATTTTTAATAAACGTGGCACCAACCACAGTTCCATATATCATTAAGTCAAATTAATAATTCACATGCGATGATGAAACCCTTCGTAAATTTAAGTAAGGCTAAACAGTTTTATCGTACCAACCCATGTGACAAATAACATAGCATCACTAAATAATAACCCAACTTAAGGTGACAATGGCATAAGGGTGTTCCAAAGTATCAAGGAGGGATAATCAATTTGGGACAATAACTACCAATTACAAGGTTTGAATAAAAGTAGCGATGCAATGTAATTTAAAATAAAATAATTAAATAATAGATTACAAACTAGGTTCAACATGATCAAAGGACATGACTTGCCTTGGTTATGCTCAGTGAGGTACTCTTAGTCTTCGGGCGTAGATCTTGCTCTTCCGGAATCCAAATCTAACGAGAGAGAAAATGACCGAAATAAGAAAAACACATAACATGATAAGCAAATGAACTCTAAAAATCATGAAACCTGAACCAAAAGCTAGAGCTCGATTTTAACTGAATTTAGAAAAAAAACGGGGTGAATCGATGCTAGGACGGAGGAGAACGGGCTCTCGGAAAATAAACACTAAAGATAAATCGGGAAAATGGGAAATCGCACTGTGCTGTGAACCCGGTGCACGGAAGACCGAGCGCACGGTGGACTCGGTTCAGGGAACAGTACACGCGGGCGGGGGGCGGTACTGACGTGGCGCACGCTAGTGCTGCCACGTGTCAGCTGATGTGGCGCTGACGTGGTGACACGTGGCACCTGGACGGTGGACTCGGCTGACGTGGCGGTGCTCGGGCGCGGTGGCGGCGGCAAGATCCGACGGTGGAGAAGGGGACGCGCGGCGCGATCTGGGCCTTCGGCTCATATCCGAATGGACGGCGGGGATCGGACGGCTCGGAGGTGGGGCGGCGGGGATTGCCGACGCGTGGCGGGCGCGTCGCGCAGACGCGGGCGCGGGCGGGGGCGCAAAGGCACTGGTGCAAGAACCGAGGTGGGACGCGGGCGCGAGTGGTCTGACGACTGAGCGGCGGCAGCGGCGACTGAGAGGCGACGCAGGTGAGAGGGGATGGTGCGGGGGCTTACCGGCGGGGGCGGCGTCGGTGACGGCTCTGGCGGCTTCGAGAACGCGACGGCAGAGGCGAAGGCGGCACGGAACGGTGGCGGAACGGCTCCGGGGCTGATGAGGACATCCCCATTACATACACATCTTCCACTCCAAGCAAGCATGAGAATGTCCAAGAACCTGTGGGCCCAATGACGAGGGCAAAAGCTAAGCTTTTAAACAAACAGGTGCTTTTGTTTCTTAAAGAGTTTCCTTTAATTGATAATGAACTTAGGATACTACCTCATGCTAGTATTTTATGTATTCTTAGGTATGACTCATGTGAAGACTTGGGAGAGCTAAAGGGAGAAGCCCAAGGACTTAAACTACAAGTTTTGGATAAGATTATTCAGCCAAATTCGTACCTCCCACAAGCCCAATTGGATTCAAACTCGGATTCAACTCAGAATTCAATTCGGACTCGGTTTGGGACAGCCTAATAGGCAGTCACTAAAAAGGTCATAACTTTCACAAACGGAGTCCGATTCAGGAGTTCTTGTACTCGTTGGAAAGATAATTTCAAGGGCTACGCAATGGATCTTGTCCCAGCATCAAATTCATCTCGGATCAAAAGTTATAACCGAAACAATGTGATGGCTGTAAAATCTAGTTTCCTTTTTGAGAGAGTTCGTATCTAAAACCATATAGGGTTAAGTTGTACTAGGTTTGTGGACTCTATGGACGTTCCAAGGTCCTATATAAGCCATGTATTGGCAGCCTAAGGGCTCAGACCACCTTTGAGAATAATCAATCTACTAAAGTTTGTTCGAGTTTATCATTCTTTGCTTTGAAATTCCGTGAGGAATTAGGAGTATTCTTCAATCAAGATCGTTCAGCCTTTCCATTTGGGAATTGGGTGCACGATAGATCTTCGCTTGGTGGTCGTGAAATCGGCGAGTGTGTTTTGGCGGATTAAAGAGTGTTCGTCCCTTGCACTGGCATTGGAGGATAGCTACAATTCATCAAGACTCCCGCGAGTATCCATCCTACGTCGAGAAGATCGGGCGACCCCGTATCAGGGGCGGTGGCGGCGGCGAAGACGGAGGCGAGGGCGACGGTGGCACATGAACCGAGGGCGGTGGGGTTCAAAAGGCACGTGAACCGAGGGAGTTCGATCCGGGGAGAGGGCGGACGTGGTGTGGACACGGTGCGACACGGATGGCCGAGATTGGGACGCGTGGGCACATCCGACAGCGGGGACGCGGGCGCGCTAGGGTGTCGGACCCCGGAGCAACGACTCCTGGATCCTCTGTGTAAATCGCAATAGTCCAGGATCAAGCTAGTGCACACAGTGGATAACAAAGATTCATATCATGCGCAACGACATTTATTCATTACTAAATATGGGCCTGATGGCCAAAGTTTACATCAATGGTTCATAAACCAAACTTAAATATAAGCAGCGGAAGAAAACCAAGGAAGCAGCGAGCCCATCCCGCCTTACAGGCGAATGAGCGTAAGACGCGCCTAGTCATCACCATCCTCACGAAGTTGTTGACGTCATCCTCGCAACAGATTTTAGCAAGGTGAGCACATAAAGTACTCCCAAGGTAAGCACATAAAGTACTTACATAAGTTACACGGGAGTTTTAACAGAGTGAATGCATGCATAGGGATAACAAAGGAAGGCTTAATAAGGTTATTTGTCGAAACAGTATTGAATTTAAATACAATAGCATAAGTGCAAAAGCTGAATTATTAATCTGATAGATAGAAATAATAATTTAACAAAATAATATCGTTAGTGCGAGCTCAGACCAAACACTAACCTAGTCACGAGTATCCCACCGGTCCATCTTTTCAAAAGTTTTCACATGGATTCCATCTATCCATATGCTTTTCAAAATCTCTTATGGATTCATTTTGTTAGTGCGAGCTCAGACTATACACCAACTTATGCACGGTATCCCACGGTCATGGATTCCATCCATCTATCCATAAGCTTTTGAAATTATTTTAAAACCAAAGTCTAATCCATGAAAAACTTTACCTTTGCCCATAACCGTGTAGGCACGGCTATCTAGGATAGATTATACACTCTGCGGAGGTTATGCAGTTTTACCCACAAGACACGATCATCCCACATTGCCACTAGATTAACACACTTCCTTTGGTGTGCGGCGAGAGATGATGACAAGGCCGTTACAATGATCCATAGCCAAAACAGATCACGCCGCCACTAAGGTTTCACCACAACTCGAATTCACGAGTTGGAGCCCCTCTTGTGCCATGTGAGACTTCCCACAGCCTACCCCGCTCACATTCAGCCTATAGCGAGACTATACTTGGAACTTCACAAATTACTTAGCAGTCCGTCCCATAGCGGACTTGTGGTAGTGCGATGTGGCTTTGCAAATGATAGCTCACTGAGACCGGTCCTTAACTTGACTTAGGCTCAATCCACATACCCCCTTGTGCCTGACAATCAACCAGGTGTCACCAAACACGAGGCATGCCAGCACCCACCACCTAACCGTTCGCCTAGGTCCGAACCAAGTTTTTATATTTTTCTTTGAAACATTCATATTCATTCTTGACTCACGAAGTCAAGAATAGATTTAAGAACTTATCATTTTCTAGTGAAACAAATATTCCCACTTAAATCATTCTAAGCATGGCTAAGCAATTCTATAAAATTTCTAGTCAATACTATTATACTAACTAGGTTTTCATCTAAGGTGACAAGGCATAAGTAAGTTCAATGTCAAATTTGACCATACACAAAGGATTTGGGTATAACTAGAATTTAAATCAAATTTAAATTAGATTTGAATAAAAATGCATGCATAATAATTTTAAAAACAACATAAATAATTTAAATTACTAGAACAACATGATCAAAGGTGTAAATTGCCTTTCTTTGAAGTTTGCGAGGTTAGTTGAAGTTATACTCTCGAAATAATTAAGTAGTCTACACGAAAAGTAAGAACAAACTAAACTCAAATAAAATCCAAATAAAATCCAAATTTTATAAAATAAATGCCGGAGATAGAATATGAATTTTGGAATTTGAATTGGTCCAAAAGGAGTTAGGGCGAAGGAGGGCGACTTACGGAAGTTTAAATTCAAAGAAATGAATAAAAGGAATTATTGGAATTCTTTTCTTTATGAAGGAAAAGTGGTTGGAAGCTACAATATTTGTGTAGGGTCGAAGTCATGATCGAAGGTGTAGTCGAAGACATGGTCACGACCATAGTCGAATTAATGTTGAAGATGCGGAGGTCAAGCGAAGACAAAGACTCAGAAATGCGGGTGCGATCGAATTCGAAGATTAAGATTCGGTCGAAGACTTACTCGAAATTGTATTGTGGTGAAGAACACTATAACGATCGAGAACAAATGGTAATCGAAGTCAGTGGTCGGGATGACAATGAGCGCCGGTGGTGGAAGCGAAGGTACTCGAGTCGGCTACGATTTCGACTCTGAGTATTCTTCCAACTACTCCTTGCTGAAAAGCGAAGGTACTCGGAGACTTAGGCGAAGAGTGATAGTGGTCGAGCGACTATGGTCGGAGGTAGACGGAGATGGCGGTGGTTGGGAGTAGTGTAGTCGGAAAAACAATTGTGGTCGAAAGGATTGGAGTTTATGCGAGTGATCGAAAGAATCGAGCGGGTTGGAGAGTGCGGAGGTTAAAGCGGTCAACCAACCATGGTCGGTTTGAAGCGGAGGTTGAAGTCGAAGGTTCCGAGATTGAAGACCGAAGTCTAAGTCTTAGTCGAAGGTCAAATGCTAGAGTCAAAGTCTTCAAGGTTAAAGTCAAAATTGGAGTCTCCAAAGGTCAAAGTCGAAGACTCAGTCGATCGAGTCTAAAAGCCTTGAGCAGCGAGTCTAAAGAACCTGCGGGCGGCGAAGTCTAAAGAGCCTCGGACATCGAGTCTTATGAGCCTCCGAATGTCGGAGTCTAAGAATCGGATGGTGAGAGGCGTCGAGCGGCTTCACGTGGCGAGATTCGAGTGATCCAACGGCGCGAAGACCGGGAGGTGTACAAAGAGGAGAAGAGTATGAGTCTCGATTTACTTTGGCGCCGCAGTTCGGGCTACACAAAGTTGGTGGCGGGGTGTAGCGAAGGCAAGACACGATTATCGGCGGCGGAGACTCTCGGACGACGACTTGCTCGGAGAAGGGCGTCGAAGGTTCGCGGGCCTGAGGAAGGTTATTGGCGGCGGGTACTCGGTCATATTTTGGCTCGGGAAAAAGGGTGAAGGAGGTGCGCGTGGTCCGTCGAAGATTTGGTAGTGGTGGCGTCGGTGTCGGCGAAAGAGACACTCCGTGAAATTGCTTAGCGGAGGGTGGCGAGGTGAAGAAAAGAGAGGGATTGCGAGGAGTGCATTGGTGCTCGTGCAATACGAGTGGTTGGAAGGTGGTCGGCGAGTTGGGCGATGGCGTAACTCGGCGGCGGTGGCGGCAGTATTCCGGCGGTGAGGAGACTCAACCAAGGATGGTCGAGAAAATCCAAAAATTATGAAATATATACTGAAAAATAGATTATGAATTTAGATGAATTTAGAAACATGAATCACCCGATTCGGAGTTCGGACGGAGGAGAACGAGCGATTGGAAGATTGTCGAATCAGAAAATTCTAGAAAAAGAAAAATCAGGAAGGAATATTCCCGTGTGAACAGTATCGGACAGCAGCGTTGTTCACTATTTTTGGCCATGGCGCTGGTGAGAAAAGGCACGGGAGGTGAAGCTAATGGGTTGCTAATGACCCGAGGCACATGTAGGAAGTGACGGCACGTCAAGCGAACACGATGGCGATGCAGACAACGACAATGGCATAGGGTGTGGAGAGAAGAATAATTTTGGGAATAGAACATAGAAGCATGGTAACCATGGCCTAGAAGCGCGGCGAAGCTAGGAAAAATATCGGCTAAGCGAAAACTCACGGAGGCGGCGCAATCGTCATTTGAGCAGCGTCGGTGCGAAACACGAAAAACTCAATATCTTGGCGCTCGGTCGGCGAATCCAAAACCGTCAAACGTATCCTCCAGGATCGTTTGTACGTTTTGGCGTGGAGCGAATCATTGAGAGCATTCCCAGACGGCGGGGACATGAAGTGCCATTTCGGCCATGGCGAGTGTCGGGCGCAAATAGTTATGGATAGTTTTGGACAAGCGGAGGAAGCACGGCGTAGAAGCGTGTCAAGAGCGAACTCAACGCCACGAGCGGCTCGGCCAGCGGACTAGCGAAACACGGTGGACAAGGCTTTATGCGGCTTACGGTGACATCGGCGTTAGGGCAAGCGGAGAGAATTAACATGCGAGACTTGCGGCGAATCAAAGAGAGTGTGGGGATCATGATGCTCACCTTGGTTTTGGTCGGGCATGCGGTCGGCGGTGGCGGCGAAGAAGCGGCGACCGTTTTGGCCACGGTGGCGACGGTGCTCCGGCGAAGTTCCGGCGAAGGCGAGGTGAGCACCACGTAGAACGTGGCGAGGCGAAGCCAACGGTGTGATCAAACATGGCGGCGCTCCACCGGACGAGGTACAAAAGGCCGAAGAATGCCGCTTGAACTACAAAACTAAAACTCCGATTGCAACCAAACGAGTGGGAGAGGGGACTTGAGATTTTCGGGGTTGAGTGAGGATGAGGAGAGGCTCACGGGGCTCCCTTTTATAGGGGTGGAGGTGGACCGAGGAGGGAGATCAACGGGGCATGTCTTTGAATGGCATGGTTTAAATCCCACGAAAATAGCTCATGAATAAGGGGGAAAACGGTGGGAAATGGAAGAGTTAAACGAGGGGAGTTGAATGCAATTTATTTCGTGCAAATCCGTTGAGTAAATCACGAGATATTAAAGCTTGAAGAGAGCTCTAATGGCTGCCTTGAACACGCACGCACGGGAGTTCTCTGGTTGAAGAAAGGGAGAAGAAAGGAAAAAAGGAAGAGAGAGAAAAGAGAGAAAAAGAAAAAAAAGAAAAAGAAAAAGAAAATTCGGAAAAATTTCAAGAAAATTTTCTAGAGATCCTTAGAACCTGAAAAGAATAAATAAAATATTTTCGGAATTTTTTGAACATTATTTTAATTTTTAAAAATGTTTTTCTTTTTCTAGCTTTAAATAATACAATAATTAACAAATAAAGCTTAAAAATCTTAGAAAAATTCATGGAAGTTTCTAAAGCTATTTTGAACTTATAAAAATAGTTTCAACTGAAATTTGCATATTTTTATTTATAAAATAGTTTTTGTGTTTAACAGAAAGACTCTTTTCTTCTTTTCTTTAAAATAGAAAATTAAGTTAGCTAAAAATTTTAAAATTCAGGAAACCCAATAACTTTATTTTTTTATTTTAAACTAACTTATTTAATATTTATTTTATTTTTACTTTTTATTTTTTTATTTACTTAAATTACTTTTCATAAAAATGACCCCTTTTTTTGAAGCTGAAAATCAGGAAATTAAATTTTTTTTAAAAAAAAACTTAAACAACCAAAAGTAAATGTTTTTATTTTAAATTAAAGTAAATGTTTTTTTCCTTAATTTTTGAAATAAACAGCTGGGCTGTTACAAACTACCCCCCTTAAAGAGAATCTCGTCCCCGAGATTCGCACGGCTAGCAAAGAAATGGGTTTGGATCTTACTCTGCATGGCTTGAGCTGATCTGGTTTAGACGTCCCTTCGTGAACTCTGATGTCCTTTTGCTTACTGTCTGAAGGGTGTTGACGGTCGGTGTTTCAGCTTGATGCTTCCAAAGATTAGGAAAGACCAACTAGCAAAAACCTTTATTAAGATAATATCATGTAACAGTTACGGCTATCGACAAAAGAGAAAACTTGATAGCTCATAACATCGTCTAATAACTGCCTAACAACTTATCCTAAAGGGGTAACAGTTGCCTTGGTGTGATCCTTCGATGCGAAGATTGAAATCTGGCAGAGACGAAGAACTACTTTTTGAGAAGCTTCTTGCTTGGCTCTTTCAACCGAGTAACTGTTTCCTTTAAAGCGGTAGCGAAGATTTCCTTGTCCAATTCGCTTGGTGATGAGTAAAGAAAAGCGGTGTCCCATCGTCTGATTTCGGTGGCTATCTCTCTGGTGCATGTAGATAGGTAGACGCTGGAATCCCAAACGACGGAGTAGTCGATGAAGACCTACACTCTATCTATCAATCAGTGCATCTTGATAAACGTCCATCTATAGTGGTTTGAAGAAGATGAGAGATAGAAATATATTTTCATGTAATGACATAAAGATGAGAGAGATTCGAGAGATAAGAGTAAGTATAGATTGAGACGTAAGGATAAGCAAAGATTGAGAGGGAAGTGTAAGCAAATCTTTTGAAATTACTGATTGTTAAAAATAAGTCCTTAGGGTTCAACCATTCTATTCTAGCTACGGTCACGTCTTAGGGCCTTTATGGCTCTGATACCATCTCTGTCGGACCCCGGAGCAACGACTCCTAGATCCTCTGTGTAAATCGCACTAGTCCAGGATCAAGCTAGTGCACACAGTGGATAACAAAGATTCATATCATGCACAACAACATTTATTCATTACTAAATATGGGCCTGATGGCCAAAGTTTACATCAATGGTTCATAAACCAAACTTAAATATAAGCAGCGGAAGAAAACCAAGGAAGCGGCGACCCATCACCGCCTCGCCTTGCAGGCGAATGACTGTAAGACGCGGCCTAGTCGTCACCATCCTCACCGAAGTTGTTGACGTCATCCTCTGGCAACAGATTTTAGCAAGGTGAGCACATAAAGTACTCCCAAGGTAAGCACATAAAGTACTTACATAAGTTACACGGGAGTTTTATGAGTGAATGCATGCATAGGGATAACAAAGGAAGGCTTAATAAGGTTATTTGTGCAGCAAACAAGATTGAATTTAAATACAATAGCATAAGTGCAAAAGCTGAATTGTTAATCTGATAGATAGAAATAATAATTTAACAAAATAATATCGTTAGTGCAGACTCAGACCAAACACTAACATAGTCACGAGTATCCCACCGGTCCATCTTTTCAAAAGTTTTCACATGGATTCCATCTATCCATATGCTTTTCAAAATCTCTTATGGATTCATTTTGTTAGTGCGAGCTCAGACCATACACCAACTTATGCACAGTATCCCACCTAGTCATGGATTCCATCCATCTATCCATAAGTTTTTGAAATCATTTTAAAACCAAAGTCTAATCCATGAAAAACTTTACCCAGCTTGCCCATAGCAGTAGGCACGGCTATCGAGATAGATTATACACTCTGCGAGAGGTTGTGCAGCTTTACCCACAAGACACGATCATCCCACATTGCCACTAGATTAACACACTTCCTTTGGTGTGCGGCGAGAGATCATGACAAGGCCGTTACAATGATCCATAGCCAAAACAGTCACGCCGCCACTAAGGTTTCACCACAACTCGAATCCACGAGTTGGAGCCCCTCTTGTGCCATGTGAGACTTCCCACACCTACGCGCGCTTACATTCAGCCTATAGCGAGACTACACTTGGAACTTCACAAATTACTTAGCGGTCTGTCCCATACGGACTTGTGGTAGTCGATGTGGCTTTGCAACGATAGCTCACGGACCGGTCCTTAACGACTTAGGCTCAATCCACATACCCCTTGTGCACGACAATCAACCAGGTGTCACCAAACACGAGGCATGCAGCACCCACCACCTAACCATTCGCCTAGGTCCAAACCAAGTTTTTATATTTTTCTTTGAAACATTCATATTCATTCTTGACTCACCGAAGTCAAGAATAGATTTTAGGAACTTATCATTTTCTAGTGAAACAAATATTCCCACTTAAATCATTCTAAGCATGGCTAAGCAATTCTATAAAATTTCTAGTCAATACTATTATACTAACTAGGTTTTCATCTAAGGTGACAAGGCATAAGTAAGTTCAATGTCAAATTTGGCCATACACAAAGGATTTGGGTATAACTAGAATTTAAATCAAATTTAAATTAGATTTGAATAAAAGTACGCATGCATAATAATTTTAAAAACAACATAAATAATTTAAATTACTAGGAGCAACATGATCAAAGGTGTAACTTGCCTTTCTTTGAAGTTTGCCAGGTTCCCTGAAGGTTATACTCTCAAATAGTGTCGTAGTCTACACGTGAAAAGTAAGAACAAACTAAACTCAAATAAAATCCAAATAAAATCCAAATTTTATAAAATAAATGCCGGGAGATAGAATATGAATTTTGGAATTTGAATTGGTCCAAAAGGAGTTAGGGCGAAGGAGGACGATTTCTGGAAGTTTGAATTGCAAAGAAATGAATAAAAGGATTTATTGGAATTCTTTTCTTTATGAAGGAAAAGTGGTTGGAAGCTTCAATATTTGTGTAGGGTCAAAGTCATGATCAAAGGTGTAGTCGAAGACATGGTCAAGACCATAGTCGAATTAACGGTTGAAGATGCGGAGGTCAAGCCAAGACAAAGACTCAAAATGCGGTGCGATCGAATTCGAAGATTAAGATTCGGTCGAAGACTTACTCGAAATTGTATTGTGGTGAAGAACACTATAACGATCGAGAACAAATGGTAATCGAAGTCGAGTGGTCGGACGACAATGAGCGCCGGTGGTGGAAGCGAAGGTACTCGAGTCGGCTCGACTTCGACTATCGAGTATTCTTCCAACTACTCCTTGCTGGCGAAGGTACTCGGAGACTTATAGCGAAGAGTGGCGGTGGTCGGGCGACAATGGTCGGAGGTAGACGGAGATGACGGTTGTTGGGAGTAGCGTAGTCGGAAAAACAATTGTGGTCGAAAGGATTGAGTTTTATGCGAGTGATCGAAAGAATCGAATGGGTTGGAGAGTGCGGAGGTTAAAGCGGTCAACCAACCATGGTCGGTTTGAAGGCGGAGGTTGAAGTCGAAGGTTCCGAGATTGAAGACCGAAGTCTAAGTCTTCGAGGTCGAAGGTCAAAGGCTAGAGTCAAAGTCTCCGAAGGTTAAAGTCAAAATTGGAGTCTCCGAAGGTCAAAGTCGAAGACTCCGTCAATCGGAGTCTAAAAAGCCTTCGAACCGCGGAGTCTAAAGAACCTCTGGACGACGAAGTCTAAAGAGCCTCCGGACATCGGAGTCTTATGAGCCTCCGAATGTCGGAGTCTAAGAATCGGATGGCTGAGAGACGTCAGATGGCTTCACGTGACGAGATTCGAGTGATCCAACGGCAGCGAAGACCGGGGAGGTGTACAAAAGAGGGAGAAGAGTATGAGTCTTGATTTACTTTGGCGCACGGTTCGGGCTGCACAAAGTTGGTCAAGGCGAGGGTGTAGCGAAGGCAAGACACGATTATCGACGGCGGAGACTCTCCGACGACAGCTTGCTCGGAGAAGGGGCGTCGAAGGTTCACGCGGGCTTGAGGAAGGTTATTGGCGGCGGGGTACTCCGGTCATATTTTGGCTCAGGAAAAAGGGTGAAGGAGGTGCGCGTGGTCCCGTCAAAGATTCGGTAGTGGTAGCATCGGTGTCGGCGAAAGAGACACTCCGGCGGGGGAAATTGCTTGGCGGAGGGGTGGCGAGGTGAAGAAAAGAGAGAGGGGATTGCGAGGAGTGCATTGGTGCTCTCGTGCAATACCAGAAGTGGTTGGAAGGTGGTCGGCAAGCGAGTTGGAGCGATGGCGTAACTCGAAGCGCGGTGGCGGCGATATTCGGCGGTGAGAGACTCAACCAAGGGCGGTCGAGAAAATCCAAAAATTATGAAATATATACTGAAAAATAGATTATGAATTTAGATGAATTTGGAAACTTGAATCACCTGATTCGGAGTTCGGACGGAGGAGAACGAACGATTGGAAGATTGTCGAATCAGAAAATTCTAGAAAAAGAAAAATCAGGAAGGAATATTCCCGCGTGAACAGTATCGGACAGCAGCGTTGTTCACTGTTTTTGGCCGTGGCGCTGGTGAGAAAAGGCACGGGAGGTGAAGCTAATGGGTTGCTAATGACCCGAGACACATGTAGGAAGTGACGGCACGTCAAACGGAGCACAGTGACGATGCGGACAACGACAATGGCATAGGGTGTGGAGAGAAGAATAATTTTTGGGAATAGAACATAGAGAAGCAAGGTGACCATGGCCTAGAACGCGGTGAGGCGAAGCTAGGAAAAATATCGGCTAAGCCGAAAACTCACAGGAGGCGACGCAATCGTCATTTGAACGACGTCGGTACCGAAACACGAAAAACTCAATATCTTCGCGCTCGGTCAGGCGAATCCAAAACCGTCTGAAACGTATCCTCCTGGGATGGTTTGGCATGTTTTGACATGGACGGATCATTGAGAGCATTCCCAGACAGGCGGGGACATGAAGTGCCATTTACGGCCATGGCGAGGTGTCGGGCGCAAATAGTTATGGATAGTTTTTGGACAAACGGAGAGAAGCACGGCGTAGAACGTGTCAAGACGAACTCAACGCCGCAGACGGCTCGGCCAACGGACTAGCGAAACACGGTGGACAAGACTTTATGCGGCTTATAGGCTGACATCGGCGTTCCGGGCAAACGGAGAGGAATTAACATGCGAGACTTGCGGCGAATCAAAGAGGGGAGTGTGGGGATCTTGATGCTATTGGAATACGCGTAGGCTACGGAAGCAGAAAACAAAACTTTTCTACCGCGCACCCAAGAACATCATGCTAAGGAAGGATCATGGATCGTTACCACTTAGACGCGCAGCGCAGCGGAAGAAAAATTGGAAACCGATCCAATCTCGCACGTCAAGGTAGTAGTGGAAGTAGCCGATCGTCCCGAACAGATCGTCTCCTCCACGCACGCCGATCAGCACTGCAACGAGCAGCGCCTCCACCGGTATCCACACGTCCGGGCTGGGCGCCGATCGCGAGTGTACTAGCACTCGTGAGCAGCTAGGGTTTGGCTCGGGAGGTGGCGGCTAGGGTTTTGCTAGATGTTAGCGGGACGAATCCTCCGCCTCGCCTCCATATATATAGACCTCCTCACGTGGGCCTCGTGGACCGAGGCCCAATAGGAGTCTATTCGGATCTCTATCCGAATTGAGCCCATATCCGAATCATATTCGAATTAGTGTTCCAACCCGTTAAGCGTGCGACCACAGAGGTTCACGTATACTTGGTCGTGACCGGAAACGCCTTTCGCTTACCATGTTAATAGCGGCCTCTAGTAAGACATATTAACCCCAAAGTATATGTAAAGATCATATCGGTGAACTGTAATGTTCTCTCATGTACGAATCCCTTTGCCTCACGATATAGATTGAGCTCAAGGCGAGACTGTGTCATCCTCTTAATAGCTCAATCACTCTCTCGATTCCGTGATGGATTATAAACTCGTGATTGACTCCTCAATCACCTTGGCATGGCCATGCACTTTCATAATCCATTACATCGAGGGCCCAGAGATATCTCTCCCATAAGGAGGGCAAATTCTATCTTGATCATTCACATCCCACTACATGTTTCATGGCAAACCCGAAGACTACTTTTATGACTACCCGATTCACGGAGTAGTGTTTAGTAGTCCCAAAATAAGCTACTACTCATGTTGGGAACCATGATGATCTCAAGTCTAAGGACTCTACATAAACACTACTTGAGACCAGCGATGACACATGGAATCTCTGCGTTGTCTCATGGCAGTCTATCAACATATGTTCACTAACACATGTCCATATTATTGATTTGGTATCACCATACCATGATCCATGAGACATGATCATCAATCAATACATATCTGATCTTTGTCTTTGAATCATATTTGTTCCTCATATGATATACGATCGGGGATCATTTAGAAATAGCAACATCTTAGTATTTAAGAGTCTCATGAATAAGTCACATACTCATTGATCAATAATGATGATGTCTATTCCAAGGAACAAAGTAATGTATCATAAACATAGTATGTGATATATACAACATCTCCATGTTGCCTCTAGGGCATATCACTATGATCTCCCACTTGCACTAGAGTCAACCATGTAGGTATCTAATACCCATTGCCCTAGTGTGAGCCTCATGCTTTGGTGAGGAAGCGGCTTTGTCAGCGGATCTGCAATGTTCAAATCCGTTTGTACTTTGCATATCTTCACATCGCCTCTCTCCACTATCTCGCGGATGAGATGAAATCGCCGTAAAATGTGCTTGGACTTAGTGCGATCTAGGCTCTTTGGCTTGCGCAATGGCCCCACTATTGTCACAAAGATGAGGTCCATTGGGCCGAGGCACTAGCCATCACACCAAGCTCGAAATAAATTTCTTGATCCAAATGGCCTCTTTGGCGGCTTGAGAAGCGCTATGTACTCGGCTTTTGTAGAATCGACAACCGTCTGCTGCTTGGAACTCTTCCACTTACCGCACCGCCATTCAGTGAGAACACAAATCCAGTTGCGATCTAAAATCATCTTTGTCGGTTTGGAAGCTAGCATCGGTGTAACCATTTACAACGAGCTCTTCCTCACCTCCATAGACAAGGAACACATCTTTAGTTCTTCTCAAGTACTTCAAGATGTTCTTTACGGCAATCCATGACTTTCACTGGATCTGATGTATCTACTCGTAGCACTTAAAGCATCTGAAACATGCGGGCGTGTACAAAGCATGGCATACATAATGGACCCAATAGCGAAGCATATGGAATCGCATTCATTTTATCCCGCTCATCGGTGTACTAGGACACCGATTCTTGCTAAGATTTATACCATGTGACATAGGTAGAAAACCTTTCTTGGAATCATGCATATTGAACCTTTTCAACACCTTGTCAATGTACGTATCTTGGCTTAATCCAATTAGCCTTTTGATCTATCTCTATAGATCTTGATGCCTGAATATATCTGCCTCTCCTAAGTCTTTCATAGAGAAACTATTTTTAATGAAGACTTAATGATTCGAAACAAAGGAATGTCATTTCCGATCGGTAATATGTCATCCACATATAAGACCGTAAATACGAGTGCGCTCCCACTAGCCTTTTGTAAACACAAGGCTCTTCTTCGTTCTTGATGAAACCAAACCCTTTGATTACTTCATCAAAACGAATGTTCCAACTCCGAGATGCTGCTTTAATCCATAAATGGATCTTTGGAGCTTGCATATCTTTCCAATCGATTGCGGATCGACAAAACACTGTGGGCTGTGTCATGTACACATCCTCACTCAGATTTCCATTAAGGAAAGCTGTTTTGACATCCATTTGCCATATTTCATAGTCGAAATATGCAGCAATCGCTAGAATGATCGAATAGACTTTAGCATTGCGACGGCGAAAAAGTTTCATCATAATCAATACCTTGAATTTGTTTGAAACCTTTGGCCTGTCGCGCTTTATAGATGTGAACATTTCCATCTATGTCTATCTTTTCTTGAAAACCCATTTGCATTCAATGGTTTTAACACCATCAGTGGATCAACCAAGTTCCAAACTTGATTCTCGTGCATGGATTCAATTTGGATCTCATGGCTTCAAGCCATTTCTCGTAGTCCGGTCCCACCATTGCTTCTTCATAGGTCTTAGGCTCATCGTTGTCTAACAACAATATGTCCCGTTGTTGAGTAGTCAAGAACATGTACCTCTCGGTGCAGACGTGACCTTCGACCTACGTGGTGCTTTGGTGTGTCCACAACGAGTTCTTCAACGATTTGTTCATCTGTTGTGGTTCTCAGAGGAGCTGAAACGTTATCAGTGTTTCTTGAATTTCTTCAAGTTGCACTGTGCTCCCACTATCCCTTCTTGAGAGAAACTCTTTCTCTAAGAAGACACCATGCCGAGCGACAAACACTTTGCCTTCTCCTCGATTATAAAAGTAATATCCTTTTGTTTCCTTAGGATACCCGATAAAGAAGCATTTATCAGTTTAGGAGTGAGCTTATCAGATTGTAAACGTTTTACATAAGCCTCACATCCCCAAATCTTAAGAAAAGACAAGCTAGGGCGTTGTCTGTCCACATCTCATATGGTGTCTTTTCTCTGATTTTGATGGAACCTCGCTTAGTGTGAGCGCGGTCGTTTCAAGAGCGTACCCCAAAAAGACAACGGAAGATCACTTTGGCTCATCATGGGCGCACCATATCTAATAAGGTGCGATTTCTCCGTTCAGATACCCCATTCCATTGAGGTGTTCCTGGCGGAGTCAATTGTGGAACAATTCCACAATCCTTTAGATGATTGCCAAACTCATGGCTCAAATACTCGCCTCCACGATCAGATCGTAGAAACTTGATTGTCTTGCCTAAATGATTTTGCACTTCATTTTGGAATTCTTTGAACTTTTCAAAGGATTCGGACTTATGCTTCATCGGTAGATATACCCATATCTACTAAAGTCATCGATAAAAGTTATGAAATCACGAAAACCACCTCTGTTATTAAGCTCATTGGTCCACATACATCGGTATGTACAAGTGCCAATAAGTCATTTGCCCGTTCACCTTGACCGGTGAAAGGTGCCTTTGTCATCTTGCCAAGTAAACAAGATTCGCATGTCTCTAATGATTCAAAATCAAATGAGTGCGAATACCATCTCTATGGAGCTTACGCATGCGTTTCTCATTTATGTGACCTAGCGGCGATGCCAAATAAGCGTGGGATTCAAATCATTGGACGTTGCCTCTTTGCATTAATGTTATAGACCGGTGACCCTTCAAGAGTAAGAACGTATAACCCATTCACCAATGGAGTATGACAATAGAACATATCTTTGAAATAAAGAGAACAACCATTGTCCATAGATTTAAAGTCATAACCTTCTGCTTGCAAACATGAAGCAGAAATAATGTTCTTTAAAGAGATGGAACACAATAACAATTATTCAATTCCAAAACTAATCCGAAGGTAAAGACAATGGCATGGTGCCAACAGCTACCGCAGCAACTTTTGCTCCATTGCCAGCGCCAAGATCCACTTCGCTCCTCCTCAAACTTCTACTTCTTATTAGCCCTTGCAACGATTTGCAAATGTGAGCAACCGATCCGGTATCAAATACCCAAGAATCAGTTGATGAAGTAGCAAGATTGATCTCTATAACATTTATACAGGTGGAAGTCGTACTTCCTTCTTCTTCTCAAGATCCTCCAAGTACTTTGGGCGGTTCCTTTTCCAATGTCACGATTGCTTACAGAGTAACAATCGCATCGGATGAGCATCGCCCTTCTTGTCTTTCTTGGCCTTAGAACTGCTCGCGATCGCATCAGGAGCTTTCTTTCTTTTGACCGCGATTCTCTTGACATAGGGCTTGCCCTTGCCTTTCTGCATCATCATCACATGATTGCTGCTTTTCTTAATGCTTTCCTCGGCAGATTTTAGCATCCCATGCAACTCAGCCAGAGTCTTGTCCAGGTTGTTCATGTGAAAGTTCATTATGAATGGCTCAAAGCTCGGGAAGCGGCGGAGAATCACATCGATGCCAACTCTTGGCTAAGGGAAAACCAAGCTTTTCCGACTCTCAATGTAGCCAATCATCTTAATCACATGAGGGTGACGGATTCCCTACGCAAGCTCCGCACGCAAATAAGGACTTTGAAGTATTGAACCTCTCAGCCCTTGCTTGGTTCTCAAACATACCACGTAACCCCACAATGATATTGTAGGCATCTGTGTTCTCATATTGCTTCTGAAGCTCAAAGGACATTGTGGCAAGCATGAGACAGCTCACATCAAGGCAATCATTCGTTTGCTTCTCATAAGCTCTCCGTGCAGCCATAGTAGCATTATCGTGCAAGTCTTGGGTAAGGAGACTCAAGGACATACTCCTTGCGCTCTTGCTTGAGAACAATTCTCAAGTTGCGATACCAATCCAAAAGTTTGTTCCATTGAGTTTTCTTTCTCAAGAACAGATCGCAAATTAAAAATCTTGGATGCGGCGTTAGTGACATGATCTACAACACAAGAATATGCAAAGTTTAGCACTATGTTTATGTTCATCTTTTATTAAACTATTTAGCAAAAGACTCCCACTATGAGTTTTGCAACAAAACTCCCTCTAAGTTACATAGTGGGTAAAGATCCTCATTTCACTAATTCCTAGTGAGCTTTGGCATCACGGCTAGAAAACTAGTGACATGGGTAAGCAACACTTTGCTAATCACATCCCTATGTGACTCTACTTTGGGTGACATTAGTATGCCTCGGCCCCAATCTATGCCCCAAGGTCCAAAACTATTTTGATAACCTTGTTAAGTAAACCAAATGCTTCCGCATGTAGATGTCCGACATCTACCCCAAATGATGATGATAACCGATGGCACTCTACTTTGGTAGACCTACCATGCGGTGATCATTATCTTTTAGTGCAACATATGGAAGGGCATTAACACCTAATTTTAAGAGGGATTCTATCCTACCAAAGCAACATATCACATATATCATTGCATAAGAATAAGATAGATAACATCATAGATAAACACATTTAACTGTGAAGTAGTATGGCCCAAAAATGGTGATATCCATCTCCAAGTAGGTGTAGACGATCTCCATCCTCCACATCACTCCTTTAGGCCACCATGCTTAAAAGCTTGTAACCTCAAAACTAGGCTACTACCTATAATAGCTAGAAATCGAAGATTACAAAGATAGATTCAAGCATTAAGGTCGACACGCAGGTCGTTAAATACAATATATACAGCTAACAATAGCTGAAATAATCATGACATGCAGGCCATGAACGAATGTTACATGCATCACATACATCTCATACATTCAAATAAGCTATAGGGCCATACTATTCATATCATTCTCTGCAAAAACAAGTTAGACGTAGAATCGCATTCTACCTAACGATGTGAACCCAAGACGCTACCTCACAGAATTACATAGATCGCATCTATGAAATCGCTATGAAAATCTTATCGAGCCGATCAAATCAACCCAAATCCGAGCCATTCAAAATGTCTCAATTTTCATTAGATCAATCATGTTGATCATCGCGATCGGTATACTTGAGGAGACCACAACACAAGACCTCGATCTGTTGGCTCGATCTCATCGATTGTCTTGCAGCTAGCCCCGATGGTGATTCCAGCCGGTAGAGGCAAGTCGCACGTACATCAAAGAAGGAGCACGAACTAATCTTTTTGGCCTTGTGATGCTATCAACTCATACCAATTTCAACCCCTTATGACCGATGGATCTCATCAACCCGTGCTACCTTATTTAGACTGTAATAGATCCAATCTACTACTATCGCATATCAACATATATGCGCTGATCCAGATGCAAACTAAGCAAGATGGCTCGATACCACTCTTGGAATACGGCGTGGCTACGGGCGTAAAACAAAACTTTTCTACCGCGCACCCAAGAACATCATGCTAAGGAAGGATCATGGATCGTTACCACTTAGACGCCGCAGCGCAGCGGAAGAAGAATTGGAAACCGATCCAATCTCGCACGTCGAGGTAGTAGTGGAAGTAGCCGATCGTCCCGAACAGATCGTCACCTCCACGCACGCCGATCAGCACTGCAACGAGCAGCGCCTCCACCGGTATCCACACGTCCGGGTGGGCGCCGATCGCGAGTGTACTAGCACTCGTGGCGCAGCTAGGGTTTGGCTCGGGAGGTGGCGGCTAGGGTTTTGCTAGATGTTAGCGGGACGAATCCTCTCGCCCCTCGCCTCCATATATAGACCTCCTCACGTGGGCCTCGTGGACCGAGGCCCAATAGGAGTCTATTCGGATCTCTATCCGAATTGAGCCCATATCCGAATCATATTCGAATTAGTGTTCCAACCCGTTAAGCGTGCGACCCTGTAGGTTCACGTATACTTGGTCGTGACCCGGAAACGCCTTTCCAGTTACCATGTTAATAGCGGCCTCTAGTAAGACATATTAACCCCAAAGTATATGTAAAGATCATATCGGTGAACTCGTAATGTTCTCTCATGTACGAATCCCTTTGCCTCACGATATAGATTGAGCTCAAGGCGAGACTGTGTCATCCTCTTAATAACTCAATCACTCTCTCGATTCCGTGATGGATTATAAACTCGTGATTGACTCCTCAATCACCTTGGCATGGCCATGCACTTTCATAATCCATTACATCGAGGGCCCAGAGATATCTCTCCCATAAGGAGGGCAAATTCTATCTTGATCATTCACATCCCACTACATGTTTCATGGCAAACCCGAAGACTACTTTTATGACTACCCGATTCGGAGTAGTGTTTAGTAGTCCCAAAATAAGCTACTACTCATGTTGGGAACCATGATGATCTCAAGTCTAAGGACTCTACATAAACACTACTTGAGATCAGCGATGACACATGGAATCTCTGCAGTGTCTCATGGCGAGTCTATCAACATATGTTCACTAACACATGTCCATATTATTGATTTGGTATCACCATACCATGATCCATGAGACATGATCATCAATCAATACATATGCTGATCTTTGTCTTTGAATCATATTTGTTCCTCATATGATATACGATCAGGGATCATTTAGAAATAGCAACATCTTAGTATTTAAGAGTCTCATGAATAAGTCACATACTCATTGATCAATAATGATGATGTCTATTCCAAGGAACAAAGTAATGTATCATAAACATAGTATGTGATATATACAACATCTCCATGTTGCCTCTAGGGCATATCACTAACAGATGCTCACCTTGGTTTTGGTCGGGCATGCACAGTCGACCGGTGGCGACGCGAAGAACGGCGACCCGTTTTGGCCCACGGTGGCGACGGTGCTCCGGCGAAGTTCCGGCGAAGGCGAGGTGAGCACCACGTAGAATGCGGCGAGGCGAAGCCAACGGTGTGGTCAAACGCGGCAGCGCTCCACCGGACGAGGTACAAAAGGCCGAAGAACGCCGCTTGAACTACAAAACTAAAACTCCGATTGCGACCAAACGAGTGGGAGAGGGGACTTGAGATTTTCGGGGTTGAGTGAGGATGAGGAGAGGCTCACGGGGCTCCCTTTTATAGGGGTGGAGGTGGACCGAGGAGGGAGATCAACGGGGCATGTCTTTGAATGGCATGGTTTAAATCCCGCGAAAATAGCTCATGAATGAGGTGGAAAACGGTGGGAAACGGAAGAGTTAAACGAGGGGAGTTGAATGCAATTTATTTCGTGCAAATCCGTTGAGTAAATCATGAGATATTAAAGCTTGAAGAGAGCTCTAATGGCTGCCTTGAACACGCACGCACGGGAGTTCTCTGGTTGAAGAAAGGGAGAAGAAAGGAAAAAGGAAGAGATAGAAAAGAGCGAAAAAGAAAAAAAAGAAAAAGAAAATTCAGAAAAATTTCAAGAAAATTTTCTAGAGATCCTTAGAACCTGAAAAGAATAAATAAAATATTTTCGGAATTTTTTGAACATTATTTTAATTTTTAAAAATATTTTTATTTTTCTAGCTTTAAATAATACAATAATTAACAAACAAAGTTTACAAATCTTAGAAAAATTAATGGAAGTTTCTAAAGCTATTTTGAACTTATAAAAATATTTTCAACTAAAATTTGAATATTTTTATTTATAAAATAGTTTTTGTGTTTAACAGAAAGACTCTTTTCTTCTTTTCTTTAAAATAGAAAATTAAGTTAGCTAAAAATTTTAAAATTCAGGAAACCCAATAACTTTATTTTTTTATTTTAAACTAACTTATTTAATATTTATTTTATTTTTACTTTTTATTTTTTTTATTTACTTAAATTACTTTTCATAAAAATGACCCTTTTTTTGAAGCTGAAAATCAGGCAATTAAATTTTTTTTTAAAAAAAAACTTAAACAACCAAAAGTAAATGTTTTTATTTTAAATTAAAGTAAATGTTTTTTCCTTAATTTTTGAAATAAACAGCTGGGCTGTTACATAGGGTTAGGATTCGTGCGAGGGCGCGCGCGGAGATGGTGACACGTGGCGGGGAGGCTGGATCGGACGGGCGAGGCGAGAGCGAGCGAGTGATGGCTGCCGCGTAGAGGGGAGAAGGATCAGGCGACGGGGAAGCGGCCTGGAATTTTTTAAAAAAGATTTTCCCGGATTTCTCATTTTCAGAAATTCAAATAAAAGAAAAGGAGCTCTAGAAAATAGCAGAAAAATCCCAAAAATTCACCAAAAATACCAAAAAAATCCTTGAGACCTGGGGAACTCAAATAAAATAATTTTAGCTAATGTTGACATTTAATTTAATCATATTAAATCCTTCCAAATTTTGAAAATTCATTTGAAGCTTGTTTAAAATTCAGAAAAATTCCAAAATTTGATTTTTAAATTCAGGATTTTAAAACTCTATGAAAATCAGGATGTTACAAAGGGCCAAGGGGTCGAAGGATTGGAAAAAAGGGCTAGGGCCCAAAGAAGTTTTTTTTGAATTTTGTCGCTAGAGACTTTAAATCAAGAACTCAATAAAAGATAAATTTTTTTGAAATACACCACAATAAAGAGAAGTTTTGTTATTATTATTTTTGAAATTACAATAATCCCGTACTTTTGGGATGTTACATGTTAGGTGTCCTGTAACACCCCAGGACCCACATTACCCTAGGTTGCCACTAAACCACTCCACAACTAGCCAGATTACAAGGAAAAATAAACTAGCATCATCTCCTAAAACATGATAAGCTAAGCGGAAGCATAACGAAACAAAGGTAATGAAAAACTATTAATTAAGGAACAACCACTAATAATTTTAACCAAGTAAAGTGAACTACAGTCTAGCATTATTAATTAAAAGTGATCAACAATGAGAAAAAAGATAAATAACTAGAGACTCCCTGTTATGGTTACAGACCAAACAGAGAGAGAGAGAGAGAGAGTACAGTAGTGGAGAGTTAGGTGGTATGTCCCCTCTCCCTGTGCTGGCATCAGTATATATCTCCTATCGAGGAACATCTTTACAAGAATGCCCTTCGGGGTATTTATGTCATCACACATACATGCCTCACTCGATACTTATGCCTTTCTAACAGGCGGTTGGGTTTAGGTGGGGGCCACCCCTACAACAGGAGTCTCTCATGGTGAAGGGCTTCACAGGCCGAAGCCATGCTGTCGAGTCCTTTGGCCCCCTCCGTCCCTACGGCCTGTGACGTACTGTAGATGAAGATGCAGGTGTGCAGTACCGACGCGCTTCGGCGAGGCGTCAAAGTTGCCCACGGTCTTGGCGCCATCCCTCGCGGTGCCACAGTTATCGATGGGGCCATGCTGCGGGGCCGACGGTGCTGAATGTGCGAGGTGTGGCGTCGAGACTTCACTTGGCGCGGGGCGGACCAGGCCTTCCCGCGCAACACTGTGTTGATGAAGTGAATCGGTGCTTGGTCTGGAGTCGTCACGCCCGGCGGTGGCGCGCATTCGAGATGATGTCTCGAATTGCGCGAGTATGCGAAAAGATCGGGAGCTGCCGCGTGCGTGCGCGGTCCCGAGGGAGGTGTACATGCGGCACAGTGTGTTTGGTGCGTCATGGGGTGTCAGCGGTCGCACAACCGTGAGCCCACGTCCGTTCCCGAGAGAGGCGGGACGCGTGGCGAGTGGGCCTGTCAACGGTTGCCCTCCCCGATCGTGGGGAGGCGAATCGACGGGGCTCCCGCCGGTTGCGTTCCCGATCATGGGGATGTGGAGGGTCTTCATAAAGGATTATTTGCCAGCACACGGATGCGTCCCTCGCCCGTGCACCTTTGTCTGGTTGCTCTTTCCTGTTTGTGCGATATCCGCACGCCTCCTGCTCCTTCCACCCTCCGCTTGGGAAGAAGGATGGCGAGCCACGGGGATTTCGGTCGCCGACTTAGCTGCAGAGCCTCGCCGAGTCAGCGCGGTGTGATGCCGCCACTAGCGGAGTTCCCCCTGGTGGCTCGTAAGCCGTTGCAGGCCAACAAGCGGTACGACGCCATGCGGAGCCCGCAAGGGCACTGCTCCGGGGTGCTAGGGCGGAGTCGTGCTACGAGGGAGACAATCGAGGCCCTCCTGCAGGAGAAGAAGATAGAAGAGGGCACAGGAGCTCGCCTGCCTGTGCGTGACGAAGTGGAGCCTTACCCCGAGGAGTCGGAGGCGATTGTCTTCGCCGCATTTTTTGAGGCTGGGCTCCGGATGCCCTCAACGCTCTTCGTCGGCCAGGTCTTTGAAGCTTACGGATTGGAGCTGGCGCAGTTGACCCCGAACGCGATAGTACGCTTGGCTGTGTTCGCCTGGGCGGTCCGGGTGGAAGGTTCTCGTCCCCGTGCGAGCTTATTTGCTCTACTTCATGATGCGCGCCGCCACCAAGAAGGTCGGGGCGACGCCACCGTCTAATTATGGCGCAGTCACTTCGTGGTGAGGTCGGGCTGCGCGAAGCTGTTCCCCGCTCTGGTGATGCGGGAGAGGTGGGAGTCCGGCTGGATGCGGCAGTGGTTCTACTACCGCGTGACGCCTACCAGCAACCTTCGGTGTCGGGGTCAGCCAATAGTGTTCAACTGCTGTTCGGGGGTGGAGCCGGAGGGCAGTGATCGATGGCAGGCTCGTAGACTCGCCGGCGTCGCCCTCCAGTTCAACATGCGCGATCTCGCCGAGGAGTTCACAATGTACGGGGTGTCGCCTCTGTTCGGCCGGTGGAAGTATGAGCGAGATCACTGCCGGCGGGATGGCATCCACCACACAGTGTCTTCTCTGCAGTGGCCCCCCGGTTGTGGTAAGTACTTCGATCATGCTGCCTCTATATATGTAGCTATTTTATGAACGGAGCAGCGCTTGGCATGCAGTGCTTTCACTGGAAGAAGCGGAGCGTGTAGTAGAGGCCTTCCTGGGGCCATACACGGCGAAGGAGCACACGCTGCGTAAAGCCGCGACCGAGCCTGCGAAGCTAGGGCGGATAAATTAGGTGTGCGAGGTCCTAGGCCTCGCCGTACCGGAACGCGTTGCGCCAGTGCGGAGTCCGACTCGCCGCCGCGATGACGCTGGCGAGGTGGTGGCGTCTCCCAGGCGGCGGAGGGCTCGGTCAAGAGCCACCATCTCTAACCCACCTGCTAGATTGGTGGCAGGCACTGTTGGTTCGGAGGACGTATTTGTGGCGGGTCCGAGCATGGCAGTTCGGGGGGGTCGCACTGCCCCCAGCAAGGACTTAGGCGGTGGTGGGGCGGGCCTCGGTAGCGACGTTGTCGAGACAAGGCGTGTCGCTGTACCCGGTAAGCGAGACTGCGTCTGCTCCCTTGTCGCCCGGCGATACCACGCATCTTTCGCTGCTCCAGCTCCTACAACAACTGGGGCGGCGGAGGGCTCGTCGTCATCGCCCACTGTAGCCATCACGGATCTGCCGCCCGCTGCAGCCCGTGCAGCTACTGGAGCGGCCGAGGGCCCGTCACCTGAATCCCCGAGGGCGAAGCGTCGTCGGGTGCGATCGCCCACGCACACGGGCGATTCCATGTGGCGGGCGCGGTCGTCGGGGGCCTAGGGTTCGACCGGGAAGCCACTCCAACCGAGGAGGGAGTCGTCACTTCCCGGGCGGGGGCGGAGCCGACATCTCCCCATGCCTTGGTGGAGGGTGACGGAGGTAGGCGTAGTTCCTTTTCTCCCCGCGACTTCGTGAAGCTCTCTCCGATTTGCTCGCTCATGCCGTCATCAACATCAGGAGAGATGAGGTCTCCCGGGTGCGGCCAAGGATCAAGCAGTGGAGGTGTTCGCGAAGCCGCTGGTCTCGTTGCGCAAGACATGATGTGGGCACCCGGCGCTGTCGTCGGGCCCCCTAGGTTTGCCGTGTCCGACATCATTCCACATCCGAAGGCGCTTCGCGCATTTGACGGGGCCGCGGAGCATGGCGACAGTAGGGTGGATCGACGGGCGCTGTCATCGTGCGGGGGGGGGGGGGGATTTACTTGCACTTGCGCTGGGCGCCTCGGGAATGAGGGTAAGTACCTGAGCCCGTGGTTTATATCGCTTGCTGGGCAGACTACACACTCATTCCCTTGTGCTATTAGACGGTTGTGATCGGCCGGGCGCTGGAGGAGGCTTGCACCCGCGAGCGGAGGGTGCTGGAGGACCAGCTTCGCGCTGCCAACGAGGCTCACACCGCCAAGGACAAGCGCATCTGTCTATTGGAGGTGAAAATCTGTGCGGTGGCGGCTACGCAACGTGCCGCCGAGGAGGCCCAGTGCGCCGCCACAGTGGAGCGCGCCGGTTTGCTTGGGCAGATCAGCGCGCTGGAGGAGGAGAAGGCCCAGCTCATCACGGCCCTAGATGAGAGGAACCAGACTCTGGGCGACGCGTCCGCGGTGGTGTGGAGGGCCATGGAGTCGCTGGAGGGGGCCCTCCGGGACCTTTTCGTCGACGTGCCAGACGTTGCGCACAACCCCATGGATGTGACACAGTCTTTGGCATGGATCGAGGAGGGCTCAAGCCTGGCAGTCCACGGTGCCAAAGCCTTCGGCGATCATTGCGGCTTCACCAGCGCCTGTCTCGCCTTCGCCTTGCTCCATGCCCGGGGGTGTGAGCATGTGGACAAGCTGGTCGATCCTCATCTGAGTGTGCCCACCGGAGCCGGGATATTGTCCGGTGCTGCCCGCAGCGCGCTGCCTGCCGTCCAGAGTTTCTACGACCGGATCTAGGGTCACCTCGGGGAGGACGCGGCCAAAGTCCTGCTGCGGCGAATGCTACATCGTGAAGGTAACTTCCTCCACTGGCTGGAGAAGGTCCGTCGGTGCCACGAAGACGACGCGGCCCCGTAGGTGTGTTTGTCAGGATCCAGCGGTTGTGTGGCGTAACTTTTGCAATTGTTTTTCTGGTTCTTTGCCCTAGGTCTTCTTCCTCGTGTACATATATATGCACACACACACACACACACACACACACACACATATATATATATATATATATATATATATATGTATTTTTTCCTGAAATAAACAACCGTTCTCCAAGTAGTCTGTCGTTGCATGGTAGCATAGTAGGTTGTTGGCACGACGGAGGCTAGCGTCTTCCAGCCCTCTCCGCTTCTCTTAGCGTTCTCCGCGCCTTCGAAGCAAAGTAGGTACGCGAACGGAGAGCTCTGTCCCTAACCCTTCGAAGTGGTGGCAGCGGAGCTGGCACCTAGTCGGAGTAGACGCACGAGCGCGCTCCGTCCCCTACCCTTCGAAGTGGTGGCAACGGAACTGGCGCCTAGTCGGAGTAGACACGCGAGCGCACTCCGTCCCCTACCCTTCGGAGTGGTGGCAGCGGAGCTGGCGCCTAGTCAGAGTAGACGCGCGAGCGCGCTCCGTCCCCTACCCTTCGAAGTGGTGGCAGCGGAGCTGGCACCTAGTCGGAGTAGACACGCGAGCGCGCTCCGTCCCCTACCCTTCGGAGTGGTGGCAGCGGAGCTGGTGCCTAGTAAGAGTAGACGCGCGACCACGCTCCTTCCCCTACCCTTCGAAGTGGTGGCAGTGGAGCTGGTGCCTAGTCGGAGTAGACGTGCGAGCGTGCTCCGTTCCCTACCCTTCGAAGTGGTGGCAGCGGAGCTGACGCCTAGTCGGAGTAGACGCGCGAGCGCGCTCCGTCCCCTACCCTTCGAAGTGGTGGCAGCGGAGCTGGCGCCTAGTCGGAGTAGACACGCGAGCACGCTCCGTCCCCTACCCTTCGGAGTGGTGGCAGCGGAGCTGGCGCCTAGTCGGAGTAGACGCGCGAGCGCGCTCCGTCCCCTACCCTTCGAAGTGGTGACAGCAGAGCTGGCGCCTAGTCTGCACCCCATGGGAATGCGTGGGGACAAGCCTCTAGTGCACTGTATTCTGCTGAGCACATGCGGAGGCGAGCCCCGACAGCATTTTGTTTTACTCCGCAGAGTGCGTGGGAGTATCAACCACGTCTTAGTTATACTTAGAAAGAGTACACGTGGTGATGATACCAACGCGTGCGTGGGACATCCGCGTCTTGTTTATACTCAGTAGAGTGCGTAGGGAAAACATCCACACCTAGTTTGTACTCCAGAGCATGCGTGAGACTATCAACCACGACTTAGTTAGGCTCCGGAGGGTACGCCAACGCGCGCGCGGAACATTCGTGGCTTGTTTATACTCAGTAGAGTGCGCAGGGAAAACATCCACATCTAGTTTATACTCCGCAACATGCGTGGGACTATCAACCATGACTTAGTTAGGCTCCGGAGGGTACGCCAACGCGCGTGCGGAACATTCGCGGCTTGTTTATACTCAGTAGAGTACGCAGGAAAAACATCCACGTCTAGTTTGTACTCTGGAGCATGCGTGGGACTATTAACCACGACTTAGCTAGGCTCCAGAGGGTACGCCAACATGCACGCGGGACATCCGCGGCTTGTTTAGACTCAGTAGAGTGCGTAGGGAAAACATCCGCGTCTTATTTATACTCTGTAGAGTGCGTGCGGAGGCGGACCTCAACGCTACGTCTTATTTATACTCCGTACAGTGCGCGCAGAGGTGTCCTCCCGCTGCGTCTTATTTATACTCCGTAGAGTGCGTGCGGAGGCAGACCTCGACGCTACGTCTCATTTCTACTTCGTAGAGTGCGTGCGGAGGTGGACCTCGACGCTACGTCTTATTTATACTCCGTGGAGTGCGTGTGCGGAGGCGAGCCTCTGGGGAGTGCGTGTGCAGAGGCGAGCCTCCGGGGAGTGCGTGGGAACATCGACCACGTCTTTATACTCCAGAGAGTACGCGTGGTGGTAGCACCGATGCGTGCGCGGAACTCCACGTCTTGTTTATACTCAGTAGAGTGCGTGCGGAGGCGAACCTTGATGCTACGTCTTATTTATACTTCGTAAAGTGTGTGCGGAGGCGGACCTCCGTGGAGTGCATGTACGGAGGCGAGAGGTTCTTGGCCGGTCGGCTTTATTAATCTTCCGCTTGCACAGTCAAGCGTTTTGTAATAAACAGGATATGGGTGCAGCCTCATTGTAACATCCCAAAATTTTGTCCCTTTATTGAAAATTTAATCTGGAGTTTATTGGATTTTCTGGAGTTATGTTAAAGTCCTGATTTGAGAAAAATTATAAACCTTAATTTATAAAAGTCAAAAATAAATTTATTGCATTACTAAAAGTTAAAACAAATGTATTTCAGCTTCCTTAAGTCAAATATGAGATTATATTAATTTTTCTAGATTTTAGAAGGAATTAAAACCTTCCCTTTAAAATCAAATTGTACCTTTGCAAATTATACTTGTTAAAATGAGTGGGACATATTTTTATTAAGTCTAGAATAGCTCCAGATAGTTCTCTAAATTTTTCTGGATTTTCAAAATTTATTTGGTATTTTTTGAGTTTTCTAAAGCTTAATAGCATTTCGGAAAATCAAAAGAAAGAAAATCCCAAAACCCCTCCCGGTAGACGGTGTCAAGCATCGGCGTCCCCTCATCCGCCGGATTCCCGTCGGCCGTCGATCTAACTTAAACCCTCTCCCCGCCTTCCCTCCCTCCGCGTGCGACGCGTGTCGCACATCGGACCGTCCACTCCCGCGCCGGATTTAATCCTCGCCGCCCGCACCAACTTACCGCTTCACCGCTCCCCTCTCCGCTCCTGCCGCCACGTGGTTTGATCGGGGCCGTTCGCCATTGTCGGATGACATCCCGCCCGTCCGCAGTCACTTAATCCCTCGCCCAAGACCCAGCGGCCCAGATGTTTTCCCCATTGCCGGATTGAATCGTGGCCTTCCCCTCCCACTTACCGGTTCGCTCGGATCCAACGACCGCCACCCCTCCCCTTTGCCACCTGTCGCTCATCCGACCATCGCCCCCCGTCCTTTCCGTTTTTTCTTCTCTTGCTGACGTGCGGGCCCCACCTGTCAGGCCCTTCGTCCCCGCCCCTTTCCTTTCTTCCTCGCGCGATCGCGGCCGCTGCCGCCGCCATTGATTGAAAACCGAAGCTTTGAAAACTTCGGTTTCTTGCCAATTCATTCCCCCACATCACCGCAGATTCAAATTAACCCCTCCCCCGATCCGTTGCAGGCATAAAACCCCCCAATTACGCCCCCATTCGCCGGCGCATTCAACCTCCCCGTCCGTTTCAAAACCGACGGATTGTACGCGGCCGTTACCCCCTCCCCGACCTATAAAACCCGCACCCCGAGGTTCCCCTCCCCACACCGCCACCCCCCGAGCCTCCAGAGCACATAATCCAGCCCCGAGGGTCCCCCTGCGCCCGATTTCCCTCCGCCGGCTCCAGCTACTCCGGCGAGCGATTCCGGCCAGCTCAAGCCCCCTCGCCCCCCGCCGACGCCTCCCCGACCTTGCTGGTACCCAGGCGAACACCGGCGACTTCTCCCCCGAGTTGCTGCGTCGCCGGAACCCCTCCGCCGCCGTCAACCCTTCTCCGACCGCCGCCCCTCTCCGCCGATTTCCCTCTCCGGTCATCCTCGGCCTCCGCGCAAGGTACCGATGCACTCCCCGCGTTCTCCTCGTCATTTTGGTACCCTCGGCCGGCGCCGCCGCTCACCGGAGCTCCGGCGACCATCGGGCCCCGAGCGCCGCCGCCGCGATCCACGTCGCCGTCGGGCGAAGTTGGCGTGGCGTGGCAGCCAGTGGCGGCGGTCGGCGCCACGCCGGCGCCACCCGCACGCCTCGCCACCTCGTGTGCGTGCCGCCACGTCGGCATAAAGCCGTGACGTGGCAGCCACGTGGCGACCACGCGACAGCCCCGTGGCGCCACGTCAGCGCCACCCCGCTCCCCGCGCGCCCGCCTGCCACCTCACCCACCTCTCGGGTCCATGGACTCGGTCCATGACACCCGGGCCCCACCTATCAGCCTCTGCCCGATTGTATTAATCCAAGGGCTGACGTCATAATCTATAATTTCCTTTAGAAAAATAATTCGTGCTGACGTCATAAATCCTTTTCGGTTTAAAAATAAATCAGAAAATACCCTTTTTCTTTTATTTTGAATTCAAACTTTGGAAGGCTATAACTTTTGCATTTTAACTCCAAATTGACCCATTCAAATTTCTAAATTTTTCTAAAATCATGATCTATTCATTTCTGGAATAATTTTGAAATTTTGAAATTTATTTAAATTTGATTTGAATATATTTTGTAATTCCAAGGTTTAAATTTAAATTAAAACTTCCAACTTCTTTTAAAAGCCTCAATTCCTTTTTAAAAATTGTTGACCCACATCCAAAATTCAAAATTCTGTCTCCCAGTTTATTTTATAATTTTTGGAAGTTATTTGGATTCCGTTTGAATTTTTTTTTTGAATTTGCTTTGAATTGATTATCTCGTTAGATATTGACGATTCCGGAGAGTTTGAATTCGACGAATCGCAGCAGGACTACGATCAAGGCAAGTTACACCTTTGACCATGTTGAACCTAATATTTTAAATTATTTATATTGTTTTACTGTATATGCATGCGTATCTTTATTCAAATGTAATTCAAATTTGATTTGAATTTTAGATATACCCATGATCCTTTGTATATGGCCAATTTGAATCTTGAATTCATATACCTTGTCACCCTAGCTGAAAACTAGTCAGTACTATAGTATTGGCTAGAAATTTTTATAGCAATGCTTAGCCTGGCTTAGTATAATTTTAGGTGGGATCAATCTTTCACATGAAATAACGGACTTTGAAAATTGATATCTTGACTTGGTGAGTCAAGGGTGGTTTCTGAAAATTATTTAAAAATGAAAATAGAAAACATGTTTTGGACTTAGGCTAATGGTTAGGTGGTGGGTGCCAGGTATGCCTCGTGTTTGGTGACACTGTTTGATTATCGTGCACGGGGTATGTGGTTGAGCCTAAATCAACTTAAGGACCGTTTACGTGAATTATTTTACGAAGTCACTTCGTACTACCACAAGTCCGGTATGGGACGGACTGGCTAAGTAATTTGTGAAGTTCCAACTATAGTCTCGCTATAGGTGAATGTGTGCGCGCGTAGGTGTGGGAAGTCTCACATGGCACCGAGAGGGCTCCAACTCGTGGATTCGAGTTGTGGTGAAACCTTAGTGGCGGCGTGATTATGTTGGCTATGAATCATCGAACGACCTTGTCATGAACTCTCCGCCGCACACCTAAGGCGGTGTGTTGATCGCGTGGCTCAAGTGAGAGGAATATCTTGTGGGTAAAGCTGTACACCTCTGCGAGTAACAAACTATCTGGATAGCCGTGTCCACGGTCATGGACATCTTGAGTAGAGTCTTCACAGATTAGACTTGAACTTTCATAAAACTTGGTTTGGCAAAACAAGCGTTGGATTTGGTAATGGTCGGGTGGATTCCGTGGATAGGTTAGTGTGGGTTGGAGCCTACACTAACGGTATTACTGTTAAAAACAATGTTTCATATCTTGTATTTAAATTCAGCTTTTCGTATTCACGTTATTGTATTTAAATTCAAGTATTGCTTTCCTTTATTACCTATTAAGCTTCCTTTGAAATCCCTATGCATGCATCAACTCTGTTATATTTCTGGTGTAACTTGCGTAAGCAATTACTTGCTTACCTTGGGAGTATACTGTACTCACCTTGCTAAATCTGTTGCGGACTTGAGGCGACTATGGCGGTGAGGACTACTTGGCGAGTAGGATCGTCTTCTGATCATTCGCTTTGTGGGAGGCTGGATGGGCTGTCTTTGCCACCTTTACTTTCTTTCCATTGTTTTTTTATTTTGTTGGTGCGTGCCTTATTGTAAGACTTGGCCTTAAGGCCGTATTTTCGTTTAATAATATCTCGTGGTTATTTTTGCATGATATACATTCTTTGTTAAACTTTGTGCACTAGCTTTTCACAGGATAGTGCGATTTACAGAGGGGCTCGGAGTTGTTGTTCGGGTCCCGATATCGAGCAACAATGACTCTAAGGCGTGACCTTAGCAAGAGACCAGCTTTAAGGATATATTTTAATAAGAAATGCCCTTTTAAATTATCTCTCCTTTTCTCAAATCTCTTTACCAAAACCGATTACTAACTCCTCTCCCCTTCCAAATTTTAGATGGAGCAACCCACCCGTCTCCCATGGAACCCTTGCCGGACTCTTCGCGACGATGCAGTACAACCTCATGCAAGAGCTCAACTTCCGCCCGTACCCCTCTACCGGGGATATGTTGGCATGTATGGAGACGAGGAACGGAGGTGGAAGTGAAGATCTTCAAGGATTTGGAGCACACGGAGCCATTTACGTGTTCGGCGCACTCTACCTCGAGCCACCTTCTTGATGGAGTACGGGATGCAGCCCGAGAGGCCATTCGCGGTGCGGAACATCTACGCTCGAGACTTGCTGTGCACCGACTTCGCTACTTCCCATGAAGACTCCCACAGTGGGCTGCTGGCGACTTCGTCTCTGAGTATGAGAGCAACCCCGCCTCATACGATCGGTGGAGTACACCAAGTCCATGGATCACATGTTAAAGGAATACGCGTAGGCTACGGAAGCAGAAAACAAAACTTTTCTACCGCGCACCCAAGAACATCATGCTAAGGAAGGATCATGGATCGTTACCACTTAGACGCAGCGCGCAATGAAGAAGAATTGAAACCGATCCAATCACGCGCGTCGAGGTAGTAGTGGAAGTAGCCGATCGTCCCGAACGGATCGTCTCCTCCACGCACGCCGATCAAAGACGACAACGAGCGGCGCCTCCACCGGTATCCACACGTCCGGGGCTGGAACACCGATCGCAAGTGTACTAGCACTCGTGAGCAGCTAGGGTTTGGCTCGGGAGGTGGCGGCTAGGGTTTTGCTAGATGTTAACAGGCACGAATCCCCTCCGCCCCTCGCCTCCATATATATAAACCTCCTCACGTGGGCCTCGTGGACCGAGGCCCAATAGGAGTCTATTCGGATCTCTATCCGAATTGAGGCCATATCCGAATCATATTCGAATTAGTGTTCCAACCCGTTAAGCGTGCGACCACAGCAGGTTCACGTATACTTGGTCGTGACCGGAAACGCCTTTCCGTTACCATGTTAATAGCGGCCTCTAGTAAGACATATTAACCCCAAAGTATATGTAAAGATCATATCAGGTGAACTGTAATGTTCTCTCATGTACAAATCCCTTTGCCTCACGATATAGATTGAGCTCAAGGCGAGACCTGTGTCATCCTCTTAATAGCTCAATCACTCTCTCGATTCCGTGATGGATTATAAACTCGTGATTGACTCCTCAATCACCTTGGCATGGCCATGCACTTTCATAATCCATTACATCGAGGGCCGAGATATCTCTCCCATAAGGAGGGCAAATTCTATCTTGATCATTCACATCCCACTACATGTTTCATGGCAAACCCAAGACTACTTTTATGACTACCCGATTCACGGAGTAGTGTTTAGTAGTCCCAAAATAAGCTACTACTCATGTTGGGAACCATGATGATCTCAAGTCTAAGGACTCTACATAAACACTACTTGAGACCAGCGATGACACATGGAATCTCTGCGGTGTCTCATGGCAGAGTCTATCAACATATGTTCACTAACACATGTCCATATTATTGATTTGGTATCACCATACCATGATCCATGAGACATGATCATCAATCAATACATATCTTGATCTTTGTCTTTGAATCATATTTGTTCCTCATATGATATACGATCAGGGATCATTTAGAAATAGCAACATCTTAGTATTTAAGAGTCTCATGAATAAGTCACATACTCATTGATCAATAATGATGATGTCTATTCCAAGGAACAAAGTAATGTATCATAAACATAGTATGTGATATATACAACATCTCCATGTTGCCTCTAGGGCATATCACTATGATCTCTCCCACTTGCACTAGAGTCAACCATGTAGGTATCTAATACCCATTGCCCTAGTGTGAGCCTCATGCTTTGGCTGGGGAAGCGGCTTTGTCAATGGATCTGCAATGTTCAAATCCGTTTGTACTTTGCATATCTTCACATCGCCTCTCTCCACTATCTCGCGGATGAGATGAAATCGCCGTAAAATGTGCTTGGACTTACAGTGCGATCTAGGCTCCTTGGCTTGTGCAATGGCCCCACTATTGTCACAAGATGAGGTCCATTGGGCTGGAGGCACTAGCCATCACACCAAGCTCGAAATAAATTTCTTGATCCAAACGACCTCTTTGGCGGCTTGAAGCTGCTATGTACTCGGCTTCATTGTAGAATCAAGCAACCGTCTGCTGCTTGGAACTCTTCCGACTTACCGCACCGCCATTCGGCGTAACACAAATCCAGTTGCGATCTAAAATCATCTTTGTCGGTTTGGAAGCTAGCATCGGTGTAACCATTTACAACGAGCTCTTCCTCACCTCCATAGACAAGGAACACATCTTTAGTTCTTCTTAAGTACTTCAAGATGTTCTTTCACGAAATCGATGACTTTCACTGGATCGATAGTATCTACTCGTAGCACTTAAAGCATCTGAAACATCCGGGCGTGTACAAAGCATGGCATACATAATGGACCCAATAGCGAAGCATATGGAATCGCATTCATTTTATCCGCTCATCGGTGTACTAGGACACTGATTCTTGCTAAGATTTATACCATGTGACATAGGTAGAAAACCTTTCTTGGAATCATGCATATTGAACCTTTTCAACACCTTGTCAATGTACGTATCTTGGCTTAATCCAATTAGCCTTTTTGATCTATCTCTATAGATCTTGATGCCCAGAATATATCTGCCTCTCCTAAGTCTTTCATAGAGAAACTATTTTTAATGAAGACTTAACAGATTCGAACAAAGGAATGTCATTTCCGATCGGTAATATGTCATCCACATATAAGACCGAAATACGAGTGCGCTCCCACTAGCCTTTTGTAAACACAAGGCTCTTCTTCGTTCTTGATGAAACCAAACCCTTTGATTACTTCATCAAAGCAGAATGTTCCAACTCGAGATGCTGCTTTAATCCATAAATGGATCTTTGGAGCTTGCATATCTTTCCAAGCGATTGCGGATCGACAAAACACGTGGGCTGTGTCATGTACACATCCTCACTCAGATTTCCATTAAGGAAAGCTGTTTTGACATCCATTTGCCATATTTTATAGTCGAAATATGCAGCAATCGCTAGAATGATCGAATAGACTTTAGCATTGCGACGGGCGAAAAAGTTTCATCATAATCAATACCTTGAATTTGTTTGAAACCTTTGGCCTGTCGCGCTTTATAGATGTGAACATTTCCATCTATGTCTATCTTTTCTTGAAAACCCATTTGCATTCAATGGTTTTAACACCATCGGTGGATCAACCAAGTTCCAAACTTGATTCTTGTGCATGGATTCAATTTGGATCTCATGGCTTCAAGCCATTTCTCGAGTCTGGTCCCACCATTGCTTCTTCATAGGTCTTAGGCTCATCGTTGTCTAACAACAATATGTCCCGTTGTTGAGTAGTCAAGAACATGTACCTCTCGGTGCAGCGTGACCTTCGACCTCGTGGTCTTTGGTGTGTCCACAACAGGTTCTTCAACAGTTTGTTCATCTGTTGTGGTTACTGTAGGAGCTGAAACGTTATCGGTGTTTCTTGAATTTCTTCAAGTTGCACTTTGTGCTCCCACTATCCCTTCTTGAGAGAAACTCTTTCTCTAAGAAGACACCATCTTGAGCGACAAACACTTTGCCTTCTCCTCGATTATAAAAGTAATATCCTTTTGTTTCCTTAGGATACCCGATAAAGAAGCATTTATCAGATTTAGGAGTGAGCTTATCAGATTATAAACGTTTTACATAAGCCTCACATCCCCAAATCTTAAGAAAAGACAAGCTAGGGCGTTGTCTGTCCACATCTCATATGGTGTCTTTTCTCACGATTTTGATGGAACCTGTTTAGTGTGAGCAATTTGTTTCAAGAGCGTACCCCAAAAGACAACGGAAAATCACTTTGGCTCATCATGGGCGTACCATATCTAATAAGGTGCGATTTCTCCGTTCGAATACCCCATTCCATTGAGGTGTTCTGGCGAGTCAATTGTGGAACAATTCCACAATCCTTTAGATGATTGCCAAACTCATGGCTCAAATACTCGCCTCCACGATCGGATCGTAGAAACTTGATTGTCTTGCCTAAATGATTTTGCACTTCATTTTGGAATTCCTTGAACTTTTCAAAGGATTCGGACTTATGCTTCATCGGTAGATATACCCATATCTACTAAAGTCATCGATAAAAGTTATGAAATCTGAAAACCACCTCTGTTTATTAAGCTCATTGGTCCACATACATCGGTATGTACGAGTGCCAATAAGTCATTTGCCCGTTCACCTTGACCGGTGAAAGGTGCCTTTGTCATCTTGCCAAGTAAACAAGATTCGCATGTCTCTAATGATTCAAAATCAAATGAGTGCGAAATACCATCTCTATGGAGCTTACGCATGCGTTTCTCATTTATGTGACCTAGCGGCGATGCCAAATAAGCGTGGGATTCAAATCATTGGACGTTGCCTCTTTGCATTAATGTTATAGACCGGTGACCCTTCAAGAGTAAGAGCGTATAACCCATTCACCAATGGAGTATGACAATAGAACATATCTTTGAAATAAAGAGAACAACCATTGTCCATAGATTTAAAGTCATAACCTTACGCTTGCAAACATGAAGCGAAATAATGTTCTTTGAAAGAGATGGAACACAATAACAATTATTCAATTCCAAAACTAATCCGAAGGTAAAGACAATGGCATGGTGCCAGCACTACATGACAACTTTTGCTTCATTGCCAGCGCGAAGATCCACTTGCTGCTCCTCAAACTTCTACTTCTTATTAGCCCTGCAGCGATTTGCGGATGTGAGCAACCGATCCGGTATCAAATACCCAAGAATTAGTGGAAGAAGTAGCAAGATTGATTTCTATAACATTTATACAGGTGGAAGTCATACTTCCCTTCTTCTTCTCAAGATCCTCCAAGTACTTTGGGCGGTTCCTTTTCCAATGTCACGATTGCTTCAGATAGTAACAATCGCATCGGATGAGCATCGCCCTTCTTGTCTTTCTTGGCCTTAGAACTGCTCGCGATCGCATCAAGAGCTTTCTTTCTTTTGACCGCGCTTCTCTTGACATAGGGCTTGCCCTTGCCTTTCTGCATCATCATCACATGATTGCTGCTTTTCTTAATGCTATCCTCGGCAGATTTTAGCATCCCATGCAACTCAGCCAAGGTCTTGTCCAGGTTGTTCATGTTAAAGTTCATTATGAATGGCTCAAAGCTCGGGGCGCGGCCGGAGAATCACATCGAGCCAACTCTTGGCTAAGGGGAAAACCAAGCTTTTCCAGACTCTCAATGTAGCCAATCATCTTAATGACATGAGGGCTGACGGGATTCCCTTCTGCAAGCCTGCACGCAAATAAGGACTTTGAAGTATTGAACCTCTCAGCCCTTGCTTGGTTCTCAAACATACCACGTAGCCCCACAATGATATTGTAGGCATCTGTGTTCTCATATTGCTTCGAAGCTCGAGAGGACATTGTGGCAAGCATGAGACACTCACATCAAGGCAATCATCGTTTGCTTCTCATAAGCTCTCCGTGCAGCCACGGTAGCATTATCGAGCAAGTCTTGGGTAAGGAGACTCAAGGACATACTCCTTGCGCTCTTGCTTGAGAACAATTCTCAAGTTGCGATACCAATCCAAAAGTTTGTTCCATTGAGTTTTCTTTCTCAAGAACGGATCGCAAATTAAAAATCTTGGATGCGGCGTTAGTGACATGATCTACAACACAAGAATATGCAAAGTTTAGCACTATGTTTATGTTCATCTTTTATTAAACTATTTAGCAAAGACTCCCACTATGAGTTTTGCAACAAAAACTCCCTCTAAGTTACATAGTGGGTAAAGATCCTCATTTCACTAATTCCTAGTGAGCTTTGGCATCACGGCTAGAAAACTAGTGACATGGGTAAGCAACACTTTGCTAATCACATCCCTATGTGACTCTACTTTGGGTGACATCAGTATGCCTCGGCCCCAATCTATGCCCCAAGATCCAAAACTATTTTGATAACCTTGTTAAGTAAACCAAATGCTTCCGCATGTAGATGTCCAACATCTACCCCAAATGATGATGATAACCGATGGCACTCTACTTTGGTAGACCTACCATGCGGTGATCATTATCTTTTGGTGCAGCATATGGAAGGGCATTAACACCTAATTTTAAGAGGATTCTATCCTACCAAAGCAACATATCACATATATCATTGCATAAGAATAAGATAGATAACATCATAGATAAACACATTTAACTGTGAAGTAGTATGGCCCAAAAATGGTGATATCCATCTCCAAGTAGGTGTAGACGATCTCCATCCTCCACATCACTCCTTTAGGCCACCATGCTTAAAAGCTTGTAACCTCAAAACCAGGCTACTACCTATAATAGCTAGAAATTGAAGATTACAAAGATAGATTCAAGCATTAAGGTCGACACGCAGTCGTTAAATACAATATATACAGCTAACAATAGCTGTAATAATCATGACACGCAGCCATGAGCAGATGTTACATGCATCACATACATCTCATACATTCAAATAAGCTATAGGGCCATACTATTCACATCATTCTCTGCAAAAACAAGTTAGACGTAGAATCACATTCTACCTAACGATGTGAACCCAAGACGCTATACAAGGGGGGGATACACACGGCGGTCGAATTACATAGATCACATCTATGAAATCGCTATGAAAATCTTATCGAGCCGATCAAATCAGCGGATCCGAGCCATTCAAAATGTCTCAATTTTCATTAGATCAATCATATTGATCATTGCGATCGGTATACTTGAGGAGACGACAACACAAGACCTCGATCTGTTGGCTCGATCGCGATTGTCTTGCAGATTAGCCCCGATGGTGATTCCAGCCGGTGAGGGCAAGTTAAAGGAATCTGCGTAGGCTACGAGGCGAAAAACAAAACTTTTCTACCGCGCACCCAAGAACATCATGCTAAGGAAGGATCATGGATCGTTACCACTTAGGCGCCATGCCGCGTGGAAGAAGAATTGGAAACCGATCAATCACGCGCGTCGAGGTAGTAGTGGAAGTAGCCGATCGTCC
The DNA here is from genome assembly GCA_036346265.1 of Melocanna baccifera. Lineage (NCBI taxonomy): Eukaryota > Viridiplantae > Streptophyta > Magnoliopsida > Poales > Poaceae > Melocanna > Melocanna baccifera. The sequence goes on along the minus strand of CM070707.1, from coordinate 10,418,154 downwards.
CGACAGATCGTCTCCTCCACGCCGCGCCGATCAGCACGCAGCGAGCGGCGCCTCCACCGGTATCCACACGTCCCGGGCTGGGCGCCGATCGCGAGTGTACTAGCACTCGTGAGCAGCTAGGGTTTGGCTCGGGAGGTGGCGGCTAGGGTTTTGCTAGATGTTAACAGCACAAATCCCTCCGCCCCTCGCCTCCATATATATAGACCTCCTCACGTGGGCCTCGTGGACCGAGGCCCAATAGGAGTCTATTCGGATCTCTATCGAATTGAGCCCATATCGAATCATATTCGAATTAGTGTTCCAACCCGTTAAGCGTGCGACCACAGCAGGTTCACGTATACTTGGTCGTGACCGGAAACGCCTTTCGGTTACCATGTTAATAGCGGCCTCTAGTAAGACATATTAACCCCAAAGTATATGTAAAGATCATATCGGCTGAACCTGTAATGTTCTCTCATGTACGAATCCCTTTGCCTCACGATATAGATTGAGCTCAAGGCGAGACCTGTGTCATCCTCTTAATAGCTCAATCACTCTCTCGATTCCGTGATGGATTATAAACTCGTGATTGACTCCTCAATCACCTTGGCATGGCCATGCACTTTCATAATCCATTACATCGAGGGGCCCAGAGATATCTCTCCCACAAGGAGGGGCAAATTCTATCTTGAACATTGCAGATCCGTTGACAAAGCCGCTTCCCCAGCCGAAGCATGAGGCTCACACTAGGGCAATGGGTATTAGATACCTACATGGTTGACTCTAGTGCAAGTGGGAGACTGTTAGTGATATGCCCTAGAGGCAACATGGAGATGTTGTATATATCACATACTATGTTTATGATACATTAGTTTGTTCCTTAGAAATAGCAACATCTTAGTATTTAAGAGTCTCATGAATAAGTCACATACTCATTGATCAATAATGATGATGTCTATTCCAAGGAACAAACTAATGTATCATAAACATAGTATGTGATATATACAACATCTCCATGTTGCCTCTAGGGCATATCACTATGATCTCCCACTTGCACTAGAGTCAACCATGTAGGTATCTAATACCCATTGCCTAGTGTGAGCCTCATGCTTTGGTGGGAAGCGGCTTTGTCAACGGATCTGCAATGTTCAAATCCGTTTGTACTTTGCATATCTTCACATCGCCTCTCTCCACTATCTCGCGGATGAGATGAAATCGCCGTAAAATGTGCTTGGACTTCTGGTGCGATCTAGGCTCCTTGGCTTGTGCAATGGCCCCACTATTGTCACAGTAGAGGTCCATTGGGCTGGAGGCACTAGCCATCACACCAAGCTCAGAAATAAATTTCTTGATCCAAGCGACCTCTTTGGCGGCTTGAAGCTGCTATGTACTCGGCTTCATTGTAGAATCGGCAACCGTCTGCTGCTTGGAACTCTTCCACTTACCGCACCGCCATTCGAGCGAGAACACAAATCCAGATTGCGATCTAAAATCATCTTTGTCAGTTTGGAAGCTAGCATCGGTGTAACCATTTACAACGAGCTCTTCCTCACCTCCATAGACAAGGAACACATCTTTAGTTCTTCTCAAGTACTTCAAGATGTTCTTTACGGCAATCCAGTGACTTTCACTGGATCGATCGTATCTACTCGTAGCACTTAAAGCATCTGAAACATCCGGGCGTGTACAAAGCATGGCATACATAATGGACCCAATAGCGAAGCATATGGAATCGCATTCATTTTATCCCGCTCATCGGTGTACTAGGACACCGATTCTTGCTAAGATTTATACCATGTGACATAGGTAGAAAACCTTTCTTGGAATCATGCATATTGAACCTTTTCAACACCTTGTCAATGTACGTATCTTGGCTTAATCCAATTAGCCTTTTGATCTATCTCTATAGATCTTGATGCCCAGAATATATCTGCCTCTCCTAAGTCTTTCATAGAGAAACTATTTTTAATGAAGACTTAATGATTCGAGCAAAGGAATGTCATTTCCGATCGGTAATATGTCATCCACATATAAGACCGTAAATACGAGTGCGCTCCCACTAGCCTTTTGTAAACACAAGGCTCTTCTTCGTTCTTGATGAAACCAAACCCTTTGATTACTTCATCAAAGCGAATGTTCCAACTCGAGATGCTGCTTTAATCCATAAATGGATCTTTGGAGCTTGCATATCTTTCCAATCGATTGCGGATCGACAAAACCGTGGGCTGTGTCATGTACACATCCTCACTCGATTTCCATTAAGGAAAGCTGTTTTGACATCCATTTGCCATATTTCATAGTCGAAATATGCAGCAATCGCTAGAATGATCGAATAGACTTTAGCATTGCGACGGGCGAAAAAGTTTCATCATAATCAATACCTTGAATTTGTTTGAAACCTTTGGCCTGTCGCGCTTTATAGATGTGAACATTTCCATCTATGTCTATCTTTTCTTGAAAACCCATTTGCATTCAATGGTTTTAACACCATCAGTGGATCAACCAAGTTCCAAACTTGATTCTTGTGCATGGATTCAATTTGGATCTCATGGCTTCAAGCCATTTCTCGAGTCTGGTCCCACCATTGCTTCTTCATAGGTCTTAGGCTCATCGTTGTCTAACAACAATATGTCCCGTTGTTGAGTAGTCAAGAACATGTACCTCTCGGTGCAGCGTGACCTTCGACCTACGTGGTCTTTGGTGTGTCCACAATGAGTTCTTCAACGATTTGTTCATCTGTTGTGGTTACAGTAGGAGCTGAAACGTTATCGGTGTTTCTTGAATTTCTTCAAGTTGCCTTTGTGCTCCCACTATCCCTTCTTGAGAGAAACTCTTTCTCTAAGAAGACACCATGCTTGGCGACAAACACTTTGCCTTCTCCTCGATTATAAAAGTAATATCCTTTTGTTTCCTTAGGATACCCGATAAAGAAGCATTTATCAGATTTAGGAGTGAGCTTATCAGTTGTAAACGTTTTACATAAGCCTCACATCCCCAAATCTTAAGAAAAGACAAGCTAGGGCGTTGTCTGTCCACATCTCATATGGTGTCTTTTCTCTGATTTTGATGGAACCACGTTTAGTGTGAGCATGGTGTTTCAAGAGCGTACCCCAAAAAGACAACGGAAGATCACTTTGGCTCATCATGGGCGCACCATATCTAATAAGGTGCGATTTCTCCGTTCGAATACCCCATTCCATTGAGGTGTTCTGGCGAGTCAATTGTGGAACAATTCCACAATCCTTTAGATGATTGCCAAACTCATGGCTCAAATACTCGCCTCCACGATCGGATCGTAGAAACTTGATTGTCTTGCCTAAATGATTTTGCACTTCATTTTGGAATTCTTTGAACTTTTCAAAGGATTCGGACTTATGCTTCATCGGTAGATATACCCATATCTACTAAAGTCATCGATAAAAGTTATGAAATCACTGAAAACCACCTCTGTTTATTAAGCTCATTGGTCCACATACATCGGTATGTACAAGTGCCAATAAGTCATTTGCCCGTTCACCTTGACCGGTGAAAGGTGCCTTTGTCATCTTGCCAAGTAAACAAGATTCGCATGTCTCTAATGATTCAAAATCAAATGAGTGCAGAATACCATCTCTATGGAGCTTACGCATGCGTTTCTCATTTATGTGACCTAGCGGCGATGCCAAATAAGCGTGGGATTCAAATCATTGGACGTTGCCTCTTTGCATTAATGTTATAGACCGGTGACCCTTCAAGAGTAAGAACGTATAACCCATTCACCAATGGAGTATGACAATAGAACATATCTTTGAAATAAAGAGAACAACCATTGTCCATAGATTTAAAGTCATAACCTTCGCTTGCAAACATGAAGCGAAATAATGTTCTTTGAAAGAGATGGAACACAATAACAATTATTCAATTCCAAAACTAATCACGAAGGTAAAGACAATGGCATGGTGCCAGCAGCTACGCATGACAACTTTTGCTCCATTGCCAGCGCGAAGATCCACTTCGCTCCTCCTCAAACTTCTACTTCTTATTAGCCCACAGCGATTTGCAAATGTGAGCAACCGATCCGGTATCAAATACCCAAGAATCGGTTGATGAAGTAGCAAGATTGATCTCTATAACATTTATACAGGTGGAAGTCGTACTTCCCTTCTTCTTCTCAAGATCCTCCAAGTACTTTGGGCGGTTCCTTTTCCAATGTCACGATTGCTTACAGATAGTAACAATCGCATCGATGAGCATCGCCCTTCTTGTCTTTCTTGGCCTTAGAACCGCTCGCGATCGCATCGAGCTTTCTTTCTTTTGACGCGATTCTCTTGACATAGGGCTTGCCCTTGCCTTTCTGCATCATCATCACATGATTGCTGCTTTTCTTAATGCTTTCCTCGGCAGATTTTAGCATCCCATGCAACTCGGCCGGTCTTGTCCAGTTGTTCATGTGAAAGTTCATTATGAATGGCTCAAAGCTCGGGGAAGCGGCGGAGAATCACATCGATAGCCAACTCTTGGCTAAGGGAAACCAAGCTTTCGGACTCTCAATGTAGCCAATCATCTTAATCACATGAGGGTGTGGGATTCCCTTTGCAAGCTTGCACGCAAATAAGGACTTTGAAGTATTGAACCTCTCACCCTTGCTTGGTTCTCAAACATACCACGTAACCCCACAATGATATTGTAGGCATCTGTGTTCTCATATTGCTTCAAGCTCGAGGACATTGTGGCAAGCATGAGACAGCTCACATCAAGGCAATCATTCGTTTGCTTCTCATAAGCTCTCCGTGCAGCCATAGTAGCATTATCGAGGCAAGTCTTGGGGTAAGGAGACTCAAGGACATACTCCTTGCGCTCTTGCTTGAGAACAATTCTCAAGTTGCGATACCAATCCAAAAGTTTGTTCCATTGAGTTTTCTTTCTCAAGAACAGATCGCAAATTAAAAATCTTGGATGCGGCGTTAGCTGACATGATCTACAACACAAGAATATGCAAAGTTTAGCACTATGTTTATGTTCATCTTTTATTAAACTATTTAGCAAAAGACTCCCACTATGAGTTTTGCAACAAAAACTCCCTCTAAGTTACATAGTGGGTAAAGATCCTCATTTCACTAATTCCTAGTGAGCTTTGGCATCACGGCTAGAAAACTAGTGACATGGGTAAGCAACACTTTGCTAATCACATCCCTATGTGACTCTACTTTGGGTGACATTAGTATGCCTCGGCCCCAATCTATGCCCCAAGGTCCAAAACTATTTTGATAACCTTGTTAAGTAAACCAAATGCTTCCGCATGTAGATGTCCGACATCTACCCCAAATGATGATGATAACCGATGGCACTCTACTTTGGTAGACCTACCATGCGGTGATCATTATCTTTTAGTGCAACATATGGAAGGGCATTAACACCTAATTTTAAGAGGATTCTATCCTACCAAAGCAACATATCACATATATCATTGCATAAGAATAAGATAGATAACATCATAGATAAACACATTTAAGCGTGAAGTAGTATGGCCCAAAAATGGTGATATCCATCTCCAAGTAGGTGTAGACGATCTCCATCCTCCACATCACTCCTTTAGGCCACCATGCTTAAAAGCTTGTAACCTCAAAACTAGGCTACTACCTATAATAGCTTGAAATTGATGATTACAAAGATAGATTCAAGCATTAAGGTCGACACGCAGGTCGTTAAATACAATATATACATACAGCTAACAATAGCTGTAATAATCATGACACGCAGGCCATGAGCAGATGTTACATGCATCACATACATCTCATACATTCAAATAAGCTATAGGGCCATACTATTCACACCATTCTCTGCAAAAACAAGTTAGACGTAGAATCGCATTCTACCTAACGATGTGAACCCAAGACGCTATACAAGGGGGGGATACCACGTAACCTCACAGAATTACATAGATCGCATCTATGAAATCGCTATGAAAATCTTATCGAGCCGATCAAATCAACCCAGATCCGAGCCATTCAAAATGTCTCAATTTTCATTAGATCAATCATATTGATCATCGCGATCGGTATACTTGAGGAGACCACAACACAAGACCTCGATCTGTTGGCTCGATCTCACGATTGTCTTGCATTAGCCCCGATGGTGATTCCAATAGGTAGGGGCAAGTCGCGCGTACATCAAAGAAGAAGCGAACTAATCTTTTGGCCTTATGATGCTATCAACTCATACCTATTTCAACCCCTTATGACCGATTGATCTCATCAACCCGTGCTACCTGATTTAGGCGTAATAGATCAATCTACTACTATCGCATATCAACATATGCGCGATCCAGATGCAAACTAAGCAAGATGGCTCGATACCACTAAAGAAATACGCGTAGGCTACGGAGCGAAAACAAAACTTTTCTACGCGCACCCAAGAACATCATGCTAAGGAAGGATCATGGATCGTTACCACTTAGACACGCAGCGCAGCGGAAGAAGAATTGAAACCGATCAATCACGCGCGTCGAGGTAGTAGTGGAAGTAGCCGATCGTCCCGAACAGATCGTCTCTCCACGCACGCCGATCAACCTTTGCAACGAGCAGCGCCTCCACCGGTATCCACACGTCCGGGGCTGGGCGCCGATCGCGAGTGTACTAGCACTCGTGAGCGGCTAGGGTTTGGCTCGGGAGGTGGCGGCTAGGTTTTGCTAGATGTTAACAGGCACACATCCCTCCGCCCCTCGCCTCCATATATATAGACCTCCTCACGTGGGCCTCGTGGACCGAGGCCCAATAGGAGTCTATTCGGATCTCTATCCGAATTGAGCCCATATCCGAATCATATTCGAATTAGTGTTCCAACCCGTTAAGCGTGCGACCACAGCAGGTTCACGTATACTTGGTCGTGACCGGAAACGCCTTTCGGTTACCATGTTAATAGCGGTCTCTAGTAAGACATATTAACCCCAAAGTATATGTAAAGATCATATCGGTGAACACGTAATGTTCTCTCATGTACGAATCCCTTTGCCTCACGATATAGATTGAGCTCAAGGCGAGACTGTGTCATCCTCTTAATAGCTCAATCACTCTCTCGATTCCGTGATGGATTATAAACTCGTGATTGACTCCTCAATCACCTTGGCATGGCCATGCACTTTCATAATCCATTACATCGAGGGCCGAGATATCTCTCCCATAAGGAGGGCAAATTCTATCTTGATCATTCACATCCCACTACATGTTTCATGGCAAACCCGAAGACTACTTTTATGACTACCCGATTCACGGAGTAGTGTTTAGTAGTCCCAAAATAAGCTACTACTCATGTTGGGAACCATGATGATCTCAAGTCTAAGGACTCTACATAAACACTACTTGAGACCAGCGATGACACATGGAATCTCTGCGGTGTCTCATGGCGAGTCTATCAACATATGTTCACTAACACATGTCCATATTATTGATTTGGTATCACCATACCATGATCCATGAGACATGATCATCAATCAATACATATCTGATCTTTGTCTTTGAATCATATTTGTTCCTCATATGATATCGATCGGGATCATTTAGAAATAGCAACATCTTAGTATTTAAGAGTCTCATGAATAAGTCACATACTCATTGATCAATAATGATGATGTCTATTCCAAAGAACAAAGTAATGTATCATAAACATAGTATGTGATATATACAACATCTCCATGTTGCCTCTAGGGCATATCACTAACACATGTACCAGACCACCCTGGACGAGCCGCACACCGCACACGCGAAGCTCGCGCCGCCTTGAGAGGAACTTGCCGAGCTCCGTGCGAGAAGATGCGAGTTCCACTTGATTCGGGCCTTTCCGAGGAGACTTGAGCGCAGCGCTAGTGTATGAACAACCCGAGTCTTGGGCGCTATCCGTGAGCTGTAGACTTTTGTAAACAGCCACGAGACTATTATAATAAAATAAAAAGTTTTGTTTGACTCTTATTCGTGTTTTCCTTGCTCTTGTGTGTTGTTTTGGTGGGATTGTTACTAGAACCTTTCCTTTAGTTCTCTCTCTAAATCTGAAAGTCTCAATAGATGGTGAACACAAGAAGAAACTCCAACATGGACAACGCCAACCCGGAGCACAAGGAAGCCGATCGGCTCAGATTCCACCACCCCGCCCATGTGGGACGGATTAGGCACAATTGATGGCCAATCAAAACCAGTTGATCCAGCTATTAGCCCAGACAATCAACAACCCTCAGGCTCATCATCAACCTGCCCAAGTACCTCCCAATCGTCTCTCTGAGTTCCTGAGGATCAAGCCACCCACCTTCGCGGCGATCTTTGAGCCGATGGGCGCCGACGGCGCTCAGGTCGATTGGCAAGAAGTCTGGACGTTCTGCGTGCACCGATCGGGAGCAAGTCTGTTCGCCTCCCATCACCGAACGGGCCCGCATCTCAACGGTGGGACACTTTCACCGCTTCGCACGCCAACCCGCAGACGGTGACGTGGATCGAGTTCGAGCAAAGCTTTCGCAAAGCTCATATCCCCACCGGCACCATGGCATTGAAGAAGAAGGAGTTCAGATCTGCGCCAAGGAAGTCGTCATCGTCAATGAGTACGTGCGAGTTTAACCAAGCGGCCCGCTATGCGCGGAGGATGTGGCTTCCGATGAAGCCAAGCAAGAAAGGTTCATGGAGGGCCTGAATGACAACATATCAGTACAACTGATATCGGGTGACTATACTGACTTCCACCAGCTAGTCAGTAAGGCCATCCGCCAGGAGGGCAAACACATGGAAATGGAGACCCGGAAGAAAAGGATGGCGGACCAGAGGAACAACTCTGGAAGTTCTTTCAAGAATCGCAGTACTCCTCCACACTCAAACAAGTTCAGACCCCAGGGCAGCAACTTCAAGAACGATCCAGCGAGTTCAAGTCCTCAACCACCGCTTGCCCGTTTCGGGCCAACCGCCAGCGATTCCCAAGCAACGCACCCGGCAACGGTGGCGGACACGAAGAGCGATCCGCCGTCGGCGGATTGACTGCTACTCGCAGGAACGGGGCACTTTGCCAGGCGTGCCTAAGAAGATTCAGCGGCGGCAACCGAGAGCCTCTGGAAGTCGAACCGGGGCAGCGAAGCGCGGACCTTCATCAAGGGAGTGAACCACGTGGCAGCGGAAGAGGCCCAGCTGCACGGATGTCGTCTTTGGGTATGTTCCTTGTCAATTCGATACCGGCATCGATTCTTTTGATTCGAGCATCGCATTCCTTTGTGTCAAAAACTTTTATGGATAAGCATGGGTTGGGCGGGGTAACCCTTAGCAACCCTATGATAGTCCACTCCTGGAGCGAGAAATGAGAGCGGGGACCTTGTGCCCCAAAGTGGAATTGCTCATAGATGGGACCCGATTCCTCGCCGTTCTTTTGGTTTTGGAATCGCAAGGATTAGATGTCATTCTCGGGATGAACTGGTTAGCCAAGAATCGAGGTCGGATCGATTGTGCTACGGATCCATCACCCTCACCAATGACCAAGGCGTGGAAGTAATCTTCTCTCCCATTCGAAGGCGGAAGAATGTGCCCTCTTCCACCTCCAAGTCTTGGAGGAAGTGCCGATCGTGCGGAATACCCGGATGTTTTCCCGAGGAACTGCCGGATGCCACCGGATAGGAGATCGAATTTGTGATTGACCTAGTCCCGAGCACCGCCCGATTTCCAAGAGACCATATCGGATGCACGCTAACGAGTTAGCGAATTGAAGAATCAACTCACGGAACTAGAAGACAAAGGTACATCCGACCCGGTTCGTCGCCTTAGGGAGCACCCGTCTGTTCGTCAAGAAAAGGATGAGAGTGCGAGGCTATGTGTGGACTCTGAGCACTCAATGGCGTCACCATCAGAATAAATACCCCCTCCCGGAATCGATGACTGTTCGATCGGTTGAAAGGAGCCGGTATCTTCTCCAAGATTGATCTGCGATCAGGATACCATCAGCTGAAGATTCGTGAAGAAGACATTCCCAAGGCGCCTTCTCCACGGATATGGACATTATGAGTTCACGGTCATGTCATTTGGGTGACCAATGCACCACCTACTTCATGAGCATGATGAACAGTGTGTTCATGAAATACTTGGACAAGTTCGTAGTAATTTTCATCGACGACATCCTCATCTACTCCAAGAATGAAGAAGAGCACGAGCAGCACCTCAGGATCACTCTGGAAAAGCTTAGAGAGCATCAGCTTTTCGCCAAATTCAGTAAGTGTGAATTCTGGCTAAAAGAGGTTGCCTTCCTCGGACATATCGTAACAGCCGAAGGAATCGCTGTAGATCTTTCCAAGGTAGAAGCGATAATGGAGTGGAAGCCACCAAAGTCCGTAATGCAGTCGGGAGCTTTCTTGGACTTGCGGGTTATTACCGTCGGTTCATAGCGAGATTCTCAGAGACAGCCAAGCCAATGACCCAATTGCTGAAAAAGGAAAAGAAGTTCGAATGGGCGAAGGCTTGTGAGCGAGTTTCCAAACCCTTAGAAGAGACTAGTCTCGGCACCGTTCTTGTCTTACGGGCGTGCATAAAGGCTTCGAGGTTTTACGTGGCGCCTCTCGCTAGGCTTAGGCGTGTTACGATGCAAGAAGGCAAAGTGGTAGCCTATGCATCGCGTCAACTCAAGCCTCATGAGTGCAATTATCCTACTCATGACTTGGAGTTAGCCGCGGTAGTGCACGTCTTAAAAATCTGGCGCCACTATCTTATTGGTAACCGTTGTGAAGTATACACGGACCATAAGAGTTTGAAGTATATCTTCACCCAAGCAGAACTCAACCTGAGGCAGCGAAGATGGTTGGAGTTGATAAAGGACTACGACATCGGTATACATTACCACCCCGGAAAAGCGAATGTGGTAGCCAATGCCTTAAGCAGGAAGTCTTATGCAAACATGGTGATATCGGAAGAAGACCAGACCCGACTTCAGGAGGGAGTCGCCTATCTAAGTCTAAACCCAATGGGACCAAGCACCATCACCACACTGGAAGTGCGACCTGGCTTGCCTGATCAAATTAAGGAAGCTCAGATTGTGGACGAGGATATTCAAGAAATCAAGAAGAATATGAGAAGAGGCAAAGCACCGAGATTCGAAGATGAACATGGCGCGGTTTGGTTCGAGAACGCATCATCTGTGTGCGAATAATCGGAAATCAAAACTGATTACGAAAGAGGCTCATGATACCCCATACTCAATCCACCAGTCGTACCAAGATGTACGAGGATCGAGGAAAGATATTGGTGGGTTAGTATGAAAAGAAATCGCGAGTTCATTGAAACTGCGACACACATCAACGAGTCAAAGCTGAACATCGAGGCGGCGGGACTCTTGCAACCATTGCCGATTCGAATGGAAGTGGGAAGAAATCGGTATGGATTTCATAACCGGACTTCAAGGGCGCAATCGGGTTATGATTCAATTTGGGTAATCATAGACCGATTGACTAAAGTAGCTCACTTCATACGATCAAGACCACTTATTCGAAAGCAAGTTGGCTAAGTTGTACATGTCTCGAATTGTGTGCACGTATGGCGTACCCAAGAAGATAGTGTCGGATCGAGGTAGTTAGTTTACTTCTCGATTTTGGCAAAGGTGCATGAAGAATTGGGTAGTAAGCTCGATTTGATCGCTTACCATCCCAGACATGACGGTCAAGCGAAAAGAGTTAATCGGATACTCGAGGATATGCTAAGGGCTTGTACGCTGGATTTGGGAGCGTTGGGACCGTTCAACGCCCTATCACGGAATTCTCGTATAATAACAACTACCAAGCCGATCTGCGGATGGCACCCTTGAAGCCTTGTATGGTGAAAGTGCGAGAACCCCTTGCTTTGGGATCGACAAGGTGAACCCCAAGAAACGGGACCAAACTGCTGCAAGGCGCAGAAGATCAAGTGAAGAAGATCGAGACGGACTAAAGATAGCCCGGTCTCGACGGAAGAGCTACGCGGATAACCGTCGTCGAGACGACCTTTGAGTCGGGGACTACGTCTATCTTAGAGTATCCCCACTCAGAGGTGTGAAAAGGTTTCAAGTTAGAGGGAAGCTAGCACCACGATATGTGGGCCCTTTCAAGATTCTGGACCGAAGAGGTGCAGTCGTATATCAGTTAGACTTGCCGCCAGGCATGTCAGGGGTGCACAGTGTCTTTCATGTCTCACAGTTAAAGAAGTGCCTCTGAGTACCCACAGAGTAAGCCGCACTGGAAACCTTGGACCTCGAGGATGACCTCACCTATCAGGAGCAACCAATCAAGATTCTCGAGACAGCAGAACGTCAGACCAGAAGGAAGACCATCAGATTCTACAAAGTTCAGTGGAGCAACCACACCGAGGACGAAGCCACTTGGGAGCGAGAAGAAGATTTAAAGACCAGCCATCCCCATCTCTTTTGCTAGCCAGTGCAAATCTCGAGGGCGAGATTTCCTTTAAGGGGGGTAGGTTTGTAACATCCCAAAATTTTGTCCCTTTATTGAAAATTTAATCTGGAGTTTATTGGATTTTCTGGAGTTATGTTAAAGTCCTGATTTGAGAAAAATTATAAACCTTAATTTATAAAAGTCAAAAATAAATTTATTGCATTACTAAAAGTTAAAACAAATGTATTTCAGCTTCCTTAAGTCAAATATGAGATTATATTAATTTTTCTAGATTTTAGAAGGAATTAAAACCTTCCCTTGAAAATCAAATTGTACCTTTGCAAATTATACTTGTTAAAATGAGTGGGACATATTTTTATTAAGTCTAGAATAGCTCCAGATAGTTCTCTAAATTTTTCTGGATTTTTCAAAATTTATTTGGTATTTTTAAGTTTTCTAAAGCTTAATAGCATTTACGGAAAATCAAAAGAAAGAAAATCCCAAAAACCCCTCCCGGCGCGGTGTCAAGCATCGGCGTCCCCTCCGCCCGCCGGATTCCCCATCGGCCGATCGATCTAACAAACCCTCTCCCGCCTTCCCTCCTCGCGTGCGGCAGCGTGTCGCGCATCGGACCGTCCACTCCGCGCCGGATTTAATCCTCGCCGCCCGCACCAACTTACCGCTTCACGCTCCTCCTCTCTCCCCTGCCACCACGTGGTTTGATCGGGCCGTTCGCCATTGTCGGATGACATCCCGCCCGTCGCGATCACTTAATCCCTCGCCCAAGACCCGGCGGCGGATGTTTCCCCATTGCCGGATTGAATCGTGGCCTTCCCCTCCCACTTACCGGTTCGCTCGGATCCAACGACCGCCCCTCCCTTTGCCACACATGCCGCTCATCCGACCATCGCCCCGTCCTTTCCGTTTTTCTTCTCTCGGCGTGCGGGCCCCACTGTCGAGCCCTTCGTCCCCGCCCCTTTCCTTTCTTCCTCGCGCGATCGCGCTTGCTGCCGCCATTGATTGAAAACGAAGCTTTGAAAACTTCGGTTTCTTGCCAATCATTCCCCACATCACGCGATTCAAATTAACCCCTCCCGATCCGTTGCGGGCATAAACCCCCAATTCGCCCCCATTCACGGCGCATTCAACCTCCCGTCCGTTTCAAATCGGCGGATTATGCGCGGCCGTTACCCCTCCCGACCTATAAAACCCGCACCCGAGGTTCCCCTCCCCACCGCCACCCCGAGCCTCCGGGCGCATAATCCAGCCAGGGTCCCCTGCGCCCGATTTCCCTCCGCGGCTCGGCTACTCGGCGGCGATTCCGGCCAGCTCAAGCCCCTCGCCCCGCCGACGCCTCCCGACCTTGCTGGTACCCGGCGAACACGGCGACTTCTCCCCAGCTGCTGCGTCGCGGAACCCCTCCGCCGCGTGAACCCTTCTCCGACCGCCGCCTCTCCGCGATTTCCCTCTCGGTCATCCTCGGCCTCGCGCAAAATACCGATGCACTCCCGCGTTCTCCTCGTCATTTGGTACCCTCGGCCGGCGCCGCCTCACCGAGCTCGGCGACCATCGGGCCTCGGCGCCGCCGCCGCCGGCGAGCCACGTCCGCCGTCGGGCGAGTTAGCGTGGCGTGGCAGCCAGTGGCGGCGGTCGGCGCCACGCCGGCGCCACCCGCACGCCCCTCGCCACCTCGCGCGCGTGCGCCACGTCGGCATAAAGCGTGGCGTGGCAGCCACGTGGCGACCACGCGGCAGCCCGTGGCGCCACGTCGGCGCCACCCGCTCCCGCGCGCGCGCCACCTCACCCACCTCTCGGGTCCATGGACTCGGTCCATGACACCCGGGCCCCACTGTCGACCTGCCCGATTATATTAATCCTAGGGCTGACGTCATAATCTATAATTTCCTTTAGAAAAATAATTCGTGCTGACGTCATAAATCCTTTTCGGTTTAAAAATAAATCAGAAAATACCCTTTTCTTTTATTTTGAATTCAAACTTTGGAAGGCTATAACTTTTGCATTTTAACTCCAAATTGACCCATTCAAATTTCTAAATTTTTCTAAAATCATGATCTATCCATTTCTGGAATAATTTTGAAATTTTGAAATTTATTTAAATTTGATTTGAATATATTTTGTAATTCCAAGGTTTAAATTTAAATTAAAACTTCCAACTTCTTTTAAAAGCCTCAATTCCTTTTTAAAAATTGTTGACCCACATCCAAAATTCAAAATTCTGTCTCCCAGTTTATTTTATAATTTTTGGAAGTTATTTGGATTCCGTTTGAATTTTTGTTTTGAATTTGCTTTGAATTGATTATCTCGTTAGATATTGACGATTCCGGAGAGTTTGAATTCGACGAATCGCAGCAGGACTACGATCAAGGCAAGTTACACCTTTGGCCATGTTGAACCTAATATTTTAAATTATTTATATTGTTTTACTGTATATGCATGCGTATCTTTATTCAAATGTAATTCAAATTTGATTTGAATTTTAGATATACTCATGATCCTTTGTATATGGCCAATTTGAATCTTGAATTCATATACCTTGTCACCCTAGCTGAAAACTAGTCAGTACTATAGTATTGGCTAGAAATTTTTATAGCAATGCTTAGCCTGGCTTAGTATAATTTTAGGTGGGATCAATCTTTCACATGAAATAACGGACTTTGAAAATTGATATCTTGACTTCGGTGAGTCAAGGGTGGTTTTACGAAAATTATTTAAAAATGAAAATAGAAAACATGTTTTGGACTTAGGCTAATGGTTAGGTGGTGGGTGCCGGTATGCCTCGTGTTTGGTGACACCTGGTTGATTATCATGCACGGGGGTATGTGGTTGAGCCTAAATCAACTTAAGGACCGTTTACGTGAATTATTTCTGAAGTCACTTCAGACTACCACAAGTCCGGTATGGGACGGACTGGCTAAGTAATTTGTGAAGTTCCAACTATAGTCTCACTATAGGCTGAATGTGGCGGCGTAGGTGTGGGAAGTCTCACATGGCACGAGAGGGCTCCAACTCGTGGATTCGAGTTGTGGTGAAACCTTAGTGGCGGCGTGATTATGTTGGCTATGAATCATCTGAACGACCTTGTCATGAACTCTCCGCCGCACACCTAAGGCGGTGTGTTGATCGCGTGGCTCAAGTGAGAGGAATATCTTGTGGGTAAAGTTGTACACCTCTGCGAGTAACAAACTATCGGATAGCCGTGTCCACGGTCATGGACATCTTGAGTAGAGTCTTCACAGATTAGACTTGAACTTTCATAAAACTTGGTTTTGGCAAAACAAGCGTTGGATTTGGTAATGGTCCGGTGGATTCCGTGGATAGGTTAGTGTGGGTTGGAGCCTACACTAACGGTATTACTGTTAAAAACAATGTTTCATATCTTGTATTTAAATTCAGCTTTTAGTATTCACGTTATTGTATTTAAATTCAAGTATTGCTTTCCGCACATTACCTATTAAGCTTCCTTTGAAATCCCTATGCATGCATCAACTCATATATTTCTGGTGTAACTTGCGTAAGCAATTACTTGCTTACCTTGGGAGTATACAGTACTCACCTTGCTAAATCTGTTGCCGGACTTGAGGCGACTCGACGGTGAGGACTACTTGGCGAGTAGGATCGTCTTCTGATCATTTGCCTGTGGGAGGCTAGATGGGCTGTGCTGCCACCTTTACTTTCTTTCCGCTGTTTTTTTATTTTGTTGGCCTGGTGCCTTATTGTAAGACTTGGCCTTAAGGCCGTATTTTCGTTTAATAATATCTCGTGGTTATTTTTGCATGATATACATTGCTGTTAAACCTGTGTGCACTAGCTTTTCCTGGGATAGTGCGATTTACACAGAGGGGCTCGGAGTTGTTGTTCTGGGTCCCGACACTCATGCTGGCTTTTGCTGGCCTAAACATAGTACCTCCGCAACCTGTCTGCATTCCATGTGTGGCGGAGCGT
Organism: Melocanna baccifera; assembly: GCA_036346265.1. Classification (NCBI taxonomy): domain Eukaryota; kingdom Viridiplantae; phylum Streptophyta; class Magnoliopsida; order Poales; family Poaceae; genus Melocanna; species Melocanna baccifera. The sequence continues at coordinate 10,401,863 of CM070707.1, read as the reverse complement.
CTGCCCTTCAAGTGTGGCGAGGCGGTAGGCTCCGCGCTGTAAGGCTATCGCAACGATGTATGGGCCTTCCCACTTGGACTCCAGCTTGCCAACCGTGTCTGCGCGGAGTGTCATCTTGAGGACAAGGTCCCCCGGCTGGAATGCTCGCAGGTACACGGAGCGGCCACACATGCGCACCATTTGCCGTGCGTACTTGGCGACGTGTTGGGTGGCATTGACTCGCTCCCCGTCGAGGAGGTCCAGGGACAATTGGTGCTCTTCTTCTGGCACCTGGGCGAGGACCCTGCGCGAGCCAGCCTGGATCTCCTCAGGCGTCATCGCCTCATCGCCGAAGAGGAGCTTGAATGGCGTGAATCCCGTCGGGCGTGTTACCGTTGTGCGGAGAGACCAAAGGACGCTGTGGAGCTCGTTTGGCCACTTGCCCTTTGGTAGCCCGACAAGGCGCTTCTTGACTCCAGCGGAGATGGCATCGTTCGCCCGCTCGACCGCTCCGTTGGACTGTGGGTGCCCGACCGAAGCGAACCGTAGCGTGATGCCCATGTTGTCGCAGAACTCCTTGAATGGGGCATAATTGAATTGCAGGCCGTTGTTAGCGATGATCTCCTTGGGCACCCCAAAGCGGCATATGATGTTCTGCCAGAGGAAGCGCTGCACGGCCGCCGAAGTTACCTTGGCTAACGCCGCGGCCTCTGGCCACCTGGAGAAATACTCCAAAGCGGCCACAATGAACCGCAAGTCTCCTAGGGCCCGAGGTATAGGTCCCACAACATCGATACCCTATCGCGCCAGCGGCCTTACGGGGGGATGGGGTTGAGGTCGGTCGAAGTGCGTGGAATGACACGCCCATCCATTGGTAGCCTTGACATCGGCGCGCGCGAGTCGTGAGCATCGGCGGCGGTTGGCGATGAAGCCTTGCTCGACGCCTTGCCTACGAGCGATCTCAGCGCCAGGTGCGAGCCATAGAGTCCCGCGTGGATTTCCGCGAGGAGGTGTTTGCCCTCCTCGCGCGAGAGGCACCGTAGGAGCGGTGCGCAAACTCCTTTTTTATAGAGCACCCTGTCGAGCACCTGGAAGGACCTAGTGCGACATTGCAGGCGGCGGAGGTCTACGGGGTCGTCAGGCTCGGCAATGCCCTGCAATAAACCATAAATGAGCTCTCGCCAATCACCCTGCTTGGTGATCTGGTGGACGAGGGCTGCGTCACGGTTGTCCTGCGCGATGGCCGCCACGGGCAGGACCTCGTAGAATGCCCCTTTAGGGACAGGGAGCTGCTGGCTGGCGGCCTTTGCGAGAATATCAGCATGTTCATTTTCTGCCCGGGGGATGGCCTTGACCGTGACGCACAGAAAATGTCGCTCCTTGGCTTGCACGGCTGCTAGGTACTTGGCCAGTTCAGGATCCTTGGCCTGGTACAACTTGTCCACTTGACCTGCCACCAGCCGTGAGTCCGTGCAGACGAGCACTCGTCACGCGCCCAGGGCTTTAAGCTTTGCGAGGCCGAAGAGTAGCGCCTCGTATTCGGCGGTGTTGTTGGTGGCGGAAAATGTGAGACGCGCCGAGTACGACAGACGGTGCTGTCCCGGCGTAGTGACGATGACACCCATGCCTGCGCCGAAGAGCCATAGGCTCCATCAGTGTCAAGCATCCATCTTTGGATCCGTCAATTTCTTTGGGCGTCTTTGGTCGAGGAGTCCATTCCGCGAGGAAGTCCGCCAGAACCTGGGACTTGATCGCTGTTCGCGAGGCAAACATCAGAGAAAACGGTGCAAGCTCCGCTGCCCACTTACCAATGCGTCTCATGGCCTCTTTATTGTGCAACATCTCCGCCAGGGGGAATGAGGACGGCACGGTGATTGGATGAGCCAGGAAGTAGTGTCGGAGCTTTCTTGAGGCCATGACCAGCGCGTAAGCTAGCTTCTCAAGCTCCGTGTACCACGTCTTCGCGCCTTGCAAGGCTTCAGAGACAAAGTACACAGGGCGCTGAAGAGCGCCCTCCTCGAGGACGAGGACGGCGCTAACGGCCGCCGAGGCAGCGAGTAGAGCGAGAGGAGACCCTCGCCGCCGGAAACCAGGGTAGGGAGGCTTGCGATATGCTTCTTGAGGTCATCGAAGGCGTTGTCGCAATCGCCGTCCCAACAGAACTCGTCACAGTCGCGAAGGGTCTTAAAAAATGGCAGGCCCCGTTTCGCTGCCCTAGACAAAAAGCGGCTCAACGCGGCCATACGGCCAACGAGCCTCTGAACCTCCCTTGTTGTCTTGGGCGGCTCCATAGCAAGGATCGCGTCGACCTTGTCGGGGTTGGCCTGGATGCCGCGCCCGGACACCAAGAAGCCCAAGAGCTTGCCCGCCCACACACCGAATACACACTTATCCGGGTTGAGCTTGATGCCCGCCTTCTTGAGGTTGTCGAAGGTCTCTTGGAGATCTTGACCGTGGGAGGCCAGCTGCCTGGTTTTGATGACTACGTCGTCGACGTAAGCCTCCACATTCCGCCCCAGTTGGGAGGCTAGCGCTAGCGCGATGAGGCGGGTGAAGGTTGCGCTCGCATTCTTTAAACCGAAGGGCATCCGGACAAAGCAATATGTCCCTATCGTAGTGATGAAGCTGGTCTTGTCTTCGTCATCCTTAGCCATATAGATCTGGTGGTAGCCAGAGTAGGCGTCCAAGAAGCTCATGAGTTCGCAGCCGGCGGTGGCGTCGACCAGTTGATCTACCCGTGGTAAAGGGTAGTCATCCTTCGGGCATGCCTTGTTGAGGGCAGTGAAGTCGATGCACATACGCCAGGTACCATTAGCTTTTTTCACCAACACCCAACCAATCTGGATGTTGGACCTCGTGGATGACTCCGGCCTGAAGAAGCTTCGCTACTTCCACCTTGGCTGCTTGCTGTCGGTCGACGGACATGCGCCGAAGCCGTTGCCTGACCGGCTTAGTGTCCGGGCGGACCGCTAGGTTGTGCTCGATTAGGGAGCGGTCCACGCCCTTGATGTCGTCTGGGCACCATGCAAAGACATCCGCATTGTTCTGGAGAACCCGGAGCAGACCTTGCTCCTCCTCGAGGGGGAAGTCTTCTCCGATGGAGATGACTTGACCGTTGGCCTGGAGGGGCACCCTCTTGACTCCACCCTCTGGTCGGGGCTTGGGAGTCCACCCCGAGGCGGATGGTACGTCCGTCTTGAGCTTGTCTGTGAGGGCATGCACCCTGCGGTGGGGGCACGTGGTATGAATCTCCACGCGTCGGGTGAGATCTTGGTCGCTGAAGATAGTGATAACGCCTCGTGGACCCGGGAGCTTCATACACAAGAAGTCATGGTGCGGGACCACCCTGAAAAAGTTAAGGACGGGGCGCCCTAGTACGCCGTTGTACGGGCTTGAGGTGTCCGCGACATCGAAGATGACATCCTCGCTTCTGATATTTTCGCCCTAACAGAAGGAGACTGGGAGGCAGACCTGTCCCCACGTGCTCAGCGGTTAACCCGCAAGACCGTGTAGCGGGGCCCTCGATGGCTTCAAGCGACTTTGAGGGATCCCCATGCGGTCGAAGGTCTCCGCAAAAAGCACGTTCGCCGAACTACCCCCATCGACAAGGACACGCCTGACATCACAGCCTGCAATATCAGTTTGGATGAGAAGAGGGTCTTGGTGTGGAAACTCCACGCCCCGGGCGTCGGCCAGCGTGAAGGTAACTTCACCATGGGCTACCCCCGGCCTTGGTCACGCCGAGGTTCCCAACGAGTAACCTCCAGAGATGACACTGATAGTCTAAGCTTGCGAGCAGGGCCGCTGCAGTTGCTGCACAGGGGGCTCTGGAGCGACCACCAGCCGGGTCTGCGGGCTCCGAGCCTCTTGCATAGCCTGCATGGCCCCGCAGAGATCTGCTAGTTCCCGCTGGAGCGTGGCAATGGCCGTCAGCAGGGCGTTCTCCCCTGCTGGCGTAGTCGAAGTGAGGGGCGCACCTCGTCGCGCTGTCGGGGCGGCGACGGCCGCGGCTCGCGCTTCCGAGCTACCCGTTACGCCGGTGCGGACTGCAGCGCCGCTGTCGAAGTCGGCATTACTGTTGGGACCGCTCGGCGCTCCTGTACCGGGATGAGGATGGTGGTCGCATCTCCGCGAGCGCCGACATTGCTGCCCCCCACCGCCCGGCGGTGCCGTATAATTGGCGATGCGCGGGTCGGTCGCGCGCCGGCGTGGCGGGTTGAGTCGACCGCTGCGGCAGCGTGGGCGGGGTCGGTCGTTGTGTCGGCGGTGGCGGGGTTGGAGTTGACCGCTGCGTTGGCATGGGCGGGGTCGGAGTCGACCGCTGCGTCGGCGTGGGCGGGGTCGGTCGTTGCGTCGGTGGTGCCGGGGTTGGAGTTGACCGCTACGGCGGCGTGGGCGGGGTCAGTCGTTGCGTCAGCGGTGGCGGGGTTGGAGTCGACCGCTGCATTGGTGTGGGCGGGGTTGGAGTCGATCGCTGCGTCGGCGTGGGCGGGGTCAGTCGTTGCGTCGGCGGTGGCAGGGTTGGAGTCGACCGCTGCGTCAGCGTGGGTGGGGTCGGTCGTTGCGTCGGCAGCGTTTACCTCCGCGACCGCCGATGTCGAAGCCCTGGTGCTGACGCAGGACCTCGCTGCGACCCCTTTCCTCTTCTTCGCCGCCGATGATGTCGGTGCCATCTTTCTTGAAATCTTCAGGCTTGCTCCTGTCATCCCCACGGATAGCGTCAACTGTTGTGGTTACAGACGAAATAGAGAGAGAGTATAGTAGTGGGGAGTTAGGTGGTATGTCCCCTCTCCCTGTGCTGGCATCAGTATATATCTTCTATCGAGGAACATCTTTACAAGAATGCCCTTCGGGGCATTTATGTCATCACACATACTTACGCCTTTCTAACAGGCCGGTTGGGTTTAGGTGGGGAAAATCCCTACAACACTCCCCATATTCATTACAGCATAAATCATGAAATGGTGTGTAATAGTGTTGTGCCGCTCTACCCTGCCCATGCATGCTCAAGGATCACCTGGAAGGGGGGAAAACAAGAGTGAGATAAATTCTCAGTAAGCAAACTGTTTAACAAGCTAATTAAACTACAATAGTTTAAGTATCAACATTTATTTTCCACATTGACCATAATTATAGCCTTAACCACCATTGCTACCAACAACTACAAAACATTAGCAATTAGGTCTCGATTGCCTACTTCATAACCGCAACCACTACTACTACCAACATCAATAAAGCATTAACATATTTTCCTCACTAACATTATTCTTTTCCACAACCACAACCGCTAACAACAGTTACCACAAGAGAAATACCTCATGCCACAACCACATCCCCAACCACAGCACAAGGGGGTGAACCCCACTCTACGTCTACAGCCACATTTCTCATACCACAAGGAACTCTCATGAGCAAATTCCACATAAAAAGCTAAGAAGTTGCATTTGTTTGCAAATAATTCATCCACAACACATTGCATAAGTATGCAAATAATCCATCTATAATGAAAATATATATGAATGCGTATGATCCACTACACCCTTACCCAACAAGGTAAGAGTGTGCATTGTACTACAGCAATGTACGATGTTGTACCGATACAGTCGCAGTTTTGTGCGGCGACATCCACGATGCAAATGACATGTCATGATATGTATGATATGATATATATGATTCATAAAAATTTAACCACAAAGATCAGCAATATATTCATCAAGAATACTACCTCATAACCCATATATGATTCATTAAGAACAATACCACATAATCCTGCAATTTACTCATCAAGAGGATAAACAATTGAATCATAAAACTACTACCACATAGACTACAATATATTTATTAAGAATACTACTACTAAGACTACAGTGTATTCACTAAGAATACTACCACTTAGATCACAATATCCTCGTAAAGAATACTACCCCACAACCGTATTTGTTTCATTAAGTGTAATACCACATAAACCACATACGATTCTTCAAGAAAATAAACAATCGATTCATAAAAATTTAGCCACAAAGATCAGCAATATATTCATCATGAATACTACCTCATAATCCACATATGTCCCATTAAGCACAATACCACATAACCACAAGTAATCCATCGAGGGCATAAACAATTGATTCTTAAATTGCTACCACATAGACCACAATATATAATGGAGCATGTAGCACAGCAAGGCATCTTGATTTAAAAGGAATTAATAGTCAATCAATTAATGATTAAAGTGAAGGTAGTAAAATTAACAAGTTAAATTGTAACAACAGCCGCTACATTTACTTACCTCTACCGAAGAAGCGAAGCGCTCACGTACGGTCAGGAGCGAAGCCACCTTTCCAAAAACCACCTCTAATCTAGATGAATATTCGCACTGCACGAATCAACCTACGCGCAGATAACAGAATAACGCTATTCGGCTAATTACCCCGCTAGAACCCCACTAATCCCATGCCATGAACCCTAATTACATCTAAAATAGGGAGAATTGAGGTGGGAAAAATTACCTAGGGGATCCCTCAAGATCACCCTCTTCTCTCTTCTTCCTCTTTGCTTTCCTTTTCTTCTCCCTTCTCTTCCTCTCTTCTTCTTCTTCTTCCTTCTTCTTTTCAGCCATGGCAGCCATTGGGGGGGGAGCAGGGAGGGGCGTCCAAGAGGTGGAAGTGGTGGCCAAGGAGGGTGAGGGCGGCCAAAGGGGTGGGGGAGGGATTGGCTAGGGTTTGGGAGGAGAAAAGGGGTCGGCTTGGGCCCCTTTTGGGCTGGCTGGCCTAAAGTGGCTAGGCAGCCCAAACTCTTTATTTATTTATTTTCACTTTAAACATTTCTATAATTTTATTCCCGCCTCCCGCGATTCACCAAAAACCGTGAAACTCTACGATTCCGCTAAATATTCTCAAGGACGCCGTAAAGACATTCAGGGTATTACATTCTCCCCACCTAAAAAGGATTCATCCTCGAATCTAACTCCTCAACTAATGTGACGATGGCCTGATCTTCTGAAAGGTACTGATAAGTCGATTGTGGAGAACACGACATTGATGATCCAAAGGCTCCGACCAAAACAGGTTGATCCCCTCGCAATCACTACACCACTGCTCCGATGGTTATCAACTGTGCCGAAAGCGGTTGACCTTACCAAGAAGGCTATCTCCTGCAAGCGATTCAAGAACACAAGAAAGAGAGTAGAAGATATAATTTGAAATTGTATTGCGAATAAAGATTAAGTTCACAAGTTAGGATTCCTCAACCGGACGTGCGGTGAAACTGTTAAGCAGAATAATATCTTAAGAAAAACCCGAGTAAAACTAAAAGGGTGCAACCTCCTTAAATAGAGAAGGGGGAAGCCGCACTTATCTAATGAAAGGGGTGTGGTATTATTCATGGTTACTGTTCATGTGAACAGTACCAGCCCAGCCTGGCCAAAATAGCCTAAGTGGTGATACAAAGCTCTCGGCCCAAAAGGTGACGTAGTACTAAATAAAGGGGTGTTCAAAGCTCTTTGAGTTGAAGGCCACAAATTCTTCATCTCCTTTGTCCATTGTTATTGCCTTCTTCTTCCTTGATGCATATCATCAACTCCTTGTTGTCCTGTCCTAGATTCCTAAGCACAAGCAAATCATCTCCACTAGGCAGCATCATAGAGTTCTTAAGTGATACACTCAGCCCTAGAAACGAATTTACCTCATAATTTAGTTGATGAGCACGTGCCCGAGTAATTGGACCTTGGACATCATTCAAGGAAGTAGCAAGAGGAGTGTTCATATCAGTTGAAGTGATGTCCTCATCATCAACCCACGAGACAAAAGACCAATCAAGGAAAGAGCAACCAATGGATACAACAACCACGAGTTCTTTCCTACCTCAAAGAGCTCAGGTTCTTCTTCCGCATCTGATCTTCAAGCTCCCACGTCGCCTCCCGCTCAAACTGATTCGTCCAGAGGGCCTTCACATACCTGGTGGCCCTCTTCCTCATGACCAGCTCCAACAATTCCACGATACATGCTGTTCGACGCCGAATATCCGCGTAACTCTTCTGCCGGCTCTGAGTGGCCAACAGGTTCTGCCATTTTTACAAAATTTTCCCGCGACAACTATTAAACCACTTTCAAAATACATCCTCCTTCTTAAAACACTTTCCTCTATAAAATATAATTGGGATAATACATTATACCGCCTTTAAAAGAATTTATCCGCGAATTCCACTCACATCATTCTACTCGAAGAACAACCAAAATCTTTTACAAATAGAACCCAACTGAAAATAAAAGATTCTCAAGCAACCCACTCGCAACCAACTTTCCTTCAAAGGACCACGATTCAAAATTAAAAGATTCATCATGAAACCTTTTCTACTCTCCAAGTAGACAATTGGAGGAAAAACACCATATAAGCCAAGAGTGAAAATCACTCGAAAGACCAAATCAATCATTTTCTTTTCCCCAACTGTATAACAGCCCAGCTGTTTATTTCAAATTATTTGTTTGAATTTAAAATAAAATATTTACTTTTGGTTTTTTATGTTTTTAAAAATTTAATTGCCTGATTCTCTACTTTAAAAAAAGTTATTTTTTTATGAAAAGCAATTCAAAAAATAAAAATAAAATAATTAATAAATAAGTTAGTTTAAAATAAAAATCAAAGTTATTTGGTTTCTTGAAATTTTAAAATTTTTAGCTAACTTGATTTTCTCCTAAAGAAAAGAGCCTTTCTGTTAAACAAAAAAATATTTCATAAAAGAAAATATCTAAATTTTAGCTAAAAATATTTTTACAAGTTCAAAGTATCTTTAGAAACTTATATGAATTTTTCTAAGATTTCTAACCTTTCTTTGTATTTTATTTTATTATTTTAAAGTTAGAAAAGAAAAATATTTTTAAAAATTAAAATATACTTCAATAAATTTCGAAAATATTTTATTTATTCTTTTTAGGTTCCAAGAATTCTAAAAAAAATTAGAATTTTTCTGAATTTTCTTTTTCTTTTTCTTTTTTTCCTTTTGTCTTTTTCTCTATCCTCCTTTTTCCTTTCTTCTCCCACCGTTTCTTCTCCCGTGCGCGCAGTCAAGGCAGCCATGAAACGCCATTTTTGAGCTTTTCTTCAATCTCTCATAACTTGTGATTTACTCATCCGTTTTCTGTGAAATCAAGTGCGTTCTCATCCTCTCATCAAGCTCCTTCATTCCCCACCGTTTTCCCCCTCATTCATGAGCCGTTTCACGAGAATTTAACCTATGCCATTCAAAGACATGGTCCTTTGATCTCCCTCCTCGGACCATCTCAACCCCTATAAAAGGGAGCACCGTGAGCCCCTCCTTATTCTCACTCAACCCCGAAAATCCCAAGTCCTCACTCCTATTCGTTTGGCCGCAATCGAAATTTTACTTTTATTGTACAAGTGTCATGCTTCGTCCTTTTGCGCCTCGTCTGGTGGAGCCCCACCACTTTTGAGCACATCCCCGGCTTCGTCTCGCGGCGTTCTACGCGGTGCTCACCTCGACTTTGCCGAAGCATTGTCGCCACCGTGGGCCAAATCGGGTCCCCATTCCTCACGTCGCCACCGGCCAACCGTGCATACTTGACCAAAACCAAGGTGAGCATCACGTTCCCCACGCTCTACTCTTTGTTTCACCGTAACTCTTGCATGTTAACTCTACTTCGTTTGCCCGGAACACCGATGTCAGCCTGTAGCCTACCTAAAGTCTTGTCCACTGCGCTTCGCTAGTCCGTTGGCCAAGCCGTCTGCACCGTTGAGTTCATCTCGACGTGTTCTACGCCGTTCTCCCCTCCGTTTGTCTAAAAACCTTCCATAAATATTCGCGTCCGACACCTTGCCATGGCCGCAAATGGCACTTCGCGTCCCCGCCTGTCTGGGAATGTTTTCAACAATACGTTCACGTTAAAACGTGCCAAACCATCCTAGGAGGCTACATTTCAGACGGTTTTGGATTCGCCGCACCGAGCGCGAAGATATTGAGTTTTTCTGTACTAACGTCGTTCAAACAACGATTGCGTCGCCTCCTGTGAGTTTTCGGCTTAGCCAATATTTTTTCTAGTCTTGTCTCGCCGCATTCTAGGCCATGCTCACCTTACTTCTCCATGTATCATTCCTGAAAATTATTCTTCTCTCTCACCCTATGTCGTTGTCGCTGTACATGTCGTTACTGTGCTCCGTTTGACGTGCCGTCACGTCCTACATGTGTCTCGGGTCATTAGCAACCCATTTTGCTAGTTGGCTTCACCTCCCGTGCCTTTTCTCACCGGCGTCACGGCCAAAAACAACTCTATGTTAGTTTTGTGCAAGAATATTCTTTTGGAATATTCCTGATTTTTCTTTTTCTAGAATTTTATGATCCGTCGGTTTTCCAATCGCTCGTTCTCCTCCGTCCGAACTCCGAATTAAGTGATCCCTGTTTTTAAATTCATCTAAATTCATAATCTATCTTTTAGTAATTATTTTATAATTTTTGGATTTTCTCGACCGGCTATAGGTTGAGTCTCCTCACCGCCGGAACACCGTCGCTACCACCGCCAGAGTTGCGCAACCACTTCACCTCGCTGCCGATCACCTTTCAGCCACTTGCAGTAAGCACAAGAGCACCAATGCACTCCTCGCATTCCACTCTCTCTTTTCTGCACCTTGCTCCTCGCTCAACTCCACTCTCCCACACCCGAAGTCCTTCATACTGACAATGTCCTTCTCCAAGCCCCGACGGAGCCTCGGCAAGCAATCGCCATAGCCTTGGCCAGCCTCGAGTTTCGTTGACGTTGTCCACACTTTCCTCCAGCCCACGCGAACCTTCAACGCCCCTTCTCCGAGCAAGCCGTCATCGGAGAGTCTCCGCCGTCGATAATTGTACCCACCTTTGCTACAGCCTCGCCGCCAGCCAACTCTGTGCAGCCCGAATCTTGTGCCAAGGTAAAATAGGACTCATACTCTTCTCCCTCTTTTGTACACCTCTCCGGTCTTCACTGCCGTTGGATCTCTCAGATCTCGTCACATGAAGCCTTCCGATGTTTCCCAGCCATCCGATTCTTAGACTCTGACATTCGGAGGCTCATCAAACTCCGATGTCTGAAGGCTCTTTAGACTCCATCGTCCAGAGGTTCTTTAGACTCCGCTGTTCAGAGGCTTCTTAGACTCCGACTGCTCGGAGCCTTCGACTTCGACCTTCGGAGACTCCGATTTTGACTTTGACCTTCGGAGACTCGACTCCAGCCTTCGACCTTCGATCTCGAAGATTTCAACTTTGGCCTTCGATCTCGGAGCCTTCAACTTTGATCACCGTCTTCGAACCGACCATGGCTGTTAGACCGTTTTAACCTCCACACCCTCCGACCTCTCTGAACCCTCCAATCTTTCCGACCGCTCGACTCCAACTACCTTTTGTTCTCGACTGCTACAGTATTTTTTGACCACTATATAGTTTCGATTGGGTCTTCGTCTGAATCTTCAACTTCACCTTCACCCGTATTTGGAGTCTCCGTTTTCGACTTTGACCCTCGCAACTTCAACCGTTTATTCGACCATGGTTTCGACTACACCATCAAATCATGGTTTCGACCACACAAAAATATTGTAGCTTCCGACCACTTCTCCTTCACAAAATAATTCTAGTAATTCCTTTTATTCATTTCTTTGGAATTCAAACTACCAGAAGTCCTTCTTCGCCCTAACTCCATTTGGACCCATTCAAATTCCTAAATTCCTATTCTATCTCTCAGCATATATTTTATAATTTTTTGATTTTATTTGGATTTTATTTGAGTTTAGTTTGTTCTTACTTTTTACGTGTAGACTACAACTAGTCCGGATAGTGTAACTTCAGCGAACCTCAGCAAACTTCGAAGCAAGGCAAGTTACATCTTTGATCATGTTGTTCTCAATAATTTAAATTATTTATGTTCTTTTTAAATTATTATGCATACATACTTTTATTCAAATCTAGTTTAAATTCGATTTAAATTCTAGTTATACCCAAATCCTTTGTGTATGGCCAAATTTGATATTGAATTCCCTTATGCCATGTCACCTTAGATGAAAATCTAGTTAGTACAATAGTATTGACTAGGAATTTTATAAAATTGCTTAGCTATACTTAGAATGATTTAAGTGGGAATATCTGTTTCACTTGAAAACGATGATTTTCGAAAGTCTATTCTTGACTTCGGTGAGTCAAGAAGGTATATGAATGTTTCAAAGCAAAATAGAAAAATTTGGTTTGGTACTAGGCTAATGGTTAGGTGGTGGGTGCTGGCATGCCTTGTTGTTCGGTGACAAAATGTTGATTATTAGGCACAAAGGGTATGTGGTTTGAGCCTAAGTCAAGTTAAGGATCGGTTTGTGAGCTACTATTGCAAAGCCATATCGTACTACCACAAGTCTGGTATGGAACAGACCTGGCTAAGTAATTTATGAAGTTCCAAATATAGTTTTGCTATAGGCTGAATGTGAGCGTGGCGTAGGCCGCGAGAAGTCTCACATGGCACAAGAGGGGGCTCCAACTTGTGGATTCAAGTTGTGGTGAAACCTTAGTGGCGGCGTAACTATTTTGGCTACGGAACATTGTAACAGCCTTGTCATGATATCCTCGCCGCACACCAAAGGAACTGTGTTTATCTGGTGGCAATATGGGATGATCATGTCCTATGGGTAAAGCTGTACAACCTCTGCAGAGTGTATAACCTATCCTGGATAGCCGTGCCCACAGTCATGGGCAAGCTGAGTAAAGTTTTTCATAGATTAGATTTTGGTTTTTAAAAATGATTTTTGAGAAGGCCTATGGATGGATGGAATCCATAGTATATTTTAAAAAACAATTAGATGGATGGAATCCGTATGAGATCTTTTGAAAAAGATGGACCAGGTGGGATACCTGTGAATAGGTTAGTGTTTGGTCGGAGCCTGCACTAACGATATTATGTTGTTAAATTACTCTTTCTATCTTTTGTATCAAATTTAGCTTTTGAATCTGTTTGCTATATTTACTTTAATTCTGCTTTTATGCACAAACAACCTATTATACCTTCCATTGTCAATCCTTATGCATGCATGAACTCTGTTAAACCTCTTGGTGCAACTTGTGGAGTACTTTATGTACTCATGTTGCTTCATTCACTATTTTCAGAGAAGAACTTCATCAACTTCAGTGAGAATAACGATGAGTAGGTCACGTCTTATAGTCATTCGCCTGTGGGCAGGCAGGATGGGCTGCTGCTTTATTGGTTTTCTTCCGTTGTTTATATTTAATTTTGGTTTATGAACCATTGATGTAAACTTTGGCCATCAGGCCCATATTTAGTTAATAAATAAATTTTATTGTGTATGATATGAATCTTTGTTATCCGCTGTGTGCACTAGCTTGATCCTGAACTAGTGCGATTTACACAGGGAATCCAGGAGTCGTTGCTCTGGGGTCCGACAAACTGGAAAAGACTACACCTCAACATAAAATAACTCAATTTGCAGATGACCTCTGCCATAAACACATAGCCTAAATGTCAAACCCAGATTTTCAATCTGGAATCCTCTGTGATTCCACCACACTATTCCCTGGAATAATAGATAGTGCTCACAGTACATTGCTGGGTCAATTCACACATCGCATGATGATCATACAGTCAACATCAAATATAATTACATCAGAGTTTTAAAAGTATACCACGTCAGGTAATTGTTTTACATAACGGGCCTCCCAGGCCAAATACTACAATTAAAAGGTAAGTAGCGGAAAAGCGATAACATTGGCGGAACCATAAGCCACAAGCAACGACTGGGGGTAAATGTGTGCGTCTATATTGCCCCAACCCTGGGTAATATAGGCAAACACCCTTATGGAAAGTCCAACTGCTTTGGACTGAACATTTTGAAATCCGCCCTAGTTGCCATCGTCAGCTCCTTGACTCGACACATCCATGTAGGCATAGTGATCCTGCCCTCCTGCTTCTGGATTGGGTTATGCGAGTGTGAGCACACTAACCACCGTGCTCAGCGAGCCAATACACAGAATGCAATTATTTATTATGCATAGCTTGACAAGGATAGGCTCAGATTATTTTATTTGCCAGAAATTATGTTTTAAAAGACTTAAGATTAAATATAAGAAATTCCTAGATTTAGCCCTTGAGTTAAAATCATAATACTTTTGAGAAAAGAATTTATAGAATAAGTACAGATCTCATCCATCGCCACATGACACTTGAACCACATAACTAGTTTTCAGCATTATAGCCCCTTAACTTATCACTGGGACGACACCCAGGACAACTCAAACCAAGATAGTCCATCGTCCTTCATTTTTTCTATTCCTTGTCCCAACCAAAAAAATTGTTTTGAAATAGAACTATATCAGAGTTAAGTTCCCATGTCCGCTGTCGAGACCCGAATATGCAAATCCGGACTCCCTGTGTATTCTGCACTAGTCCTAGGATCATGCTAGTGCACATAGTCAAACATAGATATCATCACAACCATATACACGATAAGAATAAAGGAAAAGCTCAGATATCAATAAATCTCAAAAGGTACGACCTTATGGTCAAGCTTACAATAGATTAGCCCGAAGGGCTTAACAAAACTAGCAGCGAAAATTCAAAATAAACTATAGTGACCAATCGACAAGCCCACAGGCTATCGAGTGGAGAACGAAGCCTAATCCGCGAAGTCGTCGAAGTACTCTCCTTCTGGAACCTCCTGCTGGTGATACTCCTCTTCCTCAACTGAGCAACATTGGGCATAAAGCCGTGAGTACATTGGTACTCAGCAAGTCGTTTGTAACAAATGGAAGCAATATAGTATACAAGGCTTACCAAAGGAAGGCTGAAAGGTTAATTTGCATAAATGACAGTTGAAGGTAGATACAGTAAATAGATTGAAAGCGAACTTTAAGTAAAACAATAATAAATAAATAATCAAAAGAAATGACATAATCACTTGCAGACCTCCCATCCACAAGCTAAACCTACCGCTTCTGGACCTCCCATCCATAGCTAAACCAACCGTGGATTAACCATCCACTGCCCAACCACAATACACAAGTTTTCAGAAATAACTACCCCTCGTGTGAAATCACTAAGCATTGTCCATGACCGAGGACGTGGCTACTCGAATAGTTTTACACTCTGCAGAGGTTGCACAACTGTATCCACACGATGTGATTAACTTCGCGCTAAGAAAATCACAACAAGGCCTTTACAAAGTTCAATTTCAACTCAATCCGCCCGCTAGGGTTTCGCATCACACCCCCCTTGCGCCACATGGAAATCAGCAACCATGTTCATCTCAATGGCAAGATTAAAGTTGAAACATCCCAAATTAGTCAGCCAGGTCCATCCCATACTAGACATGTGGTTTACACGGTAAAGCTCAGATCAATGGCGCACAAAGTTAAGTCCTTAATTCTAGCCGGGCGAGACTACCTCATCCCTCGAAATGCCCCAACACTTCCCCCTTTACTGCACGATCACTCGCCCGAGTGCAAAACCAGGTTTGTATAACCACGCCAGTGACACACCAATGTCATGGCACAAATTTTAATAAATGTGGCACCAACCACAGTTCCATATCTCATTAGGTCAAATGAATAATTCACATATGATGATAAACCCAATCGTAACTTAAGCAAGATTAAGCATCTAATCGTACCAACCCATGTGATAAATATCATAACATCACTAGTATGATTCCCAACCTATGATTACAAGGGTATAAAGGTGTTCCAAATTATCAAGGAGAGATAATCAATTTGGGACGATAACTACCAATTACAAAGGTTGCATAAAAATAGCGATGCAATGTAATTTAAAATAAAATAATTAAATAATAGATTACAAACTGGGTTCAACATGATCAAAGGACATGACTTGCCTTGGTTATGCTCAGCGAGGTACTCTTGGTCTTCGGGCGTGGATCCTGCTCCTTCGGAATCCGAATCTAACGAGAGAGAAAACGACTAAAACAAGAAAAATACATAAAATGATAAGCAAATGAACTCTAAAAATCATGAAATTAGAACCAAAAGCTAGAGCTCGATTTTAGATGAATTTAGAAAAAAGAATGAGCTCAATCGGAGCTAGGACGGAGGAGAACGGCTCTCAAAAAATAAACCCTAAAGAAAAATACTGAAAATCGGAAAAGCTACTGTGCTGTGAACCGGGTGTACGGTAGACCTAACCCACGGTGGACTCGGTCCACATAATAGTGCGCGCGGGCGGAGCGGTGCTGACGTGGCGGCTAGGGCTGACGTGGCAGCTACTGGCGCTGCCACGTGGCACAGGGGTGACGTGGCGCTGACGTGGATGCTGACGTGGCTGCCACGTGGCACCTGGGGGCCGGATTTGCTGACGTGGTAGGACACGTGTCATGCCGCGTGGGTAGGGCTGACGTGGAGGGTTCCGGGTGCTGTGGCGGCGGCTCGATCCGACGGTTTAGAAACGGCCACGCGGCAAGATCTGGAGCGACCGGATCGAATCTGGAGGGACGGTCAAGATCGCGCGGCGCGGAGGCGGGAGTCGGCCGATGGCCGATGCGTGGCACGGCACGTCGCGCGGACGCGGCGGGTTCGGGCGCGGTGACCGAGGGAGCGAGTGCGCGTGCATGCGGGGTGCGGGCGACGACCGGCGAGGCGGTGGTGGCTCCGACGACCAACGCGCACGGCGGATTGTTCAGCGGACGGCGGAGAGTTCGGGCGACGACGAGGGGAAACGGGGAGGGGTCCAGTGACGGCTTACCTGCAGCGAGATGGCAGTGGCTACACCGGCGAGGGACGAGGCGGAGGAACTCCGGGACAGCGACGACAGCAGCGAGGCGAGGCACCGGCGAGTTCGAGTCCGGCAGAGGCGCGGGCGCGGCACGATGCGGATGACAGGGCTTCGGCGACGGCGGCGACGGCAGCGAGGCGAGGGCGGCGGCGGCGAGGGCTTGCCCGCGAACCAAGGGAAGAACGCATTAAATACACGCGAGCCGAGGCAATCCGCTCGTTGCCCCGCATGATTCATTAGTTATGCAGCTGATCGTGCTGATAGCAGCAAGTTGTTGTGTTCGCCACAGGTACTATGCTATTGGTGACGTGACACCAAACGAAAGCTAAGTCACAAAAAATGGGGGAATAAAAAGGGAAATGAAACTCCTAGATAAACTACTGGGACTGAAGAAGAGAAGGAGTAAAGAACGACTGATTATGGAGAAAATAGAGGAAGTAAAGGAATAATTGAAGAAGAAGAGAAGACGAAAAAACGACTGATTATGGAGAAAATAGAGGAAGTAAAGGAATAATTGAAGAAGAAGAGAAGACGAAGAAATGGACTAGGAATGCCATAAATGAAATAGCAGATCTAGACTATTTTTTCTCTTTTTACTTATAGAACGAAACAGATCAGCAGACGTAAAATTAATTCTAACTGGCAGAACTAGTCTAAGCAAAACTTCTAACTACTGGAACATTAAGCAAAATCATGGATCTAAACCAGACATCTCAGATCATAGCTTTGCTACTACAAAATCCATGTCATCATCCAGCCGTATCACAAGGTCCATAACAACCATTCAGAAATTGTTCACAACACTATCACAAGAACTAGTAGCAGAAATAAGGCAGAGTTTGTAAATATTAAACCAAGGGAAGAAAAAGAGGGCAGTTGTTGAAGAAGGTCTGTAGAGGAAGCCGTGCAGATTGAAGCAGAGCAACACCCATGTAGAGGAAGAAGAGCAGCAGCAGATCAGTGTAGACGAAGAGCAGCAACAGGGGTAGCAGATCCACTCACTCAGCACCAGTTGAATCACCAGAGGGGGGAGCTTTCGGTAGTAGAGGAACAGCAGCAGCAGTGCAGATCCGGTCAGCACAGCAAGAAATCAAGAGTAGCAGGAGCTTCAGCATAGCAAGCATCAGCAGCAGGGACCAACAGCAGCATCCGGCCAACACAGGAAAAACAGCAGCAGCAGTGGATCGGTATGGAGGAAGAACAGTAGCAGCACTCAGTTCTGGTCGGCGCCAGCAAAGGAGCAGCAGCAAACCGCAGGGGCAGCCAGAAGAAAACAGCAGCAGGAATTTTTGGCACCAGAGAACAGCAACAGCAACCCTCAGTAGAGAAACAACATCAGCAGCACTCGGCACAATAGAGAAATCAGCAGGAGCACCCTTTGGCAGTAGAGGAAAACGGCAGTAGTAGTCTCAGATCCGGTCGGCACAGTAGAAGAAATAGCAGCGAATGGCGGATCGGTGGAGGAAGAAAGCAAATGGCGCAGTGATCCGGAGGGCGCAGGCGGCGTGGATCGATGGAGGCGATGGGGAGATGGTGCAGTGTAGCACGTCGCCGGCTATGGCCGGTCTCCGGCGACGATAAGGAGTTGGAAGCAGCACATTTAGGTGGCGGTTGCTTGGGAGGAGGAGGAGGCTTTGGAGTTGGGGAATTTTGTCTAGTGGTTGTGACCGGCTCCCCTTGCAATGGCTGCTGGTGAGGCTTAAATATGAGATGGAATTGGTGGCGGCTGGATGAGGGAAACCCTAATGTTTTGGCCATTTTGCATTTAGGCCCCTTACCTCTTCCAATTTTTCAACCCTAACTCCTTCCCATGAACTGATCTTCTGTAGATTTTTGCACCTTGTTCACGCCGACCTGCAAGAAAATTGCCGAACAATGTAAACAGTCCAAATAGGGTGCAAAATATATATATAATTGATGAAATTATGGCCAATTTATGCTACTCACAGCAGGGTAATAATATAAAAATATATTACAAATATAATGCACATCATAACCGCCAAGCTTAAACATTTGATTGTCCTCAAGCAATGAATATGATGAAATCCAATCTGGACAATTAGAAGTAATCAAATTGTATAACAATATGCACTCAATCATTCAAAATGGGATTGTCTAAATTGAGTTTGATAATTATCCAAGATGAGAACAAATATCCTAGCAAAGATATCGAAGTGATAACTATAGCTTTTGACCAAATCAAGTTACACATAAGTGTTGAATCGAACTAAGTGATCACATGAATCTAACCAAAATTGAAAGGCATCGATAATAGGTATAACATCAAGAATGAGCATATCCAAGGTTCATGCTAAGGTATTTTACTATTTGAGACAAAGATACTAATACTTGCATGATATTTATGAAAAAGCCCACACTTGAGCCATGATACTTACTTTTTTTCTTTTTAGACTATTTTTAGCAAATTTTTGAACACACACATTGGGCACATGTGCCACTTATTCAAATTTTTCGTCAAACTTGCCGCTTATTCACACGCTCAGACTTCATGTGGGCAAATATGCCACTTATTCAAACGTTTGTGAACCAATGTGACATAGTCACTTATTCAACACACCCACATATTGCAGGAAATTGTTTTTATGATTAAGCATCGTTAACCGATTTTCATTGATCCTAAGTAACACGTGTCCCGAGACATGGATACCTAGACAATTCAACCAAGTTATTGGCTCAAGATAGGGCTACCCCTTTCATAGACTTTTTATTCAAGCAAAGTATCAATATCTAAAATAAAGTAATATGCCCAAGCATGAATTCTAAGATATGATCATTCAAGAGGTGATAACTAGAATCAATTCAATCCTCAGATGGTAGAGATACATGTGTAACTTGTAATGAATCAAAGGCTATAGGATCACAAGATTTCCAAGCAAACAAGTATACTTAACAAGATGTAAGTTCTACAAAGTAATGCCAACCAGAGAATCACCAAGAACTGATATCAATTTGACCCAATTAAGTAATTTTCAATGTGGCCATTCTAGATTTATCCAGGACAATGAACCAAAATGACCACAATATACAATAAGCATAATATGACAGCACATAATAATGTTCAGGACAGCGACATATTATCAACAAAAGCTTAGTATGAAGCATAGAGAATGGTCATAAATCATCAACTACACATCCATCAACTTAACTGCCCATATGATAAAGAATCATCCATACACCAACAGGTCTTTCCCCCAAACTTGAATCAAACATTCACTCAAGAATAGAAATTTAAGGGTTAGAAACAGCTCACCGGGTGCAAAAGGTGAATAAAGCAGTCCTACATCATCCCAAGAGCTTCCTGTCATGCTTGAATGATGATTTAGCATGTACCTGAAAAGGGAAAAACTAAAGAAAATAGTAAAATGCTCAGGTTACCTCCTGAGAAGCGCTTGTTTTAGGTCTTTAGCTTGACCACCAAATGAACATCACGTAGGCTCAAAAGAATGAGGAGGGTCAAGGTTAGGACAGACTTGCTCTTCAAATCTACCCTCCTCATTGAAATCAGGAATAGGTTCTCCAGCAAAATACTGTTTCAATCTTTGCGCACGGTCACGAACACGGCCGAGTACGAGCACGGTCACCTTGCATTCCCCGCCACCAACAACACAGCCGAGTACGAGGCACTACTCTTCGGCCTCACGAAGCTCAAAGCTCTTGGCGCACGGTGAGTTCTCGTTCGTACTGACTCACGATTGGTGGCAAGCTACGTGGACAAGTCATACCAAGCTAAGGATCCCGACCTAGCCAAGTACCTGGTAACCGTAAGAGCAAAGGAGCGGCACTTCCTAGGGGTCACAGTCAAGGCCATCCCTCGAGCAGATAACGAGCAAGCCGACGTCCTCGCAAAAGCCGCCAGTCAACAGCTCCCCACTCCTGGGGGAGCGTGTTAGTGATATGCCCTAGAGGCAACATGGAGATGTTGTATATATCACATACTATGTTTATGATACATTACTTTGTTCCTTGGAATAGACATCATCATTATTGATCAATGAGTATGTGACTTATTCATGAGACTCTTAAATACTAAGATGTTGCTATTTCTAAATGATCCCTGGTCGTATATCATATGTGGAACAAATATGATTCAAAGACAAAGATCAGCACATGTATTGATTGATGATCATGTCTCATGGATCATGGTATGGTGATACCAAATCAATAATATGGACATGTGTTAGTGAACATATGTTGGATAGACTGCCATGAGACACCGCAGAGATTCCATGTGTCATCGCTTGGTCTCAAGTAGTGTTTATGTAGAGTCCTTAGACTTGAGGTCATCATGGTTCTCAACATGAGTAGTAGCTTATTTTGGGACTACTAATCACTACTCCGTGGCGGGTAGTCATAAAAGTAGTCTTCGGTTTGCCATGAAACATGTAGTGGGATGTGAATGATCAAGATAGAATTTGCCCCTCCTTATGGGAGAGATATCTCGGGCCTCGATGTAATGGATTATGAAAGTGCATGGCCATGCCAAGGTGATTGAGGAGTCAATCACGAGTTTATAATCCATCACGGAATCGAGAGAGTGATTGAGCTATTAAGAGGATGACACAGTCTCGCCTTGAGCTCAATCTATATCGTGAGGCAAAGGGATTCGTACATGAGAGGACATTACGAGTTCAAATGATATGATCTTTACATATACTTTGGGGTTAATATGTCTTACTAGAGACCGCTATTAACATGGTAACCGGAAAGGCGTTTCGGGTCACGACCAAGTATACGTGAACCTCTGTGGTCGCACGCTTAACGGGTTGGAACACTAATTCGAATATGATTCGGATATGGGCTCAATTCGGATAGAGATCCGAATAGACTCCTATTGGGCCTCGGTCCACGAGGCCCACGTGAGGAGGTCTATATATGGAGGCGAGGGGGAGGATGTGTGCGTGTTAACATCTAGCAAAACCCTAGCCGCCACCTCCCGAGCCAAACCCTAGCTGCTCACGAGTGCTAGTACACTCGCGATCGGCGTTCGGCCGGGACGTGTGGATACCGTGGAGGCGCTGCTCGTTGCGATCTTGATCGGCGTGCGTGGAGGAGACGATCTGTTCGGGACGATCGGCTACTTCCACTACTACCTCGACGCGCGTGATTGGATCGGTTTCCAATTCTTCTTCCGCTGCGCTGCGTGTCTAAGTGGTAACGATCCATGATCCTTCCTTAGCATGATGTTCTTGGGTGCGCGGTAGAAAAGTTTTGTTTTCTGCTTCCGTAGCCTACGCGTATTTCTTTAGTGGTATCAGAGCCATCTTGCTTAGTTTGCAATCTGGATCAGCGCATATGTTGATATGCGATAGTAGTAGATTGGATCTATTACAGTCTAAATCAGGTAGCACGGGTTGATGAGATCAATCGGTCATAAGGGGTTGAAATAGGTATGAGTTGATAGCATCATAAGGCCAAAAAGATTAGTTCGTACTCCTTCTTTGATGTACGCGCGACTTGCCCCTACCGGCTGGAATCACCATCGGGGCTAACTGCGCGCACAATCGATGAGATCGAGCCAACGATCGAGGTCTTGTGTTGTGGTCTCCTCAAGTATACCGATCGCGATGATCAATATGATTGATCTAATGAAAATTGAGACATTTTGAATGGCTCGAATTTGGGTTGATTTGATCGGCTCGATAAGATTTTCATAGCGATTTCATAGATGCGATCTATGTAATTCTGTGAGGTAGCGTCTTGGGTTCACATCGTTAGGTAGAATGCGATTCTACGTCTAACTTGTTTTTGCAGAGAATGATGTGAATAGTATGGCCCTATAGCTTATTTGAATGTATGAGATGTATGTGATGCATGTAACATTCGTTCATGGCCTGCGTGTCATGATTATTTCAGCTATTGTTAGCTGTATATATTGTATTTAACGACCTGCGTGTCGACCTTAATGCTTGAATCTATCTTTGTAATCTTCAATTTCTAGCTATTATAGGTAGTAGCCTAGTTTTGAGGTTACAAGCTTTTAAGCATGGTGGCCTAAAGTAGTGATGTGGAGGATGGAGATCGTCTACACCTACTTGGAGATGGATATCACCAATTTTGGGCCATACTACTTCACAGTTAAATGTGTTTATCTATGATGTTATCTATCTTATTCTTATGCAATGATATATGTGATATGTTGCTTTGGTAGGATAGAATCCTCTTAAAATTAGGTGTTAATGCCCTTCCATATGTTGCACCAAAGATAATGATCACCGCATGGTAGGTCTACCAAAGTAGAGTGCCATCGGTTATCATCATCATTTGGGGTAGATGTCGGACATCTACATGCGGAAGCATTTGGTTTACTTAACAAGGTTATCAAAATAGTTTTGGACCTTGGGGCATAGATTGGGGCCGAGGCATACTAATGTCACCCAAAGTAGAGTCACATAGGGATGTGATTAGCAAAGTGTTGCTTACCCATGTCACTAGTTTTCTAGCCGTGATGCCAAAGCTCACTAGGAATTAGTGAAATGAGGATCTTTACCCACTATGTAACTTAGAGGGAGTTTTGTTGCAAAACTCATAGTGGGAGTCTTTTGCTAAATAGTTTAATAAAAGATGAACATAAACATAGTGCTAAACTTTGCATATTCTTGTGTTGTAGATCATGTCATTCTAACGCCGCATCCAAGACTTTTAATTTGCGATCTGTTCTTGAGAAAGAAAAACTCAATGGAACAAACTTTTGGATTGGTATCGCAACTTGAGAATTGTTCTCAAGCAAGAGCGCAAGGAGTATGTCCTTGAGTCTCCTTACCCGAAGACTTGCCTCGATAATGCTCTTGTGGCTGCACGGAGAGCTTATGAGAAGCACACGAATGATTGCCTTGATGTGAGCTGTCTCATGCTTGCCACAATGTCCTCTGAGCTTCAGAAGCAATATGAGAACACAGATGCCTACAATATCATTGTGGGGCTACGTGGTATGTTTGAGAACCAAGCAAGGGCTGAGAGGTTCAATACTTCAAAGTCCTTATTTGCGTGCAGGCTTGCAGAAGGGAATCCCGTCAGCCCTCATGTGATTAAGATGATTGGTTACATTGAGAGTCCGAAAAAGCTTGGTTTTCCCTTAGCCAAGAGTTGGCTCGATGTGATTCTCCGCCGCTCCCCGAGCTTTGAGCCATTCATAATGAACTTTCACATGAACAATCTTGACAAGACCACGCCGAGTTGCATGGGATGCTAAAATCTGCCGAGCAAAGCATTAAGAAAAGCAATCATGTGATGATGATGCAGAAAGGCAAGGGCAAGCCCTATGTCAAGAGAATCGCGGTCAAAAGAAAGAAAGCTCTGATGCGATCGCGGCGGTTCTAAGGCCAAGAAAGACAAGAAAGGCGATGCTCATCCGATGCAGATTGTTACTCTGTAAGCAATCGGGACATTGGAAAAGGAACGCCCAAAGTACTTGGAGGATCTTGAGAAGAAGAAGGGAAGTATGACTTCCACTCCGGTATAAATGTTATAGAAATCAATCTTGCTACTTCTTCCACTAATTCTTGGGTATTTGATACCGGATCGGTTGCTCACATCGCAAATCGTTGCAGGGGGCTAATAAGAAGTAGAAGTTTGAGGAGGAGCGAAGTGGATCTTCGCGTTGGTAATGGAGCAAAAGTTGCTGCGGTAGTTGTTGGCACCATGCCATTGTCTTTACCTTCGTGATTAGTTTTGGAATTGAATAATTGTTATTGTGTTCCATCTCTTTCAAAGAACATTATTTCGCTTCATGTTTGCAAGCGAGAAGGTTATGACTTTAAATCTATGGACAATGGTTGTTCTCTTTATTTCAAAGATATGTTCTATTGTCATACTCCATTGGTGAATGGGTTATACGTTCTTACTCTTGAAGGGTCACGGTCTATAACATTAATGCAAAGAGGCAACGTCCAATGATTTGAATCCACGTTTATTTGGCATCGTCGCTAGGTCACATAAATGAGAAACGCATGCGAAGCTCCATAGAGATGGTATTCGCACTCATTTGATTTTGAATCATTAGAGACATGCGAATCTTGTTTACTTGGCAAGATGACAAAGGCACCTTTCACCGGTCAAGGTGAACGGGCAAATGACTTATTGGCACTCGTACATACTGATGTATGTGGACCAATGAGCTTAACAGCCAGAGGTGGTTTTCATGATTTCATAACTTTTATCGATGACTTTAGTAGATATGGGTATATCTACCGATGAAGCATAAGTCCGAATCCTTTGAAAAGTTCAAAGAATTCCAAAATGAAGTGCAAAATCATTTAGGCAAGACAATCAAGTTTCTACGATCTGATCGTGGAGGCGAGTATTTGAGCCATGAGTTTGGCAATCATCTAAAGGATTGTGGAATTGTTCCACAATTGACTCCGCTAGGAACACCTCAATGGAATGGGGTATCTGAACGGAGAAATCGCACCTTATTAGATATGGTGCGCTCCATGATGAGCCAAAGTGATCTTCCGTTGTCTTTTTGGGTACGCTCTTGAAACAACCGCGTTCACACTAAACGAGGTTCCATCAAAATCGATGAGAAAAGACACCATATGAGATGTGGGCAGACAACGTCCTAGCTTGTCTTTTCTTAAGATTTGGGGATGTGAGGCTTATGTAAAACGTTTACAATCTGATAAGCTCACTCCTAAATCGATAAATGCTTCTTTATCGGGTATCCTAAGGAAACAAAAGGATATTACTTTTATAATCGAGGAGAAGGCAAAGTGTTTGTCGCCAAGCATGGTGTCTTCTTAGAGAATGAGTTTCTCTCAAGAAGGGATAGTGGGAGCACAGTGCAACTTGAAGAAATTCAAGAAACACTGATAACGTTTCAGCTCCTCTGTAACCACAACAGATGAACAAACTGTTGAAGAACTCGTTGTGGACACACCAACACCACGTAGGTCGGAAAGGTCACGTCGTGCACCGAGAGGTACATGTTCTTGACTACTCAACAACGGGACATATTGTTGTTAGACAACGATGAGCCTAAGACCTATGAAGAAGCAATGGTGGGACCGACTACGAGAAATGGCTTGAAGCCATGAGATCCAAATTGAATCCATGCATAGTAATCAAGTTTGGAACTTGGTTGATCCACGATGGTGTTAAAACCATTGAATGCAAATGGGTTTTCAAGAAAAGATAGACATAGATGGAAATGTTCACATCTATAAAGCGCGACAGTGGCCAAAGGTTTCAAACAAATTCAAGGTATTGATTATGATGAAACTTTTCGCCCGTCGCAATGCTAAAGTCTATTCGGATCGTTCTAGCGATTGCTGCATATTTCGACTATGAAATATGGCAAATGGATGTCAAAACAGCTTTCCTTAATGGAAATCGAGTGAGGATGTGTACATGACACAGCCCACGTGTTTTGTCGATCCGCAATCCGTTGGAAAGATATGCAAGCTCCAAAGATCCATTTATGGATTAAAGCAGGCATATCGGAGTTGGAACATTCGTTTTGATGAAGTAATCAAAGGGTTTGGTTTCATCAAGAACGAAGAAGAGCCTTGTGTTTACAAAAAGGCTAGTGGGAGCGCACTCGTATTTACGGTCTTATATGTGGATGACATATTACTGATCGGAAATGACATTCCTTTGCTCGAATCTGTTAAGTCTTCATTAAAAAATAGTTTCTCTATGAAAGACTTAGGAGAGGCAGCATATATTCTGGGCATCAAGATCTATAGAGATAGATCAAAAAGGCTAATTGGATTAAGCCAAGATATGTACATTGACAAGGTGTTGAAAAGGTTCAACATGCATGATTCCAAGAAAGGTTTTCTACCTATGTCACATGGTATAAATCTTAGCAAGAATCGGTGTCCTAGTACACCGATGAGCGGGATAAAATGAATACGATTCCATATGCTTGGCTATTGGGTCCATTATGTATGCCATGCTTTGTACACGTCCGGATGTTTCGTATGCTTTAAGTGCTACGAGTAGATACGATCGAGATCCAGTGAAAGTCAACTGGATTGCCGTAAGAACATCTTGAAGTACTTGAGAAGAACTAAAGATGTGTTCCTTGTCTATGGAGGTGAGGAAGAGCTCGTTGTAAATGGTTACACCGATGCTAGCTTCCAAACTGACAAAGATGATTTTAGATCGCAATCTGGATTTGTGTTCTGCCTGAATGGCGGTGCGGTAAGTCGAAGAGTTCCAAGCAGCAGACGGTTGCTGATTCTACAACGAAGCCGAGTACATAGCGACTTCAGGCTGCCAAAGAGGCTGTTTGGATCAAGAAATTTATTTCTGAGCTTGGTGCGATGGCTAGTGCCACCAACCCAATGGACCTCTACTGTGACAATAGTGGGGCCATTGCACAAGCCAAGGAGCTTAGATCGCACCAGAAGTCCAAGCACATTTTACGGCGATTTCATCTCATCCGCGAGATAGTGGAGAGAGGCGATGTTAAGATATGCAAAGTACAAGCGGATTTGAACATTGCAGATCCGTTGACAAAGCCGCTTCCCACCAAAGCATGAGGCTCACACTAGGGCAATGGGTATTAGATACCTACATGGTTGACTCTAGTGCAAGTGGGAGATCATAGTGATATACCCTAGAGGCAACATGGAGATGTTGTATATATCACATACTATGTTTATGATACATTACTTTGTTCCTTGGAATAGACATCATCATTATTGATCAATGAGTATGTGACTTATTCATGAGACTCTTAAATACTAAGATGTTGCTATTTCTAAATGATCCTGATCGTATATCATATGAGGAACAAATATGATTCAAAGACAAAGATCAGCATATGTATTGATTGATGATCATGTCTCATGGATCATGGTATGGTGATACCAAATCAATAATATGGACATGTGTTAGTGAACATATGTTGGATAGACTGCCATGAGACAACTGCAGAGATTCCATGTGTCATCGCTGGTCTCAAGTAGTGTTTATGTAGAGTCCTTAGACTTGAGGTCATCATGGTTCTCAACATGAGTAGTAGCTTATTTTGGGACTACTAATCACTACTCCGTGAATCGGGTAGTCATAAAAGTAGTCTTGGGTTTGCCATGAAACATGTAGTGGGATGTGAATGATCAAGATAGAATTTGCCCCTCCTTATGGGAGAGATATCTCGGCCCTCGATGTAATGGATTATGAAAGTGCATGGCCATGCCAAGGTGATTGAGGAGTCAATCACGAGTTTATAATCCATCACGGAATCGAGAGAGTGATTGAGCTATTAAGAGGATGACACAGGTCTCGCCTTGAGCTCAATCTATATCGTGAGGCAAAGGGATTCGTACATGAGAGGACATTACAGGTTCAGCCGATATGATCTTTACATATACTTTGGGGTTAATATGTCTTACTAGAGACCGCTATTAACATGGTAACCGGAAAGGCGTTTCCGGGTCACGACCAAGTATACGTGAACCTACAGGGTCGCACGCTTAACGGGTTGGAACACTAATTCGAATATGATTCGGATATGGGCTCAATTCGGATAGAGATCCGAATAGACTCCTATTGGGCCTCGTAATGGAATACGCGTAGGCTACGGAAGCAGAAAACAAAACTTTTCTACCGCGCACCCAAGAACATCATGCTAAGGAAGGATCATGGATCGTTACCACTTAGACGCCAGCAGCGCGAAGAAGAATTGGAAACCGATCCAATCACGCGCGCCGAGGTAGTAGTGGAAGTAGCCGATCGTCCCGAATAGATCGTCTCCTCCACGCACGCCGATCAAGATCGCAACGAGCAGCGCCTCCACCGTATCCACACGTCCCGGGCTGGAACGCCGATCGCGAGTGTACTAGCACTCGTGAGCAGCTAGGGTTTGGCTCGGGAGGTGGCGGCTAGGGTTTTGCTAGATGTTAACAGCACACTTCCCCCGCCCCTTGCCTCCATATATATAGACCTCCTCACGTGGGCCTCGTGGACCGAGGCCCAATAGGAGTCTATTCGGATCTCTATCCGAATTGAGCCCATATCCGAATCATATTCGAATTAGTGTTCCAACCCGTTAAGCGTGCGACCACAGCAGGTTCACGTATACTTGGTCGTGACCGAAAACGCCTTTCCGGTTACCATGTTAATAGCGGTCTCTAGTAAGACATATTAACCCCAAAGTATATGTAAAGATCATATCGGCTGAACTCGTAATGTTCTCTCATGTACGAATCCCTTTGCCTCACGATATAGATTGAGCTCAAGGCGAGACTGTGTCATCCTCTTAATAGCTCAATCACTCTCTCGATTCCGTGATGGATTATAAACTCGTGATTGACTCCTCAATCACCTTGGCATGGCCATGCACTTTCATAATCCATTACATCGAGGGCCGAGATATCTCTCCCATAAGGAGGGGCAAATTCTATCTTGATCATTCACATCTCACTACATGTTTCATAGCAAACCCAAGACTACTTTTATGACTACCCATTCACGGAGTAGTGTTTAGTAGTCCCAAAATAAGCTACTACTCATGTTGGGAACCATGATGATCTCAAGTCTAAGGACTCTACATAAACACTACTTGAGACCAACTGATGACACATGGAATCTCTGCAGTTGTCTCATGGCAGTCTATCCAACATATGTTCACTAACACATGTCCATATTATTGATTTGGTATCACCATACCATGATCCATGAGACATGATCATCAATCAATACATATGCTGATCTTTATCTTTGAATCATATTTGTTCCTCATATGATATACGATCGGGATCATTTAGAAATAGCAACATCTTAGTATTTAAGAGTCTCATGAATAAGTCACATACTCATTGATCAATAATGATGATGTCTATTCCAAGGAACAAAATAATGTATCATAAACATAGTATGTGATATATACAACATCTCCATGTTGCCTCTAGGGCATATCACTAACAGATCTCCCACTTGCACTAGAGTCAACCATGTAGGTATCTAATACCCATTGCCCTAGTGTGAGCCTCATGCTTTGGCTGGGGAAGCGGCTTTGTCAACGGATCTGCAATGTTCAAATCCGTTTGTACTTTGCATATCTTCACATCGCCTCTCTCACTATCTCGCGGATGAGATGAAATCGCCGTAAAATGTGCTTGGACTTCAGTGCGATCTAGGCTCCTTGGCTTGTGCAATGGCCCCACTATTGTCACAATGAGGTCCATTGGGCCGGAGGCACTAGCCATCACACCAAGCTCGAAATAAATTTCTTGATCCAAACAAATTTCTTTGGCGCCTTCAGAGCCGCTATGTACTCGGCTTACATTGTAGAATCAGCAACCGTCTGCTGCTTGGAACTCTTCCACTTACCGCACCGCCATTCAGCAGAACACAAATCCAGTTGCGATCTAAAATCATCTTTGTCAGTTTGGAAGCTAGCATCGGTGTAACCATTTACAACGAGCTCTTCCTCACCTCCATAGACAAGGAACACATCTTTAGTTCTTCTCAAGTACTTCAAGATGTTCTTTACGGCAATCCAATGACTTTCACCGATCATTGGTATCTACTCGTAGCACTTAAAGCATACTGAAACATCCGGGCGTGTACAAAGCATGGCATACATAATGGACCCAATAGCCAAGCATATGGAATCGCATTCATTTTATCCCGCTCATCGGTGTACTAGGACACCGATTCTTGCTAAGATTTATACCATGTGACATAGGTAGAAAACCTTTCTTGGAATCATGCATGTTGAACCTTTTCAACACCTTGTCAATGTACGATCTTGGCTTAATCCAATTAGCCTTTTTGATCTATCTCTATAGATCTTGATGCCCAGAATATATGCTGCCTCTCCTAAGTCTTTCATAGAGAAACTATTTTTTAATGAAGACTTAACAGATTCGAGCAAAGGAATGTCATTTCCGATCAGTAATATGTCATCCACATATAAGACCAGAAATATGAGTGCGCTCCCACTAGCCTTTTTGTAAACACAAGGCTCTTCTTCGTTCTTGATGAAACCAAACCCTTTGATTACTTCATCAAAACGAATGTTCCAACTCCGAGATGCCTGCTTTAATCCATAAATGGATCTTTGGAGCTTGCATATCTTTCCAATTGATTGCGGATCGACAAAACCCGTGGGCTGTGTCATGTACACATCCTCACTCAGATTTCCATTAAGGAAAGCTGTTTTGACATCCATTTGCCATATTTCATAGTCGAAATATGCAGCAATCGCTAGAATGATCCGAATAGACTTTAGCATTGCGACGGGCGAAAAAGTTTCATCATAATCAATACCTTGAATTTGTTTGAAACCTTTGGCCACCAATCGCGCTTTATAGATGTGAACATTTCCATCTATGTCTATCTTTTTCTTGAAAACCCATTTGCATTCAATGGTTTTAACACCATCAGGTGGATCAACCAAGTTCCAAACTTGATTATTGTGCATGGATTCAATTTCGGATCTCATGGCTTCAAGCCATTTCTCGAGTCCGTCCCACCATCGCTTCTTCATAGGTCTTAGGCTCATCATTGTCTAACAACAAAATGTCCCTTTGTTGAGTAGTCAAGAACATGTACCTCTCGGTGCACGACGTGACCTTTCGACCTACGTGGTGCCGTGTGTCCACAATGTGTTCTTCAACGCTTTGTTCATCCCGTTGTGGTTACAGAGGAAACGTTATCGTGTTTCTTGAATTTCTTCAAGTTGCACTGTGCTCCCACTATCCCTTCTTGAGAGAAACTCTTTCTCTAAGAAGACACCATGCCAAGCGACAAACACTTTGCCTTCTCCTCGATTATAAAAGTAATATCCTTTTGTTTCCTTAGGATACCCAATAAAGAAGCATTTATCGATTTAGGAGTGAGCTTATCAGATTGTAAACGTTTTACATAAGCCTCACATCCCCAAATCTTAAGAAAAGACAAGCTAGGGCGTTGTCTTGTCCACATCTCATATGGTGTCTTTTCTATCGATTTTGATGGAACCTGTTTAGTGTGAACGCTGCTGTTTCAAGAGCGCACTTCAAAAAGACAACGGAAGATCACTTTGGCTCATCATGGAGCGCACCATATCTAATAAGGTGCGATTTCTCCGTTCGAGATACCCCATTCCATTGAGGTGTTCTGGCGAGTCAATTGTGGAACAATTCCACAATCCTTTAGATGATTGCCAAACTCATGGCTCAAATACTCGCCTCCACGATCGGATCGTAGAAACTTGATTGTCTTGCCTAAATGATTTTGCACTTCATTTTGGAATTCTTTGAACTTTTCAAAGGATTCGGACTTATGCTTCATCGTAGATATACCCATATCTACTAAAGTCATCGATAAAAGTTATGAAGTACTCGAAAACCACCTCTGGTCGTTAAGCTCATTGGTCCACATACATCGGTATGTACGAGTGCTAATAAGTCATTTGCCCGCTCACCTTGACCGGTGAAAGGTGCCTTTGTCATCTTGCCAAGTAAACAAGATTCGCATGTCTCTAATGATTCAAAATCAAATGAGTGCGAATACCATCTCTATGGAGCTTCGCATGCGTTTCTCATTTATGTGACCTAAGCGGCGATGCCAAATAAACGTGGGATTCAAATCATTCTGACGTTGCCTCTTTGCATTAATGTTATAGACCGTGACCCTTCAAGAGTAAGAACGTATAACCCATTCACCAATGGAGTATGACAATAGAACATATCTTTGAAATAAAGAGAACAACCATTGTCCATAGATTTAAAGTCATAACCTTCTGCTTGCAAACATGAAGCAGAGATAATGTTCTTTGAAAGAGATGGAACACAATAACAATTATTCAATTCCAAAACTAATCCTGAAGGTAAAGACAATGGCATGGTGCCAACAGCTACCGCAGCAACTTTTGCTCCATTGCCAACGCGAAGATCCACTTCGCTCCTCCTCAAACTTCTACTTCTTATTAGCCCCTGCAACGATTTGCAAATGTGAGCAACCGATCCGGTATCAAATACCCAAGAATTAGTGGAAGAAGTAGCAAGATTGATTTCTATAACATTTATACCTGGAGTGGAAGTCATACTTCCTTCTTCTTCTCAAGATCCTCCAAGTACTTTGGGCGTTCCTTTTCCAATGTCCCGATTGCTTACAGAGTAACAATCTGCATCGGATGAGCATCGCCCTTCTTGTCTTTCTTGGCCTTAGAACCTGCTCGCGATCGCATCGAGAGCTTTCTTTCTTTTGACCGCGATTCTCTTGACATAGGGCTTGCCTTGCCTTTCTGCATCATCATCACATGATTGCTGCTTTTCTTAATGCTTTCCTCGGCAGATTTTAGCATCCCATGCAACTCACCCGGTCTTGTCCAGATTGTTCATGTGAAAGTTCATTATGAATGGCTCAAAGCTCGGGAAGCGATCGAGAATCACATCGAGCCAACTCTTGGCTAAGGGAAAACCAAGCTTTCGGACTCTCAATGTAGCCAATCATCTTAATCACATGAGGGTCGACGGATTCCTTCGCAAGCTCCGCACGCAAATAAGGACTTTGAAGTATTGAACCTCTCACCCTTGCTTGGTTCTCAAACATACCACGTAGCCCCACAATGATATTGTAGGCATCTGTGTTCTCATATTGCTTCAAGCTCGGAGGACATTGTGGCAAGCATGAGACACTCACATCAAGGCAATCATTCGCTTGCTTCTCATAAGCTCTCCGTGCAGCCATAGTAGCATTATCGTGCAAGTCTTGGGGTAAGGAGACTCAAGGACATACTCCTTGCGCTCTTGCTTGAGAACAATTCTCAAGTTGCGATACCAATCCAAAAGTTTGTTCCATTGAGTTTTTCTTTCTCAAGAACAGATCGCAAATTAAAAGTACCGATGCGCGTTAGTGACATGATCTACAACACAAGAATATGCAAAGTTTAGCACTATGTTTATGTTCATCTTTTATTAAACTATTTAGCAAAAGACTCCCACTATGAGTTTTGCAACAAAAACTCCTCTAAGTTACATAGTGGGTAAAGATCCTCATTTCACTAATTCCTAGTGAGCTTTGGCATCACGGCTAGAAAACTAGTGACATGGGTAAGCAACACTTTGCTAATCACATCCCTATGTGACTCTACTTTGGGTGACATCTGTATGCCTCGGCCCCAATCTATGCCCCAAGGTCCAAAACTATTTTGATAACCTTGTTAAGTAAACCAAATGCTTCCGCATGTAGATGTCCGACATCTACCCCAAATGATGATGATAACCGATGGCACTCTACTTTGGTAGACCTACCATGCGGTGATCATTATCTTTTGGTGCAACATATGGAAGGGCATTAACACCTAATTTTAAGAGGGATTCTATCCTACCAAAGCAACATATCATATATATCATTGCATAAGAATAAGATAGATAACATCATAGATAAACACATTTAACTGTGAAGTAGTATGGCCCAAAATGGTGATATCCATCTCCAAGTAGGTGTAGGTGATCTCCATCCTCCACATCACTCCTTTAGGCCACCATGCTTAAATGCTTGTAACCTCAAAACTAGGCTACTACCTATAATAGCTAGAAATCGAAGATTACAAAGATAGATTCAAACATTAAGGTCGACACGCAGGTCGTTAAATACAATATATACAGCTAACAATAGCTGAAATAATCATGACACGCAGGCCATGAACAAATGTTACATGCATCACATACATCTCATACATTCAAATAAGCTATAGGGCCATACTATTCACATCATTCTCTGCAAAAACAAGTTAGACGTAGAATCGCATTCTACCTAACGATGTGAACCCAAGACGCTATACAAGGGGGGATACACACGGCGGTCCCGAGGCCCACGTGAGGAGGTCTATATATATGGAGGCGAGGGGCGGAGGGGATGTGTGCCTGTTAACATCTAGCAAAACCCTAGCCGCCACCTCCCGAGCCAAACCCTAGCTGCTCACGAGTGCTAGTACACTCGCGATCGGCGTTCCAGCCCCGGACGTGTGGATACCGGTGGAGGCGCTGCTCGTTGCAATCTTGATCGGGCGTGCGTGGAGGAGACGATCTGTTCGGGACGATCGGCTACTTCCACTACTACCTCGACGCGCGTGATTGGATCGGTTTCCAATTCTTCTTCCGCTGCGCTGCGTGTCTAAGTGGTAACGATCCATGATCCTTCCTTAGCATGATGTTCTTGGGTGCGCGGTAGAAAAGTTTTGTTTTCTGCTTCCGTAGCCTACGCGTATTTCTTTAGAGCGTTCTATGAGGTCCTACCCGCGGCGTACATCGCTTAGGACAACCATGATGCGGCCCTCGTCCACTAGGTTACCCAGCAGGGCGACTGGCGAGAGCCCATCGCAGAGCCTAACGACCCTGTTGAGCTCCGGTGCTTGCAATGTCGTGCTAGGTCCTTCCAGATGCTTGAGGGCATACTCTACAAAAAAGGAGTCTGCACACCGCTTCTACGATGCCTCTCATGCGAGGAAGGAAAGCACCTCCTCGCGGAAATTCACGCGGGAAATTCTACGATGCCTCGCTCGTTGGCAAGGCGTTCAGGCAAGGCTTCTACTGGCCAACCACCGTTGCTGATGCCCAAGACCTCGTGCGCTGGTGTCAAGGCTGCCAATGGATGGAGCGGATCATTCATAGACTCCCGACCAGCCTCAACCCCATTCCCCCAGTATGGCCGCTGGCACAGTGGGGCATTGACGTTGTGGGCCACTACCTTGGGCCCCAGGAGACCTGTGATTCATAGTGGTCGGCTTGGAATATTTCTTCAGGTGGCCAGAGGCTGTGGCTCTAGTGAAGATAACCTCGGCAGCTATGCAGCGCTTCCTATGGTAGAACATCATATGCCGCTACGGAGTACCCAAGGAGATCACCGCCGATAACGGCCTGCAGTTTGACTCTGCCCCGTTCAAGGAGTTCTGCGACAACATGAACATTACGCTCTGATTCGCTTCGGTTGTGCACCCACAGTCTAACGGAGCGGTCGAGCGGGCGAACAATGCCATCTCCACTAGAGTCAAGAAGCATCTTGTCAGGTTGCCCAAGGGCAAGTGGCCTAGCGAGCTCCATAGTGTCCTCTGGTCCCTCTGCGCAACGGTGACACGCCCAACAGGGTTTACGCCATTCAAGCTCCTATTCGGTGATGAGGCAATGACACCTAAGGAAATCAAGGCCAGCTCGAGAAGGGTCCTCACCCAGGCGTCAGACGAAGAGCGTTGGTTGTCCTTGGACCTCCTTGATGGCGAACGAGTACACACCACCCAGCACATCACAAAATACGCGCGGCAGATGGTGCGCACGCATGATCGCCGTGTGTACCTACGAGGATTCCAGCCGGGAGACCTCGTCCTCAAAATGGCACTCCACGTGGAAACAGTCGGCAAGCTGGAGTCCAAGTGGGAGGGCCTATACATCGTCGCGGCAGCTCTACAGCGGGGGGCCTATCACCTCTCCACGCTAGAGGGGCAAACACTCCGTCACACATGGAATGCAGACATGTTGCAGCGGTATTATGTCTAGGGCGAAGAGGGAAGCACGTAGTAGAACCGGCACCCTGTCCATTGTAAGGCGCTCTCCCACGCTAACCGGAGTATAAATAAGACACGAATGTTCTCCCTGCACACTCTACTAAGTCTAAACAAGATGCGGACGTCCCGCACACGCGTCGGTGTTGTCACTACGCGTACTCTCAGAAGTATAAATAAGATGTGGTTGATGTTTCCACACACTCTCCGGAGTATAAATAAGACGCGAATGTTCTCCCTACGCACTTTACTGAGTCTAAACAAGACGTGGATGTCCCGCGCACGCGTCGGTATTATCACTACGCGTACTCTCAGGAGTATAAATAAGACGTGGTTGACTTTCCCACGCATTCTACGGAGTATAAATAAGACGTAGCGTCGAGGTCCGCCTCCACACGCACTCTACGGAGTATAAATAAGACGTAGCGTCGAGGTCCACCTCCACGTGCACTCTATGGAGTATAAATAAGACGTAGCGTCGAGGTCCGCCTCCGCACGAACTCTACGGAGTACAAATAAAACGCGGATGTTGTCCCTGCGCACTCTACAGAGTATAAACAAGACGCGGATGTCCCCGCGCACGTGTGGGCACTGCCCCTACGCGTACTCTCCGGAGTATAAAGATGTGGTTGATATTCCCACGTACTCTCCAGAGTATAAATAAGACGCGGATGTTGTCCCTGCGCACTCTACTGCGCATCTCCTTCCGCCAGGCCAGGCGCCAGCTCCGTTGCTACCACGTCGAAGGGTAGGGGACGGAGCGCTCGCGCGACTACTTCGGCCAGGCCAGGTGCCAGCTCCGCTGCTAGCACCTCGAAGGGTAGGGGACGGAGTGCTCGTGCGACTGCTTCGGCTAGGCCAGGCGCCAGCTCCGCTGCTACCACCACCTCGAAGGGTAGGGGATGGAGCACTCGCGTGTCTACTTTGGCCAGGCCAGGCGCCAGCTCTGCTACCACCACCTCGAAGGGTAGGGGACGGAGCGCTCGCGTGTCTGCTTCGGCCACACCAGGTGCCAGCTCCGCTGCCACCACCTTGAAGGGTAGGGGACGGAGCACTCGCGTGTCTGCTTCGGCCATGCCAAGCGCCAGCTCCGCTGCCACCACCTCAAAGGGTAGGGGACGGAGTGCTCGCGTATCTTGCTTCGGCCAGGCCAGGCGCCAGCTCTGCTGCCACCACCTCGAAGGGTAGGGGATGGAGCGCTCGCGCGTCTGCTTCGGCCAGGCCAGGCGCCAGCTCCGCTACCACCACTTCGAAGGGTAGGGGACGGAGCACTCTCATGCGTCTAGAAAAGCGAAGTTGAGTGCAAGGGGCCAGCCTTTGTTGCGCCAGGCAATGACTACACTACAAAGAGTACACAAGGACAAAGCACCATGGGCAACTATTGTTTCATTCATGCAAAAAACAAGCTACAGGGCATTGATACATCAATGCACACAGCACAGCATACCGGGTCCTGACATCACACCTACGGGTTCGCGTCGTCTTCATTGCGCCGACGGACCTCCTCGAGCCACTGGAGGAAGTTCCCTTCCTGATGCAATGTCCGTCGCAGCATGACTTTCGCGGCATCCTCCCCGATGTACCCCCAGATCCGGTTGTAGAAAATCTTCAGGGCAGGCAGAATGGCGCGGGTGGCACCGGACAGTGCCCCGGCTTCGGCTGGTAGATCCAGCTAGCGATTGACCAGCTCATCGGCATACTCACACCCCTGGGTGCGGAGCATGGCGAAGGCGAGGCAGGCGTTGGCGAAGCCGCAATGATCGCCGAAGGCTCTGGCACTGCGGAACACGAGACTTGAGCCCTCTTTAATTCGTTGTAGGATCTGTGCCACATCCACGGGGCTGTGCGTAAGGTCTGGCACGTCAATGGAAAGGCCCCGCAGGGTCCCCTCCAATGACTCTATGGCCCTCCACGTCGCCACCGACGCGTCGCCCAGGGTCCAGTTCCTCTCCTCCAACGTCGTAGCAAGTCGGGCCTTCTCTTCCTCCAGCGCGGCGATTTGCTCAAGCAGGCTGGTGCGCTCTTCCACCGTAGCACTCCGGGCCTCCTCCGTGGCGCGTCATGCCGTCGCCACCGCGCTCTACGTGTTAGTAGTCGTCCTGGTGATTTCCGCCTCCAACACCCGAATACGCTCGTCCTTGACGGCGTGAGCCTCATCGCAGCCGCTGGCTGCCCTCCAAACCCTTCGCCAGGTGCGAGCCTCCTCCAGGGCCTGGCTGATGGCCAGTGTCTACAAAAGGGGGGGAGGGGGTTAATCCTAACTACGTGGTCGACAAGCAGCGTAGACCATGAACTCAGGTACTTACCCTCATTTTCGAGGTGCCCAGCGCGAGCGCCAGAAGATCCCCCCACACGTTGATAATGCCAGCCATTCCAGGCGCCGTCAGTGCACTCCACGATCCCGTTAAGGACGTGAAGTGCCTCCGGGCGAGCGATGAAGTCAGACATGACGAGCCTCTGGGCCACCGAGCCAGCCCCGGCCGCCCACACTGCGTCCTGTGCAGCCGGGCCCACAACTTCATGGACACCTCCGCTGCTCGATCCTTGGCCACATCCGGGAGACCTCGTCTCTCCTAAGGCCGACGACGGAATGAGCGAGCAAATCGGAGAGAGTTTCACGAAGTCGTGGGGGGGAAAGGAAGTACGCCTACCTTTAGCCCCCTCAACCAGGGCACGGGGAGGTGTCAGCATAGTCTCTGCTTAGGTCGTCGGGGCCTCATCAGCCGGGGAAGCGATGACTTTCTCGGTCAGAGCGGCTTCCCCATCGGACCCTAGGTTCTCGGTGACCACACCTGCTACATTGAATCGCCCCCTCGCGGGCGAGGGCGATCGTACCCGGGGACGCTTCATCCTCGGGGACGCGAGCGACGCGTCCTTAGCCGCCCCAGTGCCCATACAGACTGGGGCAGGCGGCAGCTCCTCAATGGCCGCTATGGGTAACGGGGGCGCAAGCAGCGCGCCCTCGTTAGCCATCGTAGGCGACAAGGCCTTGTCCTTGAGGATGTCACCACCAGCATCTGGCTCACCACCGCCCAAGCCCTCCTCGCTGGGGGTGGTGTGCTCCCTCGAGCCGACGTGCTCTGACCCAGCGCCTGACATCCCCTCTGACACGTCAGTGTCTGCCAGGGATGAGGCCGGCGGACTTCATATAGCACCGCTGGACCGAGCCCTCCGCCAGTGGGAAGACGCCCACACCTCGCCGTCGCCATCGCGGCGACGAGTCGGAGTTCGCACCGGCACCATGCGTGCTGGTACGGGGAGGCCTAGGGCCTCGTACACCCGAGTTACCCGCCCCAGCTTCGCGGGGCCGGTCGCAACTTCGCGTAGCGCGTGCTCCTTCGCCGTGTACAACCCAAGGAACGTGTTCACTACATGCGACGCAGTTCTTTGTTCACAGAACAGTTGCATATATATACGCAGCATACGGCCGAAGTACTTACCAGGTCCGAAGGGTTGTTGCACAGAAGACACCGAAGGGCGGAAGCCATCTCGCCAGGTGTGATCTCGCTCATACTTCCACCGGGCGGAGAGGGGAGACACCCTGCACATTGTAAACTCCTCGGCGAGATCGCGCATGTTAAACCGCAGGGCAACACCGGTAAGCCTCCGCGCATCTTCTTCGTCGAGGCCCTGCGGCCTCACTCCTGGACAGGTGTTGAAGGATATCGGCTGCCTGCATCCAGCCTGCCTTCAACTTCCCTCGCGTCGCCAGCGCGAGGAAAAGCTTCACGCAGCTCGCCCTCAGCATGAAATTGATGCTACGGAAGTTGGACCGCGCCCCTCCTTCGACCTTCTTCGGCTGACAGCGCGCGTCGTGAAGAAGGGCAAACAGATTACCGCTGGGTTGGACACCTTCTATTCGGACCGCCCAGGCAAACACAGTCAAGCGAACTATCACGTTTGGGGTCAGCTGCGCCAGCTCCAGCCCATAAACCCGCAAGACTTCATCGACAAAAAGTGTTGAGGGCATCCGGAGCCTGGCCTCGAAGAACATGACAAAGACAATCGCCTCTGACTCCTAAGGATGAGGCTCCACCTCGTCGTGGGCAGGCAGGCGAGCGCCTGCGAGCTCCTCTATCTTCCTCTCCAGGACAAGAGTCTGGATGATCTTCTCCATGATCTGACTCCGCCCAAGGACGCGGGAGCAGTTGCCCCTCAAGCTCTTCATAGCGTCCCACCGCTTGTCAGCTTGCGACGGCTTGCGAGCCACCAGGGGGAATTTCGCCGCTGGTGGCGTCAAGACGCGCTGGCCTGACGAGGCGTCGCCGCTAAGCCGGTGAGCGGGAGCTTCACGGCACACCATCCTCCTCGGTAGTCGAACGTTGAAGCAGTGCGAGCAAGGGTAGATTGTGCGCAAGAAGAACAAGAGACCAAAGCAATAGCAAATGGGCACGCGAAGCGTCCACCTGCCGGCGGCGATGCTTTATAAAGACTCCACCTCGACTCCCCCATGACCCGAAACACAACCGGCTAGAGCCCAGCACATCGGCTCCCCGCGCTCGGGAAGCGTAACCGTCGACAACCCGGAGCAGGCGGTGGCAGGCGGCCGAGCAATGCACGACGTGCCAGTAGCATCCCGCCACGCGTCCCGCCCATATCGGGAAGGAGCGTGCGGTTGCGGTCGTGCGATCGCTGACAGCCCACGACGCGCCAACCGTGTCACACCACGTGTACCTACCTACCGAGACAGCCCCTACAGCCGCAGCGGCCCATCCCACGCTTTTTAAGGGGTCGGCACGATTCGCGCGGTCATTAAGACACCACCTCCGGCCCGCGAAGTTGTCGGGGCACGACAACTTCAGGCCGGGCGAAGTAACGGCGACATCGGCAGCTCGCTTCCCTCCGCATTCTTGGAGCGAAGCAGCGATGACTTCAGCAGCTCGCTTCCCTCTGCATCCTTGGAGTGAAGCAGCGACGACTTCGACAGCTCGCTTAACTCCGCATCCTTAGAGCAAAGCAGCGATGACTTCGGCAGCTCACTTCCCTCCGCATCCTTGGAGCGAAGCGGCGACGACTTCAACAACTCACTTAACTCCGCATCCTTGGAGTGAAGTAGGGACGACTCCCCTACTCCATGTCTTCGGCATGAAGCGGGGTCGTACTATCGAATGTACTCATTTGTCACAGGCCGTAGGGACGGAGGGGGCCAAAGGGCTCGGCAACATGGCTTCGGCCTGTGAAGCCCTTCACCATGAGAGGCTTCTATTGTAGGGGTGGCCCCCACCTAAGCCCAGCTGGCCTGTTAGAGGATTATAAGGTCCAAGTGGGACATGTGTAATGACGTGAATGCCCACGTAAGGAATATTTGGATGTAAGGGCACAACTGTAAAGACACTCCTCCTGAGCGCATAAATGTACGTGACGCTTGATGGAGGGGCAGAGAGCATTGCTGACCTAACTCTCTACTACCACTCTCTCTCTCTCACTGTTTGGTCTGTAACCACAACACCCCCAATTTACACAATGTTCATTGCATCAAAAATTGGAATGTTACACTAAACAAGAATCACAAGAGCATTTCACTACTCAAGATAACAATAATTTCTCAATCCATTCATTTTCAGAATTTAACTTCCTTGAACCAAGGATTTCCAAATCATCGCCCAATACACCAACTCATTTATCTTAAGTTGGCATCCTCAACAATAAGCTCCAACTGAGTACATCATCTACACCCTTTGTAGAGAGACT
This sequence comes from Melocanna baccifera, assembly GCA_036346265.1. NCBI lineage: Eukaryota > Viridiplantae > Streptophyta > Magnoliopsida > Poales > Poaceae > Melocanna > Melocanna baccifera. The sequence continues at coordinate 10,359,980 of CM070707.1, read as the reverse complement.
CTACTATCCCCACAAAACATACTCTAGCCAAGACTTCGACCAATGGAATTACTTTGATAGATAATTCCTAATGCACCTCAATCCCTTAAGGATAACAACTAAAAATTCACATCGCACCCGCACATACTCATTTACTACACCTCAAGGATGCTATCCACGATCATCACACTATTTGGAATCCACTATGTTCCACTATTCCAACACAGAAAATACTGGGCCTTCAAGGTTCTAGCATAACGAAATGTAAAGCCTAGACTCAACTTTCAAGACTCCTACAACCAACTTCTCATATAAAGATAGAAAAATCCTTAGATGAAATCCCTAAATTTCCCACAATTCAAACATACTCAATCCTTAACATCAACAAATCATTTAGCTCCAAGACAAATATTCTATTTAAATCAAATCCTTTCTAAGGATTATTCTATGAAAGCAATATATCATCCAATATACCTCAAACATCGTGAAATTTAAGGTTTTCACAAAACCATCTACTAGACCACCACTATCTAGTTGTCCTCACACAACATAAAAAGCTTCGCCACACAAATCGGTTACCCTTTTCTTAGAAGAAGAGGTAAGAAGAAATAAATTTCAGCACACAGGAAACCGCTACCATTCACAACAGTCATATAACCAAGGGAAAACATGAATGGCAATGAGGTTGGAAACAAAAGATGAGATCACCTGTACCTCAAATACTTTTAGTACACTCTTTTTTTAACAAGAAATAATTTTCTTTGATTACAGCATCCCGCCAATTCCAACAAGAAGAGGTTTGAAGACCACAACACATGATTTAGATAAAAACCAATAAAATCATTCAACGCATCACTTTACTCAAAATAATTTCAACTACCACACAAGTCATGAGATCCAAAAGATTCCAACCGCAAATCTTAAATCCTTTAATTCAATTAGTGTCACAGAACTATCAAATTCCTTTATTTATAAAACATTTAACATTATCATCACAACCACATACTGCCAATTGTACTATCAACAAGACAAAACACTCTTAACAAGAATCATCATGTCCGCTTACCCTTTCATATTTTTTTCCAAAAGGAACACCACAAATCAATTCATTGACCTAATTGACTACTCCTCTGCTACACAGCAAAGTTCCCGACTCTACTGCACCCAAACCCCACAGCCAAAAAATCTAAAACAATTACAGAAGCTAGGTTTCAACATCCTCTACAATTTTCATGCTGGCTAGATCCATAGGAAAAATCGTCTTGATGCTCTAATCTAGACGAACAGTCACGCTGCACGAATCAACCTACGCGCAGACAGTAGAATAACGCTATTCAGCTAATTACCCCGTTAGAACCCCACAAATCCAGTGCCATGAACCCTAATTACATCTAAAACAGGGAGAATTGAGGTGGGACAAATTACCTAGGGGATCCCTCAAGATCACCCCTCTTCTCTCTTCTTCTTCCTCTTTCCTTCCCTTTTCTTCTCCCTTCCCTTCCTCTCTTCTTCTTCTTCCTTCTTCTTTTCAGCCATGGCAGCCATGGGGGGATAGAGAGAGCAGGGAGGGGCGTCCAAGAGGTGGAAGTGGCGGCCCAGGAGGGTGGGGGTGGCCAAAGGGGTGGGGGAGGGATTGGCTAGGGTTTGGGGGGAGAAAAGGGGGTGGCTTGGGCCCCTTTTGGGCTGGCTGGTCCAAAGTGGCTAGGCACCCCTCTAGGCAGCCTAAACTCTTTTTTTATTTAAAAATACATATGAATGCGTATGATTCATTGCATCCTTACCCAACAAGGTAAGAGTGTGCATCGTACTATGGCAATGTACGATGTTGTACCGATACGGTCGCGGTTATGTGTGACGACATCCACAATGCAAATAACATGTCATGATATGTATGATATGATATACATGATTCATAATAATTTAACTACAAAGATCAACAACATATTCATCAAGAATACTACCTCATAACCCACATATGATTCATTAAGAACAATACCACATAGTCCCGTAATTTACTCATCAAGAGCATAAACAATTGATTCATAAAAATACTACCACATAGACCACAATATATTCATGAAGAATACTACCATATAGACCACACTATCTTCGTAAAGAATACCACCCCATAACCACATTTATTTCATTAAGTGTAATACACATAAACCACATCCGATTCTTCAAGAAAATAAACAAATCGATTCATAAAAATGCTACCACATAGACCACATTAAAGAAAGCATGTTACAATGGCATAGCATCTCAGATTAGGAGAATTATCTAATGTGAATGTAGTATGATTAATAAGTTAAACGGTAGCACATCCGCTACGTTTACTTGCTTCTACCGAAGAACTGAAGCGCTCAAACCCGGTTAGGAGCGAAGCCACCTATCTAAAAATCATCTCTCAGCATAGGACTACAGCAAGGCATCCACATCTTAAGAAAATAAAATGCCGCTAATCCCAAATCCTGACAATATCCTCTCAGCTCGTCGATTCTACGCCCAACCCACTATAGCAACGCTGCTTGTTTTTTGTATCTTTAAAACTGCTAGGCCAGACACAGCAAATAAGATATTTCTGAAAACTACAGAGAAAAACCTACAATTTTCAAGTAGGCACCATTTGCTGTGCTTGGCCTAGTAGATTTTAAGATATAAAAAAACAAGCAGCACTTCTATAATGGGCTGAGCGTAGGATCGAAGAGTTGAGAGGATATTGTCGAGTTTGAGGCTTAGCGACATTTTATTTTCTTAAGCTGTGGATACCTTGTTGTAATCTTGTGTTGAGAGATGGTTTTGGATAGGTGGCTTCGCTCCTGACCGTGCGTGAGTACTTCGCTTCTTCGGTAGAGACAAGTAAACATAGCGGTTGATGCTACCGTTTAACTTGTTAATTTTACTACAATCACATTAGATAATTATTTTAATGTGAGATGTTTTGCAGTTGCTACATACTTTCTTTAATGTGGTCTATGTGGTAGCATTTTAAGAATCAATTGTTTATGCTCTGATGGATTAATCATGGTTTTGTGGTATTGTCCTTGATGAAATAAATATAGTTGTGGGGTAGTATTCTTTATGAGGATATTGTGATCTAAGTGGTAGTATTCTTAATGAACATACTGTGGTCTAAGTGGTAGTATTCTTAGTGATTATGTTGTGGTCTTAGTGGTGGTATTCTTAATGAATATATGGTGGTTTATGTGGAAGTATTCCCTATGAATTGATTGATTATGATCTTGGTGAATCGAATAAGGATTATGTGGTTGTCTTTATTGAATCATGTGTGGATTATGAGGTAGTATTCTTGATGAATATATTGATGATATTTGTGGTTAAATACTTATGAATCATTGGTATTATATCATGCATATCATGACATGTCATTTGCATCATGGATGTCGTCGCACATAGCCGCGACTGTACCGGTACAGCATCGTACATTGCTGTAGTACGATGCACACTCTTACCTTGTTGGGTAAGGGTGCAGTGGATCATACGCATTCATATGCATTTTCATTGTGGATAGATAATTTGCATACTTATGCATTGTGTTGTAGATGAATTATTTGCAAACAAATGTAACTTCTTAGCTTTCTATGTGGAATTGGGTAAGGGTGCAGTCGATCATATGCATTCATATGCATTTGCATTATGGATAGATCATTTGCATAGTTATGCATTGTGTTATGAATGAATTATTTGTAAACAAATGCAACTTCTTAGCTTTCTATGTGGAATTGGCTCATGAGAGTCTCTTGTGGTATGAGGAATGTGGTCGTGGAGTGGGGTTCACCCCCTTGTGGCATGGTAGGGGATACAGTTGTGGCATGAGGTATTTCTCTTGTGGTAAATGTTGTTAGCGGTAGTGGTTATGGGAAAGAATAAGGTTATTGAGCAAAATATGTTAATGTTTTATTGATGTTGGTAGTAGTGGTTGATGGGGACGGGGTCCCGATCTTCCAACAGGTTCTGGATATGTTCGATTTGGTGGAGGCGCGACACCAATCGATCCGCTTCCGAACAACACGCTCCGAACCCGCAATCGCAACACCACGTCTCCTCAGGTTATCAATCGTGCGCTGCCCAGTTGACCTCGCCAAGAAGGCTAATCCTCGCCTGCGAATCGAAGAACACAAGCAAGAACAAGGAAGAACACAACGGAATTGCAGATGTATTGGTTTAGCACTCGAAAGTTGGGGTCTCACAAACCGATGAACGGCGAAACTGTTCAAGACAGAATTAATCTAAGCAAAACCCAACCCTAATGGTGGGGGTGGCGGCTGTATATAAAGGAGTGAGGGGCGTGAAAAACCCCTAGACGCGCTCTAATGGGCTCCAACACCATACAAAGCCGAACGGCCCAAAAGACGGTGGCGCAGCACCCTGATAGATTCTGAATACCAACTTATTTCGATGATTCTCATTGACTCAGAAGGAATTTTGATATGGGACCAAAGCCATTGGAAAGGTCTCCTTCTCAGCTTTCCATACATATGTGGAACGTCCAAAACGGAGTTCGTATGTGTCCTGGGCATCCGTTTTACTACAGGCTGGTCCTGAAGGCCGAGGTAGACTCGAACTCGAGTTGGACTGGGCCTCCAGCTTGACTTGGACGTCCTTGCTGGTCTTCTCCGCCTCCACACCTCTCTCCATGTACTTCATGACCCTCTCCAATGTTCCTAAGCAAGATAACATCATTAGGTAGCAATCTATTCTCAAAACTATAAAAAGGATCGCTTAAGAACGAGCTCACCTCTAGATTTAATTGTCGCATGCGAGCTTGAGTCATTGGACCTTGCATAACGGTTGGAGGATCAGCGGTTGCATCCGAAGGAGTGATGTCCTCATCAGTGGTGGTTGCGGTTATGAAGTAGGCAATCGAGACCTAATTTCTAATGTTTTGTGGTTGTTGGTAGTAATGGTGGTTAAGGCTATAATTGTTGTCAATGTGGAAAATAAATGTTGATGCTTAAATTGTTGTAGTTTAATTAGCTTGTTAAACAATTTGCTTGCTGAGATTTTATCTCACTCTTGTTTCCCTCCCCCCTCCAGGTGATCCTTGAGTATGCATGGGAAGGGTAGAGCGGCACAACACTATTACACACCATTTCATGATTTATGCTGTAGTGAATATGAGGAGTCTCTAGTTATTTATCTTTTTCCTCATTGTTGATCACTTTTAATTGATAATGCTAGACTGTGGTTCACTTTACTTGGTTAAAACTATTAGTGGTTGTTCCTTAATTAATAGTTTTTCATTACCATTGTTTCATTATGCTTCCGCTTAGCTTATCATGTTTTAGGAGATGATGCCTGTTTATTTTACCTTATAATTTGGCTAGTTGTGGAGTAGTTTAGTGGCATCCCAGAGTAATGTGGGTCCTGGGGTGTTACATGTCCACCATCTTCGGAGTAGAGAAAGGACAACCACTAATGGATTAAGGAGTGGGGCTTAATTCGTGGAGCCAGTTCAAGTTGCTTGGGTTTTCCTCAACATGGATTAGGGGAAACTGGTAAGTTTCGGAACAACATGGTAAAACATCGTGTGTCAATTGGTTATTTCCTTGTCTGTTCCTTCTGCTTGTATTTCTAGCATATTGTGATCATTGTAATTGTCATATTTATTTTTGCTATAAATACTCTTGTGGAGACTTATGCTAGTGGTGCCTTAGCTATACTAGAATTGCGTATCTTTACATTGCTTCAAAATATTGCCTAGTTATAGGTAATTACTTTTAGAAGGTAAGAATTTTTAGAACCTCCTATTCACCCCCTTTTAGTCAATTATCCTTGATTCTACAATAATGTTGCCATGTTTCTAAAGTTCAAACTAGAGCATACAATTCTTTACCATAAGTTGAATAGTTCAAACTATGCCAACTCAATTTTTCGCTGAAATAAGTAACAGGTTTACCATCTCATATGAACACACCACCAATTCCAATTCCACTTGCATCACAATCAAGTTCAAAAGTCTTACCAAGGTAAAAAAGTTGGAGCAATGGTGCATTTGTTAGTTTTCCTTTGAGAAGATTGAAAGTTTCTTCTTGCGCTTGTCCCCATTTGAAAAGAACACTTTTCTTCATCAATTCATTTAGTGGTGTGGCGATAGAACCCAACAAGTCTTGAAAGCTCCACACTTGTGTGACCGTTTGTGGTCTCAGCCAACTCTTTATAGCTTCAATCTTGTCTACATTTACATCAATTCTCTATGGAGTAACAACATATCCAAGAAAACAAACTTGATTGGTGCAAAAGGTGCACTTTTCGAGGTTACCAAACAAACATGCATCTCTCAAAGCAATAAAAATAGCACGTAAGTATTCAAGATATTCATCAAGTAACTTGCTGTAAATTAATATATCATCAAAGTAAACTACCACAAATTTACCAATGAAAGCATGTAAAACTTTGTTCATTAATCACATAAAAGTATTAGGCGCATTAGTTAAACCAAAAGGCATCACTAGCTACTCATATAACCCTAACTTAGTTTAATACAATCTTCCATTTATCTCCAAGTTTTATTCTAATTTTGGTGTATCCACTATGTAAGTCAACTTTACAGAAAAGAGTAGAGCCTCTCAATTCATCAAGCATATCATATAAACTAGGAATAGGATGACAATATCAAATAGTGATATTTTTAATTACCATGCAATCAGCACAAATATACCAATATCCATCTTTCTTAGGAACTAAAATCACAAAAACAGCACAAGAACTAAGACTTTCAGATACATACCCTTTGTCAAGCAAGTCTTGCACCTAACGCTAAATTTGCTTAATATCCTCCGGACTAGTCCTAAATGGTGCACGGTTTCGCAAAGAAGATCTTAGGATCGAGTCAATTTGATGGTCAATTCTTCTAACAGGTGCCAGTGTTAGGGGTATTTCAGATTCAAACACATCATTAAACTCCTATAAAAGATTAGTGATAGTAGGAGGCAAAGATGCAGGCAAATCTGAAGTGAAAACAAAGCATCTTTGCAAAGCAATAGCAAATAGAATTTTCCACTTCCAAGTCATTGAAATTAGATTTAGTAGTTAATAGAATAGCACCTTTTAATTTAATTTCATACTTTCTAGAACATCACCTTTCAATTTAATTCCATTCTTTGTAGCATTTTATTCTTTTGCTTCTTTCTTTTCAGGTGGAAATTATTCTTTAGCTACTGTCTGATTCTTACTTTTAGCATTCTCCTTTTTCTCACATTTAAATCATTCAATTTCATCTTTAATAATGGCTTCAGGAGACATTGGGTGTAAAACAATTTTTTGCCCTTATGCATAAGAGTATATTGATTAGTTCTACCATGATGAGTGAAATCCTTATCAAACTGCCATGGTCTACCTAAAAGTAAGGAGCTTGCTTGCATAGGCACGACATCACAATTAACATAATCATGATATGAACCAAGCGAAAATTGTACTCTCACAGTTTAGGTTACTGTCGGACCCGGATTTGAAATCCGGAATCCTCTGTGATTCCACCGCAATATTCCCTGGATCAGTAGATAGTGCTCACAGTACATTGATGTATCAATTCATACATTGTGAACATTCATCAAACCATAATAATATACATCAGAGTTTAAAATAAGCCACGTCGGGCGACAGTTTTACATAACGGGCCACCAAGGCCAAATACTACAATTCAAAAGATAGCAGCAAAAAAAACGAGAACAACAGCGGGACTAATAGCCACAAGCAAGCGATTGAGGGGTAAATGTATACAAACTATATTGTCTAACCATAGGTAATATAGGTGCACACCCTTCCAGCAAGTCTACTTACCTAGGACCAAATATTTTCAAATTTGCCCTAATTGCAGTCGTCCGCTCCATTGCTCAATGCTTCATCATAGGCATAGTGGTCTTGACATCCTGTCTCTGGATATGATGATGCGAGGGTGAGCACACAATCCACCATGCTCCGCGAGCCAATACACATTATGCAAGTAATTAACATGCATGGCTTGTCAAAGGATAGGCTCAGGTTATTTTATTTGTTGGAAATTGCACGTAAGATACATATATAAAAATTCTCTAAGACATAGCCATTTGGACTAAAATCATAGTGTTTGAAAAAGACTTGTGATGATAGTATTGGCACAGATTACATCCACCTTTACATGTCACCTTCACCATGTATTAACTTTTCAGCGTTATAGCCATTTATATTATCGCTGGGATGACACCCAAGGCAACATCAAACCCGGACTGTCCACGTCCTCCATTTTTCTTTTCCAATTCATTCCCATAAAAAAATAGTTTTTGAAATAGAACTATATCTGAGTTAGGTTCCCAGGTCCACCCATGATCGTGGGCACGGCTATTCAAATAATTTTGACTCTACAAAGTGTGTACACTTTCACCATAAGAGACAATTCGCTCGTTGCCCCCACATGATTCCTTAGTCATGCAGTTAAGTAGATCATCACAATAACCTTTCAGACTACTGGCCTCTTGTTCTCATCTCACCCTATGGGCTACTCCCACTTGTGGTGGGTCCCATACGTTGTGCAGGATGTTAACCACTAGTACTAGCACCTCCAGGCTCCATTGTCGAGACTCGAATATGCAAATCTGGACTCTCTGTGTATACAGCACTAGTCCAGGATCACGCTAGTGCACACAGTCAAACATAGATGTAATCACAACTATATACACGCTAAAATAAAGGAAAAACTCAAATAAAGATAAATATTCAAAAGTACGACCTTATGGTCAAGCTTAGAATAGACTAGCCCGAAGGGCTTAACAAAATCTAGCAGCAAAAAACCAAAATAAAGCGTAGTGGCCAATCGACAAGCCCACAGGCTATCGAGTGGGGAGTGAAGCCTAATCCGCGTAGTTGTCGAAGTACTCTCCTTCTGGAACCTCCTGCGAGTGATACTCCTCCTCCTCAACTGAGCAACATGGGCATAAAGCTGTGAGTACATTGGTACTTAGCAAGTCATTTGTAACAAATGAATGCAATATAGTATGCAAGGCTTACCAAAGGATGGCTGAAAGGTTAATTTACATAAAATGACATTTGAAGGTAAATACAATAAATAGATTGAAGGCGAACTTTAAATAAAACTACAATAATTAATAATCAAAGGAATTGAAAAAACCACTTGTGAACCTCCCATCCACAAGTTAAACCAACCGCTCATGGACCTCCTATCCATAAGCTAAACCAACTATGAATTAACCATTCACTGTATAACCACATTCCACAAGTTTTCAAAAATAACTATACCTCGTGTGAAATCACTGAGCATTGTCCATGACCGAGGACGTGGCTATTTGAATAGTTTTACACTCTGCAGAGGTTGCACAACTGTACCCACACGATGTGATAATCCTCATGTTAACGAAAATCACAACAAGGCCTTTACAAAGTTCAATTCCAACCCAATCCTGCCCACTAGGGTTTCGCATCACACCCTCCCTTGCGCCACATGGAAATCAGCAACCATGTTCATCTCAATGGCAAGATTAAAGTTGAAACCTCCCAAATTAGTTAGCTAGGTCTATCCCATACTAGACACATGTGGTTTGCACAATAAAGCTCAGATCAATAGCGCACAAAGTTAAGTCCTTAAGTCTACCCAGGCGAGGCTACCACATCCCACGAAGTGAACCTGCACTTCCCCCTTTACCACGATCACTCGCCCGAGTGCAAAACTAAGTTTGTATAATACCACGCCAGTGATACACCAATGTCATAGCTCAAATTTTAATAAACGTGGCACCAACCAAGGTTCCATATTTCAATAGGTCACATTATTAATTCACATGTGATGATAAACCCAGTCGTAAACTAAGCAAGGCTAAGCATCTAATCGTACAACCCATGTGATAATTAACAATACATCACTAATAAACTTCCCAATCTATGGTGACAATGGCATCATGATATTCCAAATTATCAAGGAGGAGAATAGTCGAATAGGACAAATAACTACCATGTACAAAGGTTGTAAAAAAGTAGCGATACAGAATACTTTAAAATAAAATAATTAAATAATAGATTACAAACTGGGTTCAACATGATCAAAGGATACGACTTGCCTTCATTATGCTTAGCGAGTTACTCTTGGTCTTCGGGCGTAGCTCCTATTCCTTCGGAATCGGAATCTAACGAGAGAGAAAACAACTGAAATAACAAAACATATAAAATAATAAGCAAATGAACTCCAAAAATTATGAAACTAGAACCAAAAGCTAGAGCTCGATTTTAGATGAATTTAGAAAAAAGAACGGGGTCAATCGGAGCTAGGACGAAGAGAATGGGCTCTCAGAAAATAAACCCTAAAGGAAAATATTAAAATTCGAAAATGACACTGTGCTGTGGACCCGGTGCACGGTAGAATGAGTCCACGGTGAACCCGGTCCATGAAACAGTACGCGCGGCAGGGCGGTGCTGACGCGGTGGGCTAGGGCTGACGTGGCAGCAGCTGGTGCCGACATGTGGCACATGCTGATGTGGCGCTGACGTGGCGGCTGACGTGGCACCTGGAGGTGTGTTGCGGCTGACGTGGCGTGACACATGGCACGCCACATAGGCTAGGGCTGACGTGTCTTGATGACGTGTCAGAGCTGACGTGGCTCTGTCGGTTCGACGACGGCGCGGCGGAATTGGACGGTCTAGGGAGGGCCACGTGGACGCATCCGGACCGGCGGTTTGGATTTTGAACGAGTAGCTGAGATCGGACGACTCGACTGCGGTGGCAGTGCGGATTGCCGACGCGTGTCTGGTGCGCAGCACGAAGTGACGCGCGCGGACGCGAGGCGGGCGCGGCGCGGTGGTGCGATGCGGCTCGGGGACCGGAGCGAGGAGGCGTCCGGCGCGGGTGCGGGGGTCGTGGGCACGTGGCCCGAGGGGCGGCGCTCCGCAGGCAAGCGGGGTCCGGCAGTGACGGCGGCGCGGTGCGGTGACTCTGGCGGGGACGGCGACAAGGTGACCGGCGGGGACGGCGGAGGTAGGTCCGGGACGACGGGGGTTTTCTCACCGGTGACGAGGTACGCGACGACGGGTGCGGGGCTCCGAACAGCGGTGAGAATGGCGGCACGGAACGGCGAAGAGCAGCGGCGGCGATGAAGAGCAGCAGTGGTGAGGGCGGCGGCGGTGCGAGAAGTAGCGGAGGACGGCAGCCGCGATGGGTGGAGCGCACAATAAAGGTGACGGCGAACTTTATATCACACGAACCGAGGGAGACCGGGATGGATACGGGCGGTGGCTTCCGATCGGAGACGAAGGCGGTCAGGGCGACGCGTGGCATCACGGATGGTTGGGATCGAGTGGGGCGGCAGGGTGAGGGAAGGCGGATGGATGCCGCGAGCTGAAGGCAGGGATCGAGTGGTTGAGCGGTGCAGCGGCGGAAGCGGGCGGGGTCGCGCGGCGTGGGCACGCGGGATTGAGGACGCGTGGCGTGAGGGAAGAGATCGGGCGGCTCAGGTTGATGCACGCGGGCGAGGTGGGCCGAGGGGGTGGGCGCGCGGGAGCACGCGGCGGATCGCTGCCGCGTGGCAGATCGATCGGCCACGGTGAGAGTGACGGGGGCGGCTAGGGCACGCGGGCGACGCGCGCGGGGAGAGGTGGACCGGCGGAATGGGCCAGGGGAGGGGCAGCGGAGCGGGTTGAAGGGAGGTGGGCTGGAGGGATTTCAGCCCAAAGGGTTTTTTTGGATTTTCCCGAATTTCTTTTAAATAAATCTGAAATAAAACCAAAGGCTCTAGAAAATAGCAAATAAATCCCAAAAATTCACCAAAAATACCAAAAAATTCTTTGAAACACAAGGAAATCAAATAAAATATTTTTAGCTTATGTTAAAGTTTATTTTAATCATATTAAATCCTTTTAAATTCTAAAGATTTATTTTAAGCTTAATTAATTTTCAGAAAAATTCCAAAATTTTATTTTTAAATTCAAGGTTTTAAAAATATCTAAAAATCAGGATGTTACATCCACTCCCCATAGCGCTAGTATGACAGGAGAATAAGTCACCTTCCACTCAATGTCCCTTTAGCGACAACAAGCCCTGGCATTACCTCGATAGGTTTTACTCAGCCAAGTTGTATTTTGCAAACTTGTGGTTGTACTATTTTACAATGGGAGGTCATGACCAGGGGTTATCTAGGCGGTTCTACCACATTCCACATTCTCGTGCATTCACAGCACCATGCCCCCGAACCACCCTCCCAGATGTGTAAGCAAGTTAGGGTATTTGGGGCATAAAATAATGATTCTTACGAAAATACAAACCATTTCCATTTACACATTCCCAAGTTTGCTTTTTTGTAATTGCATATGAGGGTTAGGGTATCTTAGGATCCCCGAATGTCTAAGCAGGTCTAAGCCATAAACATAAGCGAGACTTATTTTTGGAATGATTACAATTATAATTTTCCTAGGGATAGCATGGATCATTGTTCAACATGCTAAGGAGACATATAATAGTAGCACTTAGCTAATGGCATGTAGCTAAAGTATTAAAACAACTTAGCATCTCACATAAAATAACAACATGCAAATTATTTATTTAAATGTAAATAATTTACTGAAATAGGAGGTTCAAAATGATCAAAGTATCGACTGGCCTGGGTCATAGTTGCCTTGGTATTGCTGGTCTTGGCTTGCGTCTACCTCGGACTCTTCCTCTTGACCTTTGTACGCTAATTTTGTGACAAACGAGAAATAAAAAGAATCAATACAACCAAATAAACTCTCACCAAAAATTCCAACAAGCTCAAAAATTCATGATTTTGGTTCCATTGGATAGAGGATGAATTTAGATGAATTTTGCAATTTTTTCACTTTATTTGGAGTTAAAATGAATTAGTTATGATTATTTGAAGTTCTTAGCCTTAATTAATTCAAAATAAAAATTAGAAATCATTAAATAATCTTAGGAGAGAGAAAGTGCATGTGACTAACAGGTGGGACCCACTGGTTATATTATTTTTCTTTTTCTCTCTCTGACAGGTGGGACCCACTGCCTTTATTAATTTCTTAACTTTCCAGTAACTAACCCGTGAGGCCCACTACGGGTTATTACTTTTTCCTCGGTTTCACTGATAGATGAGGCCCACAGGGATTAATGTTTTTCCAGACGCTGACAGGTGAGACCAAATAGCGGTTTAATTAAAACAGGGCCCACCTCTGGCCGGACGCAAGTAATGGGTGGTGAAAGCATAGGCATCGTCGATCCTTTTGCGACATAGGGGGACTGTGGCCAACGATGTGGCATGGGCGCAGTCGTGCAGAGGCACTCGGAGGGGACGGGGGTGGCAGAGAGGGGTACTACGGTGGCAAGTGGTGGCATGGGGCTGCAGTGCAGGCCGACGACCGGCAGTCCGAAGAAGGAGCCGAGGTGGGGGCTGTGGCAGCGGGTTTCTAGGAGAGAGGGCTAAGTGGGCGCGCGCGTGGGCAAGCGAGGGAGCAGAGGCAGCAAAGGAGAAAGGGGGAGATGAAGTCGTGGGCCGGGTCGGCCGGCTGAGTCCTCCCTCCTCTTCTTTTTCTTCTTTTTTTCCTTTCTTTTTAAATTTTCATTTTTATTTTGAATTGCTATTTGTATTTTTGATGCTTGTGTGTATATATATTTTTGCATATATTGTATGCATAAAATTTCAAGACATCCTTTTCAGTAGTGTCACTTTGCTTTTTATATTGTCCATATTTTTTGCATTCTTCCTTTTTAAATTCTATTGCTAATTTAACTTTAGAAACTTTAGATAATTTTTGGAAGTTTGGAGGATTTTTACATATATTGCTATTTCATTTTTGGGCATTTTGATAAATGTTTGGATCATCTTTTCAGATACGTATTTTGATTTAAAATTTTCTTTTATTTAACATATCTTCTCTTTTTAGTTTTCCCTTTTCATTTTTATTCTTTAACATTATATTTTTCTGGAACCTCAAATGAAAACCAAGGAAATCCAAAAATTAAAAATAACAAGAAATACCAAAATTCAAAATATCCACGATTTACATATTATCTACAATTTCCAAATTTTGGAATGTCATAAGTCTACCCCCCTTAAAAGGATCTCAACCCCGAGGTTCGGCCTAATCCGAAAACAAGTAGGGGTAGCCCTTCCTCAACTGGTTTTCTTGCTCCCAAGTGGCTTTCTTTTTTGGTATGGTGGTTCCACTGTACCCTTCACATCCTGATGACCTAATTTCTTGTTTTTTTTCCACCGTATCAAGGATTTTGATGGGATGCTGCTGGTAAGTCAAGTCATTCTCGATCTCAATCTCTTCTTAAGGGAGTTTGGTCTTCCGGTATGTAAAGGTATTTCTTGAGTTGGGATACGTGAAAAACATCATGTATATCTACTAGATTTGTAGGTAGCTCCAACTGGTATGCTACCTCTCCTTTCTTGGCCATGATTGGGAATGGTCCAACATAACGTGTGGCGAGCTTGCCTTTGACATTGAACCTTCTAACTCCTCTTAGTGGTGATACCTTCAAGTACACATAGTCTCTAATCTCAAATTGCAATGGTCTTCGTCTCTTGTTCATGTAACTCTTTTGCTTGGATTGAGCGGCTTGCAATCGATCTTTGATTAAGCGGACTTTTTTCTTTTGCTTGTTGTAGGGTCTCTGGTCTGAAGATAGAATTTTCCCCTACCTCAGACCAATGTAAAGGGGTCCGGCATTTTCTTCCATATAGGGTTTCAAATGGGGATATCTTCAAACTGGTTTGATGACTATTGTTATAGGCAAATTCAGCATAGGGCAAGCATTTATCCCAGTCCATGGTAAAATCTAGGGCACAGGCTTGAAGCATATCTTCCAGTATCTGATTTACCCTTTCCGTTTGGCCATCTGTTTGGGGGTGGTAGGCAGTACTAAAATCAAGATGGATGCCGAGGGCTTCATGAAGGCTAGCCCAGAAGTGCAAGGTAAATTGAGAACCTCGGTCTGAGACTATCCTCTTTGGCACACCGTGCAGACACACGATGCGAGACATATATAATTCTGCCAGTTTATCTCCTTTGTATGAAGATTTAACGGGAATAAAGTGGGCGACTTTGGTTAATCTGTCCACTATGACCCATATGGATTCATATCCAGCTTTGGTTAAGGGTAAACCTGTGATAAAATCCATCCCTACTTCTTCCCACTTCCATTGAGGTACTTGTATTGGCTGCAATAAACCTATTGGCTGTTGATGTTCAGCCTTTACTCTTTGATATACATCGCAGCAGACAACATACTCGGCAATGTCCCATTTCATTCATGGCCACCAGTACTGATATGGGGTCACCCGATCTTCTCGACGTAGGATGGATACTCACGGGAGTCTTGATGAATCATAGTGATCCTCCAATGCCAGTGCAAGAGACGAACACTCTTTAATCTGCAAAAACATACTCGCATTGATTTCGCTGACCACTAAGCGAAGATCTATCGTGCATCCAATTCCCAGCGAAAAGGCTGAACGATCTTGATTAAAGAAACTCCCTAATTTCTCACAAAACTCAAACACGAACAATAGTATATTTATTCTCAAAGGTGGTCTGTCCCTAAAGGCTGCCAATACATGGCTTATATAGCCACACTTGGGATGTCCATATGGTCCCCAAACCGAGTACAACTCAACCCTATATGGTTTTAGATACGAAATCTCACAAAAAGGAAACTAGATTTTACACCCATCATATTGTTTCAATTATAGCAGATGATTTGTGATGAATTTCAAGATGAGGCCTGATTCATTGTGTATCCCTTGAAATAAGCTTTCTAAAGAGTACAAGAACGCTCGAATCGGATTCTGTTTGTGAAAGTTATGGCCTTTTTATTAACTGTCTGTCAAGCTATCCCAAACCGAATCCGAATTGAGTTCTGAGTTAAATCCGAGTTTAAATTGGGTTGAGCACGTGGGAAGTCTGAATTGAGCTTGAAAATCTTGTCCAAAACTTGTACGTTAAGTTCTTGGGATCCCCTCTCTTTTGCTCTCCCACTACATGGGCTTTCTTTCTCCCATCCACATGGGCATTTCTCTTGTATGCTCCATCCAGCCACATGTGCTTTGTTCTTGTTGGCTCCATCTGCGTGGGCTTTGTTCCTTCATGTCTTTGGCATGAAATGTAGTTATCCTCTTCTTTGTAGCTCTACATTGCTTTGGCCCTGGCCTCCAGCTCCTCCCTCTCAGTTTCAATATCTTCCATTTAACAAACTTGAGAATGCAACGTGTGATAATATAAGATAGTATTCCATCCTTATAAATAACAACATTAAGCTTAGTTTAGAATGAGTTTACCTGGCCATATTTCATGTGGCTCAATAATTCTTTCCAGTTGAACAATATGTTTAACTGAAAAGTACAAGACAAGTGTGTATCTACATCATCCTCTCATTCTTCAAGAAAAATCATCCTCGGCTTTTGATAGCCTGAAATTGTACTAAACAAAGAATACAATATGTATGCATGGTATATATATATATATATATATAGGAAAAATACTTTCTACGCCCGGGTGTAATTACACCCACCTTTAATATACCACCTAAACAAACTTGAAATACTCTTTTATCATTTTGGGTATATTCATATACTAAATATAAGATACTTCAATGTGAACCACATGAAAAAATTACAAGGGAATCCATAGTTTTTAGCGTATTTTGTAAATACCTTCATATACGCACATAAAAATGAGTATGTCTAAAAAAATGTACATACCACCTAGATGATCTTAAATACTCGTATACTATACGTATATACTCTCCGTTACGCGATATACTCCCTACGGTATGAGATACGACATAGGGTGTAATTACACTGGGTGTAGAAAAGAGGCTTCCTATATATATATATATATATATATATATATATATATATATATATATATATATATATATATATATATATATTTGTTATCAATACTTCTTCTACTTTGGAAATCATGAACATCTGAAGGTGTAGTAAATGAAAAGAACAATATGTATGTATGGTATATGTAAGAATCAATTGTTGTGTCATTCTCGTTATTTTGCACAACCCGATTAGTGTAACAACGATCGAAAGATGTATGCATTGCAATATTGTTATTCGCATCATTCTCCCTCTCATAAAAGAAAGTTGTACTCGACTTTTCTAAGGACATAGATAGATCATTAATGGGTAAAATTAGATTTAGTTGTTCTGATATGGGGAAGAAAATTTTGAGTGCTTTTCATGTTTCAACTGCACTACTCTGATTATTTGTACATAATTGCTTATCAAAGGGTAAACAAATAGACTTAGGAAATCTTTTAAAACAGCAAGCTCTATAGTTGACACTTATCTCATTGTAATCATGACATAACACAAAATGTTGTTTATCTATAATATGCAATTTCAAGTCAGGAAGCTTATCACATGTAATACAAATTATGTGAACTTATATGTGTAGGCATGGGTACTAACTAGTGATCTTGAACACGAAATTTCAGCAACATTATCAATCACACTAGATAGCTCCCTAGGATCATCAAACATGATATAGCATAAAGAATCATTAGGGGATCTTCTAGTAACAACTTTCTTATGAGTAATCAATTCCACATTATGTAAATTGAGCAAAGAAATTTCAAAACATGGAGTTTTTTGTAACACCCCAGGACTCACATTACTCTGGAATGCCACTAAACCACTCTACAGTTGGCCAAAAATTTTAAGATAATTTATTCCGGCAACAATTTATAGACATGAAGCATTAGCAAAAGCATAAACAACTAAGGGAGCAAAGATAACGATAACAAGTTCAATAATTGAAACAACCTCTAGCAGATTAATCAAAGAATAGTTCACAAGTTCATCATTGTTAAATAAAATAATCATCCACGGATAGCTAGGCATTTGGCTAGAATTCCATCGACTTTATTACATCATGATTTCATGAACCAAGTACATTATTGTGGTGCCACTCTACCCATCCTATGAATGTTCAAGAATCACCTATAGGGGGAAAACAAGGGTGAGATAAAAATCTCAGCAAGCAAACTGTTTAAAAGGCTATTCAGACTACAAACAAATATACAACATCATTAAGGTAACCATTTGTCCACATCCACTTTGTGCATCCACATTCATTAACAAGTTAATTAAACTATAATGATGTTAAGCATCAATATTTATTTCCCATAATAACCATAATTATAGTCTCAACCACATTTACTACCAACAATAGAAAAAAACATTAGCAAATGAATTTTGATTAACTACTTCATATCATCCACCACTACCACTGCCAATGACAATAAAGCATTAACATGTTTTACCTCACTAACTTTATTATTTCTCACATCCACAACTGCTATCAACAATTACCACAAGAGAAAAGAATCTCATGCCACAATCGCAACCACTACCATACCACAAGAGATGAACCCTAATCCATGACCACAGCCACTTTCCTCATACCACAAGTGGCTCTCATGAGCCAATTCCACCTTACAACTATGAAGTTACAGTTGTTTGTAAAATAACTTCACCATAATATGTTGCATAAGTATGCAAATAATCTTTCCACAATGCAATGCATATGCATGCTATGCTCCACTGCACCTTTATCCAACAAGGTAAAAGTGTGCATCGTGCTACGGCAATGTACGATGCTGTACCGATACGGTCGCGGCTATAAGCGGCGACATCCACAATGCAATATTATGACATGTTATGAATAATATGATAATCATAAACCACAAGAATTTAACCATGAAGGTCAACCACATAACCCACATTCGGTTCACCAAGATCATAATCAATCGATCTATAATGAATCCTACCACATAGACCACAATATACCACAACCACAAGTATTCACTAAGAATACTACCACCAAGACCACAATAATACTAACTTCAAGGGCATCAATATGATCCTCATGAATTTAACAATAAGAAAATATCATCATATCCACCATGTATTTACTTTCGTATACCACAATTCGCTCATTAAGCAAATTACCACAATACTACCAAAACTCATCCAAACATAGCAATTGATTAATATCTTGCTATCACATTCTTACTTACAAAACGTGTAACCATGGCATATCATTTAACACAATGAAAAATTATGCATATTGCAAGTACTAAGAATAACGGGTTAAACGGTAGCACATCCGCTATGTTTACTTGCCTCTACCGGCAAAGCGACGAAATCATGCATGTTCAGAAGCAAATCCGCCTATCCAAAAAGGTACCTCTCAGCACACAATACAACAATAAAAATGCGACTCTCAAAGAAAAGTTATTGCTAAGCCCCAAAACCCCACATCCTTCCCCGCGTAACGGTTCTACAATCTTCCCACTGCAGCGGCGCTGCTTAACATTTTCCTATCTTTAAAAATATTAAACTAAACACAGCAAAAGATATATATCTAGATTTCTCACTTGAATACCTACACTTTTCATGTAGATCACATATTTTAATTTTGTTCTTAGCATGGTGTAACTAAATGCTCAAAACAGAGAACATCCTCTGTTCTGTCAGTCAGGACAGTTAGGTTCAAATGCTTCCCAACAACAGAGTAGGGCTCTTCAAATTTTGATTTTTACACAGAAGCTATTTTACTAAATTCCCTACAACTTTCTCAATGGTGGCCCAAAATATAGAATTCATCTACTATCCCTAATTCCCATCTGAACAGCGGTCTGTCCCTGTCTGCAACCCTGATGGACAGCAAGATTCCAGATCCTGGTACATCTAAATTACATAGTCCAAAAATCTGAAAAAAAATATAGTAGATGCGTATCATCGTCCTCTACATTTTTCCTTTTGGGGAGACCCTCGGGAAAAATCGTCGTAGGGGTCTAAACTGCAAGAACAGTAACACCATATGTTGGATCTACAGACAGTCAACTAGGATTCTCTAATCAGGGGTTTCTAAAATGCTAATTCCTACAAAACTTGGACCAAGAACCCTAAATTTAGCAGAAAACAGCGGGATTGAGGTGAGGGAGAGTTACCTAGAGGATTGGGATCACCCTCTTCTTCTACTTCCTTCTCTTCCTCTCCTTCCTCTTCCCTTCTTCTCCTTCTTCTCCTTCCACTTGGGGCAGCACTTGGGCAGAAAGAGGGGGCGCAAGGAGGGAGGGGGTGGTGGCTTGGGGGTGGGGAAAAGGGGGGAGGGCCAAGGGAGGGGGTTTATAAAGGGGGTGCTACGGTTTGGGAGGGGGTATGGGCCCCTATTTGGGCTGGCTAGCCCAAAGTGGCTGGCCCACCCCTCCAGATAGCCAAAACCTCTAAATTAATTATTTTAATTCTCTTTTTACTATTTTAGACTATTCCACAATTTTTATTTTTCCTTTCCGTGATTTACCGATTAATCAGCGACTCCGCGATTAAGTTAAATCCGACGCCGAAACGACATTCAGGGTATTACATTTTTGGTTGATCATATGAGTTCTCAAAATTACTCACTTTTGCATAATTAAATTCAGCACCACTATTGTTACCTTTGTCGTCCTCCTCAGATGATGTAAATGCTGGGGGTTTAAAATTATTAGGATGTACCCACAGAGCAGCAAGCACTTCATCCCCTCCCGTGGTTATCTCCTCATTTGGCTTCAAAGGTGCCGATTGTTGAACATTCAATTCTTCATCTTCAATGTCAACATGCACAATGTGAGAAACAACACTAGAAGTAGATATTAATGTGTTAGCTTCAGATTCATTCTTACTTTGTCTATCTTCTACTTCTTTCTTTTCTTTTGGTATCTCTCTCGCACTCTCAATTTAGATGCTTTCAACCTCACATATGGTGGAATCACATAACTCACTCTTTTTATCACTCTCACTCAATTTGGCTATGTGGCTCTCATCCTCGCATGGTTTGTGGTATATCTTAGGAGCTATATGTAGCTTTGAAATACTATATGTCTCCTTGACCGAAGCAAAGGTCCCATGCTCGGTCATCTTCTTATGTGTCACACTAGTAGAGGCAGCAGAATTGATGTATGGACACGGAGAAAACTATGGTGTATGTCTCTTCATAAGTCTCTTCTCCTCTTGAATAGTACAATTCACAAGATCTTGTATAGTACCAAAATATCTATCTTGAAGTGTGGCGGTAATCTTAGAATTCAATCCTCCTTTGAAGTATGCCTTCTGTTTTGATGCACTAGTGACACCGGCATGACGTATTGCATCTCGTAGCTCAAAATAATATTCTTAAACAGTATTACTCCCTAATATGATACTCTCCAAATAGCGAAGCAATCTCCGTACATAATAGGATGGCACAAATTCTCTCCTCATGAGTGCCTTCAAATCTAACCAAGATTTAATGAATTCGTTTTCAAATCGTTGATGCCACCAACTATAAGTATACTCTTCAAATTCTCTAGTGGCCCGTATCACCTCTTGGTCTTTCTGAAGCTTTTGAAATCTAAATATTTTCTCCATTCGCCATTCCCACTCAAGATACTCTTCTAGATTATTACTTTCATAGAAAGGAATGTTATCTTCTTTATGTTGTGGACGAAGTGCCTTGAGTTGTCCCTCCATAGCGGCTGTGCCAATCACAAATTCTTGTTTCATTGCACTTCTCATTGCCTGATGTTAGAAGCATCACTATAGCTATCTTCTCCTCCTGACATGGTTAGTGGCACACAAATATGACAAATATATACATGATGTATGGAGTTCTCTCAATCTCACTTTTTCCTCTCCCAAGTAAAGTTCTTACCTTTCCAATGTGAATTGAGGCCAAAAGAAACTTACACTTGGTGGTGGCTACAATAGCAAGTGATGATCAAGCGGATTTAAAAGTGACTCACAATTGCACAGCAAAGGATATTGTGTAGAGCTTGGTTAGGAAGTATTTATCCTACACAATCTGAATTTCACGATGTTGTAAAATTAAGTAATAATCCAAGTTAGAAAACTCTCGCCTATGTGCTGATCCAAAAGATATAAGTAAACTATATGAACACACATGCAAGGATTAATGTGACTCAATGCGAACAAAGGAATGAGCTAAAAGAAATAATCGGGAAATATTAGCTCGTTTTGCATCAAGTACTAGGAGAGACGATAGCCAATTGCAATAATATGAATTTAAGGGCACAAGATTGATCAAAAAAATTAAATACACAATCTGAATTTACGGACTAAGGTTAACTCACCCAAATTCGGCCAATGCTTTTTTTTCTTTTATTTTTTTGCTCAAGCCGTGGCTCCTCTTTTTTTCAATCAGCTGCCTTCTTTTTTTTAACATAAAGGCCGAACTAGATTTAAATTTTCCTTGATTCTACGCAAGTCCAAAGTTGTTCAGCAATGTGTAGATAATTCTAGAATAGCCCTAAAGCAATTATTAAAGACTAGTCTCAAAGGTCAAAGGATAAAAAGTGAAAACCCTCAACAAACGCTCGAAATTCAAACCACAACAAATTTCAAATGGTCCAAACGTATCCAACTAGGATTCATGGTGGTGGCTAGGGTTTCTTGTGGCTGATTCAAACAAGAAAAGGAAACTTAAATATTTCAGATATGATATTCTTTAAGATGCACAAAGATCAAGAATTCAAACGGTGAATTGAATCCTTTTTATGTTAATTGAAAGATCAACTAGCGGGTTTTCAAGAAAATTTGATATGCAAAGATTAAGCTACACAAAAGACACGATGATCAGCACATAAACAAAATTTCTAATAGATCAAGACTTAATAAAACTCACAAAAATAACAGATGCGAAACTAGAGTTTGGATTTTTTTTTTGTGAGGCAATTTTCAGCTATATGAACTATAGGACAGGAAGTAATGAACTAAAAAGTAAAGGAATAAGATCCTACCGAGTAAATCGCGCTCTGATACCAGATGATATGGGGTCGTCCGATCTTCTCGGTGTAGGATGAATACTTACGGGAGTCTTGATGAATCGTAATGATCCTTCAATGCCAGTGCAAGAGATGAACACTCTTTAATCCGCCAAAATACACTCATGTCAATTTCACCGACCACCAAGTGAAGATCTATCGTGCACCCAATTCCCAACGGTAAGGCTGAACGATTTTGATTAAAGAAACTCCCTAATTCCTCACAAAACTCAAGCACGAACAATAGTAGATTTATTCTCAAAGGTGGTCTGTCCCTAAAGGCTTCCAATACATGGCTTATATAGCCCCTTGAGATGTCCATATAGTCCCCAAATCGAGTACAACTTAACCCTATATAGTTTTAGATACGAATTCTCACAAAAAGGAAACTAGATTTTACACCCATCACATTATTTTGGTTATAGCAGATGATTTGTGATGAATTTGAAGATGGAGCCTAATCCATTGCGTAGCCCTTGAAATAAGTTTTCCAATGAGTACAAGAACACTCGAATTGGACTCTATTTGTGAAAGTTATGGCCTTTACTAACAATGAGTACAAGAACGCTCGAATTGGACTCCATTTGTGAAAGTTATGGCCTTTTTAGTAACTGTCTATCAAGCTGTCCCAAACCAAATCCGAATTGAGTTCTGAATTGAATCCAAATTTGAATTGGGTTGAGCACAGGGGAAGTCCAAATTGGACAAGAAAATCTTGTCCAGAACTTGTACTTTAAATTCTTGGGCTCCCTCCTTTTGCTCTCCCACCACATGGGCTTTTTTCCCCCATCCATATGGGTCTTTCTCTTGTGTGCTCCATCTAGCCACATGCGCTTTATTCTTGTTGGCTCCATTTGCGTGGGCTTTGTTCCTTCATGTCTTTGGCACGAAATGTAGTTATTCTCTTCTTTGTGGCTCTCCATTGCTTTGGCCCCGGCCTCCAACTCATCCATCTCAGTTCCAATATCTTCCATTTAACAAACCTAAGAATGCAATGTGTGATAACATAAGGTAGTATTCTATCATTATAAATAACAACATTAAGCTTAGTTTGGAATGAGTTCACCTGACCATATTTCATGCGGCTCAATAATTTTTTCCAGTTGAACAATATGTTTAACTGAAAAGTATAAGACACGTGTGTATCCGCATCATCCTCCCCTTCTTCAAGAAAAGCCGTCCTCGGCTTTTGATAGCCTGAAATTGTACTAAACAAAGAATACAATATATATGCATGGTATATATATTTGTCATCAATACTTCTTTTGCTTAGGAAATCATGAACATCTGAAGGTGTAGTAAACGAAAAGAACAATATATATGCATGGTATATATAATAATCAATTGTTGTGTCATTCTCGTTATTTTGCACAACCCGATTAGTGCGTATCTGTATCAAGTACCACTGCTTCATGTCTTGATACATCTTAGTGCTCCCCGGGTGAAGGGAATATGTAGAATTGTGTACTTCTCTCAGTATCAAGTTCTTAAGGTTCTCTTGGTGGGGGACAAAAAGGTGTGTCCCATATCTCAAAACTCCTTGTTGATCTTCATTTGTTTTCAGAGCCTTTTCTTTGGCCATTTGGCTTTTCATTATTAGGGTTGTTGAGTTCTCCTTTTGGGCAGCTATAATTAGTTCTTCCA
This sequence comes from Melocanna baccifera, assembly GCA_036346265.1. Taxonomy (NCBI): domain Eukaryota; kingdom Viridiplantae; phylum Streptophyta; class Magnoliopsida; order Poales; family Poaceae; genus Melocanna; species Melocanna baccifera. Next base: position 10,335,541 of record CM070707.1, on the reverse strand, counting down.
TACTTGGTTGGATCTCCATGGCTGCTATGGTGCCTTGCTCTATTATTTATAGGTTGAGGGCCACTAGCTCTTTATGAAGTTCAGGTTGTTGTTCTTGAACCATGAAGTTACTGCAATAGGCCTTGCGACTTAGGGCATCTACTACCACGTTTGCTTTACCATGGTGGTAGTGAATGCCTAAGTCGTAGTCTTTAATCAACACCAACCATCTTCTTTGCCTTAAGTTGAGGTCCGACTGTGTAAAGAAGTACTTAAGGCTCTTATGATCGGTATATATATCACAGTGGTTACCGATTAGGTAGTGTCGCTAGATCTTCAAGGCATGAATCATTTAGGGCAATTCCAAGTCATGGGTTGGATATTTCACTTCATGAGGGTGAAGCTGTCTTGATGCATATGCCACAACTTTACCTCCTTGCATTAGCACATATCCAAGGCCTTGATGGGAGGCATCATAATATACCTCAAAATCCTTGTGTATGTCCGGCAGGATTGACAGGGGTGGAAGTTAACTTTTTCTTGAGCTCCAGAAAGCTTTCTCCACAAGCCTTGGTCCGTTCAAACTTCTCCTCCTTTTTGAGCAATTGGGTTAGTGTCTTGGCAATCCGAGAGAACCCTTCTATGAATCTTCTATAATATCCAGCTAGTCCAAGGAAGCTTCTTACTTCTATAACGGTCGTGGGCTGCTGTAACACCCTAGGACCCACATTACCTTGGGATACCACTATACCACTCCACAACTAGACAGATTACAAGGAAAAATAAACTGGCAACATCTTCTAAAACATGATCAAACTAAGCAGAAGCATAACAAAAGAGGGGGTAATGGAAAATTATTAAATAAGGAACAACCACTAACAATTCTAACTAATTAAAGCGAACCACAGTATAGCATTATTAATTAAAAGTGATCAACAATGAGGAAAATATATAAATATTTAGAGACTCCTCATATTTATTACAGCATAAATCATGAAATGGTATATAATAGTGTTGTACTACTCTACCCTTCCCATGCATGCTCAAGGATCACCTAGAACGGGGAAAAACAAGAGTGTGATAAAAATCTCAGTAAGCAAATTATTTAACAAGCTAATTAAACTACAATGTTTTAAGCATCAACAATTATTTCCCCAATGACCATATTTATATCCTCAACCCAAATCACTACCCACAACAGTAAAACATTAGCAAATAAGTCTCGTTTGACTTCTTCATATCCTCAACAACTACTACTATTAATATCAATGTAGCATTAATATATTTTTCCTCACTAACTTTATTATTTTCCACAACCACATCTGCTAACAACAGTTACCACAAAAGAAAAACCTCATACCACAACCCCTACTATACCACAAGGGGGTGAACCCCACTCCACGACCATAGCCACGTTCCACATACCGCAAGTGACCCTCAAGGGACAATTCCACATAAAAAGCTAAGAAGCTGCATATGTATACAAATAATTCATCCACAACACATTGCATAAGCATGCAAATGATTAATCCACAATGTAAATGCATATGATCCATTGTACCCTTACCCCAACAAGATAAGAGTGTACATTGTACTAGGCAATGTACGATGTTGTACCAGTACGGTCGCAGTTATGTGCGGTGACATCCACGATGCAAATGACATGTCATGATATACATAATATGATACCAAGGATTCATAAGAATTTAACCCACAAAGATCAGCAATATATTCATCAAGAATACTACCTCATAATCCACCTATGATTCAATAAGGATAATACCACATAATCCACTTTCGATTCACCAAGATCATAATCAATCGATTCATAGGGAATACTACCACATAGATCACAATATATTCATTAAGAATACTACCACTAAGACCACAATATATTCATTAAGAATGCTACCACTAAGACCACAATTTATTCACTAAGAATACTTCCACTTACATCACAATATCCTCATAAAGAATACTACCCCACAACCATATTTGTTTCATTAAGAACAATACCACATAACCACAATTAATCCATCAAGAGTATAAACAATTGATTCTTAAAATGCTAGGCCAAGCATAGCAAATAATAATGTTTTTGGAAACTACAGAAAATATACTACAACTTTCAAGTAGACACTCTATTTTTATTCTGTTGTTACAGGGGTGTAAAATATCACGGAAAACATAGGACAGACTCTGCATCGGCGATTAGGCCAGCAAGCTTCTAACGAATCCCACCTTCTCTATAATGATTTAAAAATCATGATTTTTTACATAAGCTATTTTATATGATTTTCTACAACTTTTGTTGTTGTGGGAAAAATTATAAAATCCATTTGCCCTTCTGAAACTGCAGCTAAACAGCAACTAGATTCTGACTACTCCTCTACTACACAGCAGAGTTCCAAACTCTTCTACGCCCAAACACCATAGCCAAAAAATCTACAAAATTTATAGAAGCTATATTTCGATGTCCTATACAACTTTCATGTTGACTAGATTTATAGAAAAAATCATCTTGATGCTCTAATCTAAACGAATAGACAATATGCTTTAATCGGCCTACGCGCAAACAGCAATTTAACGCTAATTTATTGATTCCCCCACTAGGTCACCTCTAATCCTAAGCCATAAACCCTAAATACATCTAAAATAGAGGAGAATTGAGGTGAGAAAATATACCTAGCTTAATCCCATGAGATCCCCCTTTTCCTTCTTCCTTTTCCCCTTCCTCTCCTTCCCTTCTTCCTTTCTTCTTCTTCTTCCTTCTTCTTTTTCTTCCTTTCTTTTCAGCCATGGTAGCCATGGGGAGAGAGAGAGAGAGAGAGAGAGAGCAGGGAGGGGCGGTCAGAAGGGGGTAGGGGCGGCCAAGGGGTGGGAGGGGGTTGGCTAGGGTTTGGGGGCAGAAAAGGGGGCGGCTTGGGCCCCTTTTGGGCTGGCCGAACCAAAGTGGCTAACCCACCCCTCTAGGCTGCCCAACCCTTGGTTTTAATTAATTTATTTATTTTTTCACTTTAGACAATTCCGCAATTTTATTCCCGCCTCCCGCGATTTACCGAAAAACTGGGAAACTCCGCGATTTCGTTAAATATTCCTAGGGACGTTGTAAAGACGTTCAGGGCATTACAGCTGCTTTCATTCTACCACGACTTCTATCTTGGCTGGGTTAATGGATACTCCTCCGGTTGATACTATATGGCCCAAAAGGCTAATGTCATTTAGCCCAAACTCGCACTTGCTGTATTTGGCATACAACTGATGTTCTTTTACCTTTTCTAGCACCAGACGTAGGTGCTCAGCATGTTTCTCAGTGTCCTTGGAATAGACAAGAATATCATCTATGAACACCACTACGAATTTGTCCAAGTATTCCATAAAGACTTTATTCATGAGATTTATGAAATAAACCAGGGCATTGGTCAGGCAAAATGTAACATCCCAAAAATTTCATTTCTTTGTTAAAGTATTTTCTGGGATTTATTGGATTTCCTGGAATTTATTCCAAGCCTTAAAAAGAGAAAATTTAAAATTTTCCATTTCATAAAGTCAAAAATAAAAGTATTTCATTTTGCAAATATAAAGATAAATGCATGTCTTTCTCCTAAAGTTAAATCTGTATTTATATTAATTTTCAGGAATTTATAAAGATTTAAAACCCTCCCTTTTAAAAGTAAATGGTGTTTTTGCAAAATACAAACATCAACTTGGGTTGAAAATATTTTTATTAAGTCTAAAATAGTTCCAGGAGGTTCTCTAATTTTTTCTGGAATTTTCAAAACTTATTTGGTATTTTTCTGAGCTTTTAAAGCCTCTTAATCATTTTTGGAAATTTTTTAAAAAGAATTAAATCCAAAAACCCTCTTGGGCTGCCGCGCGTCACCCATCGGAGCCTTCCCCACCGCCGGATCTAATCTCGGCCACCCATCTTCACTTACCCCTTCACCCCGCCTCCCCTCTCTCCCTGGCCGACACCTGTCGCGCATCCGACCATGGACCTCCCCGCCCGAAGCGATCTCAGCCGCCAATGGCCACTTACCGCTTCGCCCACTCCTCCCCCCTCCAATCGACATGTGGCTCAATCCGAACCCCTCCCTGTTGCCAGTTTAAATCTCAAACGTCCCTTGCCACTTATTGCACTCGAGCGGCTCCGATTAAAAACCTGTTGCCGGATTGGATCTTAGCCCTCCGTGCTCATTTACCGGTTCATTGAAGATCCGATGGTCGCCCTCTTCCCTCCCTGCCACCCGTCGTAAATCCCGCCGCTGCCCTCGCCCTTTCCTTTTTCTCCCTCTCGCTGACCAGTGGGCCCCGCCTGTCAGGTCTATCTCTCCTGATCGCTTACCTTTCTTCTCCGCGCGATCTCCACCCGCTGCCACCATTGATACCAAAAATCGAAGCTTTTAAAGCTTCGGTTTCCTTCCCGATCACTCTCCCGCACTACTACACATTCAAATTCCCGCTCTCCCGCACCCGTTTCAGGCTTAATTACCCCAAATTATGCCCTATGCGCCGGCGCATTAAGCTGCCATGGTCGTTGCAACTCCGACGAATTGCGCGCGCCTGTTACCACCCCTCCCCACCCATAAAAATCATGCCCCGAGCCTTCTCTCATCACACCGCCTCTCCCCCACTCCTCAATTCGAGCATTCGAGCCCTCAGAGCCTTCCCGTGTGCATTTCCCTCCGACGGCCTCCTTTAGCTCTGACGAGCAATTCCGGCCACCCCGGGCTTCCTCGCCCCTCGTCGACGCCCCCTCGACCTCCCTCAAGCTGCGGCGATCCTCGGCCACCTCTGCCCCGAGACATTGCAGCACCGGAGCACCTTCGCCGCCGTGAAGACTCCTCCGACCGCTGCCCCTGACTGCCGACTCAACGCTCCGGTCACCCTCGGGACCCGCGGAAGGTATCCCTGTGTTCCCCGTGATCTCCTCCACCTTTTGGTGCCGTCGGCCAGCGCCGCCGCCCCCTGGTTCGCCGGCGACCATTGGTCCCCGAGCGCCGCCGCTGGCCAGCGCGCCACGTCAGCTGGCCACGCTGACGTGGTAGCCGACGTGGCTGCCACACAGGCGCCACGTCCGTCCCAAACAGCCACGCCAGCGCCACGCCGCGCGCCCGCTCACCCACTGCCACCTCGGCACGGTCCGGTCTGTGGACTCAGTCCACCGTAGACCGGGCCCACATGTCAGCCTCACTCTGATTATTTAATTATTAGGGCTGACGTCATGCTGACGCAATAAACCGATTTTTTGTTTAAAAACAATTCGGCCGAATTTAAATCCCTGTGCTGACACCATAATCTGTTATTTCCTTTAGAAAAATAATTCAGGCTGACGTCATAAATCCTTTTTCAGTTTAGAAATAATTCCGGAAATTGGGTATTTTTTTAATTGTATTTAAACTTTGGAAGGTCATAACTTCTTCATTTTAGCTCCAAATCGACCCATTCAAATTTCTAAATTTTTCTAAAATCATGAACTTTCCAATTATGGCATCCTTTTGAATTTTTGAATCTATTTAAATTTTGTTTTTTAATTTCTTTTAAATTGGCTCTTTACGTTAGATTTTGACGATTCTGGAGAGTTCGATTTCGACGACGATTTCCAGCTGGACTTCGAGCAAGGCAAGTTACACCTTTGACCATATTGACCCTATTATTTCAAATATATTTATATTGTTTTACTGTATATGCATGCGTACTTTATTCAAACGTAATTGAAATTGATTTAAATATTAGTTATGTCCACGATTCTTTGATTATGCCCAATTTGAATCTCGAATTCATACACCTTGTCACCCTAGCTGAAAAACTAGTTGGTACTATAGTATTGACTAGAAAACTTTATAGCATCACTTAGCCTGGCTTAGTATAATTTTAGTTGGGATCAACTGTTTCACATACAATGACGAGTTGAAAATGAATTCTTGACTTCGGTGAGTCAAGGATGGTTTATAGAAATGGTTTAAAAATGGAAATAGAAAACTATGATTTGGACTTATGCTATTGGTTAGGTGGTGGTTGCCGGTATGCCTCGTGTTTGGTGACACATGGTTGATTGTCTTGCATGTGGGTATGTGGAATGAGCCTAAGTCAACTTAAGGACCGTTTCTGTGAGTCATTTTATGAAGTCACTTCGTACTACCACAAGTCCGGTATGGGACGGACCTGGCTCAGTAATTTGTGAAATTCCAAATATAGTTTCGCTATAGGCTGATTGTGAGCGTGGCGTAGGCTATGAGAAGTCTCACTGGGCACCAAAGGGGGCTCCAACTCGTGGATTCGAGTTGTGGTGAAACCTTAGTGGCGGTGTGATTATTTTGATTATGGATCATTGGAACAGCCTAATCATAAACTCTTCGCCGCACACCTAAGGCGGTGTGTTTATCGCGTGGCTCAAGTGAGAGGGAATGTCTTGTGGGTAAAGGTGTACGCCTCTGCAGAGTTAAACATCTATCCTGGATAACCGTGTTCACGGTCATGAATATGCTGAGTAGAGTTCTCACAGATTAGACTTGATTTTATGAAACTTGGTTTTAACAAGACAATAGCGGTTTTGATAATGGTCTGGGTGGATTCCCGTGGTTAGGTTAGTGTAGGTCGGAGCCTACGCTAATGAAATTACTTGTTTCGAACTCTGTTTCGTATATTGTATTAAAATTTAGCTTTCATACTTACATTATTGTATTTAAAATTCAAGTACTGCCTTTCGCACAAATAAATTGTTAAGTCTTCCTTTATTATCCCTATGCATACATCCACTCTGTTAAAATTCCTAGTGTAACTTGCATAAGTACTTAATGTGCTTACCTTGGGAGTACTTTATGTGCATACCTGGCTAAAATCTGTTGCCAGACTTCGATGGAGACTACGATGGTGAGGACTATTTCAGTGAGTAGGGTGCATCTTACAGTCATTCGCTTGTGGGAGGCTGGATAGGCTGATCTGCTACCTTTATTGTTTTCCGCTACTTTTGTTTTCAGTTGGCCTTGTGCCATTTTCTTGTAAGACTTGGCCATAAGGCCGTACCTTCGATTAATAATATTCTGTTGTGATTTTTGCATGATATACATTATTGTTGACCCTGTGTGCACTAGTTTTTCCTGGGATAGTGTGATTTACACAGAGGGACTTGGAGTTGTTGTTCTGGGTCCCGACAGAAATGGTATCGGAGCAATAATGACCCTAAGACATGACCCTAGATAGAGACCAACCTTAAGGATATATCTTGATAAAAAAATATTTCAAACCATTTCCTCCTTTGCTTATTCTCTTGTCAAAGCTGTTTATTAAACTCCTCCACCTCTTCAAAATTGTAGATGGAGCAACCCAACCGCATCACCAACGGAGCCCTCGCCGGAGACCTCGCGGACTGCCTCTACGGCCTCATGCGAGAGTTGGACTTCCAACCCCGTCCCCTCTACTAGGGATACTTGGATCTGTATGGAGACCAACTGCGCTGGAGGGTCGAAGTGAGGATCTTCGCCAACTTTAGGGACCATGCATCCATCCACACCTTCGACGCCCCCTACCCCCGGGAGACCTTCCTCGCTGGTGTCCAGGACGCGACCCGTGAAGCCATCTGTCAGCTAAGGAACCTCTACGCACTGGAGCTGCAACGTACCAACTTCCGCTACTACCCCATCAGAGTTCCAGTCAACTTTGCCAGTGAGTTCACCACCACTGAGTACGAGAGCAACCCTCGCCTCGTCCAGCAAGTGGAATTCACCAAGACCATGGACTCTATGTACCAGGCCACTCTAGACGAGCTGCACTCCACCACACAAAGACTTCGTGCAGCGGAGGAAGAACTAGCCAACTACCGTGCCGACGATGAGAACTCTGCTACCTCAGAGCCACCCCCGAAGATATTTAAGCATAGCACCAGCGTTTAGGGAGCCATGAGTCTTAGTCTTGGAACGCTATCCGCGAGCTGTAGTCCTTTGTTAACAGCCGCGGGACTATTATAATAAAATAAGTGAAGTTTTTATTTGGCTCTTAATTGCAGTTTCTTCATTGCTTTTTGTGTGATCTTGATTGTGGAGTTGTTACAAGAAAACTCTCCTTTAGTTCTCTCTCTTTCCTCTAAATCTGGAAGCTTCGGTAGATGGTGAACACAAGGAGGAACCCCAACGACAATGCCAACCCCGAAGCTTAGGAAAGCTAGTCTGCTCCCATTCCTCTTCCTCCGCCAGCAGCAGGGCCGGATTTGGCTCAATTAATGGCCAACCAAAACCAGTTGATTCAGCTGCTAGCTCAGACCATCAACAACCCCGCTCCTCAAGCTCATCATCAGCCTGCCCAAGCCCCTCCTAATCGGCTTTTAGAGTTCATAAGGATCAAGCCACCAACTTTGGCCGGCAGTGCCGAACCTATGGACGCCGACGACTGGATAATGTCAATCGGCTAGAAGCTGGACATTTTACAATGCACTGATCGGGAGCGAGTCCTGTTCGCCTCACATCAGCTAAACGGACCCGCATCTGAATGGTCGGACACTTTCACAGCCTCACATGCCAACCCTCAGACTATGACATGGGACGAGTTTATGCGGAGTTTCTGCAAGGCTCACATCCCCACTAGTACCATGACTTTGAAGAAGAAGGAGTTCCGAGCCCTTCGCCAAGGAAGCTGCACCGTCAATGAGTACATACAGAAGTTCAACAAGCTGGCTCGCTATGCCCTAGAAGATGTGGCCTCCGATGAAGCCAAGCAGGAAAATTTCATGGAGGGCCTAAATGATAACATATCAGTACAGCTGATATCGGGTGACTACGCTGACTTCCACCAGCTAGTAAGCAAGGCCATCCGCCAGGAGGGCAAGCATCTAGAGATGAAGAACCGGAAAAGAAGGATAGCAGATCATAGAAGTAACTCTGGAAGTTCTCTCAAGGTTCGCAGCACTCCTCCGCACGCGAACAAGTTCAGACCTCAAGGCAGCAGCTTCAAGACTTAGTTAGGCAAGTTCAAACCATCAGTCAGCCGCCCGCCGTTCCAAGCCAGCCGTCAGCGGTTTCAGACCACCTTCACTCCAACTGCTGGTGGCCAAGTTCAGAAAAGCAGTCCCCCGTTAGACAAAGTAACATATTTCTACTACAAGGAAACAGGGCACTATGCCAAGGCATGCCCCAAGAAAATACAAGCGACAGCAACTCTAGCAGCCTCCGGAAGTCAGAACCAGGGGCAGCAGAAGCCGCAGACCTTCATCATGGGAAGAGTGAACCACGTGACTGCAGAAGAAGCCTAGGCCGCACCGGACGTCGTACTGGGTATGTTCCTTGTTAACTCAGTACCAGTATCAGTTCTTTTCGATTCTGGAGCTTCGTATTCCTTTGTGTCAAAAGCTTTTGTGGATAAGTATGGGTTGGGTATGGTGACCCTTAGCAACCCTATGATAGTTCACTCCCTTGGAGCAGAAATGAGAGCAAGGACTTTGTGCCCAAAAGTAGAATTGCTCGTAAATGGAACCATATTCCTAGCCGACCTTTTGGTTTTGGAATCTCAAGGGTTGGATGTCATTCTCGGGATGAACTGGTTAGCCAAGAATCAAGGCCAGATCAATTGTGCTACCAGATCCATCACCCTCACCAATGACCAAGGATTGGAAGTTGTCTTTTCCCCAGAAATCCCTACAGAAGAGAAATGTGCCCTTTATCGTCTCCAGGCTTTGGAAGAAGTGCCAGTGGTGCGGGAATACCCAGTTGTATTTCCCGAGGAGTTACCAAGAATGCCGTCGGATAGGGAAATCGAGTTTGTGATCGACCTAGTCCCAGTCACCGCACCAATTTCCAAGAGACCTTATCGAATGCCTACTAACTAGTTAGTAGAACTGAAGAAGCAGCTTTAAGAATTGGAAGATAAGGGATACATCCGACCTAGTTCGTCACCTTGGGGAGCACCAGTGCTGTTCGTCAAGAAAAAGGATGAAAGTTTGAGGCTATGTGTGGATTATAGAGCACTCAATGATGTCACAATCAAGAATAAGTACCCCCTGCCCAGGAATCAATGACCTATTTGATCAGTTAAAAGGAGCCGGTATCTTCTCCAAGATTGACCTACGGTCAGGATACCACCAGTTGAAGATTCGTGAGGAGGACATTCCCAAGACTGCATTCTCTATCCGATATGAACATTATGAATTCACTGTCATGTCGTTTGGACTGACCAATGCACTAGCCTATTTCATGAGCATGATGAACAGTGTATTCATGAAGTACTTGGACAAGTTTGTGGTGATCTTCATCGATGACATTCTCAGCTACTCTAAGACTGAAGAAGAGCATGAGCAGTATCTTAGGATAACCTTAGAAAAGCTTCGAGAACATCAGCTTTTTGCCAAATTTAGTAAATGTGAATTCTGGCTAAAGGAGGTTGCCTTCGTCGGACATATTGTGACAGCTGAAGGGATAGCTGTGGATCCTTCCAAGATAGAAGCAGTAATGAATGGAAGCAACCAAAGTCCGTGACAGAAGTCAGGACCTTCCTTGGACTTGCGGGTTATTACCGTCGGTTCATAGCAGGATTTTCTGAATTAGCCAAGCCCATGACACAGTTGTTAAAGAAGGAAAAGAAGTTCGAATGGACGAAGACTTGTGAGTAGAGTTTTCAAACCCTAAAGAAAAGGCTGGTCTCTACACCCGTGCTTGTTTTGCCAGATGTGCATAAGAACTTCGAAGTTTTCTGTGATGCCTCTCGCCTAGACTTAGGCTATGTTTTGATGCAAGAAGGTAAGGTAGTAGCCTATGCATCGTGCCAACTCAGGCCTCATGAGTGTAATTATCATACTCATGACTTGAAATTAGCAGCCGTGGTGCATGCTTTAAAGATCTAGCGCCACTATCTTATTGGTAACCGTTGTGGAGTTTACACGGACCATAAGAGCTTGAAGTATATCTTCACTCAAGCAGAACTCAACCTAAGGCAGCGAAGATGGTTAGAGTTGATAAAAGACTATGATATTGGTATACACTACCATCCCGGTAAAGCAAATGTTGTGGCCGATGCCTTGAACAGGAAGTCTAATGCGAATGTGGTTTTATCGAAAGAAGACCAGACCCGACTTCAGGAGGTGGTCGCCTGCCTGAGTCTGAATCCGGTGAATCCAAGCATTCTCGCAACATTGGAAATCCAACCTGCCTTGCCCGATCAGATTAAAGAAGCTCAAAAGGTTGACGAGGATATTCAAGAAATCAGAAAGAATATGAGAAGAGACAAAGCACTAGGATTCAGCGAAGATGAGCAGGGCACTGTCTGGTTTGAGAACCACATTTGTGTACCAAATAATCAGGAAATCAAAACCCTGATTCTCAGGGAAGCCCACGACACTCCCTACTAAATTCACCCAGGTCGTACTAAGATGTACCAGGACCTGAGGGAAAGATACTGGTGGGTTAGTATGAAAAGGGAAATAGCAGAGTTTATTGAAGCCTGTGACACCTATCAAAGAGTTAAAGCAGAGCACCAAAGACCCGCTGGACTTCTGCAACCACTACCAACCCCAGATTGGAAGTGGGAAGAAATCGGTATGGATTTTATAACCGGACTTCCAAGAACTCAATCAGGTTATGATTCGATTTGGGTAATCATCGACCGATTGACTAAAGTGGCTCACTTCATACCAGTTAAGACCACTTACTCCGGAAGTAAGTTGGCTGAGCTGTACATGTCTCAGATTGTGTGCCTATATGGCGTTGGCGTTCCCAAGAAGATAGTGTCAGATCGAGGCAGTCAGTTCACTTCTCAATTTTGGCAAAAATTGCATGAAGAGTTGGGGAGTAAGCTTAGTTTCAGTACAGCTTACCATCCCCAAACAGATGGTCAAACTGAAAGGGTAAACCAGATACTCGAGGATATGTTAAGAGCTTGTACTTTGGATTTTGGAAGCAGTTGGGACCGTTCCTTGCCCTATGCAGAGTTCTTGCACAATAATAGCTACCAAGCCAGTCTGCAGATGGCACCCTTCGAAGCCTTATACGGTAGAAAGTGCAGGACACCCATGCTTTGGGAACAGCAAGGAGAACCTCAGGAAATCGGTCCAAACCTACTTCAAGACGCCGAAGATAAAGTGAGAAAAATCAAGGACAGACAGAAGATAGCTCAATCTTGACAAAAGAGTTATGCGGACAACCGTCTACGAGACTTGACCTTTGAGGTCGGAGACTACGTCTATCTTTGAGTGTCCCCACTCAGTGGAGTCAAAAGGTTTTAAGTCAGAGGAAAACTTGCACCAAGATACGTGGGACCTTTCAAAATTCTGAACCGAAGAGGAGAAGTCGCTTATCAGTTGGACTTGCCGCCAAGCATGACAGGGGTGCACAACGTCTTCCATGTCGCTCAGCTGAAAAAGTGCCTCCGAGTCCCCACAAAGCAAGTTGCGTTGAAAACCTTGGATCTTCAAGATAACCTTACCTATCAGGAGCAGCCGATCAAGATCCTGCAAAGTTCAGTGGAGCAACCACACCGAAGACGAAGCCACCTGGGAGCGAGAAGAGGATTTGAAGGCCAACCATCCCCATCTCTTTTGCTAGCCGGTGCAAATCTCGAGGGCGAGATTTCTTTTAAGGGGAGTAGGTTTGTAACATCCCAAAAAATTCATTTCTTTCTTAAAGTATTTTCTGGGATTTATTGGATTTCCTGGAATTTATTCCAAGCACTCTCCATTGATGACGAACTTGGTTTCAAACAAGTGATGTTGTTGGTCCTATTCAGCACTCTCCATTTGTGCACTAAGCACACGCTTCACTATAAGGCTCATGTACTTGTTTAAAGATTCAGCCCTAAAGTATTTTTCTTGTTTATCACTAGTGTCAATCTCATCACCTGCATGGTCATTTGGAAGAAGTGTATATTCTTCATCAATTTCACTAGCTGAAGTATACTCACCATCTTCTCTCATATGAGAGCTCGCTGACTTGGGTACTCTCTCATGAAATACCCAAACCTTTTGCACTTGTGACATTGAATGTCCCTTGTACACACAGTGGAACCAACTGAAGATGCACTCTTTGTTGGTAGGCTTGCTTGCTTTAGGTGCACGTGCAGGCATGGAAGTAGAAGTAGAGTGTCCTCAACTTGGTGTAGATGGAAAGGGTGCCCTTGTTATTCCTGCACTTTGTTTGGAGGAAGAAGAGCTCCAAAAATGACTCCTAGTTCTCATGTTTCGTCCCTGTACTTCTCTTTCAGCTTTGCAAGCAAGATGAAATAAATGAGTGATAAGATTGTCTTTCTTATAATCAATTATATCCTGAATTTCCTGGTTAAGTCCTCCCAAAATTCTAGCCATTTTGGCTTCTTCATTTCATCCATACCTCAATGCAATAAACCAATTTGCAATTGTTGATAGTATTTCTCTACTGACCTATTGCTCTGTTTTAAGTATTACAATTTATTTAACATATCACGTGAAAAGTATGAAGGCGCAAATCTAACTCTCATGACTCTTTTCAAAGCATCCCAAGTTCTAGATACATGTGGTAGTGTACATTGTTCCCCCTACTAAATTGATGCAAAATCAGTGAATTTACTAGTAGTAGCCCTAACTCTTTTATTATCAGGGAAATCATGATTTGAAAATTTTTGATCTAATTGTAATTCCCAAACAAGATAAGCTTTAGGGTCATATCTACCAGCACATGGGGGAATTGTAAACTTGACTTTAGTGAATGCATCATCATCATGTACCTTCTGTTGTAACCTACCCATACCTCATTGATTTTGCTTAAGTCGACGACGGTCGTGGTCATCTGGGCCCTCAATTTCAATGTCGGTATCGCAGTTGTTTTCTTCAACATCATCATCCTGGTTGTTGTGCTGGTGGTGGTGGATTGTTGATGAAAAGAGAGAACCGGAAAAACAAGGGATGCAACACGAGGACTTCCCGAGTCACCCATCCTAGTACTACTCTCGCCCAAGCACGCTTAACTTCGGAGTTCTGATGGGATCCGGTGCTTTAGTGCTGGTATGATCGCATCCGACATGTGTATCATCCCGCGCGTACATGAAGCTATCGAAAGGAGGAAACCCGTCCTAGTGCTGCCGCTGTCTAAGCACGTCCCGCGCGTACATGAAGCTATCGGAAGGAGGAAACCCGTCCTAGTGCTGCCGCTGTCCAAGCACGCTTGCTACGCGCTACAGCCCCCGGAAGCCGCAAAAAAGAGGAGAACCGGAAAAACAAGGGATGCAACACGAGGACTTCCCAGGAGGTCACCCATCCTAGTACTACTCTCGCCCAAGCACGCTTAACTTCGGAGTTCTGATGGGATCCGGTGCTTTAGTGCTGGTATGATCGCATCAGACATGTGTATCATCCCGCGCGTACATGAAGCTATCGAAAGGAGGAAACCCGTCCTAGTCTTTGCCTCTGTCTAAGCACGTCCCGCGCGTACATGAAGCTATCGGAAGGAGGAAACCCGTCCTAGTGCTACCGCTGTCCAAGCACGCTTGCTCTGCGCTCTGACCCGGAAGCGGAAGCCGCAAAAAGAGAGAGCGGAAAAACAAGGGATGCAACACGAGGACTTCCCAGGAGGTCACCCATCCTAGTACTACTCTCGCCCAAGCACGCTTAACTTCGGAGTTCTGATGGGATCCGGTGCTTTAGTGCTGGTATGATCGCATCCGACATGTGTATCATCCCGCGCGTACATGAAGCTATCGAAAGGAGGAAACCCGTCCTAGTGCTGCCGCTGTCTAAGCACGTCCTGCGCGTACATGAAGCTATCGGAAGGAGGAAACCCGTCCTAGTGCTGCCGCTGTCCAAGCACGCTTGCTCTAGCTCTCTGACCCGAGCCGCAAAAAGCGAAAAAGAGGAGAACCGGAAAAACAAGGGATGCAACACGAGGACTTCCCAGGAGGTCACCCATCCTAGTACTACTCTCGCCCAAGCACGCTTAACTTCGGAGTTCTGATGGGATCCGGTGCTTTAGTGCTGGTATGATCGCATCCGACATGTGTATCATCCCGCGCGTACATGAAGCTATCGGAAGGAGGAAACCCGTCCTAGTGCTGCCGCTGTCCAAGCACGTTTGCTATCGGAAGCCCGCTAGTCTGCCCTGTCCAAGCGCTTGCTCTGCGCAAAAAGGAGAACCGGAAAAACAAGGGATGCAACACGAGGACTTCCCAGGAGGTCACCCATCCTAGTACTACTCTCGCCCAAGCACGCTTAACTTCGGAGTTCTGATGGGATCCGGTGCTTTAGTGCTGGTATGATCGCATCCGACATGTGTATCATCCCGCGCGTACATGAAGCTATCGAAAGGAGGAAACCCGTCCTAGTGCTGCCGCTGTCTAAGCACGTCCCGCGCGTACATGAAGCTATCGGAAGGAGGAAACCCGTCCTAGTGCTGCCGCTGTCCAAGCACGCTTGCTCAGCTCTGCTCTGACCCGGAGCGCAAAAAAAGAGAGAACCGGAAAAACAAGGGATGCAACACGAGGACTTCCCAGGAGGTCACCCATCCTAGTACTACTCTCGCCCAAGCACGCTTAACTTCGGAGTTCTGATGGGATCCGGTGCTTTAGTGCTGGTATGATCGCATCCGACATGTGTATCATCCCGCGCGTACATGAAGCTATCGGAAGGAGGAAACCCGTCCTAGTCTTTCTAAGCACGTCCGTCCACATGCACGCTTGCTCGCTCTGACCCGCTCCAAGCACGCTTGCTACTCTGCCCAAGCTCTGACCCGGAAGCCGCAAAAAAAAGGAGAACCGGAAAAACAAGGGATGCAACACGAGGACTTCCCAGGAGGTCACCCATCCTAGTACTACTCTCGCCCAAGCACGCTTAACTTCGGAGTTCTGATGGGATCCGGTGCTTTAGTCTGGTATGATCGCATCCGACATGTGTATCATCCCGCGCGTACATGAAGCTATCGAAAGGAGGAAACCCGTCCTAGTCTTTGCCTAAGCACGTCCGCAGCGTACATGAAGCTATCGGAAGGAGAAACCCGTCCTAGTCTTTGCCGCTGTCCAAGCACGCTTGCTCTGCGCTCTGACCCGAGCCGCAAAAAGGAGAGCGGAAAAACAAGGGATGCAACACGAGGACTTCCCGAGGTCACCCATCCTAGTACTACTCTCCCAAGCACGCTTAACTTCGGAGTTCTGATGGGATCCGGTGCTTTAGTGCTGGTATGATCGCATCCGACATGTGTATCATCCCGCGCGTACATGAAGCTATCGGAAGGAGGAAACCCGTCCTAGTGCTGCCGCTGTCCAACGTCCCGCGCGTACATGAAGCTATCGGAAGGAGGAAACCCGTCCTAGTCTCTGTCCAAGCACGCTCTGAAGCCCGGAAAAAAAGAGAGAAGCAGGAAAAACAAGGGATGCAACACGAGGACTTCCCAGGAGGTCACCCATCCTAGTACTACTCTCGCCCAAGCACGCTTAACTTCGGAGTTCTGATGGGATCCGGTGCTTTAGTGCTGGTATGATCGCATCCGACATGTGTATCATCCCGCGCGTACATGAAGCTATCGAAAGGAGGAAACCCGTCCTAGTGCTGCCGCTGTCTAAGCACGTCCCGCGCGTACATGAAGCTATCGGAAGGAGGAAACCCGTCCTAGTCTTTGCCATTGTCCAAGCACGCTTGCTCTGCGCTCTGACCCGGAGCCCCGCAAAAGGAGAGCAGGAAAAACAAGGGATGCAACACGAGGACTTCCCAGGAGGTCACCCATCCTAGTACTACTCTCGCCCAAGCACGCTCACCCATCCTAGGGACTACTCTAGTCTTTGGTATGATCGCATCGCATTAACCGGCGTTGAAGATGGGATCCGGTGCTTTAGTGCTGGTATGATCGCATCAGACATGTGTATCATCCAGCGCAGCGTACATGAAGCTATCGAAAGGAGAAACCCGTCCTAGTCTTTGCCATTGTCTAAGCACGTCCGCTACATGAAGCTATCGGAAGGAGAAACCCGTCCTAGTCTTTGCGCTGTCCAAGCACGCTTGCTCAGCGCTCTGACCCGGAGCGCAAAAAAGAGGAGAACCGGAAAAACAAGGGATGCAACACGAGGACTTCCCAGGAGGTCACCCATCCTAGTACTACTCTCGCCCAAGCACGCTTAACTTCGGAGTTCTGATGGGATCCGGTGCTTTAGTGCTGGTATGATCGCATCCGACATGTGTATCATCCCGCGCGTACATGAAGCTATCGAAAGGAGGAAACCCGTCCTAGTCTTTGTCTAAGCACGTCTCGGAAGGAGCAACCCGTCCTAAGCACGTACATGAAGCTATCGGAAGGAGAAACCCGTCCTAGTCTTCTGCCCAGCTTGTCCAAGCACGCTTGCTCAGCGCTTCTGACCCGGAAGCCGCAAAAAAGTGTATCATCAGCGAGAGAAGCTATCGGAAAAACAAGGGATGCAACACGAGGACTTCCCAGGAGGTCACCCATCCTAGTACTACTCTCCCAAGCACGCTTAACCGGAGTTACGATGGGATCCGGTGCTTTAGTCTTTGGTATGATCGCATCAGACATGTGTATCATCCAGCGCGTACATGAAGCTATCGAAAGGAGAAACCCCTAGTCCTAGTCTTTGCCATTGTCTAAGCACGTCCCGCGCGTACATGAAGCTATCGGAAGGAGGAAACCCGTCCTAGTCTTTGCCGCTGTCCAAGCACGCTTGCTCTCTGACCCGGAGCCGCAAAAAGGAGAAGCAGGAAAAACAAGGGATGCAACACGAGGACTTCCGGAGGTCACCCATCCTAGTACTACTCTCGCCCAAGCACGCTTAACTTCGGAGTTCTGATGGGATCCGGTGCTTTAGTGCTGGTATGATCGCATCCGACATGTGTATCATCCCGCGCGTACATGAAGCTATCGGAAGGAGAAACCCGTCCTAGTCTGCCGCTGTCCAAAGCACGTCCTAGTGCTCTGCACGCTTAACTGCTGCTTTACTGACCCGGAAGCGCAAAAAGAGAGAACCGGAAAAACAAGGGATGCAACACGAGGACTTCCCAGGAGGTCACCCATCCTAGTACTACTCTCGCCCAAGCACGCTTAACTTCGGAGTTCTGATGGGATCCGGTGCTTTAGTGCTGGTATGATCGCATCCGACATGTGTATCATCCCGCGCGTACATGAAGCTATCGAAAGGAGAAACCGTCCTAGTGCTACCGCTGTCTAAGCACGTCCCGCGCGTACATGAAGCTATCGGAAGGAGGAAACCCGTCCTAGTGCTGCCGCTGTCCAAGCACGCTTGCTACGCGCTACAGCCCCCGGAAGCCGCAAAAAAGAGGAGAACCGGAAAAACAAGGGATGCAACACGAGGACTTCCCAGGAGGTCACCCATCCTAGTACTACTCTCCCAAGCACGCTTAACTTCGGAGTTCTGATGGGATCCGGTGCTTTAGTGCTGGTATGATCGCATCCGACATGTGTATCATCCAGCATGCGTACATGAAGCTATCGAAAGGAGAAACCCGTCCTAGTCTTTGCCATTGTCTAAGCACGTCCAGCGTACATGAAGCTATCGAAAGGAGAAACCCGTCCTAGTCATGTGAAGCTATCGGAAGGAGAAACCCGTCCTAGTCTTTGCTCTGTCCAAGCACGCTTGCTCTGCGCTCTGACCCGGAGCGCAAAAAAGAGAGAGAGCGGAAAAACAAGGGATGCAACACGAGGACTTCCGGAGGTCACCCATCCTAGTACTACTCTCCCAAGCACGCTTAACCGGAGTTACGATGGGATCCGGTGCTTTAGTGCTTTGGTATGATCGCATCAGACATGTGTATCATCCCGCGCGTACATGAAGCTATCGAAAGGAGGAAACCCGTCCTAGTCTTTGCCATTGTCTAAGCACCGCGCGTACATGAAGCTATCGGAAGGAGGAAACCCGTCCTAGTCTTTGCCGCTGTCCAAGCACGCTTGCTCAGCGCTCTGACCCGGAGCCGCAAAAAGGAGAGCAGGAAAAACAAGGGATGCAACACGAGGACTTCCCAGGAGGTCACCCATCCTAGTACTACTCTCGCCCAAGCACGCTTAACTTCGGAGTTCTGATGGGATCCGGTGCTTTAGTCTGGTATGATCGCATCCGACATGTGTATCATCCCGCGCGTACATGAAGCTATCGAAAGGAGGAAACCCGTCCTAGTCTTTGCCAAGCATTGTCTAAGCACGTCCGCATGTACATGAAGCTATCGGAAGGAGAAACCCGTCCTAGTCTGCTGCATGCTGTCCAAGCAGCTTTGCTCTGCGCTCTGACCCGAGCGCAAAAAAAGGAGAACAGGAAAAACAAGGGATGCAACACGAGGACTTCCCAGGAGGTCACCCATCCTAGTACTACTCTCGCCCAAGCACGCTTAACTTCGGAGTTCTGATGGGATCCGGTGCTTTAGTGCTGGTATGATCGCATCAGACATGTGTATCATCCAGCGTACATGAAGCTATCGGAAGGAGAAACCCGTCCTAGTCTTTGCCATTGTCCAAGCACGTTTGCTATCGGAAGGAGAAACCCGTCCTAGTCCCGTCCAAGCACGCGCGCTCTGACCCGAGCGCAAAAAGAGAGAAGCAGGAAAAACAAGGGATGCAACACGAGGACTTCCCAGGAGGTCACCCATCCTAGTACTACTCTCCCAAGCACGCTTAACCGGAGTTACGATGGGATCCGGTGCTTTAGTCTTTGGTATGATCGCATCCGACATGTGTATCATCCAGCGCGTACATGAAGCTATCGAAAGGAGAAACCGTCCTAGTCTGCCGCTGTCTAAGCACGTCCCGCGCGTACATGAAGCTATCGGAAGGAGGAAACCCGTCCTAGTCTTGCGCTGTCCAAGCACGCTTGCTCTGCGCTCTGACCCGGAGCCGCAAAAAGAGAGAAGCGGGAAAAACAAGGGATGCAACACGAGGACTTCCCAGGAGGTCACCCATCCTAGTACTACTCTCGCCCAAGCACGCTTAACTTCGGAGTTCTGATGGGATCCGGTGCTTTAGTCTGGTATGATCGCATCAGACATGTGTATCATCCAGCGTACATGAAGCTATCGGAAGGAGAAACCCGTCCTAGTCTTTGCCGTCTAAGCACGTCCAGCGCGTACATCTATCGGAAGCACGTTTGCTCAGCACGCTCTGACCCCCGAAGCCGCAAAAAGGAGAAGCAGGAAAAACAAGGGATGCAACACGAGGACTTCCGGAGTCACCCATCCTAGTACTACTCTCGCCCAAGCACGCTTAACTTCGGAGTTCTGATGGGATCCGGTGCTTTAGTGCTGGTATGATCGCATCAGACATGTGTATCATCCCGCGCGTACATGAAGCTATCGAAAGGAGGAAAACCGTCCTAGTCTGCCGCTGTCTAAGCACGTCCCGCGCGTACATGAAGCTATCGGAAGGAGGAAACCCGTCCTAGTCTTTGCCGCTGTCCAAGCACGCTTGCTCTGCGCTCTGACCCGGAGCGCAAAAAGAGAGCAGGGAAAAACAAGGGATGCAACACGAGGACTTCCCAGGAGGTCACCCATCCTAGTACTACTCTCGCCCAAGCACGCTTAACTTCGGAGTTCTGATGGGATCCGGTGCTTTAGTCTGGTATGATCGCATCAGACATGTGTATCATCCCGCGCGTACATGAAGCTATCGAAAGGAGGAAACCCGTCCTAGTCTTTGCCATTGTCTAAGCACGTCCAGCGTACATGAAGCTATCGGAAGGAGAAACCCTAGTCTTCGAAAGGAGAAACCCGTCCTAGTCTTTGCATTGTCTAAGCTTCCAGTCACGCGTGCTCTGCGCTCTGACCCGGAGCCGCAAAAAGAGAGAGCAGGAAAAACAAGGGATGCAACACGAGGACTTCCCAGGAGGTCACCCATCCTAGTACTACTCTCGCCCAAGCACGCTTAACTTCGGAGTTCTGATGGGATCCGGTGCTTTAGTGCTGGTATGATCGCATCCGACATGTGTATCATCCCGCGCGTACATGAAGCTATCGAAGGAGAAACCCCGTCCTAGTCTTTGCCATTGTCTAAGCACGTCCAGTTCGTACATGAAGCTATCGGAAGGAGAAACCCGTCCTAGTCTTTGCTGTCCAAGCACGCTTGCTCTGGCGCGTACTGACCCGGAAGCCGCAAAAAAGAGGAGAACCGGAAAAACAAGGGATGCAACACGAGGACTTCCCAGGAGGTCACCCATCCTAGTACTACTCTCCCCAAGCACGCTTAACTTCGGAGTTCTGATGGGATCCGGTGCTTTAGTCTTTGGTATGATCGCATCAGACATGTGTTCATCATCCAGCGCGTACATGAAGCTATCGAAAGGAGGAAACCCGTCCTAGTCTTTGCCATTGTCTAAGCACGTCCCGAGCGTACATGAAGCTATCGGAAGGAGGAAACCCGTCCTAGTGCTGCCGCTGTCCAAGCACGCTTGCTCTGCGCTCTGACCCGAGCGCAAAAAGAGAGAGCGGAAAAACAAGGGATGCAACACGAGGACTTCCCAGGAGGTCACCCATCCTAGTACTACTCTCGCCCAAGCACGCTTAACTTCGGAGTTCTGATGGGATCCGGTGCTTTAGTGCTGGTATGATCGCATCCGACATGTGTATCATCCCGCGCGTACATGAAGCTATCGAAAGGAGAAACCCTAGTCTTTATCGCTATCACGTCCCGCGCGTACATGAAGCTATCGGAAGGAGGAAACCCGTCCTAGTCTTTTAGTCTGCGCATCAGACATGTGTATCATCCAGCGCGTTGTCAAGCACGCTTGCTCACTTCTCTGACCCGGAAGGAAACCCGTCCTAGTCTTTGCAAGCAAAAAAAAGAGGAGAACCGGAAAAACAAGGGATGCAACACGAGGACTTCCCAGGAGGTCACCCATCCTAGTACTACTCTCGCCCAAGCACGCTTAACTTCGGAGTTCTGATGGGATCCGGTGCTTTAGTGCTGGTATGATCGCATCCGACATGTGTATCATCCAGCGTACATGAAGCTATCGAAAGGAAACCCGTCCTAGTCTTTGCCATTGTCTAAGCACGTCCAGCAGCGTACATGAAGCTATCGGAAGGAGAAACCCGTCCTAGTCTTTGCCTGTCCAAGCACGCTTGCTCTGCTCTGACCCGGAGCCCCGAAAAAAAGAGGAGAACCGGAAAAACAAGGGATGCAACACGAGGACTTCCCAGGAGGTCACCCATCCTAGTACTACTCTCGCCAAAGCACGCTTAACTTCGGAGTTCTGATGGGATCCGGTGCTTTAGTGCTGGTATGATCGCATCCGACATGTGTATCATCCCGCGCGTACATGAAGCTATCGAAAGGAGGAAACCAGTCCTAGTCTGCCGCATCTGTCTAAGCACGTCCCGCGCGTACATGAAGCTATCGGAAGGAGGAAACCCGTCCTAGTGCTGCCGCTGTCCAAGCACGCTTGCTCTGCTCTCTGACCCGGAGCCGCAAAAAGAGCGCAAAAGAGCGGGAAAAACAAGGGATGCAACACGAGGACTTCCCAGGAGGTCACCCATCCTAGTACTACTCTCGCCAAGCACGCTTAACTTCGGAGTTCTGATGGGATCCGGTGCTTTAGTGATGGTATGATCGCATCCGACATGTGTATCATCCCGCGCGTACATGAAGCTATCGGAAGGAGGAAACCCGTCCTAGTCTTTGCTAAGCACGTCCAATGCACGTTTGCTCCTAGTCTGCTGCTGTCCAAGCACGCTTGCTCTGCGCTCTCTGACCCGAGCCCAAAAAAGGAGAACCGGAAAAACAAGGGATGCAACACGAGGACTTCCCAGGAGGTCACCCATCCTAGTACTACTCTCGCCCAAGCACGCTTAACTTCGGAGTTCCGATGGGATCCGGTGCTTTAGTGCTGGTATGATCGCATCCGACATGTGTATCATCCCGCGCGTACATGAAGCTATCGAAAGGAGGAAACCCGTCCTAGTGCTGCCGCTGTCTATGCACGTCCCGCGCGTACATGAAGCTATCGGAAGGAGGAAACCCGTCCTAGTCTTTGCGCCGCTGTCCAAGCACGCTTGCTCTATGCGCTCTGACCCGAGCGCAAAAAGAGAGAGCAAAAAGAGAGAACGGAAAAACAAGGGATGCAACACGAGGACTTCCCAGGAGGTCACCCATCCTAGTACTACTCTCGCCCAAGCACGCTTAACTTCGGAGTTCTGATGGGATCCGGTGCTTTAGTGCTGGTATGATCGCATCAGACATGTGTATCATCCCGCGCGTACATGAAGCTATCGAAGGAGAAACCGTCCTAGTCTTTGCTGTCTAAGCACGTCCAGCGTACATGAAGCTATCGGAAGGAGAAACCCGTCCTAGTCTTTGCAAGTCCAAGCACGCTTGCTCTGCGCTCTGACCCGGAGCGCAAAAAGAGAGAGCAGGAAAAACAAGGGATGCAACACGAGGACTTCCCAGGAGGTCACCCATCCTAGTACTACTCTCCCCAAGCACGCTTAACCGGAGTTACGATGGGATCCGGTGCTTTAGTCTTTGGTATGATCGCATCAGACATGTGTATCATCCAGCGCGTACATGAAGCTATCGAAAGGAGAAACCCGTCCTAGTCTTTGCGTTGTCTAAGCACGTCCGTAGCGTACATGAAGCTATCGGAAGGAGAAACCCGTCCTAGTCTTTGCCGCTGTCCAAGCACGCTTGCTCATGCGCTCTGACCCGAGCCCGCAAAAAGAGAGAAGCGGGAAAAAAAACAAGGGATGCAACACGAGGACTTCCCAGGAGGTCACCCATCCTAGTACTACTCTCGCCCAAGCACGCTTAACCGGAGTTACGATGGGATCCGGTGCTTTAGTCTTTGGTATGATCGCATCAGACATGTGTATCATCCAGCGCGTACATGAAGCTATCGAAAGGAGAAACCGTCCTAGTCTGCAACACGAGGACTTCCGGAGGTCACCCATCCTAGTCTAAGCACGTCCGATGGGATCCGGTGCTTTAGCGTACATGAAGCTATCGGAAGGAGAAACCCGTCCTAGTCTTTGCTGTCTAAGCTTGTCCAAGCACGCTTGCTCTCTGCGCTCTGACCCGGAGCGCAAAAAGGAGAGAGCAGGAAAAACAAGGGATGCAACACGAGGACTTCCCAGGAGGTCACCCATCCTAGTACTACTCTCGCCAAGCACGCTTAACCGGAGTTACGATGGGATCCGGTGCTTTAGTCTTTGGTATGATCGCATCAGACATGTGTATCATCCATGAAGCTATCGAAAGGAGAAACCCGTCCTAGTCTTTGCCATTGTCTAAGCACGTCCGCGCGTACAAGCTATCGGAAGGAGAAACCCGTCCTAGTCTTTGCCGCTGTCCAAGCACGCTTGCTCGCTCTCTGACCCGGAGCGCAAAAAAAGAGAACCGGAAAAACAAGGGATGCAACACGAGGACTTCCCAGGAGGTCACCCATCCTAGTACTACTCTCGCCCAAGCACGCTTAACTTCGGAGTTCTGATGGGATCCGGTGCTTTAGTGCTGGTATGATCGCATCCGACATGTGTATCATCCCGCGCGTACATGAAGCTATCGAAAGGAGGAAACCCGTCCTAGTGCTGCCGCTGTCTAAGCACGTCCCGCGCGTACATGAAGCTATCGGAAGGAGGAAACCCGTCCTAGTCTTTGCCGCTGTCCAAGCACGCTTGCTCTGCGCTCTGACCCGGAGCGCAAAAAGAGAAGCCGGAAAAACAAGGGATGCAACACGAGGACTTCCGGAGGTCACCCATCCTAGTACTACTCTCGCCAAGCACGCTTAACTTCGGAGTTCTGATGGGATCCGGTGCTTTAGTGCTGGTATGATCGCATCCGACATGTGTATCATCCCGCGCGTACATGAAGCTATCGGAAGGAGGAAACCCGTCCTAGTCTTTGCCATTGTCTATCGGAAGCACGTTTGCTCTGTCCAACGCTTGCTGACCCGACCCGGAACCGCAAAAAGAGAAGCGGGAAAAACAAGGGATGCAACACGAGGACTTCCCGGAGGTCACCCATCCTAGTACTACTCTCCCAAGCACGCTTAACCGGAGTTACGATGGGATCCGGTGCTTTAGTGCTGGTATGATCGCATCCGACATGTGTATCATCCCGCGCGTACATGAAGCTATCGAAAGGAGGAAACCCGTCCTAGTGCTGCCGCTGTCTAAGCACGTCCCGCGCGTACATGAAGCTATCGGAAGGAGGAAACCCGTCCTAGTCTTTGCGCTGTCCAAGCACGCTTGCTCTGCTCTGACCCGGAGCCCAAAAAGAGGCGCAGAGAAGGAAAAACAAGGGATGCAACACGAGGACTTCCCGGAGTCACCCATCCTAGTACTACTCTCGCCCAAGCACGCTTAACTTCGGAGTTCTGATGGGATCCGGTGCTTTAGTGCTGGTATGATCGCATCCGACATGTGTATCATCCGCGCGTACATGAAGCTATCGAAAGGAGGAAACCCGTCCAGTCTTTGCAAGCATTGTCTAAGCACGTCCAGCGTACATGAAGCTATCGGAAGGAGAAACCCGTCCTAGTCTTTGCCATTGTCCAAGCACGCTTGCTCTGCGCTCTGACCCGGAGCCGCAAAAAGAGAGCCGGAAAAACAAGGGATGCAACACGAGGACTTCCCAGGAGGTCACCCATCCTAGTACTACTCTCGCCCAAGCACGCTTAACTTCGGAGTTCTGATGGGATCCGGTGCTTTAGTCTTTGGTATGATCGCATCCGACATGTGTATCATCCCGCGCGTACATGAAGCTATCGAAAGGAGGAAACCCGTCCTAGTCTTTGCCATTGTCTAAGCACGTCCGTAGCGTACATGAAGCTATCGGAAGGATCGGAAGGAAAACCGTCCTAGTCTTTGCCGTGTCCAAGCACGCTTGCTCTGCGCTCTGACCCGGAGCGCAAAAAAAGAGAAGCAGGAAAAACAAGGGATGCAACACGAGGACTTCCCGAGGTCACCCATCCTAGTACTACTCTCCCAAGCACGCTTAACTTCGGAGTTCTGATGGGATCCGGTGCTTTAGTGCTGGTATGATCGCATCCGACATGTGTATCATCCCGCGCGTACATGAAGCTATCGGAAGGAGGAAACCCGTCCTAGTGCTGCCGCTGTCTAAGCACGCGTTTGCTATCGGATCGGAGGAGAAACCCGTCCTAGTCTGCGGTCCAAGCACGCTTGCTCAAAAAAGAGGAGAACAGGAAAAACAAGGGATGCAACACGAGGACTTCCCAGGAGGTCACCCATCCTAGTACTACTCTCCCCAAGCACGCTTAACTTCGGAGTTCTGATGGGATCCGGTGCTTTAGTGCTGGTATGATCGCATCCGACATGTGTATCATCCCGCGCGTACATGAAGCTATCGAAAGGAGGAAACCCGTCCTAGTGCTGCCACTGTCTAAGCACGTCCCGCGCGTACATGAAGCTATCGGAAGGAGGAAACCCGTCCTAGTGCTGCCGCTGTCCAAGCACGCTTGCTCCGCGCTCTGACCCGGAGCGCAAAAAGAGAGAACGGAAAAACAAGGGATGCAACACGAGGACTTCCCAGGAGGTCACCCATCCTAGTACTACTCTCGCCCAAGCACGCTTAACTTCGGAGTTCTGATGGGATCCGGTGCTTTAGTCTGGTATGATCGCATCCGAAATGTGTATCATCCCGCGCGTACATGAAGCTATCGGAAGGAGGAAACCCGTCCTAGTCTTTGCCGCTGTCAAGCACGCTTGCTGCTGCGCTCTGACCCGGAGCCGCAAAAAGAGAGAACCGGAAAAACAAGGGATGCAACACGAGGACTTCCCAGGAGGTCACCCATCCTAGTACTACTCTCGCCCAAGCACGCTTAACTTCGGAGTTCTGATGGGATCCGGTGCTTTAGTGCTGGTATGATCGCATCCGACATGTGTATCATCCCGCGCGTACATGAAGCTATCGAAAGGAGGAAACCCGTCCTAGTCTTTGCCATTTGTCTAAGCACGTCCGTCCAGCGCGTACATGAAGCTATCGGAAGGAGGAAACCCGTCCTAGTCTTTGCCGCTGTCCAAGCACGCTTGCTCATCGCTCTGACCCGGAGCCAAAAAAGAGAGAGCAAAAAGGAAAAACAAGGGATGCAACACGAGGACTTCCCAGGAGGTCACCCATCCTAGTACTACTCTCGCCCAAGCACGCTTAACTTCGGAGTTCTGATGGGATCCGGTGCTTTAGTCTGGTATGATCGCATCAGACATGTGTATCATCCAGCGTACATGAAGCTATCGGAAGGAGAAACCCCTAGTCTTAGCCTTGTCTAAGCACGTCCAGCGTACATGAAGCTATCGGAAGGAGAAACCCGTCCTAGTCTGCGCTTGTCCAAGCACGCTTGCTCTGCGCTCTGACCCGGAGCGCAAAAAGAGAGCAGGAAAAACAAGGGATGCAACACGAGGACTTCCCAGGAGGTCACCCATCCTAGTACTACTCTCGCCCAAGCACGCTTAACTTCGGAGTTCTGATGGGATCCGGTGCTTTAGTGCTGGTATGATCGCATCCGACATGTGTATCATCCCGTCGCGTACATGAAGCTATCGAAAGGAGGAAACCCGTCCTAGTGCTGCCGCTGTCTAAGCACGTCCCGCGCGTACATGAAGCTATCGGAAGGAGGAAACCCGTCCTAGTGCTGCCGCTGTCCAAGCACGCTTGCTCCGCGCTCTGACAGCCCCCGGAGGCCGCAAAAAAGAGGAGAAGAACCGGAAAAACAAGGGATGCAACACGAGGACTTCCCAGGAGGTCACCCATCCTAGTACTACTCTCGCCCAAGCACGCTTAACTTCGGAGTTCTGATGGGATCCGGTGCTTTAGTGCTGGTATGATCGCATCCGACATGTGTATCATCCCGCGCGTACATGAAGCTATCGAAAGGAGGAAACCCGTCCTAGTCTTGTCGCTGTCTAAGCACGTCCCGCGCGTACATGAAGCTATCGGAAGGAGGAAACCCGTCCTAGTCTGCGCTGTCCAAGCACGCTTGCTCTGCGCTCTGACCCGAGCCAAAAAAGAGAGCAGGAAAAACAAGGGATGCAACACGAGGACTTCCCGAGTCACCCATCCTAGTACTACTCTCGCCCAAGCACGCTTAACTTCGGAGTTCTGATGGGATCCGGTGCTTTAGTGCTGGTATGATCGCATCCGACATGTGTATCATCCCGCGCGTACATGAAGCTATCGGAAGGAGGAAACCCGTCCTAGTCTTTGCCATTGTCCAAGCACGTCCGTTTGCGTACATGAAGCTATCGGAAAGAAACCCGTCCTAGTCTGCTCGCTGTCAAAAAGGAAGCGCAAAAGAGAGCAAAAAACAAGGGATGCAACACGAGGACTTCGGAGGTCACCCATCCTAGTACTACTCTCCCAAGCACGCTTAACCGGAGTTACGATGGGATCCGGTGCTTTAGTGCTGGTATGATCGCATCCGACATGTGTATCATCCCGCGCGTACATGAAGCTATCGAAAGGAGGAAACCCGTCCTAGTGCTGCCGCTGTCTAAGCACGTCCCGCGCGTACATGAAGCTATCGGAAGGAGGAAACCCGTCCTAGTGCTGCCGCTGTCCAAGCACGCTTGCTCTGCGCTCTGACCCGAGCGCAAAAAAAGAGAGAGCAGGAAAAACAAGGGATGCAACACGAGGACTTCCGGAGGTCACCCATCCTAGTACTACTCTCGCCCAAGCACGCTTAACTTCGGAGTTCTGATGGGATCCGGTGCTTTAGTGCTGGTATGATCGCATCCGACATGTGTATCATCCCGCGCGTACATGAAGCTATCGAAAGGAGGAAACCCGTCCTAGTCTTTGCCATTGTCTAAGCTTTACGTCCAGCATGTGTATCGTCCAATGAAGCTATCGGAAGGAGAAACCCGTCCTAGTCTTTGCGCTGTCCAAGCACGCTTGCTCTGCTCTCTGACCCGGAAGCCGCAAAAAGAGAGAGAGCGGAAAAACAAGGGATGCAACACGAGGACTTCCCAGGAGGTCACCCATCCTAGTACTACTCTCGCCAAGCACGCTTAACTTCGGAGTTCTGATGGGATCCGGTGCTTTAGTCTGGTATGATCGCATCCGACATGTGTATCATCCCGCGCGTACATGAAGCTATCGAAAGGAGGAAACCCGTCCTAGTGCTGCCGCTGTCTAAGCACGTCCGCGCGTACATGAAGCTATCGGAAGGAGGAAACCCGTCCTAGTCTTTGCTGCTGTCCAAGCACGCTTGCTCTGCGCTCTGACCCGGAGCCGCAAAAAGAGGAGAGGGAAAAACAAGGGATGCAACACGAGGACTTCCCAGGAGGTCACCCATCCTAGTACTACTCTCGCCCAAGCACGCTTAACTTCGGAGTTCTGATGGGATCCGGTGCTTTAGTCTGGTATGATCGCATCCGACATGTGTATCATCCCGCGCGTACATGAAGCTATCGGAAGGAGGAAACCCGTCCTAGTCTTTGCCGTCTGTCCAACATGAAGCTATCGGAAGGAGAAACGTTAGTGCTGCGCTGTCTGTCTGACCCGGAGCTCGCAAAAAGCCGCAAAAAGAGAGAAGCCGGAAAAACAAGGGATGCAACACGAGGACTTCCGGAGGTCACCCATCCTAGTACTACTCTCGCCCAAGCACGCTTAACTTCGGAGTTCTGATGGGATCCGGTGCTTTAGTCTGGTATGATCGCATCAGACATGTGTATCATCCAGCGTACATGAAGCTATCGAAAGGAGAAACCCGTCCTAGTCTTTGCCATTGTCTAAGCACGTCCGTCGTACATGAAGCTATCGGCGTCCATGAAGCTATCGGAAGGAGAAACCCGTCCTAGTCTTGCCCAAGCTGTCAAGCAAGCACGCTTGCTCATGCGCTCTGACCCGAAGAGCCGCAAAACGCTTGCTCGCGCTCTGAGGAGAAAAAGAGAGCGGAAAAACAAGGGATGCAACACGAGGACTTCCCAGGAGGTCACCCATCCTAGTACTACTCTCGCCCAAGCACGCTTAACTTCGGAGTTCTGATGGGATCCGGTGCTTTAGTGCTGGTATGATCGCATCCGACATGTGTATCATCCCGCGCGTACATGAAGCTATCGAAAGGAGGAAACCCGTCCTAGTCTTTGCCATTGTCTAAGCACGTCCGCCAGCGTACATGAAGCTATCGGAAGGAGGAAACCCGTCCTAGTCTTTGCGCTGTCCAAGCACGCTTGCTCTGCGCTCTGACCCGGAGCGCAAAAAGAGAGAGAGCGGAAAAACAAGGGATGCAACACGAGGACTTCCCAGGAGGTCACCCATCCTAGTACTACTCTCGCCCAAGCACGCTTAACTTCGGAGTTCTGATGGGATCCGGTGCTTTAGTGCTGGTATGATCGCATCCGACATGTGTATCATCCCGCGCGTACATGAAGCTATCGAAAGGAGGAAACCCGTCCTAGTGCTGCCGCTGTCTAAGCACGTCCCGCGCGTACATGAAGCTATCGGAAGGAGGAAACCCGTCCTAGTGCTGCCGCTGTCCAAGCACGCTTGCTACGCGCTACAGCCCCCGGAAGCCGCAAAAAAGAGGAGAACCGGAAAAACAAGGGATGCAACACGAGGACTTCCCAGGAGGTCACCCATCCTAGTACTACTCTCGCCCAAGCACGCTTAACTTCGGAGTTCTGATGGGATCCGGTGCTTTAGTGCTGGTATGATCGCATCCGACATGTGTATCATCCCGCGCGTACATGAAGCTATCGAAAGGAGGAAACCCGTCCTAGTCTGCCGCTGTCTGTCTAAGCACGTCCGAGCGCGTGCACACGAGGACTGAAGCTATCGGAAGGAGAAACCCGTCCTAGTCTTTGCCCATGTCCAAGCATCGCCCGTCCTAGTCTTTGCTGTCCAAGCCCGTTTGCTCTGCGCTCTCTGACCCGGAGCCGCAAAAAGAGCCGGAAAAACAAGGGATGCAACACGAGGACTTCCCAGGAGGTCACCCATCCTAGTACTACTCTCGCCCAAGCACGCTTAACTTCGGAGTTCTGATGGGATCCGGTGCTTTAGTCTGGTATGATCGCATCCGACATGTGTATCATCCCGCGCGTACATGAAGCTATCGAAAGGAGGAAACCCGTCCTAGTCTTTGCGCTTGTCTAAGCACGTCCGCAGCGTACATGAAGCTATCGGAAGGAGAAACCCGTCCTAGTGCTGCCGCTGTCCAAGCACGCGCTTGCTCTGCGCTCTGACCCGGAGCGCAAAAAGAGAGAACCGGAAAAACAAGGGATGCAACACGAGGACTTCCCAGGAGGTCACCCATCCTAGTACTACTCTCGCCCAAGCACGCTTAACTTCGGAGTTCTGATGGGATCCGGTGCTTTAGTGCTGGTATGATCGCATCCGACATGTGTATCATCCCGCGCGTACATGAAGCTATCGAAAGGAGGAAACCCGTCCTAGTCTTTGCCTAAGCACGTCCAGTCGTACATGAAGCTATCGGAAGGAGAAACCCGTCCTAGTCTTGCCTAGTACTGTCCAAGCACGCTTGCTCTGCGCTTTAGTCTGACCCGGAGCATGAAAAAAGAGAGAACCCGTCCTAGGAAAAACAAGGGATGCAACACGAGGACTTCCCAGGAGGTCACCCATCCTAGTACTACTCTCACCCAAGCACGCTTAACTTCGGAGTTCTGATGGGATCCGGTGCTTTAGTGCTGGTATGATCGCATCCGACATGTGTATCATCCCGCGCGTACATGAAGCTATCGAAAGGAGGAAACCCGTCCTAGTGCTGCCGCTGTCTAAGCACGTCCCGCGCGTACATGAAGCTATCGGAAGGAGGAAACCCGTCCTAGTGCTGCCGCTGTCCAAGCACGCTTGCTATGCTCTGACCCGGAGCCCGCAAAAAGAGAGAGAGAACCGGAAAAACAAGGGATGCAACACGAGGACTTCCCAGGAGGTCACCCATCCTAGTACTACTCTCGCCCAAGCACGCTTAACTTCGGAGTTCTGATGGGATCCGGTGCTTTAGTGCTGGTATGATCGCATCCGACATGTGTATCATCCCGCGCGTACATGAAGCTATCGGAAGGAGGAAACCCGTCCTAGTCTTCCGCGCGTACATGAAGTCCAAGCACGTTTGCTCACTGCTCTGACCCGGAAGCCGCAAAAAAGAGGAGAACCGGAAAAACAAGGGATGCAACACGAGGACTTCCCAGGAGGTCACCCATCCTAGTACTACTCTCGCCCAAGCACGCTTAACCGGAGTTCTGAGGGGATCCGGTGCTTTAGTGCTGGTATGATCGCATCCGACATGTGTATCATCCCGCGCGTACATGAAGCTATCGAAAGGAGAAACCCGTCCTAGTCTCTGCCGCTGTCTAAGCACGTCCCGCAGCGTACATGAAGCTATCGGAAGGAGAAACCCGTCCTAGTCTTTGCTTGTCCAAGCACGCTTGCTCTGCGCTCTGACCCGAGCCGCAAAAAAGAGGAGAACCGGAAAAACAAGGGATGCAACACGAGGACTTCCCAGGAGGTCACCCATCCTAGTACTACTCTCGCCAAGCACGCTTAACTTCGGAGTTCTGATGGGATCCGGTGCTTTAGTGCTGGTATGATCGCATCCGACATGTGTATCATCCAGCGTACATGAAGCTATCGAAAGGAGAAACCCGTCCTAGTCTTTGCCTTGTCTAAGCACGTCCACGCTTCCCGCGTACATGAAGCTATCGGAAGGAGGAAACCCGTCCTAGTGCTGCCGCTGTCCAAGCACGCTTAGCTCTCCAAGCTCTGACCCGGAGCCGCAAAAAGAGGAGAACCGGAAAAACAAGGGATGCAACACGAGGACTTCCCAGGAGGTCACCCATCCTAGTACTACTCTCGCCCAAGCACGCTTAACTTCGGAGTTCTGATGGGATCCGGTGCTTTAGTGCTGGTATGATCGCATCCGACATGTGTATCATCCCGCGCGTACATGAAGCTATCGAAAGGAGGAAACCCGTCCTAGTGCTGCCGCTGTCTAAGCACGTCCCGCGCGTACATGAAGCTATCGGAAGGAGGAAACCCGTCCTAGTGTTTGCTGTCCAAGCACGCTTGCTCTGCGCTCTGACCCGGAGCGCAAAAAGAGAAGCCGGAAAAACAAGGGATGCAACACGAGGACTTCCCAGGAGGTCACCCATCCTAGTACTACTCTCGCCCAAGCACGCTTAACTTCGGAGTTCTGATGGGATCCGGTGCTTTAGTGCTGGTATGATCGCATCCGACATGTGTATCATCCCGCGCGTACATGAAGCTATCGAAAGGAG